>JAJEKV010000034.1:13874670-15139670 GCA_021234155.1 Isoetes taiwanensis | reverse complement strand
AGAGAAATAAAGAGGAGAGAGAAAGATAGAGAGAGAGAGAAGGGAGAATGGGAGGAGAGAGAAGAGAGAGAAGAAGGATGGAAGAGAGAGGAGAGAGAGCAAGGAGAAAGGAAAGAAAGAAGAGAGAGGAGAGAGAGGAGAGAAATAGAGAGAGGGAGATAGAGAGAGGAGAGAGAAGAGGAGAGAGGAGAGAGATAGGAGAGAGAGGAGAGAGGAGAGAGGAGAGGAGAGAAGAGGAGAGAGAGAGAGAGAGAGAGAGAGGAAAGAGATAGGAGAGAGAGAGGAGAGAGAGAAGAGAGAGAGAGAGAAGAAGAGAGAGAGAGGGGAGAAATAGAGAGAGAGGAGAGAGGAGAGAGAGATAGAGAGAGGAGAGAGATAAAATCTTAGAGAGAGGAGAGGGAGGAGAGAGAGAGAGGAGAGAGATAGGAGAGAGAGAGAGAGAGGAGAGAGGAGAGAGAGAAGAGAGAAGAGGGAGGAGAGAAAGAGGAGAGAGGAGAGAGAGGGAAGAGAGGAGAGGGAGGGAAGAGGGAAGAGGGAGGAGAGAGAAGAGAGAAAGAGAAGAGGGAAGAGAGAGAGGAGAGAGAGGATAAAGAAGAGAGATGAGAGAGAGATGAGAGAGAAGAGAGAGGGAAGAGGGAGAGAAGAGAGAAGAGAGAGAGAGAAATAGAGAGGAGAGAGAAAATAGAGAGAGAGAGAGAAGGGAGATTAAGAGAGAAGAGAGAGAAGAAGGAGAAGAGAGAGGAGAGAGAGAAAAGGAGAGAGGAGAGACAAAACAAAGAGAGGAGAGAGAATAGAGACAGAGGGAGAGGGGAGAGAGAGAAGAGAGAGAGAAACAAAGAGAGAGGAGAGAGAAACAGAGGAGAGAGGAGAGAGAGGAGAGAGAAGAAAGAGGGAAGAGAGAGGAGAGAGAGAGGGGAGAGAGAAAGAGATGAGAGAGAGAAAGAGAAAAGAGAGAGAAAGGGTAGAGAGAGGGGAGAAATAGAGAGAGAGGAGAGAGAATAGGAGATAGAGAGAGGAGAGAGAATGGAGAGAGAGGGGGAGAAATAGAGAGAGAGAAGAGAATTAGGAGAGAGAGAGGAGGGGAGAGAGAGAGGAGAGAGGAGAGGGAGGAGGGAGAAAGAGGAGAGAGAGAGAAGAGAGAAGAGGGAGGGAAGAGGGAGAGAGAGAGGAGAGAGAGAGAGAAAGGGAAGAGGGAAGAAAGAGGAGAGAGAGAGGGGAAAGAAGAGAGATGAGAGAGAGAGGAGAGAGAGAGGAGAGAGAAGAGAGAGGGAAGAGGAGAGGAGAGAGAGAGAGAGAGAAATACAGAGGAGAGAGAAAGATAGAGAGAGAGAGAAGGAGCATGGGAGGAGAGAGAAGAGAGAAGAAGGATGGAAGAGAGAGGAGAGAGAGAGAAGGAGAGAGGAGAGACAAAGAAGAGAGGAGAGAGAATAGAGAGAAGAGGGAGATAGAGAGAGGGGAGAAATAGAGAGAGAGAGAGAGAGAGGAGAGAGAGGAGAGAGAGAGGAGAGGAGGGAGAGGGTAAACACAAAGAGAAGAGAAGAGAGAGAGGAAAAGAGAGGAGAGAGGACAGAGAGAGAAGAGAGGAGACAGAAAAGAAGGGAGGAGAGAGAAGAGAGACACCCGGAGAGGGATAGAGAGAAGAGAAAGAGAGAGAGAGAAAGGAGATGAGGGAAGAGAGAGGAGAGAGGAGAGAGAAAAGAGGGAAGAGATAGGGATAGGGCACATGGGTGGGCCCAAAAAGAGGGAGAAAAGGGGCCGAGCCGAGAAAGGAGAGAAGAGGAAGAGGCCCCGCCGGCCCTTTCTAGTATATATAATAAAGAAATAGCGAAAAGTGAGTTAGTGAGTAACTGCCCCATCGACGGCTCACGAGGCGAGAGGGGCGCCGAGATAGAGGGAGCCGGATCCTGAGAGAGAAGCTTTAGGGTCTCTAGAAGCTTCTAGAATCTTCTGAACATTCTAGAAGGTTCTAGAGTCTTAGGAATGTTCTTAGGCATTTTCTAAATTTTTTATGTTTTGTGGGGAATTCAAACCCCTGACATTGCCCCCACACCCCCGATCAACCAACCTTTTGAAATATAGGAACCCATGCTTGGTTGACGGGTCTAATTAATTTAGGAATACTTAGGATGTTCCGTGATGCTCATGAGTAAGCACTTCTGGCCTAATAGAAAAGTTTCAGATTAAAAATATAAGTTTTTTTGAAACTTTGGAAATGCTCAAAATAGAATGTTGTGGATCGTTCCGTGTGCTCATGGTAAGCACTCTCAGTCCTAAAATAGAAAGTTTCAAAAATGGAAGGTTGTTTGAAACTTTGCAAATGCTCAAAATAGAATGTTCGAATGTTCCGTGATGCTCATGGGTAAGCACCTCAATCTAAAAATAGAAAGTTTCATTTTAAAAATAGAAGTTTTTTTGAAACTTTGCAAATGCTCAAAATAGAATGTTGTGGAATGTTCTAGGTGCTCAGGGTAAGCACCCTCCTGCCTAAAAATAGAAAGTTTTTGAAACTTTGCAAATACTCAAAACAGAATATCGTGGAATGTTCCGGTGCCTATGGGTAAGCACCTCCGCCTAATGCTCAAAAACGAAAAGTTCGAATGTTGCGATGATGATCATGGGTAAACACCTCAATCCAAAAATAGAATGTTTTTTGAAACTTTGCAAATGCTCAAAATAGAATGTTCTGGAATGTTGTAGATGCTCAAAGGTAAGCACCTCAGTCTAAAAATAGAAAGTTTTAGTCTAAAAATAGAAAGTTTGCTTAAACTTTGTAAAAACTCAATTAGAATGTCCTAGAATGTTTCTCGTGATGCTCTAAGGTAAGCATCTCGCCTAAAAATAGAAAGTACCAGAGAGTCTAAAAACAAAAAGTTTGCAAAACTTTGCAAAAACTTAAAATAGAATGTTCTAGAATGTTCCAAATTTATAGGGCAAACCACCTATACCTAGAAGCACCTCTCGCCTAAAAATAGTGCTCAAAATAGAATATTCTGGAGGTGATACTTTGGAATTGGTAATAAGTGTGATGGGTATGATGGGTGTGTGTAAGCTTCACATGGGTGATACTTTAGAATTGACATACTTTAGAATTGTGCCTCACGGGAATGTATGAGTATGTTACTCATGAAGAGAGAGAGGAGAAAGAGAAGAGAGAGAAAACAGAGAAGAGAGAAGAAGAGCGAAGAGAGAAGAGAGAGGGGAAGAGAGAGAGGGGAGGAGGAGATAGAGAAGATAGAGAAGAGAGAATAGAGAGTATAGAGAGAAAGGGAGAAGGGGAGCAGAGAGAGGAGAGAGAGAAGAGAGAGATGAGAGAGGGGAAAGAAGAGAGAGAAGAGAGATGAGAGAGACAGAAGAAAAAGATAGAGAGAGAGGAGAGAAATAGAGAGAGAGGAGATAGAATAGAGAAGGAGAGAGAGGAGAAATATAGGAGAGAAAAAGAGATGAGAGCGGAGAGAGAGAGAAGACAAGAGAGAGAGAGAGAGAGAGAGAGAGAGAGAGAGAGAGAGAGAGAGGGGGGAGGAGAGAGAGGGAGAGAGGGGGGAAAGAGAGGAGAGAGAGGAGAGAAAGGTGATACTTTAGTATAGATATAGTGTGGGTCCTCATGGATGTATCCAGGAGCATGCCGCCCATGCATGATACTTTGGAATTAGTAAATAGGAACATGGGAGGGCACATGGTGGGCCCAAATCGAGGCCTACCACTCGGAGGCCGAGAGAGGAAAGGGGGAAAGAAAAGGTCTCGAGAGAAAGAGACAAAGAGAGAGGAGAGAGAGGAGAGAGAGAGAGGGGGAGATGAGGGAAGAGACAGGAGAGAAGGAGAGAGGAGAGGGAAGCCGAGAGGGGAGAGAAGAGAGAGAAGAAGAGAGAGGAGAGAGGAGATAGGGCACAAAGGTGCGCAAAATCGAGAGAAGAGGAAGCCTGAGGGGAGAAAAGAGAGGAAAGGGAGAGAAAGAGGGGAGGAGGGACATATTGGGCGGTCCTTTCTAGTCTATCTATATATAATAAAGAAATAGCTATCCGGAATGGTTAGTGAGTAAATCTCCCATCGACGGGCCATCAGGTTCACACGGGCGCCCATTTCAAATTAAAATATGGGTTTTTGGATCCCTGAAATTCTAGAAGCTTCTAGAAGGTCTTCTAGAAGCTTCTAGAATCTTCTTCTGGACTTCTAGAAGGTTCTAGAACATTCTAGAATCTTCTTCTGGACTTCTAGAAGATTCTAGAAGCTTCTAGAATGTTCTTAGGCATTTTCGAAATTTTTTATGTTTTGTGGGGAATTCGAACCCTGGACATTGCCCCCCACACCCCCCAGACCAACCAATCCTTCTTTGAAATATAAGAACTCCATGCTTGGTTAAGGCTGGGGTCTAATTAATTTAGGAATACTCTAGGATGTTCCAGATGCTCATGAGTAAGCACCTCAGTCTAAAAATAGAAAGTTTCAGTCTAAAAATATAAGTTTTTTTTGAAACTTTGGAAATGCTCAAAATAGAATCTTGTGGAATGTTCCAGGTGCTCATGGGTAAGCACCTCAGTCTAAAAATAAAAAGTTTCAGTCTAAAAATGGAAGGTTGTTTGAAACTTTGCAAATGCTCAAAATAGAATGTTCTGGAATGTTCCAGATGCTCATGGGTAAGCACCTCAATCTAAAAATAGAAAGTTTCATTTCAAAAATAGAAGTTTTTTTGAAACTTTGCAAATGCTCAAAATAGAATGTTGTGGAATGTTCCAGGTGCTCATAGGTAAGCACCTCAGTCTAAAAATAGAAAGTTTTTGAAACTTTGCAAATACTCAAAATAGAATATCGTGGAATGTTCCAGGTGCTCATGGGTAAGCACCTCAGTCTAATGCTCAAAACAGAATGTTCTGGAATGTTGCAGATGATCATGGGTAAACACCTCAATCCAAAAATAGAAAGTTTTTTGAAACTTTGCAAATGCTCAAAATAGAATGTTCTGGAATGTTGTAGATGCTCAAAGGTAAGCACCTCAGTCTAAAAATAGAAAGTTTTAGTCTAAAAATAGAAAGTTTGCTTAAACTTTGTAAAAACTCAAATAGAATGTCCTAGAATGTTTCAGATGCTCTAAGGTAAGCATCTCAGTCTAAAAATAGAAAGTACGGTAGTCTAAAAACAAAAAAGTTTGCTAAAACTTTGCAAAAACTCAAAATAGAATGTTCTAGAATGTTCCAAATTCTATAGGGCAACCACCTATGCTCTAGAAGCACCTCAGTCTAAAAATAGTGCTCAAAATAGAATATTCTGGAGGTGATACTTTGGAATTGGTAGTAAGTGTGATGGGTATGATGGGTGTGTGTAAGCTTCACATGGGTGATACTTTAGAATTGACATACTTTAGAATTGTGCCTCACGGGCATGTATGAGTATGTTACTCATGAAGAGAGAGAGGAGAGAGAGAAGAGAGAGAAAACAGAGAAGAGAGAAGAAGAGCAGGAGAGAGAAAAGAGAGAAGAGAAAGGAGAGAGACAGAAGGGAAGAGAGAAGAGAGAGGGGAAGAGAGAGAGGGGAGGAGGAGATAGAGAAGAGAGAGAAGAGAGAATAGAGAGTATAGAGAGAAAGGGAGAAGGGGAGCAGAGAGAGGAGAGAGAGAAGAGAGAGATGAGAGAGGGGAAAGAAGAGAGAGAAGAGAGATGAGAGAGACAGAAGAAAAAGATAGAGAGAGAGGAGAGAAATAGAGAGAGAGGAGATAGAATAGAGAGGGAGAGAGAGGAGAAATATAGGAGAGAAAAAGAGATGAGAGCGGAGAGAGAGAGAGAGAGAGAGAGAGAGAGAGAGAGAGAGGGGGGGGGGGGAGAGAGAGGGAGAGAGAGGGGGAAAGAGAGGAGAGAGAGGAGAGAAAGGTGATACTTTAGTATAGATATAGTGTGGGTCCTCATGGATGTATCTGTGAGCATGCTGCTCATGCATGATACTTTGGAATTAGTAATAGGCACATGGGAGGGCACATGGGTGGGCCCAAACCGAGGCGAGGCCCCGGAGGGGCCGAGCCGAGGAAAGGGGTAAAAGAAAAGGTTCGAGAGAAAGAGACAAAGAGAGAGGAGAGAGAGGAGAGAGAGAGAGGGGGAGATGAGGGAAGAGACAGGAGAGAAGGAGAGAGGAGAGAGGGAAGCGATACGAGAGAGAAGAGAGAGAAGAGAGAGAGGAGAGAGGGAGATAGGGCACATGGGTGGGCCCAAACCGAGGCGAGGCCGGCCGGAGGCCGGCCGAGCCGAGGAAAGGAGCAAAAGAAAAGGGCCCGGCCGTCAGGCCGGGCCCTTTTCTAGTCTAATATAATAAAAGAATAGCGTCCGTCTGTGAGTGAGTGAGTATGTCACGCCCCATCGACGGATAAGGAGGCGCCACGTGGCTTGATCTGGGCCGTCCGTGGGCCTTGGCCCCTCAAAAGCTCCACCAAAAAGAATAGCGTCCGTCTGTCAGTGAGTGAGTATGTCACGCCCCATCGACGGATAAGGAGGCGCCACGTGGCTTGATCTGGGCCGTCCGTGGGCCTTGGCCCCTCAAAAGCTCCCAAGTTTGGTGGACAAAATTTTTTTGGTTTACCACGGACTTGAACCCTGGACATTGCCCCCCAAACCCCCCACCCTTACCACTAGACCAAGCATTGGTTTCTTGAAAAAAATGGAAGTTCACATATAGTTAAGGGTGAGGGCCAAATAATTCAAGGATGTTCCAGGATGTTCCAGAATGTTCTGGGTTGGTGTGGAATCTTCTAGAAACTTCTAGAATGTCATGGAATGTCCTGGAATCTTCTACAATGTCTAAAAATAGAAAATTTTGTGAAACTTTGCAAACAATTCAAGGATGCTCTAGGATGTTCTGGATAGCTCTAGAATGTTCTATAATCCTCTAGAATGTCCTAGAATGTCCTAGAATCTTCTAGAATATTCATGGGTAAGCACCTCAGTCTAAAAATAGAAAGTTTCAGTCTAAAAATAGAAAGCTTTTTGAAACTTTGAAAATGCTCAAAATAGAATGTGGTGGAATGTTCCAGATGCTCATGGGTAAGCACCCCAGTCTAAAAATAGAAAGTTTCAGCCTAAAAATAGAAAGCTTTTTGAAACTTTGCAAATGCTCAAAATAGAATGTGGTGGAATGTTCCAGATGCTCATGGGTAAGCACCCCGTTTCAGTCTAAAAATAGAAAGCTTAGTGTCCGTGAGTGAGTGAGTCTGTCTTCCACGCCCCATCTACGGTGGAGGAGGCGCCACGTGGCGCGATCTCGGCCGCCCGTGGGCCTTGGCCTCTAAAAAGCTCCCAAGTTTGGTGGACAAAATTTTTTTGGTTTACCACGGACTTGAACCCTGGACATTGCCCCCCAAACCCCCCACCCTTACCACTAGACCAAGCATTGGTTTCTTGAAAAAAATGGAAGTTCACATATAGTTAAGGGTGAGAGCCAAATAATTCAAGGATGTTCCAGGATGTTCCAGAATGTTCTGGGTTGGTGTGGAATCTTCTAGAAACTTCTAGAATGTCATGGAATGTCCTGGAATCTTCTACAATGTCTAAAAATAGAAAATTTTGTGAAACTTTGCAAACAATTCAAGGATGCTCTAGGATGTTCTGGATAGCTCTAGAATGTTCTATAATCCTCTAGAATGTCCTAGAATGTCCTAGAATCTTCTAGAATATTCATGGGTAAGCACCTCAGTCTAAAAATAGAAAGTTTCAGTCTAAAAATAGAAAGTTTGCTTAAACTTTGTAAAAACTCAAATAGAATGTCCTAGAATGTTTCAGATGCTCTAAGGTAAGCATCTCAGTCTAAAAATAGAAAGTACGGTAGTCTAAAAACAAAAAAGTTTGCTAAAACTTTGCAAAAACTCAAAATAGAATGTTCTAGAGTGTTCTAGATGCTATAGAGCAACCACCTATGCTCTAGAAGCACCTCAGTCTAAAAGTAGAAAGTTTCTTGAAACCTTGCAAATGCTCAAAATAGAATATTCTGGAGATGATACTTTGGAATTGGTAGTAAGTGTGATGGGTATGATGGGTATGTGTAAGCTTCACATGGGTGATATTTAGAATTGACATACTTTAGAATTGGTAGTAGAAGTAGTAGATGTGGCCTCATGGGCATGTGTGAGTATGTTACTCATGAATGATACTTTGTTGGTAATGGAATAGAGGGTTGAGCAGTATGTGTGAATAAGACTGTGTAATACCATGGAGTGCAGTAGATGTGAGTAAGATCCTCATAGGTGATACTTTGGAATTGGTAGTGTTCTTCTCATGAGTGATACTTTAGAATTGGTAGTAGGGCATGTGTGTATATGGACTTGCATGGTAGTAGGTGTAAGTAGGCTCCTTATGGATAATACTTTACAGAGAGGCACAAGGCACCCAAAACTTTAATCACTATAATAAACCATTGATAAACCACTATAGATGTGGTTTTTTATGATAAAAATTTTATTCTTAATAAAAACCACATAACATAGTGGTTTTTATAACTAGTACGTGGTTATTCACGTTGATTTTCTGTTGTAGCGTGGCTTTTCAAAACCAAAATTAGTTTATTTTACAGTTTCTAACATCAACGGTGGTCATTCATGTTGGTTTTCTAATGTACCATGGTTATTAATTCGATATTGGTTTGCAACATAGTTTTTCAACACCACTTTAAATATGGTAATGGTTGTTTATGTTGGTTTTCTATTGACACGAAGTTGAAGTACTTTATGGTGTGGTTTTTCAACCAATTTAAATGCCATGGTGGTTATTCATGCTAGTTTTCTATTATCATAGTTTATGTTATAAAATGGTTGTGGTTTGTAGCATACTTTCAATACTGAGCTAATTGTCATGGTGAACATTCATAAATATCACCTGAAAAGATGTCACTATTCTCAGAGTCACGTAACCAACATAGAATTGAATTGAATGTTTTTTATCGCCCAAGGAGACCAATCGGATAGTGGTGCAGTTTTGCATTCACACTTCTATATTAACTAAGATTTATATCATGATTTCAATTTTTCGATACCAATTTAGTATCCCATGGCCCAAGTATGTATTGAGAAGTAAAATATCATGCTATAACGATCTTTGAAAGATGGGAATTATTCTCGAGATGAGTTTCTCATTAATTAAATTGTTTTTTATCATCTATAGTATCCAAATTATCTACGAGACTTAATACAAGGACTTCATAGAAGGACAATCACAAGCATGCAAACCAATAATATAATTTCTTAAAATCTATTCATATAAAATTGAAGGACATGTTTTATTATATTTCTTTCTTGAAGAAAGTAAAGGATATGTATATATATATATATATATATATATATATATATATATATATATATATATATATATATATATATATATATATATATATATATATATATATATATATATATATATATATATATATATATATATATATATATATATATATATATATATATATATATATATATATATATATATATACAAGTCTTTGTACTATGAATGGGTGTTTGAGCTATGGGTTATGAAGATGGGGAAGAAAAATTCTGGCTTAAATAGATCAGTATCGTTATTAATGATGGATACATTAATTGAATAGCCTTACAACTTGTTGCCCTTTGTGAAAGATCATTTAATACCCTTACAACTTGTTGCTCTTTTCCATAATCAATTTAAAAAATTTGAGCTGCAAAAAAATGGATTTTGTGAGAGCATTTAAAAAAAAAACACTTTTATACCTAGCAAAATTTCTTAATATTTCTAACTTGCTCTGCCAATAGATCTTTTACACGACAATCAAACTACTTAGGCATCATAAAGCCGTAGTTGAAGTCCCTTAATGTAGAGATGTCGCTTACTGGCAAAAACATAAAACTGATATTGATAGCAATAGTCTATTTTCATAAGTAACAAAGCTCTTTATTGTTATGGAAAGATCTCACTAGATTTCATATGGTTCGCGATATAGGCACCATTAAATCAAGCTTTAAATTTGGAAATTGCTAGCATTGACACATTAATTTCTAAAGTTAGAAATGTTGATTCCCTGACGTTACTCAAATTTGTGACTTTTGAAAATTAAGACATAAGGAAAATTAATGGTTGAGATTGTACGTGTAGTTTTCTATAGTTGTCTCCGTGGACGATAAAAGTACCTTCCTTCCTTCCTTCCTTCCTATATAGAAATATAGTTGTAAATGTGTACATTTACATATTTAATATATATGAAATCCGGTTCGGCCTTTAAGTTTGGTAGAATTAAAAACTAAGCCTCAAGAAGCAAACCTTGTACACCAACAAAACTGCATTCACAGTAACGTACTCAAATGGATGTATTATTTTGTATTTGCTATATCTCTAGGTAGCAAACAATGATTGACACAAAACATACCTTAATTCCTCCTAGAATAGTTTACCTCAAATGCATGCAACATAGAATAAAAAATCATGCGATATTAGATGCTTGAACATAAAGGACTTCAATAGTTTAAGTAGATGACTTTCGTTTCTAAACCTCCCACATTCTTAAATTGTGTATGGCACCATGTAGAAAAGCTAGAAATGGAGGCAGCCAGATTCAGACCCATGGACACCAATAAGAACAAAATTGAAGAGATAATAGATATAATGCAACGGGTATTTGAAGACCATCAAAAACATTCTCAACTAGAACAGAAAGTGCAACTTGTTGCGAATTTTTTGAATATGATTCACTTACCTGAAAGAGAGCGCAATTTTAGTGCTAAAGTATAGAGGATTGTGGTAAATACTGTGGCGAGGTACCCTAAAATGGGGTAACAATTGCATGTGATCCTCAAAGTGTTCGAAAACATTATTTGAAAAGCACAGAAACAGATGGCATTTATGCACCAGTCACAAACATGATTACAGAAATAGCATACATGCACCAGTCACAATCACGATTACAGAAACATCGGTTTACAATACCTACCAGCATCTTGCCAGTTCACAATATGCACTTGACACAAGGACAGCATAACACTGACTTCTTCCTCATGACCTCATGCACAGCACTATATATAGGGGTTTCTCCATATCTATTGCTTGCAAGCACTGACATATTACTTGCAAGCACATCAGCACGTCTAGTAATAATCATTTACAAACAGCAGCATAACCACCCACAAATAATGCAGTAAAATCCTTCCAACCTACTACTTTCGAATTGATAATCAACAAGTGTGCTGTCATGTTCTCATTATTAGCAATGGCAGCAATGACATCATTATTAGTAATGGGATCTTCCTATCAATATCAGAACAATGCATTTTGTAAAATTTGCAACGTCTGCAAGAGAAGCTCTATCACTTAATCCCAAACATGAACGCCACTTTGTATATGCTTCCTGCATAGCAACCAGCATTCAGCATCATGCAAGAAACAAATCATTGTATTTATCCAGTTAGTTAATCTCTACCTCAAAATGTCTTGGCATGCACCGTGAAGAATGTCAATTCTAATGTGCAGACTCTTCAATAGGCACGTTGTTCTTAGTTCAACACCCAATCTATGATCAAAGTATCTTAAAGATCATAATAGTTCATCTAATTCCCTAATACCTACCATACTGGATTCTACTACAGAAACATCCCGAGGAAAATTCAGCTATCAAGATTACTTAAGAGAATGCACTCACGTAGGGAACTCTTGAAACTCCACCTTCACATAAAAGCAAGCATCCTGAGTAAGTTCTTGGGTTGATGGCTACATATCCATAGTCAGGTCTTGCATGATACAACTCCATAATCAATAAGTATCTTCATATCTTTACACAAAATGCAAACATTATTTGATTGCATGTCCCAGCCATCATCCAACGTGATGACAATCTTGACGTTACTCTATTGATCTGTATTGTAATTTTGGTAAAAATACCTCATCTAGAAGAATGTGATCTTTTGCCACCGCAGCTTCTTTGCTGAAGAAAATTTACAACAAGGGAACAGAAGCAAATGTTCCGCTAATGTCTATTCCCAAAAGGTAAATATGCAGTTAACGTGTATATTCCCAAAAGGTCGTTGTTCCCATTATGCTAGCCCTTTGAAAAGTCTGGATTTGATTCTGTTCCCCAATTGCTGCAAGAACCAGACAAATTCATCAATTGTTCCATAGAGGAATTAAATTAATAAGAAGATGAAGGAAATTACTGTGTCAGTTCAATTGTAGCGTTGCAACTAAAAATCCATTTGTACACACTCAAGAGTATCCTTTGGTGCATTTGCAGGATTCTGTAAGCTGGAGGCTTCACACTTTAACAGAACATGCCGCAGACAGTAAATTATGAAGTATATAGGGCTGATATTGTTTATCCCATAACTGAAGGCTGCAAACAAATAGCAATGCAGAACATCAGAATAAGCATGTTAACTTGGAGTCTGGAGTGCCCATTGCAGAAAATGGAGATGCCTGCTGCAGCTATCTGCTGACCCATATCTCCAACAATAAACATGTAATTTTTCTTTCGATGGCCGATAATATGCACATACATTTATCCGGCCCAGGACATATCCTGCAAAGTCTCAGACCTTGCTTTACATGGGTTGCTTCAATTTGACTTTATATCAACTCCACGAAAGCAACAAAGAAATGAAGAAAGAAACCGTGTGCCAAGGTGCCATATACAGAAAGCATGCCAAGAGGCTCGGTACCAACATAAGCATACAATTTACTGTTATCTTAAAGCTTTTCAAATCCTTAAGAGATCTAAAAAGGACGGGATTGCACCTGTTACCCCGGTCCCAGCCACATCAAATTCCACATACTCCTAGTTTCGAAGATTTCCCAGAAACTCATATTAAGATTGGTAAATAATTCTGGCTGCAGCCCAAAATGCCAAGAGAACATGCAATGTCTGAACAAATCTTGCACAATATACTGCATCAACCATGCTAAACACAACGAGGAAAAATGCAGCGTTGCGAAATCTGAACATTTACTTGTGTGTATGAGGACAATATGTAAGCCACAAATCCTTCTCAAGAACAAGACCCCAATGAATGTGCATATGTTGTTGTTGGAGAAAAAGCAACGGTTGAGAAATCAACAAATTGTAGCAGTGCTCCATTGCATCTATCATACTGCTCACTCACGAGCGACATTGGCACCTGTAATAATGCTAAAAATGAAGACATCGTGTATGAGACCACACCAAGCCTATGAAATACACATCATTTAATAGCTAGTAAGTCTTTTACTTTGACCTTTGTTGTGCAATCAATAGCAACAAAGGGATAGCCAATTTTCTATTATCTTTTGTGAGCAATGCATCCTGCAGTCTGTTTGTTGACCAGATATGTGCCTGTAGTAAGAAGAAAACATAATATTAGAGACATCATAACAAACGATAAAACAGATGACATAATGAAGCAAATACTGTCAGTACTCTCAATATATTCACATTTACCATTCGTTGAATTACGTTCATATGAAGACATTTTGAGAAGCCAAAAGGACAATTTGTCTGAGTTAAATGTACAGTAGTAGTTACCCAGAATCTTGTAAATTCACACCTTGGCAGCAGAGGTGCCGCCAAAACCCAAGTTGTACATTTGTTGGGCGAAAAATAAATACAGAAACAATGAGACTATTAGAGTTTAGCATTCTGGTTAATTATTTTTCACGAATGCTTACCACTAATTCGGCTCTCAAATTAGAGATGAGAAAGGCGTTGAATTGAGCAGGGCTAAATTGCGCCCTCCGGCTGGAGTTGGGCAGAAGATAATTGTTGATGTAGTCATTTCCTCCAATAGTCACAGAAACAAGGGCATTGGCGATAATATTTGCTGCAGACTTGGAACCCACAATAGATGCCAGGTTGTTTTCGTAACGTTGAAACGGAGTAAACTATTCGGGCATGGTTAATCTTTTCAATTGCCAGCATTTCTAGAAAGGTCATATGGTTAATCTTCTCAACTGTCAGCATTTCTAGAAAGGTCATACGAAATCCTACAAATAAACCCAAAGAGCTAAATCGCAGATCTTACAAATATGCTTCCGCATCCCGGCCAAAATGCCTCGCCTCAAGGATGCAAAGTTGGCTCCTCGCAATAGATCTTGGGCTATCATACCGGGAGACAAAATTGGCAAAACAGAGGTCGTTCCCATGAACTCATCTGCGATAGTTATAAAATGCAACTGGTTTTTCTTTCGATGGCCTATAATATGTACATTGGTCCGGCCCAAAACAGTGTCTCAGAGCTCGATTGGGCAAAAAATGTGAATTGACGTTGCGGAAGAACACTTATTACCATTTTTACTTCTTCAATCTTTGTTACTGAGTAGAGGAGCCATGAGGTCTCCTTGCTTAGATCGTCATGCTCAACATCTGCAATTGCTGCTTTATCCAACAATCTGCACAGGGCTTTGAAGAAAAATTTGCACAGGGCCCATATCCGGAATCTGTTACCTCACTTTATAAAAAAAGCCTTGCCATGCAGAGCCGGATTGACTTGCACATGCACTCTAGAGTTTTGGAAGGCATCACAGCCCTGATCGCAAAGGTCGCAAAGGTCGCAATGTAATCATTTATATGCAGGAAAAAAGCAGTCCAAGAGAACAGTCTCGATACGATGGTTATAGTGCAAGCAATACAGACTGCAAAACAGCTCAGAATCATGCATTTTAAAATAGAGGTAGAAGAACTCCACCTGCCGACTTCAAAATGCAAGCCGCAAAATGGCTTCGCAGGGGAACGTCGCCGGAATAGAACATCACGAGCAGAACATAAATCTATTTCTAAAATTCTCTATACGCATTGTTTTTTGCCCCATCATCCACACATGTTGACACCTCGCCACATAAGCCCCTTAAGCCAAAACGTGGCAGATATTACTGAAAGGTTAGAATTTATAGAATTTAATAATACCTAATTACTTATGCCACCTCACTATTAGCATTAAATGCAATAAATGTCTTGCCACCTCATAACTTGGCATTTAATGCACTGCCAGTAAGATAGTGCTACCTCATTACATTGCATTTAATATTCGGGGCTAAATCTTGACCATTAATCCAGCACTTTCGACGGTCTAGATTAAAAGCCCCAAAGGAAAGGGCTTTTGATCCAAACCATTGATCTCAAACATGGACGGTGGAGACGGCGACACCTCAATGTCTTATATATAAGGGGGTGCTTGGGTGGGTTGAGGTGGCTTCGTCAGGACCGTTGGATCTCACAATCTAAACCGTCCAGACGGTGACACCTCGGCGTCTAGATTCAAATAATTGTATATATATAACAGATATATATATATATATATATATATATATATATATATATATATATATATATATATATATATATATATATATATATATATATATATATATATATATATATATATATATATATATATATATATATATACAAGTCTTTGTACTATCAATGGGTTTATAAACTATGGTTGACGAACAGGTGGGAGGAAAATCCAAGAATAAGAATGGCATAAATGGCATTATGCATCTAGTCCCTTGCCTTATAATTATTCAATGAAGCTCACCATTGTTTATGAGAACTTCTAGCAGTCAGAAGCTCATCATTGCTTATCACAACTTGTTCATCCACATAATAAGAAAGATTCAATGGTTCTCTTTTTGGCAACTTTAAAATTGCTGGAATTGGTAATTCTCTTAGACTCCACATCATCAGTAGCTCTCATACTTTTGCCATAGTTGCCAGTGATTGCAGAAATAAATACATGGAATGTATCAAGTCGACTGGTTATTTGCCGCTGACAAATTTTTGTATGAGGAATTTAAAATAATGATCTTAGCAAGGAAGTTGGAAACTAAAGACTGTATCTTATTGGGCACAAACAAATAACAAAGTTACACTCAGATTAAATTAAACTAAATTGTTTCATCCCATGCAAAACTTTCGGATAAAATTTAGGCCTGTGTAAGGTTGGTGATTATTATTTCTTATATACTATACTTCAAAGTCCAACTTTTGAATTGACAATGTCTGACATGAAATAGTATCAAAGTTACATGATTATTTTTATATGTCTTTGTTTTATCTATCACAGAAATATTTTTGCAGTTTGGGGGTACACAAAGAGTCTCCAATATAAGCGGTCCATAACTAAGGTATTGAGCATGAGGCAAATGACTCTTCCAACCACTGCAACTTTGGGCATGTCCTTGTCTAATAAGCAAACTCTGCTTTAACTTAAAATCTCTCAGTTCAAAGAAGTAATTTAGCTTATAATCTTTTATGACTAGCTTTTTATTGCCAACTTTGGAATCTTCTTTTTTTGGCTCGCCAGGGTAACACTATTTGATTGTAAATACATTAAGTTTTCATGTGCTAAGATTGGAAGGCTAATGCCAAAGTAACTACAATCTAGAATGAAACGATTGTTTGGCAAATTCATTGCTAGCAAATCTAGATGACTAATTAAGGCGATATGACTCTATTAGAAAAGAAAAAATCTCGCATGCGTGCAATTAGGTTCTCAGTTGACTGATTGGTGGTGGATATTTCTCATTATGGCACTATGGACATTTCTCACTATGGCGAACATTATACACATACTATCACTATACACATACTCACCTTACTTTACCATCAAAACACGCAAATAGATTGCATTTTCCTCATCAACAAAACATTCTAGTTTCTAGCCATAAGCAAAAAAAAATATGAAAAGAAGAGTATTGCAAGCACTTATGAAGAAGCACAATTTCAAGTCAACGTTGTCCATATATTGTCCATATGCACAAGTACCAACACACGTGCACCATACAATTTTTTTCAAATTAATAAGATAAGATGAATTTTTACGTCCACGGGAACCCAACGGGTTATGAGACGGCACATGCAAGGGCAACAGCCCATCTAAAACCTGGGGACTAGGCCCATCACCAAACACAATAACCAAATAAAATAAGATAATGCTAATGCTAGTGGTAAATCTATGCTTCTAAAATTATCTAGACATAGCCAGTCCAAGGATTGGAAGGCCATTGATCTAGAATAATTGTCGCTACCCCTCAGACACCGCCCATTTCTTTTGGTTGCACGTGGCTGCCCTCACCTTGCAAAGCTCTTCCTTGCGGTTACACAATTGAAGAGGGGAGAGGTCCTCCTGTACTGAGAAACTAGTCTCTCTGAGATGGTTTCCATGCTGAAGAATACGTAAGCGGCTAAGAGTGTCTTGTAATGGATGAACATAGACGATATTGAAATTGAGAATAAATAATCATATGTTGAGCCTCTAAATTTACCGTATGTCCAAAAAGCGGCAAAGTTACATGCCACTAGAACTTATTATTGCGGAATACAAAAGAAGGAAAAGAACTTAGAATTGATTAGATATGGCGATTTATCAAAGATGACTTGTGACTACACCAAAGTCGTTTGAATGGCTTTCATTATTTCAAAATATCCCAATAATTCAATGGGTGCAAACTCCAAAATTTACAACATAAACATGCTCTAGCATGGAAATAGAAGAATTGAACGTTTTGACAACTCTTCCCAACGATGGTAGCATTGGAAATTAAATTTAACACTTCTGTAAATGGCTAATACCCAAGCCAAATAGCATGCTTCTCACATACCTGTGAATTAACAATTATCAAGACAAAAATAATGACTGCAAGCAGGACTCAACTCAAAAGCATCATTCCCTCTTTCTGCTAGCACCTTCAAATCTATGGCTGTAGTCAATTCCGCAATATGTAAGGACCATTATTAAGTCTCCCATATTCTGTTCTTCCATATTCACCTCTCTCAAGTATGTTTTCTAGTTGCTCCACTATTCACAAAAATTTATATAGCACGCAATTAGTTTGTTCAGCAAACTATGCTTTGATATGGAATGATAAATGGATTAAAACTACCACAATTTATCTTTCACAAATGTCTTACCTGCTCATATAGCACATGAATGCTTGCTTGACTGGTTCAGGCTATTCACAGAGAGGGATTATGATGTTAATGTCCATAAATGCGAAAGAGTATGAATTATGTTCGTGCACTGAAGGCAGATCAACATCGCTCGCATCGTTTCCTTTACAACAAATTAATTACTGGCATTTCCATTTCAATCGCGTGTAAAGGATCCTTGATCATCATGTCTCAGTTCCCCATCAACAATGAACTTGTACTGCCAAGGATACATCATGCATGCAACTACAATCAACAAACCACTGCACACATCCTCTTTCTCAACAAGCAGAGAATTCGAGGAGACAATATCTTACCAATGACCTACTATCTCAAACAATTATCTTGAATCCTAGAATATTAAGAACACCACAACAGCAAATGAAAATGGCATTTCCGTGAACATATCACCTCTTGACTCATCTTTGAATTGCTAACTCGCATTGACATATACCTGTGCATTGTGCATTAATAAACAAAGCAAAGGACTTACGATCGAAAGCTATATTTCTTGATGAAAGCCAGAATAACTTCTGTATGCAATATTTCACACCCGCATCTACCACAAGATCCATGAGCACATTTTCTTTATTTTGAAGATTTCTGCTACCAATTTGGCAAATATACGGCTAAGATCATTTGTAGTTCTTCCTTTCCTCTTTCCAATGCATGCTCCCGCACAAAAGATTGAGGTTGTTTATGGAAGTTATGGCCATGTTTCTAATCAGCTCTGAAATTCAAAGAGCAAATGTAATTTCATATATTTTACACGCTTACCTTAAATATTTCAGAAACATGCACCTAGCATCATTTGTAGAACTCTCACTGAGCTCTCCAACAAAGCCCCTTATGCCGAGAACAGAGCTTCGCTTTGAGATTTATGAGCATCCTTCTAATCTGCTGTCGGCAGATTGTTTCGCCGCTATCATGGTGAGGAGGATCAAGTAATGGCATTGAGCCTACAAATTGTCACGTTCCACCAGGGCTTTCTTTATTCTGGGATATCTTGAAATAGAGAGATAAAGGGATAAATGAGATTTCATGTGAAAAAGAATCTGCCTGAAATGCAACTCTTAGAGAGCGCACTCTACGCTCAGCAAACTTATCAATTATTCCATGAACTCTTTGTGCAATCTGAGCCTTATTATGTGCAAACTCCAGAATCTTGGAAGAGGAAAAGTCATTAGCGTGTATGCTAGGCTAGTTTATTAATTACCACATGGAAAATAAAGATCAAAATCAAGATAAAAGCCAAAACTGAGGAGCAAAGTACAAAGGCGGTCAAGACGTCACCAAAATAGAAACTGCCTGGGGCAGGAAATTGAAATAGCAACTGCCTTTCTATCTTTGATTTTTGAAAGCATGATTCGAATTGGACATGTTCCAAACCTGCGCTTGCTACATCTCCTGAAAGCACTCTGCTCAAATATCTCTCAAACAGCATTATAGCATCTTTGGGCTCGCTTCATTTGGATAAGTGTTTAATTCTATGGAAATTGAGATATTTAAAATGGATACCAAGCCGCCTCTTTATCTCTTTCACACCAACTTTTAAAAGCACAAGGCGGGAATTGGCACAGAACAACTAAATGGATAGTGGTCAAGTTATCAATCCGGCACTTGGCACAGAACAACTAAATGGATAGTGGTCAAGTTATCAATCCGGCACGCAAGAAATACCTTCTCGCCTAACTTGCATACCTAGATGCATGATTTTAGGCTTGCAGTAGGATGTCCATTGCAAGGCTACAATAAATATAGAATAGTGGATCTTAACCAACTGTCCCGTAAATAAGACCGTGGGACAATCACCACCAAATTCTAAACAATACCAATAACTTACCAAGGGACAATCACCAAAAACGTCTGGTATATCTATATCAGGGTCTCAATAGTCCTTCTTAGAAGTCTGGTAAACTTTAGCTTGCTCAGATAATAAATCACCTTTGAGACAGTTGTTTAAAAATAAGAAATTTTACTTGATCAGAATAAAGCTCACTTTCTGCTGTACATTTATACCAGGGACTCTGATAACGATGAAACATATACAACCTGTTGTCCTATTGTATTTCCCTCATGCTGCCTGCCTGCAATCATCCACATGTATTTAGTAAACGATTAGAGCTTACCCCTTTGAATGCATAGCTTAAAGTAGACGTTCATACTATAATACCAGGCTTTCTAATACCCATGTCCAATGTCTCCACAATGTGAGCTCTTGATGCCTAAGGATGTTGCAACAAACCCTAAGGATGCCTGGGTCGGATCCTACATATGCAACGAGGTATGAAAGCCTTTGATGCCCATGGCTGCTACAACAAACCCTCAGAAAGCCTACAGCTCGTGCATGCTTCAAACATAGTAGATGCAGATAGAGTTCTTTACTTCTGCATGCAGCCATGGCAGACCAGTGGATACTAAATCTCACCTTTTCTGTCTATGAATAAAGTGTCTGAATACACATGCTTGCCCTTGTGCTGGAAACATACTTAAAAAGAAAGCCCTGCATGTATGAGAAAATAGGTAAGCCCAAATGCGGGTGCTCAAGAACTTCTTATTCACATGCAAATTCAGCCTGTCCTTACAATTGAACTTCATATTTCCGAGAACTTCTAAATAAGCAGATTAAGAGACCCTGAAAGCGAGACCTAACAGTTATCTAACCTGGGAAATGTTTCTACAGCATCCACAATGGTTTACTTGTGATTACCCGTGCCATACCATAAATTAGAATTTAGTTCTCCTCTTTGGAAACATTTGAATCTGTCATGTGCTTGTGTAATATGTTGGAACGCCTCCTGCTGCTGGGAGTTGTCCTGGTGGAGCTGGAACATATTGCGCTTTACATGCAGGAAGTCCTGGGGTGTAAGGAGAACATCGTAATGCCGCAGTCCCCGCAGCTGGCATGGGAGGACTCAGATAACCTGGAATATTTGGATGTACAACACCATATCCTGCTTGCACTTGGGGACCCTAGGTTGGAGTGACTTGTGGTGAAGCTTTGTCCTTCTGACCTTCTGCTGCTAGCTTGACAATCACAAGTCGTCCCTGTGTATTAAGAATGTTCAGCATATGTCAGAAACAATTTAAACTTAAAGCAATGCTAATTCTATATGCTACATCAATTGTCTTGTTTGAATCGCCAATTGCCTTCTTGGCAGCTTCCATACTGTTATAAGTGATAAATGCAAAGCCACTGCATAAATGCATCCAATTAAGAACAGCAAAGATCAGAAGGCAATGGGTGTTATCCAAACAAGAACCTACCGAGACTTATTTGTATTCTTGTCATACGAAATCGCAATGCTTCTTCAATTTCCCATATGCTAAAGTATTTTTAAACAAAGTCTCATTTGATGTATCATATGCCGTACCATCAAGGTATAACTTCCTCTCAGGTTCCATCAAGGGCGCTAAGGCCGATTGCACTTCATCACGCTAAGGCTAGAGAGAATTAGTCCAGATCCAATTAAGAACAAAGAACACCGTAAGGCAATGGGTGTTATCTCGCAAAACAAGAACCCACCGAGACTTATTTGTATTCTTGTCATACGCAATCGCTTTCTTCTTCAATTTCCCATACTGTGAAAGTATTTTTAACAGTGTCTCATTTGATGTATCATATGCCAGACCATCAAGGTATAACTTCCTCTGTGTCTGATCAGTGGCGCTAGGCCGATTGCACTTCATCACAGTGCGCTAGAGAGAATTAGTCCAGGAGAGCTCAGAGTAAAGGGGGTTGGAAAATTTAATTCAATCTTTATTGTACCAGCTCCAGGTAGCAGCTACCTCTGCTTACAAAGGAAAACCCATTATTGGAGTGAAGGAAAAAACTCTGTCAAGCCTTCTACCATAACCACAACATTATCTTGTGCATAGTAATCAGCAACTGATGTTCTAAGAAGGGAGGGGATGTGTTACAATAAAGATGTCATATGTATACCTTCATAACACATCCTGGCGAGCACCTCAATGGACCAATCTAAGGCCAAACCGACAGGAAAATTACCTTATCACTGCAATAGAATTTGTAGATGTTAATCTATATGCTGAAAATCACCACTATAGGCTAACAGACACGGAAATTACCTTATCACTGTGGACAGGAAAATTACCTTATCACTGCCGAACTCTTTACTGCATGTATACTAGCATATCTCGATTATTGAAGCGCTGACCTGGAAAAGCACGAAGCGATAGGTTCAGTCATTTCTAGAACTGCTCGTTGCCTTATCCCGCATTAAAATCAATTCCACTGCTCAATTCAAAATCAATGTCACCTTACGGACATAGGTATGAGCAAGGGCAGCTCCCAAAACTTAAAGTCGAAGCGAATGTAAACAGAGTACAGAGAAAACCCAAATCGCCCCCAAGTCGTACCTCTGCCATATAAGACTGTAAGAAAAAAGGCATGGCATAGGATCTTGACGCCGCTTCAACGCATGCGGGCCAAACCGACCGGAGAAGTCGCTCCATTGCCGAATCAATAAGAAGGGGATGACCCCTGCAAAACAGCAGGATCCAATTAAGAACAGCAGCACTGTAAGGCAATGGGTGTTATCTGCAAACAGTAACCTACCGAGACTTATTTGTATTCTTGTCATACGCAACTGCGCCTTCTTCAATTTCCCATACTGTGAAAGTATTTTTAACAGTGTCTCATTTGATGTATCATATGCCAGACCATCAAGGTATAACTTCCTCTGTGTCTGATCAGTGGCGCTAGGCCGATTGCACTTCATCACAGTGCGCTAGAGAGAATTAGTCCAGGAGAGCTCAGAGTAAAGGGGGTTGGAAAATTTAATTCAATCTTTATTGTACCAGCTCCAGGTAGCAGCTACCTCTGCTTACAAAGGAAAACCCATTAATGGAGTGAAGGAAAAAACTCTGTCAAGCCTTCTACCATAACCACAACATTATCTTGTGCATAGTAATCAGCAACTGATGTTCTAAGAAGGGAGGGGATGTGTTACAATAAAGATGTCATATGTATACCTTCATAACACATCCTGGCGAGCACCTCAATGGACCAATCTAAGGCCAAACCGACAGGAAAATTACCTTATCACTGCAATAGAATTTGTAGATGTTAATCTATATGCTGAAAATCACCACTATAGGCTACAGCATTACCTAAAAATTACCTTATCACTGTGGACAGGAAAATTACCTTATCACTGCCGAACTCTTTACTGCATGTATACTAGCATATCTCGATTATTGAAGCGCTGACCTGGAAAAGCACGAAGCGATAGGTTCAGTCATTTCTAGAACTGCCTGTTGCCTTATCCCAGACAAAATCAATTCCACTGCTCAATTCAAAATCAATGTCACCTTACGGACATAGGTATGAGCAAGGGCAGCTCCCAAAACTTAAAGTCGAAGCGAATGTAAACAGAGTACAGAGAAAACCCAAATCGCCCCCAAGTCGTACCTCTGCCATATAAGACTGTAAGAAAAAAGGCATGGCATAGGATCTTGACGCCGCTTCAACGCATGCGGGCCAAAAAGGCATGGCATAGGATCTTGACGCCGCTTCAACGCATGCGGGCCAAACCGACCGGAGAAGTCGCTCCATTGCCGAATCAATAAGAAGGGGATGACCCCTGCAAAAGCCACAACACAACAGTCGACCGTGAGATGAGATTCAATGGAGAAATCAAATTGGGGCTTTTGACGTGGGCCGTCCAGATCTGAGATGGACGGCCCAGATGAAATGCCCTAATTCCAAGGGTTAAGATTAGAAGCCCCAATTTAAGTGGGTTGCTTGGGGATGATGACGTGGCTTCCTCTCGGCCGTCAGATCTCACAATCTGAACCGTCTAGACGGCGACACCTCGGCGTCTAGATTCAAATAATTGTATATATATAACAGATATATATATATATATATACAAGTATTTGTACTATCAAGGGGCATATCAAGTCGACTGGTAGCATATCAAGTTCGACGGGCTCAGATAGCTCATGGCTTCTTTTAGCTCTAGCGACGGGTTTGGAAGAGGCCGTCGGATTCCTTCAGGAAGAGGCCACAATGCTGCATGAACAGCAGAAGCTCCACGGTCCCGGATTTTTCCTTCCATCTCCATGGTCCCGGATTTTTCCTATGGCGATGACCATGGTGGATTGTTGCTTCCAACAGTGATGGCATCCCCTGTTTGCGGCTCCGCTGAGCTGATGTGCCCAGGGGCCAGGACCTTCATTTTTTGGTTTCGTGGCACCTGAAGACAACAGGGACCACAAGAGCTTAAAATTTCCTTGGCGGGTCTGCTACCGCCGCCCACAAATATGGCGCCGCCCCTTCGCCTCCCCAATCTAAGGTAAGCCATTTGTTTCTCCAAAATTCTTCATCATCTACTGCATAATCGTCTGTTTTTGCTATTAGATTTTATGGTGGATTCGCATTCCGATTGATGCGTCCAATTTTCTGAATGGCAGGACAAATATTTGGCATATTTCGTATGCTGGCTGCTAGGACTCGGCTCTCTGGTCACTTGGAACAGCATGCTAACTGTGGAGGATTATTACGTCCAAGTGTTTCCGGTATGCACTTTTTTGGATTCTTGATCTGCACAGTTCTTTCTTTACATCGACAGGGTCCAGCATTGTAAAAATTTGTGTCAATTTTTAGCATATTGCATAGGCAAAGTTCGGCAGCCTGTTTCATAGAATTATGAAGCAAATTTAAGATCAATGCGAGACAAGATGCATATAACTTAAAAGTAACAAAATCCCAAGCTCTGAAATTGCCAGCTATTGTAGATAATTATGAATGCATATGCAATTTTTTGACTCCTAAGGAATGGCTCATATATTAAATAAGACTTCTTTGAAGCTCTGGCCACGTTTATTTTGACTCATAAAGAATGGCTCTCAGCAAATGCGACTTCTTTAACGATGACCTGGCGCACTTAGAATTTCCTAAAGAAGACAACAGGGACCACAAGAGCTTAAAATTTCCTGGCAAATATCTGGAATTCTTCCATTTTCGGATGAAATGGAGCTTGAGATCATTTTTTATCCCCTTCCTAAACGAATTCATGTCTGAGCATGCATACCATATATCAATAGATTTTCTCTTCACAGATCCTTTGTTTTAATATGTGAATTGTATGCTCTCTGCAAATCCGTGTTCATATGTTAAAAAAAAAGATCTAACCAACAAAGATTTTCTTTCATGTAGCGTTATTATCCGTTGAGAGTTCTTACGTTGGTATATCAACCATTCGCTTTTTTTACAACGGGATTGCTGACCTATTATGAAGCCAGTGTAAACACTCGGTTAAGGATTTTGTCGGGGTATTCAATCTTCTTTCCCGTGCCGGTTTTGTGGAGTGGATCTCATCTGTTGATTACCCAGTTTTTGGAAGGGTTATATCTTCGGCAGAGCTCTACGGCTATGGCAGGAGGAGAAGCTTCTCTTTTAAAGCCTAAACTGAAGCTCCAAACTTTCATCTCTGGCTGTAGGATTCCTGTGTTATTATCTCTAAATATTATAATCCTGTCTGGAGCAATATTACATGAGACCATGCCATTTTCAAGGATCTAATCAGTTGGGTTCTATTTGAAGTGATCAGACGAACTTCTACAACATCATATGGCCGGAGTTTGGTTCAGGGCATGCTAAGCAATTTGCTTAGGGGCTTCCTGGTTCTGGATTGCAATTTGAAGGCTCTTCTTGGGGCTCAAGTTCACCATCTCTATTCTGCATAGATTTCCTAAGGTTAGCATTTTCGTATTAGCTTTTGGGCAGGAGCATCTTGATTATAAAGTATCTTGGGATTCTAATGATCCAAACCTATCTTTAGTTTAGCTGTGTGGAAAGAATTCCCTTGGACAGTTGGGTTTGCATTTAGTGTGCCTGGGAAGTTCTTTGATGCATGTTCCCCTAATGCAAGCGAAAATGCATGAATTTTGAGGGTCGAGTGAAGCCAGACAGACTCAGAATAGTTGTACAGAAGGTTATGATTGTTCCCATCATGAGTGTGGATAGCCTGAATCTGCCATAGCTATAGCCATAGCTACAAACCTCATTTTCTCAAGGAAGGAAACCTGAAATATAAGGTGCAAACAGTCATAAAGCACATGTAAGTATTGACAGATTACTATCCATCTAATTTTAATTTGCCAGATATTGTGCTGTTTCTACTTTATGTGATAAGGCATGTTCTCTTGCAAGTTATGTTGTGAAGAAACACGCTTTCTTCTAGAATGGTATAATTTGCAATGGTATGAACGCCCACAAGAAATTGAAGACGACCAGGTATGAAATTGCATGGATATTTTGTTCTCAACATGCAAAGAGTAGCCGTGAACTAGATAGCTTTTGTAGCAAATACATTGCTAGATGCATATGCAATCTGTGTAAAAATATATCAGATGTCATGAGTGTGGAGAAGGCCAAGCTTGGCAACTAATATGTGCATATGAATATGTTGCAGATAGTCTACATTCCTCTATCGCTGTGTAGTCAGATCATTCTTTATTCTACCTTTACCTCCCTCCTTCCTTAATTCAACTTCTGTAATAGTAGTGGAGGGCAATTTATTTCTGAGCAGAGCGCTAGCAAGAGATATAGCAAGCCCAGGTTTGGAGCAAAAAGGGGGGCACCGATAAAGAGATTTGGGTGAAACATGTCCATTTCAAATCATGCTTTGAAAGAGCAAAGATAGATGTTTACAAAATATTAATGCAAGAACATGCAGAAAGGCATTTGCCATTTCGATTTCTTGCCTTAGGCATTCAGTTTTTAATTTATAATTTAGTTTGAGCACATTTAAGGTTCATTTGGGCACTCAGTTTTTAAACTATAATTTAGTTTGAGCACATTTAAGGTTCATTTGCAATGATGACTAACAAAAGTAAGAGTTAGTGATCAACCTATCCGAAATGAGATCTGCAAGAATATGGCATTTGATGCAATGGCTTCTATGCATGCAATAGAAAGGTATTAAAAGCATGGGGTTTTGCATCCATGTTCTAGAGTTTCTGAGTTAAAGTTATATAACCTGTTGTGAAAATGGATCATTATTCGTGACACTTCGCTACATAAAATAATTTCACTCATAAACAACCTTTTGTGAAAATGGATCATTATTTGTTACACTTCTGTATCTAAAATAATTACCCTCATAAGTTGATAGTAATTTTTTGTTTGTTCGCACTATAGGATATGATTGAGAAATAAATTGACGTGATTGAAAAAAAAAGAATTTTAAGCTTTGAGAGTTCTTAATTTCAAGTGACGAGGTAAGCGATTGTTGGACATGATTGAGAAATAAATTTTAAGCTTCGAGTGTTCTTAATTTCAAGTGATGAGCTAAGTGATTGTTGACTTTGTGCATTGTAGGACATGATTGAGAAATATATTTTAAGCTTTGAGAGTTCTTAATTTCAAGTGATGAGCTTTGTTTTAAGCTTTGAGAGTTCTTAATTCCAGTGACGAGCTTTGTGATTTGGATCATGGGATGCCAATTTGACCAGAATTCCTTTTATAATGTGCATGTAAAATGTTAGACATGGAGGATATTCACACCAAGGTGCATTTGAGAAAACCTTGAGGACATAGACCAAGACATTGTTCCGACTTTGCACAAATTTTTAAACTAATGGAATAGGAGTTAGTGGAGAAAAATGTTTGTTGCAGCACTCTATTATCTTCAACAAAGATCATTGTAACTCCTAATATAACACAAGCTATATTGCGGCTTAATCATTTACACGTTCTCGGCATACATTCAAGAAACCTCAAGACAAGGAGCACTGCTAAAAAACAAAAGGAGGTGCACTCCAAATGTAGTCTACAAAGAAATTCTACGTGATGAAATAGCCCCTTAGTTTCTATAGATTTCTTACATTGTACTAATACCCAGCAGCACTGGGCACTATAACTATGTTTGAATATTTTTTTATTCCAATAATAAAAGCTTAATGCACACATTCCTTATTGCAATAAAAAACATTTACAAACTTCCAACGAATGCCCAGCAACGCTGGGCACCATTACTAGTATTCCATAAAAGTTTTCATTGGATTGCTCAACAGCAGGTTTTATTAAAGTGGTCGCTACGTATATTCTTCAATTACCTTTAAGAATTAAGATTTTGCCATCGTATTCGGAACTTAACAACCTTAAAACCCTGAAGATGTTAAATCAACTGAGCATTTCCTAGCAGCGAAGGGTTGTTCTTTTCTAAGACAATGATGGTCCAATTTTTCCAAAACAGAAGGAACATGCATTGCTAAAATATTGGCAGTGATATCAAAGTTGCAACACGCCCAATTAAGCTCGGTCAATTGCAGTGTCGCTTTAGTTTCGATAAGGCAATTTCAATGTCTTCTTTGATGAAATAAAAAACCTCGACAAGTGTGAAGGTGCAAAATAGTTTAACAATTTGTAAATGTTATACCTGGGAATTACATACCCATGATTGTTTAACAATCATGTTTTTGAAGGCATACACTAGAGGGTAGTTGCATAAAGAAGAGTGATGAACTTTAGCAATGCAGTATAAAAAAAATGTCTAAACCATAGGTTTGAATGTTTGATCTCTATGTGTTTTTCATTTGTTTAATAGTCCTTACTAATAGTGACCAAATAGTATCATCTCACATCCTTGGGTGTTTATTTCAATAAATAGAAACTCCCTTTTTAACATTACCCAAACATCAAATCCTAGTTGATGCTTTCTACTTAAAATATCATTTGAACCTTGATACATAGACATACTATTGTCAAAATGGAAGATTGTCGACAGATCTGCGAACAAATGTGCAATTGTTTGTCATTTTATGTAGGCCCAATTTCATACACAATCCAATTGCTTGGAAGCACCTCCAACCATATGAAGATTCGAACAAATTAACAATTTTGTCTATATTATGGAAATCAATTTAGCAACGATGGACACAACCGTAAAACAACAGCAAAATTGCCAATAATTGGTCTCTCTAATATACTCTAATATACAATTTGATGGCTTGCTTTCATGATCTTGCTATCTTTGAGTTGCAAACTCGGATATAACCCACCAGCATTATCATATATAGACTACATTGATAATGAAGGGATTTAGAAGAGATGTTTCCAACACCTTATGGCAAGTTGCATCAATGGACAGAATATATTTTTGGAGGGGATACACTTTCGTTACCATGGCTACAACTAAAATACATGTAACACCACCTTATGGCAAGTTGCATCAATGGAAAGAATATATTTTTGGAGGGGATATGCTTTCGTTACCATGGCTACAACTAAAATACATGTAACAGCATGTAAGGGAGTGCCATCTTACTTTACAAACTTTTACAATGGATTAACTAACAAACACAATTATGATACTCCAGCTTTTTAAGAACAAAAAAATCGGGTCAGTATGCTTACTCCAGCTTTTTAAGAACAAAAAAATCGGGTAAGTATGCTTTATAATAGTTCAAATATTGCTTACAACCATGTACAATAAAATATTTTTGGACTATTATTCTTCAGAGTAGTTGCAACTTGCAAGAGAATATGACGTGTTCCGAGTGTCACTCATTTTAAATATAAAGGCAACCCACATTCTTGTCAGTAATACAGACATAAAAAGATATGCCAGACCCTTCCAGTTGCCATTTTGAACTATCAATTTTTTTTGTCCCCAGACGTTTGCCTGTTTCAAAATCTTACGCAAATTCTCTTTTATTCCCTGAGAGTTGTCTAGTTTTTAGACACAGTATGCACCAGATCTTTCCAGAAATTTCATACCCATGAATTTCATGGTCAAACTGTTAAAAGAGCTATTTCAAGTTTAGAGCTTCGGCTTTAAAATAAACAGGGGTTATTCAGGCCAGAGGAGTGACCAGAAATGATAATGATAGAGATCGCAAATAGCAAGTGCCATAAGGAGATTAATCTGCTCAAACATGGGCAAGAGCTACAGAATAAACTTCCGACCATAAGCTGGTATAGTACTTGGTGTTTCTATAAATAAGGCTACCTGGAGCAAGCACACAAGCAACAATTACTTTCTGCATTCAATTATTGACAGAATACGTTAACTGTCGCATTTGCCATTATGTATCACCTGCTCTGGTGCATCCATATTTGAAAGAGCATCTAGACCAACTTCACGTTGGGTCTTATGTTCTGCATCTAATGGTAAGGCAAGAATCTCAAGGATGCATGATGGTGTTATTTCTTCCAAAGTCTCATCTATTTGCTTCTGTAAGCCTAGGGCCAGATTATTACCCCCTTCTTCCTGCAATAAGGGGAAGACCAAATTAGGCCAGATAAAATTCATCTATCATACAGTAGCTTTTTTAATATGGCAAAAGCATTTTGCTATAACCATGTACATATCCTTGCAAGACCAAAACGTTAGGAACCTCAAAGAATCATAACTCTCTCTATGCTCTTCAAATCACAAAAAACTGAAAAAGAGTTGCAGGCTGTCACATGCCTTGCAGAGAGCAGTTCTGCTATGGCGCTGGAAGAACTAGCATATATGTTGTTCTTTCCCTTGTTGTTGCATTTCTGTAAAAGCAAAGTCCCTGTGAGCACTTAATAAATATGGAAAAAAAGTCAAACACTTAGAAGAAACGAAATGCTTAGAGGTAGAAGACATACCAGGAAAGTTAGGTATCCACAACTGAGATTGATTTATCAGTGGGGAAAAATTCCATTATTGCCGTTCAAAAACAAAAATGTATATAACATACAAAAAGGATCAACAAAAGAACAGGTTTACCTAAGCAGGATAACATGCAGATCCGATCAGTGAACAAAAGGGCACAGTTCGTAAACCCACATCCTCTGGACATCGCCATATATCCATAATGGGTGCCACCGACTGTGGATGGCATGAAAATAAAAACCCAATAGAAAAAATTGCTGGATCAAAATATCAGAGCTCCGCTGCCTGTCACGTCCTTAACTTGATGCTCTTATATATTTGCTTGCTGGCAGGCAATTTAAGCTTTTGCCCTTTGTTCTCTATTAGCCTAGAACAGCGAATAAACCACCAAACAAGCAGCTGCCCTCAAAGCTTAAAAAATCCTTTGAATCACTAGATCATCTAAGCACTACGGTATGCCCTCAAAGATTATAATCCTTTGAACCTCCCGATCATTGAACGCTTGCGGTTGAAAAGCGAAGGAGAAAATAAACAATTAGCCTTATGTTTTACTGTTTATTTGAACCATTTTCGCCTGCCGGATGAGCAGCAGGGTCAGGCCTACCCTTCCATAGAGCTTCCATCCCCTGTGCGGGCAGAAAGATGCGGCGCCCAATTCATCAGCAAGCTTTGCGCCATCAGCAAGCTTTGCAAAAATGGCAGCTTCTGATCCTGTAAATTCACAAATCATGGCATCAGCAAGGCAACCTGGAGAAACAAAACTAGAACGAGCCACTTACAACATACAATACCAACTGCTAAATGATCTGCAATCTAAACTACTCTGTTTTGCAAATTTTGTTCTCAGAAAAATTACCTTCTTAAGAAACTGAAACTCAATCATATGTTTGGCAGCATTCAAACTGGCCAAAACCGTCAGTGTGTCGCCTTCAGAGATGCTGCTACTAAAGCTTTTACCTGAAAATTATTTAACAGATTATAAGCTGCAAAAAATCCTCCGGAGCCCTAAATCCATCTCTGATTTCGCTTTCCAAAAGCATGCCAGAGATATAATTTCGATTTCTACTGCTCAAGGAAGCACCATCCAGGCAATTTCGACCCATTTATTGCAAAGTTCGGTCGACTATGGCAGCTCCATCATGCCGTATCCAAACTTGGTCGAAGCCTGATCAATATAACAGCCCCTTATAACCCTCAACGGCATCGGATTTAGCAAATCCTAGGCATCACAATAGAAATTAAGAAAACAAAAAAAGGAAAACTTAAGCTTACATGCACAAGGCGCACACCATCTCTCCAATCGGCCAGTTCATAAGCTCGACTCCATTTGCAAAGAGTTCATACTTGATGAAAACATGAGAAGCCCTGCATTTGTCTCGCAAGTCATCATAAGTCTTGATTATCAAGTTTCTGAAATCTTGCAGGCTTGCATTTCGTTGAAGCCTCGAATTACGACCGCTCCTTGAACTGGAGCTTTACTCGTCGAAATGAAGCAGGATTGGGAAACATCTGCATCAAAATGGAATGAGACAAAAGGGCTGCGTGAGAAAAACCCAAATTTTTAAACGCAAATGTACCATAGGTGGAGCTGCAGAAGACGAAGGGCTATCGACGCCACTATTCTGCCGCATGGAGAACTGGAAAGCCGGAGAACTGGAGTCACCAAGAGCTCTCATTCGAGAAGCTCAAGGAAATCGGTGCAACCAAGCAAAGGCCGGCAACCAATGCAGAAGAAGAAACGGGGTTGAAGGGAGATGCCCTGGCCTTGCCACGTAATTAATTATAATTAATGCCTCATTAAAAATTGCTGCCACCTCAAAATGCCATTTAATTTCACACTCTTTTTATCAACATCTTGAATTAAATGCTCAAGTTCGACGGTCTGGATTAAAAGCCCCAATTTAATTCCTCAAATCCGACGTCACAGATCAAAAGCCCCAAATGAAGGGGTGATTTGAGGTGGCTTATTTGGGGGATTAACGTGGGCCGTCCAGATCTGAGATGGACGGCCAAGATTCCAAGATCTACATTCAATATAATTGTATATATATATATATATATATATATATATATATATATATATATATATATATATATATATATATATATATATATATATATATATATATATATATATATATATATATATATATATATATATATATATATATATATATATATATATATATATACAATTATATTGGGTGCCACAAATGATGTAGAGTCTCAAATGGTGTAGAGATTATGCCACAAATTTTTGGTAGAGATTGATCTCGGCCGTCCATCTTTTGAGATGGATCGGTCCCGCACGATGCCACCTCGTAACTCCCCAAGCATCCCTCTTGTTGGTGTACCAAAATATTGGTTCAGATTGATCTCGGCCGTCCATCTATGAGATGAACGGCCCACAACAAAAGCCCCAAATAAGCCCCCCTTGATGCAGAGCTCGAAACTTGAATCGTAAAATCCGGTTGCCCCTTTTGTGCGCGACCCGGTCCCGATCATCGATGTCTCTTCCCCGCATCTTCCGGTGACTCTGTTTTTGCAAGAGCTGGAAATCTGCGCATTTTTTGCGTCGGAGATGCAAATGGAGCTCGGTACAAGAAAGAGCATTTCCGCATAACAATGGCCCTTTTTCTTATAAGTCCGCGACCCAATCGACCGCGACTTAGCTCAAATAAATTCTGTTCACGATCACGCTTTCGGGGCTACAAATTTTTCATTTAAGATAGCACGCTTGCTTGGGGTACCTGTACATCATGCATTCAACTTCTTAACGAGAGTTAATGTGGATTCTATTACAAAGGGTGCCGTCAAGAAGCTAACCGGCAAGAACTCCGCTTCGAGTTCTTTAGCATGCCAACAATCGCAGACAAGGACCTCGGTGATCAACTGCGTTGCTTTTTGTCGGCTCTATTTTAATACTAAGATTTTTCACTCTTTCCAACAGATAACCATTGCCCGGCTAAGGTGGCGGCTTGTGACGAGATCTGATTGATCTAAGATGGATGCGACCTTCACCATTAGCGCCAATCTGGACAGGATTATACTTGAAAGGTATGGTTCCCTATTTGCATAACATATCGCGAAATGTTTAAGGAGCAAAATGCAAGCTCCCAACCTTCGATCTCCTCCTTTGTTTTGTTCCATATCACAGGCCCCTGTTTTGGAAACGTTTGGTCCTATGGATGTCCTTCTATGATCCCCGCTTCTATCCATCGGATTTTTTTAACCCTGAGGCCAAGACCGCATAGTTTCCCACATTTGGATTTTGTCTCGGGTATTTTGATGCAAATATTCTATTTTTCTAGTATCTCGATCTTCATCGTGTTTGTAAATCATCTGCGCAAAACCTTCGGTTGTTGAGACACAAAGGTGATTTGCAATATTTAAAGCTAGTTTGGATGCTTTGCGATTTGGGAGTGGCAATCTTTAACTTTGCATCTGTTTGCGACATTTCTTAAAGTATTATTGAGTACCAAGAGAGGTCCACAAGATGTTTCACGAAAGTCACTTTGCACGACCATTTGATTTGGAGAGGAACGGCGGTCTCAATCGACGGGTCTTGAAAAATTTTATATGGTGATGTGCAGTGTCTATTATGAAAATACTCTAGTTTCTTTGCTCATGCTTTCACATCTTTTTCAGATTAAGCCGACCTTCTTTATAAATTAGGACTGGAGTTGACCACTGCGTGTAGTAGGTGACATTGGTCTTGTGGTAAGTACACATGCTTCGTTTAAACTAATATATAAAGACTATGAAAAGTTTGGCTGGACTATTCTAACGTTTTGCATTTGGGCGGGGCCTTCCAAATGTGGGCAAATCATTCCTCTTAGCTGCTCTATCTCCGCGCCGTAGTAATCTGCGAGATTATCTATTCACAATGTCATTGCCAAATTTAGCACAAATTGAGCAAAACCTTGAAGAATTGCGTCCAACCTATGCGATCTTAGTGGATTGGTGAAGGGAGCACATCCGGATAAGGTAACTCCCATGCTTTAAAAAGATTTTCCCTACCCTTTATTAATATTTGTATTCATTGTTTTACTAGGAATTTGCGGGGTTAGAATGCATGTTCTTCGGGCATTTGTAATGAAGCGGTTGTTAATGCATGTTCGGACATATCTCGCACTTGGTCCAAGTGAACCATTATAATGTGTTGCATGAGGTAAGAAAGTCTTCTAATGGTGCGTTATTTCCTGATGTTGGTCATGCCTTTGTTTTGGCAAATTTCCTATCTTCATACTTTTAGATTGCATAGCATTGCACAGTATTATATTCTCATAGCCTGAATTATCCCACATACAGTTCTTTATTGCATGCATATGAAATAAAAATTGTGGACATAAATGCACCTTCTTTAAATTTTTATTGTTCATTTTGAGAGTTAATGATGCTTGGCTTTCATATTTCATAGATCAGACATGTCCGCTTCACTTGGAATCTCAATATTTTGTATGAGGGCATGATGGACCTATATGGCGATCGATTGGGCTCTTTTGCCCGTGGATGAACTGTTATTTTCAGATATTCTCACGCAGTATGTTGCATGACTTGTGGATGCACTATTTAGATGATTCAGACGTTTTTTCTTAAGCTTTTGCGCTTTGCGGTATGTTCTTTGAGCAAGAAATGCGTGCGCGGTGGTTTTGGACTATGCAAATCCGGACCATGAATCGAGTCTTTTGGAAATTACGGGTAAATTTCCTTCTTGATTAGTGGTTGTTGAACTTGATATCAATGTCTATTATAATAATCGATTGCAACATGTTTGGAAGTTATGCCACATACATTGTCACTTCCTTTCACATCTTACTCTTGGGTTTGTTGCGGGTTGTATGCGCTATGGGTGATTAAGGGTGACATTTGGCAACAATTTTAAGGTACCACCATGTCTTTTTATTGTACTTATTACCTGTAAGATGGCATGTACAGGCAATTGTATGCTACAATATGACATCCTCGCATAGGCGTGGCGCTAGATGATTCCAATCCCAGGTTTAGATATGTCACATTCAATAACCGGCCGGTCATCCTAGTGTCCCACAAGGTATGAACACCACACGGTTTCGCGACAAAGAATATTTAGCGGGGAATATCTCAGATCATGGGTAAAGATCAAAGGCGGACCTCACCTCTACTTCATACAAATGGAGGAATGCGCAATAGTGCACAATTCATGGCAAATTCACAACATCTAATTTCAAACGTCCAAATTTCACCAGGTGGAAATTCAGGTGGTTTCCACAAACTAACCATCCAAATCCAAATTATGGAAAGATGCAAAACTATCACAGGGACAAATCATCAAAGACAATCTGTCACACAAAGTATGTGGTAGATATTTATGTTAATTTTTAAGTGTTAGTCCCCGAGTCTTTTTGCTTATTGTTTTTTGTGGAGAAGCATATATTTACTTAATGCGCTTGTGTTTACAAGATCCACCGCCAAAGACCGATATCAAGGCCATTGGGGCAACCTATCAATACCGTGAACTCTTTGGAGTCGGTGGCACTAATAGCAAAACAAGCTCATCCGCAATGAAGTGCAACAGGAGACTCCTTTGCCGCAGGGGAACAATCGGCATTTGGAAATCCCATCTTTTTAACAAGGCAGCAGATCCCCTTTAAGATATCATCCGGAAGGCAATGAATTCACCTTGCGGAAATGTCGGACGGATGGAGAAAAGAATCAACAATCGCATGCCTGTGATGCTCCGAAGATCAATGTTAGATTGTTCCTTTTTGCCACCATATAAAGCAGCTTTTGTGAAACATATTTACGGTTGTCGTGAAAGAGATTGCCCGAGATGCTCGTTGTCCCGCATCACGCCATGTTGCCTTCTTCAAAAATTTGTTTGCATATTGGCATCTCAACGCTTGAGAATTCGTCTTTGCGGGTTGAACTCTTTTTGTGCTTGCCTAACTTGCTAGGGCTGTGTTAACTTTGTTTTGTGCGCTTTGGTCTTTTTGTAGGGTGGAACAAAATAGCTACCCTAGTCCGGTGGTTCTTGGAGAAAAACATTTTGGAAATGTTTCAAGGTTTATCCATCACATCTTTTAATGTAAAAATGGACCCTTGAAGAGCTTCTCTTTTTACTAGACCGGATATTTTCCAATTTTGCAAACCATTGTTTAATGCCAAAGTGTTTCATGTGATATATGACAAATGAGAATGTTCTAATAATCGTTGAAGAAATCGAGTCCTCTTTTCAAAGATGCCGCCATTTGTAACACCGAGCAAACAATCCGTTGCATCATAAAACATCATCTTTTACCGAAAGCAAATGTCTTTCTTCAGATCCCAAGGCCCTTGAGGAAAGGGTATTCCCTCATCGGACTTTAATGAAAAACATACCAAATTTGCATCAAAAACGGAAGAGAGCAAGACGCATTGTATCGGAAGATTGTTGAGAATAGAACATTTCTTAAAAACAAGATTGCGGCTTTGGAACCCATGGTCGTCAGCCGATGCAGAGTTAATTGCAGCAGAAGTTTCGGCATCGCCAAGCGGTAACACATTGAAGGGAACAGAGAGAATAAAAGCCATACTTGATGAACTTATGCCACAAAGTGTCCAAGCATGTGGAAAGAATCTTTGGATGAAGAGCAAAGCGCCAAGCATACGGTTGAAGCAAGTGAAGTGAAGTATTTCGAAAGTTGAGCTCAAGGATGAGATGATCGGTGGCGTATTGAAATTTCATCTTCAATTACACTTGAGTGTGATGAGTCTCTTTTATCCGATGATGGGACACAAGAAAATAGCTGCCCTCCGGTACATTAGGGACTCCATATGTGGAACATATTGAACTTATGTTGGAAAAAGTAACTTGTCACAACTTACGCCCGATGGGAGAGAAGGTTGCTATGGCTGGCTGGTTTGTATCTGAAGGTGAAGGGATTCTTCTTGCACATGAAGATGGGAGCTGCACATTTCAATGATGTCGCCAATATGGAGGTATGCATTCAATGTCTGACTTTTTTTGTAATTGTAGTTCATATACAACCCGCTTTTTGTTAAGAATTGATTGTGCCCTTTTTAACCGTAACATCATTTGATGATAACATACTAAAACCTCTATTGTGCTTTGCGGGAGAAGACACAATATAAAGGTCCCGATGGACTCTCCGGTAATGTATGGCAAGATCTGTTGGCTGATCGGGGCTCTTTGGCACAAATGGACGTTCGACCAAGTATGTTGTCGCCGCTTCGCGAGAAGCGCCCTTGATCCTACTTTACGTTCTTGGAACTTTTATGATAAATCTATAGCCGCTTACCATTGAGTCTCAGTCATGGCCTGCTACACCTATCTCGTGTCTATTTGCATGTTATGTTGATTTTGCATACTTCTATCAAAGCACAACAGCCCGAGCACGTCTCTGACGATAATAGCATCGAATCTGCTATGCTTTTCTATAATCGAACCGAGCATTCCCACGGATATGGTTGGATGGCCATTGCATTTTATTAGAGATGATTAGGCATGTTGGATTAGATGATGAAATCCGGAAGGCGAATGGTAGGAAAGCTCATGGCGGTCTCATGCGACAAATATATTTGGATGTCTCACGCAAGCTAACGTTGTGGGTTAATATGTTTCAACATGTTACTAATCGCTTGCCACTTGAAGTACCCCACATGTGTCTCTGTGTAGCATTACATCGTATAATCTGTTTTCTCTATAAATATAGGAGATATGAAGATGATCCGTTCTTGCCATAAATTATAGGAGATAATTAGATGATGCTCACCGTGAAGGGAAGCAAAGAAAGTATGGATATGGCCGGTAATGTTAAAAGCAAAGTAGTTAATCGAAGAAATGGGTTTTGTGTAAGTTGGTTTTGTGTTCTTTACTTGGCTATGCAACAAGGTTGATCTGTAGTCCCTTCACTATTTGGGGGTTGTTTTGGTCAAAAGAAAAGCAGGGAATATCTGGAGACATGTATCCGTTGCAAGTTTTTATGCCTTTGGTTAAATTTGCATTGGTGCGATTGCCAATGCATGAAGGTGATCTTTGAGATTACGCAGGAAGTTTATTGTCGAGAAGAAAATTTTGAAAGAGGCGATGGCTATCATCACAAGAAAGATACAAGTGCTTTTATTTGCTTTCGTGTTTTGGTTATTCTTCAGATGACACATGCTTTGTTCCAATTTCATATCTCCGGGCATTGCTAAAAAGGTAAGTGTGGCACATGCGTTAATGATGAACTTATCTATTTTCCTTGGTCTCTTCTATGACTATAAGGATGTCCTCGATTGTGAATTAATCTGAGATCACGCATATGTCAATATTATGGTGAGCAATTGCACACTCATTTGTCAATAGCCGATCTATTTGGAAATGCATTCCCAATGTTATAGGGCATGTGTAATGCGTGAGATGGGGACTGGAAGAAAATCTCAATGGAAAACCATGACCGATCTGCGAATGGTCTCTATCGACCTTAAAGAAAATGTTACGTGATTTAAGCTTGGGATGTTCTCGGATGAATAAAGCTTGTGGAAGCCTGACTTTGAACTATTGGCAACCTTAGGTATGGTATTTATTTAACAACCAGCCTTATTTTATGTTTTGAGTTAAATATCCGAGTGTAATCTTGATATTTTAGTTCTAGTCCCCGGTCAAAGCCTTGTTGTTCTAATACATCATTTTGCATCTTTGAATGAATATCAGGTGTTTGTTGTTCCTACTTCAATGTTCCCTTTTCACTTGAGACCGAATATTTTTTCTTCTTGAGCATAGTTTTGCTTGGGATATACATGCTTGAGGTAATCTTTTTCTCTGCCCCTTCTTTCGTAGTGTAGAAAAAGAGTAAGCAAAGACTAGCTGGTTGTGTTGACTAATGATAGAACTGCTCACATCTCCAAGCTTAGTAAAGTTATGAGTATTTTGGCCATGTTCATGTTGTATACGTCAAGTGTGCATGGTGTACTAAATTTGTGTAGAAATCATTCTAAATACTTGCGATGCATTTGTTTATGTTGGTACATTGGAATATACAACACATTCTGTAAACTTCTTAGTCCATTGTCATAAAATTGGTTTCTAAGATTTGCATGTGTTTTCTTGTCAAGTTGAATACATAACCGAGTAATTAATGGTAAGGAAAGCATGTCCACAGTGGCTTCTTTCTTGCTTTATCTTCTATTCGAAATTGGTTATTTTATTTGGTGGCATGAGAAGAAAAGTTTAACTTATATTGTTTTATGAGTGAACTGTTGAGCAGTGTTTTCTCCGTGTAGTTTTTCTGTGTTGAGGCATCTTCTGACCACCATGTTGTCCCATTTTACATGCTCGCTTGGCTTATTTTCTTATGGCTATTGGGAGACTTGGAGCCATTGCACATGGTTTTGCATTACCTGTGAAACTTTATTACATGGTAGGTTGGCCCATAATCCTCAAAAGATGTATTAGAAAGCAACTAAGCATTTCCATGTCTGTTCTATTAGCAATTTATGGTCCTCTTAAACATGTTGAGTAAAGGGTTTTGTTAATAAACGTCTACTTATTCAGCACGTAGCAGCTTGCAAAGTTTTTCCATACTTGATTAGCCCAACCCAAGAGGTCATTTTTATTCTTGATTTTCTCATGATGTCACTTGTGCCTCGCGTTCAAATCTTGATGTTCAAATTGGCGCAAATCGCTTTACATTATTGAATGTTGGACAATTTAACACGCATTGAAAAATACAAAGGCTTGCTTGCATTACGTGTTACTACAATCTCTAAAAGAAAAGAAGACCATATTATATTAACAATTCATAAATTCTAACCGCAAATAAAGCTTAATTGCAGGTCTTTCATCGAATATTGGACTAGAGTTGGACCTAGACGGCATTGTCATTTCAACAGCTTGCGAAAAACTTCCTCCTCAGATATCTCTATTTGCCAGAACAATTAACGTAGTTTGATGCCAAGATATTATACTATATGCTTGATCTCGTTCTATTTTGCTCCTAACTTAGAGTTCATGGAAGTAAGTCTTTGCATTGTGCAAGATTTGACATTCTATCAGGATTTTTGCACTTGGTCAACGGAACACACATTGAAAAGAAATCTCATTAAATCTCCGGTTCCATCCTAAACCAACTACATTGAGAGTGAGCTCATTATCATGTATTTTTTTTATTTAACACACATTTAATGCCTTACATCCCATACAATATAACAGATTCTTTAAATCATTTTGAGAAAGTGGTTGCTCAAGGAAACCTTGCATTCGATTTACCTAAGTTGTTCTCAGATGAATAAAGCTTGTGGAAGCGCTGCTGGAACTATTGGCAACCTTAGGTATGGTATTTATTTAACAACCAGCCTTATTTTATGTTTTGAGTTAAATATCTGAGTGTAATCTTGATATTTTAGTTCTAGTCCCTCATCATTTTTGCATGCTGAATGAATATCAGGTGTTTGTTGTTCCTACTTCAATGTTCCCTTTTCACTTGAGACCGAATATTTTTCTTCTTGAGCATAGTTTTGCTTGGGATATACATGCTTGAGGTAATCTTTTTCCCTGCCCCTTCTTTCGTAGTGTAGAAAAAGAGTAAGCAAAGACTAGCTGGTTGTGTTGACTAATGATAGAACTGTTCACATCTCCAAGCTTAGTAAAGTTATGAGTATTTTGGCCATGTTCATGTTGTATACGTCAAGTGTGCATGGTGTACTAAATTTGTGTAGAAATCATCCTAAATACTTGCGATGCATTTGTTTATGTTGGTACATTGGAATATACAACACATTCTGTAAACTTCTTAGTCATGCATAAAATTGGTTTCTAAGGTTTGCATGTGTTTTCTTGTCAAGTTGAATACATAACCGAGTAATTAATGGTAAGGAAAGCATGTCCACAGTGGCTTCTTTCTTGCTTTATCTTCTATTCGAAATTGGTTATTTTATTTGGTGGCATGAGAAGAAAAGTTTAACTTATATTGTTTTATGAGTGAACTGTTGAGCAGTGTTTTCTCCGTGTAGTTTTTCTGTGTTGAGGCATCTTCTGACCACCATGTTGTCCCATTTTACATGCTCGCTTGGCTTATTTTCTTATGGCTATTGGGAGACTTGGAGCCATTGCACATGGTTTTGCATTACCTGTGAAACTTTATTACATGGTAGGTTGGCCCATAATCCTCAAAAGATGTATTAGAAAGCAACTAAGCATTTCCATGTCTGTTCTATTTGTTGTAGCAATTTATGGTCCTCTTAAACATGTTGAGTAAAGGGTTTTGTTAATAAACGTCTACTTATTCAAAGACGTAGCGACTTGCAAAGTTTTTCCATACTTGATTAGCCCAACCCAAGAGGTCATTTTTATTCTTGATTTTCTCATGATGTCACTTGTGCCTCGCGTTCAAATCTTGATGTTCAAATTGGCGCAAATCCGTTATTAAACAAGCTTTACATTATTGAATGTTGGACAATTTAACACGCATTGAAAAATACAAAAGGCTTGCTTGCATTACGTGTTACTAGAATCTCTAAAAGAAGAAGACCATATTATATTAACAATTCATAAATTCTAACCGCAAATAAAGCTTAATTGCATTAGAAAGAATAGCGTGTCTTTCATCGAATATTGGACTAGAGTTGGAACTAGACGGAACTTCCTCCTCGGATATATCTCTATTTGCCGGAACAATTAACGTAGTTTGATGCCAAGATATTATACTATATGCTTGATCTCGTTCTATTTTGCTCCTAACTTAGAGTTCATGGAAGTAAGTCTTTGCATTGTGCAATGTTAGATTTGACATTCTATCGATTTTTGAACTTGGTCATTAAAAATCTCCTGTTCCATCCTAAACCAACTACATTGAGAGTGAGCTCATTATCATGTATTTTTTTATTTAACACACATTTAATGCCTTACATCCCATACAATATAATGTATTCTTTAAATCATTTTGAGAAAGTGGTTGCTCAAGGAAACCTTGCATTCGATTTACCTAAGTCAACTTATACATTTTGCTAGACAAGTTTTTTGTACGTCAAGCACACACATTTCTACATAGATAACAAATGTGGATAGATATACTTTTGTAAAGCAGGAAAGTCAAACAACACAACAATTAAATAGTAAATCAACTTTATGCTCATGCCTATAATTTCTATCCAAATCTTCAATAATGAAGGTCAGCGAATGGCTAGAATGTGAAATAAAAGCTCGTGTGTAAATGAAGAAATAGCATTGTTGATGTTGGCCAGTTGAACGGTGCACCCAAGGTTGTTGGCACAGAACCTCAATTTATGGGTTCTCTCTTTTTCAACAATCAAGGGAGCACATGGTCAAAGAAGTTATCTGGCAGAATACTCACCAAGTTGTCAAATTATTCTGCACGCTGACAGTTGTTTGGGATCCTTAGCTTTCTAATTGAAGGAATTGGGCTTCCAGTTGAGATGATTAGGAATATAACGAGTTACATTCATAATTTCAATAGGTTGCAAGAGTGTGTGGATGCATTTTCTGTAGGCTGTTCAACAAATACGCTTATGGTACTTGGTAGAGAAGACATTGAATTCGACTTATCTGAGCCAAAGACACTCCGGACGCTGATACCAGGAATGGATGCCCATTGAATAAAAACAGTTAAGATGATAACTATGCCAAGAGTAACTACACTTTTAGCTACTGATATGCCTTTTTTATTTCACTGTGACTGCAACTTTGACTTTGACTTTTTAGTAAGCGACCAGTCGACTTGATACACTCCTTATAGTACAAATACTTGTATATATATATATATATATATATATATATATATATATATATATATATATATATATATATATATATATATATATATATATATATATATATATATATATATATATATATATATATATATATATATATATATATATATATATATATATATATATATATATATATATATATATATATCCGAAGCCTTTCCGTTCCCAGAACGTACAGACCATTCCCTTGGCCTTAAACATAAAGCTTAAAGCCAAAGAGAACTTATCAGTCCCTAGTCAAACTAGGGGAGCCTTAGGAACCAATATCTTAAATCTTTACGACTTTAAGACATGCAAAAAACCTATTTCATGTCGGTTCATGATCATAATCCATAAGCATGCCCATGCAAATATTCACCAATTCCGTGTAACTTGAATTTCTAATACAACTTTTTACAGATTTAGAGCGAATACATTCTTAAGCATTTAACTCTTCAAATATTTGCATGTCAGTTTCTGTGTGCTCAAATGTAAGCATAATTGTACACTGGATATATTTTTCTGGAAAAAACTCCAGGCTGTATGTTCTATATTCAGATTATTAAATCTCGTACCATAAACAACTGCTCAAAATGAATTCCAAATATTCTTTTTTCCATTAAACATAACTAGCGATTCATGACTTCGGTCATTATTTCAAATCCATAGAATTACCTCGGATGTTCATATCCGGTTTAGAAATCGTCAAAATTTGACACATGTTACAAGATATTTATCCATGTGCTCGCTAATGCACTTACCAGAATCAATGAAAGCATAATTCAAACCATAATAGGCTAAATTCCTCGGATCTTGTAGTAGAAATATTTTCTTCATTGTTCAAGACTTCATCCAAATCCAAATACGAGCATATTTGGAAGAGTAAAGTTGGTTACCTACTTGATCAATCGAGTCTAGAGTTAGCACGAGAAGGGTAAACTAGAAAGGAACCGGTAAGCTATAACTTTACTCGCTTATCGCCTTTTACCAAACATTATTTAAGAGCTCAAATAACAAACATTGTGTCGGTTTCAAAACCGCTCCATAATTATCAAAGATTAAATTCAAATGCTAAGTTAAACCATTGGCTTTTGCAGTAGGTTGCCATGACATGCTACTGTTTCTCCAGCCTGTTGAGTCAAATGATAAAGCAACATATAGGCAAGGCCACAGTCCAATCTTGTATTATGCAAAAGCTCGTAATAAAAGTGGGCTGCAAAAACCGAATTCAATATTAGATTATTCTGGTCAGATTTTTTATGTTCCATGCTTAAGTGGAGCCTATGTAATCTGTCTGCAATATCTCCTCTCGATAATAAACCTCGGGGAGAGGTCGTTTCAAATACATCAAGATAGGAGGTGAGATTACATATCCATAATAAAGTCTCAAGATTAGCCTGGTTCTGTAGACCTGTCATCAGATGTTAAATATTAAATTCCACAATCAAGGCTACCATATTATTCTACTATTCACATCGACCTTTTACATTCGGATGTTAATACCCCTCATATATTCACATCACTCATTCAATTCTACTATTAAATCCATTCTAAAAAAATAATGGATAGGGAGCAAGATGCAAGTTACACATTCCCTGGGCACTGCAAATAAGGATAAATCCAAGATCTTGAGGTCGACTTCCATTCTTTTATCCCGGTACACTTATGTCGTTTAGATCCTAAACAGCTCTTGAGTAGGGCTTTTCTAAGAAAAAGCGTCTGCGAGCTCGAGAAAACTAAAAGCACGATGATTCTATCAGATTACTATGCGAGACAAGCCATGCTAAGGATCTTTCTAGATTTAATTTATGTTGCAAAGATCGAGACAAAGCCTCTAAGTCATAAACTTATAAAAACCATGAGTTCAAAATGCCACAAGAGAATCCCAAACAAAGAACACGGTTAGGATGGAGCCATTCTAGCATTGATCTCCTCGTCATTGTTCATGGTTTGCTCCTCCGGTTCGAAAGATTACGCTAGACCTTGCTCTAATGGAAAGAGCATCTTCCACCCTAGATCGGCTATACGCCTTGATCATGGTGCACATAATGCCATGATCGCCCGATTACAACATCGTGACCGGATCGGTCTTGAGCGAAAATGCCGAACCCCATTTGGTAGCAATCCCAAGACGCGACTTTCCCTTAGTCGTGGTACATCACGTAATGAACTAGTTTACCCTAATCTCATATAATTTTTGACCATTATTTATTACCTTGTCAATTTTTGTTACCTTGATAAAAAATTGCATACGTCTCCATATTAGCCTCTTGAGCCATTACCATGACATGTCTGCTTGTAGCTCCACTTTCTGGAAATATCCTGTTTTTTGTGCCTTTCATGCGTCCTTTAGGACAAAGCAAAAAGCCCACAATGCCTTCTTACGATGCCCATGAAAGTGCATTACTAGATGTAAAATAAAGGTTAGTAAGAAAGGCATGCAAACTCATTAAATCATTTGAATGCCAAGTGGCAAGCATGCACTACGAAGGTTGCATGTGCTTTATCAAAGTGAGGCCCTTCTTATTTTTCACCTTAACATTTTCTGCCATAAATGACCTTGCAAAAAGTAGAATAAATCAAATCCTTAGCTTGAATGAACACGTCACATATTGCTTGCCCCTTGCTTTTCCAATACCTTGTCATAACAATAAAAAATGCCCTGTTTGTTAGTATTTTTTTCAAATTTACACTGTCAACATGTAACCACTTACCTCATTAGAACAAGTTAATACTTGACGTTTTTGTTGCTCACGTCCACATTTTAGTGCTTAGGAGCTCTCAAATGCGCATCTCCAGTCATATCATGTTGCTAGGGTCTAATTGTATGTTTTAAACGCACAAAGTTTAGTGGCATTTATCCAAAAATACAATAATGCCAAAAAACACCATTGGTCCGGCTAAAATGTCTCATATATTCCCTTGAGGGAATTCTTCCAGGCGAACATGGTCATGCTTAAGCTTATCATATGTCCCACACATTCCAATTTCCTGTAGATGTAGATGTATTCTGCACTGCCGTACCTTTGAATATCAACTCAAGTGTTTCACTTACTTAAATTCCATATGCCCTCTCATGGGCCTCTGCATCATAGCCCTAAAATATAGCAAAGGTATTTGGAAAAAAGTCCCGCCATAGATGACCTTGCCACACCTACAATTCGTTGACAAATCTAAGTTCGACCACAAATTCTCTATTTTGCCAAAACATTTACCTTGTTTTATGGCTTATTCACCTTTGCTTCACAATCTTGGCCATATTTTCTAGACTACTAGTTCCATAAGGTTTTCATGTAATTTCACCTTGGCCCAAGATGCTTGCACAAGCCCAGAATTGGTTATTAAACGCTAGCAACCTCATTATAGAAGTGGCTCCACTGCCCAATTTTTAGAAGTGGCTCCATTGCCCAATTTTTATGTTCCCTTTTTCCAAAAGTGAGCACATCAACCTTAAGACTTGACAAACTCGTTTGGATATATATATATATATTTATATATATATAAATAAAAAATGCCCTACCTCCAACCGGAAGGCATGAGCTGGTCTCAGATGTAGAAAGGGGAGGGAGGGTCCCTATTCTACATAAGGACCCCCCCTGCCCACTATCATTTATTGCAAATACAGAACAGAAATTTAGTCATACCTGTATAATTTGAGTGCCCTAATAGTGATAGCTATCCTGAAGCTCAAGCTTGTAAAAAGGTTCTGTACATTGTGCCATAAATGTATGAATGTCTTTAATCATGGATCTGGGATAAAAAGAAGTTGTTTGACCAATGCCAGGGTCAGCATGCCTCAACCTGCACATATTTGGAGATGTAGAACGGTAGTTTATCCCTTTATCATAATGTTATCTCCAGTAGATATGGAATTGATGAGTAGAATAACTGATCACCCTATTACAGTTGGGAAAAATATCGATGCAAGAACCTGAAGTAAAGGCATAATAGCCAGTTTTGCCCAAGGGGCTAACACTTGCAAAGCAAGTTCAGGTTTCGAATCATAGTTAATTCGTAAGAAGAATAACTATGTTATATTGGAATTGTAAACCACATTAGCAGATCTCTTGCAAGGCATTAACTTTAAAAAAGACACCGAATATTAAAGCGAGTTGATGCATAACAACCATAGTAAGAGATACCTTATTTGTGTGTCTCAAAAGATCACGTTAATGGGTAGTGCTCCATTAATAGCAAAAAATTTGAGATTACCCGCGTGAGTTTTGAAAGTTTTATGGATCTCGATGATGGTTGTAGTGTCAAAACTCAGGCCTGGGAAGGTATCCTCCTCAATTGCCATGTACGTTGTGCCACCTCAAGTGCCATATATTAGTTGTTGCAGATTTCTTGCAGCATAACAGAGTTTTTATGCCATGAAATGGACCAATAAATGCACGATCAACCTGTTACAATTGAGACAAGTATTGGGGCAAGGCCCTGAAATAAAGGCATAATAGCCAAGGCATAATAGCCAGTTTTGCCCAAGGGGCTAATGCTTGCAAAGCAAGTTTGTGTCTTGAATTTTGCCCAAGGGGCTAATGCTTGCAAAGCAAGTTTGTGTCTTGAATATGTAACCAGAGTACCTTGTTTGTATGTAAAAAACCACCCTGGTGGGTACTGCTCCATTAATCTGCCATGATTGACGCTCCATTAATCTGCCATGATTGACGCTTGTTAGTTTGGACCAAAGCAACAAGGTCTATGTATCACTCTGAAGATTCCTTATTTGCAAGCTGAGTACTCTCCATTTCAGGAATTTGAGAGATTTTCTCATTTACGTTGTATTCCCTCCTAAAATTCAGGAAAACGTTAGAACTTCTGGAATCAGAATGAAAGTGTAAAAGCATATAAAATGCTATTTAAGAAAATAAGAACAATCCACCTTGGTTCCTAAGGCTCAAATTGGTTAAACCAATAAACTGAAGTCAATGAATATATCCAAGCCTTTCCGCTTCGAACGTCATGAGACCATTCCCTTGGCCTTAAACATAAAGCTTAAAGCCAAAGAGAACTTATCAGTCCCTAGTCAAACTAGGGGAGCCTTAGGAACCAATATCTTAAATCTTTAAACTTTAAGACATACAAGAAAAACCTATTTCATGCTGGTTTATGATCATAATCCATAAGCATGGTTATGCAAATGTTCACCAATTCCGTGTAACCCGAATTTCTAATATTTGTATTTAGACAAATGCATTCTCAAGCATTTAAATGCGCAAATATTTGCATGTCGGTTCCTCTATGTGCTCAAATGCAAGCCTAATTATACATTTGGATATTTTTCTGGAAAAAACTCCAGGCTATGTATATTCAGATTATTAAATCTCGTACCATAAACAACTGCTCAAAATCAGTTCCAAATATTCTTTCTTCCATTAAACATAACTAGCAGATTACAACAAGATAATAGATCAATCATTATTTCAAATCCATAGAATTACCTCAGATGTTCATATCCAGTTTAGAAGTCATCAAAATTTGACACGTTACAAGATATTAATCCATGTGTTCTGCTAATGCACTTACCAGAATTAATCAAAGCATGTACAAACCATAATAGGCGAAATTCCTCAGATCTTGTAGTAAAAATATTTTCTCCAATGTTCAAGACTTCAACCAAATCCAAATACGAGCATATTTGGAAGAGTAAAGTTGGTTACCTGCATTGAACCAAGCCTAAGTTAGCTTTAAACAAGGTAACTAGACCAGCAATGACAGGTAAGCTATAACTCTACTCGGCTCATCGCCCTTTACCAAATAATTATAAGAGCTCAAAATAAATTGCAGGCCATGCCTCAGTATAGGTCCACAGTTACCCATATGGTTATGGTGAAAGAGAAACCTCTGGATAGGAATAAACTAATCCATAAGCACATAAAATGCATCCTGCTGCAATTTTTCAACCTGCATACTTCCTTACCATTTGTAGGCAGCTATTTTTAGCCAGTCATCAGCAGATAAACTGTTTTATCTTACATTCCATTCCACTTCTTTCATTGGTCTAGACCCAAATCTAAGAATAATGATCCAACCTGAACAGAGCTTTTAAATTATATAACAGCTTAGAACTCATAAGATAAGGAGCAGAGCAGCTTTATCGATCCCCTAAGCAATATTTAAGCCTCAATGCCAAGATTCCAGCCACAATTTACAGATTCTAAGCAACAAAATCATGCAATCTATCGGCAGTAGCTAGGCTGCGATTTAATTTCAGAAGCAATGACAGAGAGAGAGGTTCAGATGTCAAAACCGTTGATATACACAAGCAAACTATCAAGGTATAGAAGCCAAGTTTCCATTTCCTAAAAGATCATGTTAAAACACCTAGTTATGCCCCAAAGAGAGCAAGTGCTAAAGAATTTAGGCAAACGCAGTAGAAATGAGATTTCAGTTATATAATTATCTTAAAGATACATTCTCGAACACAGGTTGCGCGTTGGATCTTGAAAGCTTCTTGAATATTTTTTATGTCTTCCTCAGCTTCAAAGAAATCAGCTATATTAGTGTTGGTGATACCCTCGAATGATCTTTCAGCATTACTAGTGACCTCTCTTTGAATGCCAATCACTGGTTTCGCAAGAGGAATTGAAAAAGAAGCTATCAGAACAAGAACAATGTAATGGGGCTATGCCACGAATTCTCCTTCTGTCCCATGGATTCTCCAGCTTGCCTTAGAATACAACGGATCTTCCCACTGTAAACCGATGGATTACCATGCATGCTGCCAAAAAAGCTTGTCGGTCATATTTGAGCCCTCCGGCTCTGCTCAGATTCTCCACATAAAATGTTTAGGGTTTGGATGCCACGTTCCATGGCCACTTGCCCTAAGATAATTTTTCATATATCCATTGTAATTTCATAACCTTGATTTAACATAATTGCCCACGTCCCTAACTCTATCCATTATCATGTCACACCTTAAATGCCCCAAGTTAAGGCCATGAGAGTCTTAAATGCCGCACCTTACATACCTTTTTGTGCCCTTCATGTGTCCTTTAGAACAAAACTTAAAGCCCACAAAAATACAGCAATGGGTGCCCTACGATACCCATGAAAATGTTACTAGATGCAAAATAAAAGTTAGTAAGGAAAGCATGCAAAGCTCCTTAAATGCCAAGTGGCAAGCATGCACTAAAAAGTTTGCATGCCCTTTCTTACAAGTGAGGCCCACCTTATTTTTCACCTTAACAATTTCTGCCACAAATGTCCATGCAAAAAGTAGAATAAACCACATCCTTAGCTTGAATAAACAAGTCAGCTATTATTGCACGCCCTTTGCTTGCCCAATAATTTTACTAGTCCATGTCAACATGTAACCACTTACCTCATTAGAACAAGTTAATACTTGACGTTTTTGTTGCTCACGTCCACATTTTAGTGCTTAGGAGCTCTCAAATGCGCATCTCCAGTCATATCATGTTGCTAGGGTCTAATTGTATGTTTTAAACGCACAAAGTTTAGTGGCATTTATCCAAAAATACAATAATGCCAAAAAACACCATTGGTCCGGCTAAAATGTCTCATATATTCCCTTGAGGGAATTCTTCCAGGCGAACATGGTCATGCTTAAGCTTATCATATGTCCCACACATTCCAATTTCCTGTAGATGTAGATGTATTCTGCACTGCCGTACCTTTGAATATCAACTCAAGTGTTTCACTTACTTAAATTCCATATGCCCTCTCATGGGCCTCTGCATCATAGCCCTAAAATATAGCAAAGGTATTTGGAAAAAAGTCCTGCCATAGATGACCTTGCACAGCCTACAATTCGTTGACAAATCTAAGTCGACCACAAATTCTCTATTTTGCCAAAACATTTACCTTGTTTTATGGCGCTATTCAGCCTGCTTCACAATGCTGGCCATATTTTCTAGACTACTAGTTCCATAAGGTTTTCATGTAATTTCACCTTGGCCCAGTATGCTTGCACAAGCCTGTAATTGGTTATTAAACGCTAGCAACCTCATTATAGAAGTGGCTCCACTGCCCAATTTTTAGAAGTGGCTCCATTGCCCAATTTTTATGTTCCCTTTTTCCAAAAGTGAGCACATCAACCTTAAGACTTGACAAACTCGTTTGGATATATATATATATATTTATATATATATAAATAAAAAATGCCCTACCTCCAACCGGAAGGCATGAGCTGGTCTGTATGTAGAAAAGGGAGGGGAGGGTCCCTATTCTACATAAGGACCCCCCCTGCCCACTATCATTTATTGCAAATACAGAACAGAAATTTAGTCATACCTGTATAATTTGAGTGCCCTAATAGTGATAGCTATCCTGAAGCTCAAGCTTGTAAAAAGGTTCTGTACATTGTGCCATAAATGTATGAATGTCTTTAATCATGGATCTGGGATAAAAAGAAGTTGTTTGACCAATGCCAGGGTCAGCATGCCTCAACCTGCACATATTTGGAGATGTAGAACGGTAGTTTATCCCTTTATCATAATGTTATCTCCAGTAGATATGGAATTGATGAGTAGAATAACTGATCACCCTATTACAGTTGGGAAAAATATCGATGCAAGAACCTGAAGTAAAGGCATAATAGCCAGTTTTGCCCAAGGGGCTAACACTTGCAAAGCAAGTTCAGGTTTCGAATCATAGTTAATTCGTAAGAAGAATAACTATGTTATATTGGAATTGTAAACCACATTAGCAGATCTCTTGCAAGGCATTAACTTTAAAAAAGACACTGAATATTAAGCGAGTTGATGCATAACAACCATAGTAAGAGATACCTTATTTGTGTGTCTCAAAAGATCACGTTAATGGGTAGTGCTCCATTAATAGCAGAAAAATTTGAGATTACCTGTGAGTTTTGAAAGTTTTGCGGATTCTGATGATGGTTGTAGTGTCAAAACTCAGGCCTGGGAAGGTATCCTCCTCAATTGCCATGTACGTTGTGCCACCTCAAGTGCCATATATTAGTTGTTGCAGATTTCTTGCAGCATAACAGAGTTTTTATGCCATGAAATGGACCAATAAATGCACGATCAACCTGTTACAATTGAGACAAGTATTGGGGCAAGGCCCTGAAATAAAGGCATAATAGCCAAGGCATAATAGCCAGTTTTGCCCAAGGGGCTAATGCTTGCAAAGCAAGTTTGTGTCTTGAATTTTGCCCAAGGGGCTAATGCTTGCAAAGCAAGTTTGTGTCTTGAATATGTAACCAGAGTACCTTGTTTGTATGTAAAAAACCACCCTGGTGGGTACTGCTCCATTAATCTGCCATGATTGACGCTTGTTAGTTTGGACCAAAGCAACAAGGTCTATGTATCACTCTGAAGATTCCTTATTTGCAAGCTGAGTACTCTCCATTTCAGGAATTTGAGAGATTTTCTCATTTACGTTGTATTCCCTCCTAAAATTCGTGGAAAACGTTAGAACTTCGGAATCGAAATGATAAGTGTAAAAGCATATAAAATGCTATTTAAGAAAATAAAACAATCCACCTTGGTTCCTAAGGCTCAAATTGGTTAAACCAATAAACTCAAGTCAATGAATATATCCAAGCCTTTCCGTTCCCGAACGTCATGGACCATTCCCTTGGCCTTAAACATAAAGCTTAAAGCCAAAGAGAACTTATCAGTCCCTAGTCAAACTAGGGGAGCCTTAGGAACCAATATCTTAAATCTTTAAACTTTAAGACATACAAGAAAAACCTATTTCATGCTGGTTTATGATCATAATCCATAAGCATGGTTATGCAAATGTTCACCAATTCCGTGTAACCTTGAATTTCTAATACTTCTCAGTATTTAGACAAATGCATTCTCAAGCATTTAAATCTGCAAATATTTGCATGTCGGTTCCTCTATGTGCTCAAATGCAAGCCTAATTATACAACTTGGATATTTTTCCGGAAAAAACTCGTGCTATGTATATTCAGTTATTAAATCTAATTACCATAAACAACTGCTCAAAATCGGTTCCAAATATTCTTTCTTCCATTAAACATAACTAGCGATTACAACAAGATAATAGATCAATCATTATTTCAAATCCATAGAATTACCTCAGATGTTCATATCCAGTTTAGAAGTCATCAAAATTTGACACGTTACAAGATATTAATCCATGTGTTCTGCTAATGCACTTACCAGAATTAATCAAAGCATGTACAAACCATAATAGGCTTAAATTCCTCGGATCTTGTAGTAAAAATATTTTCTCCAATGTTCAAGACTTCAACCAAATCCAAATACGAGCATATTTGGAAGAGTAAAGTTGGTTACCTGCATTGAACCAAGCCTAAGTTAGCTTTAAACAAGGTAACTAGACCAAAGAATGACAATAAGCTATAACTCTACTCGGCTCATCGCCCTTTACCAAATAATTATAAGAGCTCAAAATAAATTGCGTGGCCATGCCTCAAGATAGGTCCACAATTACCCATATGGTTATGGTGAAAGAGAAACCTCCGGATAGGAATAAACTAATCCATAAGCACATAAAATGCATCCTGCTTTGCAATTTTTCAACCCCGCATACTTCCTTACCATTTGTAGGCAGACTATTTTTAGCCACCATCAGCGGATAAACTGTTTTATCTTACATTCCATTCCACTTCTTTCATTGGTCTAGACCCATATCTAAGAATAATGATCCAACCTGAACAGAGCTTTTAAATTATATAACAGCTTAGAACTCATAAGATAAGGAGCGGAGCGACTTTATCGATCCCCTAAGCAATATTTAAGCCTCAATGCCAAGATTCCAGCCACAATTTACAGATTCTAAGCAACAAAATCATGCAATCTATCGGCAGTAGCTAGGCTGCGATTTAATTTCAGAAGCAATGACAGAGAGAGAGGTTCAGATGTCAAAACCGTTGATATACACAAGCAAACTATCAAGGTATAGAAGCCAAGTTTCCATTTCCTAAAAGATCATGTTAAAACACCTAGTTATGCCCCAAAGAGAGCAAGTGCTAAAGAATTTAAGCAAAGGCAGTAGAAATGAGATTTCAGTTATATAATTATCTTAAAGATACATTCTTGAACCCGGGTTGCGTTGGATCTTGAAAGCTTCTTGAATATTTTTTATGTCTTCCTCAGCTTCAAAGAAATCAGCTATATTAGTGTTGGTGATACCCTTGAATGATCTTTCAGCATTACTAGTGACCTCTCTTTGGATGCCAATCACTGGTTTCGCAAGAGGAATTGAAAAAGAAGCTATCAGAACAATGTAATGGGGCTATGCCACGAATTCTCCTTCTGTCCCATGGATTCTCCTGCTTGCCTTAGAATACAACGGATTTTCCCACTGTAAGCCGATGGATTACCATGCATGCTGCCAAAAAAGCTTGTCGGTCATATTTGAGCCCTCCGGCTCTGCTCAGATTCTCCACATAAAATGTTTAGGGGTTGGATGCCACGTTCCATGGCCACTTGCCCTAAGATAATTTTTCATATATCCATTGTAATTTCATAACCTTGATTTAACATAATTGCCCACGTCCCTAACTCTATCCATTATCATGTCACACCTTAAATGTCCCAAGTTAAGACCATGAGAGTCTTAAATGCCGCACCTTACATACCTTTTGTGCCCTTCATGTGTCCTTTAGAACAAAACTTAAAGCCCACAAAAATACAGCAATGGGTGCCCTACGATACCCATGAAAATGAGCATTACTAGATGCAAAATAAAAGTTAGTAAGGAAAGCATGCAAGCTCCTTAAATGCCAAGTGGCAAGCATGCACTAAAAAGGTTGCATGCCCTTTCTTACAAGTGAGGCCCACCTTATTTTTCACAACAATTTCTGCCACAAATGTCCTTGCAAAAAGTAGAATAAATCACATCCTTAGCTTGAATAAACAAGTCAGATATTATTGCACGCCCTTTGCTTGCCCAATAATTTTTACTAGTGCATGTCAACATGTAACCACTTACCTCATTAGAACAAGTTAATACTTGACGTTTTTGTTGCTCACGTCCACATTTTAGTAGGAGCCATTGCTTAGGAGCTCTCAAATGCGCATCTCCAGTCATATCATGTTGCTAGGGTCTAATTGTATGTTTTAAACGCACAAAGTTTAGTGGCATTTATCCAAAAAATTACAATAATGCCAAAAAACACCATTGGTCCCGCTAAAATGTCTCATATATTCCCTTGAGGGAATTCTTCCAGGCGAACATGGTCATGCTTAAGCTTATCATATGTCCCACATATTCCAATTTCCTGTAGATGTAGATGTATTCTGCACTGCCGTACCTTTGAATATCAACTCAAGTGTTTCACTTACTTAAATTCCATATGCCCTCTCATGGGCCTCTGCATCATAGCCCTAAAATATAGCAAAGGTATTTGGAAAAAAGTCCTGCCATAGATGACCTTGCACAGCCTACAATTCGTTGACAAATCTAAGTCGACCACAAATTCTCTATTTTGCCAAAACATTTACCTTGTTTTATGGCGCTATTCAGCCTGCTTCACAATGCTGGCCATATTTTCTAGACTACTAGTTCCATAAGGTTTTCATGTAATTTCACCTTGGCCCAGTATGCTTGCACAAGCCTGTAATTGGTTATTAAACGCTAGCAACCTCATTATAGAAGTGGCTCCACTGCCCAATTTTTAGAAGTGGCTCCATTGCCCAATTTTTATGTTCCCTTTTTCCAAAAGTGAGCACATCAACCTTAAGACTTGACAAACTCGTTTGGATATATATATATTTATATATATATATAAATAAAAAATGCCCTACCTCCAACCGGAAGGCATGAGCTGGTCTGTATGTAGAAAAGGGAGGGGAGGGTCCCTATTCTACATAAGGACCCCCCCCCACTATCATTTATTGCAAATCTGAGCAGTAAATTTAGTCATACCTGTATAATTTGAGTGCCCTAATAGTGATAGCTATCCTGAAGCTCAAGCTTGTGAAAAGGTTCTGTACATTGTGCCATAAATGTATGAATGTCTTTAATCATGGATCTGGGATAAAAAGAAGTTGTTTGACCAATGCCAGAGTCAGCATGCCTCAACCTGCACATATTTGGAGATGTAGAACGGTAGTTTATCCCTTTATCATAATGTTATCTCCAAGAGATATGGAATTGATGAGTAGAATAACCCATCACCCTATTACAGCTTGGGAAAAATATCGATGCAAGAACCTCAAGTAAAGGCATAATAGCCGCTTTGCCCAAAGGGCTAACACTTGCAAAAGCAAGTTCAGGTTTCGAATCATAGTTAATTCGTAAGAAGAATAACTATGTTATATTGGAATTGTAAACCACATTAGCAGATCTCTTGCAAGGCAGTAACTTTAAAAAAGACACTGAATATTAAGCGAGTTGATGCATAACAACCATAGTAAGAGATACCTTATTTGTGTGTCTCAAAAGATCACGTTAATGGGTAGTGCTCCATTAATAGCAGAAAAATTTGAGATTACCTGTGAGTTTTGAAAGTTTTGCGGATTCTGATGATGGTTGTAGTGTCAAAACTTCGGGCACGGGAAGGTATCCTCCTCAATTGCCATGTACGTTGTGCCACCTCAAGTGCCATGTATTAGCTGTTGCAGATTTCTTGCAGCATAACAGAGTTTTTATGCCATGAAATGGACCAATAAATGCACGATCAACCTGTTACAATTGGGACAAGTATTGGGGCAAGGCCCTGAAGTAAAGGCATAATAGCCAAGGCATAATAGCCAGTTATGCCCAAGGGGCTAATGCTTGCAAAGCAAGTTTGTGTCTTGAATTTTGCCCAAGGGGCTAATGCTTGCAAAGCAAGTTTGTGTCTTGAATATGTAACCAGAGTACCTTGTTTGTATGTAAAAAACCACCCTGGTGGGTACTGCTCCATTAATCTGCCATGATTGACGCTCCATTAATCTGCCATGATTGACGCTTGTTAGTTTGGACCAAAGCAACAAGGTCTATGTATCACTCTGAAGATTCCTTATTTGCAAGCTGAGTACTCTCCATTTCAGGAATTTGAGAGATTTTCTCATTTACGTTGTATTCCCTCCTAAAATTCAGGAAAACGTTAGAACTTCTGGAATCAGAATGATAAGTGTAAAAGCATATAAAATGCTATTTAAGAAAATAAAAACAATCCACCTTGGTTCCTAAGGCTCAAATTGGTTAAACCAATAAACTGAAGTCAATGAATATATCCGAAGCCTTTCCGTTCCCAGAACGTACAGACCATTCCCTTGGCCTTAAACATAAAGCTTAAAGCCAAAGAGAACTTATCAGTCCCTAGTCAAACTAGGGGAGCCTTAGGAACCAATATCTTAAATCTTTAAACTTTAAGACATACAAGAAAAACCTATTTCATGCTGGTTTATGATCATAATCCATAAGCATGCTTATGCAAATGTTCACCAATTCCGTGTAACCTGAATTTCTAATACGCTGCTGTATTTAGACAAATGCATTCTCAAGCATTTAAATCTGCAAATATTTGCATGTCAGTTCCTCTATGTGCTCAAATGCAAGCCTAATTATACACTGGATATTTTTCTGGAAAAAACTCCAGGCTATGTATATTCAGATTATTAAATCTCGTACCATAAACAACTGCTCAAAATCAGTTCCAAATATTCTTTCTTCCATTAAACATAACTAGCAGATTACAACAAGATAATAGATCAATCATTATTTCAAATCCATAGAATTACCTCAGATGTTCATATCCAGTTTAGAAGTCATCAAAATTTGACACGTTACAAGATATTAATCCATGTGTTCTGCTAATGCACTTACCAGAATTAATCAAAGCATGTACAAACCATAATAGGCGAAATTCCTCAGATCTTGTAGTAAAAATATTTTCTCCAATGTTCAAGACTTCAACCAAATCCAAATACGAGCATATTTGGAAGAGTAAAGTTGGTTACCTGCATTGAACCAAGCCTAAGTTAGCTTTAAACAAGGTAACTAGACCAGCAATGACAGGTAAGCTATAACTCTACTCGGCTCATCGCCCTTTACCAAATAATTATAAGAGCTCAAAATAAATTGCGTGGCCATGCCTCAAAGATAGGTCCACAGTTACCCATATGGTTATGGTGAAAGAGAAACCTCTGGATAGGAATAAACTAATCCATAAGCACATAAAATGCATCCTGCTGCAATTTTTCAACCTGCATACTTCCTTACCATTTGTAGGCAGCTATTTTTAGCCAGTCATCAGCAGATAAACTGTTTTATCTTACATTCCATTCCACTTCTTTCATTGGTCTAGACCCAAATCTAAGAATAATGATCCAACCTGAACAGAGCTTTTAAATTATATAACAGCTTAGAACTCATAAGATAAGGAGCAGAGCAGCTTTATCGATCCCCTAAGCAATATTTAAGCCTCAATGCCAAGATTCCAGCCACAATTTACAGATTCTAAGCAACAAAATCATGCAATCTATCGGCAGTAGCTAGGCTGCGATTTAATTTCAGAAGCAATGACAGAGAGAGAGGTTCAGATGTCAAAACCGTTGATATACACAAGCAAACTATCAAGGTATAGAAGCCAAGTTTCCATTTCCTAAAAGATCATGTTAAAACACCTAGTTATGCCCCAAAGAGAGCAAGTGCTAAAGAATTTAGGCAAACGCAGTAGAAATGAGATTTCAGTTATATAATTATCTTAAAGATACATTACTGAACCTGGTTGCGTTGGATGCCGAAGCTTCTTGAATATTTTTTATGTCTTCCTCAGCTTCAAAGAAATCAGCTATATTAGTGTTGGTGATACCCTTGAATGATCTTTCAGCATTACTAGTGACCTCTCTTTGAATGCCAATCACTGGTTTCGCAAGAGGAATTGAAAAAGAAGCTATCAGAACAATGTAATGGGGCTATGCCACGAATTCTCCTTCTGTCCCATGGATTCTCCAGCTTGCCTTAGAATACAACGGATCTTCCCACTGTAAACCGATGGATTACCATGCATGCTGCCAAAAAAGCTTGTCGGTCATATTTGAGCCCTCCGGCTCTGCTCAGATTCTCCACATAAAATGTTTAGGGTTTGGATGCCACGTTCCATGGCCACTTGCCCTAAGATAATTTTTCATATATCCATTGTAATTTCATAACCTAATTGCCCACGTCCCTAACTCTATCCATTATCATGTCACACCTTAAATGCCCCAAGTTAAGGCCATGAGAGTCTTAAATGCCGCACCTTACATACCTTTTTGTGCCCTTCATGTGTCCTTTAGAACAAAACTTAAAGCCCACAAAAATACAGCAATGGGTGCCCTACGATACCCATGAAAATGTTACTAGATGCAAAATAAAAGTTAGTAAGGAAAGCATGCAAAGCTCCTTAAATGCCAAGTGGCAAGCATGCACTAAAAAGTTTGCATGCCCTTTCTTACAAGTGAGGCCCACCTTATTTTTCACCTTAACAATTTCTGCCACAAATGTCCATGCAAAAAGTAGAATAAACCACATCCTTAGCTTGAATAAACAAGTCAGATATTATTGCACGCCCTTTGCTTGCCCAATAATTTTACTAGTCCATGTCAACATGTAACCACTTACCTCATTAGAACAAGTTAATACTTGACGTTTTTGTTGCTCACGTCCACATTTTAGTGCTTAGGAGCTCTCAAATGCGCATCTCCAGTCATATCATGTTGCTAGGGTCTAATTGTATGTTTTAAACGCACAAAGTTTAGTGGCATTTATCCAAAAATACAATAATGCCAAAAAACACCATTGGTCCGGCTAAAATGTCTCATATATTCCCTTGAGGGAATTCTTCCAGGCGAACATGGTCATGCTTAAGCTTATCATATGTCCCACACATTCCAATTTCCTGTAGATGTAGATGTATTCTGCACTGCCGTACCTTTGAATATCAACTCAAGTGTTTCACTTACTTAAATTCCATATGCCCTCTCATGGGCCTCTGCATCATAGCCCTAAAATATAGCAAAGGTATTTGGAAAAAAGTCCTGCCATAGATGACCTTGCACAGCCTACAATTCGTTGACAAATCTAAGTCGACCACAAATTCTCTATTTTGCCAAAACATTTACCTTGTTTTATATGGCTTATTCAGCCCCTTCACAATGTTTGGCCATATTTTCTAGACTACTAGTTCCATAAGGTTTTCATGTAATTTCACCTTGGCCCAGTATGCTTGCACAAGCCTGTAATTGGTTATTAAACGCTAGCAACCTCATTATAGAAGTGGCTCCACTGCCCAATTTTTAGAAGTGGCTCCATTGCCCAATTTTTATGTTCCCTTTTTCCAAAAGTGAGCACATCAACCTTAAGACTTGACAAACTCGTTTGGATATATATATATATATTTATATATATATATATATATATATATATATATATATATATATATATATATATATATATATATATATATATATATATATATATATATATATATATATATATATATACTAGTAACGATGCCCAGCGTTGCTGGGCATAAGTTGGGGATCTGTAAATGATAAGGCAGCAATGATATCGAGGTGCTGTTCACCATTCAATGCATTATCCTTTCATTAAGTGTCTAGCTCGCTTTCCAATTCTTCCCTCTTAGAACCTTCCGCATTCATGATCTTGGACCTAGAATAGCTTGATGCATTGGGAAAGTTTCATAATGTCTTCCATGTTTGTTAGAGTCGAAGCATTAGAGTTGCATTAGAGGTCTGCATAAATGCATAATGCATTGGAGGTGTCGTTGGATTGAGTCTAATGGCTTTAATGGATTTCCCCCTTTTTTTCCTCCTAAAAACCCTTTCCCTTCATTTCCTTTTCTTTTTTCTGCTTAACTCTCGCATTAACTCACATTGTTAGATGGTGTTCTCCTCGAATCAATTCATGGCTATAGGTTGATGTTTTGATTTAGAAGGGAAAAGGGGAACGGAAAGGGAAGGGATTTAAATTGAGACATCTACTATTAGGTTTGTATTGAATGGTGAATGTTAATGATAGAATCTTGAGAAAATTGTGCATGTGTTACCTATATTGATACCATGTGACATGGCAAAAATTGTGCATTCCATTGTTTGAACCACCATCTAAGTGGGGCATTAAAAAATTCCACCGGATCTTTAACAATTGTCAACCAAATGCATGTAAATTCTCATATGTTGCTCAAGAATCATAGATCAAAGCGGCCAAGGCCTTGTCATTTTTACATATAATTCAAACGTTCCCTTCCAAGAGCCATTAACACCTATGTCTGCAAACACCTAAGTCAATATTCTTGGCATATGCTAAATTCTTTTCTTTTCTGCACATCAAGGTTCGTCTGACACTCAAATATCGCATCCAAAAAAGTTCCACATCCACAACCAAGGTCAACCTGCAAAATTGATAGTAATGAAAAAGCAACATGCTGGTTAACATCAAAGTTCCCCAGAAAAGATGGTTGTATACATGGCAAAATGTACACTTTACATAATATAATATCTCTAATTTAAGACGTTCTATGTGGGGTTGTAAACTGAGTTAACATCTACTTTTTGAAATAAGAATATATGCATCTTTTGCTATAAAGAATAAATGCATACTTCTAAAGTTAGACTTCGAGTTCAATAAATAGCGGAATAATATAAAGTTATCTAGGAATGTGTTCATTCCGGAAAGATTTTCCATGGTTAACCTTGCTATGATGTTAGCCCTTGTTTAACCCCTCGAGGTGGCTTGTGACTCTCTTATCGATTCACAAAGAAAATCTATCGTTGTCTAGACAAAGGAGGTGAGAAAAATGCGGACTCCATTCTCTCCTCCTGCTTCAAGGAAGCTTTTAAAGTTACAATAAAATCCAAATCAAGTCCCCTAAAACTGTAAGAAAGTAACATTGTGAGCACAACGATAGATTACATTATTAAGAAAAATTCCGATTACCGGGTTGAGGTTCTTAATTTTATTTATGATCTCCTGACGGGGAGGCATACAAATAACTCATTTGGAAAAGGTTGCATAGAGAATTGTGCGGTTTGACCAACAAATAAGCTTGAGACACATGCATCAAGCATTCCTATTACTTGCCCACTTTGCCAATTTCAAAGTCAAAATCTTCATTCGTTTCAATCGCTCATCCATGCCTTCTCCAACTAAATGAACATCATAAGCAATATTAACTCACGATCCTGCGGGAGGTCTTTTACTACTTTCTTCACCACATATAATCTCCCGTTTTGTGATATATCATGCATCCGGGAATTCTCTCTAGGGCTATGTGCTTCTTAGGTTCACCAATAGAGCTCCAACGTCCCACGCCATTGTCTAGAGCTGCGATAATTGAAGCAAGGCCTTCCGATATGATTGTTCTGAAATCGCATTCTAGAACATAACTTCTAACTTGCATTTTTAGTTGACATGTAAATGGCCCGAAAATTCCAAGATCGTCATTCCGATTCTCGGAAAGATGTTGAGCCTTCTTTGCATTATGGCAATCGATCACGTTTCACACACTTGTCACGTGTTCCATTCAATGAAGCTATAGTTATCATTATCAAGTGTTCATTGCCTAAAATAGACAAAGTAGGCTCATCGACGTGAAGTTGATGGCGAATTCGATGAGTATCGGCGAGGCATTGGTCCACGCCAATGAAATTTGGATGTATAAGATGCGGTGTAACTTTCGGACACTAAAGACAGCTCCTCTAGAAAGCTTGTAAAATCCTTGGTGATCGCCCCAATAATAGCCTATCAAATATGGAATCATCACTTTTGTGTTGTGTAAAGCATACATCAAGGTATCCATACAAAAAGTTCTTGGAATGTCAAATTACCTATATTAGCATCCAAGTGATACATTCTCCACGAGACATCCTCCCTTCGATTTCCACTTCTAACTACAGATTACGCCATAAAATATTGACTCTGATTCTTACACAAATATATCTTGGTGTTCTCCATATTCCATTTCACAAAGCTGATTATATAATATCATATCATCCGCATTACCAAGACATAAGCATAAATCCTGCATTCAAGCGGGAAAAGAAATAAGAATTTGAAACAATGTGCACTTACCAAGTTGTCTCCAAACACACATTGCACGCTAGTAGTAGAGCGCCTTACGCTTTTATGAGACCTAGGAGACTAACACCTAGGAGACTCTATATCTTGCTCCATGACTTTATCTCTAAGGCAACATTGTTCAAATTCCTAAAGTCGCTCCTCTGTTTCCATTTCTTGATATGCATTGTTGTAAGGTTGTTGGACACTTTCATCACGCCCGGAATCCATTCACATCCTGGCGGGGGAGCCACCACGAGCAAGAAATTTCCGCTATCCGGTAAAGATTGCTTGCTTACCCATTCTTTAAAATATATTTCTAGTGCTTGCTGCAATGAATGATTCCAAAACTTGATTGACACTCACATCATTGTAGTAATGCATTATGAGCATCTACCTTATTGCCCCCGTTTTGCAAAGCGGCTACTTACTGCAGCAGATGAATTTTGTCATTGAAATGGACTTTCTTGGATGTGTGAACTTCCGACTACACCACAAAATTCAAAAGTCAATCCTTCCCACGTAAAATCTAAACACATAGTAATACCTGGTATTAGGATTACCGGATTCCACCGCAAGAAATACGCACAAAGAAGAAAAGGTTGTGCAAACATATTGAGGTCCCACCGCAATTCCTTAAGCGGGTTTGTTGTTCAAGCTTTAGATATGATAAAAACGGCAACGTTCGCGAGATCCGTGCCTAGTTACGGCATTTGCACAACATGTATTATATGCGAACATCGTGGATCCTTGCATGCAAATCAAGAGCATAAATAAGTACGCCTAGCATTTGACAAAGCCGGAAGATTCACATACGAGGTCAAACCTGTCATGTTTGTATCCAAGCCTAATAAATTTATCAAAGATTGGATAGAAGAATCGAGACCATATATCCATATATCCGATTGCCATGCCGGCAAATTGGAAAGTTTTAGGGCCACGAAGAATCGACAAAGAGCGGGCGGGGCCAAAGCACATTTGGAAGAAAACCTCCAGCCAAGGCCATCTTAGAAACCTCGCTTGAAACTAAAACGAAAAACGTTAGAGGAAGCTATTGAATGAGATCTTTGTGGAAGTGCCACCGAATCGCTTCTAAGCATGAGGATGCATCAATAGTCATCGAGGATTGTAAATTTGAAAACTTGTTTTCTATTTCACGGACTCTTAAGGATCTCCATCTCCAAACCTTCTACCGCCATAGCCATAGAAGCTTGGAGGTAAAAAAAGAACCTTGCCCTTTTTTCCCCGTCCGTTAAAAGAGTCAACGTGTGCTTCCTTTTTTTCACACTGAATCCTCATCGTCCAGGCAAATCAAAATTTCACCGTCGGATCTAGGGCTGGGTCCAACACTTACTGAATAACATTATAATATAAGATATATATATATATATATATATATATATATATATATATATATATATATATATATATATATATATATATATATATATATATATATATATATATATATATATTACCACAAAAGCCTCTTTCTTGAAGCCTCTTTTAGTGGAAAAAAATATTTAGCTACTTCATGTTCATCGTCTACACAAAGAACAATCTACTCATTTAAAACATTTTAGGGACTGCTTGCCTAACGTCGTTAACACTAATTTCGGCGTTCGCTTAAGCCTTTTCCGGCTTGATTTCCTTCATTTTTGTTTTCGAACAACCTGTTTTGATTCACTTGGTGCATTCTAGGTTTCTTCTTCCTTTCATTTTCCTCCTTCGCGATTTTACAGATTCTTTCTTTCACTATTTTGCCACACCAATTACCTAGCAAACAAGAGCTCACTTAACAACAAATACAAAAATGACACAATTGCTCAGCACCTGCCTCAAATGTGGTTCTTGCCAAAGATGCAAAAATAACATCATTTCGTAGCACACTACCTGAAATGTACCTCCTAAACTTTGTTTACTATCTTTCTTTTATTCATACATTATTGAGTCTAAAGATGACAATCCTGTGGTTCCTACACCCCCGAGGGATGCACATAGTAATAAGGGGGTGAACATCTGCATTTGAAGGATGACCAAAAACATCCCTAGTATACTGATCTTTGGAAACTAATTTAACCCCTAAGGTATATATTTTACCCCAGATAGTGGCAAAGAAAACCCCTAATGGTAAGTATACAAGTACGAAATGGTAAAGAACGAACCCCTTTCTTGCACGCATCCCATACTACAAACAATACTGAATCCCCCAAGGCTACACCGAAATGACTTATGCCATAGAATGGAATGGAATGGAATAGAACAAGCTCAATGAACCTATTTGAAGCTCAAACCGCAGAACACCTCATACCAGAGATATGACTAATATTGGAACACCACTCCCTCCGTACAAAAATGACCAGAACCAAACAATTGATGCCTCCCAAGTACTTAATGGGTACAACTGCAAACTACACAATCACCCACAAAATCCATTATTGTTGCTATAGGAGCCCCATTTATTGCACTCATGTTACTACCAAACAATTTATTCTCAGTAGTTTTTCATTATTTGTGTCAAATGCTTGAGCACATACATGGGGGTACTCGTACCACCACCAAGTGTGCAATTAAGACTAGGGTTTCAACTCGACACCATGTAACCTTGGGGAATGCAACCAAGAAGGTTGGTTACCATGATAGAACAAAAATAGTATAAAACATAGCTAAGAATCACACACATGGAGAGACTTACATCAAACTTACACCTCCAACATGGAAAATTACAAATGGGCACTAAATATACCCCATGCATGCATATTAGTCCATCTAGTACATTGGGAACTCATAACTCCGACCATACACTATAAACAATCATAGCATCTGAACAATCATGCGGGCTTGGTCCCTAAATGATTTGGAAAAAATAAAATAAAATAAAATAAAACTACAACCTAAGAAACCGTTTGATTCGAGAACACGTGGGATTTGAACCTGCTGCATTATTGCCCCATGTTCTTTTCCCAAAGGATAGATGGGTGCTATGATCGATGACCCTGGGATTCCCACTTTTGAATTCCTATCAAATTTTTCCACTTTAGATTCAAACTTAAAAGTTTCACACGTCTTAATGCTTCAAAGGACCAACCAAATTCAACAAGAATATGGTTCTAATTGTATGGTTCAACAGCAATATGGTCATTGTATGACGAATCTGCATTGTCCGTGCTAATCTACCAAATGAAGTTTTCCACGTCCACTACTCATACATGAAGCAGTTGGAATGAGGATCACCACCAATTTTTTAAAATAAAACAACGGAGAAAACAGATGGAAACCTAACCTCGATTAAAGGCAGAAACCTTCCTTTGTAAAGTGTTATCACCAATAAAAGCAGGCGGGAAGAGGACATCAACGACAAGTTGAAAAATTAGGTAGACACGTGGGGTTTCCCAGGCTGTCCGCCTCCACCGACCTCTCTCCATACGAAAAAATCATGACAGGACTGTACCGTCCGGGAAAAAATCGAGCCTGTCACCTTAACATTTTCTTCCTCCGTTTAGCAAAGAGGCCATGGCCATGGCGACCACTCCATTCCGGCATGGTGAGATTTTAAAGCTCCAGCTATGGCGCTAACTCCAAATGCTATTCTACACCATGCAGCTGCATGTGCTTGATCTCTGCATGCCCATTCCGGCACTTTTCAGGCATTTATACATGAACAGTTTCCCTATAAAGCTAGATCTTCATGTCTGGCATGCTTAATCCATCGAGATGAGGAGCTAAGGGGTCCGGCATTTTCAAGAAAGGTATATTTATTCTTCAACTCCCGATTCTATTAACCTTGAGTGAAGAACTCTTTTTTGTTTCTTGCTTGCATGGCGGCCGGTTAGTTTGGATATAAAGTTTTTTTTCTTCTTCTTGGAAAGTATGGAGCATCCCGCTTGCTGGAATGCCATGGCATGGCATGGCGCCTTGCTATCGTTCCTATAAAATCTCTGTAGCTTGGTTTCTCAGCTGATTTTTTGGCATCAATGGAGCGCTGCTTGGCGATGGCGCATAAGCTTGGTGATGGCATATCCAAAGGCAGTGGCCTTAACTGGCAACCCATTTGAGAGCTGGAGTTGGGACCGGCAACCTCTATTACGAAGGTAATTTAGCTTCTGCTACTCTATTCCTCTCTTCATTCTAGCTCTAAAACAATCCATTACACAGGGCCCTTTGCAATCTTTGGCTTCTACGGGGCTGGAGACGAAATCAACGGAGGCGAAATCAATGGATCCAGCAATGTTTTTTCTGCAAATGGCTATAAGAGCGATAAGTCACCTCTGGCGAATATATTCCACTGCAAATGGGCCTCATTTTGCGATTCAGCTATGTTGGGCTTGCTAAGTATTTGAGCTGCAATTCTACCTCCAGGTTCTCCTTACTGTTGTTGCTGTTTGGTTCTTCCCTTTTATTTTCTTTACAGTTATAACCTGATTCTTTTATACTACAGAGGCATACCAAGGAAATTTAGAGGCATAAGAAGGAAATTTATTACCTTCCTGTGAAACTACACCTCTGGAAAATGGAAGCTCAGGCTGGTTATGGCAACTACCTTCCACCTTTAGCTGTGTTTGCTATGCCATTCATGTAGCTACCGTTTTTAAGCAGACTCCCTTTGCAGGAAATCTTGGTCCAGACTACGAATGATGCTTGGAAGCTTGTAACTTAGTCAAAAAGTGCCGTTAAAACATTCGTTTCCTGAAACTCAACCATCGAAAACAATCAGGTATTATTAGAGGTTTTTTTTTTGTATTTTAAAGTTGTGAAAACAAAAAGAGATCCAACATATCTTGAGAAGTATATCTCCAACATAGCTTGAGTAAAATCTCTTTGCAATCTTTTTGCTACAAGGTATGTGAGTTTATACGCTTTTATATGCCAGATCTTGGTACAATTTACATGAGCCTTTATAGACCTTAAAGTAAGAAGTTATCTTTTCATACTTTATTGCATCACCGGATCACCGGATGGAAGTAGTGGTGATTGGTTTAAGCTGAATTACTGTTTCTGTTTTTTATGTACTTACCTACAAGTGCAGTCAATACTTTCTTTTATAAGATGTTTCTATCTGAATTTGTTTTCTATGTATTTTTGAAAATAGATTTATTATTGTTTATGAGTTTTGGAAATGGTTGGGGTTCAAATCCCCTTGCTCCGTGAAAGCATCAATACATAAAAAAACCATCCACATTCTTGTTAAATAATCTTGAAATGCTTTAAACAACAAAACATTACTCCTTAATAGATTTTAGTTAAATAAAGTTGAAATGGTTTAAACAACAAAGTGTTATTGATTATCATCACGGGTTTATAAATGATAACCATGAAGATAATGCATAACAAAACCATGCACATTTGGAATAAACTATTACAAATAATAATAGTAATTTGAATTTAACACATTGCGAACCGTGTGCATTTACCATGACAATTAGCCATGTTCACCACAATAACCAACCACACTATAGAATCACATTAATAGAGCAGCATATTAAACCACATCCACACCATCGTGTTATACCATAGGGACAAACCATAGCCTTAAAACACTGTAATATACCATATAAATTTACCAACATGCTATACCACTTTAAAAAACTCTACAAGGAAGCCATTAGCAATTACCATACAATAACACCACCCTAACAAACCTTACAAAATAACCCATTAGTTTAGCCTCATATGGTTTTTAATGATATCAACCCACAAACATGTATTGGTTTTGTAGAATGGTTTTCTAGTCACAACCATGGGAAAAACCATGTAGTGTTTTAATTTTGGATGCCTTGTGAGGGAAGAGAGAGGGGAGGAGAGAGAGAGGAGGAGGAGATAGAGAAGAGAGAGAGAGAAGAGAGAATAGAGAGTATAAAGAGAAAGGGAGAAGGGGAGCAGAGAGAGGAGAGAGAGAAGAGAGAGATGGGAGAGAGGAGGGAGAGAGAAGAGAGAGAAAAGAGAGAAGAGAGAAGAAAGAGAGGAGAGAGAAGAGAGAGGAGAAAGAGAAGAGAGAGTGGGAGAAGAGATGCAAAGGGAGAGAGGAGGGACAAGAAAGGGAGGAGAGAGAAGAGAGAGGAGCGAGAGGAGAGAGAATAGAGAGAAGAGAGAGGAGAGAGAATAGAGAGTACAGAGAGAAGGGGAGAGAGAGCAGAGAAAGGAGAGAGAGGAGAGAGAGATGCTAGAAAAGGGAAGGGGCTCAGTCAAAAGTGCTAATGGGGTCCAAATCGAGGCGAGGCCGGCCGGAGGCCGGCCGAGCCGAGGAATACTACAAAAAAGAAGGGCATGGGTTAGTCCAGATCGAGGCGAGGCCGGCCGGAGGCCGGCCCAGCCGAGGAATGGTGTAAAAGAGGCCGGGCCCTTTTCTAGTCCAATATTATAAAATTATAGTGTATGTCTGTCTTGAATGGCGCCCTAGATTGGGCGGCTGAGATTCCGCCAGGCCACGTGGCATCATCTGCTTCGTTTCCTAATTACCTTTCTTAGGGTTTTTTTTATTTTGCCTACATCCGACGGATGGCTGTTTTCGTGACTTTTTTTTAGGGTTTTTTAACCTTCCATTTTGTGTTACAGCTTCGGCCTCCAGTTCACGGATATGTTCTGGATTTAGTCTTCAGGTTGAGGGTTGTTCAGTTTAGTCTGTTGATTGTGGCCTGACTATGGCTTGCAAACCCTAGAAGAATCATTTACAAGATTTTGAGGTTAATGTGGTGATCGCCAAGATTTTTCGGGCCAAGTTTACTTCCGGATTCTTGATCAAATACAGAAAAATTCTTGGCCATGTGATTTAGTTCCAAGTTTAACAGAGAATGCCTACATGACGATTTTTTTCTAAGCTCATTAGGTTTCCTGGGCTGGTGGGTAGGATTTGGAATGGGTGACAACAAAAAATACCTGCGAGATTTGCATATGACGGCCTGTTGGAGACGTCGGCTCCATGCCAACATGAAAATGAGGTAACACATCAGTTTGATGCAAAAATCTGGAAGCTTCTTCATTCTTGGTTGTATACAGAAATATCTGGCCGATTTTTGAGCACAAACTGAGCCATTTAGGGTGATCCAGTACTTGGCTATGGCGTGCAATGGTGAAGGTGGCTGGGTTTCTTCTAGCTGGGTTGCTATGACTGAGCCAAATCCGGCTATGGCTTTTGCAACTGAGTTTTGTGCAATGAGTTTTGTGCCACTCTGAACTGCAGGTCTACTTGATGCGATTCTTCAGGTTTGGACGTTTTAAGTTTTTGACTCCTCTGTTCATGGTTTAGCTTATTTTTACCTTTTCCCTTTATTCGAATTCATCAATCAGGGGCGGAGTTTACCAAGAAAAGCATCAGGTCATTACAGCCACAGAGAAGAAGAATGAAATACATGGGTGTCTGTCCTTCCCACGTATGATTTTACAAGGTTATGCAGTGGATTCAGCCTACAGGACTGGCTGTTCTGTTCTATTATATCTTTATTCATACTTTAAAATGGTCTGCCAATGATACGCTCATCGCAGGCAGAACATTTAGCATTTGAAGAGAACCAGAAAGAGTAACAGGAAAAGCCATCACAGATCATGGATGAAGCAGACGATTATACTATGATTGCATTCCAGGTACATTAGATGAACAACTTAGATGGACTTCTAAACCTTAGATCATTCCAGGAATCTTATATATGTTGGTAGTTTGTTCAGATTTGTTGTCCATCAATTAAAGTTCACACAATTTCTTGCAGTAATTCCATCTGATTATTATGACTTACCCTTTAATGATGTCATGAATTGCAGAATTTTACAAGTAAGTTCTCTTCTTTGATCTTCCTTCACGCTAATTTTCATAAGGGCAACAAACTGCATATATGCATTCTGCAGAACAAAGGGCAAGACATGCTAGCTATTCAGAAAAATAGGCATAAATTATCTTAGATGATATGTTTTAAATCCTAATTCGTTTTTCTTGCAGGTTCAAAATCACTTTGAGTGGCATACACCACCTCTACCGTATGACATCTTTCACATGGTCATATATAAACTTTGGTTTAGACATCATGCAGTTCAATATAAGAAATGAGGAGTTGACTAAGGAACAGATGGGGTGCTTAAATTTGGTGGGCATGAAGAAATAAAACATATCAGAAGCAGGTGAACATGTGGTAGTAGGCAGATTGGTATCTTCAAGCATTCTGTTTACTTGCTTGATTTTTCTATGTAACATGCCTCTCTTTCTTATCCCAATACGAAGAAAGGTGATTCCACGTCTATTTCTACCCATTTACCGGGCTACCACAAATTCTTTAAAATTAATTAGAAATGTCCTTGGCCCTGCGATAAAAATAGTAGCTCTATGATATCAATTACCAAGAATTGTGAGTTTTACAATGCATATATATTGTAAAAGGAAGTGTCCTGTTATGATGAGATGGTGTGTCACTCAAACTTGAGAATATGATTGTGTTGAAATTCCACTAACATTCTGCTATGCCATGTCTTTTGAGAGCATGATTTAATGCTGAAACAACTCCTAAGAACATGATTTAATGTTGAGATTCCACACCAGTCTATGCCATGTTAGAAAAAAGAATGAATTTATTTTTCTCTTTGGCTTGGGACAATGGTAACTATGAACGGGAATGGAAGCATGGGACAATGGTTTGCTCACTCCTTAACGGGAGCAAAAGCGTAGAACAATGGCTTGGGACAATGGGTTGCTTACTCTTTAACAGAAATGAAAGCGTGGGACAATGGATTGCTCACTCCTTACCAATTTGGTCCATAGATTTGAAAAAATTCTCTATTACCATTGGTTTGCAACACACTTTTTGTTAATGGTTCAAAATAAAGCTTTGTTTCCTACAATATTACAATAGGCACACATGAAATACATATATTCAAGATAATCCATTGACCCCATCTTTCATCCTTTGCAATGTTCATATTTTATCTTTTGTAATGTTTCATATTTAATTAGCAAGACTCATGAGCACAAGTTTCATATTTTATGCAAATATCCAAATATTTTTTAAGGTGCAAAGTACTTTTAAAGTAGCTCTAAGTAAAGGTGCAACACACAATGAACAACAACTCCAATGGCCTAGAAGTTACTGTATATGCAAATGCACAGGTTCTAACATTTATAGGTTCCAGAATTATAAGTTCCAGAATTATGCCCAGCAACGCTGGGCACTATTACTAGTACAATGTTACGAGTAGAACGGTATGCTTGCGCACCTGTATTGCTCTAAGCGTGCAGGTAGGATTCCTGTGTAATAGTTTCACGGACAACGTGATCAAATGTAAAGCGGCTTTCTGGTGATCCTAGCCATGTCAGGCTTTGAGGGCTTTCCTGCTTTATACATCTGCCATAACCATGTGATGCTACAAACGAAGGTTCAGCAACTTGAGTTCCAGACCGAGAAGATGAATAAAGATTTAAAAAAATGGGAAGGAATGATTAAGGATAAACCAAGTCGTGCAGACGGTATTCGGGCTATATGCCAAGATACAGAGGCTGAGCTGAAGGAACTATTACCAGAACTTGAGCGGACAACAACATGCAATAAATAATGGACGATGATGAGGCTCCAGTACTCTCATCCACAGGTAGCGGTTAAGTCTGTCAGCCTTGTGGAGCGAGACCGTGGCTGCTATAGCATCTTTGAAGTAGCATGCCACCCCTCCATATCCTCGCTTGCCATGGCGCACATTAGCGAGCGAGAAGCACTGGTATCCCGGGATGTCCGGCAGCTGATGCCTACGATATTCCCATGTCTCTTGCAAGAAGATGATGTCCATACCTGTAGCGATCCCAACAAGGCCGCTGCCCTTCTTCCAGGGGAATCCCCTACAGTTCCATGATACAAGTCGGAGATATCGGCCCCTATCCGCATGTGGCGGTTGTCCCGCACCAGCTCCCCCGAGGAGGTTGCGGGGGTCGCCCGTGTGGTGCCCGAAAGCACCGGGTCCCGGCTGTTGCATCCGGTTTTGCCGCTCGGGAGGTGAAAGGTCTAGATGTCCCCCCCCATCGCCACGCCTCGCGCTTCTTTGGTGGCGCGGAGGTACAAACACCTTCATCTTGCCATTAACCAAACTGCCGACCCCCGCCTTTGTCGACTTATCCGATTTTTGTGAACTCCTCTCGCTCTCCTTTTTGTTGCACCGGAGTATATTGATGTCCCCTTCAACCGGCTAGCACGCTTGCAGCAATAGAGTCTTCGATGCCTGGTCCAACATCGCGTGAATTTGACCCGGTCGGGTCTCATGTTTGGCCCCCGACTCGCGGTCGGGTTTCACACCCCAAATATGCGGTTGTAGTCCGTCGGCAAAGGGCATTAAAGCTTAGCCTACAGATCTTCCCCATGCTCTTCGGGCAAGCCCCTGACAATGAGGTTCAACCGACGGGATTGGCGATCCCCGCTCCTCGCGAAGGACACTGCCTGATTCCACAGGCCACCTCTGCCTCCGGCATTGAAACGCCTTGTTGATGCCGCCTCCCGGCGATGCACTGCTCGCTTCATCTCGGCGGAGATCATACATCTCTCGATGAAACTTCGGCCATCCTCTTCTCTAGAGCTGAGATCCCGGTGTTTGCTTCCTGTCCTTCTGGTTGTCTCTTTTCTAGGCAGGGATAGGTTCTGTACGTATGAAATTATTTTTTCAGACGTATAAAGTCCAAAAATACGTATTTTTGGGAAAAATACGTATTTTTCGTATTTTATACTTTCGCCCGGTAGGAAAAAAACATTTTAACAGTAAAGCGAAACCTTCCGTTTAAACTTTACGCGAAACGTTTTTTTGCGTAAAGCGAAACCTTTGATTTAAACTTAAAAAAAAAAAAAAAAAAAAAGAAGGTTTAAACTTTACGAAATTTTTTTCGGCAATAAAAATTTTTTGGACGTATTTTTGACATATTAAACGTCAAATTTGTGCCGTATCAAACGGAAAATACGTATTACGTATAAAACATATACAGTATTGAACCTATCCCTGTTTCTAGGGTGTCCAACCTTGCTTGCATCTGATGCATTCTAGCTTCATGGTCTGCAAGACGGGCGCTTGCAGTAGCCAACTGTGTAATCTGTTCCACTGCTTGCCTGAGCTCTCTCTGCAGTTGTGATATCTCATATGTCACCTGCTGATGGATCGTATGCGAGTGGTCCAATATTAAAACTACTAATCAGACCGGTGTAAAATCATGATACATATATTCGAAAACCATATAGATGCTTCCTTTGTAAATATTTTTATCATCTATCTTCGGTCAAAAGATACATCAAATTAACAAATATCAGACTTTGAAAATTTAGCAAACTATGAAGCAAAAACACCAAATTACCCGGATTTGGTCTGCGTGTTGTTTTGTTTTGCTTAATCATGAAACACATTGCTTTGCTAGATCTTGTAAAGTTGCTTGCTTGGCTTTCTCATCTTCGTCAAAAACTGCAAGGAAAAATAATCATTAAAAATCAAAGACAATAAAAAAGCTTCTTAGCCAGCACGTTCCTCACCTTTAGACGTCACAATCTCCTTCAAATGATGTCTTCGTGATGCAACTTCTTCAAAAATTTAATCTCCGTTAAGAGCTCAAGGTCACAAACAAAAGGAAGAGACGTGCATTTGCTCCTAGATTGGAAAGTGTTAGAATAGCATGACAGGTGCCATCTGATCTCCAATCAGCCAACCGCTTCTTCTAAATATATTATAAAGCTCCAGCCACTTTGCAACTCTAGATCTTAGAATGGGGCTTCTAAGATTATACCTATGATTGAAAATTTTATGAATAAGCAAGCAGTGCAAGGCGCCCTGCGAGCTTCCATTTGTAATCTGAGGTTGCTCTAATCTGAATCTTGGCATTGTAGCAAACATGTGGCCTTCACTGTGGCTCAATCATTTCAACAAAGTGAAACCCGACGAAACATGTCGGACCGATCCTTCCTAACCCTAGCGATTCAGCCCTTAGAAGTGAAGAAGCAGCTCGCAGAAAAGAAAAAGAAGAAAGAAAAGGGTAAGATGATGATGGACTATCTTGACCGTCGAAATAACTTGTAAGCTAAATTTGGGCCGTCGAAAGTTTTAGGGCGTGGTTCACGACACACCCTAAAACATTATTATAAAGGATATAGGGCTTTCATATTTATAAGGTATACATCATTTTAGTTCATGTCTGACCTGGATGCTAAACCAATCCAGATCTTAGCACTAGACCTGTCCCTGGGACCATTCCTGATCCATGGACCAGAACTGGCCCTTATGACCTCTGCCACTTAAACCCATGTAACTCACAAAAGAAATTTCAATTTTATAATATACCACCATCATTTGAGTCTTCACTAATTTCTTAATGACCTCTGAGAATTTCAAGACCAATGGGCTCACCTATACCTTGTGGTGATTGCTCAAACATTGAAGAATTTGGCACTTTCTGCAACAGTCCATAACTGCCTTCTTCAATCTTTCTAGTATAAAGTGACCTAAACCTTGCTAAAGTTGGAGGTATTTGCCTGTTTATCATAGAACACATTGAGTTTTATGTTCCTATGTTTTCTTGCTATCATCTGACATTGGTGGAAGCCGCCAAACCCTATTTTGGTCAAGAAAGCGGGTTGAAGTTCAAGAATTGTTACTCTCTCATTATAATAAGTTTTGATTTAATTCTTGTGGCCACGAGTTGCTAACTATACGAGCTATAGTTTCATGATTTTTTGGAGTGTTCATAAGTCATGTTAATCTCAATATCTACTAAAAGAATCTACTATACAGAATTCTGGACAAAAGTATATGTTAAAATGCTCCAATAACAACCATCCATAATGCCATGTGTGTAATAAATGATGCGTTCTATTTATATCTACATAGAACATAACTCTTATCAACTTACATATAGTGTAACTAGGGTGTAACCATGCAATTTTTGGAATTCAAACATGATGTACAACAACCGGATTAATACATTAGAGTATAAAAAGTTGGGTCAACTCCATAATTATAGGTCCAAAACCCCACAATGATTAAGTTAGTGATGTTTATTGATGAATTCAAGTGGATTTAGCCATGTCATCATGATATAAATAGACCACATAACATTTCATATATACTTCTTTGGTTCATAGAAAAAGACACTACTTTTCCCTAAATATGCCTTTAAAATAGTTCAAAATGTGAGAAATGACATATATAGACATCTCTTATATAGGTTGTATGGTCTTATTGAAACAAATACCATGAAATCTGCTTATTTCTTACTAGCATAAACTTCATATCTGTGTTACTGCTATAAAGCATTGTCATCTTATATTATAATGTTTTGCGGTGTTGTATGTAGCCCTAGATCCAACGGCTGAAATCTCGGCTAAGATCTAATGGCCGTAGGGAAAAAAGGGGGGCCTTTTTTAGCTGTGGTGAAGCTTCTCTTTTTTTTTTTCACCTCCGTTCTTTTTTTCCCCACCCTACTCATGCCGTAGACGTTTGAAATGGCCTGACCTGAATAACAGTTAAAGGCGGCACCAAAAGAAAAGACGGCTTCTTCTCATAGGAAATGGTTCTGCCAGTAAACATGGTTTGGGTTTTGCATGGTCTATTGTCTGTTGGATGCCCTTTCTTTTTGTGAACGGTGGTTGTGGCAGTGGGCTTGCGTGCACATGGAGGCGATGGACCAGAAGATCGAGAGATCTTTATGGCGATGGAGTTCATCTTTGTCATTCCGCGGGCGGTCGGAGGTAAGTTCTAAGTTTAAGTTTTGGGATGATTTTTGTTGAGATCGTGGTTCTAGCTTTGGAGTCGCTTTGAAACCCGGGCGGAAGTTGTGTTGGTGATCCGTTGTGCCTTTGGCCTTGCAACAACATCTCATCTTCATGTAAGATGTTGAATAAAGCGACTAGGTCTAAGAAGCACAAGTGTTCCTCTTGAGGCAAGTGTTGCTTGCATAAATGACATTCTTTCTTTAGGGAATAATAAGGGTAAAGGTAAGGGTAAATCGGATGAGGATGAGGGCAACAACCTACTTGATGTTAGCTTGACACCGATATCTTTGGAAGGGATGTGCCATTGAAAATGTTTGACATCTTTGGTGGAATAAATAAACAATGAGACACTTTCATGAGATGTTGTTGCTCTTGAGAGCATATCTCCAAATGGATCACTTACCTTTGCCAAAGGGGTTTTAAGAACCTCTCTTAAAACACCAAGAGTTATGAATTCCACCATTAAAAAAATTCTTTGAGTGGGAGCCCGAAGCCACCGGTATTCTATTGATTTGTAGGCCCCAAAAACACGAGGATGCATTGCTTTGATTTGAAGAAGATTACAGACACTGAGAAGAGGGATGTCCAAGCAGGCCGGCTTCATTCCCCTAGAGTGTATTGATTACAATATCCCCGTGAAATGATGGCATGTTTGCTTTTCTTCTATTTGGCCTCTATTTATTGACGAGTCTTTAGAGCATTTGGTGATCTCCTCGATTTGGTGAAGTGTGCTTTTGCGGGTAAAGCTATAAGAATCGTGCAAAGCAGGAGCTTCTTAGATTCCGAAGCTTCTTTTTGGTGCGGGAGAAGCAACAGTTGCAAGATTCCTTGACTCATATTTAGGGCAAGATTTATTGATGAAGGCCATTTATGTAAGCTTCATAACCCAATGAAATCGACTTGATATATTTCTGTCATGATTTTTATTTCCTTGATATCCATTTGCGGATGGCCTAGGGATCATCTTGCTTTTTTTATGAATTCATTCTTTTATTTTTGCTATGAAGTTCGTTACGCTTCACAAGTGCAATCCGGCAACGTAAAGCCGAAAAACTTGCACCTAGAAACAAAACTCAAGAAACTGCTTTCAAGAGAGGCGCCTTATGTGTGATTAACCTTATAAAGATAAAGGAGATACAAGCTTGCTCGGGGTGATTATTATTAAGATTTAGTTGCATGGTGGTGGTTGTTTTAGCTCAACATCTTCAAGATGCTGAACCGTTACTTCACCTCACTCTATGTTTGAAATGTCTTATGCAAGTAATGTAGATGAGTCCGCTTTTGCGGTTTACATTCTGCGTATCACAGTTTATATTGCGAATATAATGTGTTGGGCGGAACCCCTACTCTCACTTCAACAACTGGTCAAGCATCCTAGCATCATATAGAATTATATGATGCGGTGTGCCGTGGGCATAACTAAGCGCTATCTTGTTATCTATGGTGATGTAAATTTGTAGAATGCTTAGAGCTTCCTCCCAATATGTCCAAAAATTAGTTCAAAGATCTCTTTGCATGGAAGGGGAATAATCCAAACCAACAGAGACAAAAGCTCCCATAGATTATTAGAATGAGCCGGATTTTGTTTAATTTGTACTCCATTTTGAGGAAGGATATCATATTCAAGAAATTCTCTGCTGTTTGTTCCTTTATGCTTATATAAGCAGTATTGCCATATCCTTTTCCAACAGCTACAACTTTATATTTAAATAAGTGTGTTGCCCTGTCCATTTCCAACAACTACAACTACAAGCCATGTCCTTTTCCAACTACAACTTTATACTTAAATAATTGTATTGCCATATACTTTTTAACTACGCGTGGATAAAAAGACAGAACATTAAGTTACAACCACATGAACAAGGTCACACTAAATAATGCAATACGTGCAAAGGCTTACATGGGTGTTGTGCACATTCATACACAAGCAACAAAAATGGAATAGACGTTTGTAGCCAGAAGACATCCATATTCATATACAAGTAGCAAGAATAGAACACAATAGAAGGAAAAGTGACTAAACGAGATTAGATACACAACATTAACAACTCATAAACATAGCCACTTGCAATATACAGCTTCCCCAAATGATCCAATGACTGAGAAGTTATCATACGCAAATGCACAAGTTCTCAACATTTATAAGTTCCCAAATTATGCCCAGCAACGCTGGGCACCGTTACTAGTCCAAGTAGAATAATATTACATGTAAGTTATCTTTCATGTATATTATACTTTTTATGGATGCAAACCTTTCTTGGCAATAGAAATCTCTAGTTGCATGTTAAAGTAACATGTTATTTCAAAGGTTTTAATTTATATAAGCACGCCACCATTTATGGTCCATGAGACCAATTGTATAGAGCATATATCTCTCACTAACCTTATCCATTTTTCCCCAGAGAATGATAATATGACTTTTTAGGTTCAATCACATGATTTTTGAAAGGTGTAAGTGAAAGTCCATGTAGGTTCAATTGGTCATAAATACCTTATAAATTCTCAATGTTTTGTGCTTCAACCTTACCCTTAAATTATGCAAGCTAACCTAATCAATTAATTTTGTCCTATAGAGAATCATACAAGTAAACTATATGTGAAAGTTAAGATCAAAATTGATTAAGATGGCACCATTAATAATTTTTAAACTTTCAGTCATTTGGACCAATGATGGTCTGCAACTGGACTGCAAGTAGCAGTCTATCTTTATTTTTTATAGTAAATATTTTCCATATTTTTCCTTGGTTCTTTTTGCATTGGTTTCTTGACATGAGATATTTTGAGGATGTGATTTTATAAAATCACACCTTATAGCACAAATCTAGAATAAACATGGAAGATATAATATAATTGATGTTATCTATTCTAGTACAATCCTCAAGATAATGAACAACAAATATTTTTTGTGAACAAAGTGGTCCAAGAGCTACTCGTGTCCCAAAACTCAACTTGAAATGGACTAATATAAGGATATTATCAATTTTTAAATGAACTATGGACAAGTAATGGGCAGGTACAGATATTGTTTTTGATTTTTTTTACCACGTCTTTTGCTCTTTTTATAAGTTTGTTTTTGCATTGGTTTCATATCCTTATAAGCTTTCATAATGTGATTTTTTGGAGGACAACCTAGAGTCATATGTAGCAATGTTATCCATTTGTATAAATTCCCTAAAATTGAAAATAGAAATAAAAGTCAAAACATCAAATTCAAACTCAACAAACATTTTTCTAGGATGGAGGATCCCGTGAACTACTTATATGCCAAATTTGAACTCAAAATTAATTTCCTTCTCAAAGTTGTTGTTTTTATATCACAACTGCTTTCTGGGAACCAGTACTGGTTCCCAGAAGGCAGAAGACAGTTTTGACCCTGTCATGTTTGAATTGCTCTATCTTCCTTCACAGAGTTCCAATTGAGATGTGGTTTTTTGTGCCTTGCTCTATATCTCGTGTAGAAAAATAACATTATAACCAAAAAAATCAAAAAAATCTTTTCATCAAGACAGTTTTACTTTGTGTGAACATGAAGCTTTTGGTACTTGACCCCCTTGGGTTTGCTAGAGCATAACTCACAAGAATAGGAGCTGATACATTTTTGTATATTTTTTATGTGAAGCATGACTACCATATATGAATTCCTAGAAAGGGTTTGGCTAGTTTTTGCGTTCTTGATTTTATATGATTTTTTTTGTGAACCTTCAAAATGCCCTTTAATGGTCCATCATGGGACAGGTCTAGTGTTAGCCAAGTTGAGGGAGTTAATACTGTGTTGGCTAAATACTATTTACGCAGAGCGTTTACGCAACAGAGCAACGTGAAACTGAACTTGAGGGCTTTGGGGAGCCAACTACACCTGATAAAAATGGAAAAATGAAGGTAAGGAAATCATAAATGGTTTATAAGACAAAAATCTGCAAATAACTGATTGTTGGAGTTCTGCGTTGTTGCATCAGAGTATTGAGAAGTTGAAGGATTATTTGGCAAGGATCAAGGTCCCACAGGAATTAGACATTTCAAGGAGACTTGACTAACCATTCTTCACCAATATCCTATGTAGGAAATAGAAATATCTCTGACACAGAACACGGTACTTGATATGTCCTTTATGTTTTTTATTTTTCCTGTAACATTTTTTATTCATATGTAAAATCACTGGAATACTACAATAATTGCTTGCAGGATAGTTTAAAAAGCAAGGTTTCATTAGTTTGAGAAATTTGGATTTCTCTTTGAGCTTGAAATAGGTTGCAGTAGCCATATAAATCGCAAAAATACCTCCACGAGGACCTTGATTGATGATCCAAACACGAGCCAAAAGGTTGGACAAATCGCGATCGCGATTATTTTGCACATTGAAGACCAATATATTTAATTTTTAAGGCATATTTAAAATATATGGCATTGTAATCCTATATTATAAAATTATACTGTATGTCCGTTGTGAATGGTGCCCTAGATCGGACGGTTGAGGATTTGATGGATCAACGGTGAAGATGACGGGTGATACGATTTGCGCAATCCGACAGTTAAAGGGTTGAAGGGAAAAGGGAAAAGGGAAAAGGGAAGGGAAAAAGGAAAAAAAGGAAAAGAGAGGAAAAACTGAGAAAAAAGAAAAGGGAGGAAAAAGGGAAAGGGAAAATGGAAAGGAAAAGCAAAGGGGCATGGAAAAGGTAAAGGGAAGAGAAAGGGGGAAGGGGGAGAGCAAAAAGGACACTGAGAAGGAAAAGGGTGAGAAAAGGTAGAAAAGCGAAGGGAAAGGGCAAAAGCGAAGGGAAAGGAAGGAAAAAGGGAAAAGGGAAAAAGGGCATGGGGAAAAGAGGAAGAGAAAAGGAGGAAAAGAGAAGCGGAAAAAAGGAAGAGAGAAAGGGGGGAGGACAGGGGAAAAGGGAAAAGGAAAAGAACACAGGAGGGAGGAAAGGTAAGGAAAAAGACTACGGGGGAAGGAAGAAAGGGCAATCAGAAAAAGGAGAGAAATAAAGGAAAGCAAAAAAAAAAAAAAGACATGAGAAAAAAGAAAAGGAAAAATAAAAGAAAAAGGAGGCGGACGAGAGGGAAATGGAAGGGAAAAGGGCACGAAAAAAAAGCGAAGAGAGAAAGGGTTGGGAAAGTAGGAAAAAGGAAGGGAAAAAGGCCATTGGTAAAAAAGAATTCAAAAGAAAAACGGGAAGGGGGAAAGGGAAGTGAAGGGGGTGGGATGGGAGAAAAGTAAAATAAGAAAAGGTAAAAGGAAAAAGGGAAGGGGAAAAAAATGAAGGGGGAGATAGAAAAAAAGAAAAGCGAGGAGGGGGGAAATGGAAAAGGCAAACGTGAAAAAAGGGGAAAAAACAAATAGAAAAAGGCAAAAGGGAACAAAAGGGGAGTAAAATGGAAAAATAGAAAGGGGAGGTGAACGAAAAGAAGAGCAAAATAGAAAAAGAAAAAGAGAAGGAAAAGAGGGAAAAGGAGGGGGGAGGAGGAAGAAGAGGAAAAATGTGAAGAAAGGGGAAAAGAGGATCTAAAAAAAACATGGGAAAATAGAAGAGAAAAGGGACATGGAAAAAAAGGAAGAGGGAAAAGGTGAGGAAAGGGGAAAAAGGAAGGAAAAATGGACATGGAAAAAGGGAAAGGAAGAGGGGGGAAAGGAAAGGGAAAAGGGCACTAGAAAAAAGGGAAGACGGAAGGGCTAGGGAAAGGAGGAAAAATGAAGGGAAAAGGGGGAAAAAAGAAAAGGTGGGGAGAAAGAAAGGGAAAAGGGAAAGGAAAGGGGAAAGGGGAAAGGGGGAAGAAAAACTTGGAAAAAAGGGCACGAGGAAAGGAGGAAGAGGGAAATGGGAAAAGGGAGGGGGGAAAGGGCACAGGAAAAGCGAAAAAAGGGCAACCATAAATTGGAGAAAAGGGAAGGGGAAAATAGAAAAGGAAAAACAGGGAAGCAGAAAACAGAAAAGGGAAATGAGGAAAATGGAATAGTGGAAAAAGAAAAAGGTAAATAGAAAAATAGAAAAAAAAAAAGTAAAGGCAAAGGGAAAGAGAAAAGGTAAGGGGAAGTGGAAAATGTGGTCAAATGCTCTTGATTATCTAATTTTAAAAGCGTGAATCCATTTAATGATTGCTCCAGTATATCATTTACAGTTCCTAGATATGCCCAGCAACGCTGGGCACCTTAACTAGTTGACATAGATATTGCATATGACTTGCTCCAACAGATCGCCGTTGCGATCTTCTGGAACAAGAAATGGGTGCAAATTAAACACCCAAAGACAAAATAACATTTTTATTTTATATACATCTTAAAGCAACTTTGTTTGTCAATATTGAAAGTCCTTAAGAAAAAATACAGTTTGACGAAAAAAAAGCCATCAAATAACAATTTGTTTCTGCTCAAAAGAATCGCTGTGGCGATTTGCTCCAGCAACATTATGGCTGTGTACCTGGATTTCTGCTCAACAGAATCGCTGTGGCGATTTGCTTCAGCAAAATTATGGCTGTGTACCTAATATACTGCTCAACAGAATCGCTGTGGCAATTTGCTTCAGCAAAAAAAAAAAATTTGTGCTCATCCATATCGCCATTGCGATTTCGTGGAGCATAAACCTTCCAAACATTAAAGCTTGTAAGATTCTGTACGGAAAATACGCAGAGCCTGTTTACAATCAGATTGTAAGAAGCAGATGAATTCATAAAAAAAAAAAAACAAGATGAATTCTTTGAACTCACCGTTAACTGGATTAGAAAATCCCCTATTTCTTTGACATTTCACAGTAGAAGCCTGAATCTTTGAACTCACGGGTAACTGGATAAGAAAATCCTTGTTTCTCTGACATTTTACAATAGAATAGAAGAAAACTTTTGCCTGTAAGAGCAGCATATCACACTTTTGAAGGCAACATATCACGTATTTGAAGCAAAGATATCGTGGATTAGCTCGCCATGCATATGCTTCCGCTTAATATAAGAACCGGAAAACAAAATAAGAAAACCCAAAAGCAGAAATGCGTGAGATGCGGCCTTGGCTATGGCATTCGATCCGCCCTGGCTATGGTCTGCCGCATGTCCCCGAAATGAAGCTCGCGGGCTATGGTGATGAGATCCGGCCCTTGGCTATGGCGAAAAACCTCGGCTATGGCCTTGAGATTCGCCTTGGATATGGCCGCCGCAGATGTCCTTGAAACTGGAGGCCCCGCGGGCTATGGCGATGAGATCCGGGCGATGAGCCCCGTGGCTATGGCGATGAACACTCCCGAAAACCCCGCTATGGCAACACTATCCGCTCACGCCGGAGAACTCGCAGGCCGCAGGTCGCTAATGCCCTAAATTGGATATTTTTTGGAAAAGAAAGGTTTTGATGCACCTAATTCCCGCCCATGGTGGGCGGGACAAAAATTTCAAATTAAAGTGAACCAATGGTGGGCGGGACAAAATTTCAAATTAAAGTGAACCTGTACCACTTTTTGCTTATGGTGGGCCTGAAGCAGGTGTACTCGAAATTCTCAAAAACCCATTATTTTCCCAATATAATGAAACCCTGCTTTAAAGGAGGAGTTGTGGGAGCTTAGCAAACAAATTGCTCAAAAAGAGGTGGATTTCTTTTATCATGTCTAAAGCTAAATTCTGATTTAGTTGTACGGAAACAACTGAAAGCTGATGGAGGAGAAGAAGAACTACAGAAAGAAAGAGATAAGTTGTTAGCCGAATTGGAGGCAATAACTAGCGCTTCTGACGGGCAGACACAGAAAATGAAAATGCATGATTCATGTGGTGAAAAGCTCAAAGACCTTGAACACCATATATCATCAGTCATTTTATGACCATCTAATCTGTACTTCAGGACATGAGTCATGGTCATACACAAGGTTAATTATGTCAGGTGCAAAATCATCGGAACATTATGTCCTAAAAACTATCTTTTTCAATGATGGATATGGTTCCATTCAATGGCCATCAAATATTGAATGCCATCACAGTGCCATGTCATCTCCAGATATCCCAATCAATTCTGCCTTTGTACAATATTTGAGTTGCTAACAAAAACCCTTTACTTCGAAAAATCACTGGACTGCCGGACTGCCATGTGTAGCCCAAGAAGCATTGAACATTTAGCATGTTCTTATAGAAGGAAATGGAGATCATATTGTTTTGATAGTCATCTTATTCTAACATAAAAACATCTTTCGTAAATAAAATTACAAATTACAAATTTATTATGGGGCAGTAGTGCCTTTTGTGCAAAACATATAAATGACTTAGATATGCCTATAATAAAGCACACCGATGGGAATATTTGCATGCACGAACTATTAACTAATCACAAGCATATCCATACAACCCATAAAGTTATTGCACGAACTATTTCCTAATCACAAACATATCCACACAACACATAAAGTTATAAGAACTTAGTTGATGTAAAGTTATAAGAACGTAGTTGATATTTCAAGCTCTGCAATATTTTAATCATATTTGATCTTTGCAGAATGCTGGATGGAATGTATTAAGTCTATTGGCAAAAATACTTATTGTAAATGTGCATGAAACTTTATCTGCTTAAGTAGGGTTACTTAAGAAAAATGTTGGCCTCTTACAAGATGAACGAATTAACATTAGGTGATAAGCTAACTGAGCCCAATGTTGATTAACATCAACTTATAAGTTTATGGATTTGCTTCATTATGTTAGATTTATGACAAAGAATTTGAGAACAAATGATAATTTTCCTATGGATTTGCTTCATTATGTTAGATTTATGACAAAGAGGTTATCTTTCACACAGGTTTCAACTTATGCCCAGCAACGCTGGGCACCATTGCTAGTCTTATATTATAAAGTTTTACCGTAAAGTGTTGGACCATGCCCTAATTTAGATGGCTCAGATTATTAGATTGCATTCGAAGGCCAAGATTTATTGCATGACTTCCCACCAGTGTGATTGGTTATCGCTTTGATCTCTTAAGAGGAAGAGGAAAAGGGAGGACAAAAGGGGAAAATGAAGGGTAAAACGGTACGAGGAAAAAGGGAAGAGGGCAAGGGGAAAAGAAGAAGAAGAAGAAGGCATGGGAAAAGGGGGAATAGGAAAAAGGTGAGGAGAGGGAAAAATATAATGGGAAAAAAGAAAAAATAAGGTAAAAGAAAAGGGACAGAGAGGAAAAGGAAGGGACAAATGTCAATGGGAAAAGGAGAAGAGGGAAAGGGTGAGGAAAGGAGGAAAAGGGAAGGGAAAAGGGGGAAAAAAAATGGTGGAGAGATGAAAAGAAAGGCATGGGAAAATAAAAAGGGAAAGGAAAAACGAAAAAAAAGGCGAAAAGGGGAAAAGGGAAGGGAAAAAAGGCACGAGAAAATGGGAGGGGAGAATGAAAAAGAGGAAGAGGGAAAGGGCATGGGAAAAATTTAAAAAGAAAAAGGATGAGGAAAAAAAAAAGAAAGGGAAAAAGAGCATATGGAAAAATGGAAAAGGGGAAGAGGGTGGAAAAGGAGAAAAAGGAGCAGTAAAAAAGGTGAGGTTTTCAGAGGGGGGAGCGTATGAAATAAAAGTTCACGTAAAAAAGGTGAGGAGAAAGGAATGGGAAAAAAATATCAGAAAATAAAATTGGAAAGAGATATGGAAAAGGAAGGGGGGGGGGAGGAAAGGGAAAAAGGGCACATGGAAGAGAAGGGATGAAAAAAGAAGGCAAAGGAAACAGGAAAAGGGAGGCAAAAATGGGAGGGGGGGGGAAGGGGCAGGGAAAAAGGGCGCGAGGAAAAAGAGAGAGGAAAATGGAAAAGTGGAAGGGGAAAAGGGCACGGGAAAAATGGAAGAAGCAAAGGGCGAGGAAAGGGAAAGAAAGCAAGGGAAAAAGAACATTGAAAATGAAAAAAAAAAAAAAGAGAGAAAGGGGAATAGGGAAAGGGAAAAAGGAAAAAGGGGAAGAGGATGAGGAAAGGAGGAAAAGGGACATGTAAAAAAAGTGGGAAAAAAAAGGAATGGAAAAAGGCATGGGAAAAGGGAAATGGAAAGGCAAAGAGAAAAGGAAAAGGAAGGGGGAAGAGAAAGGAGAAAAAGACACGGGGAAAAGGAAAAGGGTAGAGAAAGGATAAAAAGGGAAGGAAAAGGGAGATGGAAAGGGAAGGGAGGGAAAGGAAAAAGGGTACAAGAAAAAGGGGAGAGAGAAATGGAAAAACGGAGGGCATGGGATAAAGAGGAAGAGGGTGGAGAAAGGAAGTTACACCATCAGTTTTGCAAAAGGAAGAAACACTTATGCCCTACATAACAGTATTCAGCATCCACTTCCCAGGCCAATTGACTACAAGTGTGCTGGTCATGAGCTACTCTGGCGCTTCTTCGATAAGGGATGCTCTTTTGGCCACGTAACTTGGTAACCATGGCAAAGTCAACGTTCTGCGTCTATTGGCAGAGCCAAATCATGGTTCCGGAGAGGGAAAGTTGCTCGTCCGTCGTCAGGGCCTTCGGGAGAGGACTTTTGGGGCAAGCTACTTCCGGGGGGTTTTCAAGTTTCGTGCTCTGGCGTCAACACCCACCCTCGATGTCAACACACACTGCAAAGTCTTGGTCGAATCTGACAAGGATAGAGCTTCCAAGACATAAACCCTGTGAGTTTCTAGGTTCTTGAAGGGCTTCCGTTTTAGGTGCCGAGTTTTAGTCTTTTGCACTTGGAACTTTGCCAGGAAGCTGCAGTTGAGAACACGAAGCAAGGGAAACTAACAGAATGGAGTTTGGATCTGTCCTCCTCCCATTGTGGCAATAAGAAATCAAGGGCCGCTTTTGCAGTAGCAAGACATTGATAAATTCATAGTTAATGCATAGTACGTAATTAAATTCTGAATTTTTGTCAGCTAGCTTCCCAAATCATCACCAGCATGCATGCCAATTTTTCGAATTTTCATATGAGGTTTAGATCACAGAGTTAGCATTAGAACCATACATTTCTTCAACACATTTATCCCATTAAAAAGGGGTAAATTTTTTTCAACACACTTATTCCTATCAGAGCATAAGACAAGCCAAAATAGGCAATTCTAGTCAATCCTATATCACTAACAATCTTTTTCAACCCTGGAAGAACAACCTTTCCCAAACCTGAAAGAATCACATGTGTCGACGTGAACCATGTTATTATAGCTAACCTAATGTGGTGCCTATAGTAGCTAGCTTGAATGTATCAGTATGATCTGGTATCATGTATAATACGTGAAGAAAATTTGATACTCAAGTATTAGCTAGACAATTTATGCACTAGCAATCAAGCACTTAGTGCACTTAATTTTCAAATGTAGCTTTGTTCAAGGTTATGACCTTCAATATATCAAAACACAATAATGATTTTCAATAGTTTACAATGATCCATTATTCATTTGTGATTGACCCAAAATTAACAAGGGTTGACTGTATCTTATAGCACTTCTTCTGCGGATTAAATTATATTGTTAAATCGAAGACTCTATATATCTATGCAGCAATCTCGATCGGCTTCAATTCGGTACTTCCGAAAGCTGTGGTTCTCATCTGCTTCGATTTTCTTATGTATTTTCCATCGAGCTGTGGAATACCTTTGTTTCCTATTTAAATTCATGCTTGGCATAATATTATTTAGCCAACATTCTAACATTCAATAGCAACATGTTATTTTGATCATATCAAACCTTTTGACCTTTGTAGATGACTATAGTAGTCTATATATTTTTATTCAAGGACCATATATCTTTATCTTTCCTTGAATGTAATATCTGTGTAGAGGTTCCATAGATCATGTAGGTATTAATCATGGTTTCACGGGCCATGTAACTTCATCTTGCCTGAACTGATCATGTAAAGGTTGCTTGTTTCCCACAACTATATTAGATTTGTGTGAATATCTGATTAAGTTTTGCCCAATTTGGGTTTTCTCGCAGTGGTTGGGAATATGATTCCCGTATTGCATTGTATGTGAAACAATACATTTTGCAGGGTTTGAGGTGCTTGTTGTGTTTGAATGGTATTTTTGTGTATGAGGCCAATAGTTTGAGATTTTTGTGTATGAGAGACATTCTAGTTTGCCAATGGTTCGAGCAAGGAAGGCAATCTACAAAATTTGGAAAGATTTGCCTGAAGGACACGACCGCCCCGCCATGCCAAAGGAATCGAGCAGTGTCTGTACCTGCGGTGGAGCTATGATCACGGCTGGAGTGTCCAGTGAAGGATATGGTCATTTGTTTGCCAGTAGTATGGGGAGAGAAGGGCCGTTGAGGCAGTGAGGTCGGGGTCAGCTCTGTAAATTTGGGAAGATGAAGGTGAAGACTGAAGGTCTATGGTTGGGATACAAGACTGAAGGTGAATGTCGGGTGCACTGGAGCTCTGGCATGAGAGCTCTGTGTGTGGATTTAGCAGGTATGAGAAAGGGAACTGGTGCATCCATTGCCTGGATAATCGAGGATGCAAGCCTGAGTGTAGTAGGGTAATGATATGGCATGTCCATTCTGCACCATTGAAAGTTTCAGGGGCTAAGACGGAAACAATCGTGAGGGCCTTGTGAGGCCAATAGTTGTTTATATTCAATGTGAACCATTGTAATTTGTGTGGGGTCATCTGGAAAAAATTCGGGGGTCTTTGATTTGGCATAATGCGGGGAATATTCTTCTCATCCACAACCTGCAACAAAAGTTGAAAACATCCTAAGGGAGGGTGCCTGGTGACGGCACACTTAAGAGTAAAATGGTTCGATGAAAGCCCTCTGCTACTCATATGAGGACAAACAATGGCTCATTCGAATCTCTTGAAGTTGCTCTTTCCAATAACCCTAAAATTGCCCACTTTGGTGCCCTGTAGCAAAAGTTATGAGGCCCTAAAGTGACCCCCTTTTTTGCCCAACATGGCACAGTTCGGTGTCCTGGCATTTATTTTTGGTCCTAACAAGCTCAGAATAAGACATATAAATAGTCAAATTAAAGGTTTGACTGAGCTCTTTACAACGATGTTGATTGGTTTGCAAAGTGCCTCCTCTGAAAATATCAGAACCGATCCTGGCCATCCAAATCAAAAGTCCTAAAAGAAAGCTCAAATGGAAAGATCTTGGCCGTTAAAATGTGCCATAATGTGCCATGTTAGGGCCCCTGTTCTGGTACCGGGCACCCTCCCTTATACAAAAAAAAATGAAGAAAAATAATTGCCAGAAAAATAATGGTGTGGGAAATATCTGATTTCTGGGAAAATTGCTTGTTTATATTAAGTTTTAAAATGTGCATTCCATACAAAGGCCAAGATGGGCCAAGATGAACGGCCTGGATTTCGATCCAGGTCGCCTGCCCTGTATCCCGCCTTCACCGCTTTGGTATGGCACTAATCTCCAGCTATGGCGATGGCTTTGCTTATGCTCCAGCTATGACTTTGCTTGTACTTGCTTTGATCCATCTATGGCGATCGATATCTTCAGGGTAACATGCTTGTCCACAAGTTTAACCCTAGAATGTCAGATCAGTGTCCAGTATGCAAGTGTGAATCTGAGCCCATTGAACACTGTTTTTTTATGTGTGATCACCTTAGACAGGTATGGGATTGGTTGTTCTCTCTTTTTCAAGCTTGCTTAACAAGTCAACAAGTGCCCTTGGCAATTTACCCAAGTACTTGGGAGGAGTTACAAAGCCAGGCTTTTCATCTTGCAGCAGGGTGGTTGCTTTGGACTATCTGGAAAAGACGAAGACTGTTAATCTTTAAAGGTTTGGATGTGGCAGATAATCGTGTTCTCCAAGAAGCTCAATGTCACATTGCTAAGTCGTACCAATGTTCTTCACTTGCTCCTCGTAAGAGGTGATTAATCTTTGAGGAGTATTTGGATGTGCGCTCTTATGCTTAGGCAGGTTGCTTTAGTCGGTGGGTCTCTGCTTATCCGCTGAGATTTTATTCCTGTCTTTGCACTTATACTTGTATTTGATTCTTTGATTAAATAAAGTCTGACGTCCTTCAACAAAAAACAACTATAGAAAGGAGATGAGAATGTCATGCCAACACAATTCCAAAAGCTTCTATGAGCGCCTCAATAAGTACCATTTGACTGCAAATGCTATGGAACATATGACTGACACCAGCAAGGTCCAAACTCACTAGCATGATGTTATCGGCGTGTCTCGGCTGCACTGGATGGGAGCAAACTTGCATTTATAAGCTCTTTTATCCTTCTTCTCTTAGTTAAAATCCTTAAAACATTTGAGATGCATGGTCAAATGTCCAGTAGAGCACCTAGGAAGGAAGGAAGGAAGGAAGGAAGGTATTTTTATCGTCCACGGAGACCAATTGGTCTATGGGACCCAATACAAAACGCAGCAAGCGGATTACAACCCGGATTAAAAAATCCCCGCCCCGAAGGGTTTTCGAGGGAAAAACCGTGGCAGCAATCAGCCTGCTGACAAACTGTCCTAATATATAAAATGCAAGAACACACAAATATATACACTCATGCACCGCACCCGTAGTGCCTAATCAGTGAGGGCAGCCGGGAGAGAGCAAAAGGTGAGCTCGCAGGTCCAGTACCTCCTAAATGTTCGACCCCTGTGTTCATCAGCAAATGTAGGGGCAAGTCCGGCCGTACTAATGGAGCGTATCTGGCCCGGATCTGACTGAACGCTGGGCAACTCTGAAAAGTGTGAGACTCATCCTCAATGGCACCCGTTGTACAACACTGACAGAGCCTGTCCTGGCGGGGCTCCCCAATCCACTTGCCCGTCTCGATGCGAAGATGGTGGGCACCTGTGCGAATGGAGGCAATGAGTCTCGCGCTTTTCGGGCGGTTGGGAACATAAGTAGAGCTGTGGGCCCCGGATAACACGGGGTTGATGTGCTCCTTGTAATGGGCCGTTTTGACCTGCTCTAGAGCGCCGGGGTCCCAGAGCTTGCCAAGGAAGCAAGCGTCCAGGTACTCCCACAGGCTGTCACGATTGGCCTCTGTGTCCACCTTGCAGACGCACCTGCTCCTCGCACATTCCATCCGGCGAACCACCGATCTCTCTTACCCTCCAACAAAGCCACGAGCGGCTGCGGGGCCCATTGCCACAGCAGAAAGCCGGTCGCGGAAGCCGAGCATCATCCATAGTAACCACTTTACGAAAATAGACGATGTGTCTATCAAGGGGCTGCCTCGCCGGAGCGGCAAGAATCCAGTTTCTGCAGCAGAATCCGATAGGGGGAAGGTTTCACCCAAGTGCCCGCTCCAAAAAATGCCTTCGCACATGGTCCAAGTCATTCCAGTCGCCAAAGAGACGGGCCCCAAACCTCGACCCGTCATGAAAGGACGGTGCTCGACCGATTGCCCAAAACAGATGTGACTGATGGCCCCAATCATAGAGCTTTGCCTGGTGACTGTTGTTCTGCATGGCATAAAGCGCTTTTTAGCCTGCTGTCACCCGCAAGCGGATAGACGCCTCCCAACAGAGCGAGGAGGGGAACTCCACCCCTAGGTACTTGTAGGTGGGCGTGACCTCCACAGGCTGTCCCCGATATATGAGTGCAGGAGGCGTGGGGTGGCGTGAAGAGGATATGAGAACCACCCCGGTCTTGGCCGATTCACGCCGCATATCGCTAGCTGGCGCGAATGTGTCTAGGGCATTCAGATGAGACTGCATAGCTTCTGGGGTGTGGGCCAGAAGGCCAATATCGTCCGCATAGATGAGCTGGCGAATGACCTGATGCAAAAGCTGTATGCCATCCCCCCATGCTCAGTAAGCCAGGGCTCTAACTGATCAATGTAGAGGCCAAAAAGTGTTGGTGAGAGGGGGCAACCTTGCCGGACCCCGATACTACTGGTGAATGCTTGGCACATGGTTTTGCATCCGACCAAAACAACTCTCATACACGACGTATATGGCATTACGCGCACGTGGCGTGAAATGTATGACGCTAGTCCATAACTTTTCCCGGGGGACCGTATCAAAAGCCTTTGCGAAGTCCACAAAGCAGCAATTCATATTATTTCTCACCTGTGACAAAATTATTAAACTTCTTCACGCATGACAAAAATTTGTTACATGCGTGATATATTTTGTCACAAGTGATAAACTTAACATTTTAGCACTTTGTTTAAGTTGAAAATTTGTTTCAAGTTGCAATAAAATGCAATTGTTGTTAGGAATGGCAAAAATTAAACTATGTGACAATCTTCTTTGCGTGATAAGTTTGACCGTGACAAAAGGCCCCTTGCGCCTTGTAGTGTGTGTCTTTCCGTTCCGTCACCAACTTTACAATGATGCATGGCCATTTTCATAACAAGTCATTGGACCCATGACCTTTGAGTATGGCAGAAGAAAAGAAACGTCCTTTGATTTGTATAGTTGTAAATCTCGCTAAAAAACGAGAAAGAACTAATAACCACACATACCATAGTTACATTGGATATGCTCAACACACTTATTGCTACATTTACCACAATTTAAAGAATCTTGCAAAATATCAGTGCACATACCACTGCAACAAGCAAGACCAAAACTACACTTGTGTCCACATTTGCCACAATTTTGAAGATCGTCCATGAGGTTTAAGCAATGGTCGGAGCAGCAATGTGGACCATTTGGATGATGTAAGCAGATCGAGGGGTTATCGCCTAAAACCCGGTCGAGGAGGAGGAGGAGGAGGAGGAGGAGGTGGTGGTGGTGGTGGTGGTGGTGGTGGTGGTGGTGGTGGTGGTGGTGGTGGTGGTGGTGGTGGTGGTGGTGGTGGTGGTGGTGGTGGTGGTGGTGGTGGTGGTGGTGGTGGTGGTGGTGGTGGTGGTGGTGGTGGTTTAGGCAGGAGGAGGTGGTGGGGCGTTTTGAAGGCGGAGATGGTGGTGGGTGTTTTGGAGGAGGAGGAGGGTGGGTGTTTAGGGGGGGCGAGGAGGTGGCGAGCATTTTGGAGGTGGGTGTTTAGGAGGCGGAGGAGGTGGTGGGCGTTTTGAAGGTGGAGGAGGTGGGGGTGGGCGTTTTGGAGGTGGAGTTTTTCTGTGAGGAGGAGGAGGTGGAGGAGCACGTTTAGGAGTAGATGTAGGATGATAATAATAGAGACTAGTTACAATGCCCAGCGTTGCTGGGCATAATTTGATAACTTGTAAATGTTGGGGAACTTATACAATCCACCAAAACTTGTTGGGAGCATATCCTTTGTTGTCTTCAGCATTTTGCACCTAGCTATTTGCATGTCATAGCCGTTAAAAGAAGATAATGGTCTACTATTATTGCTCATGCATGCCAAGTGTTTGGAGAATTAGACAAAAATAATAGTTGTTTTGGACCATCTATTGTTGGAAAAAAACCCACATGAAATCATGCACAGATGCAGCTGCTAATTCTTTGACATTGAAGGATTGAATGCTTTGGCAGAACTTAGCAAATCAGGCTGCGGAAATTTAGGGCCAACTATTGGTTTGCAATATAATGCCTTTGCAGTTATATAACTCACTTGGAGAAACTACTGATTTGTAATTATAATTCTACATCAACATTGAATTTGCCTTATCCCTCTGTGAGAAAAGGGACTGGGCCTGATGCTAGTGCATTTCCAATCCAAACAGTCATGCTCCAGAGCACAGACTTAATTTTAGAAGCTTTTAGGCTGGTATAACATTTGTAGCTCCATCTTGGAATAACATAAGTGGCAAAACTGCAAACTGGCAGGCTTCACAAAATGGCAGGGCTACTATGGTCGACAAATATGATCCAAATGTAAAATACAGGACAAAGCAATCATGGTTCATCTGTGTTATTGCTCTGTATTGACATTTTGTTTTGACATTCGGCTGGCTTCTGACATTTTGCTATCAGAAAAGCCTTCTCCTGTATGCAAGTTCAGAAAAAATATTTATTATCATGAACAATCCTAATTACGACTTGGAATGCAGCTCCAGATTAACGGCTATATTCATAGAAGCACATGGAAGGAGAGATGGCACCATCACAACTATTTGGCAGCTGTATGTTAAAGATCTGGCTGGTAGCCCTTGCGTGAATGTGTCTTTACTGCAACAATCGTCTGGCACCTGCATGTAAAAGATCTGGTCAGGCCTTCTCAATTCCTTCAATGTCAAGAATTTTAAGCCTCCTAATATAAAAACAGAAATGGCTCATATTCATATCCCCTTCATATCCTGCATAACATGAACCATAAAAGGTATCTATTTTTGAAAATAAAAGAATCTACAGACCTGATGATGCCTTTCGTCCTATAGTGGCTTTCTTCTTCTGCAACAGTCTACTACCTAGTGCAATTCGTTGTTTTCATTGTTGCACGGCCTTGTATGTAACAGGCTTTTTTACACCACTTCTAGACTACTTGCATTGGGTAGCTCCCTATGCCATGGTAAAGCATTCTGTTCTGAGGAACCATGTTAAACAGCTCCTTAGAAGTCATAGGATCATCGGTATCTGGGAATGCGGATTTTGCACAACTATATTGAGAACACAAAGCTATTTGTACCTCGAACAAAACAGATTAAGTAAGATTATCATGTAAGGCAATACCTATAAAGGAACCCTGTTAAATAGCTCCTTAGAAGTCGTAGGATCATTGGCACTTGGGAATGAGGTTTTTGTACAACCATATTGACAACACAAAGCTCTGTGTACCTCGAAATTGCAGAATTGATTAGGTAGGAGTAAGAGCTTAAATCTTGAGGGTACCATGTAAGGCACAACAAAGTCACATCTGACCACATCACCTGCAAATCAAACAGATTGTGATCTATAAAAGCTATGCATGACAAATCCGTCAAAAAAGATGGATTACAAGCAAAGTTTTTACCGAAACAGAGGTTTGCAAATGCAGGGGTTTGCCCCTGGTGATCTGTGAGATGATCTTTTTTACACCACTTCTAGACTACTTGCATTGGGTAGCTCCCTATGCCATGGTAAAGCATTCTGTTCTGAGGAACCATGTTAAACAGCTCCTTAGAAGTCATAGGATCATCGGTATCTGGGAATGCGGATTTTGCACAACTATATTGAGAACACAAAGCTATTTGTACCTCGAACAAAACAGATTAAGTAAGATTATCATGTAAGGCAATACCTATAAAGGAACCCTGTTAAATAGCTCCTCAGAAGTCGTAGGATCATTGGCACTTGGGAATGAGGTTTTTGTACAACCATATTGACAACACAAAGCTCTGTGTACCTCGAAATTGCAGAATTGATTAGGTAGGAGTAAGAGCTTAAATCTTGAGGGTACCATGTAAGGCACAACAAAGTCACATCTGACCACATCACCTGCAAATCAAACAGATTGTGATCTATAAAAGCTATGCATGACAAATCCGTCAAAAAAGATGGATTACAAGCAAAGTTTTTACCGAAACAGAGGTTTGCAAATGCAGGGGTTTGCCCCTGGTGATCTGTGAGATGATGATCCTGAGATGATGCAGATACGTGAGTTCTATATACACTTCTTCCTTCCTGGCTCCCTAAACGGGATCAAGTGCCATAGCCTCTGTCATCTCCATAGCCTCTTAGGAAAGCAAATCGGCAAGAGACTTGCTTCTGGAGCAACCGATCCATCAAATCCGGCATAGAGCAAGAAGAAGGGCAAAAAAAACATGGCAAAATCCACATACCTTGAAGGCGGAATTCTGCTTGGTGATATTTTCCATCATAGCCAAGCGGACTACAATTATCTTTGCATGCCACTAATTTGCTTCTTCCACAGACTGATCTGATGCAAAGCAAGCCCCCGTCGTCTCCCCCACCCTCCCGCCGATCCATCCAACCCAGGAGGAAGACTAAAAAAAACACTTGTCAAATCTTGACCATTGGATCAAGATCATTAAATCTCAGCCATAGAAGCTAGGGCGTGGTTCAAGACACATGCCAAAACATTATTATATAGGATGATGCTGGTGCCAACTTAGACGAGACGGAACACCCAATTCCCTTCTCGATTCTGAACCCGCCTCTTCCAACCCATCTGCCCACCCTCTGCCTAGTATGCCCTCTGCCTAGTTTTCGCGTAAGCGAAACAGAGGTTTCGCTTAAAAAAAAAAAACTAGCAAAAAGGCACGCCAGAGGCCATAGAAAATAAAAGCACATGAAAATTAGGGCAAGGTGAGTAATTGAATTATGTTTGTATGGTTTGGTGTAAACATTTTGAAAGCTAAAGAGGATTGAAAACATAGCTAGCCCATCATGATTGTGTAATTTATTGGTAAATAGTACTGCATTGCTTTTCAATTACAACATGTAGAAATGCTTTTGATTTAAAAAGGCGGGATACATCTACATCTACAAGGTAGGATATTGACTTCATTAAATTTGGATGCAAACATGGGTACGGTGCAAAATCTTCAGCTGTAATATTACGAACCTACAAGAAATCCTTGGGTCCCGTATATGGTTTTATTGCCCTGAATAAGATGAAGATCGTTGAGAGATATTGTAGGGTTTATAGTTGGCATGGATGGGTTTAATCATGTTGCAGGGTAAGTAGTTGGTCTAGATGGACGAAAGCTCCAGAACTTGGAGCATGTAGCTACACACAAATATGCTCATTTGCTACATTAGTTTGAAGCCCAAGCTTCAATTAAATTTGTAGTCTCTACATATAGATATAGGTGTAAAAATTTGAAATCTCAAGTTTGGAAAAAATTGGATATGAAAATAAACAAAAATATATGCATGTCAATTAGGGATGATAGCTCAGTGGACAACGGTTGCGTGTAAACAACACTTTAGTTCTGATCGACTTGCAATTTTATAATAGATACATATGTTGGGTGAAGGTTGCAAGAGTATGTCGATAGGGTCTTTGTTTAATAAACATTTGTTCATTGTTGGACATAAGGGATTCATGTTTTTCCTCTAAATTGTTGGGCTCCAATAGTCTAGGACTGCATTACTATGGACGATGGGACTATAGCAATCTCTTTGTGCTGACGATATTGACAATGTTGGCAACTGCATGAGCTTGCGCAGATTGGGCATACTTATCTATTCCTTTAAGATATAAAATGAAATGATTCCTCCATTTTCTATCGTCAAACAAAGAATAGCATAGTTTAAGCTTACTTTTCATACAATGGTCGATTCTGATCTCTAAAGTAAATGGTGCTGATAAAAGAAATGGCCGATTCTAATCTCTAAAGTAAATGGTGCTGATAAAAGAAATGCTTGACCTGTATTTGAAGCTAGAGCCATTATCAGGATCTAGAGATCTTTGTTCCGCGGCTATGATATATTGCGCTATGTGGATAGGCTAGAATTTTACGAAAGGTTGTAGGCTTCGTTGGGCTGGAATAGCAATAGAGTAGGCTTGGAGCAAAAGGTTGGGTGGGTGACAATGTTGAGGAGTTACTACTTTTGTTATGTTGGTCTTTATGAATTAGAGTTTCAAATTTTGTGTTATGCTATTTATTACCACAACATGAGGTCAAAGCGAGGAACTAACAAAGCTCTGGATAACATACAGGCACCAATTTGAATTTTTTTTGCTATTGAGATTGATAGAGTGCTTGGGATGTTATTCAACTCAAAGAAATTAATTTCAAGTCATTTAACTTAGCGAACAACAAAAAATTTCAATTAAGATTTTTGCTTCCACTAGGATAACATAGCGTTGGAGGCCTTCCTAAGATTGAAAAACATCCATCATTGTTTTTGCAACAAAAATGTTCCAGCCAACTTTTGATAAGATATCATATCCAAACTCGCCGTTCCTAAGATATCCATCATTGTTTTTGCAACAAAAATGTTCCAGCCAACTTTTGATAAGATATCATATCCAAACTCGCCTTGAATACCTACTATCAAGGCATAATGCTCGTATCACGGACATGGTGGTTGGGTGTTATCTTAAGGTCGTACATCTTCAAGGACATCTTCAAGGACTGGGTTTGAGTATTGTTGATGTGAAATGGCGGATGGTATATGCCAGAACCACAAGCTATAATGGCACAACTTTGTTCCACATGTTTCTCTTGTGAAGAAATAATACACATAATTTGTAGATCTCTAAAATAATTCCATATTCCTTGCACACAAAAGAACTCATTTATGCGGTGAGAAGATTTTGACCTGCGGTTGTGTCTATAAATGCGAAGGCTGATTGAAATAAGCCTACGAATAAGCTTGGGCAGCTGCAAAATCTCGTGCTCAAATGGTCGCATGTCTTGATAGAAAGTTCAACAGACATATTGTAATATATACAAGATACTCCAAGGATGTAGCAGCTAGATTACTCGAATCGGAGGATCAACATGCACATATCTCCACCAATGTACAAATTGAAATATCTCTTTTCCAAAGATGAAAATCATTGAAAGGATTCTCATTCTTGTCACATGGGACTACATGCACTTTTCATTAACATTTTTGAAATGAAAACTCATATTATTCAAAATAATGATTATGACGTATGATGAGCTATGAACAATGCTGTAAAGGCCAATTTGTAAACTCTAGGAACTTTAAGCACAATTTCCAATTCGATGGAGGGATCTGTGAAATAACGAGTAATTATATTGATAATGTAAAGTGCTATTTTTAAACTCCTTGCGGTCGCGGTTCCCCTTTTGCATTCTTTGGAACCAAAGCGGCAAGAAGAGCCCATAGCATGGTTATACACGAAAATAAAAGCGGGGATTAATGTAGAACAAATTTCAATATCCTTAAAAGCCTTTATGTGCACAAGATCTTCACCTCCTAACTGCTGCAAGCAAATGAGAGTTTCATTACGCATCGGGTGTACCATAATGCCTATAGCTTTCCCCGCTATGCCCGGTATCGGTAACACTTGCATATGCATCGGCAAAACGATTCGCGATTGAAAAGAAGGAGGACAAGCTATTAAACACTCCAAATATCCTCAAACCAAAATGTTTTGGATAATTATGGGAGGTATCATTTGAAATGGGTATTATCGGCCATCCCGAAAACACAACAGTGGCAATCAAGGCAAAGACCAACTAGAATTGTATTGGTCTGCATCCACAAAAGACTTCACGGTCTCTATAAAGACCGTTAACTTGAGACGAAACATCTTTTCTTTCTAATAGTTCCCTTGTGGTGACCGAGACGTAAACATCTTTTCTTTCTAATAGTTCCCTTGTGGTGACCGGATCCGTGGCATACACCAATGGAGTCTTACCATATCCGCCTTAGTCATTAAAGCCTTGGAAAAATATTCTCGTTCTACAAAGTACCAAAACAATGTTTTTGTTTTAGTATAGTTGCCCAAAGCAATGTTGTTCCGGCGATTATGCTCCCTTTCCTGTTTACAATATCTTCATTCTTTGTATCACGATGATTTTTCGCGACATTCACCTTTCCCGTGTGCAATGCTTTCTATAATGGAGGCATCTCATTGATCACCGTGTGTTCCTTTATGATCATTTTCTAAAATGCTTAACTAGTTTGTCATCAATTTCCTGATCTATTTCCGGTGTCCAAGTATTTATATCATGCATGCATTCTTTGAGGATTCATCTTTTGTCCCGTTCTTACGTAAATTCAAGCTTATTCTTAATCGATTACAAGGCACAAGGTCAGCACCTACTAACATTATGTATCTGTTCCACTATCCATTTTAGGTCTTCTATATTTCCATAAGGCTGCTGCATGATGAAGCAAAGTAGCCTTATGCTTGTGAAACGCTAAAGGATCAAATAAAGGCCTCATAGAGGATCTAGAACATGGTCCCAACAATTTCATAGCTGCAATGCAGATTGCGGTGACAACAAGGTGACTTTTTTCATAATCACAAGCTAGTCCAACAGCTAATTCTTTCTTGTTATTGACATATGGATCTTGGTTTAGCTTCTAGCCATCCACATGCGTAGATGCAATGCCTTGTCGAAGTATTAGGAACATGTGTAGCAATCTCCCTTTGACACTTTCATCATTTATTTCAATCAGAAATAGCAAAATAGTTAACATGTTTGATCATGGCCTAAATCATGGTCGATCATATCTTCCGTTTACGCACAAGCGGATCTGAGAAATTGAAAAGGTCATCGATTGTTCTTACACCAATCCGACACCAACACATGCTTGTTTTAGGCCTCTCTCGAGGCGGACCCATGCTTGCATAACTTCGTTTTGTTGCGAGCAAACTTGAATGCCATGTTAGGGAGTAAAGCTCCCAAAAAGCATTTCCCGATTGACCTCTAGGCTGGCCAATCTTGGATTAAAATGCACTCTCTCATTTAGCCGGAGCTACGGAGAGGAAAAACAAATACATGTATTATGAGCTGCAAGAGAGATCTCAAATGCTCAAGAACCGTGTTATCCATACGTGAATTAAGAAACAAAAAGACTCACAAGATTCAGTCATAGAATGTTGTTTGTGGCGCAAAATGAGTGATGCCCGCTTGATTTTGCCTTTATAAGACCAGCAAAAATTGACAACTTTTGCAGATTTTTGGCAAGTATATGAATATATTCTCGCACCCATTCCCTCGCAAATCGCATGGACCAAAGGGCTTCTGAGAATAACAAATAAGTTACTTGAAAAGGTGCATAACCAAAGATTCATTGCATGAGCGAGCTCCCGAATAAAAATATAGATCTTCTTTGCGTTAGATTAAACAAGACACCCAGCCAAAGTGGCACTCATAATTTTACTAAGTCCGCAGATGTGAATAGCCCTATGTCGATCAACACAACCTTCTAATGTTGACTTACCTTTTTTATGCTAAAAAGCAAGGGGAGAAAATCTGAAAATCTTGGTCCCTTGAATATAACGTTAAAATGTCATATCAAAACCGGATGAAAATTGCCACAAAGGCCGGATCATTTGAACAAGAGAATGGAGCCCAGCCGTTCTAAGCGTGAAGTCCGGAATTTCGCTTTCCTTTTTGTTATCCCAAATAAATCGCAAAACCAAGCAAAGGCAACCAAGCATCGTGGCGTAAAGAAGAAGCGGGTTGAAGAAAGGAGATGCTTTCTTGCGGATCACAAAAATGCAATGCCTCGATTCCCATTTCTAATTAGCGCACCCAATTGTGCCTCATATACAAGTCTTTCTTCTATATTTTTAGATAGAAGAAATATCACATACCAACCTGATTGGGAAGCTCCATAAGGCGCCGTATGTATTCTTCACATCCAAAACCAAATAGCCTCAAAGATGTATTATACGGCCAACCCGCAAAGGAAGAAAAATATGTAGTCATGACGCTTCATAGACCTTCACAAACAGTCATAATCCTTTCAAAGATGTAAATAAAATCATACCGCTTTATAGAAAGTATGAATCGATGTGTTTCCAAGTCTAGAATGATTCTTGGCAACCCTTTTAGAAGTTCGCAAATGAAAGGCATTATCATAAACGTTAAAAGGCGTGCGCTTTATATTCGCCAGAGAAAGAACTGTTAGAAGTGACATAAAGGATGACAAATTTCCTCCTGCATTTTTGTACTATTTTGAGAAAGGTATCGCAGGCCATGTCCCGCAAAAAGACCCATCATAATCTTAGCACATGTGGAATTTAAAATAGCTGAAAACAAAGGACACATACTTGCACTCCCGGGCGTGTTTCATGCATAACCGAAAAAAGCTTACTAACTACTAACTACTATCAAAGACCATCGAGAAAAGAAAAAATGGATTAGCATCTCATGAAAGGTGTCCAATGCAAGAATACCTTCACCATTTTGTGCATATCCCAGTAGTTATTGTAGACCATGTCACTACGTTCTTGAATGGCAAACTTCTAAAGACCAACATCGCCTCCTTTGAGATTCCCGGATTTGTCATGCATATCAATAATGGCATTCCGTAGGTGAATTTCAATCAGCATGATGACATGTTCAATAATTTGTTCATGGTCCCATCTAAAAAGCATCAAATTCCTATACAACTGCATGCTTTACAAATGCCCAAGAATGTAACTTGGTTGGGCTTTATATCCATTTCTTGCATCTTATTAAAGCATTCAAGAGCAAGTAAACCTCGATTGATTGGAGTAAGAACCTTGGTATAGCGGTAGTCATTATTGTCTAAACCTTAGTATGGTTAGGGTTTTGCCGACAATGAAAGCCGATGAAAGTCACCGATTCTTGATTATAACGAATGAAAGAGCCGGGAAGGAGGCCCAAAAAGCTGTTTAAGGTTCCTCGAGAAGCGTAGAAGAAATCACACCTTTAAGAAAAATAAGGAGCTCTTTGTGCAAGAATTGAACTGAGGAAGTAACAATCAAAATAGTGAAGGGGCGACTCCTTGTATCTCCGTGCCCAATTTTCTTGGCATTTCTAATTTTGTAGTCCGTTGATATAAGAATTGACACATCCGACGGCAGAATGTGATGCCATGCTAGTTTTTGCTTAGGTGGAAGTGCTACGTGGATAGGCTAGAATTGCAAGGAGGGTTGCACGCTTGGTTAGGCTGGCGTGCTAAAAAAAAAAAAACTTAACTTTTCGCGTAAAGCAAAACCCTCGGTTTAAACTTACGCGAAAATTTAATTTATTTTTCTTTTTTTAATTTTAATTTTTGCATAAGTGAAATAGCTATTTCGAATCTCGAAGGGATATTAGGATGAACGTTGAGCGCCTCGCACCGAGCGCCTGGCTCCAGGGAGAACCCCCCAACCCCGATGGATGAGGCTTTGCTAGAAGCTGTTCTCCAGGGGTTAGGATTATCTAACATCCCCCTGGAATTGCAGGATGCCGTAATAGATTTAGAAAATTTGATTTCCATTGCAGTAGAGTCTCATTCTAGAATTGGTTTCTGCAGATTTGGTCTTAGTTCGTTCTTCCTCTGTATTCTCTGTTTTGATAGATCAGGCTCTTTGAGAGTTATTGCTCACAACTCTCAGCCGTACGTGGCCCTAGGAAACAGATTTGAACGGAATTTATTCACTATGAGCGCCCCTATTGAATTCGGGATTGAACCCATATTCCACTGGGCGAATTTCTTCGACCTCCAACCAGCCCAACATATCCGTGATCTGGATACGGTGGTGTGGAGGTTCCTAGTATCCAATTAGTGGTGTTCTTGGGCCCCGCGCCAGATCTAGGGGGCCTGTCAGAGTAGGGTCAGGTTTAGTTCTTTTGGATCTGAATTATCTGTAGCTTTTGTGTACGGCCTGTCATATCTTGGCGAGATTATTCTTGGAAAGGGAAAGGAGTTATCATTGACAGTTATCCCCTTTCTGGAGGGAAAAGGTGAAGAGGAAAGGTCTGTAGCTAGTAGCCTGATAACGGTTGCTTTCTCTCCGGATCAAAAATACCTTTTCTTTCTGAGGAGCTTCAACCATGAGGACCAAGGCAACTACCTCATTTCCGAAAGCAGATAAGGAAGATGACGAGTGGAATCAGATTTTTTCGGGTTGGACAGCCGGGAATGACAAGGCTTGGGGAATCTTGAAGGAGTTGTATATGGGGCTGGAAGTCATAAAAGATCAGTGAGAAAGGCAGCAGCATTTTGCATGGGGGTACATGAAGAAATCCAGATTCGGCATGCAAGGAGAAAATGGAGACTATTGATAAAGATTACCTGAATGGAAGGGCCAATGACAGGGATTGGGTATGGAATACTTTCGGTACATGCAAGAACTTCGATAACACTCTCTATAAGCTAATTACACATCAAGCAAGGGCATACCGAACAGATTGTTGCAGCCTGAAGAATAGCATATTCAGGGCTTACATGAATGAGATGCTTGCTAAAGTTAAAAACCTAATCATTCAATGGGATGGGCTGAGAGAAACATCCAATGCCAGCATCAGACTCATAAAGAGATGGGAGGAAGCCGAAGACAATGTTATTGAAAGGCACAGGAAAATCTTTAGGCAAACTTTGGCGTTGAACGAACCATTGGAAGGTATCTCAACCTCCCTTGAGGTATATCAGTTAAGAGGCAAAAAATCAGCGAAACCCTGCAGCATCAAGGACTCAAATGGCTTCTTTAACCCGGAAGAGGTGAATTCATGTGATTGCGGGAATTGCGAGGAAATCCGGCTATCAGCGCTAAATGTGCCGAAAACAAAAATGGGGGAAAACAGAATTAGCAACTCCATACCCATAATCGGCAAGAACGACAAGATCAAAGGTCCACCTTCTATCCCTTCTTATAGAAACATTCTTATGAAGGATAATATTTCTGGTTCTGTTTCTCAACCGTTTTTATCAGGAAACCAGAATATAGCTAAGGGGGATTTTATTGACTTATATGCTGTTTCGGACTCTTCTGCTTCTGATGTGTTTTCAAGGAATGCCATTCTTGTTCATTTCCCCCGTATGTGCCCCAATCAAGGGGAAATAAAGCAGTGGATCACTAAAGCCCAGCATATTCCGATCCTCTCTATCCTTAGGCTGGATAAGAAGACCTTCCAGATTGTCTGTAGGGACGAGATTAGTGTCAAGCAAATTCTGAGAAGGAAGCTGGATTTCATCAACAACGCTCCCTTCTATTTAATGAATTGGACCCCCAATTTCATTCCTGGAACAACGGAGGAGATCCAGACTTCCACTTGGCTATCTTTCCCAAATCTCCCGCCAGCTTTTTGGACCAAATCCCATCTGAAAGCCATTTGTGAATCTTTAGGGGAGGTCCTCGAAATTACTATTCCACAAACTAACTTCCCTTCGGTGTGTATATCTAAAAAGATAAGTTCGGAATGGAAGAGGAAGATTAAGATCAGAGTCAAGGCTAATGAGTTCCTGGACCTTACCATCAATTATTCTAAGTGGCCGATCCGTGAACCTGAATTAGTCTCGAACCAAATTCCTAAGCAGGTTTGGATCCCGAAAGCTAATAAAGAAGATAACATGCCCAACAAGATCGAGAATAACTCTGATACCAAACAAAATCTGATCATTCCTGATCAAAGGAAGCACTGTGATGACCACATTCCTAAGATTAAAATTCAAGATGACATGGTTGTTCTTATTAAGAATATTAACCTTTCAGTGAGAATTGACACAGGGGATTTAGTCTTCACTTTTCCCAAGAATCTTGACTCCACTCAACAGGGGAATGAGGCTGATACTCAACGGGAAGCTCAAAGGAATGATCCAGACATTGAAGACACTGGATGGAATATTGTTAGCAGGAAAAAAGGTAGAGGTAAGAAAAAGCCCTATTCTGGCCCAAGCAGATCTAGTCCAAGGAAACAGACCATTCAAGCTGGGATGGTCCTGGGAAAATATAGGTATTAATGGATAAAGAAATCAATTGTGTTACCTGGAATCTCCAGGGTATCAACAGCATCATTAAAAGAGAAAGACTAAAGGTATGCCTCTTATCCCTTAACCCCGATATTCTTTTCCTTCAGGAGCACAAATTACATGACTTGGATTATGAGAAAAATCTTAGTAGAGTTCTCCCCTAATTTTAGCATTTGGCCCATCCCAGCCAATGAATCTTCGGAGGGTATTGCAATTGCTTGGAAAAATCATCTCAATATCTCTGATTTGTATATGATTAATAGTAGGAATGGCAGATGGCAGATTCTCCTATGCACCATTTTTAGAATTAGGCTTGCCCTGGTCAATATTTATGCTTTCAATAATCCCTTAGAAAGGGTAGACATTTGGAAAAGGGTAAAAATTAGTTTAGATAATCTAGAGTTTGATGAATGTATTTTTGGGGGAGATCTTAATATGGTGACTAATAGTTTTATGAAAAATAAGAATTTCAGACCCCTTGGCAGGAACGAGAAGGAAGCTTGGTCGGATCTCACTAGAAGCCATAACCTTACCTTAGCCAGAACCAAGCCCAACTCCTATAGTTGGACTGACAAAAGGGTAGACCCTACTTTATGTCTTCATGACAGGTATTACCTTTCTGAGAATCTTTGGAACCACAGTAGCAGAGTCAGCAACTTGGAAGGATACACTCTCTCAGATCATTTCCCTCAATAGTTGAGGATCATGCCTACCCAACAGTCAAGTAAGAAGAGGAAGACCTACTTTAAGCTCAATACCAGTCTTCTTGACCACAAAGACTTTATGGACAAATTTAAGGAAGTTTTACAGAATGTCCCCAAGCCCAATGGTCAATGGGGCTGGATGTATTGGTGGATCCAAGTGGCAAAAGCCACAAAGAAGTGGCTCAAGGAGTGGGGGAAAAAGGTCCATCTCAGCAAGCTAGCCTCCCTCCAAAATTTGAGGGATAGTCTCCCTAACGCACCCGAAGGGGATAAAGACAACATCAGAGCGGAAATTGAAAAGGAAGAAATCAAAATTGCTGAAGGTTGGAAGCTTAAGGCAAAGATAAGGGAAATCAAACATGATGAGAGGAGTAGCTCCAAATTCTTCTTTGTAAAGGCTAAAGGCAGAATCAAGAAAAACCATATTTTTGAAATAAGAGTTGGGGACGAAGAGATCTCGGATGAAAATCAGATCAAAGAAGCGGCTGCTGATCATTTCAAAAAAATAATGGGGACCAATAACGATTGCTCCCAGGATAATATGAATAGGTTTATCAACCTCCAGCCAAAGGTTAGTATGGAGGACAATTCCAGCATGGAATTACCCTTTTCCAAAGAAGAGCTCTTCCAAATTGCTAAAGAAATGGAGAAGGGAAAAAGCCCGGGCCCTGATGGACTCCCAATCGAGTTCTTCATCAAGGTTTGGCCTATTTTAGGGGATAGTATAGTTAATTTGGCTAATGAGTTCAGAACTATTAAGCGGTTGGATGCAAGGATCAACACTAGTTTCATTACTCTTATCCCCAAAACTGACATGCCAGCCACACTCTCAGATTACAGGCCTATTTCGCTAACCAATGTTATCTATAAGATAATTTCAGGAGCTATAGCCAGGAGACTCAAGACTGTTTTAGAAAGAATTATAAGCACATCACAAGCTGCATATTTGAAAGACAGATTCATCTTGGACAATGTAGTCACAGCTATGTTGGGGCTTAATTGGGCCAAGGACTCTAATCAGGACATTGCTTTAATCAAGCTAGACATCACCAAAGCCTTTGACACGGTAAGCTGGAGCTTCTTGTTCAAATGTTGCAAAGCATTGGGGTTCTCAGATGAGGTAATCCTTTTATTTCAAGCTATTCTATCCAACTCCAGATCTTCTGTTTTGATCAATGGTGAATGCGGCCCCTTCTTCCCTTTGCAAAGAGGTGTGAAGCAAGGGTGTCCCTTAGCCCCTTTTCTTTTTCTTATTGTGATGGAAGCTCTTCATGGTAAATTGGAAGAAGCGAAAAGGACTAATGTGATCCAAGGTCTCACCCTTCCCAACAATGGAGAAATGGATCAAATCCTTAATGGTCATTTTGCAGATGATACATTTCTGCTAGTCTCGATGGACAACAGATCCATTACCAATACCCAAAGTATTCTGGAAAATTTTGGAGAAGCCTCTGGATGCAAGATCAACCCGATCAAATCGAAAGTGGTAGCCAGAGATCAGGTAAAAGGGGAGCAAACGGCTGCTCTCATGGGCTGTAAGTATATTCTCCCAACCACCTCCTCCAAGATTTTAGGCATTCCCCTTGCTCTGAAAGGTACCCCGTCTGATATATGGGCTGATATTATAGAGAAGTTCCAGAAAAAGGTGGACAGCCTGAATTCCAAATATATATCTAAACAGGGGAGGGCTATTATTGCTAACTTTGTTATCTCCTCTTCCCACGTCTATCAGTCCTCTGTTATCCTTGCTCCGAAGAAAGTAACATCCAAATTACAGAGTATTATTGGGAGATTTATCTCCTGTGGTCAGAATAGAAGGTGTTGGACTCCAGTGGCCATGGATGAGTGTTGCAAAAGCAAGAACCTTGGGGGACTTGGAGTGATCAACATTGAGAAGCAAGGGATTGCTCTTGCTGCCAAATACTTGTATAAGGCAGCATATAATATGATCAATCATCCAGTCTCGATTATTATCAGGCATTATTTAAGTAAATGCCTATCCTATGGATGGAGGAAGTTAAATCTGATTTTGCCCCATTCGATCCATTTCCCCTTCACTGTTCCAAACTCTATTCCGGGTCTTATTAAGAAATGGATTAGAGCTTGGAACCTAGTCAAAGGCATGTTTACATGGAAAGAGGGCCTTTCTATGGATCAATCTATCTTTTGGAACCCGGGTCTTCTTACCAGTGACTCCTCTTTATGTTTAGCCTGTCACTTCCCGGAGCAGGCGAGGCTATGGGGAAGCAAGGGAATCATTTTTATCAGAGATATGTTTAATGACCAGGGGCTTATCCCTTTTCGATTCTCTGTTTTGGCTGGGGATGGACTGGATACCGAGTTTCTCTACAACAATATATATCAGGTGCTCTCTCAAGGAAGATGGATTGATGATGATGATCAGAACTGGAACTCTAATGGAACTACTGGTTTCAAGGTTAAAACAGCTTACAGATTTCTGATGAGAGGACAAAGGCTCTCCATTCATACCAAATGGCAAACAGAGGAGGACAGATGCACAAGAAATCTAAAGTTCATGTGGTCGAGCCCAGTCCCTCCTAAAGTGAAATCTTTCATGTGGCAGCTTTGGCACAAAGCTTTAGCCACTAATCACAAAAGGCACAAGATCCATATGTCTGATTCGGACGCTTGTCCCAGGTGCCTGAATTCAAGGGAAGATGAGGACCACTTGTTTAAAACCTGCATCTGGTCGGAATGGATATTGGAGTTAGCCTCTTCCATTTTTGGTTATGATCTTAACTCGCTTGACATGCTAGAGTTCTTTCTGCCAAACAACCCTAATGATTGGAGGATTTATATCCTTTTATGGCGGATTTGGAAGGGTAGAAACAACTTCATATTCAATTGTGATATTACTCATCCTGAGGCTATTATCAAGCAAACTGAATATGACATTAAATGGATAATTGCTGCTTCATGAGAACAAACATGAGTCTGACATCTTTGTTTATGTTTTTACAGGGATTATCTTTGTGTTGGTGCGCAAGCTCAAATGGAAAAAGATTGACCCGATGGCAAATCAACAATGGATCAAGGTGTTTGGTCCTCCAAATTTATACGATCATGACGAACCCTGTCTATGCAACCAACTGGGCTGCGATCAGAATTATAATGCAAGAAGGGAAATGCTCTGTGAGGCAAAAGATAGTAAGGGTCGGTTTAATATGGCCAAAGCAGAATCATGCATGTGTCCTTTCTCATGCGCTATCTGTTATGGTCGTGGGCGAGGCGGCGGAAGCCCACCAACACTAATCTCAGATCTCACTTCTAGATCACAACAGAATTTATTTTTGGCACAGGGGATAGCTTCCAGCGCATACTCTATCTTATTTTGGCTATTACTTTTTCCCATCAGCACTTTTTACTGTTTTAACAGGGTTATACTTCCCTTCAAAAAGTACCACTTTTTGTTAACTTATACTTTATAATTAATATATAAATACGCCTTCAATCAAAAAAAAAAAAAATAGCTATTTCGCTTACGCGAAAAAAAAAATCCGAAAAAAAAAAAAGTTTCAAGTAAAAGTTTAAACTATATGAAACTTTTTATGTAAGCAAAATCAAGCTTTAAACACGCAAAAATATTAAAAAAAAAAAAAAAAAAAAAAAAAACTTTAAGCATGTTTAGATACTAAACAAGACTCTTTGCCTTATTAAGACAATCAATTTGCAGCCCTGAATATTGTTAGGTGCCATCAGCATCCACGCCTTGATTTGAGCATTAAAATATCCAGAAAGAAATAAAAAAAAAAACCAAAAAAAAACCTTTATAACTTTGTCATGAAAGCTGAAGTATTTTTGTCTAATTACAGTATTAGATCGTGGTGGAGACATGCATACAACAATAATGACATTTACAAAAACTGTACATTGATATGGACAATCCTAAACTTCACATAGACAATAGTTCATAATGAAACATAACGTGATTTTTAACAGTAGGCATAACTTAATATGACAATGAACATAATCTGCATAAGGAAGGAAGGAAGGAAGTTTATTTTAAGATGAAATTCATATTGAGAATAACTCCAAAATCAGCTATAACTGTTATGATGCACAGTGTGAAAACAGATATGGCTGCATTTCAAAAAGCATATATATGCCTAATGATACTTAGCATATAAGAACTCATAATATTCAGATGGAAAAACATTAAGAACTAGAGTCATTATTTATCAACTGAAAACTTGCATAACCAGAAATCATGTAATGTGCAGGGTATTTCAGAAAATACCAGCATGTCTTCATAATATCCCAACATCTTTTTGTGTTCAATAAACATCCATATGGAGGAAAAGAACCGGTTACCTGATTATTTGGTGCAGTATTGGTGTTATCAGCATCATGCTCCATATCCACTTGTTTCCTCTTTGCACTTCTGTCATCATTCAATGGGATGGATGAATCTGCAACAGTATTTTCCTGATTTTCCATTGTAAGCTGCTTGTATTGTGCAGGCTGCATGTCTTGTGCTAGCAGACTAGCACCAGGGACTATGCCCATGGCAACCTTGCCACTACATCCAGCATCATTACGAACAGGTTTATGATAGTCATACAACTTCTTCCTTTTTGCATCTGAAGCTTTCTGCTCGGCCATTCTGGCAAGGGTTTTTTTGTTAAACTGCCCTTTCGGCCTACCCATCTACAGATCACTGGATTTCATGAAGCATACAAGGTACTCCTTGCTGTAACGACATTCTAGAAAGTGTCTTCTAGTATGAATAATCAGGTGGCCCCCTAAACTGCGGTTGGAGGCAGGCTTTTTTATTATTATTGAGCATATTGAGCAGGAACAAAGAGGGTGTTCAATTTACATAACTCTCACTTTGAGTTGGAGAAGTGGATCAATGATATAAGGCTAACAAAAAAACTTCATAGCACATGCAACAATTGCATGGCCAAAATTATGAGGTATGACATTCTGTTCATATTAGAATTTACATATTCATTTGGTCCTTTATTGGTGTCTTGCCTAGGGGCATGTTTTATATTAACCATAGATATTGGAGCTTAGAATGATGACTTTAAAATCTCAAATTTTTATGTGCATTTTATTTGTGATAGAATTTACTATGTACATGATCCATGTTATGTACAAAGTTCAAATGCATAACATGCATTATTTTTGTGCATGTTTGCCAAGTGTCGTCGAATTAATTAAACTATCTTGCATGCAAAGGGCTTATATCGTGGACTTTAGAAGCAATCTATTTTAACCATTTTTGTTGCTTACTTTTGCAACCAAATATCACCACATTTATTCTGGAAAATGGAAAATGGTGACGTACCGGATATCTGCATGTTTCTTTCTATAGATTAGGGTATTCATTCGTAACCCTAATTTGTGCCATACTGAGCAGCTTCAAGACACAGAGGGGCATATAGCGCTTAGTTCTATTTCGTCCTTTATATCCTTGATCTCATATAATCTATGACCGGAATCTCTATTTTCTGGCATCAAAACACTGGTTCTACAAGGCCTTTGGTTGTGCAGGGAAACCGGTTCTGCTTCCACCGATTCTAGGAGATCTGCTGTGTTCTAGAGAGATTTTGCAAAGGGTAGGTCTGTTATGGAGTCATCCAAAAGCTTTTTAGTGCCATTGCCTCTTTATATCTAATGTGCTACCTTGTGAGGAAGCTAATACTCACTGGAATTATACTTCAACCAACTCTACATCACACTACATCAACTCGACATGTCTAGACCAGAGGCTTCAATACAGGTCAGGTTAACCTTGGCATATCATTCTGTAATAGATTGGTCTCAGGAGCAAGCTTTATAGAAGAAAAAAGGTTCATCTTAAACATATAGTTAACTTTGCTAAGTTATCCATGGTAAGACTGATATTGAAATGTTGAAATGGTCATAGTCTTCTTAGACAACAGTACTGCCATATTGGTAGAAGCATAAAAGGGTGATTGAATTTTTTTGTATATTATGTCATGAACTGGGTTAAAGTATTTGTAATGTACATTTTGAATTTTACATGGAGTTGTCTATCATTAATAAAGGTGGTTGACGTCCAATATTCTCCATAATTATACCAAATTCTTCCGAAATCTTGGCGCACATTTTGAACTTTCCTCAATCGATCAAACATGGATCATCCATTTTGAATTTATACACTAGACTTGAATTCATTACATTTTGAATCTGTAAATGTAAAATACTGGCACTTTTTTTGCCCACCCTTTCATGCTTCTACCCATTATATGCATGCTATAGCCCAATTTTTATCTGCATATTGTTGGGGAAGATTTGACTTATTTCATATTTATATTAAATCAGACTATTATGATATACTATCATATACTCATTGATTTGTTGCTGCCTCCATTTCTAAGGTTGGCATAACTTGTCTGTAGCAGCTGTGAATTGAACAGATTTATTAGTGGACCATAGTATAATCTAGCCTAGATATTTATCATGACTTGCCCTATATATTTGTTATGCAGTATTCTGATTGTTCAGACATAGAATTACAATTTAATTTGAGATTAGCTCTTATTACATTTGAACAGAGTATGGTGAAGGGTGATAAACCATGGCGTTCCACTGCTTACCTGATGGCCCTCTCATTGTTACCCTCTTTAGGCTAACCAATGTCTGTTTGGCTGCAGGTAACCAGAACTCCATCTCCTTTGTTTTTGTTCAGAGGGTTGAATGTAACAAAAGGTTACATGATCATTTGGCAAGCGTCTTGCTACAATTAGTACAATTGAGACAGATAAGTGCATTGCTATCTATTATGTTTGGCACATGAAACTTCAGCATCTAAATGCCCTATATTCAAAATGCAGGAATAGTATGGATGTCTGTTGAAGATTGACATGCCCATTTCGGCTGGATCTAATGCTGCCACAGCTATTTGTCAACATGTTTCTCTACTTCGACTTAAAAGAAGTATTCAACAGGAAAGCTTAAGGGATCACTGATTTTTCCTGCTACTTATTTGTATGACATAATTAGTCAGCATCTAGACAAGCTTGTCACTTTTGACGAAGTGTATCAACATCTAGACTTGTTGGTCAACTCGTATCAACATCTAGACTTGCTGGTCACCTCTGACGAAGTGTGTCAATTCTATATCTTGTTGTAAAAGAAGTTTTATCTTTTTATATGTCCTATATATTTTTTGAATACGAAGTTTGATATGTTCTAATCCACTATTTTGACAAGTTTATTTAGTAAAATTATATCCAAATCTTGGCCTAAAGAGAGTTGCACCTGTTCTCTTTAGGGCTGCTTATTGAACCTTTAAGTCCTTAATCTGCAGATTAGGATGGTAAGGTTAAAGTCTTTTAGAAAGACTTAAGGCTTTTTTTTTTTTTTTTTTTTTTACATTGTTTCACTCGACCAATTGTTAACGGCCTATATTTTAGCCAGCACAAGTTTCAACATTTATATGATATTTCTCACGAAATCACTAGTCCAAATAGTCATGAGTGTTCATTCATCAAAAAAATTTCATTGTGTCAAATATTCATGATGGTGCATTCATTAATCTCAAGTCTTGAATATTGCATCATGAATATATTAACTCTGTCAAACCATTAGAAATACAAGCAATTCAATGTAGTGGCGACAATCCCCCTTCCTTTTTTTTTTCAAACATGAGAAATATGAGCCGTTTAATATAGTGGCGACACAATCGACATTCAAGAACATTATCGATGAAGCAATGGTAACAAGTATTGAAATTCAATGTCATTCAAACGGTAGCTCATCTCCCAAGGAACATCTCCGAAGAGAGAAAAAATGGCCATCCACCACAAGGATGTGTCAAACCTTAAATTTTCCCCTTTTCAACGTAGGGGCACGAGGGGGAAATGAAGTGTTCATCCAGTTCGCTACTCTAGCAAGCTCGGAATGTGATTTTGAATTTGCACATGAGTTTGTAGCATCCAATTTACTCTAAGGACCAACCGGGGAGCCGGGGAGGGCATTTGTTCTCCTCCTCTTCAACCCTAGATGAAACCCCAGTAAAGCAAGCTTTCGGGCTTCCGAGCCAGCCGAGAGCTGCCAAAACCTAAGCCCTACATATTTCGTAGGGTTTAAGTATCGGGCACCAATACTGTTCCATATGCTAATCCCACCGTTCAAGCGGAATGTGGTTTTGAGTTCGCGCATGAGTCCGTAGCATCCAATTTACTCTAATGACCAACTAATATGAGCAATCCAGGCTTTTGATGGATCTTCTACTCCGCAAACATGTGTCATAGGGTAATTCTATCCTTCTAGATGCAATCACACAATCGAACCATTGTTCCGTACCTTATAGCATGCCCAATCACACGATGTCTAGCTTGTTACAAGGCATCGCGACAGGGCAAGTATGGAACCGGTGCCCGGGGGAGGAGGAGGAGGAGGAAGAGGAAGAGAATATTCTTTTTGAATCTTCGTATCGTTGAAATTGTGATGGAAAAACTATCCAAGAATACAAAAATACAAGTTGGACAACTACATCTTGTTGTACACATGTTGTCATTTGACTTTAAATGCTTTTTGAAAGCTTGTCTCTAAGGGATACCATTTGGCAAATGAGCAAGTTGAAAAATAACCATGTACAAGGTTTGGTACGGTTGTTAATATTATGTATGGTGGCATGGAATGTGGGAAGCGGATTCCAGGGGCCCCGCGACCGGCGGGAGCCGAGAGCGGGTCTGGAATCCGCGACCCACTTCCAGGCCGCCACAACATGGCAACTGGGAGTTCTGCTTGATTCTTACCTGCAGGTGACTGCTTGAGCGGAATTGCTGTGCCGCTTTCCATTCCGGAGGCGGAATCGTCGACCAAGTTGCCATGTTGTTTGCTATAGGACAAAAAATGATGGTAGAGAAACAAATACCTATAGCCTACTTGTTATTTTTGTGAAGATATTTCTTCGCATAGAAAAAGCGGAACTATTGCAATGTTGGTGCATGGTGCCGATGGCATCAAATACTTCATGTAGTTTAAACAATGTACATTTGGAGCATCCCCTTAAGGATTTTTCTTGTAAGCAATATTCCCTTATGATTTTCTCGTTGAGTTTTCTATGAAGAAAATATTGTGGCACAGAAATTATAACCGAAGCATTTGGGGCTTTTGGCTTTGGCGCCTAAATGGTCGCCTCTGCTCGGATACTACGTGCTGATGTTTGGAACACTATGGTTCGTGGCTATACAGCAGATGGTTTATGCACAGAGATAAGTCCCAGGCTACGAAAAAGAGGATTAGAAGGCATTGGATATGCTTAAAAATAACTGATGAGCATTGGTCTGCTTCAAGAATCGGTACCGCTCTGTAATCGTGTATTTCAAAATAGCTTTAATTTGCCCTGAGTTGTATAAATCTTTGAATACATAGTTTCTACCTGCAAAAATGGCCTGAGCTTGTTGCCTGTAAAAAGGGCTTGTGCATGTTGCCTTAATCGAGATGCAAAGGAGGCATTTGCAAAATCGTTTTTGCAAAAGAGGCATTTATAAAATCGTTTTATGTGCTCAACAGATGTACTTGGCCTCATGCTATATATAGATTTCAAGGCAGAGATTGTTATTTGGGTTATCTTCCTCATGGAAACATGGGAACATGCTGGTCACAAGCTACCTGATTTGCCAGGATACCAGCGCTACTCCGTCTTCAATGAGTGCACCGGGAAACGAGGACACGGAGGAATTGCGTGTTACTACCAGACAGCCTTGGCCCAATCGGTCTCCCCGCATTGCAAAGGCGACAGCACAACAGATATACACCGTGGGTACGAAAGTGCGAACAACGATGGCAGCCCTCTCTTTGTGGCGGCTTGTTACTTCCCACATGCTGAGAGCAACTTTTACCACACGCGCGGATGTGGGCGACGCAGAGCCCTATGTCGATCTATATGATGACATACGCCAGCATGAACAATTGGGCAAGGTCATGTTGCTTGGAGATTTCAATGCGCCGCGACAGGCAGCGAGATCCCAAAATTCGCACCTCTAGCCGAGGATGTGTTGCAAATGGACCCCGCAGAGATGGTTTGGCCAAAGTCGGATGACGACCGGTGACACGGTATGGCCCGGCCGGCGCCGCCGGGCAAGGCGATATCTTTGACACGGTCATTTGCAATGGGTCGGCACGCAGCTGGCCGGCCCTCCACCGCTTCACTTGTAGACGGGAGAACCAGGGGGCGGCACCGGTGTGGTGGATTACGTGCTAGCGGGGCGAGCAACGCCTACACTTGATCATTAAGCCGATTGTCGGGGCAGTGGCCGGACGAGGAAGTAGACTCCACCATTAGCCCCTCGTTTGCGGATAGATTGGCAGCCAACCGAGCACCCATTGCCCCAACACCCCATGTATCACGGTTGCGTCTGGACTATGATCATGCGGCGGTCTATGCGAGGATGCTTGAGCATGAGCTGCCGGGAGTGCTGCAGCTCCCCACACTTCAACAGCAGACGGCCCAGCTAAACCAGCTCCTTTTGAGGGTAGGGGACAGATGCTTTGGGAGAGACCCCTCTCGACGATCCACAGCGGCTGCAACCACCTTCCCCCGCAATCACTGGTTCGATGACGAATGTCGGGAGCTGAAACGATGGCTCCGCCAAGTGCTGGACCCCACCATTCGCCCGCAGACCGTCCGTCAATACCGCTCCTTCCTCAAGACCAAGAAAGCCAGGTACCTTGCGGAGCACCAGCAACAGATCATTAGGGATTTTTTGAGATCATAAAAGGGCCTTCTAAGAACTGCTGACTAAGCTATATGAACTACCAATCAAAAACGAGCCGGTAATCCGGTCGGCCAAAGCGATTATAACTAACTCACTGGATCACATTTTCTAGCATAAGTGTTGATAGAAAAGTCCAAATGAGCTCTTGTTTGGTGCGATAGATAGATCTCATTGAGATCTTTCCAACCTTGGGTGGTTTGCATATTTTTTAGCCCCATAGGATAGTAAAAAATGGTAAAAACCATATTTTTTGGAGTTTTGACAATCATAAGTGGTTAAAAATATGTGCAAAGCACCTAAGATTGGAAAGATCTCAACGAGATCTATCTATTGCACTAAACGAAAGCTCATTTGGACTTTTCTATCAATAGTTATGCTAGAAAATGTGATCCAGTGAGTTAGTTATAACAGTTTTGCTGACTGAACCTGTCAGGCTCTGATTTCTGATTGGTAGTTCATTTATCTTCATTTGGCTTAGTTGGCATATTTTGAAGGCCCTTTTATAATCTAAAAAAAACCCTAATGTGTTTGGTCTATTAGACCGCCACCCTAGGGCCTTCTGGAGAAAGGTCTTGAGTAAGCCTGCACAGCCCACAGGAAATATTACCCCGGAACAATGGGTGAGATACTTGCAGCAGCTGTATGACCCAATGGGAAGTCGGGCACCAGTACCTCCGCAGACAGGCCTAGCACTAGTCATTACTGAAGGGGATGTCATAATGGGCCTGCAACGCCTCGCTAATGGGAAGGCAGCAGATTTGGATGGTATGCAGGCAGAGCTTCTCAAGTGGGCCGGGCCCCCAATGGTGCCGGTTCTCACAGCACTCTTCAACAGGGCATTGCAAGAAGGCTTCTCCCCGCTTTGGACTACCGAGAGAGTTGTGCCCATATACAAAGCGGGGACCCCCACAGCCCAATTATCGCACCATTATGGTCGGGCCTACGTCTTTGCCAAGTTGCTTGCCGGGATTCTTGAGCAAATGGCCCGACACTTTGGGCGAGGGATGGAGAAGTGCGGGGCTCTCACAGGCAGGCTTCCGCCCGGCATTCTACTATTGACCATATCTTCACTCTGCGAACACTCATAGAGGATAGCCGGAATCAACGCCGACCGCATCTTGTTGCTTTGTGGATTTCGCAAAGGCTTTTGACACGCTGCCTCGGGATAAGTTGTGGGACGATTGAGACGAATTAGGGACCCCCGGCCGACTTGCGAATGCTATTATATACTGACTATCACGAGGCTTGCTCCGGCCGTCTCCTGCTTCGCTTTGGGAGCCCGTTGTTAGTAGCATTGGGGTGCGCCAGTGGCTGCCCTCTATCCCCGACGCTCTTCGGCTTGTACATTGACCAGCTAGAAGAATGGCTAGCCGAAAGCACGGGGGAAGGCGCCAGCTTGATGCACCACATAACGGCAACTCATATATGCCGATGATGTTGACCGCCGCGATATACCCCGTGAGGACATGCAACGCCACCGGATGCTTTGGACACTTTCTCGCCAATTCACCGACATGAGAGTTAACTTGGCCAAGACAAGGGTGCCTGGTCCCATCATCCCGCACCCACGCCTTCCCTCATTTACTTACCAGTAAGGCGTGTAGTGGAGGTGGCTCGATCTTATAAGTATTTGGGCATTGAGTTTTACTACCACACACACCGGGATGTATCCATCGTTATGGGTCACCGCAGGTGGAAAGCCCCGCATGCAATGCAAAACAACAAATCCAAAGGCGTAGTCAGATGCATGGGGTCACCAGCACACTTGTTCGGGCCTTGGTTGAACCGGGTCCTCCTCTATGGGGCAGAAGTGTGGGGCCGCTGATATCCCTCACCACTTGGAACGATCTAGAGCAGTACGTGAGGCCTTCTTGGCCCGGCACCGGGAGTGAAATCCACGGTTCCATATCGATCTTGCTCCGGAGACAGGGCTTCCTTCCATTACTGAGGGCTGCTACTGAACGTCACATTATTTACTTCCGTAAGGTGGTGGCTATGGATGAAGCCCGGCTGCCCAACCTTGCTTTGGCAAAGGCGATGGGCCCGCAATACTCAAAGCCCGCTAGAAAGACAAGCAAGCCCAGGTGGTTCTCGCTATGGAATGTGCAGCACACGATGTGGACCCGGCATACACCGGCGGAACGCGACCGCCTTGAAGCAATACTTGGATGCTTGCTTCATGGCCAAGCTTTGGGATGCAGAGGCCCCGCTCACATGTCAAAGTGGCAAATTATCGACAAGCAGTTAATCCCATGCTCATGAGGGGCCCACACCACTACCTCGCACACCCCATCTATCCATGAAAAGCACGGGTGATTGCTTCCATTCGCCGCAGTGCACACCACCTCCGCATTGAGACAAGGAGATGGATTCGAGCCGCGTGAGGACACAGAGTCCGCCTTTGCCAACGTGGCCCATTGAGGATGAAAGTCACGCCCTCCGTGCTGTCCGATGAGCATATCCGGCCTCGGTATGCTCGGGTTAGTTGTGCCCCATCGGGCCTTGCATGAGCTAACGAGCACGGCCTCCAGTAGGCTTGTTGGGATCGTACCTCCGAGGTAATGGATACGCCGACTCGTTATGCCCCCGTCCGTCCAGGCATTAACCTCACCGTACTTGTGATTATGTATATAACTATGCAGTATGTCAGCATCCTTATTGCTACTAAGGTTTTTCCCCCGAAAACCCTTCGGGGCGGGGGTTTTTTAATCCTGGTAGTAATATGCCTGCTGCTCTCTCTTTATACTTGGGTCCCATAGGCCAGTTGGTCTCCGTGGACGATAAAATCATATTCTATTCTATTCTATTCTCTACTCTTTGTTGGCGCCTAAACGGCCTGCAGCATTACATTTGTTCCTTAGAAAAAAATACAAGGAAGGAAGGAAGGAAGTTTATTTTAACGTCCACGAAGGCCAGAGGCCTATGAGATGGTACATGCAGAGAACAGGCAAAAAGCCAAAAACCCCAACACCAAAAACAAACAATGTAACTGTACAGTAGATCCCTACTACCGGGATGAAAAAACTCCCACTTGGGAGGAAAAACCCTAATAGTAGGCTCTCAAATACCATGCCCCCGAAGAGCAAGTCTGACGGCCGAAATCTGCAGGATGTAAGCTCCCAGTCGCGCTACCATAGGTGATGCGAGTAACTGATGTAGCGATGTGTCAGAGCATCTAAGATCAGTGTGCACTGCTCGGATATGGGCATATGCTGGGCATCGCTGGAGGGCATGGTGCTCATCCTCTATCACGTGTCTCACAACACTGACATATCCTCTCCTCCCTGGGGATCCCATGCCCGCCATTCACCCCCCAGCGACCTGTTTCAATTCTGAGGTAATGGGAACCCGTCCTTATGGCTGCAATAGCTCTCTGTTTCTTCACAGAGATGTGTGCTTTCAAGTACCGATGGGGTCCATGCTCAAGGCCGAGATTAATCTGAGCGTGATAGTGCTCTATCTTGGGCTTTGCAAGAGTAGAGGCATCCCACAGAGTGGCAGCATAGCCCGCATCCAATTGCCCATTCTGCGCATCAGAATCTGCCAGTGCCACCATCTGTTGGTAATCCATAGACCACCTCCTAAACCATCCCTTACAGTGCTCGTGCCATACCCTCTTCAGCCGCTGGGGGCCCTGCGTTAACAACACGGCCTGTGGAGGCAAGCGATGCTCATCCATCCCATCCACCTTATGGAAGCAAGTAAGATGCATGCGCATAGCAGAATGCTGTAAAGGCCAGAACCCCGTCTCATACAACAAAATCTGATACGGTACGGTGTCCTTCACTCCCAAGCTATATGTCAAGAAAGCTTTCTGCACCCTTTCCAACCTATCCCATGTGTTTTTGCTAACTGCTGGGCCCCAAACCTCCACCCCATATAGCAGCACCGCCCGACCAAAGCCCTAAACAGTGTGCTCTCCTCGCCCGATCCACAGAGGTCTATCCGGCAACACGCTGCGTTTTACCGCGCATATAGAGCCTTCCACCGCAGACCGCTCTCCTCTCCACACACTCATCCCACAAAGATGTTAGTAGTGAAATCCAATTCCCGGATACTTGAAGCTCACGCACCATCTCCACTTCCCCGCCCCTCGTAATATAACTCGGGATAGGGTGTTGCGAGGACAGATCGCGAGAAGCTTAGTTTTGTTCAAGTTCACTGTCATTCCCGTTGCCCCACAGAACCCACTGAGGGCATCCAAATGCTGCTGCATACTGCTGGCCGTGTTTGCTAGCAAACTTACATCATCCGCATATAGTAACCGGCTCACGAGGTCGCATCGATAATTGCACCCCCGCTCCCCATGGTGCCGCATCCACGCCTCCAAGCTATCAATGTACAACCCAAAAGCATTGGAGACAACGGGCAGCCCCCGCTTAACTCCCATAGTGCTAGCTACCCGCCAATTTTCATAAGGCAGTGCAGCATAAATCCCATCATAAAGCTGGTGCACCACATTCTGCAACTCCTGTGGAACTCGCAATTCTTGCAACCTCTGCCACATCATGTCTCTGGGGATGGTATCATATGCGCCTTAAAATCTACAAAGCAAAGAATACAAGTCTCATTGCGCATTCCGCTTGCCTCCATCAACACTCTCAAAGTGAAGATATGGTCGGTCGTGGAGTGAGCCGGGCTAAAGCCCGCTGGCCAATTGCCCGCACCCCCGCCTCCTCGGTCCCACTTAGTGAGTTTCTTCTCCACCACCCCCGCCAGAGCTTTGCAAACAAAGCTTACCATAATCATCCGGTAATTCACGGCTCATCCATATTACCCGGCTTTATGAACAGGAACAACCTTACTAACCATCCACTCACGGGGGAGCCCCTCGCCGAGCACAGTTAATGATCACCGCCGGGGGCCCTACCACGATGGGCCACCCCATTTCAACAGCTTCGCCTGCAGCCCCTCAGAATCCTTTCCCTTGCCATTCGCCAGATGCCTAAGACCCTGCTGGACATCCTCCCGCCACGTGAACTGCAAAGACTCTCCTACCTGATCCGGGACCCTGGCATTAGCTCCTGGGGGGTCATATAACTCCTGCAAGCGGTGCATCCATTGCTCCACACTTACATTACCAGCCACCTGGCGCTTCTGGTATAACACCTTACGCCAAAAAGCTTTTGGCTCTGCCATGAGCATGTCAAACAGGCGCTCTTGGTTTCTGCCATGTATCTCCCCTTCTTGGCTTTTAGGAAGAGCTTATAGTCTTGCAGGGCCTGTGGCCGCAATTGTGGATCTATGACCAAGCGCAGCTGGCTCTTTAGAGCCTTGCAATCAGCATCAAACCAAGGGTTCTCAGGAAAATGCACGGTGTCCCTCCTTGGAGGGCCCTTCACTGCAAAGGAAACCCCAGCAACTTTAAGCAGCGCCCTCACCAGCCATGCGCACCTGTCTTGTAGTGTGTAGAAGCTATCAAACCCTTGTAACTCCCGCACCAATACAGATTCATACTGTCCCTGCTTCTGATAGCGTGGGATGTATGGTGATCCTCCACGCCCCCTTTGCGGTGTCTCCACTATTGAGTGCTCCCAATTCAGCGTGACATAAAGCGGGTAGTGATCTGACAAAGCCTCCTCATCCCATGTGCTTGTGCCAATGGAGAAGTGTGTAACCATGTCAAGTGCTGCTACCGGAGCGAGAAGGTAATCCAACACACTAGCTCCCCCATCCTGCCTATCACTCCTGCAAGTAACACCCCCTGAGTGTGGCCATCGCTGCATACCATTACAAATTACCATGTCAAAAACCTGGCAGAGCTGGACCAGCTGCCTGCCAAATGGTCTAGCCACCATATCCTGGGAGTTCGTGTATGTTGAATAGCGGCTGTCTCAAGCCAAAACGGATCAGCATTAGCGTCACCTTGGAAGGTCACCGACTGCAACTGCGTCGTACGAGCATTGAAATCTCCTAGCAAAAACACCTGTCCCTGCTATCTATAGCAGTCTATGTCATCATACAGTTCCCTATACGGCATCTGGACATCTGTGTCTGCATCATGTACCTGGTAGAACTAAAAGCCTGCATAGGGAATGTAGCAGCTAGCCAGAAACAATGGGACATGACCAGGCTCCACCGTTACCCACATGTAGCGGTTAAATGCATCAGACTTCTGAAGTGTGATCTTGCATGCTAAGGCGTCCCTAAAGTAGCAAGCCACTCCACCGTACCCGCATCTGCCATGGCGCTCATTAGCAAGTGAGAAATGATGATATCCTCGAATGTCTGGCAATCGATGCCCTTCATACTCCCATGTCTCCTGCAGGAAGACGATGTCCATGTCTGTCGTGATCCCATTCAAGCCACTGCCCTTCTGCCGCGGGAAGCCCCTACAATTCTAGGAAACAATGCGAAGACACTTTCCCTATGCTGAATGCGGCTGTGGATCCATCTGAGTGCCTGAGGACGCTGCTGTGGTTGGAATAACTCGGGCAGCCTGCTCACGGGACCCTGATGGATGTGCTGCAATTGAGGAAGGCCTCAATCTGCCCTCTCCCTGGCCTGCCTAGCCTGATGCCCCTGGACCGCTCTGCCCCTGTGACGTAGCTGTTTGTGGGAGTGCTGCCTCCACAACTGTCTGGCGAGGAGGCACATATACCTTCATCTTGCCATTAACCAAACCAGCAGCCCCTCCAGCTTGTCGAATCTCTCTTATCTTGAACTCTTGGCTTCTTTCCCGTTGTTGCAAGGGCGTGAGATCCGGATCCGGTATATGGACGTACCTTTCAAGCGGCCGAGCGGTGCAACAACAAAGATTTTGCCTCCCAATCCAAGACTCGCAAACTTAACTAGGCCGAGGTCTCATGTTCGGTCCTTCCGACCACGATTGGACTCTTGATAACCAAATCCGTAATTGGAGCTTTGCGGTACCGGGGTGGTAAGCTTACCCGCAAATCCTCGCCTTGCTCCTCCCAAGCAATCCCCGCACAATAAGGTTGAGGCGGGCGTGCACGGATGTCTTGCTCCTCACGGCACCCGCGCCGATTCCACTGGCGACCTCAGCCTCTGGCATGGGGGGTGCTGGTGCAGACGACTGTGGTGCACTCCGGACTCGTTGCACCTCCATTCGGAGGTCCTGCATCTCTTGCTGTAAGTGGGCCATATGGTTCTCTATATGTGAGCATCTTCCTGACATCTCCCTCGCCTGCTGCGCTTTGCTTCATCAAGGAATTGGAGCCTCCCCCGCACCGCTTCCACATCCTTTTCCTTAGCATCTATCCGACCAGCCATGCTTGTAACTTGTACAATCTGCTGCAGCAACCCCTTCATGTCAGCCCATGCTTGCGCCATGTCTTCCATCCACTGCTGGTGGACCTTATCCAAGCGGTGCCCCATCTCCATGACTAGCTGCGTTGTTGCTTGTATCTCCCCTCTTATCTGGTCATTAGCCTTTTGGGCTCCCCTGCAATCATAATCCCCGAGCCGAACTTCCACCAAGGAAATCCGCTCCTTCTGTTGGAGAAGCTGCTTCTTGAGCGCAGCCCCTGGCAGATGGTCCCGTGATGCCTCCAAGCTTGCCAGCTTAGCCTGGAGGGAACCGGTCTGTTCCTGTACAACCCTGATTGCCTCAGCCTGTGATACCTGCTCTGATGGGGACGAGGTATCCAAATTGCGGGCTCTTTTCTTCAACGCATGCATGCTGTCAGGGGTTGTCATAGAGGGTCGGGACTGTCAGGTGGATTCCGTCGACTAAAACAGAGGAAATACCATACAAATCATACACCGACGGAAAGCTCATTCGATAAGCTTTCCAACAAGTGCAGGATCATAATATGGGTGTTTGGATCTTTGTGTTTTGAACTGTTGGCATCATTGAGATTTAGTAGCTGGTTCTACAATGTCTAGAGAGATCTTCCAACAAAGAAATTTGAAGGATACTATTATGCAAGGACCAAATGGTGATGATTCAAAACAAAATGCTGTGATAGATGAGCTTCCAAACAGGTTTGCTCATTTATATTTTTATGTATTGCTTCTAAGACCAATAAGGTAGCTAAGTAATATAGCAGATTTATAACTGTGTTGTAAAAATAAACTTGTTTGTATGGTATTAGCTTTCTCACTAGAGCAGGATATTTGAACCAAAGCTTTCTGCAGATGGGAGAAAGCACCCTTTTGTATGGCTCACTAAGTGGATTGAATAAATAATGTTCAGTTTGAGTTCTTATTTTGGCTGTAAATATCATGGGCATTGCAAATCATTCTTATAGTCAATATTGTTTATGCTATTTCAACTGTTTTAGGGTTTGTCTGCTGGTAGCAACATACATGACTGCGAGACTTGGATCATTTAGGTAACATTATTAATATTGATTTTTTATTGACATACTTAAACCATGGACTCAATTTTCATGAGGCATCTAGCATTTTGAATAATTAGCTTTCTAAGGAATTTAAAGCAGAAACACTTTGCACGAATATATCAAGTCTACTCATAGCTGACAGATAAGCTGCTTTTAATGTATAGTCGAGCATTTGGCAGTTAGAAATGTTTTTGGAGTAACAGAAAATTGTGGAACTCCTTGCAGGCTCTTGACAGCTAAGGCCACTGCAGCAAATGATGGCAAACCACTGCCTTTGTACCAGAAGGCAATTTGTGGTCTGACAGCTGGAGCAATTAGTGCTAGTGTTGGAAGCCCACCGAATTTAGCGCTTATCCCTGTTCCGTGCATTAGTTGGCTCTGCGCATGTTTGCATTAGTTGGCTCTGCGCATGTTTGCATTGCATCATGTTATTTTTCAATGCAGGATCTCCTTAAATTGGAGAGAATGAAGGTTGAATTCATTGATAAAATGGGCAAGAGTTGCAGGGACCATTGAGCGAACTGTTCTTCAGCAGAAATTATGGGCAGGGAAGAAATGTAAGGACAAGATGGTTAGTTGTAACCTTGGTTTAGTTGCAACCATTGGTAAGAAGTTTCAAGGAAATGGGTTGTCAAATCAAGATCTTCTTCAGGTTGGCTTTCCTCTTCGTTTCTTAATCAAACTTGTTTATCTAAAAAGCTTTTTGATTGATAAAAGATTATGACACCAATACTATCATTTGCATCATGTTAGTTTCTATAACGTAGAATGCTTTAATTTTAGAAATCACACTTTGCTTTTTCTGATATGGTCCACGGAAGGGCATCGAACTAATTAAGCATATGATTGTTTCTATATGCAGTTAAAGGGGACACTCTACTTTTATTTTTGTTGCCTGTTTCATTTCATTTTAATTTCCTTAGAGGCACTGTTTCAGCATAAGATATACAAAGAATGTGTGATATACATTTTAGTGCTGCAGGAAGGGAGCATAGGTTTGATCAGAGGAGTAGAGAAATTTGATTCTACCAAGGGATTTAAGCTCTCAACATATGCGTACTGGTGGATAAAACAAGCAATAAGCAGGGCAGTGGTGCTGAAGGCAAAAAGCATACGTCTACCTATACGTTGTCTATCAGGCCCTTGTGCATATTTTTTCATTTTCCTGACTATGAGTGCAATCAATTATTTTCCTCTAATGCTGCACATTTAATTTCGTTTAGGTTCATCATTATGAGATAATATCGCGTATAAGGAATGCCAAAATAGATTTTTTTGAGAAGCATGGGAGAGCTTCTGAAAAGCAAGAATTGGCAGAGTTTGTTGGCTTGAGTTTATGAATTGGTCAAAGCCAATTTGGTCTCTTGACAGACCTAATGGTGATGGCACTACAGCCTTTACGGTAAGCTTGTATTCTGCTTGATTCAACTGCTATTAAACAGATGCTGATAGCCTTAACATTGCAGGAGATACTTGCAGATGAGACTTCTGAATGTACTGAGAAATTTACCAGTGCATTGTGGCTAAAAGAAGATGTGGACAAAGTTTTGCATGCTTTAAAACCACAGGAGCGAGAGATCATACGGCATCGATTTGGTTTGGCTGGTGGCAGGTCTAACTAAGACTCTTGAAGAAGTGGGTTACATGTACAATGTGACTAGAAATCGCATACGACAAATTGAAAACAATGCAATGCGCAAATTAAGACAATCAAAACAAACTAATTGTCTGCGCTGTCACATGTGTTCCTAACTACTAGGCGAAGGACCTCAATGTACTCTGATAAAATTCAATGGAAAAAAAAATTGAGCATCTTGGTCTTCTGTACTCTTCCCTTTTGTAATCAAAATACCGATAATAAGCAAATTTGGATTAAAAAAAGGGAAAAATAAAATAAAAATACTCAAATGAACCATATACTGAAATATACCAATTAATTAGAAGATATCACAATTTAGAACCATGTAAAAAAATCATGAACCCTCAAATTTTATTACGCTAATACATGAAGGTTGAATACTATGGTCTTTTATCGTATTACCAAACTTGCCACGTGAAGCACATTAAGGCTGATATCATGAAAAAAAGACACACTAGTTTTTCACATTATCGTGGAAGCAAAATCATACTGGTATATCTAAACCAAACATAGTTTTATTGATAATTAGTCACTATAAAATACCATAATAATTATACACTAAAATAACAAAGATGATTAATCGCTGTAAGATATCATACTAATTACGCGCGTAAAATTACAATGTCAATAAACCAAGGATAATAGATGTGATCAAATATCATTCCGATAAATGTGATAAATTAAGTAGTAACACATATCATATATTCAAGTTGTCACAAAAACTAGCTATAAATTATCATCTTTCAATACCATGTGAAGAAACACTATTCGTATGTCATGTTACTAAACTGCATTGATGAACTATATGGTATAACTAGACATGATTTGTAAACTTTTTGGCCCACATACTGGTATTGATTTTAGAAGTTGGTTTTTACTACGAAATCATTAGAAAAAGATCATACTAATTCAATTTTTGGGGCCTTGTGGGAGGAGGTGGTGGGCGTTTTGAAGGCGGAGGAGGCGGTGGGCATTTTGAAGGTGGAGGGGGTCGAATATCAGTTATCAAGGTCTTAACCGACATGCTTTCTAATCCAAGCCATCGCCAACGTCCATCGGAGCCTCGAGAACATGGATCTATGAACCTGATAAGCACAACTGCATCAATTTTCTAGTTTGATTTTTGGTCTGGATGTTGATAATCGGCGTTGTCTGCCTTGGTTTCAGTATTGGAGCCTGATAATGTAGCCTTGGATGCTGATAATCCAGGCTAGGGATGCAATAAACCAGGTGCGGATCGATCAGGGATAGGTTCAATACTGTATACGTTTTATACTCAATACATATTATTCGAATGATATGGCACAAATTTGAAGTATAATACGTCAAAAATATGGCAAAAAAAAATTTTGGCGTCGCGTAAGCAAACCTTCAGTTTCGCTTAATCTTCTTATATTATAATGTTATACCGTAAGTGTGTAGTGCATCGAGCCCTAATTTGAATGGCCGAGATCATCTGGATGCATCCGAAGGCCTAGATTTATTGCACGACTTACTAACACTGTGATTGGTCATGCTTCGATCTCTTAAGGGGAAAGGGTAAATGAAAAGGGGAAAAAGGAAAAGGGAAGTGGAAAGAGAGAATGTGAAGGGCAAAAAGGCATGGGGAAAAGGGAAAAGGGTAAAAGGAAAAGGGAAAAGGGTGGGGATAAGAGAAGAGAAAAAGGCATGGAAAACGAAAAAGGAAAAGGGAACCTGGGAAAAGGGTACGAGGGAAGGAGGAAGAGATAAAGTGGAAAAGGTAAATGGAAAGGGCATGAAAAAAAAAAGAAAGGAGGAAAAGGTTGGAAAAAGGAGAAAATGAAGGAGAAAAAAAGCATGGAAAACGGGAGGAGAAAAAAAGCATGGGAAAAGGAAGGAGCATGGGAAAAGGGGGAAAAAGAGAAGCGTTGAGGAAAGAGGAAAAAGGAAGGGACAAATGGCATATGAAAAGGGAAAAAAAAAGAGAGGGAAAGAAAAGGGAAGAAACGCATCAAGAAAAGAGGAAGTGAAAGGTTGGAAAAATGAGGAAAAGGGAAGGGACAAGGGGGAACAAAGAAAAGGATGGGGAGAGGGAAACGAGAAAAGGGAAGGGGGGAAGGGCATGAGAGAAAAAGGAAGAGGAAAACGGTGAAGAAAGGGAAAAAAGAAAAAAGGGAAAAGAAAAGGGGCAAGAGAGAAAGGGTGGGGAAAAGAGAAAAATGGGTATAGGAAACAAGAGAATAAAACAAACTAGTAATGGTGCCCAGCGTTGCTGGGCAAATGTTGGGAACATTTGTGGATGGAAACCTATTCAGCTCAGACTCATTAACCAAGTCCATCATATCTAGGCTATAAGAGGTTTTTGTGCATTTGATAACCTTCCATTTGCTCTATCCTGCATATCCTTTTTTCCTCATTTTCTTACACACTTTCTTTTTTCCCTTTTCTTATTCTCTCTCTTTTTTTTCTTTTCTTTTTTACCCTCTTCTCCCTCCTCTTTTCCTTCCTTTTCTCCTTCTCAATTTTCCCTTTCCCTTTCCCTTTTTTGACGGCTTTTTTCCTTCCCTTTTCACCTTTCTCCACCCTTCCCATTTTTCTCATGCTCTTTTTTCCTTTTCCTTTTCCCATTCCTTTTGCTTTTCTCTTTTCCCTTCCCTTTTCTCATGCCCTTTTTGCATTCCCTTTTCCCCACCTTTTTTTTATGTTTTTCTTCCTCTCCTCACCCTCTTCTTCTTTATCTCATGTCTTTTTTTTCCCATTTTCTTCTTCCTTTTTTCTCATGCCTTTTTTCCTTTCCTTCCCCCCTTGCCGCCTCCCTTTTTCTTTTTCCCTTTCCGTCTTTTTTCATCATTTCCCCACCCTTTCCCTTTTTCCCGTGCCCTTTTCCTCTTTCCTTCCCCCCTTCCTTTTCTCTTTCCCTTTCCCTTTCCCTTTCCCTTTCCCTTTCCCTTTCCCTTTCCCCTTTTTCCCATGTATTTTTCCATTCCCTTTTTTCCACTTTTTTTTACTTGCCTTTTCTTCCGCCTTTCCCTACCCTCTTCCCCTTTTCCCCGTCCCTATTCCCCTTTTTTCTTTTTCTTTTCCCTTTCCCCATGCTCTTTTTCCCTTTATTTTTACCCTTTCCTCACCCTTTCCCTCTTCCAGTTTTTTCTGTGCCCTTTTTCCCTTCCTCTTTTCAATTTTCCCTCCTTATTCCTCGTGTTCTTTTTTCTTTCCCCTTTCGCCTCCCATTTCCTTTTTCCTTTTCCTTCTTTTTTTCATCCTTTTCTCTTTTTCCATGCCCTTTTCCTCTTTTCCTTTCCATTTTCCCACACCTTTTTCCATTCCATTTTTCCACCTTTTTCACATGCCCTTTTTCCTCCTTTTCCCACCCTCTTCCCCTTTTCCCTTTTCCTCTTTTCCTATTCCATGTTTTCTGTTCTCTTTTTGCTTTTCGCTTTTCTCTTTTCCCTTTTTCTATCTCTTTTTCCCTTTCTTTTTTTCCTTTCCTCACCCTTTTCCTCTTCTCGTGCCACTTTCTCCTTCCTCTCTCACTTCCCTCTCCCTTTTCCTCATGCCCTTTTCCCTTTTTCGCCTCCTTTTTCCTTCCCTTTCTATTTTTCCATGCCCTTTTTTCCTTCTCTCCATCATTCTTATCTTCCCCTTTTTCCCTTCCGTCACCCTTTCCGTCTTCACCTTTTTTCCCGTTGCCCTATTTTTCTTCCTTTTCCTCCCTTCCCCTTTTCTTTTCCCTTATTATGTCCTCACCCTTTCCCCCTTCTCCTTTTCATAGTGTCCTTTTTTCCTTCCTTTTTCTCCCTTTCTTTTTCTTTCCCTTTTTCGTGCTCTTTTCCCTTTCCTTTTCCCTTCTCCGTCTTTCCCTTTTACCCGTGCCTTTTTGCCTCTCACTTTGCCCTTTTCTCTGCCATTTTCCCTTTCCTCTTAAGAGATCAGAGCATGGCCAATCACGGTGGTGGGAAGTTGTGCGATAAATCTCGGTCTTTGAATGCAATCAGACGATCTCAACTATCTAAATTAGGGTTTGATGCAAGACATACGCTAAAACTTTATAATATAAGATGTGCAAAAGACATGGTAAAAGGGAAAAGGAAAAGGAAATGAAGGGAAAAAGTGCACAGGAAAAGGATCGGCAAAGGAGGAAAACGGAAAGAAAAAAATCCATCAAGAAAAGAAAACGGAAAAAAAGGGAAAGGGAAAGGGAAGCAGGGGAGTGATGGAGGGGAGAAAAAGGGAAAAAGGACATGAGGAAAGGAAAAGAGAAAAGAAAAAGGAAGGGTTGAAAGAAGGGAAAATTGCACGGGAAGAGGGGAAAGGGTGGGAAAATGAGGAAAAGGAAGCACGGGAAAAATAGAAAGAAGAAAAGGGTGGGAAAAAGGGCATGGGAAAAGGGAAATAGAAAAGAAAAAAGAATGGAAAAGGGGGGAAAGAGAGAGAGGCACGGGAAAAAGGAAATGAGGAAAATGGAAAAGGGAAAGAGAAAAAGGGAACATGGAAAAGGGAAAGAGGGAAAGGGTGAGGAGATGAAAAAAGGGAAGGTAAAAAGGGCATGGAAAACGGGAGGGAGAAAAGAAAAATGGAAGGGAAAAGGGCACACAAAAAAAGGAGGAAAAGAGTGAACCATCATTCATCTATTTTGGGATTATGTCTATTCCAAAATCGCGCCAAATAAGCATTATTTTCAAGGCATCTAGTGTTTTTGAACTTATTTTAGTTATACAAAACCCTAGCGTATGTTGCATTTTTAGTTTTTTTTTTTCAATTTACTTCAAATTAAGGCTAGGGAAGGACTTATTTATTTTAAATTACAACAAGAGATATATAGCATTACAACAAAAATATACATGAAGTAGCAATTTTCCAATTAACATCAGTATAGAAATAATCGCTTCCTTTAAGAAAATAAAGGAAATATTAGAAGGTGATCACCTTTCAAATATTAATTTTAAGCAACTAAAAGCTAGATTGTCCACACAAAATAGTAAAATATGTCCTCCAAAAATGCTTTAAATGAACAATTTTAGAAAATATGGTACACTTAAAATCGCGCTTGGCGCAATTTCCAAGCTAAATTTTCAAGCTATGGTAGTCCTAAACACTAAAAGATATGTCTCTATAAAGAGAACTTTTAAAATTGGAGTAGACTTAAATCGCCCCAAGCGCGATTTTACAAGCTGCCATGGTTCAGCAAAGTAACAGTATTTTTCTAAGAAGTACATTTTAACCATGAATTCTTCTGCCATGACCCTCATCATGGAGATGGGCACTACATTTCACGCCCTTATAAATGCAACAATGACAATAGATTCTGCAACAAAGAACAAATTCAAATAAGCTCATAGTGGAAGCCAGTGGAAGCTCTGTTTAAGTACGCACTAAAGATACAACATCTAACTTCAAATAGATTTATAGAATTTAACTTTAAAAAACCACAACATCTGAATGAGTCCTTTGCAGAGAAGCTTAACAAGGGGGTGATTAGGAAGAAACAGATGGAACTGGGCTAAATCGATCCATAGAGTACCTACCAAGTCCCAAATCCTGCCCTGCACAATGCTGAAAGATGTTGCAAATCCGCCTTAAGCTAAATAAAGTTTAGTGAAGAAGAAGAATATCCACCTGAATCAGGATAGAAACGATCCAATAAAGCCTAAACAGAGCTGGACACTCGCCCAGCCTCCAATAGAGCCCAGCGTTTCAACTAGTAATGGTGCCCAGCGTTGCTGGGCATAAGTTGAGAGCCTGTAAATGCTTTGGGATGCAGTGAGAAAAGCCCTATCCTTTTCCCTTTTGCTCTATCCCGCATTTCATTTTTTCTTATTTTCTCTACTTTTTTTTTTTTTTTTTTTTTTTTTTTTTTTTTTTTTTTTTTTTTTTTTTTTTTTTTTTTTTTTTTTTTTCTCGTCTTTCTCACATGTTTCCTTGTTTTCCCATCCCTTTCCTTCTCCCTTCCCTGTTTCCGATAATCTTTTTCCCTTCCCTTTTGCTCCTTTCTCCACCTTTTCCCTCTTCTCTTTTTTCTTTGCCCTTTTCCCTTCCCCTTTCTCTTTTTTTATGCCTTCTCTTTTCGCCACCCTTTTTCCATGTCTTCCTTTTTTCTCAACCTTTTACTCTTTCGCCCTTTTCCATGCCTATTTTCCCTTCTCTTTTCCTCCTTTTCCCACTATTTTCCTCCTCTTTTTGTGTGCCCTTTTCCCTCCCGTTTCCCTCCCGTTTTCCATTCCCTTTTTATCTTCCCTTTTTCCATCTCCTCACCCTTTCCCTCTTTCCCTTTTCCATGTTCCCTTTTTTTCTTTCCCTTTACCATTTTCCTCATTTCCTTTTTCCCGTGCCTCTCTCTCTTTCCCCCCTTTTCCATTCTTTTTTCTTTTCTATTTCCCTTTTCCCATGCCCTTTTTCCCACCCTTTTCTTCTTTCTATTTTTCCCGTGCTTCCTTTTCCTCATTTTCCCACCCTTTCCCCTCTTCCCGTGCAATTTTCCCTTCTTTCAACCCTTCCTTTTTCTTTTCTCTTTTCCTTCCCCTCCATCACTCCCCTGCTTCCCTTTCCCTTTCCCTTTTTTTCCGTTTTCTTTTCTTGATGGATTTTTTTCTTTCCGTTTTCCTCCTTTGCCGATCCTTTTCCTGTGCACTTTTTCCCTTCATTTCCTTTTCCTTTTCCCTTTTACCATGTCTTTTGCACATTTGTTTTATTCTCTTGTTTCCTATACCCATTTTTCTCTTTTCCCCACCCTTTCTCTCTTGCCCCTTTTCTTTTCCCTTTTTTCTTTTTTCCCTTTCTTCACCGTTTTCCTCTTCCTTTTTCTCTCATGCCCTTCCCCCCTTCCCTTTTCTCGTTTCCCTCTCCCCATCCTTTTCTTTGTTCCCCCTTGTCCCTTCCCTTTTCCTCATTTTTCCAACCTTTCACTTCCTCTTTTTCTTGATCGTTTTCTTCCCTTCCCTTTCCCTCTCTTTTTTTTTCCTTTTCATATGCCATTTGTCCCTTCCTTTTTCCTCTTTCCTCAACGCTTCTCTTTTTCCCCTTTTCCCATGCTCCTTCCTTTTTCCCATGCTTTTTTCTCCTCCGTTTTCCATGCTTTTTTCTCCTTCATTTTCTCCTTTTTCCAACCTTTTCCTCCTTTCTTTTTTTTTTTCTGCCCTTTCCATTTTACCTTTTTCCACTTTATCTCTTCCTCCTTCCCTCGTACCCTTTTCCCGGGTTCCCTTTCCTTTTTAAGTTTTCCATGTCTTTTCTCTTCTCTTATCCCCACCCTTTTCCCTTTTCTTTTTACCCTTTTCCCTTTTCCCCATGCCTTTTTGCCCTTCACATTCTCTCTTTCCACTTCCCTTTTCCTTTTTCCCCTTTTCATTTTACCCTTTCCTTAAGAGATCGAAGCATGACCAATCCGGTGTTAGTAAGTTATATGCAATAAATCTAGGCAACCGGATGCATCCGGATGATCTCGGCCATTCAAATTAGGGCTTGATGCACTACACACTTACGGTATAACATTATAATATAAGATGATGATGATAATAATAATAATAATAACAATAATAATAATAAAATCTTATATTGGAATGTTATTAGAATAGTGAAGGAGCCTAATGGCATGGGTAAAAGGGAAAAGGGTAAAAGGAAAAGGGAAAAGGGTGGGATAAGAGAAGAGAAAAAGGCATGGAAAACAAAAAAGGGAAAGGGAACCCGAAAAAAGGGCAGAGGGAAGGAGGAAGAGATAAAGTGGAAAAGGTAAATGGAAAGGGCATGAAAAAAAAAAAAGAAAAGAGGAAAAGGTTGAAAAAAGGAGAAAATGAAGGAGAAAAAAAGAATGGAAAAGGGGAGGAGAAAAAAAGCATGGGAAAAGGAAGAGTGGAAAGAGAGAATGTGAAGGGCAAAAAGACATGGGGAAAAGGGAAAAGGGAAAAGGGTGGGGATAAGAGAAGAGAAAAAGGCATGGAAAACGAAAAAGGGAAAGGGAACCTGGGAAAAGGGCACGAGGGAAGGAGGAAGAGATAAAGTGGAAAAGGTAAATGGAAAGGGCATGAAAAAAAAAGGAACGAGGAAAAGGTTGAAAAAAGGAGAAAATGAAGGAGAAAAAAAGCATGGAAAAGGGGAGGAGAAAAAAAGCATGGGAAAAAGGAAGGAGCATGGGAAAAGGGGGAAAAAGAGAAGCGTTGAGGAAAGAGGAAAAAGGAAGGGACAAATGGCATAGGAAAAGGGAAAAAAAAGAGAGGGAAAGGGAAGGGAAAAAACGCATCAAGAAAAGGGGAAGAGTGAAAACAAAGTTTAAAATGAAACGCACTAATTTGCTCCAAACGCACTTCAAAAGGAATCTTTAAAAGATTCCCTTAAATTCCCCAAAAAAGGTCCATTTTCACGATCTATTTGTGACAAGCGTGACATTTTGGACATTTTAGGTACCCTTTTTGAGGGGGTAATTGAACTTAGCTTACATGTGAAATTGTTTATTGCCCCGTTTTGGCCCCCTAGTTTGATATGAAAAATACTAACAAATCTAAATACAATACAAAATTTGACATTGAAACAAATAGCAATTCCACTAGAGTAACAAAAGCATATAATATTCAAAGTTTTTAAAACCACTACAATTTTTTAAACAAAATTGTAAAAAATCTAATACATTTGACATTTTAAACAAAGTTATATTTTGCGGCTTTAATTTCCCCCACATTTGTTGGACGATATGAATTTGAAGCATAGATGAGCTCAAGAGGCATAAAAATATAAATTTATACCACGTGAGCTCAAGCGAAGGCACCTGAGACAACTCGAAATGGTATAAATTTATACCGCTGTTGAAAGCTCAAGCCATTATAAATTTATACCATCACCCCACAGAAAAAAGAGGGAGCAAAGATAAATTTATACCGACATTTTTTTTTTACCACGGGAGCCACGGTATAAATTTATACCGCGAGCTCTCTTTAGAAACGTTATGCTACAACTCTAGTATGCTATAACACACAAAAAATCATTTATATAAAACTATCTTCATGGTTATAACGTGACATTGCATAGATATAACATGCCCTGGCTTGGATAAAACAAGGCAAAATATGTTCTACATCTCGTTTTCCTCTTGACGGTATAAATCTATACCGAGACTAGGAAAAGTTTTTGTGAAGGAAGCTTTGGGATTTTTATATTCTAACGAATGCAGGAGTTTCTTGATGCTGGAGTTTCTTAGAGCATGAGTTTCATCTGAAAATGAAAGAAAAAAGCAAAAGTTTCGTTGATGCGGCCAGTTTAGGGTTGAATGAAAGTTTAGGTTTTGTTCTGAATCAAGATTTTGTTGATGCGGCCAGTTTAGGGTTCGTGATTCATTTCTTTTGAACGACAGCTACAGCTCTGTTGCTCTATCTTCGTGTTACAGCTACTGCTCATTTCTTCGTGTTGCTCTATCGGACTTCTACAGCTCAGTCAGACTTCTACAGCTCTATCAGACTTCTACAACATGATTTGCATAAGCTTTATATCCAGAGATTCGCAGGATCTTATTGGCATACATAAGCTTTATAACAGGCATACATAAGCTTTATAGGTTGATTCAGATTTTCTGTGATTTTCTATGATGCAGCAAAAATGGTTGTCATCTTCAAAACCTAATCTGTGAAAACTCCTGTTGTACCAGTTGACGCAGAAGCTCGAGCAGAGGTTTGTCTTTGTTATTTTAGCTTAAATTTGATCTTAGTTGACTGTTGGTTGTGTATTAGCAGGTTAGGGAATGATTTGATTTTTCCAGCAACGTTTCACTAGGAAAGTTGCAAATACTTAATGTTTGACCCCTTGGGCTGTCTCGAAACACAAATGTCCTCTGTTTGAAGAGGAAATTAAGGAAGGTTTTTGAAGTATCTCGGTATAATGCACCTTGACTTGCGAACTTATTATGGTTCCGTTTGAAAATGACTCGCAAGAACTTATTTTTTAGAGGAATCTTTACTCACTGAAGCTCGCATGATACAGAAGCTCGAATGATACAGAATGAACAGAAGGCAGTTTGTTCTTTCGCTGTTGGCCTCAAGACAAGGTAATTTTATGTTCCCTTACACTAGTTCATGGAGCAAAGGCTGAAACTGTAAAACTGTAGTGTTCCTTTTGTTGCCAGTTTTTGGGTAGATGACTCCATTTGAAGCTTGTTTCTTTCTGCATATATCACACGGGCACAGATATTAGGTGCAGATCTTAGTTGCAGTCATCACACAGGCGCAAATGAAGGTTGTTGGATGGATTAGAGAGACTAGATGTTGGAAATGTGCCAGAAATTCAAGGATTTATCCAGTTGAAATTACTTGGTATTAGTTTAAAAATTGCTTGTGGAGACTCATTAAATTGGAGTATGGAGTACTAGCAGCTCTGTTTTTTGTCTATCTCTTGACTCTCCAGCTCTGAATTTAACACTAAGTGCAGATTCTAGTTTATCCATTGTTAAATGTAGACTACTTTACTTTGTAAGATTGGCAGTTCAACATTATTACCAAGATTAAATTTTACTAATTGAAAGTTTATTGCAGTTGAAAGATAAAGTGTGACGGCCGTGATAGCCTTGAAGTTAGACCTCCGGTTGGGCTGCACACAGTCAGAAACCCATCGGTTTGACCATCACATTTGGGATGTTTATATTTGGGATGTTTATTTTTCAATCTCATTTATGAAAGGAAAGCTTAAGTTTGCATCAGGATATACTTGTCTTGACAATGTTGTTGATATATTACAAAGATGAATACCATTTTACATTTGAAATAGGTAGAAGCTAGTAGAGATGTGTAAATTCGTGGGGCTCGTAATTTACTATGGCGCTTGCATGCATGAAAATCTCAAAGGTCCGTGTTAGACCTTTGATTGAGTTGCCACAAGATTTAAACCTGTGGTCAACCCAAAGATTAAGTGCATAGATATGTCATATATACATCCCGTGAAGCAAGAGGGCACATAACATCTCGAGACGATTTTTCCGGGTTTGAGATATTTTTTTAGGATTGGGCTTGGCACTACATCCGCTTTATGCTTCTTAGGCAAGGACGCAATGTAGTGTCTGTTGGTATAGATTGCGACAAAATAAGCTTTAGCAGAACCATAATAAGTTCTTGCGAGTCATTTTCAAACGGAACCATAATAAGTTCTTGCGAGTCATTTTCAAACGGAAATGAAGAACTGGGTGCCAAGAACGATGTTAAAGATATCAAGGAAACGTTTACATAAATCCAACCTCCCATCAAGAAAGATCACAGGAAAACACAATGAAGAGGTTGAGTTTGTTGACTTGAGTTTGCTGAAGTTGCCATTGAATCAGAGGTATAAGTCAAAATCTCAAGGTGATGAGAGTTCTTTGGACTGGGTGGACGCACCACCTGGTATAAATTTATACCGACGGGTTTCCATTTCAACCTGTTTCGGTATAAATTTATACCGCGGCACCTGACTATTTCTTAATCGGAGCTTCTCTGCAAATTGGTTATGGCATGCCCTATTATTTTAAGGACCTTTGTACAAAAGGTGCTCAGAACAATTTTTGTAATACTATTTAATATGATTACTTAATTTGAATGCTTCCTTCTCTGTTAAAAATGTTAAAGAATTTATTTGCTGCTAAATGATGTGTTCTTGAGCAAGTACTTTAATCAATTCTTTTTAGATGTGTGGCAACTTCTCCTTCTGTCTTCATATTGCTACCGTGAGAGTATTCATGCACATTTTGCAACATAGCCTACTTCAATTGCATGTATTTTGGCAATGGAAATTCTATGGCTGTCATGAAATGTTAGTTGTACCCCCCTAAATGGCCTTTTTTTTTTTTTGTCCTATGCTTTTAGATTATTTTTCTTCAAAAGTGTTATTTTCATGACGACTTTGCAAAAATCTTATCCAAGAAACTTGAATGCCTCTATTTTTTGCTCTTTTTAAAAGATTCCAACATTCTTGAGGGAATCTTTCAAACGCACTTCTTAAATAAGTGCGTTTCATTTTAAACCTTGTTTGAAAGGTTGGAAAAATGAGGAAAAGGGAAGGGACAAGGGGGAACAAGAAAAGGATGGGGAGAGGGGAAAAGAAAAGGGGCATAGAAAAATGGAAAGTGAGAAGAAAGAAAAAGGAAAGGGAAAAGGGGGAAAAGAGAATCTAGGTAAAGGTCACAAGGAAAAAGAAAGAGGGAAACGAGAAAAGGGAAGGGGGGGAAGGGCATGAGAGAAAAGGGAAGAGGAAAATGGTGAAGAAAGGGAAAAAAGAAAAAAGGGAAAAGAAAAGGGGCAAGTGAGAAAGGGTGGGGAAAAGAGGAAAATGGGTATAGGAAATAAGAGAATAAAACAAATGTGCAAAAGGCATAGACAACGGGAAAAGGAAAAGGAAAGGAAGGGAAAAAGTGCACAGGAAAAGGATTGACAAAGGAGGAAAACGGAAAGGAAAAAATCCATCAAGAAAATGAAACGGGAAAAAAGGGAAAGGGAAGCAGAGGAGTGATGGAGGGGAGGGAAAAAGGACATGAGGAAAGGAAAAGAGAAACGAAAAAGGAAGGGTTGAAAGAAGGGAAAATTGCACGGGAAGAGGGAAAGGGTGGGAAAAGGAGGAAAAGGAAGCAAGGGAAAAATAGAAAGAAGAAAAGGGTGGGAAAAAGGGCATGGGAAAAGGGAAATCGAAAAGAAAAAAGAATGGAAAAGGGGGAAAAGAGAGAGAGGCACGGGAAAAAGGAAATGAGGAAAATGGAAAAGGGAAAGAAAAAAAGGGAACATGGAAAAGGGAAAGAGGGAAAGGGTGAGGAGATAGAAAAAGGGAAGGTAAAAAGGGAATGGAAAACGGGAGGGAAAAGGGAGGGAAACGGGAGGCACACAAAAAGAGGAGGAAAATAGTGGGAAAAGGAGGAAAAGAGAAGGGAAAATAGGCATGGAAAAGGGCGAAAGAGTAAAAGGTTGAGAAAAAAGGAAGACATGGAAAAAGGGTGGCGAAAAAGAGAAGGCATAAAAAAAGAGAAAGGGGAAGGGAAAAGGGCAAAGAAAAAAGAGAAGAGGGAAAAGGTGGAGAAAGGAGCAAAAGGGAAGGAAAAATGAAATGCGGGATAGAGAAAAAGGGAAAGGGAAAGGGATAGGGCTTTTCTCACTGCATCCCAAAGCATTTACATGCTCTCAACTTATGCCCAGCAACGCTGGGCACCATTACTAGTAATAATAATAATAATAATTTTTTTTTTTAACTTTCGCGTAAGTGAAACTGTTGCTTACGCGAAACTTTTTTCGCATAAGCGACGCGAAAAAAAAAAATTAAAATCACTGACAATTTTATCACCAGAAATGCCCATTGTATTATTCTCAACATTCATGAAATCTATTTTTAAGACGTCTCCATGAAAGTTCAGATGCAGATCTTCAACATTGTCGATGCCATTTACAGACTCAGCAGCATTCAAGCATGAATATTCGACACTAAGCAAGCCTTTGCATAATATATCATTATTTGAAACCTCACTCTCAATGGCAGAGAAGCCTGAATTTGCCAAGGAGCCTTCCAGTTCCAGTTCACCTGAACAGCTTTCAACACGTGGTAATGGCTTCATCTTTTGCTTTGTTTTGCAAGCCTTTTGAAGAGTCGCAGACTTGTAAAGTATCCATCTGGTGAAATATTGATACATAATCCTGTTCCATCATGGCTGTGTCTTCTACATATGATACATGTTGCATTATACATTCATTGGTGTTATCATCTCCATAAATGACTGCAGAAAAGAATTATTCAAAAACAACATAAGCAGAAACATGATATAACCAGACACATTCTGCCTAATATTCAAAATTTGAGGAGAGAACATTAAAAACGAATCTCTAGTAAATATATAATCAATTCTTGGCTTGAGCTGCAAATGGTCTAACAGGAACAACCATCCCACAATCATGAAAACAAAACAGATGATGGCTTTAGGAAATTAAGCTATAAAAGACCAGGCTTCAAATAACAATATGACATGCAATTCGGGCTACATCTAAATGCTGCTGTATAGTATAATATGAGCTTGGACAATCTACGAAACTGCAAAATTATGCATGGACTCACTTCCTTTCTGAGCATAACCAGCATGAAGCTGGAGGGATGGATGCCAACATTCACAATAGCTCCATTGACCTTCTCTCGGGTAATACACTCGATATGAATAACCCATTTCTTACGGTAGACTTGCACTACCTTTTCTTCTCTGCCCTTGTGTGTTCCACGCACAACTTGAACTTCGTCATCTTTCCTTACAGGCACAGATCTGACATTGTACTTGTTTTTCAAATCCGATGACAAAGCTGCACTCATCAAGAGGCGACGCACACTGGAGGGTGCGGTAAAATGTGCCTTCCTCGATTTGCAACAGGAACTCCTTACTCTTGGGCTGAACTTCATGGCTGGAGAGACTGCCGCTCCCAGACGCCCTAAGCTTCAATCCGGCGGTCTGTGAAAAAGGAAGAAGAGAACCCGACGATTTTCAGTATTGCATAAAGAGAAAGCATGAAAAATAAAACAGAGGCTCGATTGAAAGAGGAAGTTATTTCGTGACCTTTTGTATCTTCGTGCCATTTTTAGCCAATTTTTGAATTTTCTCGGACGTTGATTTGTAAAAGAGACCATGTAAAGGTGCAGGAGGAAATGCCACCTCAGATTTTGGTGAGGTGGAGGTGCTACGTGGATAGGCTAGAATTGCAAGGAGGGTTGCACGCTTGGTTAGGCTGGCGTGCTAAAAAAATAAAAAAATAAAAAATAAAAAAAATGTTTGGATTACATAATTATTACAATATGATGTACAAGGAGCAGTCAATCACATTCCGGATTCTATTACTACCAGCGAAAATTTTAGTGGCCTAAATATATCTACCAGAACGTGAAGTTGGTTTTCCGAAATATCGTCATGAAAAGAACAATTATTTGTATGAGCGAAGTCGAATCGCCGTTCTCGGACCTGCCGCCTGAGACGCTTCGGTTTTTGATGAGTTCTCCGGACCGATCTTGGATTTTTTTGGTCCTGCTCGGAGCTGGATCCTTGAACGGAGGATTCAACTGTCGGATAGGGGAACTGAGCTTCGGGAGGGTGTTCATTAGCATACAGTCCCCCCAGGGGGCGGTGGCCAGGACAGGCTGCCTCGAGAACTTTTTTGGGGTCCGTTTCCTGGGGACGGGACTCTCCCCTCTACTGAGGTGGCCGCTCAAAGTCCTCGCCTTGTTTGACTTGGGGAAGGGTGCTACCATGCTTGCCCAACAACGGGCTGCTTTCGGACCGTTCTAACCCCAACAACGCTTTTGTCGGACCTTATCCGAAAATTTTGGAAATTTTCCCATCTTGATGATGACCACGAAGCCAGCTGACCAAAAACCATAATTTAATTCCATGCCATGCATTAACTACGAATTTATGAACCATAAATGCAATAAAATGCATAACTAAAAGAGTGTGCATCGAAAAAAGGCGAGTCTTTGACCAGGGGGGCAACAAGGCGGTGCGGACACATTAAAAAAATTTCCACTTGGAAACTATGAAGCAATCTTTCATCAAGGTACAATTGTTTCTGAGAAACAAAACCAGTTCATTACAAGTTAGTTATGCCATCCATGTCAAATAGCTTTAGGGAGCAGTCCGTTGAACATGGGCATTCTCTCTATCCATACGCCTTGATACTGAAACACAACCATCATCACAAGCCAATGGACTCAGAACGTCGACATTGCCCTGGGGACCAAGTTCCGTGGCCAGAAGACCACCCGACCTCCTCAGATTCTTCACAGCCTACACCGACTTTATAGTCCAGGCCCTAGTACTTTAGGATTTTATTGTGAGATGTCACGTCAGCAAAAAATCAGAATTTATTTTCGTACAATGCATTAATTGTGAATTTATGGATGTCTTGCCACTGCAAAAGCGCCCCCCGACTTCTACTTGCCACATCGGGAGGAGGACAGGCCCAAACTCCCCTCCGTCAGTTCCCCTTGCTCCGTATTCTTGGCTGCATCTTCTCGGCCAGGTCCCAAGTGCAACAGACCAAGTCTCGGCCCCCAAAATGCAAACCCTTCTAGAACCTGGCAACCCACAGGGTTTACGTTTTGGAGGCCCTCTCCTTGTCAGATTCGGCCGGGACCTTGCGCCGTGACTTGACGTGGAGTGGGGGTGTTGACGCCAGAGCACAGACCCTAAAATCCCCCCGGAAGCTGCTTGCCCTGAATTTCCTCTCCCTAAGGCCCTGGGGACGGACGGGTGACCTCCCCTCTCCGGAACCACGATTTGGCTCTGCCAATAGACTCAGAACGTCGACATTGCCCTAGCACTACAAGAGGATGACTACTAAACGTCAGAAAAATCGTCAGAGGGTCCAAAACTATTTGTCAAATGTATATTTGACGATTAAAGTGACGGTTGATCTGATTAACAAGCTGACGCTTGGCTCTAACGAAAAATCTGACTATTACACTGACTAATATGCATCTGACGAATTTTTTGACGTCCAAACTGACGTGTAGTTTGACTAATGAGTTGACTAATAATGTGACTAATAATGTGACTTATAGTCTGACGAATGGTCCATGACGATTTGGCTGACTAATCGTTTGACTAATAGGCTGACTAACTTTCTGACCAAATGTCTAGCTATTTATCTGACGAACAAGTTAATGATTAGCCTGACTAATTCTTTGACTATTATGCTGACTATTTTTCTATATTCGTCAGAACAACCGTCATGCATAATATCTATTGGGTTGTTGCTATTCCATATTTCCTTAAATAACCTTATGACGTAAACTAGTAATGTTGCCCAACGTTGCTGGGCATAAGTTGGTTGCGTGTTTACTTCTTAAAAACTCCTGTATGAACATCATGCTGCAACAAATGTTGAATATTATAGGGAGATTGTTAATCATTGCTATGATAAAGCCATCTCTATCCTTTCTATGCCATTCTTTAAAATATGATCCTGCCGAAGGGACATGTGCACACTGCTTCACATCATTTTAGTTCCATCCCTGCAAGCCCAACACGTCCTAATTGCTAATTCTTTTGCACATGATCATTAAGTTACCTACAAAGCTCACAAAAAAGGGTGTGTATGGATTTGAATCTTTTGATTATTGTGTATTTCATACATATTCTATGAACCTCATTCGCAACGTTGTGATCAACAATTAGTATGTGAAATGGGATAAGGTTTGCTGTAGACGATTTTGAAAGTTTTTGGGTTGCCCCTGGTATGTGGGCATATTCAAGTATATGCTGGCATATACCTAGCATATGCTGATGACTGCTAAAAACTAGCTGCTGCCTGTAAATGCTAGGTCATCCAGCCCCATTAGCTCTTCTTGTGGCTTGGCTTTCTCCAGTTCGTTTGCTCTATTCCGGCGAGCTCTGCTTTCACCGCCGCCATAACCCAGGTAGTAAAAATTTTTGTGTTTCAATGTCGCATCTTTCCTCGGCTATGGTTCTTTCCCCGCATGGGGTCTTCTTTGATGGTTCTTTGTTGCGAAGCGGAAGAAGACCAGCCCCTAAAATGCTCGTGGATTCTCGCAGAGGATTGAAGGAGATCATGGGCGATTATGAGCTTTTATTTTGTGGGTTGAGTCCAGATCGAGGAGCCGGAGTTAAGAGCTACGGTGGTGCTAGCCAAGCCCGAGAAGCGGGGGCTCCATGACGCTCATCTTCTCGCCGCCGCTTCTCGCTCATTGGTTCCAAAAAGAAATGTGGACTGGTTTGTACATCGATTTCTCTTTTCTTGCTCTATGATCTCAAAAATTGCACCTGCATCCCGGCTATGGTGGAACAAAACTTCTTGAATGCATTGCATTCATTCAAGAAGTTCGATATGGCAAGACAAGATTTCTTAGCATGGCTATGGTGGGCATCTTGGTCCTAAAACCAGATATGCACCGGTTGCTTGCTATTGCAAAAGATCGATCCTACCTACTACTCATAACGAATTTACAAAAGTAGCCTTCTATTGAATTCTAAGATTGGTAAACATGGGCTCACGCAATACGTTTTCTTCTTTGAGAGAATACTTCCGGATCTGTGTTTTTTTTTAGCCATTTGGGTCTTTTCGATTTGCCAAATCGCCATTTTGATTTGCTTTAGGGTAATGCCATCGGACGTTCCGGCGGATACATAGTAATTGAAGCGGGAGGCACAAGTTTTGGTAATTTGCATAAGGTACATTTTCTCTAATGTCCGGATCAAAACTTCCACCCCCATTTGGCAAAGACTTTTATGATTTTTTTTGCATCTATACGCTTCCCTTGGTGTCAAGGAGCGGAAGGATCGAGAAAAGAACCGAAGGATTCAGGCCCTTCTTATGTCGCTACCGGACATACCGGGGAGGGGAAGAAACATTCGAGTCGGTGGCCAAGTTCGCTATGGCCTGAATGTGGAGATCAATCCGTCCAATGCAGCGCTTCGAGATGTGCAAAGACAAAGATATTGACATGACAGATGACTATGGCGACAACAATCTAATTTCTCGCCGGAGGCCTTCATAAATGGAGTATCCAAGCTTGATCTCACCTGCGGGGGTCGCTTTACTCCATAGGCGTGAAAGCTCTGCTCCCCATGGCGAGGAGGATTTAAAAATTGTGAGCACATGCATAGACGCCATAGCTGACAAGGCATGTGAGCAATACTCAATACAATGATTCCATGGTTGTGCTCCATGCCAATAGCCAGTGCAGGCTGGAAATGTATATTGGTGGGCGAGGACACAGCAATTCTGTCTATTGGATTTTACAAATGGATTTTAGCTGCTATGATTTCTAGAGGCTTGCCTTCCAAGAGCATAGGTGGTATTCTCGATGGTTTATGCACAAAGGGCGTTAAAAGGGATTATCAACAAAGCAGTTGGTAGAGAAGCTGGAATTTTACACAAGGAAAAACTGGATACTACTTGTGGCTATGGAGAAAGAACAACGTGCATTTGTGGAAGCCATTGTTGCCATGTTACCACATGAAAAAAGCATCATAATGTCTGGAGGGATTGGTATCTGCGTTGGATCGGGCTACTCTTGATGACCCAAAAATGCTTGATTCTTGCTCTATTTAACCAATGTATCTTTGTCTTTAGCATTCTTGCATAGATTTAAATCAAAATTGTGTGTTTCTGCGTCCTCCACATACCAAGAATTCCTTATGTGTCTCTTGCATTACCCCACATTCGCTTTTTTTATTAAGCGTTTCAATGCCCAAAGAAAGAATATTGTCATATGTCTTTGATCCATAACTTACTCTGTTTTTCTTGCAGGCTCATCCAGGATTAAACGAACAAGACAGAAAAAAACTGTGCAAGCTTTTAGACGTGCAAAAGCTATCTCAAAGAAGCATGCTCCACGCGGCTCAAAATGACATTACGGTTTTTGCAAGAGTACTCTGATGCATTTTGTCTGCCCTAAAAACAAAGCATAGTTGAATTCGGAAGCTCTGAATTTGCATTAATCTTTCTGGGAGCTACTTTTGAAATGTTAGCTCATTATAGTATGACAAACGCCTTTGTATGGATTTATCAAAAGCCTCAATTGATGGTCTTAGGTTTGAAAGAAATGTTGGGCATATAAGCTGAGTTTAATCTAACTTGGACTTAACTTTGCTATGCAGACATTATTCAAGACTCTGGCAATATCCTTTTCTACAAATGACTTTATTTTTGGGCTGCTCATTTAGCTGCCTAAATGGGGTATGCCTGGAGTTGTGCCTGGCTGGAATGTATTGGTCTGGTTGCTGCTATAGGAACTCAGGTATGTATTGTAATAGTTAGCTTAAGTGTGAAATAACTCGATCTTCATTTTATGTCAATGAGCTCGCATTGCCATAGGATCCAGAGGGATCAATCAGCATTTGTGTGGACTAGGGCAGGTAGAATCCAAAGAGGATTGGAAGTTTTGCATTTAAGTCAACATACAGTTGAACTAGGTTACCAAACGTAAAAGAAGAGGCTATTATGCACATTAACATCATTATCACCATCATCATCTGGCATTGGTAAATTGGCTAATGAAATTGCTTCTTGTTGCCAGTTGACAATTTTGACTTGGGGGGCATGGATGATTTTTCGATGAAGTTGTTGCTTCCCAAGTGGCCCTTTGTGCACCACTTTCTTCCACGAATTTTAACTTTGTTGTTTTGGTTTTCGTAATATAGTATGGGTGGTGAGGAAGGCGAGAGGCGATGATGAAGGTATGCTTTCTAAGTTTTCCAACTTTAGATGTCATGGTTTTCAAAGCTAGGCGTGTTTGGAAATCAACGGTCCATATGTGTTAGTAGTTGTCTAAACCGGTATATATATACATAACATCCTTTTTGAACCTTTTACGTGGGCGAGATCTTCCCAAGCTTGAGAAAGCAAAGTGACTTCTATGCTAACGACTTATCCGGAAAGAGAAGTTGTTCTTTGTTGATAAACAAAAATCGAATGTAACCACATTTGCAACAAGCTTGCATTTGGCTGTGACCTTAGCATGCTCAGTTGTCAATTTCCATAATGTTTTTGTCCCCTTTGACTGGACATGGGCTTCATTTCCATTTTTGGAATGTTCCCAAAATTATATTTCCAGCAACGTGAGTTGAGATTTTACAAAATTTACATATGCTGTGGAATAGCATGAGTAAGTTACATGGCAGATTTACGTAAGATAATACTCCATGCTCATTTTCGTATTTGCTAACCAATTTTTTCTTCCATTTATGCTGAATGGAGACAATGCCATTGTATAAAAGCTTAAACTCACCGGCACTACATAAGGGAGAAATAAGAATGAAATTTAAGCTAAAACTAAGTTAACTTTTATCTCTCTTAGCAATGTCGAGAAATATGTTCAATGGCATATAAAAAAAGAAAAATTCAAACGTTTTTACATTTAGTAATGGGCAAAAGCTCAAGGCTTTAGAGTGTATATTATAGGATTCTTTTCTTGAAAGCTTGTGGGAGTTTATTGCAGTGATAACACATTGCTTGCTCGTGTGAATGAATAGGAGTGTTGGTTCCTATCTAGTGAACATATCCTTCCTTTGTCTTGATTCTACAGTCATGAACATATTCACATATCATTTGTACACAAGGTCAACGTAGAGTTGGAACATTTGAGAACCGGTTAGCCCTTCGGAGTTCAACAGCAAGCATCTTGAGACATGAAGTAACGGATATGGACACTAATACAATAGTGACGTCAGGGCCTTCAGATGTTGCAAAATCACCTGAATCTGCGAGGGAAGATTGGTGGATGGGCACTGATGCACCAGTTGTAACTGATCTTTATGCTCTTTTTGAGGAACATGACTGGCCATTATTGAAATTTGATGTAAGCAAGCAGGATGTCTCCTTCCACATTCCTCTACATAGATTGCTTGCATTGCTGTTGCATGGGACTCTGATTTTGGAGGTTTGCAATTGTAAAAAGATTCATTTGCAATTGTACAAAGATTCTTTTTTTTTTCATAATCCTCAAGGTTCATTTATAATTGTACATAGATTCATTCTTATTGTTCGTAATCCTTAGAAAATGTTTGTGTCTTTTGATTCATTTTATTGTTCAAAGTAAAAAATTTCTTTAGTATGTTGTCTCCAAAATCGTTCCCCCAACAACCCCCTCTTTTATAAAGCACTAAACCTTTTGATTAAGGGCTCAAATGGGACTATCTGGCCAAACCATAAACTTGGCACCTAGTAGATCCCTAGTTTAATGTATTGTTATTTGCTTCTAACTTTTTGTATAAACAATGAATGTGTTCCTTGGCAAAGTTAGCTTCCTTTTTGCTAAGCAGGCATTGCATTGTCAAACGTTGGACTTTAATAGTGGGTTCAACTGCAAGGCCGCCGCGATAAATTTCTTGTAAATATAATGCATCATTAACAAGCCCAAAGTGAACATATGTAAAAATGCAAAACAGATTGATCAGATCTGGCTCATATTGAATTGAGACTTATTGTTTTATTCGCAAAGTCCTTGCTCATTGTGGTGATTGCAATATCCCTTAGTCTTGTGGATGATGATTAATTCATTTTGTCTACATAGCATCTATGTAGATGCGATAACATATATGTACATGTGATGATGTATAGAGGATTTGTGTGACATTTCGACATCATAGAAAAATAAGTATAATTTTTATTACAATATCATGGGCTCAATTAGCAATTGTGAAATATTAGCAACACCCAGCACAGAGAGTAACACGGGCTTCCATAGATACACAAAAGCAACCAGACATACCTTATCCATAACAACAATGATGACAACAGCTAGGAAAAGATTTTGATTATTGAGAGATGAGCGATGCACCACTAGGGCACCAATTCCTAGGATGCCAAATATTTCTGGACAATAGTATGATTGACACAGATGAACAATCTACTACCAAGTACTTGAAGCATTTGATTATTGCTTCAAGTACTTCAAAGGCAAATTTTAGATATAGTTAATGCCATTTCCACTGCCAGGAAAACAAGAACTACATCGCATGCGACAAAAAGTTTAAACTTCATCTTATGCCAAAAGTTTCAACTGGCTTGGCTGCTCTTTTAACTGCTACCTTTTTTTAGCTCCATCCATCCATCCATCCTGGAGACTGAGAGTTGATTGGCTTTGAGGTATAGCTTTCCTTGTGGTCTTACAGATCCTATGCCAGCTATATTATATTTACCCTCATCCATGTGGGTTTGTGGCATATTCCAAGTATATGTCAGTATATGCTCGAAAACATGACTTTGAAGTGTGATTTAAGCCATTTCACTCTCGGGTCACGGAGGGCAACCCTCCATGCGCAGCACCTTGTTTTTAAAGGTTTGGAATGAGGTTCTAATTTTTATGGCTTATTGGGTAATGGTTTGATATATTAACATTTTAGAAAGTAGGGTTTTTCTTTTTTTGGTCGCGGTCCTCAGGGGCTGCAATTCATGTCGTCGGCTGTGGCATGTAGCTGCAGCAGAGTGCCAGATCTGGCTTATTGGCTCATGCTCCGGATCTAGCTGTATTGGTTGGGTTTCTTTCGTGGAGATGACTGCCGAATTTTCCATCTGCTGTATCTGCGTTTTCCATCTACTGCATCTACCGGGTTCTCCATCATCTGGGTCGGATTTTACCCGGTAAGGCTTTTACCGGGGTTCGACTCCCCGGCCAGTAGATCCTCTATGCAACCATGGCTGTGTTCTTCAGACGAATTTCCCTTGCACTTACAGACGATTTTCCTTTCTTCATTCTTCTGGATATTCCATCTTCTTCGATTTCTAACAAGGTTTAAAATGAAACGCACTTATTTAAGAAGTGCGTTTGAAAGATTCCTTCTAAAAATTTACAAAATTCTAAAATACCCCTAAAAAGAACTCTTTTACTATCTTGTGTCTAAAGATTTATAAAACTGCTTATGAAAACAGACATTTTAGGAAGACTTAATATTAAGGAGAAGAACAACAAAGAAAAATATCTCATTTTAGAGGGGAAAGGGACCACTACGAAAGCCAAAGATTTATTATGGGGCAAACTCATATGATAAAATTAGACGCTTTTGTATCTTATCCCTTAGAACATTTATATTGGCTGTTATAGAAGACAAAAAATTTGTTATTTCACAACCATTTTGGCTAAACATCCTAATTGACCTTAAAAGACATTGGGAGACAGTTGAACAAACTGCTTGAATGAAAAATTATTGTTTTTGCATCATATGGTATTACAAATGGTAATACATCCACGAAATCATGCAGTTAGTTGAAGTTCCAACTGACGATGCCGTATAAATTTATACCGAGGAAACAGAAGTTGAAGTAGTGAAGCTCTGTGATTACATGGCCTTCTTTGTTGTTCTCGGAGATGTATTCATCATGTCTTTGGGCTTGCACAATACCAATCCACAATATAGTGATGTTGAGAAGATAGTCAAGCTCCTTGTCAATGTTCAGAGTTTTCAGCACAATTCCATCATCTGTAGCAGTGGGCGGCGTCACTGCACATTTCTCCACAAAGAAGTATTGTCTATCTTGCTTTTTTTTGTCTGTTTGCAAAGAAATAGGTAAACTTTTTTGGGGTTGCTACTCCTCGCACCCCTATGGACAAACTACGTAGTTTCCTTCTCATTGAACACATGTGTCTTTATAACATTTTGGGGTCCTTTGCCTTTAGTAGCAGTTTTTGTTATGCTCTAACATTGCATTACAAGGTCAGAGAATTTAGAATAGAATAGAATAGAATATGATTTTATCGTCCACGGAGACCAACTGGCCTATGGGACCCAAGTACAAAGAGAGAGCAGCAGGCGTATTACTACCAGGATTAAAAAACCCCCGCCCCGAAGGGTTTTCGGGGGAAAAACCTTAGTAGCAATAAGGATCTTTGACATCTTACGCCAGATTATACATAATCACAAGTACGGTGAGGTTAATGTCGGACGGGGGCATAACCGAGTCCGCGTATCCATTACCTCCCCGGAGGTACGATCCCAACAAGCCCTCTGGCTGGAGGCCGTGCTCGATAGCTCATGCAAGGCCCGATGGGGCACAACTAACCGAGCATACCGAGCCCCGGATATGCTCGTCTGCACGGACAGGCCCGGAGGGCGTGACTTTCATCCTCAATGGCGCCGTTGGCGGCATTGACGGACTCGTCCTCACGCGGCTCCCGATCCATCTCCCCGCCTCAATGCGGAGGTGGTGTGCACTGTCTTGAATGGAAGCAATCACCTGCGCTTTTTCATGGGTAGATGGGTGCCGCGGTAGTGGTGTGGGCCCCTCGTGAGCATGGGATTAACTGGCTTTGTCGATAATTTGCCACCTTGACATGTGACAGGGCCTCTGCATCCCAAAGCTTGGCCATGAAGCAAGCATCCAAATCTTTGCTTCAAGGTAGCGCTGCGTTCCTTCCGGTGTATGCACTTTGGTCCACATCCGTGCCTGCACATTCCATAGCGAGAACCACCGGGCTTGCTTGTCTTTCCAGCAGGCTTTGAGTCGCCAAGGGCCCATCGCCACGCCAAAGCAAGGTTGGGCAGCCGGCTTCATCCATAGCCACCACCTTCGGAAGTAAATAATGTGACGTTCAGTAGCGACCCTCTCAGAATGGAAGGAAGCCCGTCTCACGGAGCAAGATCGATATGGGACCGTGGATTTCACTCCCGGTGCCCGGCCAAGAAGGCCTTCATGCCTGCTCTAGATCGTTCCAAGTGGTGAGGGATATCACCGCCCCCACACTTCGCCCCATAGAGGAGGACGGTTCAACCAAGGCCCCCGAACAAGTGTGCCTGGTGACCCCATGCATACAACTACGCCTTGTGATTTGTTGTTTTGCATTGCATACTGGGGGCTTTCCGGCTGCGCGAGGACCCGTAACCCGATGGATACATCCCGGTGTGGTAGTAGTAAAAACTCAATGCCCAAATACTTATAAGATCGAGCCACCTCCACTACACGCCCCGGTAAGTGAATGAGGGAAGGCGTGGGTGCCGGGATGATGGGACCAGCAGCAACCTTGTCTTGGCCAAGTTAACTCTCATGTCGGTGAATTGGCGCGAAAGTGTCCAAAGCATCCGGTGGCGTTGCATGTCCTCTCCGGGTATATCGCGGCGAGGTCAACATCATCGGCATATATGAGTTGCGGATTATGTGGTGCATCAACTGGCGCCTCTCCCAGTGTTCAGCTAGCCATTCTTCTAGCTGGTCAATGTACAAGTTTTAAGAGCGTCGGGGATAGAGGGCAGCCCCGGGCGCACCCCAATGCTACTAACAACGGGCTCCCCGACGGTGTGAGACGGCCGGAGCAAGCCTCATTATAGTCTCGTATATAGCATTCTGCAAGTCGACGGGGTCCCTAGTCGTCTCAATCTATCCCACAACTTATCCCGAGGCACGTGTCAAAAGCCTTTGCGAAATCCACAAAGCAACAAAGATGCATTTAAAGCGTTAATTCGGCTATCCTCTATGAGTGTTCGCAGAGTGAAGATATGGTCAATAGTAGAATGCCGGGCGAAGCCTGCCCGCTGCGAGAGCCCGCACTTCTCCATCCTCCGCCCAAAGTGTCAATCGCCGGCTCAAGAATCCCAAGCAACTTGGCAAAGACAGAACCCCACCATAATGGTAATGCGATAGTTGGTCGGGCCGGGGGTCCCCCGCTTTGTATATGGGCACAACTCTCTTGGTAGTCCAAAGGCGGGGAAAGCCTTCTTGCAATGCCCCGTTGAAGAGTCTTTGTGAGAACCGGCACCATTGGGGGCCCGCCCACTTGAGAAGCTTCTGCATACCATCCAAATCTGCTTTGCCTTCCGGTTAGCGTTGCAAGCCCATTATGACATCCCCTTCAAGAATGACCGATTACTAGGCCTGTCTCATGAGGGTACCGGTGCCCGGCTTCCCATTGGGTCATACAAATGCCGCAAGTATGTCACCCATTGTTCGGGGTAATATTTCCCGTGGGTCAGTGCAGGCTTACTCAAGACCTTTCTCCGTAGGCCCTAGGGTGGCGGTCTAGAAGACCAAACATCTGGCTCTTTGGTGCTCTGCAAGGTACCGCTTTCTTGGTCTTGAGGAAGGAGCGGTATTGACGGATGGCTCATGAGGCGAATGGTGGGGTCCAAAGACTTGGCGGAGCCATCGTTTCAGCTCCGACATTAGCCATCATCGAACCCGATGATTGCGAGGGAAGGTGATTGCAGCCCCCGTGGATCGTCGAGAGCGGCCTCTCCCAAAGCATCATCCCCTACCCTCGGAAGGAGCCGGGTTCACCGGGCCGTCTATTTGTTGAAGTGTGGGGAGTTGCAAAGCACTCCCGCAGCTCATGCTCAAGCATCCTCGCATAGACCGTCGCATCGATCATAGTCCGTGACAAACCGTGGTACATGGGGTATTGGGGCAATGGGTGCTTTCGGTTGGCCTGCCAATCTATCTCGCAAGAACATGGGGGTGATGGTGGGAGTCTACTTCCTCGTCCGGCCACCGTCCCGAGACAATCAAGGCGAGTGATCAAGTGTAGGCATTGCTCGTCTGCTAGCACGTAATCCACCACACCGGTGCCGCCCCCTGGTTCTCCCCGTCTACAAGTGAAGCGGCTGGAGGGGCCACCGCTGCCGATTGCAAATGACCGGTCAAAGATACTTGCCCGAAGAATGAAAGAAATTGCCGCCCATACCGTAACACGGGCGTCATCGGCGCCCTTGGCCAAACCATCTCTGCGGGGTCCATTTGCAACACATCCTCAGCTAGAGGTGCGAATTTTGGGATCTGCTCTGTCCCTGTGCGCGCATTGAAGTCTCCAAGCAACATGACCTTGCCCAATTGTCTGTACTGCTGTATGTCATCATATAGATCGACATAGGGCTCCTGCCTGTCCACATCCAAGTGCGTGTGGTAAAAGTTGCTCTCAGCATGTGGGAAGTAGCAAGCCGCCACAAAGAGAGGGCTGCCATCGCTGTTCTATTTTAGAACTTTTTGAACTAAAAAACTAAGAAAACTGCACAAAATTATCCCTTAAGTGTGTTATTTCAACAGTATTAAGTTGCAAAAACCTTTGGGAGCAAGAAAGACCCCACAAGATTTTGCACGATATAAACTTATACTCCTGGACTACATATTTTATGTATATATATATTTATATACATCCTAATATATATATATATTTAATATATATACGTTCACATATTTGTATATATAAAAAAAAAAACGGTATAAATTTATACCGCAGGAAGTCTCTCGGTATAGATTTATACCGCAAGACTTCTTTTTTTTTTCGGATATATATATGTAAATATATATGTTATATATATTATATATTTATATAATATACATATATATATATCTTTGGTATAAATTTATACCGAGAAAACTCTTGCGGTATAAATTTATACCGCTTATCCTCTTTATGGTATAAATTTATACCGCTTGGGTCCTCTTGCGGTATAAATTTATACCGCTCAAGTCCTTTTGCTGTATAAATTTATACCGCTCGAGTTCTTTTGTTGTATAAATCTATACCGCTCAAGTCTTCTTGCGGTATAAATTTATACCGTGCAAACTCTCTAGCATACTATGTCCACATATTACTATCTATTGAGGTATAAATTTATACCATCTTGAAATTTATTTGGAAGAAACTAAGGACTACAGAGAACAAATAAATTACAAAGTTTAAAAAAGTCCAGATTGGATACATACGTCGCCATCGCGGTATACAGAAGTCTATAGCAAGCTGGAGGAGCAAATAAGAGCAAGTGTATAAAGCAAAGCGCAAGTATCTTCAACTTCAACTCGCGTGTGAGGCATACTTTAAGGTGACAATATTTGCTTCATTGAGGCAATATCAAAATGTGTTGCATTTTTTGCAATTTTGTTCATAATTTTGTAGTGAATTCATAAACTTTGAACTAAATACGTTTTTGGGCACTCTTAGCGCTTGTTGTTTTTTTTCAATGTCTATTTTGTTTTGTCCTTAAAAATATTACTATTTCTCAAACCAAACTAGGAGGCCAAAAAATGGTACCAAACAATTTTGAATGGAAGCTGAGTTCAAATTCCCCTCCAAAAATGGTGCCTAAAATATTCAAATTGTCACACTTGTCACAAATATACCAAGAAAAGGGCATTTTTTAAGGGAATTTTAGGGAATCTTTCAAAGATTCCTTTTGAAGTGCGTTTGCAGCAAATAAGTGCGTTTCATTTTAAACTTTGTTTTCTGTTCTCGGTTGCAAATTTTTATTCCGGATTTCCTCTTGGATTTCCGTGTATTATTGCCGTTCTTATTTCAAGCCGGATCATCCGTCTCTGGGTTGCCTTAGTAGGGGATCCGGTATCGGATTACATACAGGGTCCTCTATTTTTGCCTCTCTGTGATGCGCTGCAATGGTTTCAGTATGTTATCCACGTCATCCAATGGTTTTAAATGTGTGTATTTTATTGATATCCAAAAGTTTTAAAAAAAATAAGAAAAAGGTTACACTTAGCGATAAGGTCGGCAAAATCCAAAAGGTTTTAAAAACAATAAGAAAAAGGTTACGCTTCAGAAAAAACTTTCGAAATCGTCTACAGCAAACCGTGCACATATAGTATGCTATTTTCGTTTTGGGGTTGTGGAGGGTTTTCAGGCAGTGATTTGGCCTATGATTTCCGTATAGTATTGTATTGAAAATGGTATAATTTGCCATGTGAGAGGAGCTTGGATGGTTATTACTATTTTGGGTTGGCAATTCTTTTTTTTGCAAAGGCTCTTTGGAAAGGTTAAGAAGAGTAGGGAAAAAAATTGGCGCCTTTTCTTTAGGGCGTGGATAAGAAGGCATGCTGCCTTCTTTTTTTGGCAAGGGCAGCGGAGGAGGGGCGCAGGGCATGTAGGCAGACAGGCCGGAGTGTACAGAAAGTGGAGCGGTAGCAGCATCGGCCTGTTGGAGACGAACTGATTTCTCCCCTGGTACACATGCAATGTGTTGTAGCCTAAGTTCTGCTTGTACAGAAAAGGACACAAATTCCTCATGCAATGAAGCGGCAGCAGCACATACTCAGGGATGGGCGGTCTGGGCTGATTATCTGTTGAAGCAGACCGCCGTGGTGACTTGAAGAGCTGAATTTGCAGGAGTGTTGTCGGTTTAAAAGAGCCGAGCCTTTGCAGGTGAAGAAGAGATTTGTGTATCAGAGCTAATTCATGCACGTATTATCATGATTTCATTATTTACGAATATACAGAACAAGAGATTTGTGTATCAGAGCTAATTCATGCACGTATTATCATGATTTCAAAGGTCGATACTTTGCACAGATAGAGGAGCCTGGAGGTTTCCAGCGGAGAGATGGCAGACCGGTTTCATGTTCTGCAGACCGATTCTGTAGTTTAGGGGAGTGGGAATTCGTGGGTTCAAATCCCTCATTTCGCTACTGCAACAGGGTTACAGCAGAGATGCAGTTGTATGGGCCATGCTTCTTTGGCTGTAAATCTATGTAGTTCTGAGCCATGGCTTTATGTGATGTGTATATCGAAATGAAGTTTCGAACCGTATGTTCGATTTGCACCATAGGAAGTGGCTTTTTAATTTATGGTCAAAATTCTAATGGCCATTGATCTGGCACAATACCGGGAATATCCGGCATTGAACATGATAGCTCAGTCTATAAATGCTAATTTTTTGAACTCTGTAGGCTGCACAACATTGATCTGATTAGGGGCCTACCCTAAAAATGTTTTGTATTGCTTGAGTAGCATCACACTATGGAGGTTAGAGACGAGGATGGTAATGAACCCTTCTCTCTCGGGTCCGGGATCTTCTGCAGAAATGAACAATTTAAATTTGGAAAGGTTGGATGAGAATGAAATGGAGGAATTCGATCCTAAATTTATTGGAGAATCGCATCAATATGGAGAAAATATATCCTCTGAATCCCTTCAGTGGAAGCAGATTGAATATGACAAGAATCTGGCGTAATCGATATCGACATGGATAAGTCCTTATGGAGAGAACTTCCCGACCATTTAATAGATCCTATTCTAGCTAGGTTGCCCGTTTCTCGATGTCTTTAGACTGAGGTCGGTTTTGCAAGTGGAATGAGGTTTTACATTCTCCTACATTTCTTAAAGCCTGTGCTAGAGTTCCAGCTCATGTGGTTTCTTTCTCATGTTTGCATCATTTCCATAGAAGAATTGCTTTGCAAAGATATGATTTAGAGGTTAATAAATGGCATATTATGCCATTTTCATTTTTCTTAAGATGTAGGCCGTCGGAGTCATTCCTTGTGCTTGCATCGGCCAGGGAGGGTTGCCGTGTTTAGAGGGCACATGGTCACGAGAGTGGATGCTTCTTTATTTCAAATCCCATAGCTAGAACTTGGAGAAGACTTCCACCAATGTTATCTATGAGGTCACCTTATATTGTAGGAATGTTTTTGCAAGAAGACAAGGAGTCTTACAAAATATTGGCAGTTCAAGATGGGGACTCTCTCGATATCTCAAGTGTATGACTCAAATCTCCACGAACTAATAAAAAAAAAAATACCTATATACGTGTTGAAGTATATTGATTAATAGCGAATGAATGGCTTTTGACGTATTAGTGGATGGATATGATAATTGTTAGCTCTCAAAGAGCATTCGGTTGCATGTGGTTAAGAACACAACCCCTTTACTAGATGAAATTGGGAAACTATAAGAATTCCAATCTAAACTTTATAATAAGAAGGAGCAAAGATTGTTCTTTTAGGGCTCGACCGATACATTTTTTTGTTGTGTCGAATTGAAGAAGTCGTTATATGCCCTGTTTTCTCAGTATGGGAGGATTCTTGATATAGTTGCGTGCAGAACAGAGAAGCTAAGAGGACAAGCATGGGTTGTGTTTGATGATGTGACATCTGCAACATATGCGCTTCGGAACATGAAGGATTTTCCTTTTTATGACAGGCCTATGGTTTGTTCTAAAGCCTTTTGCCCTCATTCATTCGTCCATTTATTCTTCTGTTATTTGCTTAAATCATATGTTCAGAGCTGTGTGCTACTGCTTGTTATTGTGAATATAGATCTTGTGAATGTGAACAGAACATCAAGAGATTTATGCCTGAATTGCAGCCTTGTGATATGTCCCAAGGGCAAATATTAGCCCTGCAAATAATAATGAATATTGAAGTGGTGGAGCTCTTCATCAATGAAAAGGATGAAATTTTACTGGATGATGGCGTTCAGCTAATCCAGGTTCTTGCTATTTCAATATCTCCCATGGTAGACAATTGACACATGGAACTATGCTTTCTGAACTATAACATCATGTTGATTTTAGAAGTTCCATTATTTCATTCCAATAATCACTCGATTTGCTCTATTACTCAAAAATCTTGAAGGCCATGTTAGTTGCCCAGTATATCACTATGCTTACTAAATGTATGGGGCATTGTTTCACCAACTAATTACTGTTAGAATAGACATGCTAACGCAGTCCTCTGTTGTTCGGAGCTTTGCATATACTTAGTTACTGTGTTGATTTTCTGCACCTGATATAAAGTAGAATTTTTTGTTCCTTATAAAATTTAAATTATAGCTGGATAGTGGCTTTAAACTATTTATTCTATTTTTTTACATCTTAAAGTACAATAACACTGTCTTGCCTTTCATTTAATCACACCAGTGTTTTCTGATCTGATCTATAACAGATTATCGTGTGGTAATTGCTAGGTCTACTACGCTGCTCATTATGACAGGCAAACAGATATGACAGGCAAACAGATTTCAATATCTTGTGTAATTCGGGAACTTTCAATCAAAATATACGAGCTGGTGTGAATAGCAGAGTATTGTGATTTACAACAACTTGAGCATGAACTCAATAAGCTCGACACTAAATGAAGGAATACTATGGTAGACTTTTGAGCTGCATTAAAGTTTAGAGTCTTATTACAAGATGGAATATCAGGGTTCAAATTCCTGTTTGGTATATAAATATCATAAATATGATGACCGATATTCTAACTATTGTATTGACTAAAAAATTGCAGAATTATCTAACTAATAAGATGACGACTTATCTGACTAATAAGCTAACGTCTGACTAATAAACTGACTAAGCTTTTGACTATTCATCTGACTATTCATCTGACTATTCATATAACTATTTACCTTACTAAATCTAACTAATTAGCTGACGAGATTCTGACGTTTTATCTGACTAAGCTTCTGACTAATCATCTGACTAATCATCTGACTAAGTCTGACTAATTACTTGACGATTATTCTGACGATTTATCGTCAGATAAAACTCGTCAGTACATTCGTCAGGAGTAAGGCCTGGGCAGTTGTCTATTTTGTGAAGGCTGTCTGACGATTATTCTGACGTTTAACCATCATTCTCTTGTAGTGTAGGGACCAAGTTCTGTGGCCAGAAGACCAAAACTCGGCCCCCAAAATGCAAACCTTTCTAGAACCTGACAACTCACAGGGTTTACGTTTCAGAGGCCCTCTCCTTGTCAGATTTGGCCGGGACCTTGCGCCGTGACTTGACGTGGAGTGGAGGTGTTGACGCCAGAGCACGGACCCTAAAATCCCCCCAGAAGCTGCTTGCCCCGAATTTCCTCTCCCTAAGGCCCTGGGGACGGACGGGCAACCTCCCCTCTCTGGAACTGCGATTTGGCTCTGCCAATGGATGCAGAACGTCGACATTGCCCTAGGGACCAAGTTCTGTGGCCAGAAGACCAAAACTCGGCCCCCAAAACGAAAACCCTTCTAGAACCTGGCAACTCACAGGGTTTACGTTTCGGAGGCCCTCTCCTTGTCAGATTTGGCCGGGACCTTGCGCCGTGTCTTGACGTGGAGTGGGGGTGTTGACGCCAGAGCGGGGACCCTAAAATCCCCCCGGAAGCTGCTTGCCCCGAATTCAGTTCATTACAAGTTAATTATGCCATCCATGTCAAATAGGGAGCAGTCCGTTGAACAAGGGCATTCTCTCTATCCATATGCCTTGATACTCACAAGCAACCAAATCTTTTGCTTTTCTGTAATCATTTATCTTCATTCTAGTAGTTATGATGCTTTTCTGTAATCATTTATCTTCATTCTAATAGTTATGATGCTTATATTCTCAATGCAATCTTAGACCAAGTATAACGTCCAGCCAGCCAAGGTCAACCCCAACTACAACGATCCCACAAACTCCATTCCTTTGACCTTAGCTAACCCTTTGACCTAGACCTTCCCCGAAAATTCCGAAAATTGGGCTATGTGTTGGAGATGAATTAGGAATCCAGCTGGCAAAAAATGAGAATTTATTTTCGTACAATGCATTAATTATGAATTTATGAATGTCTTGCCATCAAAAAAAGCCCCGACTTCTACTTGCCACATCGGGAGGAGGATAGGCCCAAACTCCGGCCCGTCCGGGCCCCTTGCTCCAGATTCTCGGCGGCTTCTCGGCCAGGTCCCAAGTGCAACAGACGAAGTCCCGGCCCCCAAAACGCAAACCCTTCTAGAACCTAGCAACCCACAGGGTTTACGTTTTGGAGGCCCTCTCTTTGTCAGATTCAGCCGAGACCTTGCGCCGTGACTTGACGTGGAGTGGGGGTGTTGAAGCCAGAGCACGGACCCTAAAATCCCCCCGGAAGCTGCTTGCCCCGAATTTCCTCTCCCCAAGGCCCTGGGGACGGACGGGCGACCTCCCCTCTCCGGAATCGCGATTTGGCTCTGCCAATGGACTCAGAACGTCGACATTGCCCTGGGGAGCCAGTTCCGTGACCAGAAGACCACCCTACCTCCAAAAAGCACCAAAGTAGCTCACTTCCATCACCTCGTAGTCAATTGGCCTAGGATGTGGATGCGGGATACTGTCGCAGAGGGCGTGAGTGTTTCTTTCTTTTGCAAAACCGACCTTGTAACTTGCTCCCTAGGGTAATTTCGCCATTCCGAGCGATTTGGCGGTGGTCGATCCGCCATTCCGAGCCTCCCGGTGCGTCCGACGACAAAACACCTGCGGTTTTCTACAAGGCCTCTCGGGGCCCCGCGGTTTGACAAGTTATCCTGCATCGCTTCGAATCTTTTGGGCCTTCCCCGAAGGGGGGCCCCCGAACGGAGGATCCAACGGCCGGATATGGGAACCGGCTCCGGAGGGTGGTCATTAGCGCAGCGGCCCCCTGGGCGCCGCCAGAAGGGCTGCCTCGGGAACTTTTTGGATCCCGCCTCTTGGGGTCCTGGACTCTCCCCTCTTGTGAGGGATCCCCGCAAGGGCCCGGCCTCGTTTGACTTGGGGAAGGGTGCCACCTTCGGTTGCCACCGGCCGGCCCCCCGCTTCTAATGCTAACCCTTTGACCTAGACCTTCTCCTAAAAATTTCAAAATTGGGTTGTGTCTTTGGAGATGAATTAGGAATCCAAATGGCAAAAAATCAGAATTTATTTTTGTACAATGCATTAATTGCGAATTTATGAATGTCTTGCCATCGCAAAAGCCCCGACTTCTACTTGCCACATCGCCCACCGGGCGTGACAGATGGGCCAAGTCCACCGGGCGTGGACAGATGGCGCCAAGTCCACCGGGCGTGACAGATGGGCTGGCATATCAGACGCCGCGATGCGACGCGGACGCCGCAAGCGCCCACTGGCGTGACACCTGCCCTCCACCGGGCGCCCAAGTCCACCGGGCGGGACGATGGGCTGGCATCGTGACGCGCGCAGCATCCACCGGGCGCGACACCCGTGCCGCCCACCGACGCCAAAGTCCACCGGGCGCGGATCGATGGGCCAAGTCATCAGACGCCGTGATGCGACGCGGACGCCGCAAACATCCGCCGGGCGTGACACCCTCGCCGCCCACCGTGGGATGTGACCGCCACGTCACGATGTCAGACGTCGCAGTAGACGTCGCATGCGACGTGACGTCGCATTGACGTCGCATGGTCACGTCAATTGCGACATCACGTGACTCAGACGTTGCAAGCCCACGTCGCTAAATGTCCATTCTCTTATTGTGAGACCAAGCAACCAAGCCAAAGGGCTAAGATAAGGGAGCAAATGAAAGATCACATGACAGACCAACTATCATGTAGATCCACTTATTGGACGTGGAGAACATTATCACACTACAACCCCAAAATTTGTTCCACAATTGAAAACAACAGTAAAAACACACTACGGGTTGTTTTTTTGAAGATTTGAAAAAAAAACCTACACGTAGTTATACGGAGGTGTGGTTTTTCAAGGATATGCTGTAGTTTTTCTTAGGGAGCCGTAGTTTTTTTTTTCAAGAATGTGTGGTTTTTTAAGGAGGCGTAGTTTCTTTTTTAAGGATGTGTTGTTTTCTCAGGCGGTATGGTTTTTTAAAGGGATGTTTTTTTTTTAAGGTGTTGTTTTTTAAGGTAGTGTTTTTTTTAGGTGTGGTTTTTTATGGTTTTCTAAGAATCCATGTATGACCAAGTTGTCTGCATGCCATTACAAATTGACACACTTCACTGGCATTTGGCTTCATACATGTGTGTGTGTGTGAGCTTCTAGAGCGTGAAACTTGAAGACATCCGTCACTTGGCAACTTGTAGAAGACACATTGATATGAAGAACCAAAGATGGACACTGGGTTGGCATCATATAGGCATTTCTTGAAGGACTCAAACATGCCACACCTACTATAACATGCCATCGCTCTAACATGCCAAGGTGGCTCAAACATGCCACGTGGACTCCAACATGCCACCTAGGCTCCAACATGCCAAGGTGGCTCAATCATGCCACGTGGGCTCCAACATGCCAACTAGGCTGCAATACAAGGTGGCTCAAACATGCCATGTGGGCTCCAACATGCCAAGGTGGCTCAAACATGCCACGTGGGCTCCAACATGCCACCTAGGCTCCAACATGCCAGGGTGGCTCAAACATGTCACCTAGGCTCCAACATGCCACCCAGGCTCAAACATGCCAAGGTATCTCAAACATGCCACGCTGGCTCCAACATGCCAAGGTGGCTCACAACATGCCACCTAGGCTCCAACATGCCAAGGCGGGCTCCAAAATGCCACCTAGGCTCTAACATGCCAAGGTGGCTCAAACATGCCACGGCTCCAATATGCCACCTAGACGCCAAGGTGGCTCTAACATGCCACACGAGCTCCAACATGCCACCTAGGCTCCAACACGCCAAGGTGGCTCAAACATGCCACGTGGGCTCCAACATGCCACCTAGGCTCCAACGTACCAAGGTTGCTCAAACATGCCATCTAGGCTCCAACACGCCATCTAGGCTCAAACATGCCAAGGTGGCTCAAACATGCCATCAAGGCTCCAACATGCCAAGGTGACTCAAACATGCCACCTAGGCTCCAACATGCCAAGGTGGCTCAAACATGCCACGCGGGCTCCAAGGCCACCTAGGCTCCAACATGCCAAGGTGGCTCAAATATGGCACGTGGGCTCCAACATGCCTTCTAGGCTCCAATCATACATGCCACCTAGGCTCAAACATGCCAAGGTGGCTCAAACATGCCACGTGTGCTCCAACATGCCACCTAGGCTCCAACATGCCAAGGTGGCTCAAACATGCCATCTAGGCTCCAACATGCCACCTAGGCTCCAACATGCCAAGGTGGCTCCAACATGCCAAGGTGGCTCAAACATGCCACGCGGCCTAGGCTCCAACATGCCACCTAGGCTCCAACATGCCAAGGTGGCTCAAACATGCCACCTAGGTTCCAACATGCCACATATAGGCTCAAACATGCCAAGGTGGCTCAAACATGCCACCTAGGCTCATACATGCCACCTAGGCTCCAACATGACAAGGTGGCTCAAACATGCCACCTAGGCTCCAACATTCTCAAACATGCCAAGGTGGCTCAAACATACCACCTAGGCTCCAACATGCCACTATAGGCTCAAACATGCCAAGGTGGCTCAATCATGCCACCTAGGCTCAAACATGCCAAGGTGGCTCAACCATGCCACATGGGCTCCAACATGCCACCTAGGCTCCAACATGCCACCTAGGCTCCAACATGACAAGGTGGCTCCAACATGCCACCTAGGCTCCAACATGACAAGGTGGCGCAAACATGCCAAAGTGGCTCCAACATGCCACCTAGGCTCCAACATGCCACAAACATGCCGCTATAGGCTCAAACATGCAACCTAGGCTCCAACATGCCACCTAGGCTACAAAAGGCCAAGGTGGCTCAAACATGCCATGTGGGCTCCAACATGCCACGTGGGCTCCAACATGCCAAGGTGGCTCCAACATGACAAGGCGGCTCCAACATGCCACCTAGGCTCCAACATGACAAGGTGGCTCAAACATGCCACCTAGGCTCCAAGGTGGCTCAAACATGCCAAGGTGGCTCCAACATGCCACCTAGGCTCCAACATGCCACAAACATATCCAACATGCCAAGGTGGCTCAAACATGCCACATAGGCTCCAACATGCCACCTAGGCTCAATAATGCCAAGGTGGCTCAAACATGCCATGTGGGCTCCAACATGCCACCTAGGCTCCAACATGCCAAGGTGGATCAGGCATGCCACCTAGGCTCAACCATGCCACCTAGGCACTTCAAGTGGAATTTTTGGTAGAGGAGTTTGGCAAGGGATAGAATAGAGGGATCTTGAAGAACTTAAAGATCCTTCCCCAAGTCGAACCAGGCCAGGACTTTACGCGGCTTCCTCACCAAAGGGGAGAGGCCAGACCCCAGGAGACGGACATCAGAAAGGTTGTCGAGGCAGCCTTTCTTGCCAACGCTCCTCCGGGAGGGAAAATGCCAACGCCCCCCCTCCCGGAGCTCGGTTTCGCTATCCAACCATTGAATCCGCTGTTCAAGTACCCTGCTTCGAGCAGGTTCAAAAAAATTCAAGATCGGTCCGGGAGAACATACCAAACCACGAAGCGTCCTACGGTTGACCGTGTAGAAACCCAAGTGTTTTGTCGTTCGGGCAGTAGAAAGGCTCCGGAATGGAGATTCGACTTCGCCATGTCGTCCGGAATGGCGAAATTACGCTAGGGACCAAGTTACACGGTCATTTTTTGCAACGAGAGAAACATGAACCCTCTACATGGCAGTATTCCACAGCTACCTCCTAGGCCAATTGACTTTTAGGTCGAGCTGCTTTCAGAAGGTTTTAAGGGTCCGTCTTCTGGCTCAACACCCTCCCTCTACGTGATGACATTATCCAAGATCCTGGTCGAATCTGACTAGGATATGGCCTCCGAAACGTAAACCCTGTGTGATGCTAGGTTATTGAAGGGTTTACATTATGGAGGTCGAGTTCTGGTGGTTTGCACTTGGGACATGGTCGAGAGGTTGCAGTTGAAGACGCGAAGCAATATGAACTGAAGAAATGGGGTTTGGATCTATTCTTCTCCCGCTATGGCAATTAGAAGTCAAGAGCCACTTTTGCAGTAGGAAGACATTGTTTGGGATATTCTGGATGATCGATAGATCCGAACCCTATTTCTTCAGTTGGCATGACTCTGCATACATGTTTAGAGATGGTGCACCGAGTTATCCATGAAAAGAACCACGTTTCGGCCTCCGAAACGTAAACCCTATGAGTTGCTAGGTTGTTGAAGGGTTTACATTTTGGAGGTCGAATTTTGGTCTTTTGCACTTAGGACACATGCTGTGATATGGATATGGTGTGTTAGAACCTCCAGGTTGCTTAAGGCAACCAATCTTTATGCAAAAAGGCATCAACTACATTAGGATCCTTTAAGCAAAATGAGGTAGTTGCACTTAGATCTGAATATCTCGAGTTGTGCTTACCTTTTTCAAATGATTTTTGGAGGAACAACAAGAGAAACGTTGTGGTGACATGTGGAAGAAAACTTGGCTCAATTTGGATCTAATTTGGTCAGTGCACTTCCCTGAGACAAAACACGATCTGCACACTCAAATGATGTTATCTCGAGTTTTTCAACATGCCAAGGTAGCTCAAACATGCCAAGGTGGTTCAAACATGCCATGCAGGCTCCAACATGCCACCTAGGCTCCAACATGCCAAGGTGGATCAAACATGCCACGTGGGCTCCAAAATGCCAAGGTGGCTCAAACATGCCAAAGTGGCTCAAACATGCCACGCGGGCTCCAACATGCCGAGGTGGCTCAAACATGCCATGTGGGCTCCAATATGCCACCTAGGCTCCATCATTCCAAGGTGGCTCAAACATGCCACCTAGGCTCCAACATGCCACGCGGGCTCCAACATGCCACCTAGGCTCCAACATGCCAAGGTGGCTCAAACATGCCACCTCGGCACCAACATGCCACCTAGGCTCGAACATGCCAAGGTGGCTCAAACATGCCACGCGCACACCAAGATGCCACCTAGGCTCCAACATGCCACCTAGGATCAAACATGCCAAGGTGGCTCCAACATGCCAAGGTGGCTCAAACATGCCACACACGCTCCAACATGCCACCTAGGCTCAAACATGCCAAGGTTGCTCAAACATGCCACGCGCGCTCCAATATGCCACCTAGGCTCCAACATGCCACTTAGGATTAAACATGCCAAGGTGGCTCAAACATGCCAAGGTGGCTCAAACATGCCAAGGTGGCTCAAACATGTTAGAATAAGACCTGCATATGTTGTTTAAGCCACCAATTGATCAGCGTGACACACTGACCCCAATTTTTGGTCCACAGTTTTTTTTTAGTTGTACGGAAGTGTTGTTTTATGCCAAAAACAACACCAAAATGGCCCCAAAAGTCCACGTGGCCCGTTTATCCGGATTTGCACAAAGAGACAGTGGTTTTTTGGCAAAAACATTCCACTGTGGTTTTTCTGGCAGCTTTTTGTTTTTGATCAACGTGTCCTTTTTTTCACTATTGTTTTTCACGAACTTTTGTCAACGTGTGGTTTTTTCTTGACTGTTGTTTTTTGGAGGAGCCACGCGTTGTTTGTATTCCAAAAAATGCATGTAGGTTTGAATATTAATACGTGGAAAATTGAAAAAGAATAGTTTTTATTTCCCTTTTCAATGTGTGTTGTTTTGTTTTCTCCACTTGTAGTTCTTTAAGTTAACATTGTTTTCACAAAAGAAAATACGTAATATCTAAGAAATCCACATGTATTATTTTAGAATAATTGTTGTTTTCAAATGTTGTTTTACTACGACAATATGTAGTTATTAGATATACCCATTTTTTTCTATATGTATTATGTTTTTTCTTTACATGTTGGTTTTAAAAGTTATTATTGTTTTCTTAAAAAACAATACGTAGTTTTAAAGAAACCTACATATAGGGAACATTGTTTTCCGTGATTTGATATGTAGCTACTAAGAAGTAGACACGTTGTTAGCTGTTGTCTCAATGAAATAAAATATATGTGGCTTTTATTTAAATTTAGAGAAACAACCCGTTTGGTCCGCTAACCAATCAAATATTGACACGTGGCACTCAATTTTTCAAAAAAAAAAGCAATTATTTATTAGCTATTGATAATTTCAATCTACTGAAAGGAAAAAGACATCATGGAGCAAGCATCATTTAAATGCAAATAAAATGAATACAGCATTGTGAATTTCCACTAAACTCAAGTTTGCCTTTAAGTTTTGATCTTAATTGATTCCATATTTAAACTCAAGCTTGCCGTGAAACACAGATTACATTTTCACAAATTTATATATTGTATAAACTCAATTTTGCTTGATTCAAATTCTTGCCATGGAGCTGATTTGATACATAGTAAATGATATGCATATTCTTCTTTTCATGGCACTGCCACCTTGCAAACCTGTCTGTTTCCTTTCATTATGCCAAAATATTCTGAAGAAAAGAAAGATCCCTTTTTCGCATGTTTCTTTACAAATGGAGGGCTGCCAAATGCATTTTTTGCAGTTTCTAATCCTCTCTCTTCTGCATAATAAAACACCGTGATAGTCACCCCCTTCATAGAAAAAGCCAGTGCCAATGCTCTTCCTGCAAAACAAACACAATAGAATATTGAGTGCTCAATTGATCTTATTTTGAAGTAGACAGAACAATCCTATGCTCATTGCCAAATTTTGGACTGAACCTTTTATTCAAAAATTGGTTTAAAAAGACAACAATGTTCAGAAATTGGTTTAGAAAGATAACAATGTTGGTCCTTTTCCGGTTTCAAAGGCATATCAAAACAATTAGCTTGCGGTATTCTTACTACGTTCTAGTTTCATATTCATAGAAACAGGCCCGTCTATGTAGTTTCTAGAAATACATCATGGGCATATGCAATCAGGGGAGGAAATAGAGAGTAGAATAAGATTTACCGATCCACGAGCCCCCTCCTGTGACAAGAGCTACCAAGCCTTCTTCGATCCTCATTCCAGTCTACTCTGTTGGATTAAGTCATCTTTAAGGATTTGCAACGGAAGCTCCAGATGGGCGGACTAGGTCATCTCAGATTGAAAGAAACAGTTAGATTTTTACAAGATCAAGAGAGCGGTGAATATGCTTTTTGCTGGAGTTACCTTGGAGTCCAAGCCACATCTTCTGCAGTCCTCTACCGCCATAGCCAGACCTCCAAACTCAGAACAATTAATTTCTTTGAGCACAAGGATATTCAGAATCTAGGCTGATCCAGATTGTCTTGTCCGGATTTATTGCAGCTCATGTCCATTTGACTACCCTTTCGCATCCGGAAGCGCCGAGCCATTTCCTGCTCCCATCGATGGATCTATGTAATGACCTTGATGTTCTTGATATTTTCCCGGCCTTTTTTACGAGGCCATTTTATACCGGGGCTTGATGCAAATGGACGAGCACCCACATCAAGAAGAAGCTTTGCCATCGCCAAGCAAAGGAGCTCACACCGATTCGCCAACGCCAAGGGGCCATTGCCAAGGGGAGAGAGGGAAAAAAGGGAGGAAAGTAGAGGGAGAGAGGAAAAACACAGGGAGGAGCTCTGCCGGATTCACCATCGCCAAGGGGCATAGCCAAGGGGTAGAGAGGAAAAAAAAAGGGAGGAAAGCACAGGGAGAGAGGAAAAACATAGGGAGGAGCTCTGCCGGATTCGCCATCGCCAAGCGGCCATAGTCAAGGGGAGAGAGGAAAAACACGAGAGAGAAAGCACAGTATGGAGGGAAACACATGGCGCAAGGCCAATCACATTAGAGGACTTGGATCAACATCTTAGCCGTTCATCGTGCTGTCAATCTCGACCATCAATTTCAAGGGCCAATATCTAACATAATAAAATGGGGATGAAGATCTCAACCGTCCATCTTGACGGTTTAATAAAATACTACTTGCATTTGCATGCATATTTTTTAGCAGGGTTGCCTAACCTCCCCTGCACACTTTCCTGCGTTCTGAGCTATGCCACGTGTCGTGCCACGTCATCTAAAATGGTTTTGAGCCGTCCGATTCTCTAATTTCGAATCGTACGGCCAGAGAAATTAGAAAACACAAGAAATTCTATGCCGTGCCTCCGACGTCCGAATAGCCCTGTCGGATGAACTCCGAGAAGAAAGTTGCATCGCTCTTCCTCTTCTTTTCTTTCCTTTCACCAACCTCCTTCCCTGTTCCCTCCGTTGTGAGTTCCCTCCCGTTGTGAGTGAGCATGCGGCCTAAATATTTTCCCATGCCAGATATCTCCGTTAGGGTATGGCAGATCTGACTCCTTTGGTGTTTACCGTCTGCAAGCATAGATGCATCATTCGGCAGGGCAACGGCTATAGAATGGCGAATCAGAGGATGGGTTTGAGAAGAGCAGATGAATATGGCTATTCTTGGATATGGCAGAAGGACGAATATGGCAAAGGTAGACGGTCACTATTCCGACCATTCCGACCCAGGAATCTTGCCGCAAATTCTTCCCAAAAAGCAGGTTCTAACCATTCCCACCCAGGAATCTTGCCTCAAATTCTTCCCAAAAAGCAGATTGTGAAACTTTTATAAGCAAGCCATGAAGGCAAGAAGAAGGTCTCTATGCTAAATCCAGCACCAGGGCTATTCTGGTTCTTGTTTTTGCTTCTAGATGGCCGGATTTGAGGGTTTTGCTATGATCAGGGGCATTCTTGCAGATCCTTTTAATGCAGGTAAGGGTTTCTAATTTGTAGTTAGGTTGAAATGGTTTGATTTTGCATGTGTTGTTTCATAGCCTGGCTGCCAGAAGGTTTACTGCCATCGAGCCTTCAAAGAAACTGATCTAAAAAACGTACAATAAAGAATGAGATGGGGGTCTTAGCTCCTGCGGTACTTTGATACTGTTGGATGCCGTTGATTTTTTCTATGCTTCTATTTTCCAAAGAGCATGATATGAACTTGAGTACACACTCTCCTTTTCTCGCATCTAAACTAAAGTTGAGTTTAAGTCCCGTGCCACGTCTTTGTTAATTTGATGTGATTGTGCCCTCTGTACTTTAAAAAGAGCCGTCCCGACTACCAAGAAGAAAGCACATTCAATCACTTTTGTTCATGGCCACCACTGCTAAAGCACATCCAATTCATGTCATCACTTTACAGGCAACATAGAAAGGTGGTGATGAACGACAGGCACATTCATGAGTTTAACTTTCCCTGTTAGCTTCCATGGGCTTTATGGTAGAAGTGTCAACTAGATGCCTTTATGATGGTTTGATTAAAACAATCTAACAGTTTCTTCTAACCGTTTTCTTACATTCCTTTTGTCATCCCACACCGCCAGACTAGGGCATAGATGTTTGAGAGTAAAATGAGAGCTGCTATATTTGAAGGATCCAACCTAATTATTTCTATTGTAGCTAATTCTGCTATGCTTATATCGCTATCATTCCTACAGGTACCAAGACAAGCCATCCACATTACTACATCGGGTGGAAATGGCATCGCATCAATAAATTGCTTTGTCTCTTCCATGTCCCCAGCACGGCAAAGGAGGCAAGCCATTGCAGCGTAAGCTTCAGATGCTATCTCAATATTGTACACTTGCCCAAAGGAACAAAGATAGTGGGCACCATTATTTCCTAGTAAACCATTGCTACATGAAGTAAGAAGAGAAATTAGGGTAACTCGTCATGCGGGAGTATGCTAAGTCTTTGCATGTCATCAAATAGCTTAATAGCCTCATAAGCACTCCCATGTTGACCATATCCCAAAATCATTGTGTTCCATAATACTATGTCTCTTACAGGCATCCTATCAAACAATTTGCGTGCCTCATTGATGCTACCACAGTTCATATACATGCTAAGAAGTGCATTATCCAATAAAATATCTTGTTCAATTCCTATTTCTACCAGGCATCTATGGATCTGCTTGCCCCATTGAAGAGCACCTGTGGTTGCGCATATGCCCAAAATGCTAATACATGCTACTCGATCCAAATGCAAGCCCTGCTCTTGCATTTGGCTAATAAGCTTCATAGTCTCGTTGATATCACTATGTTGGGAATATGCTGAAACCATTGTGGTCCACGATATTATATCTTATATGGACATCCTATCAAACACTTTACAAGCTTCCTTGATAGTACCGCATTGGACATACATAGCAATTATGTTATTCTGCACAGACGTATCCAGATCCCATCCATAGTTGATGATGCAAGCGTGCATCTTCTTTCCCCATTCTAGAGATCGTGAAGATGCAGCGAATTCTAACATGCTGAGATGAGCAACCTCATCAGGAACGATGCCACATTCTTGCATTTTCCAGAAGAATGAAAATGCTTCCTTATAATTGCCCTGTTCAGCAAGCCCAGATATGATGGAAGTTCAGGAGAACAAGTCGGTAATAGGCATTGTGTCAAATAAACACCAGGCATCTCTAATGGAACCAGATTTAGAATACAAACCAATAAGTATGCTGGCCATTGAAACTTCCACATCCAACCTAGTCCGTATTAGGAAGCTGTGCAAAAATTTCCCCCATTCTAATGTTTTTGTATTTGGAGAAAGATTAAGAGCAACAGTATATGTTATCTTATCTGGTTTCAAACCATAATGTTGGATTAGCAAAAGAACTCATCTCCACGTTGAGCATAGGCTGTGAGTAACGTATTCCATGGCACTAAATCTCATTTAGGCATTCCCTCAAACAACTGACATGCATCTTTTATGCTCCCACAATTTGCATACATGTCAACCAGTGCATTTTCTACAACAAGATCAATACCTAGTCCAAATTTTATATAACAGGCATGAATATATTTGCCCCATGCCAAAAATTCTGCAGATGTACATGCATGCAGAACACTTGCATATGTGACCTGATCTGGCTCAAAGGCATTTTTTTGCATTTCTAGAAACACATTGATGACTTCAACACTATTACCATGCTCGGCAAATCCTGAAAGCATTGCATTCCAGGTTACCATGTTTCTTAAAGGCATGTTGTGAAAAACTTGAAGGGCATCTCCGGTGCTTCCACATTTCATATACAGGGTAAGAATGGCGCTGCCAATAAAAATGTCAGAACCAAATCCTGACTTAATAGCACCAGCATGAATGCATTTTCCCCATTCCAGGTTTCTTGCTGCACTGCAGGCACTCACCACACTGACATACATGACACTATCTGGGTTGAATCCGTTGGACTGCATGATCTGAAAGAGTATGATAGGCTCATTGCCATGTCCATGGTGGGCATAGCCCATAACCATGATTGTCCAAGTGACAATATTCCTAGTGGCTATTCTATCAAAGACTTGGCAAGCATAATTCATGTTTCCAGACTTGGTATACATGCTTAAAAGAGTATTCTGAAAAGGCATGTCCACAGCTTCAAGCCCTGAGATATCTGCCTTGATGGCGATTCTAGAATCAGCATGGATATACCTTCCCCACCCTAATGATTTTGCATGGGCAGTTGCAGATAGGACACTTACATAAGTAACCATGTGGCAAATGCAACCAATTTGCACGTGCATTTAGAGTGGGATTATCTTAATTTTTCTCTTCCATGTGATTAACACATGATGGTATGGTCTATGCATATTAATGAGCAAAATCACTTAAATCCAAGTTATGGTATGATTGTATAATTTGTATACTTGAAGCCTTCATCCAACATATTCTTGTCTCATCCACTGGACAGCGAGTTCATGAGTTTTTCAACTTGCGTTGCATATTTTCCTAAGAAGATGCTTAAAGAGATTACTGTCCAGAGTATATGTATTGTTTCAACCTTTTTTATAAAATAGTGCTCAGCCAATGTATGAATATGAGTTGTTACGAAGGCAAATCATATTTGCACTCATGTCGCTATGCAGCTCGCCAATATAGCTACTCTATATCCCCCCCCTCCCCCCCCCCCCAAACCTTCACCTCAACCCTGCAATTCCGCTAGTTTAAATATATATAATAGATTTTATCCCCCCTTTTTTTTCCTAATTGTTTCTCCTATTGTGCCCCACTCTTTTCTCTCTGCCGCCTTTTTATATACAACTCCCTACCCCTACCCTTGAGGTATGGCCAGGGTTCTTTGGGAGAGGACCTTTGGGGCGAACTGCCTCCGAAACGTTTTAAAGGTCCATCTTATGACGTCAACACCCTCCCTCTACGTGATGACATTGTGCAAGATTTTGGTCGAATCTGACTAGGATATAGCCTCCGAAACGTAAACCCTGTGTGTTGCTAGGTTATTGAAGGGTTTACGTTATGGGGGTCGAGTTTTAGTCGGTTGCACTTGGGTCATGGTTGAGAAGCTGCAATTGATAACATGAAGCAATAGGAACTGATGGAATGGGGTTTGGAGTTATCCTCCTCCCAGTGTTGCAATTAGAAGCCAAGAGCGCCTTTTACTGTAGCAAAATTGTTTGGGATCATTCGGGATGGCCAATAGATCCAAACTTCTGTTATTCGATTTGCCATGGCTCGCATGTGTGTTTTAGCAAAGGCACCTAGCTATCAAAGAAAATCGACCACGTTTTGGCCTCCAAAAACGTAAACCCCAATGTGTTGCTAGGTTATTGTAGGGTTTTGCGTTTGGGCCAAAATGTGATCGTTTTCTCGGATAGCTAGGTGCACCTTTGCTAAACACACATGCGGAGCCATGGCAACTAAAATAACAGAGTTTGGATCTATTGGCCATCCCGAATGATCCCAAACAATTTTGCAACTGCAAAAGGTGCTCTTGACTTCTAATTGCCACAATGGGAGGAAGATAAATCCAAATCCCATTCCTTCAGTTCCTATTGCTTCACATTTTCAACTGCAGCTTCTTGACCATGTCCCAAGTGCAACCGACTAAAACTCGACCTCCATAACGCAAACCTTTCAATAACCTAGCAACACACAAGGTTTACATTTTGGAGGCCGTATCCTAGTCAGATTCGACCAGGATCTTGCACAATGTCATCACATAGAGGAAGGGTGTTGATGCCAGAAGACGGACCCTTAAAACCTTTCGGAAGCAGTTCGCCCCAAAGGTCCTCTCCCGAAGGCCCCTGGCCACGGACGGGCAACTCTCCCACTCCAAAACTGTGAACTGACTCTGCCAATGGACTCAAAATGTCGACTTTACCTTGGGGACCAAGTTTCGTGGGCAGAAGACCACCCCTTCTCCAAAAAGCACCAAAGTAGCTCATGTCCAACACGTTCGTAGTCAATTGGCCTAGGAGGTGGCTGCGGAATACCGCTATGTAGAGGGTTCGCGTTTCTTTCGTTGCCAAAAATGATTGGTCCCTGGGGTAATTTTGCCATTCCGGACGACATGGCGAAGTCGAATCTCCATTCCAGAGCCTTTGTACTGCCCGAACGACAAAACACTTGGTTTTCTACGCGGTCAACTCGCAGAACGCTTTGTGGTTTGATAAGTTCTCCTGGACGGATCTTGGATTCTTTTGAGCCTACTCGAAGCAGGTTACTTGAATGACGGATTCAACGGTCGGATAGGAAAATTGAGCTCCCGGAGGGGAGGGGGGGGATTGGCATTTGCCCTCCCAGAGGAGCGCTGATAGGAAAGGTTGCCTCGACAACCTTTCTGAGGTCCATCTTCAGGGGTCTGGCCTCTCCCCTCTGGTGAGGAAGCTGCGCAAAGTCCTGGCCTTGTTCGAGTTGGGGAAGTATGTCAACGCATTAAGTTCTTCAGATCCCTCTATTCTATTCCTTGCCAAACTCCTCTACCAAAAATTTCAAAGGTTATCAAATTTCTTGCATAAAGTCCTAGTCATCATGTCCATGTCACCATCATCTAGCCATGTCACCTAAAATTTGCCAACATCACCCAATGAAAAGACCAAAGATCCTTTTTGGCCTAGTCAAAACTTGACCTTGCTTACTTGGCATGCCATGTCACCACTTGGGGTGGCTAGGTGGCATGCCTGAGCCACCTTGGCATGTTTAAGCCTGGGTGGCATGTTGGAGCCTGCGTGGCATGCTTGAGCCACCTTGGCATGTTGGAGCCCACGTGGCATATTTGAGCCACCTTGGCAAGTTGGAGCATAGGTGGCATGTTAGAGCCCGCGTGGCATGTTTCAGCATGTTGGAGCCTAGTTGGCATGTTGGAGCCACCTTGGCATTTTTGAGCCTAGGTGGCATGTCTGAGCCACCTTGGCATGTTGGAGCCCACGTGGCATTATGGAGTCCACGTGGCATGTTTAAGCCTAGGTGGCATGTTGGAGCCTAGGTGGCATGTGGGAGCCACCTTGGCATGTTTGACCCTAGGTGGCATGTTTGAGCCACCTTGGCATGTTGGAGCCCACGTGGCATTATGGAGTCCACGTGGCATGTTTGAGCCTAGGTGGCATGTTGGAGCCTAGGTGGCATGTGGGAGCCACCTTGGCATGTTTGACCCTAGGTGGCATGTTTGAGCCACCTTGGCATGTTTGAGCACGTTGGAGCCTAGGTGGCATGTTTGAGCCACCTTGGCATGTTGGAGCCACCTTGGCATGTTGGAGCCTAGGTGGCATGTTGGAGACCACGTGGCATGTTTGAGCCCACCTTGGCATGTTTGAGCCTAGGTGGCATGTTGGAGCCTAGGTGGCATGTTGGAGCCACCTTGGCATGTTTGAGCCTAGGTGGCATGTTTGAGCCACCTAGGAATGTTGGAGCCTAGGTGGCATGTTGGAGACCACGTGGCATGTTGGAGACCACGTGGCATGTTTGAGCCACCGTGGCATGTTAGAGCCTAGGTGGCATGTTGGAGCCTGCGTGGCATGCTTGAGCCACCTTGGCATGTTGGAGTATAGGTGGCATGTTGGAGCCCGCGTGGCATGTTTGAGCACGTTGGAGCCCTAGGTGGCATGTTTGAGCCATTTTGTCATGTTGGAGCCTAGGTGGAGCCCACGTGGCATGTTGGAGCCCACGTGGCATATTTGAGCCACCTTGGCAAGTTGGAGCATAGGTGGCATGTTGGAGCTGCGTGGGCATGTTTGGGCACGTTGGAGCCTAGGTGGCATGTTTGAGCCATTTTGTCATGTTGGAGGCTAGGTGGCATGTTGGAGCCACCTTGGCATGTTTGAGCCTAGGTGGCATGTAAGAGCCACCTTGGCATGTTGGAGCCCACGTGGCATGTTTGAGCCACCTTGGCATGTTGGAGCCTAGGTGGCATGTTTGAGCCACCTTGGCATGTTGGAGCCTAAGTGGCATGTTGGAGCCTAGGTGGCATGTTAGAGCCACGGTGGCATGTTGGAGCCTAGGTGGCATGTTTGAGCCAACTTGGCATATTTAAGCCTAGGTGGCATGTTTTGAGCCACCTTGGCATGTTGGAGCCTAGGTGGCATGGTGGATCCCACGTGGCATGTTTGAGCCACCTTGGCATGTTGGAGTCTAGGTGGCATGTTGGAGCCTAGGTGGCATGTTTGAGCCCACCTTGGCATGTTTGAGCCACCTGGCATGTTTGAGCCTAGGTGGCATGTTGGAGCCTAGGTGGCATGTTTGAGCCACCTTGGCACGTTTGAGCCTAGGTGGCATGTTGGAGCCACCTTGGCATGTTGGAGCCTAAGTGAGCCTGCATGGCATGTTTGAGCCTATGTGGCATGTTTGAGCCACCTAAGAATGTTGGAGCCTAGGTGGCATGTTGGAGCCCACGTGGCATATTTGAGCCACCTTGGCAAGTTGGAGCATAGGTGGCATCTTTGGAGCCCTCAGCGTGGCATGTTTGAGCACGTTCCTAGGTGGCATGTTTGAGCCATTTTGCATGTTGGAGCCTAAGTGGCATGTTGGAGCCACCTTGGCATGTTTGAGCCTAGGTGGCATGTTAGAGCCACCTTGGCATGTTGGAGCCCACGTGGCATGTTGGAGTCCACGTGGCATGTTTGAGCCACCTTGGCATGTTGGAGCCTAGGTGGCATGTTGAAGCCCATGTGGCATGTTTGAGCCACCTTGTCATGTTGGAGCCTAGGTGGCATGTTTGAGCCACCTTGGCATGTTGGAGCCTAGGTGGCATGTTGGAGCCCATGTGGCATGTTTGAGCCACTTTGGCATGTTTGAGCCTAGGTGGCATGTTAGAGCTACGGTGGCATGCTAGAGCCTAGGTGGCATGTTTGAGTCAACTTGGCATATTTAAGCCTAGGTAACACGTTGTGAGCCACCTTGGCATGTTGGAGCCTAGGTGGCATGGTGGAGCCCACGTGGCATGTTTGCGCCACGTTGGCATATTGGAGCCTGCATGGCATGTTAGAGCCCGCGTGGCATGTTGGAGCCACCTTGGCATGTTGGAGCCACCTTTGTGGCATGTTTGAGCCACCTTGTGTATTTTGAGCCACCTTGGTGGCATGTTTGAGCCACCTTGGCATGTTTGAGCTGATTGGGACCTGAGATCATGTGCATATGCTCAAAAAATGGATTTGAGGCATAAAAAAGCAAAACTCTCTCTCTCTCTCTCTCTCTCTCTCTCTCTCTCTCTCTCTCTCTCTCTCTCTCTCTCTCTCTCTCTCTCTCTCTCTCTCTCTCTCTCTCTCTCTCTCTCTCTCTCTCTCTCTCTCTCTCTCTCTCTCTCTCTCTCTCTCTCTCTCTCTCTCTCTCTCTCTCTCTCTCTCTCTCTCTCTCTCTCTCTCTCTCTCTCTCTCTCTCTCTCTCTCTCTCTCTCTCTCTCTCTCTCTCTCTCTCTCTCTCTCTCTCTCTCGCGTTGGTCGTGTTGGTCGTGTGGTTAGTCCACTCGTCTAGCACATTGAGGTCTCGTGTTCGAGCCTCACTAGGATCTTGGCATCCCAAGACCTTTGGCCCTTGGTATCCTTGTAGGGGGTGGTGCTCCATGAAGAGGGAGCGTCGTATGTCCTAAAGGATCTTTGGCTTGTGCTCTGACGTATACATTTCTCTCTCTCTCTCTCTCTCTCTCTCTCTCTCTCTCTCTCTCTCTCTCTCTCTCTCTCTCTCTCGCGCACACACCACGAGGATCTGATAGACTTGTTGGTTCCCATGGATGTTAAAGTTAAATTCAGTTCAATTCAATTTTGAGATCTTCATAATGCCTTTGCATTCTAGTTTTCTATAAGCATGAGGGGTAAAGGGACAATAGATGAGATATTGCATTTTTGCACCGGTCCCCGCACCCCTCAAGGAATACAAATCAAATTCTTGATGGTTTTGTTATGCAAAAATAGGTGTTAAGTAATTGAAGTAGTTGAAGTAACTTGTCTTACATGGAATACTAGTATAAGGACATGTGATCGTGCACGTGCATCACATGTAGCAAATCAAGTACTTTGTCCTACCACTATAAAGACCCGTGATATGGAAGGATAGGACATGTAGAGAATCAAGTATTCTTTCCTACTTCTATAAAGACATGTGACAATAGAAGTATTACACATGTCGTAATTCATGTATTCTTTCCTACAATGCCTTAGCAAATAAAGTTACTACTATAAAGACATGTGACATGGAAGCATATGACATGTAGAGAATCAAGTATTCTTTCCTACTTCTATAAAGACATGTGACAATAGAAGTATTACACATGTCGTAATTCATGTATTCTTTCCTACAATGCCTTAGCAAATAAAGTACTCTGTCCTACTACTATAAAGACATGTGAATAGAAGTATAGGACATGTAGAGAATCAAATATTCTTTCCTACATCTATAAAGACATGTGACAATAGAATTATTAGACATGTAGAAATTCAAGTATTCTTTCCTACAGTGGATTGTATTATAAAATGACATGTCACAATAGAAGAAACTACAAAACAATAGTGGATGTTTTAGTCCACTGAAAAAAGAACACCATTATCGAACAAAACCATACCTCCACAAATCCACATGTAGGATTCTTTGAAAAAAGAACATGTAGACCTACCAAAACTGATGTTTTCAACAGTGGACCAAAAACCGGGGTGAGTGTGTGAATGGCTCCATCCTCTGTGTGCACTCTATCATTTTTGTGGATAGAAAGCAAGCCAAACTGCTCAAACAAACTGCACTCCATAGCACATGATATTCAGCAGTGCGCCGAAATGAGAACCAGCCCAAGGTTGTGCTTGCTCCTGAGATGATGCAAATCTATGAGTTTTGTGTTCCACTGTACCATGTAGAATTATGTTACCCTACTTGTCAAGGCAATGAAACCTACCAACAAAAATACGTGCATCTTCTACTCTGATTCTCATGCGCCAGTACAGAAGCTTGGGGGCTTGCCTTACAATTGGAGAGACGGACTGCTTCGCGGTGCCATCATCGTTGCCGAATCCTTCTTCCATTGCCTTGCTAATGCACACATCCTATATTATCCTTCAAAATAATTAGTGGACATTGATGCATGCAAAGCTTTAGGTCGACTATGGTGGAACCAAAGGAGGAGGTCTGGAGGTTTGTGGGAGACTGCAACCGGAGCTCAGCAGTGAAGCCTTGATTTTGCAAACCAGTGAGTCCGAGATTTATTTGTACATTTTCAGGTATTTATTGTTTATATATTTGACAATTCAATGGTTTATAATCCAATGGTTAAACTTAAAAAAAGCTCAAAAGGTATCACTTAACCTAATTTATATCTAACCATACGTAATGCACACTTGTTACTCTTTTGTCCGATGGCCGTATCTGTAGATTAACTCGGAAGAGTGGAAGGAGGGCAGGAAACATGCCTATAGAAATTCAACCTACTGGAACCACCTATTGCAGGTAAAAAACTGACAAAGAAGAGGATGGGAAGGGGCTTATGGGGATCTATGTTCGGCGCTACAGAAGATAAAGCCACCATAGCCACAACTTCCAAAGGTCAAAAAATAAAGCATTTCGTTCTCTGATTGCGGTGATGGCTATGGGTTATGTAGTTAACAACCTTCTATGCATAGACCACCTTGAACCTATGCAAAATGCAACTCTGTGACTTGAATCTCTGTAAAATGCCGGAATTGTACTTACTGCCAAAACAAAGTAGAGAATAAGATTTTCACACTTACCACGTGCCAGAGGGTAATTCGCTCAAACGTGCATTACGTAAGGGAAAGTCCATTGCCTCAAAATATTTCCTCGAGAATATTCCCTCGGTGGCAATACAGCTTCGCCGCTTGGGCGCCGCCTCAAGAAATTCCCTCTACTTGCAACGGTCTAGGGCCATGTACTTACCTTTTTGACACGTATTTTTATACATACTACTTGCATATGGGGAGCATCAATATGCGGGTCTGAGGTGTAATTTTTCCCACCCTAGATCGGGTATATTTTTGAGAATATGCTAGGATCCAATGAACAAAAATAATAATAACTAGTAATGGTGCCCGGCGTTGCCGGGCTTTAGCTACAATATATGATGTAGAAATGAGATAGAAATAGCAGAGGAAGCATTTATTAGATTTGTTTGTTGGTGCTATATGGAAGAAGTGACCATAGATTTGAGTCCAATTGCTTGTTTGCTGACAAAAATAGTCAGAAATATTCCTTTTTAAATGTGTGCAACTTGCAATATGGGAGCCCTTTGGGTTCCAGCTTTAAAGGTCAATGTCTTGCTTGTTTGTTGACAAAAGTATTGCAAATGGTCAATGTCTTGGTTGTTTATTGACAAAAGTACCTCAAATTTTCTTTCTTAAATGTGTGCAATGAATATATAATGTTGCACAAACAGCAACCCATGGAATTACAAAGGACGTTATCACCCTGAGTTGGACAATGAGTTTGATAATCTCTGTGGCACTTGCAATATGGGAGCCCTTTGGATTAATGATTCATCACTAAGATGAAAACTTTAAAAATTTTAATGAAAAGAAGGATGATAAAGTATGATACTTTAAAGATTTTGCATAGAACATTTGCATCTTTTAGACTATAAATCCTGACTTGTTTGACGCTGCGTCTGCATTGCCAAGCACAATGCAAAACAATTTTGTGACTATAGTACACTCGTGTTTTTGTATTTGTAGCTTCAAGATGCATGTGGAATAACAGAAATACATAAAGCATGCCAAAGGAATAAATGTATCCAGGGTTATGATATGACAAATTAACACTTATGCTTTTCCTACGTTTGTGTCCATTAGAGAGTCTTTGAGCAAAAGCAAAGAGGTATTTGCTGACTGTGTCAAACTTGCTGCAGTATGAGATAGGAACAAAGAAATGAAGGCAGTTGAGCATAAGAATAGGTGTTCGCTGCATTGAAAAGAACTGTGTTCTAACAGGAGCTGGGATTATATGCTTTCTTCACTTTAATTCTGCTCGTCTCATGCCGTGGCTCCAGATTTTGAATTGGTGACCTTAGGATAGCTAAGGCAAATCAATTATATAGTATGTACTGTGGACTTGTAATGTTCTTGTGCAGACATTCCAGCCCTGCAAAATAATACATGACCAAAAGCAAATACGTTGTCGATAATATACAAATGCAAAATAATCTACTTGGCCTTGCATAGTTCTGTGGTGTATACGCATTAAATGAAAGACTTCCATCACCTGATTTTGAATGCCTCTCTGCACGCTGTTGGTGCAGCAAGCATAATGAAGCCCTTGATATGAATGAGTGACAGTTGCTAGCCATGGTCATTTTCTATTCGTACAGTGGCATGAATCGTAAGGGTGTGATGTCAAAAATGCACCTGCAATGTCAAACATGAGATATCAACGTTTCAGAGATAGAAAGCAACGCTATAAGCAAGAATTGTCACATACAACCATAAGCTCGTTGAAATTGAAAAAGAGCTTGGCCTTCATTTTGCCATGTAAAGTATTTAATAACATAACATTTATGCACAAAATGAAGACATGGAAGTAAGTAAGCTGACTGCATTATCAACACTATTCACTGCATTGAAGTGATTACACTTTGGACAGTGTCCATTCCATGAGTGCAGCTACTAATAATTTATGCCATCACGTATGATTAAGTCCTAGTAAAAAATTTTTAAGAACATGTAAACTCGAAGATAACATATAGACAAATATTTAAGAACATGTAAGCTCGAAGTAAGATATAGATGGTTATAGTAAAACTACCTGTTATACTTTTGGGACATTGCTTGAACTACTTTCCAAGCATTTGCCACAAATTTGCCCATCCCATGCAAGTTAATCATTGAATTGAGAAGGGTAATGTTGAAGTCGGACTTGTAGCTTTATGATTTCTGCAGAATATGGACATAAAGAATAATTGTAAGCCCAATCCTGATAATTAAACAAAATGAAATAAGAACATTATAGGAGACTTATTTCTGCTAAAGCATCTTATAGTGACTATGAAATGAAGAGCAATAATTATGGGAAAAACTCTAATCTAATATTAATGGTGGCTGGGTATTGTGCTCTGCTAAGTGTTTCTCCTGTGCATAATAAAGCCATATGGGTTTTCTTGCATGTCCCCGGAATCCTCCCAGTTTGTGACCCACCATACGGGCTCTTACGTTAGGAACAGCAATCGTGTGACCAATCATAGTAGGTGCAATCGTGGATGCACGGGACCAGGTTATTATTACTTTCCCTTCTAAGGGTCTCAATCTTTTTTATTAAGTGATCAGCTAGAACCTTTTCTTAGTGAACAATAAGAACTATGCAATCTAGACATGTTCATACTTATAATCAAGCTTCGAAGGATCTGGTAGGCACATGCTGAACTCCATGATGGATGACATGTTTTATAGAAATGCAGTTCATCATAACACTGGGTGTATATCCTTCCAGCAAACACTTCTTTGAAAGTCTCCAAAAGTACATATGTTAGCACTTCTGCATTTAAAATTCTGCAACATCGAGCACCCAAGATCTACAAAAATGGCACATTAATTCAATGCAGGTCTGAACATGTGTTCTCATTATATAACTTGAGAGGCTAGAATCCAGAAATTCGGAAATTCCAAGAGCAGATGCTTCTTCTAACAATGTTTATTACCAAAGGCCCCGCTCAAAGCTACTAATTTTTTGCATTTATTGCCAAAGGCCTCTGTTGTTTTATTTTCCAGCACTACTCTTCTAAAGGTATACCAAATTAGATTGAGAAGCAAGATTAAAGGTCCACCCTATATAAATGAAGATCAGGTCAACAATCTGCTCCACAAAACAGGAATTGATCCAAGGATCTGCAACAACATATTGAAACTCTAATAGAAAAAATACTATAACTTATAATGAAGCAACATATAACATCTCTTAGCACATTCGATTCTATAATATACCTGGATATATGAAGCTACAAAGCATCAACTTTAAAAAGCTATTTTGTTTTAACAAATTTTGCAACAGATCCTTCCATGTCAGCACCCCTTCATCATAAACGGTTCCTGTAGAGTATAACCTGAAATAGAATTTCCAATATACAGTGATTAAAGCTAAATCTCATATTCCAGAAGAAATTTTCTCACCAATTCCTTGAATACTGCATCTTTGAGATCTTTTGAGGATAAATCTCTGGAATCACCATCTGCCATATCAATCTTTGGGTTTATGCTTCCATCTATCTCGTGTCCAGAAGTAGATGCATTCTGGGTTTATGCTTCCATCTATCTCATGTCCAGAAGTAGATGCTACATTGCCACCAGGTGTTTCTACCAAAACGGTCATGCTGGACGGCAAAGATCCTCTAGGGTTTGCAAGCCATAGCCAAGCCTGACAAAAGGTTAACTGCAAAAACCATAACCAAAACCACGGCTTCCTATTAGGGATGAAATATCCCTAAATGCATCCATTTTTGTATCCATTCTTTTTGTTCTTATTGTGAAATACTCAGATTTGTGAGGTACCTGAGCAAGCAATGATGCTGCAAGAGATACATGAGCAAGCGATTCTGCAAGAAAATCGGGTCCTGATCCTCAGCATCATTTGCTATTCACTGCACAACAAAAGTGTAACCATCATCTGTAGCATTATATAACTTTGATTTAACAATACCCTCTCTATATCAAGACCATAAAGCATGGTAAATCTTGATCTTCTCATGCTCATAAGCAGATCCAAGATTTCAGCTGATATATAAAGTAACAAATTTCTACTTACTCCACTTAAATCGTCAGTGTCAGCATCAGAGGTGCACAATACCTGTTCTAAATCCAACAAAAACAGACCATGGTCTGTCACAATTTGAAGCATGACTATGCAAGGGCAAAACCATATCCAACATATTTGACCTGCATTTAGGGATCATTGGCATCTGTAGGACAGTACCAAAGTGATCTACTCCATCAAATCATCTACTTGTTGGCATGGGAGCTATCAGTTCAAGTATGCATGTCTATGAGTCGGAAACCCTGTATCAGATTACCAAAAGGTATTGCCGACCATGCTTGCATGCAAAAAAACTATGCTATCATGTAGATTCGGCCAAGGTAGAACTTGTACACCATAAACCCAGTATAAATTCAGCATAAGATCTCTTTACATCTAATCCTTATTTTTTTCTAGGAGGAATACCTTGTTCATGTAGACGGCCTACAAAAAATATAGAAGAACTGTTGCCTAACTCTGAGTAGTGAGCAAGATTATTCGGCTCCAGTTGCTCTGAATCCACGGACACCCGTCCAGTGCATCCAACACTGCATGATCCTGAGAAATCATGGCATGCACGATTTCAAAAAGGAAAAAAATTGGATGCCAAAAGCATACGAAACAAAAAATTCATGCCACGAAACCTAGCCGTAGCAATCGTGGCCTCCATGCCGTGCTGCATGCTCCTGGAGTGACGTCCAACACAATCTTTACCCGGACAAAATTCCTAATCTGGCCAACATTGAAATCATACAAAAATCCTTTCTCAATTTTTGGACTATCGAGAAGTTTTCCCGGTAACCAAAATTCTTAAAACCTAGGGAAACCACCTTAAAGAAAAATCCTAAAAAGTTTTCGGATAGTCGGGAAAACCAAATTTAAACAATAGACTAGTAAACGTGTGCCCGGCGTTGCCGGGCTAATGTCCTAGCTTGTATCTGTACTTAGCCTTTAACGTCCATATGTTCAACTTCCGACAACACCACAGGCAGGTTGATGCTTGCAAGAATAGACATTTATTTTCATTGAATTTATCTAATAACAGTATCATCAATGTATTAACTTTGTGTGCCCGACATATCTAGTAAACGTGTGCTCGTCGTTGCCGCGTATAAGTGTAGATGTATGTCACTTTTGATTTGTGATAACCTCTCCAACTATCTCTTTAATCGTCCATCACAAATATGTGTCAATTTCAACTAATAATATTGGTTCCAAATACTTAAATGTTCATTGTGTACTAAAGCCTGCATTTGTTATGATAATGTCCAATATTATTGCGCATAAGTGAAAGGATGCATGCTCATTAGCGTATGCCCTAATAGTCCATGGTGACTTCAGCATATATGATGAAGATGAGCATAGTAACAACTGAAAATCTAGAGGTATTTCACGAATTGAGATGGTAAATGATAATGCCAGTGAGAGTTGAGATGTGATTTAGCTAAATGCAGCATTATCCATAGTGGCACATTATGAATTCATTCATTGTTTCTTAGGTATATGAGGGATTGATATGCTTGAAAACACTTTCCAAATAAGAGAGAGTAACAAAACAGCTATCACTTATATAAAATTGTTAACCACAATACATGGATAATATTGTTTGGCTACGTCACAAAAAGTCACAAAAGTAAAGTAAGATCAAATTTCCATGTTTCTAATGAAACGGATGTTGATTATATATCATTATATAATACACATACATAAGCATGCATATCTTAAACTTCCAGAAGAAAATATTTTAAACTATATCCTGAGAGAAAGTGCATTACGGAGCGCCTGGTTTACAGCTTCAGCGTTAACACATCCTGGATTGCTTTTTCCTCAAAATGCATGGATATATTTTAACACCTCGTATCATGCTGGCATTAGCTTGGTTATCAGGCTTAATTGAAGGACGTCGATTCCCAGGGCATAGTTGCCCTTGAGAATAAGGCATCAGGCAAGTATCAAAGACTGCTTTTCATTTACTTCCATGATATCTTTGCTTCTCCTATAGATAACATCTTAGATGGGGTAAAAGTGAAATGCATGGGTAAGTCATTGATTCAAACTGCCCACGATGTTTCACGATTTACATATGAGACAACTCCTCCCGAAGGTAGGCTCGTATAATGGAATCAGATATCGTCTCAGGACAAAATGATTTATAGAACTTAAAATGCGCTCCATTACATATTCCAGCACATGTGAATTCCTTTGATACTAAAACACCAATTCACCAGTGCACTTTGTCATCTAATAAAAGAGTCAAACAATTGGAGGTTAGCCAAAGCACTACATTACCCAATAGGTAGATACATGTACTCCATCCTCCACCTACCTCACTCAAGGCACATTCGCTAATAAATAGGAAGTCATCAATTAGTTGGATGAAGTGCTCCAACTTGTCAACCTCGTCGGTGCAATGGGCTCCTCAATTTTCACACTTGCTACCCCATACACATGAGCGTGGTATCTTCGTTCTCAATCAAAGGGAAGGAGGGAGAAATGAATAAAATGAGATAGATGGTATTACAAAGGGAGGGAGGGAGGGAGGGATTCAATGCACACGTAATGAAACAAAGCTATATTCTCCAAATTATATAGCATTAGTCAAATCTGGGCAAGGTGAATAACAGAACCCTCTTTTTAATATCAATACGGGTGAAGCCTTTGTGCAAATTTTCAACATTGACATCTGTACCTCTAGGCGTAAAAGTACAAAGAGAAAGGAATTATTGAACAGAACAGTCAACATTACAACATGATAAAAGGAAATAAACTTGCAAAATAGTAGATCTAGTGATATGGTTACAATGCAAACATACGCCCAAGTATATGTATCTCTATGGGTTTTTGATACTGATCGTTGGCCTCTTCCTCATCGGCCAATGAATTCTTCCAAAGTTGGATTCTTGCCAGAAGCTCTCTGCGAAATTTGCCCTTGCAGCTGGTTGATCTACTCTGCCCTTGCAAATCCGACCCTCTCTCCTTTTACTCCCTACATTAATGTCCTTTTTTATCCATTTCTTATCGTCCTTTTCTTCTCCATTGCTTTCATTGCCCCTAAATTATCTCGACTTTAACACTCTATAAAATGCATTCAGTCAGCACGCATCAAATCCTACTCTACCACCCAATCTTCGTATGTTTTTCACTTACTTACACCTTATTAAAATCCACTCTATCATCCCATCTTGATATGCTTCACTTAACCTTTGATGTTTTAACGCTTCTGCAATTGCACAACATTATAACTCAAAAATAAAAAGATTGTGATTTCTTTTATGAATATTCTCTAACCCATTTGTGCTAATGTAAGGACTCATTTCTTCATATATTGCAATGATATAAACTTCATAATCATTATATCAGTAGTGTAGCAACATCATTGTTGTCATTGGTAACATATTGGGATCGTGACTTTCACAATACAATTTAATGCAGTTTTTCATTTGTCTATTCGTAGGTGAAGACTTATACACTCAGTAGAAGCTTTAAAGATGCCATAAAGGAACATTGCACTCTCTAACTGATGGAATAATCTAGAGTGCTGCATCTATAAGGTACAATTAGGATTCTGAAAATACATTTGAAGGACCTTCCCTCTTCTTTTGCTCTGGCATTTTATGTGCTTTATTATTATTTCACATATGCATATCACATAAAAGTGAGAAGATGGATATCGTGTAAAAGTGAGAAGAAATATACATGTCCGGACATATAGCGCTAATGTAAACAAATCATTTTCAGAATAAGCAACAAAAATAGCAACTCAGCAAAAGTATTGCATGGAGGCATATATATGCCACTTGTGGTGCACATCATTTATGTAGCAATAGAAAAAATGTAGATTGTAAGGATTTGAACCTTGATATGTCATACCAACATCGCGAGCATAAAGAACTCAAGCTATAAAAACAAAGAACCATTGAGGATTGGCCTAATCAGGTATACCTCTATCATTGAACTCATGTGGCATGGCAGTTCTGGTGCATAAAGGTCAAAGATGACATTTATCATTCAACTTTGCCATGGCATGTCTTACAAACATTAATCATCCCGCCCTCCCACCCAATTGGGCGGGATAATTTCAAATGCGTGTATTATGTTCCCATTCGAAACCCTATTCAGCACATCTGCATTCGAAACCCTATTCAACATACTGTGCATGTCGACTCCAGCGGCCTCCTACTCCGGCCCCCTGGCGGATCCAACTCCGGCCATTCCAGCGCATCCCGAGCACTCCCGCCCGTGGAGGTCCAGCGATTCCCCTGTCTTAGCTTTTCATTGTTTTCTGTTGTTAGATTTGAAGGATCGAAACCTTCCCTGTTTTCTTTTGTCAGATTCGAAGGCAAATAGGGAGGATGGAGGCACCGAATAGGGAGCATGAAGGCAAATAGGGATTCAGAGGCGAAGCTACAGTCTATATGATAAGCTCTGGCAGCAAACAACGGCCTTGGCAGAGCTCAAGGGATTACCTTCGATACAGGAAGAAGATCGGGCTCCAGATTGGCACCCTTATGGTATCTCCATGCTCTATTTTGTTTTTTGGAATTTTCCTTAGCTTGAGACTGACATGTGTGTGTGGTGCTCCCCTTTGTTGCCCAGGCCGCCAGACCCTTGGCTGCCAGATTGGGCATGGAGGTCGATGATCTTTCCTTTGCAGAGCAGCAGCAGGTTATGGATTTGGGCGAAAAGCTTAGCTCTGTTACTCGCCAGCTTCTTACTGCAGATCCCTACACTACCTACTAAGATTAAATCCCCTTTCTTATTCTTCTACCTTGCCTTAATGTAGCTCTCCTTTGTGCCTGATGCGTATTCCATGATGCATCTGGAGACTCTGGAGCTTTGGAGCACAAGAATAACGTCCGTTTGGAGCTGAAAAGGGGTTCTTTTTCTTCTTAGAAATACTCTGTTTTTTGTTTCATGTTATGTCAGGTTTTAGCATAGATTAGAAGCTCTTCGATTCTGTATTGCTCTTCCGAGAGGCAAGGCTACTATGTATAGCAGAATGTTACAGCAAAAAATAAGATAAATGGTGAGGCCACCTTGGAAGGGGTCTGGATGATGTTATTTTGTTCTTCCAAAGTAATATAAGATGAGAAAAGTTTCTTGGCCTTGTTTGTGTATTATTATGAGGTAAGCATCTTCCTGTGCTAGGTATCTTTAGTTTCAATACAGCAGATTTATGAAGCTGCTGATTTTGGAATCTATTATTTGAAAATAAGATGATACTTTTGAAATGAACAATATGTGATTGTATACTTAAAAAATTGAAATGGGAAATGTATACTCATTAGACAATACAATAATTTATTTGTTACCTTCTCTTTCCTCATCACAACTAAAAACAGCACTGTTAAGTTTCTTATATTTGTTGTTTTGTTTAAAATCCACACATTGTTTAAAACTACATTAGAGAAAAATATGTGTTATTTTATGAAAAAACAATACATGGTTGCCCTATAAACAATGAAAATCACATGTAGACAATTGAAGGAAAACTATGCTAAAAAGTTTACATACCATGCATTGTTTTTAAGTGAATACCACATCTAAAAACTATGCATAGTTTTTATTTTTGAGCAAAAACTATACATAAAATTTACACATTGTTTTTCTTAAAAACCACGCGAAAACAACACATAAAAATTACGGGTTGTTTTTGTCTAAAAACCACACATGAAAACTACACGTTCTTTGTGTGTGAAAAAATACACTAAAAACTACGCGTTGTTTCTGGCATTTTCGGAACATTACTATGGGTGGCTTTTAAGTGTTATTTTTTTGCAAAAAAGACAGCAAAAAACTACACGTAGATCAGATTTTGGGGTTATAGTGTCATGTTTGGAACCCAATAACTATGTTTGTATTATATATGACAAGATGGATCAATCGAAGACTTGTTTGCCACAGTATAGTTACATACCCAAGCAAATCAATAGAGCTTATCCTTTGCAAGTCTCTCTGACAGGTGCAATAGTGCATGGCTCGGTGCCAATTTATTATGGCCATTTTAGTTTGCAATTGTGGAGTGATGGTCCTGATTTTCATATTGGAAGTGTGATGAGGTGCTTGAGGAACTATGAGAGTGGTTATTCTGGTGACCTCCACAACCATGACGGTGGTAGCCAACCACTCTTCAGTGCCTAATAATTTAGAGAAGTTTACTAAGGCAAGGTTTAGGAAGTCAGGTGCTTCTGAACATGTTGGAGCCTCAAGTTCACGTCCCCAACCTCGAGATCTACCACCAAGGTTCCTCCTCCAACTTGACAATTGTCTTTGAATAAATAAAAACAGGCATATGTTCTCATTCCTATCTTATTTAACAGCTGTGGGTGTCTTTGAAAGAGTGAATTTAGGGTTCTTAATGCCTGGACATACTCATGAGGATGTGGATGCATTGTTTGGGAAGTATAGTGCGCAGTTGAAATCTCAAACTGTGACCAATCTTCCTAGACTAATGGAAGTTCTTAGTGAATGCATTTCACCTTCTCCTATAGGGTTGATCATACAAGAGGTGCCTGATTGGAAGAATTTTATCGAAGGTTATGCTCTTGATATGGAAGGTCAATCTAGACCTCTTCAGTACACTTTCTGGGTCATGGAAAATAAGCCAATCATGCAATGGAAGATGAGACCTTTAGATGATAAATGGAGGCCAGATGAGGGAGTACCTATATGGCACGAAGATGAAAATGGTAAACCTAAGATTCCAAGGGGTCAACCAAAAGCTCTTAAGCCTTTTGCAGAGGTGGATTCATTGCAAAGCACATTGGACGGCATTTCTGAATACATAATAACCCCGATGATACCAACCTTGCATTGATAGATTATTGGACACAGGTATATGGATTATTGGGACAAGTAGACACATCCTCTGATGAATTGAAAGATGGATGGCTACCTAAGACTAGGTGGAGAGACTTGATAACACCTGAGGAAGCTGATGATGTGGTTAGTAGTATTCGCAAGTCGATGGCTCCTCCAAATTTCTTTGAAAAAACACTATGTTGGTCCTAGGAAAGGAAGGCCTAAATATCTCGGGCTGGAGGATTATGATCCCAAAGATGACTTGCTTTGCCATCAATTTGCACTTATAGTACCAGAGCGCAAAGAGATATACCACGGTGGATGGGTTACACCATCTCGAGAGGTTTGCAAAGAAGTAGGTGACCGCAATGTGAACAAAGTTCGGTGTGGAGTGGTGGTGTCCAAAGACACCGCTTAAATGCGAATGGCGGAGGAAGAAAGGTATAGAGACTATTGGACAAAGAGATGGAAGAGAAACCCTATTGAAGGGGATGATTGGGTTGAGTTAGATACTATTTTGTTTTCATGGACCCCAAAGGTCATCCCAGGCAAGACTGCTAGGGTTACAATACCTGTGGAAGTGAGGAAGAAAGCTATGATATCTCTAGGGGTCACTTCTGAGAAGTAATTGGCAATATGTAACTCGACATGCATATGTGAAATATTTTTAATTTTTAATGCAATCATGTTGTGCTGTTATAAAAAAAGTCACATTCTCGATGCAAATTTACTAACCTGAGAAAAAGTTGCAGTGCCAAAATGATCCAAAATCCTGACATAAATCCAATTTAAATGAATGATGGTTTGTACTCTTTTCTCGTAATTTCTGTACAAAGGAAAAAAATGAACGGCTGCCAAGAATATGCTATTGGATTCGATCATTTAGGTGTTGGCAAAGTATAGCTTGAAATCCCTTCAATTGTGGGAGGGTGATGTCTGTGCATTCATCCAAGTTCACATCGAATAATGTCATTGAACTATGTAAATCATCGATTGATTGCTCCAGCTGAGCAATGTGTCGGAGCACATCATCTGTATCATTTTTTGTAGGTGCCTGTAAAGCAAAAGCATGATGCTAATTGATACATTATTTTGGATGCTTGTAAAACAAAAGCATGATGTTAGTTGATACATTTTTTTGAATGCAACAGAATATATGTCTTATCTTAGGGTTGATCACGATGATAACGATGCAAAGATCTTCAGAACCTAAGTTGTGTTCACTATTGTCTGCCATATTTGGCCTGAGATATAGCTAGGCCCTCTACTAATGTAAGACTTGGAGGTCATATATATATAAGAGAAGAAAAAAACCGTATAGGTGAAAACGTTAAGAGGAAATTCTTTAAAAAAAGGCATTTTTATCCACGTCGCACATCATTTACCATTCCACCCTTTCTTTTCTTATGACCCTTGTAGTTGTAGGATTCAAAATGCAATGTACAACATAAAGGCCAAGGCCGAAAGATACCCAAATTAAAGACCCTTTTGAGTTAATACTGTAATGCGGGCATTGCGCACATTTGGATATAATTGGAGTACAAAATTATGACAATTATGCATAATTGGTTGATAACATCCTATATTATAAAATTATAGTGAATGTCTGTTGTGAATGTCGCCCTAAATCGGACGGCTGAGATCATTCGTGGCTTAGATCAGACGGTTTCAGTGGCTATCTCGATTAGGGTTCGAGACACAGGGAGTTCGATTCGGATTAGGGAGATCGAGGTTTTATTTACGAAGTTGCATGTGTTTCAGCGCTTCTTTTCTTCTAAAAATACGGCTTCCTCCATAATCCAACATGTTGAGTCGATTTGCAGAGCCAGTTGGAGTCGGCTGGTGATCTGCAAGCGGTCGCAGGTAGCTGGAGATCGGCAATTAGACAGACGATTTTGGCAAAGTAGTATTATGCACCCGAAGCTTTGGCCTGTGAATCGTGTGTGCAAATAGGTCTCCAATGCAGGCTCACACAGTGGTTAAGCAGAGGTTTTCAATGACCTACAACATGTGTTTTATTTAAACCATCTCTGTGTTTTGTTTCAGTTTTATATCGGCAAGGTTTTTGTTATGTAGACCAGGCCATCATCCTCTCACTATTGCCATATTATGCTGAATGATTTAAGTTGTCCCTGGCTCTTTTTGCAGGATATTGCTTATTGGGCAAATGCCCCTTTGTAATTACTTTGATTAATCGCAATGAAGAGTATTGCTCATAATGCTAAGGGGAGTTGAGACACTTTTACAAACAAAAAGGTAAGGGTTCATGCTTTGTTGGCGTCTTTGTTGGATTGACATGCTTGATCATATCTTTTGCAGGTTTTTTGTGAAGGTTTTAAGCACTCCAACTGCTCCAGGTGCACCAGTTTTTGGAGAAATATGCTCCAGTTTGTCAGTCTACATGTAATCAGGTGCATATGGTACATAAAAAGATCTTAAATTCTACGGCAATCTAGCACTAGAGACCAACAGTAATGCCTTGCATGGCCATCTCTTCTGCATCTGCTATTAACAAGGTATGTCCTCTTTATCTTGAGCTTCATCAAAGAGTTTCTGTTAGAATGCACAAAATCATTGGTATTTATGATTTCTCATTTTCTGAGTACTTATTCTGTGTATCGATGCTTTTGCTGTAGCTGCCCATTCCCCAAGGCAATAAACTCTATTTTGAAATTTCTTGATGCTATTGAAAGTTGCAAAGCACCTCAATTTCCGCTGCAGCTGATTGCCAATAATGCGTGCATACTCTTAGCATCCCTATTCTGTCAGGCAAAAGTTGAATTGATGTTCACGTATCCTGTCAAAAACTTTTGAAAATGTTATCATATATAAGAACATTTCCATTGCTTTGCCTTTGCTTTTATATTTCTCACAACATGGGTTATTGATCTTAATCTTCTTTTGCATCTCTGCTCTTCCATTAACTAAGTGTAAATCTCAACTGCGTTTGTTAATTTTGCTTGACAATATGTTCTTGATATTTTTCATTGTACAGGCATGATGTGAAGGGGTTTGTTTCCACTGTTTGGTTTGGTCTGAAGCTAAAGCACTCCAATAAGTACATGCCAATCATTGATTATGATATGGCATTTGTTTTTCAATCTGTGCTTCTGGAAATTAGCATGGGAGTAACGTCCAGTGTCATGTTCTCTATGTTCAAATGTGGAAACAGGAAAAGGTTCAGAAAGAAAATAAGGTAAGCAAAGCATTAGTAAAACCCTTTCTGTAAAATAGTATGTCTTGAAGCACCCTGTAGTTTATTGAACTATTCTATTCTATTCTATTCTATTCTTGCAATATCTTGGATTTTAACCATGATTGGAGTTAGCGTCTATGTTTCCAAATGTAGATATGAACATCTGAATAGAGGACATTCATTGTGTGTCATTTTAGCAGCAGTCATGGTTTTGGCATGGTTCTAAATTTTATTGATATTACTGGGAGCACCATGGAAAGAGCAGTAGCGAAAGCTTAAAAGTGTTTGGACAGATATCCACATTTTTGTAGCAAGAAGACGGCTACACAACTGAATTTTAAACATGAGCTGCTTAATAATAATTTTGCTGAACACAATACATTGTTGTCTTCGCACAATTGACTCTATTCTTTTCTCTTTCATGGTGATTTTTGTACAATGCATATGAACATATGGTAGTGTTATAATTAGTATTCTTTTCTCTTTCATGGTGATTTTTGTACAATGCATATGAACATATGATAGTGTTATAATTAGTATTGCTGATGTATCAATAATGTCAACTTCACGTTAATATATTTCCATGAACAATCCCCTTAAAGTTTAATAAAGTATAGGACACATCCTAATATACGCAATCCCAACATATGCTTACTGTGAACCTTAATAATGTTGGTAGTTAAGTATAATGATATCATTCAACAAAAAAGGTATCTTGTGACGTCCCCTACTCGCATACGGTGCACTCACCGTATACAAACAGGAGTTCATCCCCCATACCAGCTCCATGCTAATACAGGGCCCTCCACATGACACTGCAACCGTGACGGGTTCCAGTGGGAAGAGTGGAAGGGTCATTGCACCCCGTCTCCCTCAGGGCCTACCTAGCTGCGGAAGCGTAAACATACATGTCAGTAGCACATACATCAACATCATATGACCATCACGAAGGATGGTCCTCCACATATCTGCATAGACAAAGATCAAAGACATCACATAGGGAATCCTACCCAAGGCTCGGACTCAAAGGGATGATGGCCCGGCTTGGGTCTCCGAGTTCATTGCGCATGCAATTCATGGCAATGGATTTGGCCGGCATATGAACATGGCTTAGGGTTGTCCACTCCATCCGCCCCTCCCATTGCACACTTTGCGAGTAGGTTGAAAAGTGTTGGGACCCGACCACTGTAGCCGGGATGCATAGCCAAAAGGGCTATTCCCGGGTTGCATCTCCCGATTCCGATGGGGCGGTAGGGATCACTCCCTCCGAGATCTACATCTTGCCGACTCAAGGTGACTAGAGGGCCACCGCCCGTATTCAACTTGAACTCAATGGAAGGTCATATTCACCACCTCCTCACGAAAGTGTCGAGCCCATGCCTTGCCCACACGCAGTGGCAAGCCATTAGACCTAGTCACAATGATCCCCGGTAGCACTAACACACCATAGGGATCGTTCAAGAGTCAGAACACGAACCTCCTTATAAGCCAGTCTGGCCCCTTCACCCACAACCAGGTGTGGCTCTTGTGCACAGGCCGCATCTACAGTGTGCTAGAGAGGCTACTCTAGGAGCATCAACTATAAAGCTTTAGGTCTCTACCCCCCTTCCCAATACAAGGAGTTCACAGAGATACATCATCCATATACATCACAGAAGAAACAAAGTTTAAAATGAAACGCACTAATTTGCTATAAACGCACTTTAAAAGGAATCTTTGAAAGATTCCCTAAAATCCCCCCAAAAAGGTCCCTTTTCGTGGTATATTTGTGACAAGTGTGACAATTTGAAAATTTTAGGCATCAATTTTGAGGGGGGGTGTGAACTTAGCTTTCATTCAAAATTGTTTGATATCCCTTTTTGGCCCCCTAGTTTGGTTTGAGAAATAGTAATATTTTCAAAAACTAAACAAAATAGACATTGAACAAAACAGCAAGCACACTAAAGTGCCAAAAAGGTATTTTATTCAAAGTTTTCAAAATCAATACAAAACTATGAACAAAACTGTAAAAAATGCAACACATTTTGACATTGCCTCATCGAAGCAAACATTTTCACATGAAAGTATGCCTCATTGAACAAACTTACACTTTGAAGTGTAAGTTGGAGTCGAAGACGCTCGCTCTTCATCTTATATACTTGCTCTTATTTGCTCATTCGTCTTGCTATAGACTGATGTATACCGCGATGACAATGCGTGGACATAATGTCTTCAAAATAAATTTCTAGATGGCATAAATTTATACTACAATAGATAGTGTTGTGTGGATATAACATGCCAGAGAGTTCGCATGGTATAAATTTATACCGCAAGTGGACTCGAGCGGTATAAATTTATACCGCGAGAGGACTCGAGCGGTATAAATTTATACCGCGAGAGCTCTCTCGATTCACTGCGAGAGCTCTCACGGTATAAATTTATACCGTGAGAGCTCCCCTATATCATGAGAGCTCTCTCGGTATAAATTTATACCGCGACAGCTCTCTCGGTATAAATTTATACCGCAGACAACCTTCAAACAACCAATTTATATACATATATGTGTATATATATATATATAATATATACACATACTTACATATATATATCCGACAAGAAAAGAGAACTCTTGCGGTATAAATCTATACGGAGAAACGGTATAAATTTATACCGAATTACATATATATATAAGACTTTTATATATATATGTATATATATATGCAGTCCAGAGGCAAAATATATATCGTGTAAAATCTTTTGGGGTCTTTCTTGCTCGCCAAAGGGTTTGGCAACTGAAAACTACTAAAGTAACACACATAAGGGATAATTTTACACACTTTTCTTGGTTTTTTAGTCTAAAAAGTTCTAAAACGGTTCTAAAATTTCTGAGCTTGTAATGCAATGTTAGAGCATAAAGTAGTCGAATCATGTTGTTATTTCTACTTTTTTTTCTCTATATACATGCGAACTTCACTTCAGGTAGCTCAAAAATTGCTACTAAAGGCAAAGAACTCCAAAATGTTATGGTGACACAGGTGTTTGACGAAAAGGAAACTACATGGTTTATCCAGAGGGGTGCGAGGAGTAGAAACCCCTCAGAAGTTTACCTATTTATTTGCAAATATATAGGAAAGGGTAAGGCAGACGAATATTTCACTGCCAGAGAAATGTGCATGGTGCCCACTGCTACAGATGACGTAATTGTGATGAATATGCTCAACATTACTAAAGAGATTGACTATCTTCTGAGCATCACCATGTTGTAGAAAGATATGTGCATTCAAAAATACATCTCCGAGAATAAAAAAGGAGGGCATGTAATCACAGGGCTTCATTACTTCAACTTTTGTATCCTCGGTACAAATTTATACTGCATCATCAACTAAAACTTCAAATAGCTACAAGATATCGTGGATGTATTGGCATTTATAATACTATGTGATGCAAAAACAATGGTTTGTCATTCAAGAAGTTTGTTCAACTGCCTCCCAATGTGTTTTAAGGTCCATTAGGATGTTTAGCAAAAATGGTTGTGAAATAACAAATTTCTTGTCTTCTAAAACAGCTAATATAAAAGTTTTCAGGGACAAGGTACAAAAGCATCTAATTTCTTCATACGAATTTGCCCCATAGTAAATCTTTGAATTTCATTGTAGTTCTTTCCCCCTCTAAAATGGGATTTTTTTTGTTTTGTGTTTTTCCTTAATACTAAGTCTTCTTAAAATGTCTGTTTTCACGAGCAATTTTATATATCTTTGGACTAATGGTAATAAAAGGGCCCTTTTTAGAGGGATTTTAGAATTTTATAAATTTTCAAAAGGAATCTTTCAAACGCACTTCTTAAATAAGTGCGTTTCATTTTAAACCTTGTTAAGAACTAAAGAACAAGATCTAATCTATATCATAGAGTTAGGTTCTTTAGTTAGAATCTGCTATCTAGAGTTCTAGAGGGCTGCTATGGCAATTTAAGAGGCTAAACCTACTGATTCGATGGCTGAAATGGGGTTTAGACTACTAAATTGCCTAAATACCTGATCCTTGAGTTCCTCCTCCTGACCTGAACTCGACCATCCTGCTGAAATGCTCGAATCAAGGAAAACTAATGATGCAGTTCTCTCAGACAGAGTCTGGGAGGCGGTTTTGGCTCTTGAGGCAGCCAGAACAGAGCTCTAAAACCCTAGAAACGAAAATGGGCAAGTTAGGGTTTTCCTACTTAAATAGACAAGGGGGTGGCTAGGGTTTCCAATTATCCCCTTTAGGCATGTGGGATAATTGGGAAAAGGGCCCACTTGCCTTTAAGGGCTAGGTGGCCAAATGTGCCCACATGGAAATGTGTGCACCCAAATGTGCTCACATGGAAATGTGTGCACATTAATGAATGTGTACATTGGAAAATGTGCACATTAATTGCACCTATGGGTATGGCCCACTTGGCATCAAGTGGCCACATGGAAATGTGTGCCCACATTAATGTGTACATTGGAAAATGTGCACATTAATACTAATGCACATTCTTAGCAAGTTGCCCCCTAGGGGCTACCCACTTGGCTACACGCTGGCACACGCCGCGTCGGGGGGTGGCGGTACGCGGCGACATGGCAAATATAATATACGCCCCGGGCGTATCTTTGTCTTTGGAACGTCACATTCTCCCCACCTTGAAATGATGCTGTCCGCAGCATCGTGGTTCTCCCCACCTTGGAATCTTCCTAACCTGCAATCAACCTGATGCATACGATATACTACTATAATACTTACACATTTATTACGATTACCTTAAGATAATATTTTTAAATCATTATTACGCCATTACATTATCAAATAAGTTGTCAATTCGTAACTTCTACTAAAATAAGGTACTTATTAGTTTCTATTATCACAACATTTAGTTTATCACAATTTAACACTTTCATATACAATTATTATTTAAGGTACTCTTCATTCCTTGCAACACATTCCAACAAAATTTGTGTTGCAGGTCTTCGCACCTTAAAATCCTCGCATTAATTTTACAATATCTATAATTACATACTTACTATCTTAATTATTAGAATTACTCTAAGGTAATGTTTAAGACATTACTATTTCGTTATCCTATTAACTTATCACATCATAACTTAATCCACGCAAGGTAATTATTAACCTTACTTAATACAACATTTAAGTTTATCAAAGTTTATCAATTTCATACAAAATTTACACTTCTAAGGTACCCTTCATCCCTTGCAACACATTATAACAAAATTTGTGTTGCAAGCCTTAAGAGTTCGACCTCCTTGCCCTCCTGAGCTCTTATTGGCCTGCAGGCCGGTCGACACTACCTATTATTAATTATTACAAAAATTTTTGGTTATATGGTGACCACCCCACCTATCTACATGGATGCATGGCTAATCTCCTACAGAGGAAGAGGGTGGATCTTCCATTATGGCCGTGGGAGACAAAGCCTATATGCCTATATGCCGCTCATGCCTACACCTCTAGTTGCCCAAACATGGAGGATATCCTTCCCGCGTGGGGGGGCGGAAGGATAGATTCCTCCTATCAAAGCATATATGGGGCTAAAGGTGCCTTTCCTATCAATGCATTCCTTAATGACCTCCTTTCTCTCGAGGTCGCCTCTACTTCCTGTGGGACGTAGTAGACTTTCTAATCTACCTTCCACTCGTCCCAAAGGGAACGCGGTCATGCCTACATTGACATTACACCACGCCCTAGAGATCACCGTAGTGGTCTCATCATCGGTAACAACGCATGCAATCCATACCAAGCATAGGTTGCATGCGTAGATTAATCTTAACTACACATGAAACTAATCTAAACACAAATCGACATGGCTGAGCCAATTTTTTTTTTTTCTGGCTCCTTTAATGCATGTGATTAACATAATTACCCTAAGGTAATATTTATGAATTAACATTATCATAGTATTGGATACATTACTTCCGATAGTACAATTAAATTTACTCTAAGCTTTGCAATATTTAACGACTTTTAGATCGCGATTATTTAAACAATAACCCTGATTTAGACCTATTGTATTATAGACAGGGTTTTAATTATCATACACAAGAATTAGATGTGCTTCTTATTCTCTTCCTTGGGTCCTGCATTACCCTTGGAAGTATATCCCTAAGATGCACTTAAGTATATCCGAATTCTATTTTCTATTTATATTTATAAGGACCTATAGCTATCCTTGGAAGGAATTGCATCCTTATAAGGATTAATTAACATGCTACTTCACATTATCGTTGTTATTTAACTTATTTCCCTATGATACATATACGTACAACAATTTCTATGCAGTTATTAGGGTCTATATTTAACTTATCAATAAGACACATTAAGGCTTATAATACATGCGCATACCTTACCTAAGGCTAAAACGCATCCACTCATTGAGCCGGCGTCGAGTAGTTTGGAGGTGACTTGGTCGTTCATTGCTCCCATAGTTTTGCTCCACTTCGTTGGTGTAGTTCACTACTACGTCAGTCTCGCACGTTGAAGGCCTCCTGAGCTATCTATCTATCTATCTTACGCTCTATTCGCTTCGGCCATTGCCGGAGTGAACTCTATTCTACGGTCAGTCAATTCGGTGCAAGTACGTTCAATCATAAGATTGAGCCCTCCCACTTTCTTCGAAAAGAAAATGGTCCTGCACCCCTTCAATGACATTGCACACAACGTCATATCTATTCTCTCCCCTTAAGAGGTTATACGCTTCTTACTTAGCGCATTAAGTTACTAGCCTTAGCTAACATATATAACCATCTAAGATGGATGCACATATTATGTTATCATTTATTTCAATATAATTATGGGTTATCTACTTAGTTAGAACGATTCTAAACCACAAGGTTTTGTCATGACGACAATTCCTTTTGTCTCAAAAGACTATTTGATTACTATAATTCTTATTTTAGATGTACCTTGCATGTACTATTATTTTATTATTCTAGAGATTCCCCCTTTCTTAGTTATTTAAACTCTTGGAATATTCCTACCAATCGAATTGATGTCATCGTAACAAGTTGGCCTGGACTTGTTAGATTACTTCTTTTCTTTCGGTTGGATTATTCTTTTGGAGATACTAGATTTATACATGGTCAACAATTATCCTAGTAGTGATTCCTTCTTAGCGAGGAGATCAATCTCACCAAGTGGTTTCAATACGTTGGATGTCTGTTAACAATCGTGTATAATTTTAGTTACTCCTATGCGTCTCCTTCCCAATTGGGCAATCCTTTCAACGAGAATATCCGGAATTGCCTTCTAATCCCAATATGGATGTTACCATCCATACATTTAACCTACTAGGCCCCATGGCCTTAGATCTTTGAGCTTGCTAGAAGCTCATCCGCTCGTTGCCTGCTTGAAGGAGCAAGGTAACGCTTCTCCCGAAGTCGCCGATACTTCAGGGCCTCCTTGACGGTGGCTCCTCTTTGATGTAGAGGTTGACTTTGTTCGTTAGAAGCCTCTCATTGCTGGTGGCTTGATGGTGTACTTGATCATTTGAATCTTGCATGCCGCTTTTCAAATGCCTGAAAGTGGCGCTGTTGAAAGAGATCTTTCATCTTGAACTCTTTGTCTTGGCAGCTAAAGGATGACTCAGATCCGATATTGTTTCTTCGACTCCATCGATGTCTCATACGTCGAGTCCTCTTGTCGTTATCGTGTTGCCCGAAGAGTGTTGACGATGTTGATTGCTTCACCCCTGCAACTTGCATGACATCTCTTCCTTTGATGTGTTACGCTATGGGAGGGAAGAAATAACAAGGGAACTATACATGCACAACATATAGCTTACATAATTACAATTACTACTAGAGCTATTAGGTCTCCCTTGTGCCTCCCTTCGAGTTGGACACCTACTCCTTGGCAATGTCATCCGGTGTTCCTCCCGTGCAATGGTGTTGACGATCTATATCCTCCTATTTGTACGCGCCGGCTCATACTCGGGTAACTTGTTGATATACTTGGGCCCTCCGATGTTTGTGGCTATGGCACAACCGCTTTGCATCACATTCTAACTAAGGTGTGCTTGTCGTTGATGCTTCGACATTTCACCGCTTCTTGATCCCGTTCTCGGGCAATAATTGTTCCCCCTTCATGATACTTGAAGCTATTTGAAGGCGTCTCTTGAGGTCAGGTCGCGATTCCTTTGGCTATACTCCTCCTCGAGTTGTTCTCTTCTGCTTGTTCTTTGAATCGTTCATCCTTGGGTTCACCAAGTTGCATGCAAGGCCGCGTGCAAGTCATCGGCTCGCCTCACCTAGTTGGTTCTCCATCGAGCTTCCAAACTTCTTCGTTTGATCCCCTCGATCACATGGCTTGGGCGTTGTCACGCGTTCCACGCGATGCTATGCCGTCTTCTTGTCTTGAGGTACCCTCCCAAGACTTTGATTGTGCTCGCCGGGTTTTGATCCTCCCCGTTGCCTCCGGGAAGCTCGTGGAAGAAGTCGGTTGCTAGCACTTCTCCATCTTTCGCCCTCGATCTTTGTCCTTCTATGCATTTCGGTCTCTTTGGCAAGTAAGGCATCATGACTCTCCTCCCCGATGGCTCCGTTTGTTCGGGATGATGGATCCTTATCTCTGCGCAGCTTGACCCTTGCGTTGAAGAAGTACCTGCCTTAGATATACTCTTGTCGTTGAATAGCCTGGCTATTATCTTGAACTCTCTTTTCGCCGAAGGTGCTTCAGTTGCTATCCTTGTCGTTAAGGCGTCGAATGCTTCTACCTTGGGCGTTTGACGTGCCACATGTCAGAGATATGGTCGGCTTCTTCTCTTCTAATTCTTGGTAGGAGTATCCACGGCCGTCACCTAGTTGTTGAAGGCATGTCTCCTCATCGCGGTGCCTTTCGTAAGTGCATCTCCATCTAATACACGTGTCATAGCGCATCACCCTATATTACCACAAGGTGGGATTATGGTCGTCGAGATGTTGCCTTCTTAGTTGGCTCGTTGATGTCGGGGTGTTCCTCCTTCCATTGTTGAGGCCACTCATGTCATAAGTTCGTCAAGTGCTGCCACTGCTACAAGAGGTAGTGTTGCACCCTGACGATGTCCTGGTGTCGCGTTGATGATCTTGACATGATCGGTGTTGTCTCTTATTCTAACATTGGGTGGACGAGCGGTCTTCTACTTGAGGGCAGTTCCCGAAGTGTTTGGAGTCGAAGGTTTGCTTGGGCTCGTCGTTCTCCTCGTACTTGCTCTTCCATTTTGATCTTGGGCTATAGTTGTGCTTCCTCGCTTACTCCTTTGGTAGTCGAAGTAAAGGAGCTTCCTGATCTAAGCGCTAAATCCGTAAAACATGACTTTAAACTCATGTTTCTCCACTATATATGTGGACATCATTTACATTGGGATTTTAATTCATCCACTTTTGCAAAACAACTACGAAGATCTACCTAATTATTTATACTCCTTTAGGGTTTCCCCTCCTTGATCGCGTTTGATACTTGGTTTTTGCTTTGCATCTTCTTCGTTCTGGTTGACTCCGGGATTCCTTGAGATGCTGCTACTATTGTTGAGCTTCGTGTCTGATCCGAGCTGATCACCTCAAGTTGCGAAGAGTGTTCGTCGATGTGATCCCTTGAAAAAGCTGCTCCTCCTTATTGTGTAAGTTCGTCGCGAGGAGTCGCGGTGACCGCCACGCCCCTACATGCGGTGTGTCGTTGCAAGATTGCTGATTTGCGGTGCCATTGATCGAGCTTGAGTAGGGTCACCGGCTGTTGCGGTCGGGCATTCTTGAATATCTTGAAGCTCGAGATGCGTGGTCGATGGCGGTGTTGTCATTCCTCCGCACGTTGAATTTCGAAAGTCGCGACTCCGCTTGGGGCTTTGCTTCATTCCGAGGTGGCTCTCCCCGTGCTCGGAAGTGTGGTCATCTCCCTTGCCCCTACCATGGCTCCTTCCGGTGTCGCCTTTGCGTGATTTGTACCGGCGGGCTAGGTCGTCTCCTCCGTCCTTTGGGTCCTAACCATTCGAAGTCTGCACTCCTTGGCTGACGGGTAAAGCCGCCCTTCCTTTGGTTTCTAGGTGTTCCCGGTCCGAATTCTGTTTGAGCGAATATTCTCCTCCTTGGTCTTGCCCCTAGTGCGTCTGAGCCTTCGAGTCGGAAATGTTCCTTGATATCGTCTCCTCCCTCTCATGGTCTCCTACCTTTTTGGAACCGATGAAAGTTCTCCTCTGCTGGTGCAAGGGAGCTGGAGGCTCATCTTGGTCAGCCTTAGGTGCTTTGTGGTTGCCTAGCTTGGTTACTCCTTTTGTTGACGCGTTGCGCTTGAGCTGCTGGGCCGCAAGGTCGTGGTGATCTTCCCTCCCGGTTTCTATACGCCCCGTGTCGCCATGAGTTGTCTCCTCGACGGAAGATTATGCCCTCGCCCTAGCTCGTGATGCTAACGCGACATCGATGCCTAACATCTTCCCCGACCTGTATTTTGTTGTCTCGCGTTCTTCCATTTGAAACTCATGTGCGTCGAGTTGGTGAAGGCGTTGAGATCCTCTTTCTGATGTGAGCTCGTGGACGTGGTAGCCGGGAGGTTGACATCTAGAACATTCTTGGTGCCGTTGGTTACCAATATTCTTCCCATTTGATGGAGATTGATGATAGGCCGGTGGTGTCCTGTTCTACTCGTTTGTCGGTTGAGGTGTTTGTCATGCTTCCCTCTCTTGGGTCTGCCTTTTCGGTCTCCTCTCCTTATCTGTTTGTACATCGGCTGGGACCTTGATGTCTTCAAGGAGTTGCGCCTTAGCTCGCCCTGTGGCTCGGGCCCCGCCCTTCGAAAAGCAACGCCGTATCCTAGAGTCTAAGAGTCTACTTGAAGGGCTCTCCTACAATATTCTGGGCTCTATAAGCAAGCAAGATGGCTCGAGCAGCATTACTAGAGACATATCTATAATTTACAAGTCTATGGACATTAGGACGTGTGGTATGGCATGACATAAGGGTTGTTTTGCAAAGCCCTCATGGTGTTTGAGGTATACTCTAAGGTCCTAGCAAAGTTGGTTTGGGGGGGTCCAATCTCTACACATGGAATGACTTGGGCAGCTCTAGGCTCTAGCTCCTTTCTAGGTATCCTGGCAATAGGGAGTGTCAATGTGGCGGCTATATAAGTCAAACTCTATTAGAAGGACACAGAATTAGGTCAAGGTTTATGCCTTTGGCTCGAGCAGAGGTGGTGTACCAACAGTTGGACTTGGGTTGCTATGCTAAGGTCTAGATGACTATAACAGGGTAACTTTTTTATTGACCTACCCAGTTTTTTGACCATCACAGCACATATAAGCACCTTCACCAAATAATTTATGTCATCATCATTTGCACCACTAATATGCTCATTATATCCTTTATATAATAGAAAATACTCATGATTTTTTGAAGGGCAATGAAGGGCTATGGAAGGGCAATGAAGGGCAGTTTGAAGGGCAATGAAGGGCAGTCAGCACCTGTGCAGCACATGTGTCGCCCACATGCTTTTTTGAGTATGTGAATTAAAAAATCACCCAACAAAGGGGTGTTCCTGAGCACTTCTACCTAGGAGTAAGGCATCAGCTTCGAGCCGAGATCAATACTTGCGAGCTACTAATGGGGTATGCTTCTATTTACAACAAACCACAGTTTGGGAAAACAATTCAAGGGTTTGAGCAATTTTGGTCATTTTGAGATGAGGTTTGACATTTCTATCCTAATTTGAGGTCATAAATGGATTCTAGGCTCTCTAACGGTCCTAACGCAACAAATTTCAGGCGATTTGGAGCTCTGCAGCTCAAGTTATGGAGGTTCAAAATTTGGAGGTCTCACACGTGGCGCCCAGACCGATTTTGAGAATGTAGAAATCTGTCCTGGCGCGACGTGTGAGACATGGGTCCTAATTGGGCTAGGCTTACTCAATTTAAGTGATCTAAGGCTGTAATTCCACTAAACTCATCGAGTTAGGAAGTATTGACCCCTTAGTTGGTCGATTTGGAGCTGTTTTGGGCATTTTTGGGCATGATCTCACCGTTGTTAAGCCGGACCGATTCCTAAAATCTAGAAATCATCTGGGCGCTGACGTGTGAGACATCGTCTCAATTTTGCTCAAAAGCTCCAATTTGACTAAAACAAAAGCTAGAATTCTATAACTTAACTTAATTAAGTAACTTTATACAGTTATAATTTACTCTAAAACACGTTGTATTAAACAAATTTTATCATTTACGAAATTAATAAGGTTCTCCTTTGATATGGTTGGTAAGTGCATATCTTTCTTCATTAGAGTTACTCCCTTGGTGTGTACCGCGGGCGGTGTTGAGTCTTCAAAATGTTGGACCAAACACGCTCTGCTCACTTCTTGACCCCCGGCCTCCCGCTCTCGTTCCGCCCTCTCCTCTTCTTGTTTCCTTGACCTCCTTGGCCTCTCGGGTCATTTAAGCCTTGTCGAGGGAGTCGAGTGGTCTGTTTGGTGCGCATCATGTCAATCGGAGGCTTGGTGTCTATCAGGATGATGACTCTATCTAGCTTAAGGGTCTTGGTTCTAAGTCTAAGGCTTGGCAATTAATATTATCTAACATTATTAAAGCTTAAATCTAATTAAGGATTATAATTCAAACATAAACGATGCCCGCCCTCAGTGGTTGGCACGGGGGGGTTCAACCCTGTGGGTGGGAGGTTCAATTCCCGCTACTGTGGGAATTCTTTTAAGATGAGGTTTAAATAGATTGAAAAGCTAATCTAGCTAATTCCTAGGCTGAAATTCGAATTATCAAGTTACTTTTCTAAGTTTTTTTTTTACTTTTTAAACTGTACATTTTCTAAGTTTTTTTTTTACTTTTTAAACCGTACATTTGACTATACAATATGATGTAAAGATGTGTACTATGTACTATCTCCACAAAATGAGACGTGTACTATGATGTAAAGATGTGTACTATGATGTAAAGATGTGTAAAGATGTGTACTATGGTGTAAAGATGTGTACTATGTACTATCTCCACAAAATGAGATGTGTACTATCTCCACAAAAGTGTAAAGATGTGTACTATGGTGTAAAGATGTGTACTATGTACTATCTCCACAAAATGAGATGTGTACTATCTCCACAAAATGAGATGTGTACTATCTACACAAAATGACAATATGATGTAAAGATGTGTACTATGTACTATCTCCACAAAATGAGATGGTACATAAAGATGTGTACTAAGATGTGTACTATGATGTAAAGATGTGTACTATGTACTATCTCCACAAAATGAGATGTGTACTATCTCCACAAAATGAGATGTGTACTATCTACACAAAATGACAATATGATGTAAAGATGTGTACTATGTACTATCTCCACAAAATGAGATGGTACATAAAGATGTGTACTATGTACTATCTCCACAAAATGAGATGTGTACTATCTCCACAAAATGAGATGTGTACTATCTCCACAAAATGAGCTGATGTGTACTATGTACTATCTCCACAAAATGAGATGTGTACTATCTCCACAAAATGAGCTGATGTGTACTATGTACTATCTCCACAACTATACAATATGATGTAAAGATGTGTTCTCCACAAAATGAGATGTGTACTATCTCCACAAAATGAGATGTGTACTATCTCCACAAAATGAGCTGATGTGTACTATGTACTATCTCCACAAAATGAGATGTGTACTATCTCCACAAAATGAGCTGATGTGTACTATGTACTATCTCCACAACTATACAATATGATGTAAAGATGTGTACTATGTACTATCTCCACAAAATGAGATGTGTACTATCTCCACAAAATGAGATGTGTACTATCTACACAAAATGACAATATGATGTAAAGATGTGTACTATGTACTATCTCCACAAAATGAGATGGTACATAAAGATGTGTACTATGTACTATCTCCACAAAATGAGATGTGTACTATCTCCACAAAATGAGATGTGTACTATCTCCACAAAATGAGCTGATGTGTACTATGTACTATCTCCACAAAATGAGATGTGTACTATCTCCACAAAATGAGCTGATGTGTACTATGTACTATCTCCACAACTATACAATATGATGTAAAGATGTGTACTATGTACTATCTCCACAAAATGAGATGTGTACTATCTCCACAAAATGAGCTGATGTGTACTATGTACTATCTCCACAAAATGAGATGTGTACTATCTCCACAAAATGAGCTAGGTGACATTATGTGGAGACCTGCAAACAACGTTGGGCATCATGTGGAAACCTATAAATGTTGATAAACATTCCGTTTTAGTTATGGAAACCTATAAATGTTGATAAACATTACGTTTTATACTATTTGTCTAGGAGTGAAAGGCACATTGTGTATATATCTCTTGTTTATATAATGACTAGAAAAAGTGCCCAACGTTGCTGGGCTTTTTGTTAGGAATTAAGTTCAAGAGTTATAAAATGTGAGTATTATTTTACAAGAGCGTATAACAACCAACACATAACAACCATTGACATTAACAACCAACACATAACTACCATTGACATTAATTAACATAACCATTGGGTCCAACACATTTAAATTAAAATCCCCCTTAAACCCCCTTTGGTTTGGGTGCATATTCACACGGGGGGTGACTCCGGGCAACGAGAGCTGTTGGATAGGCATATTCACCCCTTATTCCTTAATCTATACCGTACGTAAAGTTCCTCGTTTGTGGGGTATGCAAGTACAAAATTTGCTATACTGTATAATAAGATTCGCAAAATACTATAAGATTTCAAGCGGAATACTATATGGTGTTGATTTCGTACGTGCAAAATACACTTATGAGGGCTCTCGCTGCCCTACGTCACCCCCCGTGTGAATATGCACCCAAACCAAAGGGGGTTTAAGGGGGATTTTAATTTAAATGTGTTGGACCCAATGGTTATGTTAATTAATGTCAATGGTAGTTATGTGTTGGTAGTTAATGTCAATGGTTGTTATGTGTTGGGGGATTTAATTTTTATATGTTGGATGTTAATGGTTTGTGTTGCAAAAAATTTTTTTTGGCCCCTTCGGGGCCTTAGGGACGTCCCCCCCCCCACCGTGTGACAAAAATTTTAGAATTCAAACCAGAAAAAAACTAGAATTCATTTGAGGCTTTCATCACCTGTAGCTTTTGAATTTGATCACAATAAAACAAATAGAACATAAGTAAAAGTTACCATAAAGATAGAGCAGATTGATCCCATTATTCTGAAAGTCATAAAGTTTACAACACAAATAAAACCCTCTGTTATGTTACTTCCGCTACAACTATTTCTCTTTCACAATGACACCATTGTTTATCAATCCATATGATTTTGGATGCCCCATCTCTAGCTTAAAGGTAATGCATGATTCACCTTACGGTTCGATTAAAGTTCCAAACCTACAATATAAATGTATTCTTGTGACCACTTTGCTTTGACCGATCAAGCGTGACATGGAAAAGGGCGTGGAATAATCCGCATGTTGTGTGCATAAGAATCCGTTTGTTGATTGAAGCTAAAGGCTGGCTGCTATGAACAATCCGGAAGCCAGAAATATCCAAGAGTTGAAAGCAAACAGAGGGCCTAAACTTGAATCTGCAGCAAATCATAGGAAGGAAACAAAAGGGGTTTTGCAAAGACTACATTGTAGAATCAGAAACCAATACCTTGTAAAAAAAATATGCTAACTGAAGAAACATTAAAAAACAAATACCTTTGTAAGTGTGAGCAAAAAATCCATCTCGTGGTAGTAAAATCCACTCCGGCAATAAGAATCCAAGAGGGCAAGTACACATGCACACGCACTTGCACTTGCACATGCACACATGCACATGCACTTGCACTTGCACATGCATATGAACATGCACATGCACACACATGCACATGCATGTGCACATGCACACACATGCACATGCATGTGCACATGCACACACATGCACATGCATGTGCACATGCACATGCACACACTTGCATAGTGTTCATGCACAAACACATGCAGAGAAAGACAACAACCCTCGGATTTTTCCAACCAACGAAAATCAATGGCCCATAAAGGGTGCACTCTAGAAATACTATTTAGTACACCTCAACGAATACAACAACGAAATCATAGAAAAACCATATGAAAAAGCGTATAAAAATCTAAAAGTAACCCCCTGTTATTATGCTACATATTGACGATGCCAAAACAAAAAATACAATAGGTTGAGGAATTGAAAATTAATTATGTATAAATGTATAAAAATGTATAAAAATTATGGTTGTTATACGTGTCCATATTCAAGCCCTTGTTACGTGTATTTACTTGGGATAGTTAACCTTCTTTGTCTATGTTAAAGATAATCTCTTCCTCCCCAAAAAAAAAAAAAAAAAAAAAGAAGGTTTATCCCTTGTCAATTATATAGATCCCCTACCTTAAGTTTTTCTCTTGTGTGTTCCTTAAATCGACACATGTTCCTTAAATCTTTAAATCTTAGGTCACAATTTGCAAACTATTTTTTGAAAGGTAAATATGAGACAAAATTGTATAAGACTGTCAATGATGATGCCATTGCAAAACAAGATGATAAAGTTCACATTCTTGAAGTCGATCTAATGCAATGTGAGAAGCCATACATATCGTTAAGGGTGATCTACTTATTGTAAAAAAATACAATAGGTTGAGGAATTGAAAATTAATTTTTTTTTTTTTTTTTTTTTTTTTTTTTTTTTTTTGAAGGAAAGGAAGGATTATATTAATCATAACTTAAGTACATACAAAATAAGGCTCAAAGGCCATATCAGAGAAAATTAAATATAAACAAAATGACCAATTGTCCATTGGCAACGAGAAAAGTCTGTCAAAACAGGATCATCTTCACAGCCATATGCCAGGGATGGGGGAGACAGAATTTTGGGAAACTGGTAGGGTAGCAGCAGAAACTGGGGTAGGGGATAAGTTCAGTAGAGAATCCGGGATAGTGGGAAGATCAGGGAAAGAGTGTGTAGCATTAAGGGGCATTGAAAAGCAAGGGGGGGCCATCCAATTAATCTCAGCCCGGAGGGGTCACAGCGATAACTCTTCAATGGGTACCTGGATAATATCCAATAACACACCCGCTGCAGCCTCACATCTGCCTTTATGGTAGTAATACATAGACCGCAAGCAAGAGAACTGCCTTTCAGTAAGAAGCCGGTTGTTGGCTCCAATGAACTTGTGGAGAATATGTGCATTGTATGCTTCCTTCAGCAAGAATTTAAGCCGAAACGTAGCTCTGACAGCTTGACGAGGCGTCCCTGAATGGTGGGTAGGAACATCATCCGGTAGGATTGATCCCCTGAATACCTGAACCACACTGTTCAAAAAGGCTGCAATCCACAAAGGCATTCAAATCAATCAGAGAGTCAAGATGAATAGTAAAGAAAGTAGACTTGAAGGAGCCCCAATTCAACCAATCCGTATCAAACTTCTCCAATTTAAGGGCTTTATGAGCCATAGCACATCTAATAAGTTCAAATTGGAAATTGAGCTTCATCCAATTAAGGTCACACTTCCTGTTTGCCAGAGCCACATTATTCCTATGTTTCCAGACAATCCAGAGGGCTATTTGTAGGACTGTGCAATTGACACTGGAATTCTGGAGCTGAAAGAATTGAGAAATACTGGTTATGGAATCGAAATCAGGGATTTTCAGGCCCGACCGAGTCAACCATCTCCAAAAGTCCTGGATCCTTTGGCAAGTGAAAATGTGTAGCACAGATTCATCATGATTGTTACAGAGCTGGCAGAGGGCACTATGGACAGTCTTAAAGTTTCTCTTGATCATGTTAGTGTTACTCAGGATAGCATTGTGCAGGATGAGCCAGGAGAACACTTTTATCTTAGGGCAAGCATAGGATTTCCAGCTAGACTGGAGAATTTTCTTGAAATTCTTGGAAGATAAGCCCTGGAGAGAGGCATGCTTTCTGCTTTTCTGAGGAAGGCATGCATGGTAAATCTTAGAAACTTTGTAGGTCCTTTTAACCTTGAAAAACCAATTCAGGGGGGAGTGACTCTCCCCCTTGCCATCTTTGCCTAAGAAAGGGGAGTAGGTGAGCACCACTTTCTTATAAATCGATCTGTGAGTAGCACCCCCTCCAACTTTCTTCTTAATTATTTCCCAAGGAATCCAATTTTCCTCATCATCAATGAGGTCTTTGACCTGCAAAATATTAGCAGAGTGCCATTTTTTGTAACATGTAGGGTGACAGATAGCCATAGCAGAGTAGGAGGGAGGGGCCATCACAGGAGACCAGAATATGGAAGTATCTCTCACTGAATTAGACAATTTGTCATGAGTAAAGTTAGCAGCCACTTTCTCCCAAGCTTTAAAGATACTTCTAAGGAGAGGAGAAGTATTAGCTGCACATTTGAACTCATAGAAAGCAGAATCTGGGAGCTGGTGCTTAAGGGAGGGACTTCCTAAAGGTTTACTTTTATTAATCCAGAACCTAATAAAATCCATAGCAGGAGATTGGAAACCAGAGATGGCTTTCCACACATTTTTGGCCCCAAGCACTTGGGCCTGGAGAAATAAGGATTTACATCCCAAGCCCCCTGACTTTTTACTATGAGTCAGCTGATCCCAAGCAGAAAGATGTGTACCTTGCCAGATATACTCTTTAATACATTGCTCAATTTTGTTATAGGAAGCCTTGTCAGCAATCAAAGCCGAAGAGAAATAGACATGGCTACTAGCAAGGACAGAGTTGGCAATCAAAATCCTCCCAGCCAGAGACAAAGAACCCTTAAGGAGGATAAGCTTTTTCCTGATCCTATTAATCAGAGGCTGCCAAGCAATCTTATGGGACATGTGAACTGCAAGGGGGAGGCCTAAAAGAGTCAGGTATTGGCCATTGGGAACAAATTTGATGCCATGTGTATTAAGGTCTGGATAGGAGCCATCAGCTAGGATGGAACATTTGGCAAAATTCAGGTAGATCCCAGAGGCAGCACTAAATTTAGAGATGCAGTCCATAAAATTCTTTATATTGTCATTATCAGCTCTGAGCATAGTAAAGGTATCATCAGCATATTGAAGAATGGAAAGCTGTTTATTGGAATCAGGCATTTGAAGGCCATGGAGCACACCCTTATCTTGGTAAGAGAGGACCATTTTAGTAAGAATTTCAGCAGCAATTATAAAGAGGTAGGGAGCCAGGGGGCAGCCTTGTCTCACCCCTCTTTGAATGTGGAAAAAGCCAGTAGGAGTCCCATTGACAATAACACATGAAGTGGCATTTTGGTTTAATCCCATAATGAGCTTAGTGAGGGCAGGATGAATGCCAATATGGACCATGGCTTTCTCTAAGAATTTCCAGGAAATACAGTCATAGGCCCTTCTGAAGTCCAGCTTGAGGAGGATACAGTTTTGTTTGGTCAATCTATTCCAAAGTCAGCGAGCCTCATTTGCAGCTATATAGTTATCCAAAATAGATCTGCTGGGAAGAAATGCAGATTGACAGGCATTCACTTTTTCATGGAGGTGAACCAAGATTCTACCAGCTATAATCTTAGCTACAAGCTTATATAAAGTTGTAGTCAAGGAGATGGGGCGCCATTCATTGGTTTTAGAAGGGGATTCAGTCTTAGGGATGAGGGAGATAACTCCAACATTGAAGGTTGGATAAATAGTGCTGGCTCTCCAGACCCCCTGAACAAATTGGATGATGTCCTCCTTCATAATAGGCCAAAATTCCATAAAGAATTCAGGTTGAAAACCATCTATACCAGGACTCTTTCCATGCTTCATTTTCTTAAGAGTTTCAAAGATTTCAGGAAGTTCAGGGACTTCAGTCCAGTCATCATCCATCTTATCATTAGGAGGACCAATGATATCAAAGACTTCCTGGATTTTACAGTCTTCTATCAATTCGTCTTTAAAAAGATTAGTGTAAAAATCAAGGAAGGCTGAGGCAATTTCCTTCTCATCTGTAAGAGTGGAACCTTGTTCAGATTCCAGCTGGGTAATGGAGTTATTAACCAACCTGTTCCTAGCAATTCTAAAGAACATTTTAGAGCTCTCATGATCCAATTGATTGTACATCTTAATTTTACTCCTAAGGGCCATCCCTTTAACCTGGTGTTCTTCAAGAGCTTTGATCTGAATTTCTAATTGTTCCTCTCTCAAATGAAGAGAGTCATCCCTAGGATTGCCTTCAAGATCAGATCTAATATTCTTGATTTGTTCCAACAGGCTGGACATTATAGCTTTCCTTTTCTGAGCAAGGTCTTTTCCCCATTGTTTCACCCAGTCTTTGACTTTCTTCATTTTATCATTGAAGCACTTCATGGATTGGTGTTGGCCAATCTTTGGCAGAGAGAGGTAGAAAGAGGTGAACTCTTGACAAAAAGACTTCATTTGGAGCAGAGGTGTTAAACTTGAAAGGAGTGTTCTTGCTCCTAGGGCCCATTTTTCAGATCTTTAGTGTCAAGGAAGTGTGGTTGGTGATCCGAGATGGTGCTAGCTATATCTCCAAACAATAATACAGTTTGTCTAGCCAAATTAGCGTAATTATGGATATAAAATCTGCCTAGCATGCGAAAGTCCTCGATCACCCTTTCTCTTGTTGCTCCGGAGAATTTAGTGTTAGAAGATGGGACATAGATAAGGTCTTGGTTGGACATCCAATTGTCCCAGAATATCTTTCATTAATGGACATGTTGATTTTGTTGCCAAGCTTCATATCACTATGAGGGGTATTATTGAAGTCCCCAAAGAACCACCCGGTTCTCAATATGCTGGTGCTGGCTCATCCAGTTGTTGATTTCAAGCCACATGGGCTCTCTTTCATGGGGGTCAGTTGAGGCATAAATATTAATGAAGGCAACTTGGCAGTCCTTAATTTGGAGGGTGACGAAAAGCCATCTCGTTGGAAGGGCTGATATAGGTATTGATTAACCGGTTGTACCAGAAGGTGGCAATCCCCCCTTTAGTGCCATCAGCTGGGATATAACAGGAAGCCATCCCAGGACGAATCCATTCACCCAGATTTGCTGAGTCAAACTTGGGGAGTCTGTGTTCTTGAATCATAATGATATCTCGCCTTTGAAATCTCTCCAAAGTGGCAATAAACCTTCTCCTTTTAGTGGGGCCTTTGATACCCCTCAAGTTCCGTGTTAAGATCCTCATCTTTGGAGGGTAGGAGAAAGAACCCGAGAGAAGCTTAATAAATAAGACTTCGAGACCATGAGGTGAGGCCTTACTTCGAGTATTATAAGTGTGAAGGTTCTCAGTGCTCCCAGGGGACTTAGTTATGGCCCCGCCTTTCATTTTCCTTTTTTTAAAGATCTAAGAGATGTATTGGTGATATCATGTAAGGGACTGCTACTCATATCTTCCTCTCGAATCGGTACAATTAGATCTGGTTGACTCGGGTCAAGGTTGTCCAGTGTGTCAAGGTTCAATTGCGAGCTTGCGTGCCATATTCAATACTCTCTTTCTCAAGATTATGGTAGGTGGACTGGACAAAATCACAAATAAAGAGGTAGGACTATCTTGTGTTGAGGGATAAAGTCCTTTTGTTGGTCTTGTGTTTGACTTATCTGGGAGTCAAGCTGTGTGCTCTGGCAAACAAGGGAGTGATCACTTACCTGGATTCGCTCCATCTCCTTATCTTCAATCTGCTTGCTTGTCAAAAGACACTTTTCATCCACAGCTTCGGAGACAATCCCGCTCATCAGTCCATCAGTAGACTTTCCATACTTTTATAGAGTTCAGGCAAAGGGGTATGGTGAGAAGGGGGAGTGAGTTGACCAATGCAGACTGTGGTATGATTGAGTGGATCTACTGAGAGATCAACAAAGATAGACCTGGAGGGGGAGGTGGGAGAGGTGGGAGAGATGGGGGTAACTGGTGTAGGAGAGGTTGAAGAAAGTGATCCTGTTCCCTGGATGTGCAGTGGTATTTGAGCCAAACTTTGTATGTATCCATCCTTTCCTTGTGGTGTGAGGAGATCATTGAACTCCTCACCAAGATCAGTTGAAGAACCCTGTAGAATTTTGAATCTGTTACTACAAAGGAGAGGGGAGCCAGTATCCCCCTTATCAGGCGAGTTGACCAGTCTCACAGGCGAGACCTGCTCAAGCAAATTGTGTTGCATATCTTCTGTAGCATCATTGACCATGTGTTCCTTATCAGCAGATTGTGTAGGTTGAGAAGAAGATGGAACATCATCTTGTATACCACCATCCTCAGCTGCAATTATTATGACTTTATCATATTGCACCTGTTCTGGAGGTTTGTGCTTATCAAAGGTTTTAACCATGGTCGAGGGGTTGAATGAAACACCTTTAATGGTGACCCCTTTGTTTAAAACCTTCACACGACCTTTAGCAGGAAAAGAATTCAGATCATGGGATTTGAGAGTCTCTTCAAGTTCCTTATTGGCTAAGGCAATCTTCTCCTTAATGATTTGTCTCCTTCGAATTCGTCTAGCACTACCATTAATGTTACCACGATTGCGAGCAGTGTCGTGTTCTACAGTTGGGGTAGCTTGCTCCACGTCAATTGGTTGGACAGGCATCGGGAAGCACTTTCCTCCTCCATGCAAACGTTTCCTGCAGATCGGACAAACAGGAGGCAACCCATTCCATCTTAAGAGCAAGGATTGGTCAGTCCCAAACATATCCTGGAAAGTCAATTCAAGCGGGATAGGTTTGAGAAGATCCAATTGTATGAATACCGTGGGAGGCCTGTCAGGTCTGCGTTCCGTTGATATGAAGGAGCCAATAGGAGAGAAGATAGTTTTTAAGCATTGGGGCTCCCAAAAAGATCGGATTAAGATCATGCAGGTTAACATAAGCTGTGTGCATGAGAGTTGATGGCTTTAGTGGGTTAAAATGATAGGACCATTTCTGGAATTTAATTCTAAAGCCAAGATGAGTGAGGTGCCCCATCTTTAAGATGTGCTCAGCAGCCTGTTCCGAACAGAATTCGATCATGAAATATGGGAAACGAGTCCAGTAGATAGCAGAGATTTGGATCGATTTAGATAAAGCACAAATTTGCTTGGACACATTCCCTAAAACAATACCTTCCTTTTCGCCCAAAGAAATGACAAATGATGCATAAGAGAGAAATTCAAACCTTGAATGACAAAGCTCAGGATTCAATTCAGTACCTCTGGAGTGGCGGTAAGTCGGTGGATTGTGCTTCTTCATAGTCAGAATGTCTTGTTTAATAATACTGTCTTCCTTAAAAGGTTGAGCTCTCCGCATGAAAGTGTTGCTTGAACTGGCATTCAGTGGAGCATAGCAGTCCCAGAAAGGTCTATCCGGGAAGGAAGATGGAAGAGCGTTCTTTGGCGCCATCGGTTTAGCAACGAAGGTTGTGAATTCACCAAATTGAATCGGAGTTATGTCTCCTTGAAGCAGCAGCTGTTGTTGGGCTAGAATTTCTTTCTGTTCTTCGGCATTTAAGGAGCAGAAGGTATTTAAGATGGAGTGCATCGGGGGAGATAATCCGCCCGCTAGATCCGGTGGGACCATGATAACAGAAGGATGGAGGGAGTCTCAAAAGCCGTGAAGAGAATTAAGATGATTGGAAGTCAGAGAAAGGGGAAAGTTGGCAAAAGACAGAGGGGGTACAAACGAATTATGCAGAGATGAAAAAGACTTTCCAGGGACGTGATGGGACCCAAAAAATCCTAGATCTAAAGATGTAATGTAGATTACCTTACCTGCTTACCTCGATTTACCTCGATTTACGAGTCTGATCACGATCGAACCCTAGTTAGGGTTAAGCATGACCATGGTAGCGCTCCGCCTCCGCCCTCCGTGTCTCATGCCCTCTTTTCCAATTGAAAATTAATTATGTTAAGAGTCAAATGTATAAAAAATATTGTTGTTATACGTGTCCATATTCAAGCCCTTGTTACGTGTATTTACTTGGGACAGTTAACTATTTACTTGGGATAGTTGACCTTCTTTGTCTATGTTAAAGATAATCCCCTAAAAAAAAAAAAAATGGTTTATCCCTTGTCAATTATATAGACCCCCTACCTTAAGTTTTTCTCTTGTGCGTTCCTTAAATCGACACCTCTTCCTTAAATCCTAGGGCAGAATTTGCAAACTATTTTTTGAAAGGTAGATATGAGACAAAATTGTATAAGATCGTCAATGATGATGCCATTGCAAAAAAGTTCACATTCTTGGAGTCGATCTCATGCAATAGTCAACATATTGTTAAGGGTGATCTACTTATTGTATAGATTTCAGTATTTAGATTACGTTTGAAAACCTAGGCATGTTAACATGTAAAAGTCAAAATGAAACTTGGTGTAGAACAAGCAACAAAGGTCACATTTTCCATGTAAAAGTTGGAGAATGGTTCACCATATTGCTTAAACTTATAATAGCTTTGAGTCAAGAATTGCAACTTTTAATCTTGACAATGTCACAAGATGCATAAAGGGGACTATGGTCATTTTCATAAAAAAAAATACCCCTTAAACCAAAGGCATTTTTGCAATTTTAGCAAAACATAAGGGTATTTTGAAGTTCCCCCCTTCATGGTTGAATCTTGAATGGTTGTTGTGCAATGCAGCATTTTCCTCTTTTTGTTCTAATTGGAAGAAGCTTTCGCCCTTCGTAAAAAACATGCTTGGCCGCCTTCCTTTCATTCTTTAACTTCCAACATTTTTGTAACTTAATAAAATATCCAGCTCTAGATGCTTCGGCTCATATATCAAACTCGAGAAATCTTAAGAATGTAGGAGGATCCATTTTACAGTCAAGGAATCATCACAGAATGTAGGGAAAACTTTGAAGGAGAAAAACCATAAAGAGCTTTGATACAAATGACAGTGTTGGTACAACCATTGAGGACAATCATAATTTCGAAGAAAATGTCTCTGGACCCACATAAAGACGCTAAAATATAATTCCAGAGTGGTTTATGATGTCCAGAAATGGCTTTTTCTTCCTCAGACCGGTGGGGAAAGGTGAGCTAGGACTTGGTTCAAGAGAAAAGGAATCTTGAATAAAAACCACTTATATAATTTAACATAATATAAACAATGATTAGTGAGCTACAAACAAACTCCAAATTTAGGAGAATCCCTGTCAAGTAGCTTGTCCGTTTCGCTAATCAACTTGTTTGCATGATATACATCATTGTATACTTCTCCTTTTCCCTGTTCCTCCCCTATATCGATCGTTTCCGATTTGCCCTTGGTAGAATCATCAATACTTATCTTCTTTCCACACTTTTTGCCGGGCATACCATTCTCTCAAGCTTTTTCTACCCCACAAATTTCACCCGTCACGCACCATCTTCCACATGACACAATTTTCACATTGACGCTTTCACCTAGCATACTTGTGGTTTCGGCAAGATAAGACTTGCACATACGACTTGTTGTGTCCAACTGCGATAGCTTAAGGTCAGCAGCGATGCCCCACAAGAATACAAATAAGAACAACAAAACAAGTTTGCACTTGGACATGAATTTTCTTTATTGATCTTGTAATCTATTGACAAAAGAAGCATACAAGGTTTATGCCATCAAAGCAAAATATCCGAGAGCCGATGTCTTGAAATGTGTTTTCCAAGAAGTAGTATGGGTTGAATGATTCAAACAACATGGTTAATCGGGCGGCTTCGTTTCTTCACTTCTAATGTTGGCACACACTTCATTCTTGCAGTGGTGTATCTCAGACAAGTTAAATAAACAAGTTCAATGAAAAGCCTTGCGTAACTTGACCGGGTAACATTTTACCCGGTCTTGGGTATAACTCGAGATATGTGAATCTGTGCAAACTTATACTCCCTAATTAATGACAAAGTTTCTTCAAGTCTCGCGATGTCTCACCTAGACAATGAATGACTATCCGTCGAAACTATAACAAATAATGGCAGAGGGCACATGGAGGCATGTAACCTGGAAAACCGCATATAATGTTTGTAGCTATTTGTATTCCTGGAACAAGATGAGTCAATGTGTCGACCACCTGCGTAAATTGTGCAACTGTGTACTCCCGCTTCATTGTCTGGACGAAACTCAGATAATGAATTTTATATTGCCTTACACCCAAAAGGCTATTTATACACAATACCTCTAGAACTGAATCACTGCCAGACTGCACTGGAACATGAAGGAATGAATAAACACATGGATGGCAAAGAATGCTTGCAATTTCTTCAAGATGTTGGAGAATATAAGGTGGATTTGTCATGCCAACATATATAGATAATACAAGTCCATCAAGACGAACCACTATAATATCCATAACTGCAGTGCTTGTCTCGTCTTCAATGTGACCTCTGTTTACAGAACCCCAGCCTCCATCAACACAAATCTATTGACGACTCCGACAGGATCAAATAGCAAACAAACTAAAGAATGCTTTACATTAGCAAGACTTCCTAAACATAGGGGATAAAAGGCATTGTGACTTAAATAATTGAGAATAAATGCTGCAAAAATGGAAACTATAGTGCCCATAAACATCCACAAGGACAAAGATCCTTCTAGCATTCCTATTATTAGCTGTTGCCATTGGAGTGAGTGAATGCCTGATATGGTTCCTTTGTTTGTTCAGGGTGCCTTTCGCTAAATGTTCATAAACCAATGTTCTCTCCTTCTCAATATCAAGTGCATATCCAAGAAGTTTACAAAGATGTGAATCCTGAAATGCACACATTTGAACGACTTTTTGAATCCATTCCTTCTGATCCTGCATGTGGTTTGAGAACAAATTATTAAAGAGTATTGATAGCATGCATATATACTAAAGAAATATGCAGGACATGACTCGCTGCGGCAGTCAATATTACAATGACCTGAAAAACAAGTCCATCAAGACGAACCACTATAATATCCATAACTGCAGTGCTTGTCTCGTCTTCAATGTGACCTCTGTTTACAGAACCCCAGCCTCCATCATCACAATGAAGCTTTCAACAGAAAAAGTATCACATGCTATTGCAAGTGAGAAAATGAATATGATCTGAGATCAGATGCCATTGGTCCAGACTCTGGAGCTGTTTTAGCTGTTTGTTCTCCACATGCGGGAAGAGCTGGGGAGGCACAGCTTATTGTGGAAGCATTTGAAAATATAAAACTCCTCTAATGAACCTGTAAAGAAGATTGATGGCCACATGACTCAGGTATTGGAAGTGGGAACGGTTGGCCAGAAAACATGTAGTTATCCAATTGTAGTGGCATTCTTCTGGTACATTTGTTTTTTATTTTCTTTGTGGATGACATACTTGCATCGCCTATGCTGGATAAAATATCCACTTCATTGGTGAAACATGCCTTGCTACTTTCCTTATTGATGGCCTCACCATACTTATCACCTGATGAACCTGGAAGCCAGAAATGTACATCTTGATGTTGCAAATCATGTTTTGAATCCAGTTGCAATTAAGAAGTAAAATAGCAAAAGGAAATTTTAAGTAGCAAGAATGAAGTCAAAGCAAGATGGATAGACTAAAAAATGAACCTCCATAACATTGGAATTTGTTTCCAGAATGCACGGCATTGGAATTTATTTCTAGAATGCATGGCATTTCCCTTGAACTCTTGTTAGACTCCCTCCACAAACCCAACATATGTTTAAACAAAGAGATTCCCCATATTAAAGTTCTACTAATTTCAAATAGGGATCCAGACCTTTGTGTCTTGTGTCTTTGTATGCAGTTTTGCACCGTGGTCATTATGCACTCCCATCCTTACGATAATATTCGCAACACTGGCCGCAATCCAAAAAGGAGTGAAAATATGTAACAGTGAACGAATTTAGCAATCCTTCTTTCAAGAAAAAGATTCGACTGTGTATGGATGATTTACTAAACCATACCTGTAGGATGCATCAAAAATTTGCTATCCAACCAAGATTCTGGCCAACAATCGGTAGCTCTGCCATAGCCAAAAGGTACAAACTGTAATTCAGCATGCCAAGAAGGTGGACATTTAAATCAGCACATAAGTCGGCCAAAGCAGAGACCCAAGCCTACAGCACCATGAAATCCAAGATGATTCAACAACAGACGCCCTTGGCAGAGTCGTCCAACCTTCTCTAACCAAAAACCTTTCTTCAAACGACCTGCCATCCACTACACAGTAAAGAAGATGAAGCAGCGCCTATTTCCGGGAAGAAGAGAGCCATAACCGCATAATGAAGGGATGAAAATAGGTTAAAAAAATTGAACGGCGAGCAATATATGTACATCGGATTACGTACAAATGCAGCTACTAAGAACCTCTGATGCATGAACGGCCCGAGTAGCAAGAATGTGCGATATGGCTCTTTTGCCATATCGTTCTTCACCGCCGTGTTGCCAAGGAGAAAGAGGGGCACAAACGTCAGTTCGGGCATGCATTAACCTAGGCAAAATAATAACTACTTATTGGCAAAATAATAACTACTTATTGAAGGGCTTAAAATTAATATTTTTACACACAATAAAATTAACGGACAAGATCGCGCACAAACTATCCTAAACCGCCTTTATTATCCTTTATTATAATGTTATTGGGTAAGTATGTTGTCAACGAAACCCTAACTCTAATTTTGACATTTAGGGTTCTGAGTATATCGGGCCAGGTCGTCCCATTTTTGTGTAGCTCCCGTTTTCGTCTGGAAGATACCGTAGATCTTAGAATGGGTAGATTTATGCATGCTGAAGTGCAGGCAAAGCCTTCAATCATCCGGCAATTATAACGGAAACTTTTGCATGGGCAATATATCCCTCAAATAACAAAGGCCAGGGCTTCAACAGACAAATCTGCAACGAACCGCCATGCACAGAGATTAGTTTACAGTTCAGAGGCAGATAACAAAGCTATGAAGGTAGAGTCTCGAACATATAGCATGAAATTTATCCTTATGGTTGAGATTTGATATGATCTTTCTTAGGCCTCCTGTGCGTGAAGCGGCTATGGCGGCTTCCACTACTTGCATCCTCCCTAAAATTTCCAAAATAGCAGGGGCTTTAGATAATCCCTTATTTCTTCTCTCAATCTCTTGTGCAGCTCTTCCCCTGCATCCCCAATGTATCTGAGCAGTGATGGGAATAAAATTTCCATGCCTCCGTAGGTGTTGAAACACAGAAAAAATATCAAATTATGCAGTGCCTCTTCTCGATCTATACCAAGCTCGTTGTGTGCCATATCAAGGACCTGGCCATTTGATCTGAAAAATTCAGTTATTTTCTTGTATGCTGGTTCTACCAGAATGAAAGGAATTGGTGCAAAGATGAGGGCACTCCCAAGTGGTGCAATCTGGGGTGCTAACCATATCTTCACAGTTGTTGGTCCTTCTTTTCCCATGCTTGCATTGTTCAACACCACTCGCATTAAACAATGAAGTGTGAAACCTGGAATTGGAATGCAGTTACTTATTGCATATAAGTAAGTTAAAATTCAGTTCGATATAATATAATCCAGCCAGATTCAACGAACTATGGAAATATATGCACATAAAATCACTGCAGTTCAATCAATACAAGAATGAACTCTGCAAATAAGTTACTCATACCTGCATCGTAGGTAGCTTTGCCGCCATGTTCGAAGTCTTTTTCCCACTGAGGAAACACCTCATTGATGGCAGTTTCGAACCCAGGAAGCCATTTTGTTGCATTAGTGCTCAAGACCTTGAAGCAGAAGCTCTTCAACTTAAAGTGCTTGTCTTTATCTTCAATAGGATCCAAATAAGACAGAATCCTGAAACCCCCAGTGTAATCAGTGCTAGTCATGTAACTACCAGTAAAAACATCCTTCTTCTCAATTTGCGCAATATCGAAAAGAACGTGAAAGCTCTTTTGATCTGCGAGAAAAATAGCACGGGAATCTGGGAATCCAGGGGGGCCAGGGGGCATATGGGCGCGGAAAACAGTGCTGTTGTATTCTTCGACACGCTTCCTCACATATGCATCTTGTCCACCGGATCCATTGAATTCAAGGCGATCGGCCACGGCGCCAGCTAAAGGAATGCCATAGCTCCCAGGAATCTCTTTCAGCGGTAGAGCCATACTTAAGTTAGATCAGAGACACTGGCTGAGGACAAAAAACAGAAGACACTGGCTGAGGACGAAAACAGAAGATGGATCTTAGTTGAGTCGGCATCCGGCCATTTCGCATTTGCATTTGTCGGAAGCAGCCAGATCTGCCGGTATTGCTACATAGTCGCCCATGTGAATAATCAGCCCCGATCGCGACATTCGACCTAAAAATCAGCTGTGCTTTGGTATGCATATCACTAGTCAACAGGCTCCGACAACCTTATCTTTTTTTCGTTTTTTGGGTGTACACACATCATATATGTGTACAGTGCAAACGAATAAATTACTCAAACAATATTGTCTCAGCCTTCGAAGCCTTCTGGCACATATATTCTTTTTTATTTTGTGAGGTGGTTGGGTTCCGTGCCAGGGAACATGCGGCGTTCCCTTCCCCTCTTGCGGAACACAAATTTTCAAAATTTTGCTTTCTTTTTGCTTTTGGTCTTCGTTTATGTTTCCCTCTTTCTCTCGATGCCAAGCGGCCAGCTCTAGGAGAATCAAACATGTGGGCAAGAACGGCAAGAAGGCGGTGTGAGAATCGAAGGAGGGAAGTACCAAGCAAGGGCGATTTTTACATACCAGTCCAGTTTTTTCTATGAATCTTATTTCCCTAACGGCTCCAGAGATGCCATCGGTTGATGCAGATCTATTTCTAATTCTCTCTTTCTATATCATCTCTATATCTGCTACTTTGTATTCTCTCTGATCCGACCTCTTCTCCGCAAAATGCTTTCTTGAACAGTTACTCACCTCTTTCAGTTTCTTGCAGCTGAAAAGGCTGCGCATCTTCTGGGATTTGATGCTCGGTTTAGGGTTTGCAGCCAGTGCAAGGAAGCATCAACTGAAAGCAAAAGCAAAATCAAAATGAGAAAGACAGCAAGCAGGTGGATTCCAGCGGCTAGATTTTCTTAGACTGGCCGGATTTAGGTAGAAGGATTGACACATTTTGTTGTAGGTAACGATTTTGTTTTTCTATTTGCTTAAACATCTCATTTTTTTCAGGAGCGGAGAACAGGAATGCACAGCTTGCATTCATCTTTAACACATTCATCCATTTTACACAACAAGAAAGGGCATTCCGTGAGCTGCATGTGTAAGAGTATTTCGGTTTGCTCTGATTTGGGTTAGCTGCATGTGCAAGAGTATTTCGGTTTGCTCCATTTTTCTTTAGACGTTTCCTTCAATTGGAGGCAATTGTTGTTGTAGCCGACATTCTTGCTACCGGATTCAGGGAGCATCGAGCCATTTTGCAGGTAATACATCTCTAAATTAATTTCTTTGTTCAAGGCTTTGCAACTCTTTGGATTTGTTTGAAAGGGCTTTGTTGATCTGAGCACGATTTTTTAACTACAGGGCAAAGTTTGCATCACCTCCTTTGATTTCTGTTATGATATTTACAAGGTAATATGTGACGCTCCCTGCTAAACATACGGTGCCCGACCGTACACTCGGCAGGAAATCCCCCGTTCGGCTCAACAACCGCACAGGCCCTCCGTCTATCCCGCACCCTGGCAACTCCGTGGTGCGGGAAGGGGACACGAAGGTGTCTTGCGCGCCCTTTCCCTATGGGCTCCTATCACAGCGGAAGCATAAACACGTCAGAACTAGCAATACAATACAATATACTACCTCGAGGGAAGCTCAACCACATATCCATAGATGCAAAGAACATAATCATCAACCGTAAAACATGAGAGCTCCTACCCGTGGCTCAGACACATAGGGTAGTCGACTGACTGGATAGGCCTCAAGATAGAGCAGACCGAGTCATAACAATGGTGGGGCTGGCATAAGACAATGGCTAGGGTTGACCACTCCATCCGCCCCTCCTGTGCATACTTTGCAGATGGGCTAGATCAAGCTGTGGCATGACTCTAACCTTCCGGATACGCAATCCCATGGCATCACCCATCGGGACTACTCCAGGTTGCATCTCCCTGGTCCGATGAGGTAGGAAGGGTTGCATCTCCCCTTCCCGGGGTCTAGAGGCTCCACGGGCGGCTAGAGAATCGTGGCGACACACGATTCGTAACCGACTGAACCCCCCAAAACAAGAGCCAAGCTGACACTTGCAACTCTTGAGAGGCAGGGCAACACCATTGCCCCAGGAGGTGTCGGACCCATGCCCGGCCCACACGAAGTGACCGACCATAAGCCTAGCCCACTATGGGATCCCCCGAAGCCCCCACTCGGCAGGGATCCTCCTTCCATCTTGCCTCTAGCCCCGTTGTGTAGTGCTGAGTCACATCATAGCCTCCATAGCCCGGTGGGTTCCTATGCACAGGCCGCAAGTAAATAGGAACTAAAGGATCTACACTAGGAGCATACTACATATGGCCCTAGGTCTCTACCCCCCTTCCCCACACAAGAGGAGCAACATGATCAACCAATATCACATACATCACATCAAATATCAATATCATATGAACATCTTAACCTAAACATACATAGCTAACTAACAGTTAGGGTTCCTTGATTAGGGTTCAAGATGTTCAACAAAGGATCTAGGGTGGCTCTACTCTAGACACGAATCACTAACCCATCTGGAGTGCTAACTTCCAGATGAACTAACATGAACTCTACTCAACCTACCTCCTCCAGATCCGCTTCCTCCCGTTCCTGGCGTCTCCATGCTCCTAGACGTGGTTCGAAGGCCTACTCCCTCTACGATCATACACACCTTCCAGGGGCTGGTGCTCCAGGCTAGGCTATGCCGAACGGTGCTCAAAACAGAGTTTCGGGCACGTGGATGAGAGTTCAGGTGCTAGGTCAGGAGAAAGGATCTAGGGTTAGGGTTAGGGCTCATATAGGTGTGGGTCCACATGGGATGCCACGTGGCACCACTAAGATGAGGCCGTGTGGCGGTTGCCCACTAGGATAAGGCCATGTGGAAATGGGCCTTATCCTAAGGTTATCTAAGTTAAACAATTAACTTAGATGTGCACCCCTTGCCACTTATCCAAGGCATACAAGGTTACCTAGGTAGGCTTGTATGGTGACGGGTCCAGGAATATACGTATTTATGGCGTATATTCCCTTGGAACGTCACATTCTCCCCCCCTTAGGACAATGCTGTCCTCAGCATTGCGCTACGGTGACGAGCCTATCTATCCTGCAAAACAACATAAGATCATACACTTAAGTTTAATTTAAACGATCAGCTTCCTATTAAAGTTAAATGTCAAAATTTAGGCTATATTTGTACTTATACAAAATTATATAGCCTTAACAAGGTTACTTCTTACAATAATTCAACACATTATTATAAGAGTTATTAGGGTTCATAATCTAAATTATGGTTCCCCCATCTTCTCGTAATGCGCCCCTTCTCGAAAAACTCCTTCTCACTTGCCTGCACATGGAGCACATTACGTTAGTTTAATTAATAAGTTTGTGGTTTTAGGGGACCACCCCCCTTACCATACCTTGCACTCGATCATGGCCCTTTCGGATTTGAGCTTAAGGACCATTTAAGATGATCCCATCATCGCCCATGATCAAGTGCTACCTTGTACTCGGTTACCCGGTGCCGAGTACCCCTAGTGCATCATGCCCCAAGGGTTTTAAGCTAGGGAACGTCTCACGATCCCATCATCGCGCATGATCACTTTGACCTTCACCATGACCCCCCTATGGCCAGGTGTGCGACCCCCACATCGTGGCATAGAGAGCATCCGACCGATGTCCCATCATCGCGCACCATGCCTTTCCTCTCTCTCTCGCATGACCCTATTGGTCATGCGCACCTCTTGGTGCATGTTGGCCTAGAGAACGCCTTAAAGGCTTATCTCATCATCGCCCACATGTTCCAAGATTCTGGCACATGTATTCTACAAGCTAGAATACATCTGCCAGAATTAGAGGATAACTAAGAAACATACTAAGCTAATCTCCTGGCGAGTCGGGGTCGACCAAGTCGGAGATGACTCGCCCATCAAACTCCTTCATAAATTCTGGGTATTGCTTCTCCAAATCCTGCTTCAATACCCATGTCGCGTCTTCCACGGGCAAGTGCTTCCACTTGACCAAATACTAGAGGAACTGAGACCTCCTAGTCTTCTTGAATGACTTATCAAGAAGTAACTCAGGCACAATTTCAACTTGCTCCTCAGTCATTTCCAACAAAGTTGGAGTATCCAAAACCTCATCAGGGTTAGGATTGTGCCTTTTCAATAAACTTACATGGAAGACCTTGTGAACTTTGAGATGGGCCGGAAGATCCAACTTGTAGGCTTGGGAGCCCACTCTCTCCACAATCTTGAACGGACCAGCCCACCTAGGGGCAAGCTTCTTGCAACTCCCAATCCGAAGCTTAGCTTGCTTAACCTTGATCTTCAACCACACGCTATCGCCTACCTTGAACTCTCTTACGGTCCCCGTTTTGCTCGGCTACACTCTTTCTGCTCGACTTCTTTTGCTGCTAGGAGGTAACCCCTCACTTCTTCCACCAACTGGCGCATATCTCCTAGCATCTGGCTGGGACACTTCAACCTTTGACACGGGATTGTGCCAAGTGTCCGGGGTTAAGCACTGGTACCCGTAATTTACCATGAAAGGAGACATCCGAGATGACTCTGCTTTTGGCACTATTGTAGGCGAATTCCACCAAGTGGATATACTCATCCCACTTGGACCGCTTATTCCACACAAAACTTCTAAGCATATCTTCAATGATTTGATTCGGCCCTCTCTGTCGACCATCTGTTTGGGGATGATAAGTCATTGCCATGGAGAGCTTCGTGCGAATGGTGCTGAAGAGGTCCCCGCCAAAAAGCACTCATGAACTTGGAATCTCTATCGATATTATCTCCCGAGGCATGCCGTGGAGCCTAAAAAATCTCCTTCACAAAAAAAGCTTGGCAAAGATCTAATGTTGTGTCGGTAGTTCTACAAGGCACAAAATGTGCCATCTTAGATAATTTGTCTACTACGACCATCAATGCATCCTTGCCTCGAAGAGTCTTGGGAAGTCCCGTGATGAAATCCATACTTACCACTTCCCACTTCGCATTCGGCACTGCTAGAGGTTCCAAGGCTTCTGGAATTCGAAGCTGCTCCGCTTTGGTTTGCTGACACAACTGGCACTCACGAATATATCTTGCTATCTGCTTCTTCATTCCCGGCCAGAAGTAACTACTTCGGATCTTGAAGTAGGTCTTCATAAAACATGCATGCCCTGCTATTGGGCTGTTGTGTGTGTCCTTGAAATCACCATCGGATGGTAATGTCTCCTCAATTTTCTTGCCATACCCACTCGAAAGAGTTGATATAGCATTACAATGCGTTCTTGTTTCAAGAGGTCTTCTAGAAAGAGCGTCGGCGACCATATTCAACTTACCCAGCTTATAAGCAATCTCGAAGTCATACTCCTCTAGGAATTCCATCCACCTCCTTTGTCTTAGATTCAGGAGTGGTTGTGTGAAGATGTATTGGAGGCTCTGGTGATCAGTATCTAACTGAAACTTCCTCCCAAGCAAATAATGCCTCCAAATACGAACGAACTTTCTGTAATAACCTGCCAGACCTAGAAAGCTTCTTACCTCCGCCACATTCTTTGGAGCTGGCCAATCCACTACTGCTTCAATCTTTGCAGAGTCGGTGGATATTCCTTCTGCCGATATGACATGGCCCAAGTACTCCACTCTTTCAGTAGCAAAGTGGCATTTGGAGAGCTTTCCATACAGACGATGCCGCCTCAACTTTTCTAACACCCTTCTCAAATGCTGACTATGATCTTCAATAGACTTGCTGTAGACTAGAATGTCGTCGAAGAAGACAATGACAAACTCATCTAGAAAATCCCTGAAAACGTCGTTCATGAGGCGCATAAAAGTTGCTGGAGCGTTCGACAGTCCAAAGGGCATTACTGTAAACTCAAAGTGACCATACCGCGTTCTGAAGGCGGTCTTATGGATATCCTCTTCCTTTATCCTTATTTGGTGGTATCCTGACCTTAAGTCAATTTTAGAGAATACCTTTGCTCCTTGGAGCTGGTCCATCAAATCATCTGCCCTTGGCAATGCATACTTATTCTTTATCGTCTGCTTGTTGAGCTGGCGATAGTCTATGCACATTCTTAAACTGTCGTCTTTCTTCTTCACGAAGAGTATGGGTGCTCCAAAAGGAGACACACTTGCTCTAATAAACCCAAGCTCAAGTAATTCCTGAAGCTGCTTCTTGAGCTCAATCAATTCTGGGGTGCTCATTCTATATGGCGCCTTACTGGTAGGCTTCGCATCTGCAGCCAATGTGATCTCACATTCCACACCCCTATAAGGTGGCAGCTGCCGGATCTCATCCGGAAATACATCCTTAAATTCCGAAATAAGCCTTGCTACTGGCTTGGGCAACTGCTTCCCCTTTTGGTCGTTTCCATCCTGTTTATTGGGCTCAATTGCCTCTAATCTCAAAATGTAATCCACCTTATTTCTTTCTATACTCTTCCTTAGCTGCTTCAAAGAAATGCACTGCATAGAAGAAGCTGCCTTCTTACCTTTCACCATGAATTTGGTGCCGTCAGGTGCTGTCATGGCGACTTCATTGCGGTCGCAGTCGATCATTGCTTTCGCTGGCTTTAGGAACTCCATTCCTACTATAAGGTCATACCTTCCAATTTCCATGACCTCTGCCCCCATCGGCCACTTACTTCCACTAAGGTCTATGTCGAATGTGATCCTCCTCCCCTTAATGTGCCGAATGGCACCATTTGCCATAGCAACTGGCCTTGGCTTAGACTTCAATACCTTGTTCTTCATTAGAGCAGCCAGCCTAGGAGAGGCGAAATTGTGAGAGCTACCTGTGTCTATCAATACTAGATATGGACTGCTATCTATGATCCCCTCAGCCGCAATGACTGTTGACTGATTTTCAATGTCATCTGACTCAATGTTTGCACATATGTGACACTCACCATCTATGAAGTCCTGGGCCTCATGCTGGTCGTCGTCCTCATCCGCTTCTGTTGGTGAATCCCAATCCATAAGCTCTGCCAAGGCTGCCTGCATGACGAATGGGCAATCATGTGTTCGGTGCCCTGGTTGGAAGCACCTGAAACATAACTTCTTCTCGATGCACTCCTGTCTCTTCTCCTTCGTCAGACTGTCTAGGATACGCTTTAGTATACTGCCTCCTGATGCATTCTGCGGCTTACGGTCCCCAAAGGTTTTACCCTGAGCTCTTCCCTGCTGTTGGCCTCCTGATGGCGTAGCTGCTGATTGCTTACTCTGGTATTGCCCTTGGTACTGCCCTGAAGTTTTTCCCTTGAATGTCGACTGTTTCTCTGCTGGAGTTGATGGTGCTTCCTCCAAACTTATAGCTTTGTCTTCGGCCTCTGCGACTGACTTTGGGTTTATTGCTCTAACAAGCCTCTTGATATTGCTGTTCAACCCTTCAATGTAAGTTTCGACTGCTTGCCTTTCCGACACTCCAGGAACATGGAGTCTAGCATAAATTCTTCTGTATACTTCGCTACTGACAATGTACCCTGGTTCAACCTATAAAACTGCTGGATCTGCCTACTAGTATGCGACCTAGGCACATAATGTCTGCGGAAGGCCTTGCTGAAGGTTTTGAATCTGCAACTATTCCTTTTGAGCTTGTTGGACTTGGCATAGCCTTTCCACCAGATTCTCGCTGCTCCTATCAAGTTTGCTGTAGCAACTTTCCCTATATCCTTATCCTTTGTAACGTTCCTAACCGACATGCCCTTAACCAACTGGGCAAAACCGTCTAGACGTTTATGAGTAGTCGCTTCTACCCATTTATGCCGGTGTCTCGGGAACGCCCCACAGGCACATTCAAGGATCGAATACTCGAGCCGTCTACCATGGGCCCGTTACAGTCTCTCCCACTAGAACTATGCTCGTCCTCGAGCATCCAAGGCTATACCATGTCACAATGATTACCAAATCTTTGCAAATTACCCATGCATATAGGCACCCATGGAGACTCGAACTCGAGACCTGCTCTGATACCAACTGTAACGTTCCTAACCGACATGCCCTTAACCAACTGGGCAAAACCGTCTAGACGTTTATGAGTAGTCGCTTCTACCCATTTATGCCGGTGTCTCGGGAACGCCCCACAGGCACATTCAAGGATCGAATACTCGAGCCGTCTACCATGGGCCCGTTACATCCTTCATGCCATAAGAGTTGCCGAACTCTTCCATCTCATCAAGCCAGGCTTCTGCCTCCATACCTGACCTGTCTTTCCCTGAGAACTGACCCAACTTCCTAGTCTTCCACACATTGCTCATAGCACTGTCAACTTTCTTCTGATAATCATCTTCCTTCCTTGCCCTGGCTCTTACCTGTGGAGTATCGAACTCACTTTCTGAGCTAGAACTGTCTTGACTGTCTGAAGTGTCTGATGAACTGGAGCTAGGTGGTGTTGGACTCCTTCTGTTTCTCCTTTTCCTCTTCCTGTCTCTGACATTCCCCTGATTTTCCTGCCCTTCCGGCTATGGAGCTTCCTCGATGCCTTGCTGAGGTAGTGGTGGAGGTGGTGGTGGAACAGGTGCATATTCTTGGGCATTCATCAATGGGGTGGCCCAGTGGATCAGCTGATGCATCTGGGTCCTCATCTGGACGAGCCTTGCGTTGATTGCTTCCGGCGTCATATCGTCGTTGTTGTCATCCTGATCACGTCCGAAAAGGTTCCTGGGTACCCACTGGTGATGTCGGCCTTGAGGACCTGAACTTGTGTTCCTTGCTGCAAGGATTAATCATCAATGCTTGTTATTAAGTTACACAATAGTCATTTTTGCCTACAATTAAATTGTTGTTAGGTACAAAAGAAATCATATGAAAATTCCATTTATAAGTCAAGATCATGGTAATACATTAATTAATATATAGGGATACATTTAATGAACTACATGATAATACTTAAGAGAGAGTTACAATGTACTTTAATTAAGTTAACAAAACAAATCTTCCATCAATGATGTCGCTTGAAGAAGTTCTTGATTTTCTTGAATGTTGTGCCCTTGCCCATGTTCTCGCCAAGATTCGCCGCCGATCCTCCCTCCAATGCTCTTGCCACCGTGGTGCTTTGGGTTCCCGTGCGTTCTTTCGCCACCATCGACAAGTCGCATCCCTGAGGTGGCCCCTTGCGAAGTCGAGGGCATGAAGGGCTACGGATCTCTTGAAGAGTATAACATGGTCCATTCCGACATCTATCTTGGCATGCTGCCCAAACCCTGTAAGTGCTATAAGGAGCGCCACTGATTCCTCACCCCTTGGGTTGAACTCCTTGTGAAAGACTATCATCTGTCCCTTGCTAAGGGCCTAAGATAGTACGAGTGATTTACCCCCCCGTGTGGCCCCCGTGGCTCCGCGTGCTCTCCCCAAGCGAGCTGCCTCACCGAAGATGTCTATTGCTGTAAGATCTTCGTGGTCCCTCCACATTGTTCCTGCGTTTTCCAGGTTAATGCTGCTCGATGCTTCACGCACGCTCATGGAGCGGACTGGTCGGCTTGAACTTGGGCCTCTTCCCGGCTTGTACAACCTGCTTTGGATCTCCTGGAATTCCTCTTCTGGAATGTCGGGTTGCTGTTGTTGAAACATCTGCCTTATCTGCTGGTATGCCTGGATATCCGACATAGTTTCCCCTGCATAGGAGTGTCGCTCGGCTACCTCCCTTGGGATCTCCTGGTAGGAGTAGTCGATGAAGTCGCTACCCTGTTCCTGTGCAATTAGGCCTAGGAGCTCGTCCATCCTGAGGTTCTCCTCTTGGCAATAGGGAAGGTTAAGGATGTCGGTGGTGAATATGTACTCCTCGCCGTCGATGATCACTGAGGTGAGGGCCGTGATACCTATTGGCGGCTTAAAGTCTCGCCTTAGCACCTCCTGTTGCTGAGCTAGACGCCTCTCCATCCTTCTTGCCTCCCTTATCTCCCAACTTGGGTTCTCTTCCTCTTCCTCCTCGTAATCCTGTTCAATCTGCAACATAGGTGTTTCCGATGTGGAGCCGTGGTATTCGTACTCCGCCATCTCGATCTCGTGGATACCTATTTGCTGCCTTCGAGTGTCGAGAGGTGCTAAATCCAAGGGTTCAATCGACGGCTCGCCTGGTTGGTTGACTGCCCTGTATTGCATGAACAAGGCTAAGGCTGCCTGGTTTGAGACATACCTATGCCTATGGTGCTTACAGGTCATGTAGTCTGGCATGTTTCTGGTTCTATCCCACAGCCTACTCTTGCCCCTGGATCCCCCACCTACGGCTTGGGCAAGAGTGTCTAAGGAAACCCATTTCCCTCCCCTAGGTGGCAAGCTAACTTCCTCGGGTGGAATGTGCTGATCATATTGACAGATGATGTCAGTGTAGTAAGGAGTTCTGGTCAAGGTGGCATGAAGATCAAAGAGATGATCAAAGACATGAAAGGCTTGCTCAGCAGGGAGTTCACGGATGTGATTAGAGTCATTGTACCATCTAACAAAGCTTGATGGCGCCATTGAGCAGAAGTGGTTATGAAAAATGGCTGATGGAGATAAGCAAAGACCTAGGAAATCGCCAAAGGGGCTGAGAGCAACTCTGGTGGGGAGAAAATGACAAATGAGGGCCCTTTTTATAGACTAGGGGTGCCTCGGGTTCCGTGCACAAAGGTTCTTGATAGGGCAGACTTCGAATCTATGGCCATGGTTGTCCAAATGAGCTATCATGAAGTGCAATTCTAGACAAAACAAAGCAAGAAACACTACATGGCAGTTCGTTGTGTCAAATTGGTCAATCTGGGCAAAATTAGGCGAAATCGGGTGGCGTTGCGCAGAATGGCTCTGCGTCGCGGGCGCAGGTGGGTTTTGCGCGACGCGACCCGATTTCGGGTTATTTCTCCTTTTTGTGAAGACTTTTAGGGAATTAAAATATCCTAACATGACTCTTAGCATGATTCTAACTTAATTAGCAACTTTTGTTACTTAATTTGGACATGGATTAGCTATAGAATGGCGAAATCGGGTGGCGTTGCGCAAACTGGCCCTGCGTCACGGGCGCAGATGGGTTTTGCGCGACGCGACCCGGTTTCGTCAATTTTTTGCAATTTTTGACTACTTAAGTTAGGATTTTTAACTAACTAATTTTTCTTTCATCCTCCCAATTTTAATGGTCAAAACTAAACTAAAATTTGAGCTACTTAAACACATTTTCATGCAAGAATTAAGGTCAGTTTACAACAAAATTTTGTATCTATATAGAAAAACTTAATAAGTACATTAATTCAACAAAATTGAATCTTCAAGGGTATTCCTTGCAGATGCGACGCGCCAAGTGTATATCCTTGGGCATCAGGGTCACCCTCTTCGCATGGATTGCGCAGAGGTTTCCCTCTTCGAACAACTGGGTGAGCTCGACCTCAGCGGCTACCTGCAACACCCGAGTTGTGAGCGACGTCACCCTATAGTCGGTGACAAACTCCTGCATCACCTCTCGCATGAGCCGCTCAAACGGTGCCTTCCTAATCAGGAGATTAGTGCACTGTTGAAAGTGCTTAATCTCCCGAAAAACTCGGGCGTGCGGGGAGTTAGGCCCATGGTGGACCTTCTTCGGCTTCTCCGGTTGTGGCGGCGGCGGCTTGGGCTGCTTCTTTGGTGGCCGGCCCCCCTCCATGGTGCGTTGGACGTTTTGCCGGCAGTACCAATCATTATACCTCGTCCACTGACGGAGGTAGTCCTGGTATGCCTTAAGGCGGCGTCTGAAGAGACGCTCCTCCTTTATGGCGAACGGCCGCTCGCCCGCCTTCTGCTTCTTGAGCACCTTAGGTGGCTCGGGCCACTTTGGGTAAGGTGGCCTTGGGTCGGCGCTCTCCTCCTGCTCTTCTTCCTCCTCGTCTCCCACTTCCTGCACCTGCTCTTCTTCACGCCGGGGAGGCTCTTCAATCACGACGGTCCGGCGAGGGCCGTCGTTCCTTCTCTTCGTGCGCCTCTCCTGCTCCCTCAGCTCCCGCTCTCTCTCCCTCTTCTTTCTAGCGGCCCTCTCTTCAGGCCACTCCGTAACCTTCTCCTTACCCTTCTTCTTTGGCGCTGAGGGGCCCGCCTCTTCAACCTGCTCTTCTGCCTGCTCCTCCACCTGCTCTTCCACTTCGGTGTCCGAGGCCCCGAAGTGGCGGGATTCGTCGGTTCTCTGCGTGCCCGCCGATGAAGAGCTGCTACTGCTAGACGCCCCCTCCTCAGCGTCATGGTAGGTTTCGTCGCTGCTGCTGGAGGGAAGCTCCCCTTCCCCCTTCTTCGGTCGAAGGTGCTCCGGGATCCTCTTCGTATGTCGACCTGCTGCTGCTTGGGCCATCGAGTGCGTGGGTCGCTCGTTGTATTTCCTAGCTGTTTGCTTGGTTCTTGCCATACTTAGCGGTGGGGAAAACAGATGACGTAAGGCTGACCAAGAGGAAGATGGTGGAAAAAAGGGTTGGAGGGAAAATGAGGTGTCAGGGATATTTAAAAGGAAGGGTCCCTGGGAATATTCTCCTATCATTAATAGGCCTACTTATTAGCCCCCCCTTAATAATTACACCATAGTACCCTTCTTATTAATATATGTTTAATTTCTAATACATATACTAAAATTCGTATTATACCTTTAGAATTTCAAATTTCCTAATAGTTTGAAGTATTAATTATGGATTTGCGCCATTTTTCACCCAGGTCTCCGATTGGCATGATTCTTCGACCCATTTTAGGTGAAATTTGATGCAGATGCATAATTTTCACTCCAATTTTACTAGAGGGTAAATTTGACTCATTTATTCCTTCGTCTAACACTTAACCTACTCCTGACCCACTACCTATGAGAAAAAATTTTCCCTATTTTCGCGGTTCAATGGTGGAATTGTTTATTTCACACCCCTATAGGCCTGTTAGACTACTTTCATGGTTATGGTCAGTGCTAGTTCTTGGTCAACCAAGAACATCGCTCTGATACCATTGTGACGCTCCCTGGTAAACATACGGTGCCCGACCGTACACTCGGCAGGAAATCCCCCGTCCGGCTCAACAACCGCACAGGCCCTCCGTCTATCCCGCACCTTGGCAACTCCGTGGTGCGGGAAGGGGACACGAAGGTGTCTTGCGCGCCCTTCCCCTATGGGCTCCTATCACAGCGGAAGCATAAACACGTCAGAACTAGCAATACAATACAATATACTACCTCGAGGGAAGCTCAACCACATATCCATAGATGCAAAGAACATAATCATCAACCGTAAAACATGAGAGCTCCTACCCGTGGCTCAGACACATAGGGTAGTCGACTGACTGGATAGGCCTCAAGATAGAGCAGACCGAGTCATAACAATGGTGGGGCTGGCATAAGACAATGGCTAGGGTTGACCACTCCATCCGCCCCTCCTGTGCATACTTTGCAGATGGGCTAGATCAAGCTGTGGCATGACTCTAACCTTCGCGGGATACGCAATCCCATGGCATCACCCATCGGGACTACTCCAGGTTGCATCTCCCTGGTCCGATGAGGTAGGAGGGTGTAAATATGGTAATGCTACCCAAAAAAGCGCGAAAGCACATAGCACCTAAAGCACCTATGACTAAGAAAAAATGTGTCATAACTTGACCTCCACAATTTGTACGCTCCTCCACGAGATCTATATCATCGCTCCTTGCCTTCCTACATCATATATATTGTTTTTTAAGTAACAACTCTAAGGTCGTTGAAGAGAAATGTCTTCAAGCAAAGCACCTAAAGCACTTGTCCGGATGGTGCATTACCATATTTACACCCAGGAAGGGTTGCATCTCCCCTTCCCGGGGTCTAGAGGCTCCACGGGCGGCTAGAGAATCGTGGCGACACACGATTCGTAACCGACTGAACCCCCCAAAACAAGAGTCAAGCTGACACTTGCAACTCTTGAGAGGCAGGGCAACACCATTGCCCCAGGAGGTGTCGGACCCATGCCCGGCCCACACGAAGTGACCGACCATAAGCCTAGCCCATTATGGGATCCCCCGAAGCCCCCACTCGGCAGGGATCCTCCTTCCATCTTGCCTCTAGCCCCGTTGTGTAGTGCTGAGTCACATCATAGCCTCCATAGCCCGGTGGGTTCCTATGCACAGGCCGCAAGTAAATAAGAACTAAAGGATCTACACTAGGAGCATACTACATATATGGCCCTAGGTCTCTACCCCCCTTCCCCACACAAGAGGAGCAACATGATCAACCAATATCACATACATCACATCAAATATCAATATCATATGAACATCTTAACCTAAAACATACATAGCTAACTAACAGTTAGGGTTCCTTGATTAGGGTTCAAGATGTTCAACAAAGGATCTAGGGTGGCTCTACTCTAGACACGAATCACTAACCCATCTGGAGTGCTAACTTCCAGATGAACTAACATGAACTCTACTCAACCTACCTCCTCCAGATCCGCTTCCTCCCGTTCCTGGCGTCTCCATGCTCCTAGACGTGGTTCGAAGGCCTACTCCCTCTACGATCATACACACCTTCCAGGGGCTGCTGCGCAGGCTAGGCTATGCCGAACGGTGCTCGAAACGGAGTTTCGGGCACGTGGATGAGAGTTCAGGTGCTAGGTCAGGAGAAAGGATCTAGGGTTAGGGTTAGGGCTCATATAGGTGTGGGTCCACATGGGATGCCACGTGGCACCACTAAGATGAGGCCGTGTGGCGGTTGCCCACTAGGATAAGGCCATGTGGAAATGGGCCTTATCCTAAGGTTATCTAAGTTAAACAATTAACTTAGATGTGCACCCCTTGCCACTTATCCAAGGCATACAAGGCTACCTAGGTAGGCTTGTATGGTGACGGGTCCAGGAATATACGTATTTATGGCGTATATTCCCTTGGAACGTCACATAATATCTTTTGGGAAAGGATGATTCTGATCTTTTTTTCTTAATTGAACACCTGGTGCTTGTTTTTTTGCTTCAAAGGCAGCTGATTGTTGCTTAATTGTTACATCATCCTGATTTTGTTTGACATCTCTCGTCTTAAAGGGCGAGATAAGTGCAGGCTGAGAGCACACTCATGAATGTGCAGTCATTGGCAATGATCTGCTCCCTAAATAACTAGGTGGATAACGGCAATGAAATCTCAAAACTTGAAGTTCTTGGTGTGCAAATGAATCGCCAAATGAATTGCCACTGCCTGCTCCACATCAGTGGATCCTTACGGAAGGAATTATCTGAGCCATGGCTGGAAGTGAAGAAGATAGATCTGTATGAGAGCAAACTATCAGCTTATGATTGGACTCTTAGAAAGCAGCGCAACAGAGTTCCATGTCATAAATTCAGTGATTAGGTTTTTTTATACCATGGTTGCAACTCTAATACCACTTTTATGTCTGTTTATTCTTGGCTTTCCCGATTGCTTAGAAGTTATAAGCTGGCTACCAGCTGCTCAGACATAAAGAAAGAAGTTCACAGAATGCAAGAAATCTAAGGGGGAGCCACCAGCTATAGCTCCCTCTCTTGCTTTGACTCCAGTTAAAGAAGGCCATCCTCCTTGGGATTTTGTTGTTTAGACAATCTCTATTATTAATAACGCCAAGGTATATGCCATAGCATGAAGGAAAGAGGTATGGCACTTGCTGTGAAGCACTAGAATAATGCACGGTTCATACATGTAGATCCTTATTGTATCTCTGTGTTGCATTGAACACTTGGGCCTGTTTATGTAGATTTTGTATTGGCTGGAACTCATGTAAGTCCTGCATGCAAAGTATAAACATGCAAGGTTTGGCTTATGTATACATTCTTTTTTTGCATGGTATCAAGGTGCTCATTTATTCCCTATTGCTTTGTCTTGCAAGGGTTTAGCATTAGAGGTAGCAATGGTTCAATGTCTGGAGTTTCTCTGGAGCATTAGCCCACATAGCAACCTCTGGAGCCTCAACGGGCTAAAGTTTCAGGTAAAATTTTCTGCAACCACATGTATGCACTGAAATCTTTGTAAGTTCTAAATTTCTGTAAGCAGTCATTCCCAATCTCCTCCGCTTTCCATCATTAGGGTAAATTGGTGGTGCTTGAATTATAGGAGTTGGAGCTTTCACTTGCAGCTTGGAGCTGGAACTTCTACTTGGAGGCTGGAACTGCAAGGGCGTATAGAGTATGCAAAATCAGAAGGTACGCTGATTTTTTATTGAAGTTTGTCCTGTATTATAGGGAAAAGATCTGAGACAAGAAATGATGATTTTGCATTCCAGATTTAGCTTGAGCCGGACCCATTTAACAAGAGCTCAAGGCCATTTTCCTTTTCCCGTTGGGTACCCACCTCTTTTGTTCCTCCACCCAAGGGACACACATTCTGCTCCTCTGCTTTGGCAGGACTTAGGAGCTTGGTGTTGGGAAACAAATCTTCTTCATAAAGCAGCACCGGCAGCAACGAAAGTAAATCTTCTCTCTCTGCTCCATCTTTTATTGCATTGCACCATTGCTAACATTTGCTTTTTATGAAGGAGATGAAGAATAAAGTCAGAAACTTGCAGGAATTAAGGGCTTAGAGTTGCGCAAATCTTCTTCACAAAGTAGCAACTACAACAGAAACAGCAAGCAAATTGGATTCACAAAAATCAAGGTGAGAAGAAAATGTTCAAACTCTAAACAATGTATTTGCTTTCCAACAATATCAAGCTAGAAGTCTCCCATGGGTTAGAGTACTACCCTCATGGTGTAGTCTGAAACATATATGCATGCTAATGGAACATGAATAGATACTTTTCCATCAATCTGTTATTCCATGGCAGTTGTATACCTTGCTCAGGCAGGCTTAAGAGTTAGACAAAGAAACAACGTTTTTTTCCAGATCTAAAGTGCACACATTACATATGCATAGAAGCTTCAATCTATCTTGGCATGCATGGTCATACTATATAGGCTTATGAGGATTGGATATTTTACAGGAAATGAACTAAGACAAACCAAAGCTACTGAAGAGAATATAATAAGCTATAAGAAAACATGTGATATTGCTATATTGGTGTTTTGATGGGCTTACACTTGATCGCATATCACCACAATCAAGACTAAAGAATGGAATGCAAATGGCTTATATAATAGTCTTCATAAGATCAATGATTTGTATTATGGCAATCAGATTGATGAAGATGATTCCTGTTATTTGATACAATTTCCCTTTGCTATATTCTATTGCTTATATAACTCCTATATGAAATGAAAAAATATTGAGGTAAAAGATAACTACCATAAATGCTGTGTAGGGCAAGTATTACTATAGTGCATTCTTACATACCTCTTTAGAGACATTGAACAACGTAAGCTACACGCAGAGATAGAATAGAATCGAGGTCTCATGCCCGACAATGTTAGACACCACTTCTAAGTTATAATACATTGTGCAATGGCATCCATCTTATTATGTGTGCGTTATAGATGCATAGATTGTTAGTGGAGACAAATAAACAAACCTTACCTGTTCAGGATTCATAGATTTATTGTACACTTTTGCGTATGCTTCAACAACCAAATTTTCCACTTGCCTGCACGCATTCTCTTCAACATTCTGTTGATTCAATGTCTTTTTATTGTCTAGCATGGGTGTGGTATATGCAGGTAAATATCTAGTCAATTCATTGTTTTTAAAGAATGAGCCTCCATTACTTCAGCTTTTAAGTTGAAAATGCAAAAAATTGTCTCTGCTTCTAATTTTGTGCAACAAATAATGTAACGTCTATTGTTTAATTATAACTACCAGGATGCAGGCCTTGCAGTTTAGTAATTCAGTATGTAACAGGTTAGTAATTCAGTATGTAATAAACGTTTAAGAAGATGTAAGTCACATTTAATTAAAGTGGGACAAATCTCGAAATTTGAGGCTCAGACTGAAAATGGGACTCGTGCAAACAAAAAATAAGTTGCCATTGAATCATTAATAGATTTTTCTTTGATAAAATAAGATGAACATTTTCACACGACAATCCGAGAAAATGAAGGGGGGTGGTGGAGAAAGAAGAGTAGGAAGGAAGGGGAGAGGAGGTAGGGAGGGAGGGGAAAGGCAAAGGAGCACGAGGAGGGCAAAAGGGCAAAGGGGAGGGGTCGAGCAAATGGAGGGGGGGGGGGGGGGAGGGAGGAAGGGCAAAGGGGAGGGGGAGGGGCAGGACATGGGGAAGAGGAGGAGGGGCAAAGGGGGAGAGCAAAGAGGCAAAAGGGGCAAGAGGGGTGGGATATGGGAAGGGGAAAAAAAGGAAACAACCATTTGACAATTAATAAATGTAATTAATTAAATAATATAATTAAATCACTTAATAATATAATTAATTAATTAATTAATTATAAACAATAAATAATTAACAAGAGATATTTTTTCTCGCCTCATGAGGCGAGAATGGGCACCGCTCACTAACATTTTATCTCGGAAATCTTTTTTTTTGCCCTGTTCTGCTCTAGATTTCTGTCCTAATACACGGTGCAGAGGGTTATAAACAGAGCAGTCAGTGCATAACTCAAATGAATTATCACAATCTCACGGAAATATGGAATATGGGTCATCAATATGGGTCATCGGCAGCCTCGCCACAACGCTTTCAATGGCTTTCATGTCACGGCGAAAACACAGGCTGCAAATCATCATCCTTTTGTTTTGACTCAGACTCTGTACATCAGAAGCAATCCAAGCACTAAGCGGCCACTCTTTTTGCCCGGCCTTATGTCCCTTCTTTGGCTCTGTTCTTCCACATCACCGCTTTATTTGGGCAACACAAACACGGAATGCAACTGAAGCGGGATTCAGAGCTAAAAAGGGGTAAGCGAACAGCAGGAGTGAGAGCGGCAGAGACGCACAGGGGAATCCGGAAGGATCTGGTGGAGCGGCAGTGTGCAGTAGGAAAGAGATCTGCAAGGAAGCTTGGGCTGTCGGAGGCAACTCAGAATAGTTCAGTGGGCTCACAAATTATCTGTGCCAGACCGGTGGGTTCCAGATTCTCTGATGATAACACTTGGAAATCCGGCATCTGATATGACCAGCAGTCGAGATGGGGGCCAGAAAATGCCCAAAGGCTTCATAGATCTTCGCTGTAGCTTGCCATGCAGTGCAGGCACAGGGGCAGGCCGCCATGGAGTATTATTTAAGCAAGGAGTATTATTCAAGCAAGGAGATGGATGCAGCACTCGCCCCTTTACACTTCCAACACGGCAGGAGCAGATTCAACGGCTATGGCCCCATTAGGCTGGTGCTTCAAACCTTTTGCTTCTGCAAGCTCTCCGGCACGCTCTGCTTCAAACCTTTTGCTTCTGCACGCTCTGCTTCAACTCGGTCTCTGCTTCAAATCGATTCTTCTACTAAGAATTGGTTCTTCTCCTAATCAGTGCTCTTCTGCTAAGAGCTAGAAGTTGGCGTCGGGTGACGGTAGAGCAGAGCCCCATTCCATCATTCTTCCATCATTCAGTAGATATAAGGCAAGGGAAGGGAAGCCGGAAGCATTTGCTGGGTCGGGCAAGATGCATGCACAAGTCGGAAGCCGGAAGCACAAGATACAAGCCGGAAGCACTTGCTTATTACCGGAAAGCCCATTATACAGAAATCAAAGGTGTTCGCTGCCTTAAACTGGCCCACGAATAGATCGATGAAGAGAGCTCCCATCAACGACTGTATATCAGAGAGATTCAGTGGGTATGCTGAAGATTTGCTGAAGGTATCGAGGATGCTAACACTCCGGAAGCAGGATTAGAGCCACTCAGAAGAACAGACCCAAAGGTATGTACCAAATTTTAAATTTCAAGTATAGGCAGGAAAAAAAAGCGGGGTAAACATTAATATATTAAAAAGGGTAAACATTAATATAAAAAAAAGGCGGGGTAAACATTAATATATTAGAAAGGGTAAACTATAAAGGAGAGTCTATTTTTCTCGTAGAAAATACATGGGGATGGTCTATTTTTTCGTAGAAAATATATGGTGTCCATTGGAAAAAATACATAAGATAAAACAATAAACTATAGTGTGTTAAAACAATAAACTAAGATGAGAAAAAATAATAAACTATGGTGTTTTAGAACTGTATTTTCTATGTTTTAGAACTATGGTGTTTTGGCATTTAGAAAATACATACTGTATTTATTAGAAAATATATAGGACTAGTAATGATGCCCAGCGTTGCTGGGCATAAGTTAGAAGCATGTAAATGTTTTGGCCACAATGAGAAAAGCGTGTAGCACAACGATGCCCCGCATTGTTGGGCTTTACTTGGAAACATCTAGATAATAACCGACACATGCACCTACCATCTACACCGCACACACCTAAAACTTCAACGAACCTAAACCTTAGGTCTACCATGGAATCTTTGTCGGCTTGCATCATCAAATTTTGACCATTGCACCACTTTCGTGAAGACACGCACCTTCAAACAATCGGTCATTCTAAGAAAATCCAGTATGGAGATGCGGCATGATCACATAGGGGATAGGAAAAATGCCCATTGTTGATGGGCTGTAATGCTGTTGTAGAGCTATAGACAGTTGTTGATCATTTCAATATTCTAAAATTTGGTCATTTCATGATAAACCAAGCTATTAGTGTATTTCTTTTTTTCTTTTTTTTTATTGGCCAACTTGTACAACCTTTTTGGCAATTGTACAACCTTTAAAGGAAGTCTAAACTGTGTACACAAAGATAAGGCAACTTCAAGCTCAACCTCAATCTTTGTTAAGGTAGTCAATTGAAAAGTGTACAATCTAAAAATTCCCATGGCCTGGCATAAAACACATAGTGAAGCAATTGCATGACTTAAGTTGAATATGTAAAATAGCAAAATAGCTCAAAAGCCAATAAAACAGTCAGTTTAAGGGCATTTGCTAGTCATTGCTACATTGTAATATATTGGTCCCATATACGATATAAGTTGAAGAATGTCTTAATGACCTTATCAATCAATAGACCATTGATGTTCATGCAAGATTCTTGCAAAATAATCCGAGACTTTAGCATCTTTCTATAGCATCTTTAATTCATAGCAACATGGTTCGAATATGGAGGATTTTGAGAAATGAAATGCACACCATGTTAAAGTAAGAAAAATTACCACCTACATAATCATAGTTATAAAAGCTGGCCTAACCAACACATACAATCAAATACTTTACAACTGGCTACGTTGTACTTTGTCAAGGTCAAAATTACTTGCATGCGCAGCTGCACAACACTCATGCATGTGAGGGAAATTTCTCAATGAGCAATTGTATATGTGAGAGAATCTTTGAAAATTTTTTGTTTAAGAATAGACACCAAGAGCATGAACACCCTCCACTTGGATGGAACTCTAAGCATCATATTGGTTTAAACCATATGCAAGGAATCAGTTCCTTATTTTAGAATAGCGTATTTCAACAAAACTCTGCAAATCCTCATGGTCCAAATGCCACATGGTCTGCATATTTCAAGTCAAATTAAACGTATATACATTAAACCATCTGTTTCATTCTGTAAACTTTGTATTTTCGGCAAATCCAATATCAGCGTCACCAATAAGAGGAGCCAAGAAATCAACATAAGAAGTTCTAGATCTTTGTTCCTTACTCGAGCTTAATCTTGCTGCTCTTTGCTTTCTATCATGGAAACTTAGGCATAAAACAAATGTTCTATCTTTTTTGGAACCGTATTCATAGGATAAACTGCCAGATCTAGTTCAGGCTCATTTGAAGTAGGAGCCAAAGGTGCACACTGACACATAAATTGTCTAATTATTTGGACATCTGAGCAACATGAACTGGATCAAGGGAAGCAAAAGTTTGGTTCTACAAACTATATCAATCAACAGTAATAAATTCCTAAAGAAAAGGCTGAAATAGTCAATGCTTCCTTTCATATTATAGAAACCACTACAGTTGGTGGATGTTGGCTGTATAAATCCTTTGTCATTAGAGATCTATTCTGCAGCTCTATTCAGTCCTTCATGCAAAATATGGACCTGTCATAAATTTATATAGGAGTTTAGATGGTCTTACCACTGCCTCAGTCGTAAGGCAACCATGTATCTACCATCGATTATCTCTGGTCATCTATATATACAAAATGAGTGCAGTTAAACAAAGACTGCAAGTACTGAAAGAAGTAAAGGTTTTCACAGATCCAAGTACAGAATGGAAGAACATAAAAAGAAAAAAACGACCCCAGCCTTTCAAATTCAATGCTATATCAGTTCATGTCATGGTCCTTGACAATATGAAGTTTGTAAGAAATGCCAGCATTCTGCAGGGTCTTACCAAGATTAACACTTTTCAAAGATGTCACTTTAGACTTCTTTCTTTCCTCATTGAGAAGAGCAACTTGTTCTGCTGCTCCTCTATCTGCCACATAAAGTACACTTGTGGGTCGCACATGTAGAATGACTACATTGTCACCGGGCCTCAAATAGTTCTATACTGCCCATTTTACAGCATATGCACTCTCATCATCAAGATCAACAGCAATTGCAACTTTCCTTCCTCCAGATGTCATTTCTCTCTATACGAGCAAATATTAGAATGCCTCCTTCGTGAGAAGTTTTGCCTGACAACCATTTGGGCTCACTATAAGAAGCTCCATGCATGATATGACTTTTAAATTTGCATTCCTCATTAGATAGTTCATATAAATATGAGATGTTTGTATATTAAAGCCTGAAAATAGCTGCATCGTTAGAAAGGACATAAAAACGAAATTCTAAATCTCACACAACTGAATATGAATAGGGTTTGCTGCCAGCTTCCTAGAACGGTTTTACAGCACCCGAAGTCTATAGCGTGCAGCATCAACCCAGGATGCATGATTCACTACTTTCGCTCCACTGAAAACCACTCTTTGGCTAGGCCTGACTAAAAAAAACATTAGGAATTGGAGACGGCTAAAATTACGGGACATACCTTGTTAATAGCAGATGCATAAGAGGTGGGCGTGCAAAGCATTAGCATGTTGGTTGCTGGTGTGAGACATACCATAGATGCATGAGCTACGGCCGTGCAAGGCATTAGGAACCGTGGTGTGAGACATACCATAGATGCATGAGCTATGGTCGTGCAAGGCAGCAGTGATACAATCCTCGCCTAGAATGAACAGCCATTAAGAAAACTAAGTCTTTCTGAAACTTCTCTAGTGTGCCCGAAACTGTCATGGCTACGGCTAGGGCTATGGCTATGGACTTGAGAACGTAGCTATGGTGTAGCATGCTGCCCCCTGCAAGCCAGGACATATAGAAACACCAAGAAGATCGCATCTGGTTGCTCTGTCAGATTGTCATCACCACGAATTTTCTTTTCTTCCTGCGTTCTTTCTCCATCTGCGAATCTGGGTAATGGGCTCTAGGATGCTCTCTTCTTGCTTTATGGAGTCTAATCCCTTCATAGATTGGAGATGGAATGTGAACTTCACGTGCAAGCCAGATCGGGGACCCATCCTCTGGATTGAAAAGCCGATTACAGAGAAGAGAGAAAAATGCAACGGAAACAAAACCCTAGAAAAAAACATAGTGAAAGATCTCGACCTTGGATTAGGCTCGGACGATCTTAGCCCTTCAAATTAGGGCTGGGTCCAACACTTACTGAATAACATTATAATATAAGATAGGATATTGTATTTATTAGAAAACGTTGACATACTAAAAAGGGGAAAAGGCCCTGGGGAGGGGTGTTCCTATTTTTTGGTCTATGTATACATAGAAAATGCACAGGTATGGTGTGCACTTAGAAAATACATAGGATATGATGCAACTAATAATGATTTGCACTCTATGATATTGGAGGTAGAAAACTATTTTTGTAGGCAAGTAGGTTCGCCACAAAAATGGCATGTTGTGTTTTTCACTCTAAATGGCCTTAGACCTGTGTTTTTCATCTTGAGGAGCTTAAAACCTGCGTTTTTTTTATTTTGGAGGGCCTTAGAACTGCATTTTTCACTCTGAGCTGCCTTTCTCGACTCGCGAGTCGAGAAAGACCCTCAAACCTACGTTTTTCGCTTTGAGCTGCAGTCGAGAAAGGCCTTCTGACCCCTAAAACCTGCGTTTTTCGCTTTGAGCTGCCTTTCTCGACTCGCGAGTCGAGAAAGTCCTTCTGACCCCTAAAACCTGCATTTTTCGCTTTGAGCTGCCTTTCTCGACTCGCGAGTCGAAAAAGGCTCTCAGGCCTGTATTTTCCAAAAATGGCCCTTAGAACTGTGTTTCATTTTATTTTTTTTGCCTGTAGCATCACTTGACTAACTTGATTTTGTCTTTTGCAGTCCTTATCTCGACCAAATAGTACATGCTTGGGAGCAATGAAAAGACCAGTTCATTGAAGAAAGGTGCCGAGAAGAGGGTGGTGACATCAGTTGGACATACAGGCACGTGACCCATGAAGGAACTCCTTATACAAATTTCTATTGTCTGTAAGTTGCTCCGTGACTTGGAGAGAGCTCCACGCGCCCTTTGCACTAGGTGGTTCGTGTGTGAAGAGGGTGTAATCATTGTGCCCATACGACCACTATGGTCTCTTCACCCACTGTACTATATATTGTAATGAGCCCATTTATAAATATAAGGTATCTCAAAACTAGTATATGTGGGTGATTAAGTAAACAATTTGCTTAATTTTTGTTGGAATTTGTGATCTATTGTCTACCCACCTAAGAAAATAGAGCCAAAATGTTCAACTAAGAATCTTTTTCAATTAGAACTTGATAGGTCTAATGCATGTTTGCATTGCATTGTTCTTGTTCTCGACACGCTATCCAAGAAAACTGGAAGAAAAGCTTGGATGCACACTAATAGACAAAAATTCCAATTATGGCCAGTTTTCGGGTCGGGGTGCTTCTTTTTGTGTAAATTAAAAGGGTTCCGAAAAAAAATGGGAATGGAATGAGTCCCACTTTAATTAAATACGACTTATGTCAAGGGGCATTATTTTAACTGGGGCAGAGAAAATCTACCTTCTGTTTTAATTATTTAGCTATAGGCAATTATGGTATTTCTGAATGTCCCAAGTCCTTTACAGATCCAAGCCAATAAGAAGATGATGGACCTTCAAGAGTACGTGACAAACCTTGAAGGTGAGAGGGATCGGCTTGCAAAGATTGTTGAATGTGGTGATTTTAGCAATCGTATCACAGAGCTAGAGCAAGCAAGCCAAGTTTTATCTGAAGAACGGTCTGCTCTTTTAGAACTGATTGGCATCTTCAACAACGTCAACCTCTGGCTTCAGATCAAGAACACGATGTCAAAAACATTAAAGACCAGATTATGGGGAACGTATGATTCATATTGCTCGTCCTTTTTAAATGGTCAAAGTTTGGCATGCAACCAAATAGAAAACGAACAGCTGAGATCTTACATTTCTTTGCAGAATTTTATGCTTCGGAATAAAATGCTTATAAAAGGGGCATCAAGTTTCAATTCTTTAGTGAGAGCAATAAAGTCGGATGTGAGTTTCTTTTAATCTATGAAAGTTCAGCAGAGCTGGCTGAAGATGGATAATGAAAATACTAGAGAATTTGTCTGCAGGTCCTTAAAAGAGGAGTTGATCCAGAACTGTTATATAAAGTTGACAATATGTCAATGGATCAGGTAAGAATTTGAATCAGAATTAAATCATATCCCGTAACACCCCCACTCAGGAGCATGAAGAAGATAGAGGCAGCAGACCAATATTACTGAGAAATTGGTCATGTTTCAGATGAGCCAAGGCCTTGGTGAAGATATCAGCTGACAATGTTGCTGTAGGACAGTATTTCAGACGAAGAATACCGGTCTCAACATGTTCTCGAATGAAATGATATTGAATATCAATATTTTTGACTCGTCGGTGAAGAACCAGATTGGGGACAATGGCAATTGCACCTTGATTATCCACATGGATCAGCAGACCTGTTCAGGAAATAATGCCCCACTCAAGATGCATTCGTTGAAGCCAAATTGCTTCCTTAGAAGCATGAGCCAATGCCACATATTCGGCTTCAGTACTAGAGAGGGCAACACATCGCTGCTTATAACTACTCCAGCTGATGGAAGAATTGGCCAAAGTGAAGACAAATCCGGAAATGGACTTGCGATCATCAGGGTAATAAAGAGTGGCTAAAATTCGCCAAATGGCAATTTTTTAGACCTTTAGTCAAATTTCATGGCTAAAGTTTATAAAGGCAATTTTTTTAGAAAAAGCATAGTTTAGCCACTCCAAAAGGGGGTAAATTCTGAACGCTTAGAGTTTAGCCGGGATTGTTTGCTGCGTGGTGTACTGAATCGCCTTCTCTAAAGTTGATTAGAAGAACCCTGATCAATTCAAATAGCCATGCCAAATTCTATTCAGGGACCTCTTTCATTTAGGAATTGCCATGAGCTACCTCAATCATATTTTGAATTTGTATCTATAAGTTGTTTAGGTTAAATGCTATGAAGAATGTTACATGATGTGCATTTTAAGCTTTAAATAGTAGTGCTCTCTTCTTGCAATTGTTGATCCTAAAGGGCTTTATCACCAAATTCACCATTTGGATGCATTTGACCCCCACCATCATGATGATCGCCGATCATCATGATCACCCACCCAGTCGGCATCGCAGAAGCCTTCAATCCGAGAGTTACCAGTGGAGGAAAAACAAAGGCCATAGTGAGTTGTGCCTGCAATGTATCGAAGGATGCGATTGATGGAGGTACAATGAGAATGTTTTGGGTCAGTAGTGAATTGGCTAAGCTTGCATAAGGCAAAAGTGAGATCTGGGTGAGTTGCTACTGCGGCAAAGTTGATCATGCCGAGAATGCTGTTGTAATGGGCCATGAATGTAGGAGGTGGCAGCAGTACATGGAAGATCAGAGGAAAGCAAGGAGAGGCCAGCTTCCAGAGGAGTCTGAATCGGATTGCAGGAAGCCATATTGAAACGGAGTAGAGATCACGAAGGTATTTGGACTGAGTGAGATGCAAAGTGCCATTATTTTGCTTCAATGCCAAGAAAGTAGTGAAGGGAGCCAAGATCTTGCATGCGGAAAGTAGACATGAGGTGCTGCTGAAGATTTACAAGATCAGGAAGATGGGCGGCCAACAAGAGAAGATCATCTACATAACAGAGAAGGAATAAGGGAGCAGGAGCATGTTTGGAGTAGACACTAGCATCTGCATGGCTACGAGTGAATCAAAAGTTTAGAAGAGTAGCATCCAATTTTTCATACCAAGCACGTGGAGCTTATTTTAGGTCATAAAGAGCCTTGTGAAGCTTGCAAACCATGTCAGGGTGATCAGAAATAATAAAACCATCAGGTTGTTCTAAATATACCTCTTCTTTGAGTTCACCATAGAGAAATGCATTCTGGACGGCCATCTGATAGATGTGTGACTTATGTAACGTAGCAAATGCTAGACCCGGGGGATTCACCTTTCATTAGCGTATAACCCATGAGAGTTCAACGGAGGGGTGTTTTTTGAACCATTTGCGTACGTATACTTAGGGGTTAGGGGTGTTTTTTGGCACTCATCTGGAGCAATATCTATACACATAGGAGTGAAATTGCCTTTTAAAAATGTGTATACAAGGGGGGTTTTTTGCTACCCTCCGAACGCAGATGCCATACCCCTTTATGTATAAGTGCATCCCCCGGGATGCTAGAATGGCTCGAATGGAGGCCATCTTGGCGACGGGGGCATAGGTCTCCTCATAATCAATTTCTGCAACATGTGTGAAACCGCGAGCAACAAGGCATGCTTTGTAGCGAGATATAGTGCCATCAGATTGATGCTTCAGCTTGTAAACCCATCGTCTGGTGATGATAGATCAATTTGAAGGCCTAGGAACAAGAGTTCAGGTGCCGGCTTTATGAATTGCATTCATCTCATGCTGCATTGCTTGAAACCACAGTTTCTGGTGCTCACTACGTATTGCTTGAGTGTAGGTATGAGGTTCAAAAGGAAGACTGTGAGCAGAGAAGGAATAATCAACAGCCCAAATAGGAGGTCTCTGATTACGTTGGGAACGAGTATAGGGGCAGTAGAAGGATCAGAGGATGAGGAGATGGGAGATGCAGGCAAAGGAATGGGAGGTGCAAGCAAAGAGGGAGCAGGAGGCTGCAGTATGGGGACAAGTGGAGTATCAATAGGTGAGGGAGGAGTAGAAACAGAGGGAATAATGAGAACGAGATCATCAAGGAGAAGGCTAAAATTCGGTGGAAGAGGAGTATGATGGCAAAGTTCAGTTTCGTTGAAGTTTACATGACAGCTAATGAGAAGCTGATGGGTATCGAAATTGAACAATCTGTAGGCTTTTTTATCTTGACAATAACCCAAGAACATACATGAAATGCCCTTTGAATCAAGTTTAAACCGGGAGGAATTGGTAGGATGGGCAAAGGCTCAAGACAACCAAAAGTTCGAAGATGGGAAAGTGAGATAGGCTTGCCTTGCCACAATTCTTCAGGAATTTGTTGGGAGAGACTAGCATGGGAAAATTGATTAATCAGATAGATAGCAGTAGAGACGGCTTCTCCTCAAAAGTGATAAGGAACATGCATGGCTAGAAGTAGAGATCGAGTCATTTCTAAGATGGTTCTATTGGCACGTTCGACATGGCCATTTTGTTCAGGAGAAAGTGACAAGTTTTTCAGAAGTAGCACATTCAATTTGGTATGAAAGAGAACAAAATAAGAGAATACTTCAGATTTAGCTTGTAATAAATAGGAGAATAACTTGGGAATGTGATCATCAAGAAAGACCAGAAGATATTTGGCTCCTCCAAGAGTGGGATGCTTGAATGGTCCACAAACATCAAAGATGAATAAGTTCAATCCCGTACGAGAGGCACGAGAAGAAGAGATGGGAAAGTCATGAGTCACTTTGGCTTGAAGACATGTGTTACAGAACAGAGAGGGAGATGGGAGCTTGGGAAGATGGCCAGAGGAAGCAAGAAGATGGAGACGGGCTGGAGCTATATGGCCAAGTTGATTATGTCATAAGGTGAGAGCAGAGGAAGGGGTGGTGGCAAGATTGGCACATTCTGGAGAAGAAATGCATGAAGAAGAAGAATCAAGCAAGCGATAGAGATTACCAGATCTGACACCTGTGAGCACTACCTTCTGAGCAACAGTTTGAATGAAGCACCTGCCTTTGCTGAAGGAAACATGGAGGCCATTATCTATAATCTTACTGAAAGACAGAAGTTGCTTGTACAAACCAGGGACAAGTAAAACATCTTTGATATAATTGAAAGAACCTGAAGATAAAGAGAGACACACTGTACCAATTCCAATGCCAGCTTGATGATTGTTGTCTCCCATTCGAATGGAGCGTGGAACAGGAAGAATTTGATAAGAAATAAAAGAACTTATATGGCTGGTGGCGCCATAATCAAGATACCAATTCATATCTAGGCATCAGAGGCATGAAACAGAAATTCTGGTGGTGGATCTGAGGAGTCTGAGGCAAAGGAGGCAAGTTCAATGGGAGGACCATGAGGCAAGGAGGTCTCAGGCATAGAAACAGTCTCAGCAAGATTGTTGTGCTCAACAGGAGAAACATAAGATTGTGTAGGAGGAATTGGTTTTGGAGCATTGCATTCTTGAGCTAAATGGCCTGTGTTTTGACATCTGTAATAGGTCAAATTATGGCAGTCAAGCTTGGGTCGTCTGGATGAACGATTTTGAGAGGCCAACATGAGATTTTCAGAAGGATTTACACCCTTTGTCTGACCTTGACGAAGAGCTTCATGATGTACTCGAGAAATGGCAGAATCAAAGGTGTAATCCTGCAAACTTCCTTCAAGGTTAATAATCAGACTTTCAAAAGATCTGGGTAGACTATTCAACAACATGCAAACTTTCTCATCATTAGTGATGTCTACCCCTGTAGCAAATGTGGGCAGTAACATCATCTCCTTCTTGAAGACGTAAATCATATAATTGCTTACGAAGAGCAAGACGAGTGCTTGCAGTTTTGGAAGCATAATGATTCTCCAAAATTTTGAGGATCTCATAAACAGTTTGGGCCCCTTTCACCAGGCGTGCAGGAGTATCACCGAGGCTGATACACATCAACCATCGAGCCTTGTGATCTTTCTCAGAAAAAACAGCACTAAGATCTTCCAACACAACTTCGATGTTACCGGAGGAACTGACACAGGGAACAACAGGGGGAGAGACAACAACATCCCAAAGATTTTTGTCTTCAAGAATCATTTTGAAGCGCCATTTCCACATCTAGAAATTGGAGCCCTCAAAACGTGGCAGCAAACGCCATTCCTGATTTGTTATAGAGGAGAAATCCATAATAACCACAAGGGGATTCAAACACGATAGGTAGAGGAAAAAAAGGCGACTTAGGCGAGACAAGAAACGAGCAATGCCCATAACCTGTGGAAAGGAGATAATCAAATGATAACTAGAAAGACATTTGATTAATAAAAGAGAAAACTACAACGGTCTGCATATGCAGATGAACATAAAGAGAAACAAGAGAACACAACAAGAAAAAGACTGTTGGATGAGAATCGCCTTTAGCCGATGAAGAAACAGCGGGATCACTTGGGCTTTTATGGAGCAAAGCCCTAAACGGTCATGTCTATTTCTGGAAGGAGACTTGTAGAAGCAGTTGAAGATTCCCCACGTCCATCTGTCTTCATGTGACTGAAATCATATCCCATAAAAAAACTGAATACTGTTGAACAACAGAGTTAAGCCTACGATTACTATAACTGAAGAACCTTGTAATTTGGGATGGATGACGGAAAAATGTCGATGCTTCTGTTGGACGACGACGGTGGCAGGGAGACAGACGGAGGTCAGAGGGGTTTGGTTGGATGCAAGGAGCATTCCAAAACATTTACAACCTCTCAACTTATATCCACCAACGCTGGGCCAAGGAAAGGAAGTTGCCATAATAATGTCCTTGTAATGCCGACTAGAAACGTGTGCCCGGCGATGCCGGGCATTAGTTGTGGTTGTGTAGAATGGCTAGATGTAATGAAGTTTGTAAGTATGATAGAATATTCTAGATGTAGTATGTAGAGAAATGGAATGTGTATTTTCATACTTGTAATTGAAATGTGATGGCAACCTGTCCCACCACTGTACATGGCTGAAGTCAACTCTGATGCGTGTCAGACGATGTGATTTGTCTCATGTTTGTCTTTCTCGTGAAGTTTGTTTTAGATGGGTTCATTGTGTTAAATGGTTTAACATATGGTACAATTTATTATAAGGACCGTGCAAGAGAATGGCCATTCGTATTGGAAGTTATTTGCAGTGATCAAAGTCGATGCATGTAAGAGTTGATAAGTTATGACTCATTTTGTTTTCTTTTATCTTGTCAATTCATGGTAAACGTATTGCTTAAAAAATTTTACATAACTTGGGGATCATTGACCATTTTTTGGCGCATGTGAGAGTTAAAAGAAGGGTCATTATATTGAACCATTGCCCCCAATATCACAGCTTAGCTCCTGGCCAATGGATTCCAGTGTAAATAATAGGTAGAGGAGAACAATAACCAATATCCTTCACAAAACCAAGACACTTTCTCCTTTATTCACATCCAATATATATCCTATATAATAAAATTATAGTGTATGTCTGTTTTGTGTGTCGCCCTAAATCGGACGGCTGAGATTTGAAATGGCTTAGATCAGACGGGTTGTGTGATTTCTAACCCTAATAATCCTTTTTCCCTAATCGTGTTTTCCATGCCTTGCCGCAGCCATGGCATCGAGCTTCTTTCCATCAATTCTGTTTCATCTGTTTCATCGTAACGGATTATCTGTTGTGGGCCTGATCAGTTCAAGGAAAAGGGCCTCCGATCAGTTCAATCCGTCTGGTCCTTCTGTGTTTGCTCTGCCACAACAGGAAGATTGATCCTCCACCACAAGCAAAAATTCGCTCCTGTCGATTAAGGTCTGTGCATAATGCATTTCTGGCGGCTAGGGTTCACATTCATAACAGAGGCTTTGGATCAGTGTGATAAAAGACCTGATGCGTTTAGGTATTGGTGGACTTGGAACTGGGTTGCTCATATGGATGTTGCTCTCCAGGTAATGATTCGATGGTTTGTCTTAAGGGGATTTCAATCCCTTTCTTTAGTTTTCACCTGTAAGTTGTTGCCAGAGTACTTAAAACTGTTTGATTTGCAGGTGTTGTGGCCAGATTCGAGACATGAATCCTTTGGATTAATTTTCTATTCTATTTGCCAACTATGGTCTGTGTGCAAATGCTGAAGCTATGAATGTAAAGGAAGTAGTGGCAAATATATTAAGTAAAATCATTGCCTTTCAAAATCCGACCTAATATTTATCTGCATGTCTGCAGTCTGGTGTAGTATTAATCTTGGGATTATGTTTTGCGAATTTTGCAGCTTCTAAGTTGGCATTGCCATATTTCCCTGCTTTCTTATCTCCAGATCTTCAAAATTTGCAACAGCTGGCCCTGTATGTTTAGACTCTACATCGGTTGCATTGGTAAGAAGTTTACTTGATAAAGTTTTAACAAACGCCTTAGATTGGCTTAATCATCTTTGTGATTCAATCTTCCTGGATTTAAAGTAGCATATCTAGACATGTACGATTTTCTTCTGCAGATCAGTCTGATCCTTCAATTATGGTAATGTACATTTCTTTATATTGTTTAAATTTGTGTTTATATTATTTATATATCCTTTGTAGATTATTTACATATCCCTGATCTATGTTGGCACGGTTTGAGACAAGTGCACATGGTTGTTGTGGAAAGGGTTTGCTTTCTTCTTGAATTTTGTACAAAGCTCTGGAACAGTTTAGCTGCAAGAATGCTACTAAATGTGTTTTGGGACAGCTTTCATCCTACACAAAGGACATACAGTTGAAGGAACAATAGACAGGCCTATAAATACTCACCTCAAGTTCACTCTTTCACATTTGACCAGACCTGACTATGTTCTAGAAAGGAGTTGCCCAAGTATGTCACATCATACAAGGAAGAATTGATGAATGGATACTCTACAAAATGGAAGTATTTGATCCATCGGGAACATCTTAGTCTAAGAACAATTGTGGAGGATGTTGATTGAGGATGGTGGATTTAGGACAGAGCAGCAGTGGAACATATACCAAGTTTATGGCATGCAATCATAGAACATAGTATAATGTTTTTCTTTCGTATGTAAGATAAGGAAAAGAAATCAAGTTTTCAACTGTAGTTAAGATTACTTTTGTATTTTTCATTTTAAGGGTTAAAAAATCTTAGTCCCATGCCCAATACAGCGAGCGAAACAAGTATGATAAGCTTGGAATTTGATGAAAAGAAAAGTACTGATAACAATGATATGAAAAGGGCCTACAAAAGAATCTACCACTACACAGATTGGTGCCTAAGTTGTCCAAAGAGGTTTGTTTATTAACTAAGCCATGTAGGCTGCACTTTCCAGACCAAAAAAGGTTTATTTATTAAGTAAGCCCTGTAGGTTGAATTTTTCAGTTTTTCTTGCATTGTTACACTGCTCACATGTTTGCAGTTGACAAATTTACTTCAGGATTAGATGATGTTAGGCGTTTGTGAAGCAACATGCATAGTAGATGCCAAATTTGCACTTAACTTATAGTTGGAGATTTTAAATATTTGAATCCAATGCAACTTTCCCATTTGTGTCTTTCCATGTCACATTCCTAAATGGTGCAGTCTTGCAAAACAATGCAGTCCATATACAAAAGGCATATAGGTGTGAACAACCAACAATTAGAGGCAACAACGTCATTCGTGAGGTTCATATAGATGTGGACAACCAATTACTAGAGGCAACAACAACAATCCTAAGGTTCATATAGGTCTGTATTTGGTGCCCAAACATTGCCCAGCAACGATGGACATCATTTCTACTAAGCTATATTGATATTGAATGTAAGATCCAAATACATAAAAATAGGCAAATCGAATAGAGTTGTGCCTATTTAAATTAATAACATATATTATCACAGAGCGCCCCACGTTACATACGCATACAACCATTACAAAAATAAGAATGACAAAGAGGCATAGTTTGGACACGTTTTCCTCATTGTGGCCCAAAAACATTTATAGGCTCTCAACTTACGCCCAGCAACGCTGGGCACCATTACTAGTATAATGAATAAATCTCAATGCACATGCATACTATACAAGTGTTATGCATGCAATCACATGCGTGCATGGGCATGTGCATGTACATGCATGCAATCTAATGCATCTTTATCATAATTTACAAGTCCAATACTCAATATTCTAACACTCCCCCTCATGCCAACACTTGAACTCCCAAAATATGTCGTAATTCTTCAAAACGAGCATGCCGCAATGGTTTGGTAAATATATCTGCAACCTGCATTTCAGTATGTACGTACCCCAATTAATCTTCCGCTTCTTTACTACTTGACGTATAAAATGATGTCGAATAGCAATATGCTTTGTTCTATAATGGTACAAGGATTCTTCGCTATAGCAATACAACTTTGATTGTCGCACAATATTTTTGTTGGTTCTATTTGTTTCATAAAAATACTTTTCATAAGTCTTCGCATCCATACCACTTCTCTTGCAAAGACTGAGACCGCTATATACTCGCTTCGGTGATGATAATGCCAATCGATTCTTGACGTTTACATCTCCATGAAATCAAACTTCCACCATCAAGAAAAACGCCCATACCACTAGTGGATCTTCTAGTATCAATTTCACCAGCCCAATCTGCATCTGAGTATACTAACAACTTTTGTCCACCATGAAGTACTAAACCATAATCAATAGTACCTTTCAAATACCGAAGAATGCGTTTAGCAGTTTGCCAGTGTTGAGAACCTGGTTCAGACATAAACCTGCTAAGATATCCTGTTGCAAAAGCAATATCTGGTCTAGTATTCAATGCAAGGTACATCAATGCTCCAATCAAGCTTTGGTATGGTGTCTTCAACATTGCTTCATACTCCCCCTGCGTTTTAGGTCTCATCTGCATCTTATATTATAATGTTGTGTAATGGACCACGCCCTAATTTGGACGGTCCAGATTTGACGAAACGGATGGTGAGGATGATGCCATGTCACAAAGTTTTAAGTTTTAGGGTTCGCGAGAGGAAGGAAAAACGCACGGCCAGGCTAAGCTGCAGAGGCGCAGAGATTAGCTTCCGGCAGATTGGCAACATTGCAGAATGGCATGCATCAAAAATCGCGCTGCTCCGGCCCAGATCGTGGAAAGCATTATAAAAAACCCAACACATAAAACTTCCGTGCCCAGATCGTGGAGAGCTAAGGCGATCACATAAAACTTCTGTGGATCTTTTTTCCCTCAAGTTGCTTGAAGATTTATTGGTTTTTCTTTGATATTTACGGTGGATTTCTTCAAGGTTGTAGACGTCCAGTAATGTATCAGCTTCAAGGTGAAAGCTGGATGGTTATGGGATTGTCAAGCAGGTGTTTCAAGAGAAAAAAGGGCAAAAAAACATGTAAGGCATGGGCTTGGCCGACAGCAGCTATGGCTTTGATGCATGCAAAGGATGACAGTGCTTTGAAGCGGAAGGTTTTTATGGCTAATCAAATCTAGAAATTTCTCATTCTCTTTTTTTGACAGGTATGAACATTAAAATTCTGACCATTGACATGTCGTTATTGGGGTTTGGTTTGCAGAGGATCTTAGAGCTGCAGGATTCAGTAGTTGCAGGATTCAGTAGAACAGGTATGGCTTAATCTCAAGACAAACTGTATGCTCCTTTTAATGTATGCTAGAAGCTGCATTTCCTCTGTAGATAATCTTCTTACAGTTTTTAAGTTTTGGTTCTTTATAGCCTGCCAAAATCCAGACCTGTGTGATATTCTGAAATGATGTTGGGCACATGTTGCCATCATTGCAGCACATGTATTGCTATCAAATCTTCGTACCAAAGCTTTAATGTTTGAGGCCCAGCAATGCTAATGAAATGATCCGAGCTTGAATACCCAACATATGCTCAGTTATAGAATAGAATAGTGGATTGTGAATGTTGGAGAAACGACTATCTGTTGGATTCTGTTGGATGCTGGTTGTTTTAGTGTCTGCCACTCATATTCATCAGGACTACTACATCATAGACTGAACAAGGGAGCAGTAAACTGTCTGGAAGAGGTCGATCCAAACATCTACGTAAATTTAAAAATATCTGTTTCTTTTGTTTAAGAAATTGCTCCTACTGCGTACATGCTGCTCCCACAGCAAAGGTAAGTTGAAGCTTCTTAACTTATCTTTATATTCTTCCTTCTTAATTGTTGGAGTAGATCAATAGTTTCACATAATGCACTAACCATTGATGTGTCAAATTGCAGTTTCAGTCAGATTCTCTTTCAAACAATCTGAAGCACCTATTTAGGGAGGCGTTTGTGAAGTGAAAGTTTGAAAAGCATGACGGTACAGAAAGAGGTGAAAGTTTCCCCAAATGGCCAAAGCTCTACTTCATTTTTGAAGCTTCACTGCGTCTGATATATGTTTTGCTTGCACCAGCTGAGTAACTCAGTTGCCATTTGTGATTCTTATTTTTGGAGAATGCAGTATTTTATTTGTCTTTTGTGACAGACTTGAACTTGAGCATGAAACTGCTTGAATAACTAGAAAGATGGGACTTTTAAGGTACATAATGGAGATTCTTCCTTTGTATTTTTGTTTGTCAGATCGTCTTATACATGCCAGTTACCGACTATGAGAGAACGTGTATTATGTTGATCTCTTAACTCCTCTTCTTGACAGAATTTATGTGCATGCATATGTACACATTTTCTTTCGTGGAAACAATCATTCATAAAATGTTGCAGCTATTCATTGCATGGAGGATTTTATTACCTTTAGTAAACTTGGAGATGACCCTTCTGCATATTTAGTAGATTGCGTCAAGATTTGCAGATAAATTTTCAAGAATTTAATTGGCATTTTTCCTGCATTTGAATTTACTGCTTATTTCTAATTTAAAATGTTCTGTTTCCCTACCTTTGTCAACAATAATGAAGATTCGAGCCTGCTGGGAAGTAGATTTTTTGTTTGAATCACTTTGCACATACGACTTTGTTGGGAGGTTTTTTGCTAGACATATTCCATGTGTTCAGTTTGTTTGCATTTCTTGCTAATGCTAGACCTTCTCCAGCTCCTAAACAAATGCATATGATTGCTACCTTTGACGTCTTTAATATCTATAGTTTGTTATCTGACAAGCAACGAATTTTATGCCTTCTAGCCTATTTGATAAAACCATTCAAAGCGGTATGAGGTTATTGTATTGCAGCTGAGACCTAAAGCACTGTGATAAGTTCTTGGAAATCCATTCCTTTATGAAACTGCTTTTATGATTCACGGCAGAAGATATTATCTGCATGTGTCTCTATTAATAGGAACCCGCATTTGCCTCAATTTAGAGAAACTACAAGCAAAAACATGTGCAATAGAAACTACAAGCAAAACATGTGTGGTGTGAGTGGTGTTATACATTGGAGTAAAATATGGACTAGGGTGTGGTGCTATACATTGCAGTAAAATATGGACTAAGGTTTTGTAATAAAATTATTAAGAAAGAGTTAAAAAGGCCAATGTGTTCCACTTTTGATGTACCTTTGACTCCTACAATTTCTTTTATTCTCAATGGTTTGTTGTGTGAATTTTAAACCTTCTTTGGCATTGCTAAGGCCATTCGGGCAATATACGGGATATATGGTTTCTAAAGTGCCATGTTGTTGTAAGCAAAGAAACAACTACTTTAAACCTTCTTGGGCATTGCTAAGGTCATTCACGCAATATATGTGATACATGATTTCTAGAGTGCCATGTTTTTGCAAGCAAAGAAACAACTATTGTACACATACACATGACATTGTCAAGTGCATTATTAATCATAACCATGAAGTATATAAATATAAACTATTTGCAAGATATGCACATTTGGTATAGTTTGACATTTGACAAGCTTAGTTTTGGCACATAAACGATTTGCAAATATGCACATCTGGTGTAAACTATTTGCAAATATGCACATTTGTTGTGGTTTCACATTTGGCAAGCTTGGCTACGGGATGTCTAAGGAGAAAGTTGGATAATATCTAGAGTGCCATGCTAGGAAATGTTGCAAGCAAAGAAATGAAGCTATTGTACACATGACATTTATCAAGTGCATTATTAATGTTAACCATGTGAGAGTTGGGTTTTATGTTAGTGAATTTAGTTTGTGTTTGTAGCATCTTCAATAAAGAGATTATCTAAATTATTATAAACACACACGAAAAATATGAACCTATTAGTAAACAGACACAAAAGATAGTTTTTATGATAATTGCAAAATATGTGGATTGAATCAAGTAAGTTCATAAACAGGTTCCCAACGTTAGCCCAGCAACGCTGGGCACTATTACTAGTAGATAAGATAGTTTTTTGGTACAATTGGTGTTGCCACAGGTTTGCAAGTCTGCATTCTAAATTTCTCCAACATCTTTTCAACATATCCATGTTGGCTCAATTTGACTTTACCTTCATCTTGATCAATCTCCACCTTCATGCCAAGGTAATGATGTATATAACCTTGATTTGTCATTTGAAATCGCTTAACATATTTTTCCCAAAATCCACATATTATCGTGAATTCCCAACAATGAGACTGTCATCAACATGAATCCCAATAAAACATACTCCATCATCACACCTTCCAATATAAAGACAATCATACAATAATTTCTTCAATAAACAAACCTTGTTTTCTCGTCCTGGAACATTGTATCCTTCAGGTTGCCTCATGTAAATCACTTCTTCAAGATCTCCATTGAGAAATGCTGCCTTTACATCCATTGTCTCTGCAATCAAGTTAAATTATGCTGTCATAGCAAGAAGAAGTTTTACCGTGGGTGATTTCACAACTGGAGCAAATCTTTCATTGTACTCAATCCCTTCAATCTGTGAGAAACCTTGAGCAACAAGTCTTGCTTTGTACTTCTCCACCTTGCCATCACGATCAAGCTTCTGCACCATAACCCACTTACAACCAATCACATGAGCATTAAGAGGAGAATCTACCAACACCCAAGTCTTATTCTCCATCAAACTTGTATATTCTGCACCAGTTGCTTCTCGCCATTTAGCAGCATCCTTCAATTTCATTGCCTCCTTGTATGATATTGGCTCAGTTACTAGAAAACATGCACTAGTGACGTCTTCTTGGGGTTCACCAGGTTTCCAAAGCATCTTTGATGGTTGCTTTGTCCGCTTGCCACTACCATACAATTCAGGATCATATAACTATTCAGGAACATCACGCCGTTTTCTTTGAACATCTGGTGCAAGTACAACAGGTACATCACCATCAACATCTTCGAGTACACCATCATGATCCTCATCTCTATCTTCAAATTCGATCTCCAATGGCTTGGTATTAGATTGCACATCCAACCAATCCACAGGAATCCATTCTTCATCAATTTTACTTATTGAAGTTAGATCGCTCCTATACAATCGTGTCTCATCAAAGATTACATTGCGTGATATGTGAATATACCTCTTCCTTGGATTATACGAACAATAACCTTTGGATTCTTCTGAATATCCAACTAGATAGTACTCCTCACTTTTGGCATCCAACTTTCTTCGATCATCATCTGGAACAAAACTATAAGACAAACACCCAAAAGAACGTAAGTGTTTCACACTCTGCTTTTTACCACTCCAAACTTCTTCTGGAATTTTATCTGGTCTCGCAGATGTGGGAATTTGATTTTGCACATAACAAGCTGTGTCCACTGCTTCAGCCCAAAGAGAGAGAGGTAAACCAGATAACCATACAACATACTCCATGCTGCTTCAACCAATGTTCTATTCTTACGTTCTGCAACTTCATTTTGTTGAGGTGTACCTGGATCCTTTGTGCTCAGGAAATAACATTTGCATTTCCTGCTAAAATCATCAATGAAAGTTACAAAATATAACTTTCTATTCAAAGAAGAAACCTGCATGGGTCCAACAACATCAGAATGAACAAGCTCCAATACTTCATTAGTTTTCCTTTCAGAGTCTTTGAAAGGCAAAACATGCATCTTTTCAAACATGCATCCGGAACAAACACCCATCTTAGTTTCATGCCCACAACTAAGATCTGCTACCAATTGATTCTTCACCATATGTTGGATCGTGGCCACATTCAAATGTGCCAACCTACGATGCCAAAGTTCAAGTTGAGAAGCAGGAGATTTTGCTACAAGACTCAACAACTTCTCTTGGTCAGAATCAACCAAGATTTCATACAAGTTACCTTGACGTTCGACTTGAAGAACCACCTTCCAATCTAGATTGAAGATTCTACAGCATTCACTGTCAAACAACACTCAATGTCCCGTGTCGCAAATCTTTGCCACTGATACAAGATTAGTTATCAAATCAGGTACCAATAAAGCATCATAAAAATGCAAAACTTTTCCATTTGACAAATGGATTCGTGCATCTCCTACTCCACCTACAATGTTCTCATCACCATCTCCAACTCTCACTGTAGTTGAAGTGTTCTGCAACTTATCAAACCAAGCACGAGATGAAAACATATTGTTTGTTGCACCAGAATCAATGCACAAACGACTCCTACTATATCTATCAGCAACCTCCATAACTTTCAAACCAATCTCTTCTTTATTTTCATTTTTTGTATCACCTGAGAATGCAACGTTTGGTGCACTACTTGTTGGAGCAATATCATTCACATTTTGGCTCTTGTACTCAGCTGACAATCTCATCAAATTAGCGTTTCTTTGTCTACAAAATCTTTGTATGTGACCTAACTTATGGCAATAGTTACACTCGACATTGGCAAATCTCCCATCATCACGCCAACGTCCTCCACGACCATTACCATCTTCTTGTGTGGTACCTCTACTTGTACCTACACATCCTCGGCCACCACGACCACGCCCACGATAAACATAACTGCGACCTCTTCCACGTCCATGGCCACGTATTGCAAAAGCCACTTCATTAGAATTACTCCTATACCATGTAGCTTATTGTGTCTCAAGCTCAGCCTTAATGGAACTACACGCTTCTACAAAATTACCTTTATAAAGTGATCCTTACAGACATCTTTAAAGGATCAAGTCTTTGAGGAAAAGCTTTTGTGAAAGCTATTACTTAAACCTCCTGGGTCTTAGCTTGGCCTGCAGCAGCAAACTTTGCAAATATCTCATTGAAAGCTACAATGAGTTTTTCCACGTCTTCTCCTTCCTTATACTTCAAAGTATCTAACTTTGCCTCTAAAGCAGCAAACTCTGCAGAGGTTAATTGGCGATACTTTGCTTCTAATGCCTCCCAAAGATCATGCGCAGATGTGAAAGAAGTTGGTGAAGATGATGAAAATATAGAACTACTTCCCGGTAACTGCATTAATACACCATCAGTGATAACATTTAGAAGAAATGCTATCGCCATTCGATCTTTTTCCTTCCAATCATCTGTCAGAGTTTGTGGTTTGGATTCTCCTATCACAGACCAACAATCATCGGCTTCCAACAAACCCTTCACTCGAAACTTCCAAGAATGCCAATGTATTCCATCAAAGGCTTTAGCGTGGACTCAATCTTCATAAACTTAGACATCTCGAACAACGAGACAAGATCAATCTACAGCTCTGAATACCATGTAAAGAATAGGTAGAGGAGAACAATAACCGAGATCCTTCACCAAACCAAGACACTTTTTCCTTTATTCACATCCAATATATATACAATGAATAAATCTCAATGCACATGCATACTATACAAGTGTTGTGCATGCAATCACATTGCGTGCATGGGCATGTGCATGTACATGCATGCAATCTAATGCATCTTTATCATAATTTACAAGTCCAATACTCAATATTCTAATAAGTCCAATACTCAATATTCTAACATCAAGTTCTGTATTTCTTGCCAAGATGAAATTGTCACATGAAATTTTCAGTGATTTGAAGGAAAAAGGCGGAGTATGTGGACACGTGAAGGTAAATGTAGCCATCGATATGTTTATTGCATTGTTTAAGGATGTCGAGAATGTCAAGAAGACATAAAAAATGTTTATCGTAAATGATTGTCAATTGTTTTTGGATAATATTTTATGTGAAGATTGGTCGTCCTGTCTGCATGAAGAAGTTGAGAAGGTAGATTGCAGGATAAAGATGGAAAGCATTTGAATTAGGTATTGTATTCGAAAGCAAACAATGTACATTACCTTCAAGTATAGAAGATGGAGGGAAGTAAAAGAAGGAAGTAGATGGACATGGATTTCAGTGGAACATGACGATGCTGATGGTACACACTCTACGGTCATTAACATTTCCATCTTTAAAGATGGTCAATCGTTTAAAATCTTAAAATTCGAAGAAGCATAGTCCTTATTTGATGTAAGAATTGTTTTGGAATCAGAATGTGACTTAAACTTCTTCCATTTTTTGGTGGATGGTGTCAAAGCAGGAAAACTTAGGGAAGAGTTGTAGAAGGCCTTTTAGCTCTAGATTGTTTTGAGGAGATGCAAAAGAAAGGTAGGGAGCCAGATAATGTGATATTTTTGAGCATACTGAAGGCATGTGGTAGCATAGAAAACCTAGAGAGGGGCAGAGCCATACATGAGCACATATTGGAATTTGATCTCAGCTCAGATGTCGTTGTTGGAAACTCTGTCATCGACCTGTATGCAAGATGTGGCAGCTTGCAGGAATCACAAAAGGTTTTTGACAACTTGCCAAATCGAGATGTTGTATCCTGGAATGCATTTATTGCAGGTTGTGTTCAGCATGGAAAGAATTTCTTTGCCATGAAATGTTTTGACAAGATGCAAAAGGAGGGCATAAAGCCAAACAAAATCACGTTTTTTAGCATTATGAAGGTCTGTGGCCGACTATGTGATAGAGATCTAGGCAAGGCCATTCATGATGAGATTCTCAAGCATGATTACAAATATGATGTTGCTATAGGATGTACCCTTATTGATATGTATAGCAAGTGTGGTATGTTGGATAATTCACTTATTATTTTTAACAATTTGCCAACTAGGGATGTGGTATCTTGGAATGCCTTAATTGCAGGTTATGCCCAAAGGAACGAAGCGTTTCTTGCTATAGATTGTTTTGAAAGAATGCAACAGGAAGGCATAATGCCAAACAAGGTTACCATTTTGAATGTCTTCAAGGGGTGTAATACTGGAGAAGTCATCGGATGGGTTAGGCTTATCCACAGTTGGATCTTAAACCATCTGCTTGATTTGGATGAGGTTATTGGCAGCTTGCTTATAAATACATATGCCAAATGTTGTGGATTAGAGGAGTCACAAAGAGTTCTTGCCAATGTGTTAAATCGAGATGTTGTATCTTGGGGTGCAATGATAGCAGGATATACCCAGCATGGTAAAAGCTTACTTGCTTTGAACTGTTATGAACAGATGCAAGAGGCAGGCATAGATCCAGATGCTGTTATATTTTCAAGCATATTGAAAGCTTGTGGAACTGCAGAAGCACTCACCCAAGGGAGGGCCATACATGATCAAATTATGACACATTGGCTCAAACGTGATATCGCTATAGGAAATAGCATTATTGATATGTATGTTAAATGTGGTAGCTTGGAGGAGTCACACAAGATCTTTGACACACTTCCAAACAGAGATGTGATATCTTGGAATATATTAATTGCTGGGTGTGCACAGCATGACGAGAGCTTTCTTTCTCAAACCCAAATAAAGTCACATTTTTGTCAACATTGAGAGCTTGTGGTAACATTGGAGCAGTTATTCATGGTAGGCTTATTCACAATTGGATATTGGAAGAAGAGTTGCAAACGGATATTGTTATAGGTAATACGCTTATAAACATGTATGCAAAGTGCGGTAGTTTGAACGAGTCCCATGATGTCTTTTGTATGTTACCGTACCGAAATACTGTATCCTGGAAGGCGTTACTTGCTGGATATGCCCAGCACGGCAAAAGTCTTCTTGCCATGGAGTGTCTTTGACAATATGCAAGATGAAGGCATAATTTCAGATAAAGTCACATTTCTTTGTCTAGTCATTGCATGTAACCATGTGGGCTTAGTGGATGGAGGTCATTGGTATTTTGGACACATGGCAAAATGCTATGGTCTCTTTCCCGACGAAGACCACTTTCTTTGTATGGTTGACCTATTAGATCGTGCAGGATGTCTCGAGGAAGCAAAGGCTCTGCTCCAAGCTACTGATCAACCTAGTGTTTTAGGTTGGAAGTCCCTGCTAAGTGCATGCAGGAATCATGGGAACGTTGAATTAGGAAGACAATGCTTTCATAAACTCTCTTATTTAGATCCTCTTTGTGTTCCTGGATATGTGCTTATGTCAAATATCTATGTTGATGCTAAAAAACAAACAAGCAATAGAGATGAACAAATGGAGGAAATGTCTGATTGGCACATGCTCTAAGGATTAAGATGGAATGAAGTAGATATGAAGGTCCATCCAAATTATAGTGAGCTGGATGTTATGCTAGAAAGCATAATTAAGGGATTAGGGAATGAGGAGCATATACCATCATAAATTGACTTGAGTATTAAAACATCAAGTGATTTTGTTCCCTCTGGTCTGTTCACATTGGGAATGGAAAAACATAATTGTAATTATAACTATCTAACATTCAGGATTCAGAAGTTAGAAGACCTTGTGAGAGAACAAATCTGTCCTACTTGAGTATTCTAGCCTTATGTAGATAACATCCAATTGCCTTAAAACACAATCATTGGACAGCTTAAGGCAATCAGCTGTTCATGATTATGCTATTCTGGTAGCTGCAGCTTTAACTTGGTGCCTTTCGTTTGTTAAGTGGTCTGAATATGGGCACCCTACACTAAAGGGACGAAGAGTTTCATCTGTTGGCATATTAGACGGTTTGCCTTTCCTTGTTCTATTCATTGCATTAGCAATGCCGACACATTTACAGTGTCGATCTATTAATTGCTGAAATTGACTGGTAGATTGTGATCGAGATTTTGCATGAAGATTTTAGTATAAAAGTTAAAGTGGAAGTTATAGTCTCGGTGAACTCTCTGCCAAAACATGATCAAACTCTAGGTCAATCTGTTGCTTTACGCTTTCTAGCCTCTAGATCCAACACATTACATGAATTTAACATCGAGAAGGCTCAAAAGTCAATCTGTTGCTTTACGCTTTCTAGCCTCTAGATCCAACATATTACATGAATTTAACATCGAGAAGGCTCAAAAGTCAAACCTCTAGTCAAACTCCCATAGTCAAATACTGATCAAAAGACTGCATAATGTTCAATTAGGCGTGGTATCCATCCACAAAAGGATAATAATTTATTATGAAAGATTGCGTAGACCTTGCTATTACTTTGCATGGCTACCAAAGGCTCCATCCAAGTATAGTAGGTAAACAGAGCTAATCATAGCTCTTCTATTCTAGTTCAGATATTCCTTCTATTTTCCTCAGATATCTACTGCACCTTCAAATTTCGCCTCTATTCAACTGCTTTTTAAACATCGAAAAATGTTGTCGATGCTCAGTTGCATTTTGGGCGGCGTCACCTCTCCTCCTCTCTGCACTCTGTTTTTGCCCTAGCTACGAAGAAGCTTCAGTGCCCGAGCCCTTTTTTCTTGCTATCAATTCCATCTCTCATCTCTGAATATTGTGGTTGAGCAAGGTTTATGATGTGGGAAATTCGACCATTTTCCTGTTTTAGGTCCAGCCAAGAGACCCTTTGTAGCTAAAGCCGATTCTTTGGAAGCACCTGTAGTTTTAGATGCAGATGACCCTGCCCCTGTTTTTGGGGGAGGCCGAAACCTTTCCCAACATAGCTTCTTCAAATGCCCAATAGAATCTGGCAAAGCCCTGAAGAGAAGAAAAAAGGTTTACTATGTAATACAGCCGTTTGTTTTTGATAATGATAAGAATCATGAGATCCCAAATTACAGTTTTAATCTGGCTTGAATTAGGCTGGACCAAAAAGAAATGCAAAGAACTGCTACAGAGATAAAGATCCCTCAAGAATTGGCTGAAATTTAAAGCTGGATTCATCAGAGAATTTCAGTCGACATGAAATTTCGGAAGAAATTTTCAGCTGACCTGATGACACCACTCGCGGCCAGGTCAGCTGAAAATTTCTTTTTCAAATTTCAAGCTGACTGAAATTACTCCTTTCTAAATCATATCAAAAAGAAAAGATAGGTATACAATTAATGGTCTCTTATGCCATATATTAATGGAGAAACTATATGCTCATGCCTAGGAGGTTCATTACATGAATATATTTATTTGATACATTGATACTAGGTAACGACATATCCATATAGTGTAGGTGTATAACATTGTGAATCTTGCAGTTAGTAGGACTTTCTCGTACATATACATGAGGTAGTGTTTAGGGACAATACATATACAGAAAGGGATTTTTAGAACACGAGTACATATGGAGGATTTTGAGTACTGTCATACCCAAGGTCATGGTTCAACACCTCGTTTGAAAGTGGTCCTGCATTGTTATAAAGTTTGTGGGGACGGACCCGCTTTGGCCATGTATAGTGATGAGGCATGACCAATCTGGGTGTGTTGTAAATTGTTCCATAAGCTATGGCTTCCATTGGACGTTAGAATAACATCGATCCATCCCATCCTAGTAAATATTGGTCACCATGGTGATAAAACCATGCTAAAACCGATGAAAAACACAAAAAAAGGGGGAAAAAAGAAGCGCTAAGTCCCCAAAAACGCATTGTGTATTTTTTGTGGTTCAAAAACATAAAACATAAAAGCATTGGTTTTTCTTTCCTTATCGCGTTTTTTCATATGCTTGATTTTGGGCCATTGATGTTTGGAATATTCTGTGCTCTGTGCCAAATCAAGGGCCATTAAATTTTTGGCCACTAAAACGCCCGCCACATCCAATGGTGCAAACGCCACACATGGTTAGAACTCCAAAGGAAAACCAAAAAAAAAAAGTGGGCATCGATTGCAGATAGGCCTAGCAACGCCTCTGATGGCATCGATTGCATGAAGCCGAGCCAATCTTCGCCCCAAATCACCCGATTGCCGCCTTTGATGGCATCTTCGCCCCCAAATCCGCTATACTCGGGCCCGCTCCACGCCCTAAGCAACTCAATCTCCGCCTCCGGCCCGCCTCCCCGCCAAATGGCCGAATGCCCTCGCCTGAAAAATAACCACCGCCTTTGCCGATTCCGCGAGGCCTTGCCCAGCGATTCACGTGCCTTGCCTTACCTTTGCCTTCCCAACAAATGACCACGAAATTCTAACAAATGACCCACATTGCCGCCGAAATTAGGAGATCCGCCATTTCGAGCATCCAGAGTGCAGATTCCATCGGTGCAACCCTTGCCCGAAAGCGCCCCTGCCAAAGAAGAAAGAGGCATCCCTTCTATTCTGAAACCATCCCTTAGCCGATTTTTAGAAGCGCCTGAAGCCAACAAACAGCCATTCTTGGAATTGTCGGCCAAATAAGCAGCTCAAATAAGCTAAAAAATACCTTTTTTCTACGATTTTCCATACAATACCAGCCGAAATCTAGGCCAAACCATGCCTGAGATACCCTCCCCAAATACGAAACAAAATAATTAGAACATTATAATGTTGTAACAAAGTCGTTTTTCTTGGTTCATCACCCATGAATGGTTAACCAAATACCCACATTGACGGATGGGGTAGATAACGCCCTGGCCAGAGTGCATTATGGGAATAAAACTCAAGGGCAATATGGCTATGGCCAAAATGGTGAGGGCGTGCGGGGGCATGGGCAAGGGCAATTTTGGCCATGGCCATAGTGACCGAGAACTTTATCTTATATTATAATGTTATTCAGTAAGTGTTGGACCCAGCCCTAGATCCGACGGTGAAATTTTGATTTGCCTGGACGATGAGGATTCAGTGTGAAAAAAAGGAAGCACACGTTGACTCTTTTAACGGACGGGGAAAAAAGGGCAAGGTTCTTTTTTTACCTCCAAGCTTCTATGGCTATGGCGGTAGAAGGTTTGGAGATGGAGATCCTTAAGAGTCCGTGAAATAGAAAACAAGTTTTCAAATTTACAATCCTCGATGACTATTGATGCATCCTCATGCTTAGAAGCAGTTCTGGTGGCACTTCCACAGCATCTCATTCAATAGCTTCCTCTAACGTTTTCGTTTTAGTTTCAAGCAGAGGTTTCTAAGATGGCCTTGGCTGGAGGTTTTCTTCCAAATGTGCTTTGGCCCTGCTCTGGCTCACTGTCAGATTCTTCAGGGCCCTAAAACTTTCCAATTTGCTGGCATGGCAATCAGATATATGGATATATGGTCTCTGATTCTTCTATCCAATCTTTGATAAATTTATTAGGCTTGGATACAAACATGACAGGTTTGACCTCTGTATGTGAATCTTCTGGCTTTGTCAAATGCTAGACGTACTTATTTATGCTCTTGATTTGCATGCAAGGATCCACGATGTTCGCATATAATACATGTTGTGCAAATGCCGTAACTAGGCCTGGATCTCTGCGAACGTTGCCAGTTTTTATCATATCTAAAGCTTGAACAACAAACCTGCTTAAGGAATTGCAGGTGGGACCTCAATATGTTTGCACAACCTTTTCTTCTTTGTCTGTATTTCTTGCAGTGGAATCCAGTAATCCTAATACCAGGTATTACTATGTGTTTAGATTTTCTGTGGGAAGGATTGACTTTTGAATTTTGTGGTGTAGTCGGAAGTTCACACATCCAGTAAAGTCCATTTCAATGACAAAATTCACTGCTGCAGAAGTAGCTGCTTTGCAAACTGGGGGCAATAAGGTAGATGCTCATAATGCATTACTACAATGATGTGAGTGTCAATCAAGTTTTGGAATCATTCATTGCAGCAAGCACTAGAAATATATTTTAAAGAATGGGTAAGCAAGCAATCTTTACCAGATAGCAGGAAATTTCTTGCTCTGTGGTGGCTCCTGGCCAGGATGTGAATGGATTCCAGGACGTGATGAAAGTGTCCAACAACCTTACAACAATGCATATCAAGAAATGGAAACAGGAGCAGCTTTAGGAATTTGAACAATGTTGCCTTAGAGATAAAGTCATGGAGCAGTATATAGAGTCTCCTAGGTGTTAGTCTCCTAGGTCTCATAAAAGCAGAAGGCGCTCTACTAGCAGGCAATGTGTGTTTGGAGACAACTTGGTAAGTGCACATTGTTTCAAATTCTTATTTCTTTTCCCGCTTCGAATGCAGGATTTATGCTTATGTCTTGGTAATGCGGATGATATGATATTATATAATCAGCTTTGTGAAATGGAATATGGAGAACACCAAGATATATTTGTGTAAGAATCTGTAGTCAATATTTTATGGCAGAATCTGTAGTTAGAAGTGGAAATCAGAAGGGAGGATGTCTGTGGAGAATGTATCACTTGGATGCTAATATAGGTAATTTGACATTCCAGTAACTTTTTTGTATGGATACCTTGATGTATGCTTTACACAACACAAAAGTGATGATTCCATATTTGATAGGCTATTATTGGGGCGATCACCTGAAGGATTTTACAAGCTTTCTAGAGGAGCTGTCTTAGTGTCTGAGTTACCTGCATCTTATACATCCAAATTTCAGTGGCGTGGACCAATGCCTCGCTCGATACTCACTGAATTCTGCCATCAACTTCACGTCGATGAGCCTACTTTGTCTATTTTAGGCAATGAACACTTGATAATGATAACTATAGCTTCATTGAATGGAACACGTGACAAGTGTGTGAAACAGACTGATTGCCATAATGCAAAGAAGGCTCAACATCTTTCCGAGAATCAGAATGACGATCTTGGAATTTCTGGGCCATTTACATGTCAACTAAAAATGCAAGTTAGAAGTTATGTTCTAGAATGCAGTTCAGAACAATCATATCGGAAGGCCTTGCTTCAATTATCGCAGGCTCTAGACAATGGCGTGGGACGTTGGAGCTCTATTGGTGAACCTAAGAAGCACATAGCCCCTAGAGAGAATTCCCAGATGCATGATATATCACAAAACTGGGAGATTATATGTGGTGAAGAAAGTAGTAAAAGACCTCCTGCAGGATCAGTAGTTAATATTGCTTATGATGTTCATTTAGTTGGAGAAGGCATGGATGAGCAGATTGAAACGAATGAAGATTTTGACTTTGAAATTGGCAGTGGGGCAGTAATAGGAATGCTTGATGCATGTGTCTCAAGCTTATTTGTTGGTCAAACTGCACAATTCTCTATGCAACCTTTTCCAAATGAGTTACTGTATGCCTCCTGTCAGGAGATCATAAATAAAATTCGTAACCTCAACCCGGGTACTGGAATTTTTCTTAATAATGTAATCTATCGTTGTGCTCACAATGTTACTTTCTTACAGTTTTAGGGGACTTCAGACTGGATTTTACTGTAACTTTAAAAAGCTTCCTTGAAGCACCGGAGGAGAGAATGGAGTCTGCATTTTTCTCACCTCCTTTGTCTAGACAACGCATAGATTTTGCTGTGAATCTGATAAGAGAGTCACAAGCCACCTCAGGGTTAAACAAGGGCTAACATCATAGCAAGGTTAACCATGGAAAATCTTCTGGAATGAACACATTCCTAGATAACTTTATATTATTCCGCTATTTATTGAACTCGAAGTCTAACTTTAGAAGTATGCATTTATTCTTTATAGCAAAAGATGCATATATTCTTATTTCAAAAAGTAGATGTTAACTCAGTTTACAACCCCACATAGAACGTCTTAAATTAGAGATATTATATTATGTAAAGTGTACATTTTGCCATGTATACAACCATCTTTTCTGGGGAACTTTGATGTTAACCAGCATGTTGCTTTTTCATTACTATCAATTTTGCAGGTTGACCTTGGTTGTGGATGTGGAACTTTTTTGGATGCGATATTTGAGTGTCAGACGAACCTTGATGTGCAGAAAAGAAAAGAATTTAGCATATGCCAAGAATATTGACTTAGGTGTTTGCAGACATAGGTGTTAATGGCTCTTGGAAGGGAACGTTTGAATTATATGTAAAAATGACAAGGCCTTGGCCGCTTTGATCTATGATTCTTGAGCAACATATGAGAATTTACATGCATTTGGTTGACAATTGTTAAAGATCCGGTGGAATTTTTTAATGCCCCACTTAGATGGTGGTTCAAACAATGGAATGCACAATTTTTGCCATGTCACATGGTATCAATATAGGTAACACATGCACAATTTTCTCAAGATTCTATCATTAACATTCACCATTCAATACAAACCTAATAGTAGATGTCTCAATTTAAATCCCTTCCCTTTCCGTTCCCCTTTTCCCTTCTAAATCAAAACATCAACCTATAGCCATGAATTGATTCGAGGAGAACACCATCTAACAATGTGAGTTAATGCGAGAGTTAAGCAGAAAAAAGAAAAGGAAATGAAGGGAAAGGGTTTTTAGGAGGAAAAAAAGGGGGAAATCCATTAAAGCCATTAGACTCAATCCAACGACACCTCCAATGCATTATGCATTTATGCAGACCTCTAATGCAACTCTAATGCTTCGACTCTAACAAACATGGAAGACATTGTGAAACTTTCCCAATGCATCAAGCTATTCTAGGTCCAAGATCATGAATGCGGAAGGTTCTAAGAGGGAAGAATTGGAAAGCGAGCTAGACACTTAATGAAAGGATAATGCATTGAATGGTGAACAGCACCTCGATATCATTGCTGCCTTATCATTTACAGATCCCCAACTTATGCCCAGCAACGCTGGGCATCGTTACTAGTTCCCATTAACGCCTGAGGGCCAGGGCGTTATCTCCCTTAACACCCTGCGCCGAGGGTGTTATGAGCCTTCGTGATACTGCCCTAGGGTGTTATGATTGTTTTAGGCATAAAAACCCAAGGAGTAGAGTGTTAAGGAGCAATATGTCATGCCCCAACTTATTGGCGAGTTGTATATCGAGAAAAACAAGGTGCTGCGCACAGAGATTGCCTCCAGTAGTTTCCTGTAGGTAAAGTGGCTTAAATCAAACCGTGTGGAATCAAAATTTGTACTTCAAACCGCCCCACATATGTGCCGACTCAATGTCTAAATTAAAGTAGACCACTACCATGTTCTTACAATCAGTTTATAGATCCCCGACATTCATCTACAAGCCTGTCTACAAGTGCCCCTCGATCGAATTGTATATGTAACTGAGTAGTTGAGTGTTGTAGAAATGTCTGAACGTGTTTTATATCTTCATCTATAACACCGTTGGACGAGTGGCAGCAGGAGAGTCGGGAAAGAACTAGGAATAAAAGTGCATACCCATTTCATTTTGAGTTTAAAAAGGGTATATGATGTTTGTGTAGCCACACACATTATTTGTTGTCACATCGTCGGTCATAGCATATGGTTTTTTGTAATAACTAGAGGCACTATTTCTTCGCTTCATATTTGAGCATGTGTATGTGCTACTGTAGATATGCGAACTATGATTTAACAGTATTTTTAGACAAGTCATAATTTCATAGAATGCAATGATATGAAAATAGCTTCATGTGTAAATGCAAAAGATATTCTCAATCATATGATGTTGTTTTTGAAAGTAAGAAGTGCATGTAACTTATTTTGTTGCATAGAGCAAGAGTTGATTGTCTTTGAAACTTTCAAATTGATCTATTTTAGACTTTCTGAACAATATATATGGTGTTTGTTCAGTAAATTTAAGTTATATGTTTTTTGAATATGTGATCATGTGGATTATTGACATATTTCTGACACATGCATATTCGAATAATTGAACTACATGTATGTGCCACCTAACACTCCAATACATAAAATCTGGAAATTCATTTTAGTTTTTGTATATTAAAAAGGGGGAAAAAAAAAAAGAAAAAAAAATTGTGGCAATAGCTTCCTAAATAGAAAGTTTTTGTCTTTTAAGGTTGGTGGATATGGGTTCAACAATGTTAGTAATCGTAGGACCAACAATGTTATTAATCTCTTCCTATAAACAATTCTAGCTGAAGCACAATGATTGGAACTACCACTGAGAAACTGAAGGTTCTCCTTGTGAGAATGATCTATTTTGAGTTTAATATCTCATCATCATACAAGAAGCACTCATTTGCAAACAGTTTCACTCTATTCGTATTTTCGTATGAACCTTGAATGCTCTCCTTCTTAATTTACCTGGATATTTTCAGAAAGAATAACATAGAGTTATGGAGTCGTTAGCTCTATTGATTGAATGGATAATGTTCACATAGCTAACTTACCTAACTGTTTAACCTTCTTACTGTTGCTTAACCTTCTTACTGCTATGGCTACATTTCCAAGATTCAAATTTTGCATTAGAGCATGCGATAAAAAAAATCCATTATAGGGAGTCTTTTTACCTAGCAATTTGATAATCTATCACAACGTAAAGCAACGATTAGCAAGAATCCAAGTTCAATGTGCTTGTGAAGGTCTAAAGGTCATGCTCTTCTTGTCTCATTTAAGAATGAGCATTAATACTACTGGTCATATTAAATGTTGTTTTATTGTCTATTCTTAATGCCTTAATGAACATTGATGTTGAAACATATACCATGCAAGACATGACATCTAAACAAATTAATACCAATATCTAAGACCTCTGGCTGGTCTCTATCGAAGTCTGGCATTGAACAAAAGATTTTTTGCAATACTATATATAGTACCCCAAAGTTGTTTGTGCATTATGAGTTTGTCTCGTCCTCCGCCTCCATTTGCATAGGGGCACACCATCTTCGAATTGAGACGGGCAGATGGATTGGTGAGCCATGCCAGGATAGGCTCTGTTAATGCTGCCAAATGGGAGTCATTGAGGATGAATCTCATACCCTTCAAAGTTGCCCAGCATATGATCAAATCCAGACGCGCTATGTTGAGCTGGTCAGGACTGGCCAGCCGCTACATATGACATTGACCACGGCTTTCGTATGGGTGCTGGGATCATACCTTCAGGATGTTATGGACATGCGAGATCAGCTATGTCCTCGGGCACACACTTGACATGTGTATATATACATTTATTTCATGATGATGTATACTCGTACAGTTTGACAGCATTCTTATTACTGCCACGGTTTTTCCCTCGAAAACCCTTCAGAGCAGGGGTTTTTTAACCCAGACAGTAATAAGTTTGTTGCGCTCCTTTTGGGTCCCATAGGCCGATTGGTCTCAGTGGATGATAAAAATCTTTCTTTCTTTTTGTGACGCTCCCTACAAAATATACGGCGCCCGGCCGCACACTCCGTAGGAAATCCCCCATCTGGTCCTTCGACCGCACGGGCGACTGTCCCGCACTCCGGGGTATCCCTAGTGCGGGAAGGGGACACAAAGGTGTCTTGCGCGCCCTTTCCCTATGGGCTCCTATAACAACGGAAGCATAAACAACGTTCGAACTAGCAATAACAATACATCGAACTACCTTGAAGGGTAGCACATCCATACATCCATAGATAAAATAGAGATAAACACATGCCGTAAAATATGAGAGCTCCTACCCAAGGCTCAGACTCATGGGGAGGTAGACTGACGGCTAGGCCTCAAGATAGAGCAGAATGAGTCATAACAATGGCGGGAATGGCTATAGACAATGGCTAGGGTTGACCACTCCATCCGCCCCTCCTGTGCATACTTTGCAGATGGGCTAGATCGGGCTCTGATATGACTCTAGCCTTCCAGATACGCAATCTCATGGTATCACCCATCGAGACTGCTCCGGTTTGCATCTCCCCTGTCCGTCGAGGCAGGAAGGGTTCCATCTCCCCTTCCCGGGGTCTAGAGGTTCCACTGGCGGCTAGAGAATCATGGCGACGACACATGATTCTTCCCTGACTTAACCCCCCAAAACAAGATCCAGGCCGTCACCTGCAGCTCTTGAGAGGCAGGGCGACACCATTGCCCCAGGAGGTGTCGGACCCATGCCCGGCCCACTAGAAGTGACCGGCCATAAGCCTACCCCGCTATGGGGTCCCCAGTAGCCGCGCTCAGCAGGGACCCTCCCTCGGTCTCGCCTCTAGCCCCCTTCCCAATACAAGAGGAGCAAACATGATCAACCAACATCATGTATCCACATAACATGATAATAATGAGAAGAACATCTAAACCTAATCATATACATCTAGCTTACAGTTAGGGTTCATTGATTAGGGTTTAAGATCTAGACTGATGGTTCTAGGAAGGCTCTACTAGAGGCACGAAATGCTAACTCATCTGGAATCCTAACTTCCAGATGATCTACAAAGAACTGTAACCCCAAAATACCTGTTCCTGAGGAACTCCCACCTACTCCCGGCATCTCCATGACCTTCAAGGGGTTCGACATAGCTCCCACTCCTACTGATGCGAGCACGCTCCGGAGGCTGCTGTGCTATGCTGTGCCAGGGTAAATTTTAACGGCCCTAAATGTTTTTCTATTCAAATTAAGGTTGGCTAAACCTATGAAAAACAAAATGTGACGTTCCAGCATAACATACGGTATGAATACTGACACGTCACTAGTACATGTCGACTCAGACGACATGTACACGGCGACCGTAAAGGGTAGTACCCTAGGGTACGACCTTGTGAACCATTATATTGCACATGTTAAAGCAACATGTGAATGTAATCCCTTCTTGCCACGTGGCAATGACCCATTGACCAAAAGGGCCCAGCCCTAAATTCGTGGGCATAAAGGGGCATAAACCCTAAAAGGGAAACCCTTTCGGTTTCCAGCCCCTATAGGTCGGATTGTAGCAGCTTTGGGCGCCATTTCGCCTGAAGAGTAGCAGAGGAATCGGAATTCATAGGTTGTAGCTCGATCCAGGACCAGCAGTCTCGAGATCCAGCAGCATGGACGCCTTCAGAGGAGTGGGACCAGCCAAGAAGCGGGTTAGTGGTTGATCTGATAGTTAAATCCGAGTTCTCAGGCCTCATTCCATAGGATTAGTATTCATTCTTAGCTATAGGCGACCCCTACAGCCTAAGAATGATAGGAACTAACAAAGGAACCTAACCATGTATGATTAGGTAGATTAGAATAGATGTATTCTATTATTTCAGTTCTGTTGTGATGTTGTTTTGACATTCTATGCGCCACTCTTGTGTATTGGGAAGGGGGGTAGAGACCCAGAGCCCAAGTAGTTGGATGATCCTAGTTTTAGCCCATTAATTCCCAATTAATGCGGCCTGTGCATAAGAGCCCGCCCGCCTGGCTGTGGGTGGAGGAGCTAGACCGGCTGACAAGGGAGGGCTTGTCTAATCACGGTTGATCCCGCTGGCGCGTAATGACGGCTGGGGAACGCTGTGAGCTAGGCCTAATACCCTGGCACTGCGTGAGGCCAGGGTATGGGCTCGACACTCGTGGGGTGATGCGTCACCTTCCAGTGAGTTGAAGTCGAATACGAGCAGTGGCTCTCTAGCTCGCCTGTGATTGGCATGAACCTCCTGGAGGGGAGTGATCTCCTCCTGCCTCATCGGGACCCAGTAGTAGTAGCCCCTCTGGCTATTCACCCGGCAGGCTACGGTCAGGCTCCAATACTTTTCAGCCTATCTGCAAAGTATGCACAGGAGGGGCGGATGGAGTGGACTACCCAACGACCATGTTCCTATGCCAGCCAAATCCATTTGCCATGAATTCTGTCTGCATTGCTATCTGGAGACCCCAAGCCGTCAGTCTTTCCCCATGAGTCTGAGCCTGGGTAGGATTTCCCCATGTTATGTTGATGTACTGATGTGTTGTTGCAGCTACTGTGATATGGTGGACCACCCTTCGAGGTGGGTATGTTATTGTTGATTGATGTCATGTGCTCATGTTTTGTTTACGCTTCCGCAGCTAGGTCGATCCCGAGGGAGACGGGATGAATGACACGTCCATTCTTCCCCGTCGGGTTCTTGGCCACCATCAAGGGCCCGATGTTAGGTGGACGGCCTCATGTCAGCGAGCAGATGCTGGTTTGAGGGATGATCTCCAGTTTGTATACGATCGGGGCATCGTATATGAGCTGGGGCCGTCACAATGGTATCAGAGCTCTGATCTTGGCAGACCAGGATCGAGCACTGACCGAAACCCTATAGGAACTAACTCATCTAGACATTCAGTCTTGGAGGTAAAAGCCCAAGCACAAACCTCGAGTAGCGGGAAAATTTTTCTTCCCGGGGTAGAGTTAGTAATTATCTAGGATTAGGATAATTAGAGAACATAGGTAAGATAGAACAAACAGACGAAAAGCACTTAAGAGAGCCTACTAAATTTCAAGCACTTTAGGCCAATGACTCCAAGAGTGCGCCAGGAGCATGTTAGGTTCAGACCTAATGGCCCTCTCGCGCACTCTTAGAGTAGTCACCCCATACGAACCCTAGAACTTGGCCTTAGGAACTCCAAATGATAAAGTAAATGATGAAATCCCAATCAAAAAGCTCGAAATAGCTAGAATTATATGTTAAAACATCGAAAAACATTAAGTACAAGACACTTTTGGAACAATGTCTCCAAGAGTGCGCCAGAGTATAGTTAGGTCCCGACCTAACCCCCTCCTCGCGCACTCTTAGAGGCATCCCTAAAAGTGACCGCAAAAATTGATCATAACTTACTCAAAAGGTAAAGGTAATGATAGAATCTTGCTTAGAATGCTTACATTAGTGGGAAACGCATGTTAATTTGTTTAAATTGAATAAGTTTAAAGCAAAAAGAGGTCCACACCTCTAAGGATGCAACAGGGCATAGTTAGGTCTGGACTTAACACGCTCCTCGCGCATGCTCAGAAGGGTTCGAGGAAAAATAGTTGAAGAAGACCCAGCTTCGATTCGGGATATAGAGGATTTCACCAACAAACCAAGAAAATAAGCACTTAGGCCAAACCCTAAAATTTAACCCTATAAATTAAGTGGACTCAGACCTCATTTTTTAGGGTTTCCCACGTTGTCCTTCGAGCTTGTCCCAACAGGCGATCTTCCGGCCCTGATCCAAATCGAACTCACAAACAATGGCTAGGACGGCAAGCACCGCCCCTAAGGTAAGCAACGATGATAAGCCCAAGGCCCAAGTCCTCGCCACGAAAGCGTAAAACTCAAAGATGCCAAGAGAAACCAAGGCCGACATGGAGAGGAGACCTAGATACTACCGAAATGTAGAGAAGAGGCGAAGAAAGAAGAGAAGACCAAGAGGAAAGAAGAGAAGGCAAAGAGGAAAGAGGAAAAGCAAAGAGGAGAGAGGAGAGGGCAAGGAAGAAAGCACGTGGAGCAAAATGAGGAGGTCAAGAAGACCAAGGGCGCGAATAGGAAATCTAAGAGCAGGGAAGAACACCACAGGAAAGGCAAAAGGGTGATGACAGACGAGCCCCCGCAGAAGAAGAGGAGGAGCTCGGTCGACATCGTCATCGATGAACGACCCGAAGGCGACCAACCTCCATCGTCGTCGGAAGATTGAGGGACGCGCAGAACTTCTTGGAAGAAGTACTTGTAGGAACAGGAGAATCCTCGCATAAGAACAAGAACAATCATCCTGAGACAGATGAACCCCAAGAGGAGGGCCAAACCCCAGCCCAAGACCCGGCAGGACCCCAGAATGAACTACCCCGCCAATGCCTCCACCCGCTTTCAATGGCAAGAAGCGAGGAAGCTAGATGCGCATAAAGCAAAGACCAAAGAAGGCTAAGAAAACGGCCAGAGAATCATACCTTTAGGGCCCGAGAGGAGGTACCAGAAAGAGTTAGCAGACTATACCGTATATAAGAGGATGCACACCGAGTACAGTGCCTATTACGACGCACACAAGGTAAAATATATTGAAGGAGGGCGCCAACACGTGAGACACACTCCAAATGACACCCCCACCGAGCTTCCTGGACCCCCACAAGAGCCCAAGAGAAGATCCCAAAATTCAATATTTGGGAAAGTTTTACGAGAAAATCCGACACTTCCAACGAGTTACGGATTTTTATTCCCAGAGCTGAATTCCGAGAATTGTCCGGAGATTTTGTGGGAATTGACTCCCAAGCAAGCGCAACCAACGACATGTTACTCGCTTTACAAGAAGCAAAGATGGAGGCCGCAACACTTCAAGATTCACCGCATGCACCTGGCCCATGCAAAAGAGTCACGCTTCAGCCAAAGGACATGAGATTGGCTAAATACATCAAGAGGACAGATAAATAGAACAGAAGCTACTTTTTGTAACCCGATGGGCTTTTATGTAGTGTATGAAAATTTTGAATAATAAAGATATATAGTCGTTTAAAAATGTATATATCATTAGGTACAGTAGTAGATCTGGAGCAAATGCGACATTTGGCCAACACCTCCAAGAGTGCGCCAGAGCATAGTTAGGTCCCAACGTAACCCCCTCCTCGCGCACTCTTAGAGTCATCCAAACAACTGGGGCCTTGATTAGCCCTACTTGCTCCAAACGTAGTAAATAAACAAAGAAACTTGCATTTAGGAAGAAAATTAATAGAAATTTACCCCTTCCAAATGATTCTTGGCATCCATTAGGCGTAGATATAGCCAATACCTCCAAGAGTGTGCCAGAGGCCACTTAGGTCCCAACCTAACACCCCCCTCGCGCACTCTTAGAGGCGTCCGATTTTTCAAACCCCATAACTTGAGCTACAGAGCTCCAAATCGTCTGAAATTTGTTGCAATAGGACCGTTAGACAGCCTAGAATCCGTTTATGACCTCAAAATTAGGTTAGAAATGTCAAACCCCAGCTCAAAATGACCAAAATTGCTTAAACCCTTGAATTGTTTTTCCAAACTGTGGTTTGTTTGTAAATAGAAGCATACCCCAGTAGTACCTCACAAGTATTACCTCAGCTCAAAGCTGATGCCTTACTCCTAGATAGAAGTGCCCAAGAACACCCCTTTGTTATAGTCATCTAGACCTCAGCATAGCAACCCAAGTCCGACTGCTGGTACATCACCTCTGCTCATGCCAAAGGCATAAACCTTGACCTAATTTTGTGTCCTTCTAAAAGAGTTTGACCTATACAGCTGCCACATTGACACTCCCTATTGCCAGGATACCTAGAAAGGAGCTAGAGTCTAGAGCTGCCCAAGTCACTCCATGTGTAGAGATTGGACTCCCCTAAACCAACTTGCTAGGACCTTAGAATATGCCTCAAACATCATGGAGGTTTTGCAAAACAACCCTCACGCCATACCATACCACACGTCCTAATGTCCATAGACTTGGAGATTATAGACATGTCTCCAGTAATGCTGCTCGAACCATCTTGCTTGCTTATAGAGCCCAAAATGTTGTAGGAGAGCCCTTCAAGTAGACCCTTAGACTCTAGGATATACGAGCGTTACTTTCGAAGGACGGGGCTAGAACTAGAGGCGCAACTCCCTTAAGACATCAAGGTCCTAGCCGATGTACAGACAGATAAGGAGAGGAGACCGAAAAGGCAGACCCAAGAGAGGGAAGCACAACGACAAACACCTCAACCGACAAAAGAGTAGAATAGGACACCACCGGCCTATCATCAATCTTCATCAAATGGGAAGAATATTCGGTAACCAACCCCATCAAGAATCTTCTAGATGTCAACCTCCCGGCTACCACGTCCACGAGCTCACATCAGAAAGACGATCTCGACGCCTTCACCAGCTCGACGCACATGAGTTTCAAATGGAAGAACACAAGGCAGCAAAATACAGTTAGACAGCAATGCCACGTTAGCATCACGAGCTAGGGCCAAAGGGCATAATCTTCCGTCGAGGAGAGAAGTCATGGCGACACAGGAGCGTATAGAAAGCAAAGGAAGGACGACTTTACTACGTTAGCCAAGGAGTGCGAGACGCGAATGGATAGGATCCAAGGGACGGAGGAGACGACCTAGCCAGCAGGTACAAGTCACCAAAGGCGACTAGAAGGAGCCATGATAGGGGCAATGGAGATTACCACACTTCCAGGCACAGGAGAGGCACCTCGGAATGAAGGAAAGCCCAAGCAACAGGAGTCGCACTTAGAAATTCAACATACGGAGGAATGACAATGCCTGCCTACCGACCACGATCTCAGAGCTTCGAAGACATTCAAGAACGCCCGACTGCAATAGCCAGGAGATCAACCGATCAATGGCACCGCACATCGGCAACCTTGCAACGACACACTGCAGAGGGACAAAGGTCAGGAACTAAAAGCTGGAGAAGTGCTAGCAACCGACTTCTTCCACGAGCTCCCTAGAGGCAACAGGAGGATCAAAACTGACGGGCACAATCAAAACCACCGGAGGCCTCAAGACAAGAAGATAGCATAGCACTGAGGAACGTGACCAGGGATAGGTTCTGTACGTATGAAATTATTTTTTCAGACGTATAAAGTTCAAAAATACGTATTTTTGGGAAAAATACGTATTTTTCGTATTTAATACCACGCCGTGGGGAAAAAATCGTAGTTTAAACCTTCAGTTTCGCTTACGCGAAAATTAAAAAAAATATATATATATATATATATATATATATATATATATATATATATATATATTTTTTTTTTTTTATTTTCGCCAGTAAGTTTAAACTCAATCAGGTTCGGGGCCATTACGCGCCGGTTTCACTGTAGTTTAAATCAAGGTTTCGCTTTACGCGAAAAAAAAAATTATTTTTGAATTTTCGCCGAAGTTTAAACTAAAGGTTTTGCTTACGCGAAAAAAAAAATTTGGAAAAAAAAAATTCATTTTTTTTTTTTTATAATTATTTTCGCGTCAGCAATGACACCCACCCTCGGCATGGCACAATTCAACAATTCAATGTGGCACGCCAGGCAAAACTGAAGGTTTCGCTTACGCGGAAAAAAAAAAAAAAAAAAAAATTAAGTTTCGCGAACCGAGTTTCGCTTTTACGCTGAAAAGTTTTTGACGATTAAACGCCAAATTTGTGTCAGATCAAACAAAAATACGACACGATAAAACGTGATACAAGATTGAACCTATCCCTGAACGTGACAATGTCCAAGCCATGTGACTGAGGGGATCAAACAAGGAAGATTGGAAACTCGATGGAGAAGCAATTAGGTGAGCCGAGGCGAGCCGATAACTTGCACGGAGACTTGCATGCAACTTAGGTGAACCAATGATGGACGATTCAAAGAACAACTGCAGAAGAGAACAACTCCAGAGGAGTATAGCCAAAGGAAGCGCGCACAGCCTCAAGAGACGCCTTCAAATAGCTTCAAGTATCATGAAGGGGGGAACAATTACAGCCCGAGAAACGTAATCGGGAGGCGGAGACCAAAATGTCAAGCATCAACGACCAAAGACACCTTTAGTTAGAATGTGATGCAAAGCATGTTGTGCCATAGCCGACAAACATCGGAGGGCCCAAGTATATCAACAAGTACCCCTAATACGAGCTAACGCATAAATAGGGAGGATATAGATCGTCAACACCAAGCCACCGGAGGAACACCGATGACATTACCAAGGAGTAGGTGTGCAACTCGGCGGGAGGCACAAGGGGACTTAATAGCTCTATTAATAATTGTAATTATGTAAGCTATATGCTTTGCATATATAGTTCCCTTGTTATTTCTTCCCTCCCATAGCGTAACAAATCAAACGAAGAGATGTCAGGCAATTTGCAGGGGTGAAGCAATCAACATCTTCAACACTCTTCGGGCAACGCGATAACGACAAGAGGACTCGATGTATGAGACGTCGATGGAGTCGAGGAAACAATATCGGATATAGAGTCGTCCTTTAGTCGCCAAGACAGAGTTCAAGATGAAAGATCTTTTTCAACGGCGCCACCTTCAGGCTTTTGAAAAGCGGCATGGAAGATTTCAAGTGACCAACTACACCATCAAAGACCAGCAAGGAGAGGCTTCTAAACGAACAAAGTCAACCTCTACATCAAAGGGGAGCCACCGTCAAGGAGACTGAAGTATCGAGCGACTCGGAAGAACGTACCTTGCAACTTCAAGCAGGCAAAGAGTGGATGAGCTTCTAGCAAGCTCAGGGATCTAAGGCCATGGGGCCTAGTAGATTAAATGTATAGACAGTAACATCCATATTGGGATTAGAAGGCACTTCCAGATATTCTCGCTGAAAGGATTGCCCCAATATTGAGCTAAGCGTCAAGGATTGGGAAGGAAACGCATAGGAGTGACTAAAATTATACACGATTGTTAACAGACATCCAACGTATTGAAACCACTTGGTGAGATTGATCACCTCGCTAAGAAGAAATCATTACTAGGATAATTGTTGACCATGTATAAATCTAGTACCTCCAAAAGAATAATCCAACCGAAAGAAAAGAAGTAATCTAACAAGTCCAGCCAACTTGTTACGATGACATCAATTCGATTGGTAGGAATATTCCAAGAGTTTAAATAACTAAGAAAGGGGGAATCTCTAGAATATAAAAGAATAGTACATGTAAGGTACATCTAAAATAAGAATTATAGTAATCAAATAGTCTTTTGAGACAAAAGGAATTGTCAAGATAACAAAACCTTGTGGTTTAGAATCGTTCTAACTAAGTAGGTAACCCATAGCTATATTGAAATAAATGATAACATAATATGTATATCCATCTTAGATGGTTATATATGTCAGCTAAGGCTAGTAAATTAATGCGCTAAATAAGAAGCGTATAACCTCTTAAGGGGAGAGAATAAATATGACGTTGTGTACAACGCCATTGAAGGGGTGCAGGACCATTTTCTTTTCGAAGAAAGTGGGAGGGCTCAATCTCAGGATTCAACGTACTTGCATCGAATTGACCGACCCGTAGAATAGAGTTCACTCCGGCAATGGCCGAAGCAAATAGAGCGTAAAATAGATAGATACCTTAGGCTCAGGAGGCCTTCAACGTCTTGAGGCCCGACGTAGTAGCTAACTACACCAATGAAGTGGAGCAAAACTATGGGAGCAATGCAACCACCAAGTCATTTCCAAATTAGTCAACGCCACTCAATGGGTGGATGCGTTCTCCTTTTAGGTAAGGTGTGCGCATGTATTATAAGCTTTAATGTGTCTTATAGATAAGTTAAATATAGATCCTATTAACTCGCATAGAAATTGATGTAATGATATGTATCATAATGGAAATAAGTTAAATAACAACGATAATGTGAGTTAGCATGTTAATTAATCCTTCGCAGGGATGCAATTCCTTCCAAGGATAGCTATATGACCTCGAGGTCCTTATAAATATAAATAGAAAATAGAATTCGGATATACTTAAGCGCATCTTAGGGATATACTTCCAAGGGTAATGCAAGACCCAAGGAAGAGAATAAGAAGCACATCTAATTCTTGTGTATGATAACTAAAACCTTCTCTATGTAACAATAGGTCTAAAATCAGGGTTATTGTTTAAATAATCGCGATCTAAAAGTAATTAAATATTGTAAAGCTTAGAGTAAATATAATTGTACTATCGGAAGTAATGTATCCGATGCTATGATAATGTTAATTCATAAATATTACGTTAAGGTAATTATGTTAATCACATGCATTAAAGGGAGCCAGCAAAAATTGGCTCAGGCATGTCGATTTGTGTTTAGATTAATTTCATGTGTAGTTAAGTATAATCTATGCATGCAACCTATGAGGTAAGGGTTGCATGCGTTGCTACCGATGATGAGATTACTACGGTGATCTTTAGGGCGTGGTGTAATGTCAATGTAGGCATAACCGCGTTTAAAGCTTGGATGGATGAGTGGAAGGTAGATTAGAAAGTCTACTGCTCCACGGAGGTAGACGACCTCGAGAGAAAGGAGGTCATTCAGGAATGCATTGATAGGAAAAGCACCTCTAGCCCCATATATGCTTTGATAGGAGGAATCTGGCCTTCACGCCCATATACGGGAAGGACCTATCCTCCACGCTGGGCAACTAGGGTGTAGGCATGAGCGGCATATAGGCATATAGGCGCTGTCTCCACGGCCATAATGGAAGATTCACCCTCTTCCTACGCCAGGAGATTAGCCATGCATCCATGTAGATAGGTGGGGTGGTCACCATATAACCAAAATTTTATTAATAATTAAAATGGTTCTAACGTAGTGACGACCTGCGGGCCAATAGAGCGCTCCGGAGGGCGAGGAGGTCGAGCTACAAAGACTTGCAACACAAATTTTGTTATAATGTGATGCAAGGGATGAAGAGTATCTTAGAAGTGTAAATTTTGTATGGAATTGATAAACTTTGATAAACTTAAATATTGTATTAAGTAAGGGCAATAATTACCTTGCGTGGATTAAGTTATGAAGTTATAAGTTAATTGGATAATAAAATAGTACAGTAATGTCTTAAACATTACCTTAGAGTAATTTTAATAATTAAGATAGTAAGTGTGTAATTATAGATATTGTAAAATTAATATAGGATTTTAAGGTGCGAAGACTTGCAACACAAATTTTGTTGGGATGTGTTGCAAGGAATGAAGAGCACCTTAAATAATAATTGTATATGAAAGTGTTAAATTGTGATAAACTAAATGTTGTGATAACAGAAACTAATAAGTACCTTGTTTTAATAGAAGTTACGATTTGACAAGTTATTTGATAATGTAATGGCCTAATAATGATTTAAAAATATTACCTTAAGGTAATCTTAATAAATGTGTAAGTATTATAGTAGTATATCATATGCATCAAGTTGATTGCAGGACAGGAATAGCCCAAGGTGGGGAGACTCCTGATGCTGCGGACAACATCAATTCAAGGTGGGGAGAATGTGACGTTCCAGCATAACATATGGTATGAATACGTATATTATACTGACACGTCACTAGTACATGTCAACTTAGACGACATGTACACGGCGACCGTAAAGGGTAGTACCCTAGGGTACGACCTTATGAACCATTATATTGCACATGTTAAAGCAACATGTGAATGTAATCCCTTCTTGCCACGTGGCAATGACCCATTGACCAAAAGGGCCCAGCCCTAAATTCGTGGGCATAAAGGGGCATAAACCCTAAAAGGGAAACCCTTTCGGTTTCCAGCCCCTATAGGTCGGATCTGCGGCGAGCTTTGGGCCCATTTCACTGAAGAGTAACAGAGGAATCGGAATTCATAGGTTGCGGCTTCGATCCGTGACCCGGCCATCCTCGAGATCCAAAGATGGACGCGCCTTCGAGAGGAGTGGGAGCCAGCCAAGAAGCGGGTTAGTGGTTGATCTGATAGTTAAATCCGAGTTCTTAGGCCTCATTCCATAGGATTAGTATTCATTCTTAGCTATAGGCGACCCCTACAGCCTAAGAATGATAGGAACTAACAAAGGAACCTAACCATGTATGATTAGGTAGATTAGAATAGATGTATTCTATTATTTCAGTTGTTGTGATGTTGTTTTGACATTCTATCGCCCACTCTTGTGTATTGGGAAGGGGGTAGAGACCCGAGCCCAAGTAGTTGGATGATCCTAGTTTTAGCCCATTAATTCCCACCAATGCGGCTGTGCATAAGAGCCCTTTGGGCCGTGGGTGGCGGAGCTAGACCGGCCGACAAGGGAGGGCTTGTCTAATCACAGTTGATCCGGCCGGGCGCTGAATCGACGGGGGAACGCTGTGAGCTAGGCCTAATACCAACTGCGTGAGGCGAGGCCGTGGTATGGGCTCGACACTTCGTGGGGTGATGCGTCACCTTCCGGTGAGTTGAAGTCGAATCTGGCGGTGGCTCTCTCTAGCTCGCCTGTGATTGGCATGAACCTCCGGAGGGGAGTGATCTCCTCCTGCCTCATCGGGGGGGCTGGGAGATGCAACCCGGTAGTAGTAGCCCCTCGGCTATTCACCCCCTAAGCAGTTACTTGGGCCAGCTCCAATACTTTTCACCTATATCGCAAAGTATGCACAGGGGGCGGATGGAGTGGACTACCCAACGACCATGTTCCTATGCCGGCCAAATCCATTTGCCATGAATTACATGCGCATTGCTATCCGGAGACCCCAAGCCGCCGGCTTTTCCCCATGAGTCCGAGCACGGGTAGGATTTCCCCATGTTATGTTGATGTCTTGATGTGTTGTTGCAGCTACTGTGATATGGTGGACCACCCTTCGAGGTGGGTATGTTATTGTTGATTGATGTCATGTGCTCATGTTTTGTTTACGCTTCCGCAGCTAGGTCGATCCCGAGGGAGACGGGATGAATGACACGTCCATTCTTCCCCGTCGGGTTCTTAGCCACCATCAAGGGCCCGATGTTAGGTGGACGGCCTCATGTCAGCGAGCAGATGCTGGTTTGAGGGATGATCTTCAGTTTGTATACGATCGGGGCATCGTATATGAGCTGGGGCCGTCACACAAAAGTTCTTAGATTTTTTTCTTGGCGAAATTTGATAAAATAAACCCTTTAATTATCTTCCCACTTGGCTAAAATGTAAAATTTATATGACTTGAAATTCTGATGTTGGCGAATTTTTCTTGGTCCCCAGCTAAAGTGCAACTATTTAACTTCAAACTTTGAGCATTGATTAGTACATGAATGACATTGATTCAATATGCTTCTTTTACAAAACGATAACAAAGTTGTTCAAAGTACAATTCATAAGGAACAAACAATTCGTTTGAAGGCACATGCATGTTTACGTTGGGGTCAAATGCATCCAAATAGTGAATTTGGTGATAAAGCCCCTTAGGGTCAACAATTGCGAGAAGAGAGCACTACTATTTAAAGCTTAAAATGCACGTCACGTAACATTCTTCATAGCATTTAACCTAAACAACTTATAGATACAAATTCAAAATATGATTGAGGTAGCTAATGGCAATTCCTAAATGAAAGAGATCCCTGAATAGAATTGGTAGGGCTATTTGAATTGATCAGAGTTCTCCTAATCAACTTTAGAGAAGGCGATTCAGTACACCATGCAGCAAACAATCCCGGCTAAACTCTAAGCGTTCAGAATTTACCCCCTTTTGGAGTGGCTAAATTATGCTTTTTCTAAAAGAATTGCCTTTATAAACTTTAGCCATGAAATTTGAGTAAAGGTCTAAAAAATCGCCATTTGGCGAATTTTGGCCACTCTTTATTACCCTAATGCTGTGCCACAGCAGACGGTTCTCGAAATAGAGTTTCGAGCGCGAAGAAGGTTCCCAGACTATTGGAGCCAGAAAAGAGGCCTAGGGTTAGGGTTTAGGCCTTTATAGGTTAGGGTTCACATGTTATGGCACGTGGCTCCAATAGGGTCTGTCCGTGTGGCGGTTGCCCAATAGGATAAGGCCACGTGGAAAATGGCCTTACCCTAAGGGTGTCTAAGTTATATAAATAACTTAGACATGCACTCTATGCCACTAACCTATGGTATACAAGGCTATGAAGGTAGACCTGTATAGTGACGGGCCCAGAAATATACGTATTTATGGCGTATATTTCCCTGGAACGTCACACTTTCTTTCTTTAAATTTGCATATTTACTATACATATTTATGAGTGTGGCACCAACAAAAAAACTATTCCCAAGCCATCAAACATGATGGAAGGATTCATGTATTCTCTTGCCCTTAGCAAGGTTTTGAAGCCCTGAACACGCATATAGCCATCTCCAGTCGTATCATACAATGTTATGGGACTGTTCCCAATTCAACATCCAGATTTAAGTTGTGTTTTTTTGTCTTGCTTCCATAAGACAATATTTATAATCCAAAAAGTTTGGAAAGTGATATAGGGTAGCTCAGATTTTGCTATGCATTCATCAATCAAAGAATCGGCTTAGTTTGATTGTCGGTACGTGGCCTTTTTTATATGTGCATTCTCAGAAGCAGCTAGAGCGGTGCATAACAACCTATGATGTGCAAAGAGCCAAGGTAGTACTAGATATGGCTATCCAAGACATTCCTCCAGTTTCGGCCACAGCCATTAGAGTTTTTTTGAGGTCAATTAAGGGCCCTTACTCGATGCCACGTCAAAAAGCTCGCGGCCAATGGGGAGCCGAGCGTGTACAGGGTTTTTTTACCGAGCCTTGGTTTCGCCATTCCAGGTGTCAACTGCACGTAGCTTCGGTAATATCCGTGCCTCTAGCTTCGGGTGTCAGATTACACACGTGGCAATTATGACTGTTAGCTCCCGCCCGGGTGTCAGAATAAGACAAAAACAATAACGATCTTTGCTCCCCCAATTCCCAGTCAAGTCTTTTCATTCTAAAACAATTAAAAGCGAATGTATGTCTCATGAATTGCATGCAAATTGTGAGTTATTTTTCCACTGCTTTCAATAGTTGCTTTTAGAAAATTAAATTATTTGCGTATCAGAAATGCTAATTCATAGATGAGAATAGAATAGAGACAGAGTACAAACCAAAGCTCCATAAAGAATGTGCTTTCTAATGTTGTATGATTGTTTTATTGCTATTTGAAGGTAAATTAGCAATGCAGATCCTAGAAATTGGTAAAGTTCTATATTGTTTTGCTTCTTTATGGGGCAAAAAAAAAACAAATCTTGGCATTCTATTTTGTGGTCTTTTTTTTACAATGCATTAGTAAAAACTAGAGGCAACTATTCCACGGAATCAATGTATAATGAGCATACAAGTTTGAAGATAATTTCATTTGCATATTCTATGCTTACAATGTTGAATAGTTATATTTGTAGCTTGTAAACATTCAATTGTCTCGTGTATGTCTTATAATAAATGTCAAATAAAAAACTATTAGTTTAATGTCAACAATTAATAATACCAGCGTAGTCACGGTGCGAATATACGTGAGCCTTAGGCAAAGGAGACGTGCATTTCGCACTGTGGCCACGGTTGGCTTTTTGTCCTCTTTTTTTTTTTTTTTTTTTTTTTTCCCTGTGCTCCAGGATGCCATTGGGAATATCTCAGAAAGCTTTTCATCTAAAGCAGATGGGTTCGCCAAATTGGCCCCTGTTTCTGTTTCTCTATTTCTCTTAGAGTTTGGAAAATTGATGCATACTCTGAGAACCCACTCTGTATTTCTAGAGAGTTCTTTCTCCTCTTGCTGTTGATGCTTGGTAGGAAGGCAACAGTTCTAGAATCCGGCTGTAAAATCCGCCTCTAATCTACAGCAAACCATAGATACATGCAGATGAAAGAAATGGGAAGGTTTAGAGTGAATCATTGTTATAAGCATCCTTTGTCTTGTTGTCAAAGTTTCAATAATACAAGATCAGAACTCGCCGAAATGGCCTGTGGCAATGCAAAAAATGGAGGTTTCTATAAATCAAGCGGGAAATTGCTAAAACATACCACAAATAATTAATCGTAGTTAGCAAGCAGAATACCAATGATCCATCGTTCACAGCATGGAAATTGCCTGGATAGAAGCAAGAAAAGTTCAGAAAAGCTTAAAAAGAAAAACACAGCTTACAATATATGTGCAGCCTTTCTCTACAGCTATAGAATGCGATCTTGCTCCCATAGCTGCATACAAAATTATCAAAGCTTTTGATACCTGGAGCCACTTACTGATTCCGTTTCTTAGAGCCTTCTGCTGCTTCGCATTTCATCTGTAAAAGGATGAAGTTCTTGCACAAAGTCGGTGGCAGAATGTAGCTGAGGCGTAGATAAAATCCGTAATAGGTTTTGTAGAAGGAGACCCATTTTTTTTGGGGGCATAGACATCTCTGTTGCTGGATTTGCTTGAGCCAAAGAACGAGAAATACCGTAGCTAGAGAAAGAGATTGTGTTTGTGCATGTGGGCCTTGAGTCACCATAGCCATAAAAAGACCATGACTTTACTGAAGAGAAATGCCATAGCTGATAATTCTGAACCTTCTGATAGCTCTGTTTATTCTTGCTTTACTATTTTGCATCCCAATCTTTGCAGTTGGAAGTTTTTATCTCAGAACAGAAATAAAAAATGGACGGATATTTCTTCCACCAAGCTTCTGGCTGGAGAGCTCAGTGATTACGAAAAGGAAAAAGCTTCTTAGAATGGATCTTTGCGAGGCCTTTGCCATGTCTTCCATGCTTTGCAATTTCCTACCAGGAACCCACCATCGCCCAGAATTTCTACCATCGGCAGTCTGCACCTCCGCTGAAAACACAAACTTGGGCGCAAAATTATATAATACATAGGCAGCGCAGAGCTCAAACTCTAGATTTAGCAAATGGTTTTTGGCGCGTCAATTCTTTTCCCTCCAATTTGGGGATGCATCTGTTATTATTGTTTTTGTTTTTATTAATAAAGTTAAAAGCAATCATTAATAGGATAAAAACGCCTTTATAGGTTTGGGATGGCTTTTTGCCCAAGGCTATAGGTTCGGCACCAAGGCTATAGGTTCGGCATCATGACATGGCATTTTCTTAGAAGGGCCTTATTTGATCCCAAAAGACCTCTAATGCATCAACTGACTTTATGGTTGTGTTCGAGCTTGAGGTTTTAAGCCAGCCATAGAGCTTGAAGAACCAAAATGGTAGGTATTTGGTTACAATTCATTGAATTAAGATTTCATAGTTGCTTTAGGAACTTTAGTTCAAATTCCACAAGTTGCTTTAGGAACTTTAGTTCAAATTCCACAAGTTGCTTTAGGAACTTTAGTTCAAATTCCACAAAAACAAAACATTAAGAAGCTTGCAGTGTTGTTGAGCTATGCGGCGGGATGGACGGATTCTTATCTTGTTACTAGTCAAAGTTACAAGACAAAAATAAGATGTAAGATATATCCACATGAATAAATAATCCACATGCGTCCTGAATTATTCACATGGGCCGCTCTGTACTATATGAGATGTGCCACGACAACACTGTAGAATTGGGGGAACATTTGACAGGAAAAGCATGAGGTAATTGCTGAACCAAGTATACCCTATCCTATTCCTTTTAACTTAGTCTATAAGTTGATGTTCATCTGCTCATCGTCCTCACAGATCCATCCCCTGCTCATTTTCATGGCTCAGACTCCTCCTGGCACTTATGGTATTCCCGCCATCGATCGCGCAGAATTCAATGGATCTGGCGGCCAGGATGCCTATGTCAAGAAGCGCGTAGATCACTACAAAAGCACAGTTTTTCGTGCAAATATGCCCCCTGGTCCCCCTGGATTTCCAGATTCCCATGCTGTTTTCGTTGCAGATCAAAACAGCTTTCAAGTTCTCTTCGATATTGAGCAGGTTGAGAAGAAGGATGTCTTCACTGGTAGTTACATGCCTAGCACTGATTATACTGGGGGATTCAGAATTCTGTCTTATTTAGATCCAATTGAAGATAAAGAGAGGCATTTTAAGTTGAAGAAGTTCTGCTTCAAGGTGCTGAGCATTAATGCCACAAAATGGCTTCCTGGGTTCGAGACTGCCATCAACGAGGTCTTTCCCGAGTGGGAGAAAGACTTCGAGCATGACGGCAAAGCCACTTACGATGCAGGTATATTTGTAATTGTAATGTATGATCTAACTTCTGCAGTTTGTGTTGTTGTGTGCACGTATTTTCTGAGCATGTGATTTGAACTGAATTGAATTGAATATTTAAACTAACTTTTGGGAAAACTTCTTTCCAGGTTTCACACTTCATTGTTTGACCCGAGTGGTGCTGAACAATGCAAGCATGGGCAAAACTGGACCCACAACAGTGAAAGTATGGATAGCACCACAGATTGCTCCTCTTGGGAGTGCCCTCATCGTGGCTCCAATCCCCTTCCTTCTAGTTGCACCCCAATACAAGATAATTACCGACTTTTTCAGAACCAACGGCACCGAGGTCCTGGATCTGGCACAGAACGAGCTTGGTATAGACCGTGAAGAGGCACTGCATAATCTGATATTTTTCCTCTGTTTCAACACATACGGAGGCATGGAAATTTTGTTTCCATCCCTGCTCAAATACATTGGGGATGCTGGAGAATATCTGCACCAGAAACTGAGGGCAGAGATAAGGGCTGCAGTGAAGGCTGCAGGCGGACAGCTAACCTTGGGAGCTCTGGACAATGCGCCCCTCTTAACTTCAGCAGTTTACGAGGTTTTGAGGATCGATCCGCCTGTTAAGAACCAGTGCGGCCGAGCTCGCAAGGATCTCACCATCAATTCTCACACTGGGTCTTACAAGATTAAAAAGGGAGAATTGATTGTTGGGTATCAGCCATTTGCTACCAAAGACCCTGTCGTTTTTACCAAGCCTGATGAATTCATTCCAGACAGATTTGTGGGACCTGAAGGTGAAAAGTTGCTTAAATATGTCCTCTGGTCCAATGGTCCTGAAACTGACTCCCCAACAACTGAAAATAAACAATGTGGTGGTAAACATTTACCTCCATTGTTTGGGAGGCTTTTTATTGCACACATGTTTTTGCGATATGATACATTTGCAGTGGAGGATTATGGATTGGATCTCCTCCATCGTTTCACCAAGCTTGTAAAGGCTACTAGTTAAGGGAGTGTGATCAATGCTTGATTAAGTACCTCCAAGCTCCAGTTATGATTGAAAAGCTTGATTGAGTAACTTACCTCTTTAATGTGATAATAAGAGGTTGGAGATCTTATCTCCACCACTCTGTAGCATTTTTTGATTTGCTATGTTATATGTGTATCCTCTCAAGTTGTGCTTTGTGGGATCATGAGATGGGAGTTTATTTTATATGATACAAGAACTTTATCGCGGCGGTCTTGCGAACGTTTCTCTTTTCTAAGTTACTTACATGGGTAGATTTGTGTAAGGCCCATCTTGGTGTCATTCAAACCAAAAAGTCAAAAGCACTATACAACACTGTTGGTTCTTATCCAACTCATAATAACATTGTTAGGTTGATGAAGAAAAAGTATGATAAATAAGAATACTTCTCTTTGATCATGTGCCCCTATGATTGTAGGGAATTAAAAGGTGGGAGCCTTCGGTCTAAAACTTTGTATTGTCAATAAATTCCACTGTCACATATCTTGGTGTCATTGAACTCACCTACCTAAAAAAGTTGATCCATTTTCCCATGGTCCACAATGTGAAGGGAAAAACTTCATAAAAGGGAGATAGTTAAATAGGATATACTTGCAAAGATTGTTGAATGGAGATTTACCTACGTCAACGTAATACCGACTAGAGGCCCTCCGTCGTCAAAATCAACTAGAAGAAATATCGACTAGAGGCCCTCCGTCGTCAAAGTCAACCAGAAGAAAATGTCAGTCGACAAAATGTGATTTCTCCCATTTACACCATCCCCTCAAATGGTTCTACAAAGTAGAAGCTACCTCTTGTGACCCTAAATATCAGGTCAATTTTGCATATGAGGCCAACATCCAATCGTTGTGATGTCATCCTCAAGTCAAAGATTGTAGGGTAGCCAATTGTTTGTTGAACAATAATGATAGAATAACTTATATAGAAAACTATGCATGCATTTACATGACCTTTCGCACATGCATTTACATGAGTTTTCACACATAAATAAGATAAGATAAGATAAGATGAATATTTACGTCCACGGGAACCCACCGGGTTATGGGACGGCACATGCAAGGGCAACAACCCATCTAAAACCTGGGGACTAGGCCCAATCACCAAACACAATAACCAAATATTAAAAGGCTGCCAAGAATAAGATAAGCTAATGCTAAGCTATTGGTAAATTTATGCTTCTAAAATTATCTAGACATAGCCAGTCCAAGGATTGGAAGGCCATTGATCTAGAATAATTGTTGCGCCTCCCTCATTACACGCCCATTTCTTTTTGCAAAGGGCCCCTCACCTTCTGCAGAGCTCCTCCTTACGGTTACACAATTGAAGAGGGAGAGGTCCTCCCCGCTTGAAAACTAGTCCCTCCGAGATGGTTTCCATGTTTGAAGAACATGTAAGCGGCTAAGAGTGTCTTGAAACCCAACCAAAAGATGGCGAGGACGATCGTGGTCTTGCCGCTCCCACCCTAGTAGCGGAGACAACTCCACCAGCCTTCACATGCATGACATCAGTGAAAAAATGCAAAGCAGCATCCATATCAGAAAGGGCATCATCTTCTGCCTCTGCAACCCCTATAATACGCAGGTTCAGGCTCCTAGAAATAGAAGATACTGAGGCAGCCTGCTTCTGTCTGCTAGCTCGGCACTGCGACTCCTGGTCCCCTTGGGATTGTGGAGATGTCTGTACGCCCACCTCAACATGTTCCCTTTCCAATGTCTGCACTTCCGCTTCAACACAATGTTTCTTCTGTGGCTGTAATTCTGTATCTAGTGTCTGTACTGAGGCATCACTTGTGCCCACATACTAGGCTTTAGGGTCTGGAACAAAGGCATGTATTAACTGTAATAAGTGTGTCCATCTCTCAATAGACACGATCATAGATGTGGCCGTCATTCCTCCCTCAGAATGAATGAGTCGCACTGGGTCACGGCGAAGTGTAGGCGGCAAACACTGAACTTGCAGGTCTAGAGCACTTTGGAGATCCTCCCGATCTTGGAAGGTAAATGTACCAGGCCTGCTTGTGCCGATATGAAGAGGCCACTGGGGACCAAAAAGAGAAGATGGCAAATCCATTATTACACTGGAATTAGCTTGCCCCTGACCATGGAGTCAGATGCTAGACCGAGAGCACTTGTGGGACGAGGGACCTCCCTGCAGCAAAACAATGATTCCCGAGTAGGAGGCTTTTCTTTTTCCCCGCCATCCTTACACCAAATCTCTCCTTATTACTGGCCCTTTCTGTCATGGTGAAGCTCTCTAAATGAAATCAAAGCAGCTATATACAAAAGTTAAATCAAAGCGGAATCCTTAATCTAAAAGATCTGAAACACAATATCCAATACTGCAAACCCTACCAAAGCCGGCCGGAACAGGACTGTTTTGACACAGAAAATGTAACCAAAGATGGGCATGCCATACACCATCGAAAAGATCCTGGAGAGAGCTTTCCAACGCAATAAGCCTCACCTGAAACGGAGTCCTGGATCAAAAGTTACGCTAGAAACTGTGTTGCCGGCGAAACAGAAAGTAAAGGCCATACAAAGAAGAAAATTACGTGCTTGTATTTGTGGAGGATATGGTTTACATGCAATTCGACATTATTAGACACTAGTAATGGTGCCCAGCATTGCTGGGCATAAATTAAGAACGTGTCATTGATGAACCATAGATATAACGAATAAGCCAACAATGGGAAAGAATATGACAGTGGGCCTTCACTCAGCAATGGAAAAGAAGAGGACAATAGGCCTTCACTCCATGTGTTAATTTTGTGCAAATACTATTTATTATGGCTTATTACTCTAATGTGCATTTTATTATATAGTGTTTTAGGATTGAATGTTGCTATGTTGCCCTGCTATAAGTTGTTTGTTATGGCTTTGAATGTTGGTATAACGCAAGCAACAAATGTCAAAACAATTTGCTTTTCGAATAAAAGAGGATTAAAATCTCATTATGTATGTGTTTTACTGAAAGGTCTCCCATGGACGCTAAAAACCCTTTATTCTATTCTTTATTATAGGTGTTTTACTAATGATGTTTTTTATTGTAGTTGTGACTTGTTTATGTGTTGCTGCAGCTATAAGGAATTTGAGCGTAGTTGGCTTTTAGTGTTATAGTTTGCTTATATCCAGTTGGCTTTTAGTGTTATAGTTGTGACTTGCTTATATCCGGCAGAATGTTATGTATTGTGGAGCTTACGAATTGATCCATTTCTGCTTGGTTCTATGCATTTGAATAAAGTTTGTGACTTTCATGATCAGAACTTATGCTTTTTCTACTACTAAATTGTCCCTTTGTTGTATTTATGTAGTGTTTTTCTCATTAGAATTCAATGCCCCTATATGTTGCAGTTTTGTAGCCATTTTATCATCACCGCATTGCTTTACATAAACTCAAAACCTCATAATGTGAATCCAAACCTCATCCAAGTTGCGAATTCGCAAAAGGTTCAACCACCAGCATGCAGAGGCTCAAACTTTTTATGTGGATGACAGACTGGAGAACTTCAAATTAACTTTACATATAGAAAACAGGTTCAAGAGAGCTAGAGTGAAAACCATAGCTGAATTTTATGGTGGAGTTGAAAAAAATATAGTTCATGTGTGATGCACCTTGGAGAAAGGTTCAATGTAAACCTGTGAGAAACTCCAGCCTTTATGAAAATCCACCACCCTATATCAAAATACATCATTATCATTATCAGTAGATCCAGATCTACCTTCTAAAACAATGAATACTTAGTTCCATCTAATGGACAGGGCTATGAAAGAGTCACATTCGTTTGTAAACTTGTTAAAATAGTTATTTAAGATCAAATAATCATTTGAGTTCTTAGAACCTTCTATTAAATACATATCTTGCGAAAGCATTAGGGGGGGCATAGAAAGCCATTGGCCTACAAAGCCAATGGGCAAATCTTGCTTGCAGCAGAATCTGGTATCTTACACGAATGCAATATTTGGCTCTGGAAAGCTTTTCAATAATCTGCGTAGCCTTGACATGGAATGAAAGACTTTAAAGGCTCTATTAAACAGGAATGTTAACATTACAATATAAATTTGTAAACATTGGAGAATTACTCACCTGACTTACCAGCAATGTAGGTATCAGCACCTGATTTATATTGATTTTAGCATCTCCTGGAACTTCACTAATACAGACAGGGCTTCCATGGATCGCTAATGCTAGAGGTAAGAAAAGTAGGGATCAAATTTGTGCACTAACTCTTGCACTTGTGCATAAGGAAAGAAGACACAGGGGTCTGCATTCAGAGGTCGGCTATGCCAGAGTAAAGTTCTTAGCTGCTATGGCTAGGGGTTCAAATTTGTAGCTAAGGCAAACTATAGCTACAAAACCAATGGGCAAATCTTGCTTGCAGTAGAAACTGGTATAAATCTAAACATGAACACACTATTTGGCTCTGGAAAGCTTTTCAATATTCTGCGTAGCCTTGACATGGAATAAAAGACTTTCAATTCCTGTTAAACAGGAATGTTAACATTACAATATAAATTTGTAAACGTTTTCTCATCTGACTTACCAGCAATGTAGGTATCAGGAGTAATAAGGCCTGATTTGCATTGATTTTAGCATCTCCTGGAACTTCACTAATATAGACAAAGCATCCATGGATCGCTTGTTCTAGATGTAAGAAATGTAGGGATCTGCATTTGGATGTTCATTAATAACGTTAAAGGCTCAAGCATGAATGAAGCAAAATGAAAACTACCATACCTGTAGCTCTCTTCTGCTGCCTTTTTGAGCCTCCAGCAAGAAATGAAATAATTTCTTCATTAGACATGCCACAACAAACTCACCGTGTTGCTTATTTTAACCACTAACTCTTGCACTTGTGCAGAAGAAAAGACGACACAGGGGAAGGCAAGCTATAGCAGCCAAGCTTGTTTAAGCAGATCATCTGCTCAAAGGTCTAGCTTCTCTTTCTGTTACGGATCGGAGTAGCCATGGCTTTGCATTTTTTACACTGGAAATACAGTGGCTTTTGGAGTTGCAAGGCATACTAAGGCATACCACGGTTCCCACTCCCTTTCATCCACAGCTCACCAATTTCACAATGGCAGACATGAAGAACAAAATGAGATAAAGAAGGTGGGCCATCACTCAGAGCATCCATCCTTGGGATCAAAGAGTTTGAGTTCAAAGCCCACCACGATTTGCTTCTGGCTACCAATATATCTATGGCCCGAAGCTTTGCCAAAACAAACGTGCACCGAAAGAATAGGTAGCCGAACTCCAGTAGAATCACCAGAAGACACAATCACCAGAAGACACTGCTACTGCCGAAGACACATAGAATCACCAGAAAACACTGCTACTGCCGAAGACACAATCACCAGAAGACACATAGAATCACCAGAAGACACTGCTACTGCCGAAGAAAGGAAAACTCCTGCCTGCCGAAGAAACCCTAAAGAAAGCCATTTGATTTGATAGAACAATGTAGACCGTTTGATAGAACAATGTAGACCGTTTGATTTAGGGCGACACACAAAACAGACATACACTATAATTTTATTATATAGGATGGCACTTCCAAAAATCCTATGCTTTTTGTTTGAAGCCTTTGGTTATGTATTTAGGGCAAGGACAAAAGGAGCCATTTCCTTCTCTGTTTTGTTTCATGTTATTTCTTTGTTTCCTATCACATTTGACATATCATTGACTTGGAATCTCATTTACAGGGGGGATGGCGCTAGCAGATGCGCCATCTTGGTAGAGAGAGAAATGGTGAACATGGATTGTCGAAATGTGGGGCCAAAGGGGCCTCTGCAGGGTACAGAGAGGACCAAGGGTACGGTCAAGGCAGGCTATGGTGCAGGTGCAGGGTCAGATTTGATAGGTCAGGGTATAGAGTGTGGAAAGACGTTGGAAAATGAGGCTGATGATTTAGGTACTGTGATGGCAGAGATTTTCCAGAAAATGTCACGATCCATGCAGACCCAAATGATTGAGATAGTTAGAATTCTGATTGGTAAAGAAACAGAGAAAGGTGAAAAGCCCTTTTTGGGTTGCCCCTAGGGGGGCAAACCCTCGTTTATGTGGGTATGTGGGCATATCCAGGTATATGCCGGCATATGCCCAGCATATGCTGGTGACTGCTAAAAACTGGCTCTTTCCTGTAAATGCTAGGTCGCATCTGTTGGTGGTCCAGCCCCAGTCGCATGTGTTCGAACCGGCAAACCGGCATCCATTCTATAGGAGATCCGGCCAGATGCAAACGGAAGCAAGCAAAGATTTAATAGCTGGGTCCGATTTTGCATGGAATCAGCAAGCTAGTACATTTCAAGGCTTCAAGGTCGCCCATGTATTACATAGCAAAATCTACATCAAAATCTACATAGCAAATTGGTCTTTCATCTTTCAGACCAGTATGAGGAAGAGAGTGTACAAATTCGTGAAACCTACAGAGTAGGTCCAGCTTCAAGGGGCAAAGCAGAAATATGGGTAACTGATGAAGAATCCATCACCATATCCGGAGTTGCAACAGCTCTTTTCAACACTCGAAAACTTTGGGCATGGTGTCATTCAGCAGGGCATTTCTGCAGATTCGATCCAATGCTTAGCTTCTCATGACAGAGGCAAAAATGTGGACGGTAAGTTTGCAACATGGCTCCTTGCCTTTTCCTTCTGCCTACCCTTCTTTCTTTCCTTTATCTTTTCTCTCAGGTGCATAGACTAGAGCAATCATGGCTTTAGAGCGTATGGAGCTTGATCTATCTAACCGGGGAAAGCACTGATGGCATCGGCAAGTCTGGAGCGCATGAATAAAGGTAGCCATTGATAAGATATCACAAAAATCACTATGTTATGTTATGCAGGAGGGTTATAAGAATATCCTCCGTTGATTTATTATATTTGCAGGTGATATGCATTTTTTGGTTGCAGCTAGTAAGCTCTCTGATAGTATGAGCTCTTGGAATGAATATATAACATTGTACAATTTCTTATATTCCAACTCTAAGAAAGAGAGATAAGCAGTGAAGGAAAAAGACAATTCAATGGTGTTCAACAGTACAAGTAAATATAAGAAGATGGTACATAGATTATGTAATGGCCCATTAAAGGAAATGCCAATCAAAATTATATAAAACTGAATACAATTGTCTAATAAAATCTAGAACTAAGAGGTCGACTCTTCAACATCTTGCACTTGTGTATCAAACTCAGGCTCTGGTCGGTGCTGCAGAAGTAATACACTAGGGTTAATTGATGAGGCAGCTGATGAAACACTAGGGTTAATTGATGAGGCAGCTGATCATCCAAGAGCTGATGAGGTGCTCATAATTTTTACCCTGGTTCTGACGAATATTTTCTGACGAAATTTCGTCATATTTTTTCGTCATAAATTCTGACGTAAAATCGTCAGCTTTTCGTCAAAACAATCGTCAGAAATTTCGTCACAATAATCGTCAGAAATTTCATCACATTTTTCGTCAGACTTTCGTCAAAATAATCGTCAGAATTATCGTCAGATACTTCGTCACAATATGCGTCAGAACATAGGTCATATAAAACGTCAGAATATACATTATATAATTCGTCAGAATTTACGTCGCATTTTCGTCAAAGTCTTCGTCACATCTATCGTCAGATGTATCGTCGGTAGATTCGTCAAAATTTCATCACCTTTTCCGTCAGAAGATTCTTTCCATTATTAAATGAGATGCAAATTGAGTTTGTTCTTTGTGCTTTAGTATATGCATTTGAGTTGCTTGGAATGGTTTGTAATGCAATTAGAGTTGTTTAAAGACAACTCGCAGGCCAATTGATCAGATATAAAGATAACTTTTATACTATGCTCTCAAAAAACCATCTGTTCACAAATTTCCAGCAAGTAAACATCGACTATTGTTCTCTTGTATTATGCAAAAATTTGATTCCAGTTACATATATGAATCTTAAGGCATTCAAAAATAAAATCTTTACAGCCAACTTGGTTTGATTTCCTCCAACGTGTTCAATAGTGATTTGATGTAGCTCTCAAGCTAAAATCCATACTCATGGCTTTCTTGACTAGATCATTCTACCATTCAGGTTTTTTTAACGAAGTACTTCAATCCCCGGTCCAAAGCATAGCTTAATCCTGAAAAAGGCAATTTCCCACTATTATACAATGTAAATGTGGTAGATGTTCATGCCAAACTACCTACTGAAAAATTTAAGTTTCTAAGTTTAAAAATTTAAGCTTAAAGGAGCTTGAAACAAAACATCTTATACTTGCCTTTTCGCGTTGAAATTAAGTGTTGTACAATGTCTTTGGCATGACACTTGTGCCAAAGGTAAATCTCTGCTGTAAGGATTCTCTGCTGCTCAGTATCTAAGTCTCCATGGCTCCCCTATAAATTATAACTACAGTATAAATAAGGTCTACAGTATAAATAATTACATCAGAACAATGTAAATAATTACATCAGTATAAATAATTACATCAGGTCAAGAATATCTGCAGCATCAGGCTCCTTGCATTTAAACGTGTATATAATCTGAAATGGTAAATAGACTGACAGGCAATACCTGGGCGGCATATGCAGTAAGTCCAACTAGAAGCAGTCCAATTAGCTCAGAAAGGTTTGTAACTTAAAACCCTACTAGAGAACAGTGAGTTTACAATAAACAGCAAGGTAGAACCACAACTAAGTTCACCTGGAAAACAGTAGCTAGTGCAGCCAATGGGCAGGAAAATGAAGCGAAGGCAAAGACGCAGACCCTAAAACAGATTCAAAAATTAATATAGGCAATAAAAGAGTATAATTCACTTGTGTATTATCAACAAAAATGAATGATATTTAGACCTATATTTACCTGGAAGGATGATGCAAGACCACTGTTAGTGCCTGCCTGAAGCAGCCTAAGTTCTTTGACCATGTTCAACCTAAGTTCCCTTCATTGTCATCTAACTCTAGTCTATTCAAAGCCAGGAGGATATAGAGTCTTGAGAAATTCATGAAGATCTTATCTGAATAAACATCAAATAAGTTATAAAAACCCAAAATATTTCAAAAGATATGAGATGGTAACATTTTTGACAGCTCGTGAGACTTTAACAGAATTACCTGCAGAGTCTTATCTGTTTCTCGCCATAGTTTTAACAAAACCTTCTCTTTTGCAGAAAGATCTGGACGACGATATCCATTATTGACATGGCCACAACGCCTTCAAATAGCAGCAGACATTGCTCGTGGCTTAAATTATTTGCATCACAAACACCGATTGCCACATGGCAACCTCAAGGCCACAAATGTCTTACTAGATGGAAGTGATCCAACTGCTCGACTTTCTGATTACTGCATCCATCAATTAATGACCTCTGCTGGGACAGCAAATCAGATGTGCCGAGACATAATTCAGCAGCAAATATCTCATGTGAACTACCAGGCAATAGTATTAGTACCAGAGAAAGGTTCAGGCACATGCTTGAAAAAAAAGACAAACACAACAATGATCGCTCACCTGAACTATCTTTCTGAACTCCAGCGTCCGGCATGGTCCATTAGGATTGATTACATAGCTTCCATCTGGATCATATTCTGCTGTGACGAGACTGTAATGGGGCTGCTGTAATGGGCTCAAACTAATTGCTTGGAGTTGTTGGCACTGCAAACATTTGCCTTGCTTGGAAGCTTGGCCCCTTTTGTCATAAAGGCCATTTTCTGGCGGCCTCTGTTTTATTTCCGTATGTGTAGAAGTATGTAAAGCAGCACAACGAAATGAAACAACAGTATGGGCAACAACATTTATAAAAAGAGAGCTGATAAAGAAAGAAAGCATTTAGAGAAAAGAGAATGCAAGCTTAATAGTAGGAGAAAATTTTGTATTATAAGTATCAACAAGTTACAACCTTCTTAACTAAGACGTAGATAGAGAACGCTTACCGGCATGCCATATAGCCAAAAAAATTCACTTCCTTCTTAGGGTAAAAGCATGAAAGGGTGTCTATAAATGTAGCCCTTTTTGTACATATACATATGTACCGAATGCACATTTTTGGAATAACTGTCATCATGACCAGCTAGTAACTGCCATGATTAATGGCTATCCACTACTCTGAACCCGCAATTATCGGATTTTGAAATTCTTTCCCAAATTCTTTCTTGGTTTGCCTCTCGTTCACTATCCCGCCCCTGCCTTCGCTGCTTGAATTCCGATCACGAATTCTTCATCTAGCTATGGCCCCAAAACGCCCCCAGATGAGTGCTTGCTCATCATCATCACAAACCCAAGCAAGATGCCGATTGCTTCCGGCAGTGGAATTTTACCTCCAAGGAGTTTACGCTTGGGTTCCGAGGTGATCCAAGCCAAAGACCTCCGTGATAAACATGCAGAGGCCCACATACCCAACCTAGAGATGGTTATGAACGAGGTATGGGGTGAAGCTCCAAAAAATGTAGACGAGGATTCAAGGAAGGAGAATCCGTAAATGGAAAGATGATTTTTTAAATATTATGAATTGGTTTATGGCAAGAAACAAAGTTACAAACCATTATATTTCAACCTATTTTGCCGAGCATTTGCTCTTCACTTGAAGGGACGGCTTGTTGATTGGATGGACGTGGCTAGGACCGCCAAAGATCTTGCCAAAACCCTCATTTCAGACGTTCTGAGAGGACCCTACAACAAAATCCTCAACTATCAAACAGACATCGTGATTGCAGCCAATATTAGAGCTCGGGTTATTCTAGATCAGATGTTGACACAATAAAGCAGCACTTAAGCATGGGTTGGAGGAGAAAACTAACCTATTGAATGAAGTAGAAGCACCGAAGAGAAAAGGGAGGGATGCATTGAAGGTCATCACCGGATTGAGGGTAGAAAGGATATGCTATCCAAGATCCGCAGCAGATCCGCCGTAAAAATAGATGAGACAAAACAGAATTTGACAAATTGTCCCGTGATCCTGCTGAAATCAAGTTATGTTCGAGTGTTGAAGTACAAGTTGGAAGACTTGGTTATGAGTAGACATGATAAAGAACAAAGACTCTTCTAAGCTAGAAATTGGTTTGCGTGAAGCAACTAAAGACATTGAAAGGCATGAAATCTCAATTGAACAAGCAAAGGAAAAACTTAATTGCATTGAATTGGTTCAGCAAAGGCATTCACAGATTTTTGGATTTCATGGGGAGAGCAGGGACCTATTGTTCTCGCACCCGAGGCCCTACCCCTCAGAGGGAGCTACTTCTATAGAGCAGCTTCATCACATTCGGTTCATGTACACTGCTGTGGCCAAGGCTTTGGCAAAACTGGTTTGTTGTTGCTAGCTCCATGCGTAGATGCTTATTGCCTCTTCTCGCTTGTGTTATCCGTCCATGAAAGACGAATTGCATAAAAGGTTGCATCCGATGAGGGCATTCAATTCAGCTTGGTTTCCCCTCACCGTGAAAGGTATGCATTGCTCTCAACTAATTTAAACTTATATTTCTTTTCATTCATATTTGTTATTGTAATCTGTATAGTTCTACATGTATGGCTTTCAAAGGCATTGCTATTCATTGTACATGTATAACTTTTAGTGTACATCCAGAAGCGTAGGTACATAGGCATATATTTGCTTGTTTATTGATGCTTTTATTTTTGAGCTTGGACTCTTGAGCTTGTATCAGCTTGTACATGTCTCTAATGGAGTCTACATCTGCAAATAGATGTACATGCATTTATCTTTAGAGTGCATCTCAGAGATGGATTCATAAGTATGTGCATTTTTTTACATATATGTGCTTTTTTTTGGGCATAGATCTACATTCCCTAACTGGATACCTGGGTACATCTGGGTACATATGGGTACATCTGGGTACATCTGTGTACATTGAGGTACCTCTATGTACATTGAGGAACATGTACATGTACATTTGGCTATAGTTAAATGTAGTTACGTACATTTGGTACATTTTATGTACATGAAATGTACATGCTTGGCAGAATGTACCAGATATTTCTCATTAGTTCTGTTTTCATGTTCTTTTATGTCTATTGAAATTTAGATCATTTGTTTGTTTGCAGATGAGGTTGCTCCTATCCCAGAAGCAGCTTTAATGGCTGATGTTCTTGAGCCATCTGCATCGACTCTCTTTACAGATTTTACTGAGCATAATAAGCAGACCGAATCTGTAGACCCTCAACCTTCCAGCTCCAGATCACCAATGACATTTACAGTGCCAGTAATAGAACCATCTGCAACAGTGCCTCCTCGAACATGGCAAAGTGAAGTTGAGGAAATTGAGAGGATGGCACTTGAGAAAGCTAAAGCAGCTTGGTGTGCCGAGCCTTCAATGATCACCGCAAATGTAAAACTCTTTCATCACCAAGTGCTAAATTAGTAATTGGAGAAGCTAAGAAAGATTCAGCTTTCGCCTCAAAGATCATCTGCAGTCCCAGCTCAACCCGCTTACGTAAGAAGCTACAAAGGACACAGATCCAGATTTTAACCCAGGAGATACCAGGGAAGAGGAAGCTGAGTTGGTAGTTGAGTCCACTCCAAAGAGGAGGCAAAAGAATGCTGGTGATGGCACTCCAAAAGGAAAAAAACAGGCAAAATCTCCAGCAACAAAAAAATGTCCTCCGAAAAGAAAATCTCCAGGCAAAAAAGTGCCACCACCACCTAGAAAGAGGTATGTCCAAGATGAACTAATTTTGTTAAACATCTCAGATTTATGGTAATTAACCACATTTTTTTGTACATAGGACACGATCACAAAGTCGCGGAAGGAAGCTGATCCCCGATCCTTCCGAAGCCTGAACCGGAAGAGGAAGAGGATCTACAAGCAAATATTGATGTGATAACAAATAAGGTGCAGAGCCCTCGAAGATGCTTTGAAGCAGTGATGAATTTACAAGGTGAGTAATATACAATTGATTACAATAGATATATTCTTTTGCTAATACCGTTGTTTCCTTTGTACGCTTTAGTGAACCGACCGAAAAGGTTGGTTCCATTCACTCCTTATAGGGACTGTCCTCCTAAGCCTCGCACCCTCTATCTTTCAAAGTGATGTTGACGAAGTTCTCACTGAAGTCGGACTTGACCTCTAAGATGGTAGATGTCTATGGGAGGTAGGCTAGCATTTCAACATATTTATGTTATTTCATTCCCTAAGTCACTCATCTTATGTATTAATATGTAATCTGGATTTGTGTGCGTGTACCTTTGTAGCAGTCTTCCATCCGATTGGAAACACAAGTTTTTACGGTCGACCGGACACCTTCCGTAATTTTGTGAATTCCCTCAAGAACAGTGGGGGCATGCACGTAACACTAACATAAAGGAAGGGCTGGATGGCATTTTGATTGCAAGATGCCAATACATATTTGTTCCAATTCGCAAGGCCCAAATGTGGCATTGGCAATACTTGTGTTTGCTGGTCCAACGAAAAGCTCTTTTCCATCTATAGCTAGCCCAAGTATACGATCCTCTCTCCTGCCAAAGGCTATGTACCCGATGCTAAAGTGGTCCGTAAGTAAGTATGAGTTTCGCTTTGTTTTTATGATTTGATTATTCTCATATTGCAATTTCTTATGCTTGATTTATTCTCACATTGCAATTTTGCGGGTTTCATAAGCTTGTGATCAATAACATGATGCTCGGATCCAACAGCTTAAACCATGGTAGGAAGAACTTTGATGCTCCCCGTGTTCTCGTCCCTAAAATGCCGTAAACTAGTACCAAAGAACCCTTGCATGTACATTGTGGCTTACATGCACAAATTCATAGATGCCGTGGTTGATGCACGCTACCAAGCTCCATTTTTGTAAGTAGAACATGTTATTTTCCTATTAGTTATTTGTTGGTATAGTCCTCTAATACTTGTGCACCATGCATGACACCCGGTTGGTTCACTCGATGCCTATGCCAAGTCACGGAGGGATCATCTAATGGAGGCATTAATTGTAGAAGGCTAGATGAATATACAAGCAGCTTGTTCCTACACAGGTAGATAGTCCCTTTGACTTGTTTGTAAATTACAGCTTTGTATGAGCCATGCTCGAGCTTCTTTGTACTCAATAAGTAATGAAAAATTAATTTATTTGTCTCACTTACACCCGTGCAAATAACAATCGTAATTATCAATGTGTTTTCTCAATTGTGTGTCCGAAATGTAATTATAAATTGTGAATCTCAAGTGTTTTCTTGCTGACAGTGAATCATCTAATTCAGTGGAGAAAGCTCGTTATCTTTGACTTAAATTCTGTGTTGGGCAAGAGTGTGCACAAGAATGAAAATATTAACTCAAGATACCAACAGATCCGTAAAGATGAGCTTCAATTTAATATAGGAAATGTGTTTTTTACACAGCCCGTGGTTAGCATCATCATTAGCATTTGTAAGAGAAGGGTTTGATGTTGCCATCTGGTCTTCACTCACTTCTAAAAATCTTCAACCAATTGTGGAACATATTTGTGATGCTTTTTCCATAAAGCTGAAGTTTGTTTACAACCGTGAGCAAGTTGTTGATCTCCGCCACACAAACACCCTCTATCAACCTCAAAAGGGGTTGTTTGTGAAACCATTAGCGTGGTATGGAAAGAGTACCCAGTACTATGGACATACAGCTCGATCGACGACGAAAGATACAAATCCACTTTGAATCCTGTAGGAAGCTACATATGTCCTTTCTCTTGGACACCGATATTAGCTGGTGACAGATTGCTTGTCATGGAGCTCATTCCATGGCTTAATGGATTCAAAATGGCCGAAGATGGTATAGTTTATGTGAAAGATCATCCAATGACTAATGCGCCAGATGGCATATCGAAAGCAGTGGAACAGATTTTGTCGGGCAAACTATGGCAAAGAACTTGGGTGCTCACGCCTAAATTTAGTCAATATACCTGAGCAAGGAATGGAGAAACTGCCATCATGTTATTGGCCTCTCGACCGCCCATTGTTGGTACGTGACTTTGACCGATGTACACAATCAAATGTTATGAATATATGTATCAAAGTTTTTGTTCATTGCACTTGAGTACTCTATTCTTACTGTCTTTCTTATTGGTACAATTATGAGTGTGTATACATAATTAAGTGATCTTCATTTGCTTTGTAGATGAATGGACCAAACACAAAAAGACTATTAAGAAACTAAGAGATAGAGTTCTCACTGCACCCCGAGGGTAATACAAATCAACACAAGTCGCAAGTACATAGGGTTGGGGACCGATTATCGCCTCTATACTGCTGTTCCTGAACTTTGGGAAAAGGTTGAGCAAATTGAAAATTATGAGGAACGAGCAACCATGAAAGGTATATTGGCAGCAAATCACTTGTTGCACAACCCTTGGGGAAGGCACGCGTCCCGAAGATGCGTGCCATGTAGGATGGAAAGGTTTGCCGCTGGCACGCGCTATAGAAACCGCATGGACTATCGCTTTAGAGGATATCTCTTCACCTTTCTCTACGGGCTGGAAGACATGATGCAATAGTCATAAGATATCGTGCTCCTAACGACATTTTGAAGCTTGGTCATGAATTATGAGCCATGCTCATTTTCGGGTGTGTTATATTTATGTCCACAATATAAATATATCAACCATTTGTACGTGAAAACCTGTCCATTTCTTATCTTTGCCATGACTGAAACCATTTTTAGTGTTTATGCAATTCAACTTTCTTGTGTTCAATTCTAATCAACTTACACTTAACAAATTTTTATAATATTTCTGGAATGTACAACAGATGTACATAAGATGTACATCTGTTGTACATCTTATGTACATTGATGTACATAATGCACTTCTGAAGTAGTCCAGTTCTTCAGTTCTTATAACAAAGTATTACAATATTTCAGGAAAGTACTACAGATCTGACTTAGTCCATGTCATCTACAATTGCTGGAAGTTGTGATAACAATGTCTCATGGACTTCATCTGGCAAGTGAAATGCTGTGCTTGCCCCCTTCAGCTTGTGTTTTACTTTCTTGAATGGGATTCGAACCCCAATCACAGATTCTTCAGGTACCAAAACATTCTTAGTAGGAAGCAGTTTATACTTATTGTGGCAGCACCGGATTAGTTCATAATATTGTCCTTCAATTACACTAGTGCCGCCAGAGTATTCATTTCCATAGTCATCAATTGAATCTTCTTCCAATGCATGCTTTTCCCTCGTGCACATGAGAACATAGTATGAAACACCTTCCACATTGTCTGCGGTCTGCAAAAGACACAAATACATCCTCAAAAAAGCTTCAAAGATGTCATCTAAATCAGCCTCGTCCCCTGCATATACAAAACATCCACATCATTTTCAGCTTCAACACGAGAGGCAATATGATCCGTGGGCTCCAAACTTTTAGAGACCATTCTCCACAATGTTTAATGTTCTCACAATTCAACCAATTGAAGTTAATGCAAGCATCACAAAAGCACGAGAGTGGTCTCAGATAGCGACTTTGTTGGATCTCATTGGTTTATAGTTGACACGTAATGTATCTGGCCGAGTACCGTGTAAAGTCTTGCAATTGAATGCTTGTCGCCTGCTCACATCCTGCTTTTCCAACCTCCCAAAACACCCTTTCACAATCCGATTCCTTGGCCCTTAAACCGCACAAGCCGTTTACTGCCACCGGGCATGCCATTTTGTTTTCTCTGCCGCTCTCAAGCCACAACTTTGCTATACTAGCCTCGCCATCATGTGTGCCTTTCCCATGGCCGATCCAAAGAAATTCCATATCACTTTCGAATTTTATTTTCAACATGGTATCTACAGATTCCATACCATGCCCGCGTCTGATTTGAATTGAGATGCACAACCATCCGACCACACATAATGAAGGTTTATGTGTCCACCTCCATTATTCTTAAGCCACCCCAAATGTAATTTAAAACCATGTTGCACAAAATGAGTGTCATGCTTCCTCATCTCCGAAACATAGAAATGCACTTTGTTTTTTAAGCTTACCTTCTATTTTCATCATTGAAATATGGACCAAAATACTAATTTGATCAGATTCCAATGCTCGATTGCACTTCCCCCCGGTTTCAATGTGTAATTCTCTCAAGAAAGTCAACAAATGCACAACACACTATTATCCGAGTTTCTCAACACATCTTTTAAACTGCTTGCTCTCCAAAGGTGTCAGAAAGTTATGATCCAGAAACTTAGCAAGCTGATTTTTCATGTTCTTTAACAAAACAGATGCTTTGTCATTCCGATCAACTAATCTAAGCCTTCGATGTACCTTTTTGGATGGCTCATTGACATATGCATATACTTGCCACCCACATTCTCAATTCCATCTTCCTCGCTTTGGACAGATGTCTAATTTCTTCACTCCACATTCATCACATTCGCCTTTGATGCATTTTAGTTTATGCCATTCATCCGTCACATATATTTCTCGCGAACCGTTGACCTCCACAAGATACTAACATTATCAAAAGTTTTCTTGTTTGCTTGACATACTCCATTGTTTTGCCGGGATGCACGCATTACACTACAAACAGCAAGTGCAATTAACATGTAGGGATCTCCTCATATCATTGAAGGCCTTTCAGACAGATCTGCTTGCTCATGTTTGACACAACAACATGTGTTTCTCTCCTTCAATTTCCTTATGCAATCAGGTTTCGATACTTAACCGAACCGTCCGGCTTAATTTTGGTATCGTGATTCGATATACAAACCGCTTGATAAAGCTCGACCGCAATAACAAAAGCATTAAAGACCATGTTAGCAAAATGATGTCGGCAACCGTGATGCCAAAAGAGTATTGAACTATACTATTGTACAATTAATGTATGTTCTATGTACATAAAATGTCCATCCAACAGTTCCAATCGACTGTTATCAGACATCTAATGTACATCTAATGTACAAAGAAGACATCTAATGTACGATAACAGCCTCCATCAACATCCAATGTACATCCAATGTACATCTAATTAATGTTCCAATATTAGTACATCACATTAATGTTACAATATTAGTACAACTAATGTACATATGTCCGATTTGTTTGGCTTCATTACCCGAAAAGTACACTAAAATGTAAAATGATGTAATTTTGATATTCAAGTACATGTAAATGCAAAATTTGCATGGACATGTAAGTGTTAATGGATGTACATCTAAAAAGTACCTAATAGCACATCACTGCAAGATTTCTGCTACTATGTAAACAATGTATAAATGTAAACAATGTAAAATGCAATACATTTCATGAAAACCATGTGTATTCATTAACAGTCACTCGAATGTAACTAGAATGTACGTAAGAAAGTCATGAAAGAATTTTGGAAGAAAACATAAACTCCAAGACTGAATTGATTCAATTACAAGAGCAAACCCGTGAGATATCAAGGTATTGTATTGCTTGTGTTCTCCTCTTCATGACATCTCTAACCTTTGGTGAAACTTTGGTATTGTCAAGCCAAAATTCACGAACCTGACATTTGATTGAATCATCGATTCTATTTGATCTTGGCATCCTTCCTGCCAAAGCCCATACATTTGCTCCACTTAATGACATTATCTTCCTTCTTGCTGCAGCTTTGGATAAATTTCTTGGTCAGATCTTTAGCAATTTTGAAGAAACATTCTTGTTTATATCTCCTTTTTTCCAACAATCATTGATAACAAAGGAATGTTTTGCGTACCAATTTATCTTTGCTATTAGCGTACTTTACTTCTTGAAGCCCATCTTTCAAGTTTTTGATCATTGATTTCATAACAATAACTTCGAAGGATTTCCAATTACAGTTCGAAAACGTAAAAGCCTGTCATCTTGCATCAAACGATCACAAAAACTAATCTTTGATCTGACGGCGCTTTGCCGAAATCGAGGATGCAATCCAATCGACTTGGCCAACACGCTTCTTTATCTGCTTTTGTGGCATAACACCGGGCAATGTCGGCATACTTGGCGCTTAGAACCATCACTTCCATTGGAATTCTCACCCTCCATGAACAGATTGAAATTGATTTGTATTTCTTGTAGATTCAATTGGTATGTGTTTGCTTCTGGAATTAGTTCGGTGTTCGGCCCCGTGAAAGGGGAATTTCGAAAGGGAGGGACGGATCCATTCAATTGGTTCGGTGGTTCGGTGGTTCGGTGGTTAACCAAGAATTTCGGGGGCACTGTCAGGGATGATCTTGCAATCATTGCAAACCTGACACAAAACGACAAACCAGAGTATCTTGATGTACATCTAAAATGTACCCCAAAAAAGCACAAATTCGTCCTTCAATTCAGTACGATGTACGTACACCCTTTCATGCTTTTACCTCTTAGAACTTTTGCTTGGGGCCACTAAGAACATAAAAGAGTCACGTTGACGAACAAAGAAAAATCAAAATCAAACAAAAGCACCACATATGCTACTGGAGCTTAAAGAATATGCGCACAAGAAAAGAACTTACTTGTAAGAAGACAGGGGATTCGCTTTGTCTCTAACCTTCAAAAATTAGACAAATAAATCAACAATACATGCTCCTTGGTTTTTTATTCTACCAAACACATGCCACATAAATTGTTTAACACCATTGTTATTTTGATGTCAAAGGTAAATAGAAAATGTAAGTCACAGGAGGTCATGGCAGCCACGTTAAAAGGAGAAAGTTGGAAAGATGGCTAGGTTGAGAAAGCTGCAAATGCATTGCATTCTGCAACCTGCACTTTGGCTGCAATATAATGCTCAGACTAGATTTTTTGGGAAGATTACAGAAGAAGACCAAGGAGGCAGATGCAGAAAATGACGAGTCTTGAAGAAAAGAAAAGAAAAGATGAATCTTGAAGCAAAGACAATAATTTCGTCTGCTATAAATTATGCCAGAGGCTTAAAACAAATGAATTTACCTCCCTAAATCACAAGGAGGCGCCTCGATTTGCCCTTCCGATCGCCACAAGCGCTTCCATTTTCCGTTCCGATCGCCACAGAAGAGTTTGAAGTCGCCAAAATGGGAAAGAAGTCGGGACGCGAAAATGGCCGATGGTTCTAAGTACTCCCTATTTGGGTTGGGCTCCCATGGAAACCCTTCCAAATTTCCATGGAAACCCTTCCAATTTTCCATGGAAAATAGGAAGGGTTTCCATGGAAACCCTTCCGGCTTTCATTAAAACCAGGAAGGGTTTCCATGGAAACCCTTCCTATTTTCCAAACATGGAAAATAGGAAGGGTTTCCATGTTCCTGGTTTTAATGGAAAATTGGAAGGGTTTCCAATTTGAAAATCGGAAGGGTTTCCTCGGAAAATGGGAAGGGTTTCCATTTTTTTTTTCCAAGGCGCACGCCGCCATTAATGGTGCAGGCTCATGCACGCTCATAAATATGCACGACACTCAAGAATTTAAATTTTAATTCAAGTGGAAACCCTTCCTATTTTCGAAACCCATGGGAAAATAGGAAGGGTTTCCACAAATGGGGGAAAATAGGAAGGGTTTTCACGTTTCATCAAAAAAAATTTAAGGGCGCTCCTTGCACAGCTTCCATGAACTCCATGTAGCATATATTAACAAATGTTACTTGGTCATGTGTTATCAAATGTACTTGACAAATATAGACAAATCATAGTGTGTTACCATATGTTGGCCAATGTTGGACATATATGAGAGAATTGTTAATTACTTCATAATGTTGAACAAGGTTAGGATAAAGGTTGGGCATACATATGTTGTAAACAATGGGCAAGTATTGATCGTATTTAGATAGTTGGGCGTATATTAAACACATGTTCAGGAAAATGTTGAAAATATGTTGGAGACAAATGTAACACAAAATTGTTTTACTCTATGCAAGCATGGAACATAAGACATATGTTATGAAACCTTGGAACATATATTAGACATATATTTATAGCAAAAATATTAGCAAATGTTACTGGTTAATGTGTGAATAGTGGATGACGAAGGAGTCCAATATCAACTGCACCTATTCTTCAGTACAAATCATAGAATCATGACAAACAAATGGATTAGATTGGCATGTTGAGGCATGCTCAAATTCATAGCCAATGTTGTTTTATTGGATTTTCATGCAACTTTATGCTTTAGAGTGTCCTAAATAAGGAGCTTATAGCTCTATTTTTTGTGATATAATGAGTGTAAATTTATATAGGGTCTTCTTCTATGAGCACTTTGGTCTTTTTTTGCCAGTTGAAAAGTAAAGCACAATGAAAATAGTATCTCTGAAGGAACATGGTACTAATCAAGAGTTGTAGCTATTTGCAGCGTTCCGACTACTATGTCTAGATCTAGTTGCTACATTGCTCTTGGTTTTCATAAAATTCCTCCATTTGCCGACCCTTTAATGCAATCATGCTAATTATGAAGATAGTGCGATGGTATCTGAACTTGATCCCTTTCTTGGAAGCCACTCAAGAATGAAATGAGACTGGTTTTCTGTTTCCTCAAGGTTTGGACATAGTCTCCACCAGGTTCTCCAGTTGTCCAAGAACTGTTGTTTGTTCTCATGTCTGAGGTGCTTCTTGGTTTACCTGTGCCAGGACTGTTCCAAGTGAAGAAAATCTCTCGAATAGCATTCAATTTGTCTAGGCCTCGTCATAAGAATGTATTTCAACTTTCCCATAGAAGAATCATGAAAGAAACAAAAAAGGGTGTTGGCTTTGAAAATTTACAAGTAGAAGCAAGTTAAACTGATCCTAGAAAATCCTGATCCTATAAAGTTGAAATTTGGGAACTTGAAGAAGAAAGGTTAGTTTTAATAAATTTTATATAGCCTGCCCTATAATGCTTTACGTTGACGCAGAAAATAAAATAAAATAAGAAACACAAGATCGAAATATTAGCGGACACAAGAGGAAACAGAGGCCGAGGGAGTTGGAGACGCCAGTCGGCGCCGACTGGTCGTTGTTTAGTGCAGTGCATTTTTTGGGGTTTTGACGGGTCGGCGCCGACTGAAGGTCTAGCTTGCTCTTGTAACCTCGGCTTAGAATAAGCTTAGTTTTCAGCTTTCATTCGCTCCAAAAATGCCCAAGTTTGTGCTTAAATGAGAAATGCCTAAGCTTATGCTTAGATTTGCCCCAGAAATGCCGAAGTTTGTGCTTAGATTTGGATGCCCAAGTAATGCCCAAATTCGTAGACTGATGCAAGTTTGCATTTTGCTGCGGAATAGCTTAATCCAAGGAAGAAACTGACGATGGCCCGTAGACCATATTTTGATTCTGTTCCAACAGTGGGTCGGCGCCGACTGGCCTCTTGCATAGCATGCATGCCCCTGCCACATTCATGTTATCATGTTATGTACCATGTTCTTATGAGGTGAAGATAGTCCAACTCAAATATTCTCTAGCATATCAGAAGAAGAAAGGCTGCTCGGAATAAGGTAAACGTTCTTAAATTGAGTATTCAGCGAAAGATGTTATATGCCTATGTGCAGGACCAAATTTGATGGACAAATTGTACAGATGAGAGGCAGACTTAAATGCAGAACCCCTCAAAGATGTAGCTGCAGAACTAGTAATTGATGTCATTGATAAGTGGTCAAGTTTCCATCAAAATCCAAACTGGAACGAGCTGCTGTGGTATGAATCTGAGTTATTTCTGCTCTATTATTATGGTTTGAGAAACCATCCGGCCTGGTGCAAACCATCCGGCCTGGATATAGGATGGAGCTTATGATTTACATATGTTAGCTGGAAAGGCGCAGGCTATATATTCCCCATTTCTACAAAGGTCTGATGGCTTGGAGGTAATTGCACATGTCATTGAGTTGGCCACTACTTGGATCTGTTATCATATACATTGGTTTTGGCATTTTGCAGCCATGTTAGGTATGAATCTCCTTCGTTTTGTATTGCCTATTAACAGGGTGTTATGTTCTTGAAACAGGTCGCTCAAATGAAGGTTTTCCATTGTCGAGGAAAAATTATGATCTGTTGAAATACTTTGATTTCCATTTATACATAATTTACTTATAATTTGAGCCAAGAAGTTCTGCACAAAAGACAACGTTATGATGATTGGGAAAAACTAAGGTGGCCCAGTTAAATTTAAATTTTTTTTGCAGTTGATTGCAATCTTGCCTGTGCATGGCTATTGTTGGAAACCTATTACCGTTATGGGAGATGTCCAAAATGTTGTATTAAAAGGCATTCAATCCAAGGGAATGCTATTAAATGACCTCTATGACATTTATTTAAAAGGGAGCATCAGCAAATATGTCAAAGATATGCGTGCAGCTCAAACCAGAATTGTTGACATATTATATAGATAAATATAACCGCATTTGTGGCAGATGCACAGGTGTGCAAAGCACTGCCTTGCAAATTGCAATGCATGTATACAGCAGAACTTGATTAAGACAGCAGAATTCCACTACCAGAGCATCCACTAATCGCTCCGTTTGTTTGATTTCACATTCTTAGAACCTGCCACAGATCCTGCGTTATTGAAGTCAGCTGATTAGCGAAGAGATGTTTAACAAACAAAAGACAGCCAGCCATGCTAGAATATTTTGTTTCCATATTTGATGGTTGCTTGCCTTATAGGAAGCAACCTGACATTAGACAACAAAGAGGAGGAAGCTCATTAAGTGAACCAATGGTATCTAGGATGCCAAATCTGATACCACAACAGGGCAATGCAAACAACAATTTTTCATATCTAACATCCACATCTCTAGCATATCAATTGCCAACGAATGAGGATAATTAAATACTCCTATATTATAGGGTATTATAGATCATCTGGAGGCAAGTTTGGTTTAATGCATGTTTATTTGTAACAAAATTGTGATGCATGAATGCCTTTTTACGTTGAAGGAGTCGAGCACCGCAATAAATTTCTTGGGTACATTAATATTATGGAAAATTATTCACTAACATTAATATTAATGGAAAAAAAGACCAAGATGCCCAAGCAAAAAGACCCTAAGAAAAAAATTTCCCTGATATAATGCCTAGCAAAGGCATGCTTTACACTCAGACAAAGATGCTTTACACTGGACAGTTTGCAAATCCTCCAAAGTTCTGAGCTTCTGAAGGCACTTATTGGTTACTCAAGCTGCTGAAGGCACTTATTGGTTACTCAAGCCCACAGTGCAAGAATGCTGCATATGCACCTTGAAGTAGTAATTTAAGATATCGATTTTATACACAACAAAAGCAAGAAATATTATTATGCCCTAAATCAAAATTGCATGCAACTGCAAATAGAAAAATTGGAACAGATATGGCAAAATGGAGGGAAATATCAATGTTTATGTGGACCAGAATGCATATAATTGTAAACAATATAGATTTATTTAAAGCTCTACCTGATTGTAAGTAAATGCGTCGCATCCCAAACAGGAGACCAAATGCAACATCCAAGGCAACAAGACTCCAAGTTCTATGCACTAATTGATATCTTGTTTGTCCATACATGATTTCATGGTGCTAATATCCTCCTGTATTTTTTGAAGAATAGCACTCAACTTCTCTAGCTGTTCCCTCGATGTATGACTACAATTATGCAATGCATTAAGCTCGTTCAAAATGCTTTCCACAAATGTCAAATCAATCCTTACTTTTCCATTTGCCTTTCCTTCTAATATAGCAACTGGTCAAGCAGAGCAACTGCGATCAAGAGATGGCTCATCATAGTGCTCCTTAGCATCAAAATATTGCTCTTCAAATTGCAACATGTTTTTTCTTCACCACAACATGTTTTCAAGAGCATACACATTGTACATAACAAGGCCTTACGCCACTTGGTTATCAACTGATGCCCAAAATACTCCCTATAGTTTAACCTACAACCCAGCCCAAATCTTTTTATCAAGCAAATGAAGTACAAGCACAAACAGATCTAAATAACTCGGTCCCAAATGAAGATGGTTAGGGCAGAAAAGGCACTTCAAAATTAGGTAAACAACCTCTGCTAGCGCCATGGTGTTACTGTGTTCTTTTCAAGAATGCCCCATTTCGCATTAGCCCTCAAGAGCAAAAATCAATTAAATTATATTTGTCTACTTACATAGGCTTCTTCAAGGAATGCTGGTACAACAAGAATCACAATCGTAAAAGTAAACAAACTACGTAAAGTTAACCTAGGGTTCATTCTCGTCCCATTTTACCCCTTATTCTCGCTATGATTTTCTTTTTCCGTAAATGTAGTTACTTGGTTGCAATTCTGTTTTTACTTGCATTTCTTCTTTTTACTTAGTTACAATTCTGAAAATTGGCAATGAACTGCCCGCAAAGACCTCACACGGGCACTCCTATCCCCGCCTTAGAAAATGTAGAACATGCTTCCGACCAAGAAATAAAAGCATGCATCGAGATTCATCCCTCCAAAACCATCTGCAGCCAGAATAACACTAAGTTAGACATTCAAGAAAACTTACAGGCATGAAAATCCAAGAACACTTCAATGCAAGAAACCTCAATGGCAAAAAACTCTGCATGCAACTTTACTTGCAGACTAAAAAACACCCACGGATCCGAACGAAAAAACTCGCTTGCAGACTTAGAAACATCCACGGGTGCTACATCTGAACAAAACACTCGCCGGAAGACTTTGATTCATGTAACTACCTGCAAAACCAAAAAGAATCTTAAATGACGAAAATAATCCTTGCAAAATCGCTAGAAACAAGAGAAAACCTGTAACATTTTATCTTTCTACTCCAACTCCGGTCACAGAAGAAACTAAGCAACACAGACAAAGCAGACCAAAGGCACCAAGAAATTTCTTCAAAACCTTCAAAAGTTTCGCCTAACGAACGCTCAGACCAAGATGACGCCACCGGAAAGGAAAAAGACAAAGAAAATACACGAAAGCAGACCAAGAAGCTTCACAACTTCGTCAAAAGCTTCCAAAAACTCGCCTACTCAACTCTGAAACCTAGATGGCGCCACCGAATGAAGTTTCACATGGCGCCACCGCAAAACACTGATGATCGCCTAAAGAAACGATGGCGATGGCGCAGAAGAAAGGAAAAAAAAATGACGTAATGAAACCCTAGGTTAACTTCTTACACTAATGACTTTTTTATCGACATTCCGGCAGTCAACGCCGCTTCCTCCGGCTAACGCTGGCGTCGGCAGCCGCGTTCCACGCGGAATGTCGACAAAAAGTCATTCCCTCAGATACAAAAAAAAGCCTGAGGTCTACAAAGAACCTCGCAAACTCGCGGTCCAAATTTTGCATTCAGCTATGTGCCTCCTTTGAAAGAAAGGATCTAAAGCCCTAAGAAAATATTTACCAAAAGCCGTGCCAATTTGTGTATTCCATTCCCCGGGCGGCTTATTGCCACCTATTTACCGATTTGCTTCAATGCTCTAAATCCAACAAAGTCGTATTTCTTAAGCCTCGAGACTATCACTGCCCCGATCTCGACAATCAAGGCTTTGCGGATCCTCGCCTTCGGTTCAACGCTTCTATGTTTCTCCAGCTTTTTGCATCCTATCTTTTTTTCATAAGCTCAACTATTACCATGGCAAATCCAAATGTTAAAATTTGATCGGCTTTAGCCCCATTTTCTCGCTATTCGCCATCAAAACACACGATGGTTTTATGGCGGCTCCATCAAGATTTGCTACCCGATGTCGATGAAACCGCTGATTTGCCCAAAGAAAGAAGTCGTAGTGGCTGGAGCAGCTTCAGAAAATACTTAAGCATGAAGAAATCAAACAAAGAAATGAAAGAACCGAAAGCATTGAGAAAGGAAATAGATATATGCATCCGCAATAACAGAGTTTATAGACATGCGGATCAGGCCGAGGTAGATTGGACCCGCAAAGCCTTCACAACCTGTCCCAAATCGCTGCTCTTCTCCCCACAGTAGCTTCCGTGAAATTTTATTACACAAGAACGAATTCAAGAAATGCAAGAGCCCTAGTTCTAGAGTCCTGCTCAAAAATCAAGATCTAAAAGATATAAAAGATTTACCCTCGATTACATTTGGATTGCCAAGGTCCCGGCAAATTTTTGGAGCTTAACGGTTGTGCGCGCTCTATTAAGAAAAACTACCTTCATTCAAACATGGCTTCAGAAGATTCAACAAATATTTCCCAAGAATCGATGGCAAAGGGCCAGCTTTTTGCCCCAAAAAACCAAATAAATCATTTCCGAACCGTGGAAACCAGGAATCGATGACACCGAGCATTTTTTTTTACCGGATTGTATGCTCGGATCGCTAGGGAGGGTGCCCACTATCAACGCAGCGCCCAGCCCTCTCGCGCGGCTCAATTCCGCACTCTTGCCCACCGATCCCGCAGCCCTATCCCCCTCAGATTGGCGCATACCTTACCCTTCAATTGTGTAACTTTCTCCACCAATGTCGGATTGACACATGGATTGGTGCATCCGAAAGCCCTCTTCAAGAGCTTTTTTTCATATCGCTAAGCACTCGGCAGCCTCCTCGTGAATCCTCAAATACGCTTGATGGCTACTTGGTGCGCAGATGGATGGGCAATTGGTGCGGTGAGAGATGGGCAGTGCAACCTACCCTACTTTCAAGGCTCAGAACTTCTTCTCGTGAACTCCAAATCTGATTTTTTTTTTTTTCAGCGATAGATAGGTGAGCTCGTCCTCTTTCGATTGATGTCTCATTTGTCCAAAATTGATGCAGGAATCTAGAGTTACGAAAGTTCTAACACTAAGTGCGGCATATATGGGCACCCTCCCCTAATCGCCAGAATTGCTGCATGCAAACAATAAAACTAAAGAAAAGAATTTTTTTTCCTTCCGAAATGATTCGTCAGATCCGCAGCATTCATTCAATTACTAGTATTTATGAATGGTGGATGTCTTGACCTAAAAATACTCTCCGATTTTTTTTTTTTTACGGAAACCTTCCGAGATTCAATTTTTGGAAACCCTTCTGGGTTTATAGGAAATTAGGAAGGGTTTCCATAAAAAAACAAATTATAACCCTTATCGGGGGGAGATAGTGTGAGCGCGAAAATGGCCGTGGTTTTCCCGAAAATGGTTAAGTGTGACGAAAATAGAATAAATTAAGTGTGACACGTATAAATAAATAAAAGAAATTTCTGACGAAAATTGTGACGGATAAACTGACGCTGTTTCGTCACATTTTCAATAATCGTCAGAAAAATTAGGAAAAAAAAATTGGATTGGGGTTACTTATTAGGGTTTTTAGGGTCTGCTAGTGCTCGTCTTCAGCTATGTGAGCTATTGCATAATCAAATTGGGATGACTAATTCAGATGATTCCACTGACTGTGATCATGACTCCGAGTCATCAAATACTCGATCTTCAACGCCGATGATTAACGACTTCTCGCCAATAAGGTTTGAGCTCTTTCTTTCATTTGTTTTGTATCTATATCATCATTACATGCATATTTAGTTGCTCACTACGAATAGGGCCACTTCATTATCTCGATCGAGTAGTGGAAGTAAAGCTAAAGATTGGCCCCGAGATGATCCATTGGAGCGGCTTGCAAGGCAATACGACCATTGTTGGTGTAACCAATGCAAAGGCACAAGTAGAAGAAAGTATAGCACTAGACAACAACATAAAAAGAGACATGGTTTGATGCCAAATGCTCCACCTCCATTGGAGCATGAATTGAAAGCACGGCAAGAAGTAGACGAGGTAAGAGTGCGCATTCTTTTACTTTTTTTATGGAACATGTCTAATATACTTGTTTATGATTGTTGTAGTATTTGGAAATACTTGATAAAAATCCCGATCATGGCGATACATTAGATATTCTCCCTGGGGTACCTCTTTTGAAGGGATAGTCCACAAACAACTCGTCTCCAGGGCAGAGGGTGCGTATGGCACATACTCTCACATATGGTCCAACATATCCATTCATGTAACGTGCATCATAATCTGTAGTCTCCTCAAACTCAGCATTTGTTAATTCAGGGTGGCGTGAACATTGTCTTCCAAAATCACGAAGGGATGTCAAACAACTATTGCAAGAACTAGGGTTACAATACAATTGTATTCACGCATGCCCAAATGATTGTATACTATTTCGCAATGAATATAGTGGCATGGATAAATGTCCCAAGTGCAATGAATCACGATATGATGAAAATGCAAAGTCTAAAGTAGCAAAAAAAGTTTTGCGACACATGCCGATCATTCCTCGATTACAAATTATGTTTAAGTGCCCTTCCCTAGCTCAATTCATGGACTTCCATGCAAAACACCGAAGCAACGATGGAATCTTGAGGTACCCGACGGACGGCGAGGCCTTGAAGCATATAGAAGATAAATGGAAGCATTTTAAGGATGAACCAAGGAATGTTTGTCTAGCTTTGGGCATGGATGGAGTATGTCCTTTTGGCACTATGTCATCTACTCATAGTGTTTGGCCCATTGTTGTCATAAATTATAACATACCACCTTGGATGGCAACTAAGGTAGGCCATTTAATGCTAACATTAATAGTTCCAGGTATTTATTTCTACATAGCCTTGTAATATATTTTTGTATATGTTGTATTTTCTAATTTGAGAATGCAATGAGATTTCTTTAGGCAAATATCAAGTGAAGAATATGGACGTGTATCTTGAACCGCTTGTAGAGGAATTAGAGACTTTATGGAGGGGAATAAATATGTACGATATTTCTAGACAACCACATAATTTCATGTTCCATGGGATCCTATGCTTCACAATTCATGACTATCCTGGATTGGGTGTTGCATCGGGTACGATGCTATCATTCATTCATCATATATTTTGAATAAGCTTTCTACTATAATTTAAAGATTGAAAGTATATTTTGCAGGATTGCAAACTAGCGGAAAATGTGGATGTCCATCATGTGGCGAGAAGTTATCATCGTATAAATCACCGCACTTGTCAAAGATGATATACACTGGCCATCAAAAGTACTTGCCATTAGGCCATCATCTTCGTCAAGGTGATACATCAGATGTGCCCATGAGAAGAACTCCACGTGATTGGTTGGAAACATGGAATGATCGTGACATAAATAGTTCTCAAGCTCCTCCTGGCATGAAGAGACTATCTATATTATACAAGTTGGAATATTGGTCTGAATTAAAGATTGCACATCTCTTGGACCCTATGCACATTTTCAAAAATGTGAGCCATTCACTTTGGCGACATCTTACAGGAGATTGGGAGACCTTGAAAGCTAGGAATGATTTGAAGGACAAATGCATCAAACGTGAATTGTGGCCAATTGAAGAAGAAGGTAGAGCTCCTCGTTTTCGCCAAGGTCCTTGGGTTTTGAAGAAAGATGAACTCAAACAAGTAAAGACCGCTATTAAGACTTTGCGAACTCCAACCGGCTATGGATCCTCCCTTAGAAGGGCATTTACCAAAGATGGAGATCTCACGGGCTTAAAGTCGCATGATTGGCACAAGTTTTTACAGGTACGTGTGTAAGTAGAATAAATGGATAAGCATGACCAAATGGATCAAATAGATAATGCTTTCATTAATCCGTTCAAGCTTTAACGATTATATTCTTAACACCTAATTTTGTTTCCTTCTCATTATAGCATTATCTCCCTTGCGCCTTAGATAATTGCCTTACACCACTTATTCGAAAGGTTATCTATAGACTTGCTAGCTTCTCCAGGTGGGTCTCTTCTAAGCAAATTGTCGTAGCTGATATTCCCGCCATGGAAGTAGAGATTGCAGAGATATTATGCCAACTAGAAGACCTATTTCCTACTAGTTTATTTGATCTTCAGGTATGTAGTTATTTGAATATATTCCATGTCACTCACAATTTAACAAATGTGCTAATAATCAGGTACATTTATTGGTACATTTGCCGCAAGAATAGAATAGAATAGACCAAATCCTGCTAGATGGATGTTGTTTTTAGAGAGATACATGAAGGTATTAAAAGGCTTTGTGCGTCAAATGGCAAGGCCCGAAGGATGTATGGCAGAGGGACATCTCATTCAAGAGACACTATTTTTCTTGACAGATGCCACTACTTCAATAGATCCGAATGCACCAAAGATTTGGAAGAAAGAGGCCCCCGATTGGTTAGAAGGTGAAGTCTTGCAAGGTTTGGGTAAATGTGACGTCCCCTACTCGCATACGGTGCACTCACCGTATACAAACAGGAGTTCATCCCCCATACCAGCTCCATGCCGATACAGGGCCCTCCACATGACACTGCAACCGTGATGAGTTCCAGTGGGAAGAGTGAAGGGGTCATTTTACCCCGTCTCCCTCAGGGCCTACCTAGCTGCGGAAGCGTAAACATACATGTCAGTAGTACATACATCAACATCACATGACCATCACGAAGGATGGTTCACCACATATCTGCATAGACAAAGATCAGCACATCACATAGGGAATCCTACCCAAGGCTCAGACACAGGGATGGACTGACAAGCTTGGGTCTCCAGAGTTCATTGCAGACATAATTCATGGCAATGGATTTGGCTGGCATAAGAACATGGCTTAGGGTTGTCCACTCCATCCGCCCCTCCTGTGCACACTTTGCAGAGTAGGCTGAAAAGTGTTGGGACCTGACTGTAGCCCGCCGGGTGCATAGCCAAAGGGGCTACGTCTACTGGGTTACATCTCCCCAGCCCCGATGGGGCAGGTAGGGATCACTCCCTCCAGAGATCTACATGCTGACTCAAGGTGACTAGAGGGCCACTGCCCTTATTCGACTTGAACTCACTGGAAGGTCATATCCACCACCCCACGAGTGTCGAGCCCATGCCTTGCCCACACGCAGTGGCAAGCCATTAGACCTAGTCACAATGATCCCCGGTAGGCCTTACACACCAGAGGGATCGTTCAAGAGTCAGAACACGAACCTCCTCCTTAGCCAGTCTGGCCCCTTCACCCACAACCAGGTGTGGTTCTTGTGCACAGGCCGAATTCTAGTAATGCACTAAGAGGGACTAACTAGGAGCATCATCTACTAAGCTTTAAGTCTCTACCCCCCTTCCCAATACAATGAGTTCACAGAATCCATCCGTCGATCATATCAACATAATAATACTAGTTGTGATGCCCATCGTTGAAGCATAAGCTGGAACCTGTAAATGAGGTTGGGACATGTAAGTGATGATCTCTCTTTGATTGTTCATATTTTTCAACTGAACTATGTATCAATTGTTTGTTCTGCAAAATAACCTGTTTTACCCTCCTCTCTACTTCTAAGTACCATAGGCAACATAGCTAATTGGTAAGTAGGAAACCTATTTGTTGTAAGCCATGAGCATATTTTACTCCGAGAAGTTCCAACCTATTCTTTTTCAAAGAAGTCTACATCTCCATCTCCATCTCCATCTCCATCTCCATTTCTATCTGGCAGAGGTTCCTTGTCTTTATTTCTTTGTGTAACAGCGGGTTCAACTGGCCACGGATGGTGCATACATAAATAATGGTTGGAAGTTTGCTCTCCCCTCTTCATCTTTCACGTTTGTGATAGACACCTGATAGTATTTTCATGATCTTCTTTATCCACATCCTCAGCCTTATGCTATTTCGCAGCTAATTTGAATAACCCCTTTAGATTGTAACCATTGGCCCTTAATTTTGTTGGATGATGCAATTCATAACATGGCCAACAATGCACCTTTCACAACCAACCACCCTTGTTCTATTCTAGACAATCACAGTGCGGGCAAAGACACCAATATCTGGACCCACATGTGAAGACTAATGTGACAAAGTGGCCTTGTCTGCTATAACCTAAAGCCAAGATTGCAACCAAGCAAATTCGTTTGCTTGTCTTCAAGCTAAGATGCCGCCGACTCATAAGAGAAAGAAGACTTTTATATGCAAGTGAAAAAGAATCTAATGCTGAATGATAAATAGAATCCTTTGCTTAGCTTAATAACTTGGGGAATTATTCACAAATTCACCAACCATTGGATCTCATCAATAAAAGAAATATATAAAAATCCAACCCTTGCAATGGTCTTCAAACCCTACAAACGTCCCTAAACGTAGATGAATTCACCATTTTGAAACTCACGTAGACGAAAATCTTGGTCTTTTTAATTTACACCGCTTCTTCACTATTTTGAAACTGCATTGAACGTCTGTTCTTAAGCACACTATCTTGGGAAAGTAGCATCTCTTGAATTCAGAATGAAATCACTGAATTTAAGACACCGAGTTGTTATTGCAAATTTGCAAACCAATTGCATATTTTCACAAAGATATTATCATCATCCGCGTTGTTGGTTGGCAAATTTGCAAACCAAAATTGGCATATTTTCACAAAGATATTATTATCATCCTGTAGACATCTGCAATTACCAAAGGAGGCCCTATACACAGAAGGATATGATACAAACCATGAATATGCTACTAGATATACATTCAGCATGGAACCAAGACAAACAGAAGAGCACTAACCATGCACAGAATGCAGGTTACATAACCCACATTAACTATATTATCATCTCATCCGCCATACTTTCTTTAGAGGAATTAACAACAGAATCAAGAAATCTAGAATGCAAAGCATGCGTCCTTTCATGCGGTTGGGGGTCAATAAATTCCTCTGCATTATGGTGATCTTGTACCAGCCGCCTTTTGCTCGGCGTGAACATCAAAGATGTGATGCGAGACCTCTTTTAGTTGGCATCTTCACAACAAAGGTCCTTAGATGGGATCTGCAAAAATTTCTCAAGTGGGTCAAGGAGAAAAGTTGGGGATGCCGGATTAGTGCTATACCATATGCCATTCCATTCCAATCAGGCATTTTGGGCCTTAAGGAACAAAGGTCAGTATGATCGATGGTTTACTAAGGAGCTAGTAGACGGAAACACAGGAAACATGAAAAGGCTATATGATTTAGGGCTCGTAAATATGATTGTGTTCAATCTGGCGCCTTTTGGACGTTCACCTATCATTACAATTAAGACAAACTATACAAAGTGCACAAATGACACGCACGATTTGCAAGCCTTTCATAATAGTCCTTTCGACTCCGTGTCAAGGAGCTCAACAAACTCCCTCCCGTGAGGGCGTTTCATAATTTTGGACCAGAATAAGGCCTTCAAGCAAATCCTCTTGAATGAGACAAAGTAATCAAATTTACCTCATACGACATCAATCTTCATACTTTTTAAAAGAATGATTATGGGCATGAAGTAAAATGGGCCTCTAACAAACCGGAACCAAGCGAAGCCAAATCTCGAGAGAACATCTCAAAAAGACCTACTACAGGTCGGTTTTGCTAGGAAACATAGCTTGCAAGCATGGAATGAAGTAATCGGTATGTCAAGGATTGCCATCCATATATACATCCGTAGCTCATTGTTGTGACGTTTGTTGTTCCCTGTTTCTTGTTGTAAGGCAAAGGCGCTTTGTTTGCTTCCACAAAAAGTAATGGACAATAAAAATGGATGGTAAACTCACCTAAAAGCTCTTCTTTGAATGTTGGCCAAATCTGCACCTTTGGGTGAGTGTTGCCCAATGAAGCAAAGGATCTGTTTGCCAAATTTGTTGGCCGAATGAAGCTAGAATCTCTGAACATTAAATGCCCCCAAGGTCTTCATACTACTATGGGATGAAACCGAAATAAAGTAGATGGGTTACCTTTCCGGGGCTTCCCCAAAACAAAATGTTTGCAAGATCCTCCGAAGCTCGCGTTGGATCCATGTATTGAATTTTTATTCTCTCCTTCTACCCTAAAATAACCCTAAAAAAGATGGCACGATGCTTGCTAGAAGAGATTTTGGTACTAAAAATAATATATAGATCCGTGTATTCCTATGCTCGTCTTTCTAACCGTGTTGCGTAAATACGTCCACTTCCTATACCCCTTGCCGGACCAATGCCATAAGCCTAGAGAAAACAACCGGTTCCACGGTTTGGCATTCCACAAAAAACCTCGGTGCATGCACTTGGCTACCGTGGGTCGGAGGAATCATGGGCAACAAAATCACGAACAAAAACATGGCAAATTCTCCCTCAAGGGCTTTCCCCCGTTTTGTAACTTCACGCCGATTGTTGCTATACATAGAAGTGGGTCGAGCAAACAATTTTTATCACCTCTTTCGCGCCTCTCAAGCACCTCCACACAGTAAAAAACCAATTCCGTCCCTGCCATCAAGCTTGGCGATGTCGTAAAGGACAATAGAAGCTCCATCGGCCTCTCGTAAGCAAAAAAACAGAGTGAGAATACGCAATCTTTTTTTTTCCTTTAGCTTTTTTTCAACCGTGAGATGTGCCAAACAAATATCAGCCATTGGATCTAGGGCGTGGTCCATTACACAACATTATAATATAAGACTAGTAACGGTGCCCAGCGTTGCTGGGCATAATTTGGGAACTTATAAATGTTGAGAACTTGTGCATTTGCGTATGATAACTTCTCAGTCATTGGATCATTTGGGGAAGCTGTAGATTGCAAGTGGCTATGTTTATGAGTTGTTAATGTTGTGTATCTAATCTCGTTTAGTCACTTTTCCTTCTATTGTGTTCTATTCTTGCTACTTGTATATGAATATGGATGTCTTCTGGCTACAAACGTCTATTCCATTTTTGTTGCTTGTGTATGAATGTGCACAACACCCATGTAAGCCTTTGCACGTATTGCATTATTTAGTGTGACCTTGTTCATGTGGCTGTAACTTAATGTTCTGTCTTTTTATCCACGCGTAGTTAAAAAGTATATGGCAATACAATTATTTAAGTATAAAGTTGTAGTTGGAAAAGGACATGGCTTGTAGTTGTAGTTGTTGGAAATGGACAGGGCAACACACTTATTTAAATATAAAGTTGTAGCTGTTGGAAAAGGATATGGCAATACAGTTATATAAGCATAAAGGAACAAACAGCAGAGAATTTACTGAATATGATATCCTTCCTCAAAATGGGTACAAATTAAACAAAATCCGGCTCATTCTAATAATCTATGGGAGCTTTTGTCTCCTGTTGGTTTGGATTATTCCCCTTCCATGCAAAGAGATCTTTGAACTAATTTTTGGACATATTGGGAGGAAGCTCTAAGCATTCTACAAATTTACATCACCATAGATAACAGTAGCAGTTATGCCACGGCACACTGCATCATATAATTCTATATGATGCTAGGATGCTTGACCAGTTGTTGAAGCTGAGAGTAGGGGTTCCCGCCCAACACATTATATTCTGCAATATAAACTGTATTCTGCAATGTAAACTGCAAAAGCAGACTCATCTACATTACTTGCATAAGACATTTCAAACATAGAGTGAGGTGAAGTAACGGTTCAGCATCTTGAAGATGTTGAGCTAAAACAACCACCACCATGCAACTAAATCTTAATAATAATCACCCTGAGCAAGCTTGTATCTCCTTTATCTTTATAAGGTTAATCACACATAAGCTGCCTACTGCGAGCAGTTTCTTGAGTTTTGTTTCTAGGTGCAAGTTTTCTGGCTTTCTGTTGCCAGATTGCACTTGTGAAGCAGAACGAACTTCATAGCAAAAATAAAAGAATGAATTCAGTAAAAAAGCAAGATGATCCCTAGGCCATCTGCAAATGGATATCAAGGAAATAAAAATCATGACAGAAATATATCAAGTCGATTTCATTGGGTTATGAAGCTTACATAAATGGCCTTCATCAATAAATCTTGCCCTAAATATGAGTCAAGGAATCTTGCAACTGTTGCTTCTCCTGCACCAAAAGAAGCTTCAGAATCTAAGAAGCTCCTGCTTTGCACGATTCTTATAGCTTTACCTGCAAAAAGCACACTTCACCAAATCGGAGATCACCAAATGCTCTAAAGACTCGTCAATAAATAGAGGCCAAATAGAAGAAAAGCAAACATGCCATCATTTCACAGGGATATTGTAATCAATACACTCTAGGGGAATGAAGCCGGGCTGCTTGGACATCCCCTCTTCTCAGGTCTGTAATCTTCTTCAAATCAAAGCAATGCATCCTCGTGTTTTTTGGGGCCTACAAATCAATAGAATACCAGCTGGCTTCTGGGCTCCCACTCAAAGAATTTTTTAATGGTGGAATTCATAACTCTTGGTGTTTTAAGAGAGGTTCTTAAAACCCCTTTGGCAGTGCAAGTGATCCATTTCAGATATGCTCTCAAGAGCAACAACATCTGCGAGTGTCTCATTGTTTATTTATTCCACCAGCATGTCAAACATTTTCAATGGCACATCCCTTCCAGCATATCCCAGTGTCAAGCTAACATCAAGTAGGTTGTTGCCCTCATCCTCATCCGATTTACCCTTACCTTTACCCTTATTATTCCCTAAAGAAAGAATGTCATTTATGCAAGCAACACTTGCCTCAAGAGGAACACTGTGCTTCTTAGACCTAGCTGCTTTATTCAACATCTTACATGAAGATGAGATGTTGTTGCAAGGCCAAAGGCACAACAGATCACCAACACAACTTCCGGCCCAGGTTTCAAGCGACTCCAAAGCTAGAACCACGATCTCAACAAAAATCATCCCAAAACTTAAACTTAGAACTTACCTCCGACTGCCACAGAATGACAGCATGAACTCCACTGCCATAAAGATCTCTCGATCTTCTGGTCCATCGCCTCCATGTGCACGCAAGCCCACTGCCACAACCACCGTTCACAAAAAGAAAGGGCATCCAACAGACAATAGACCATGCAAAACCCAAACCATGTTTACTGGCAGAACCACGTCTTTTCTTTTGGTGCCGCCTGTTATTCAGGTCAGGCCATTTCAAACGTCTACGGCATGAGTAGGGAGGGGAAAAAAAGAACGGAGGTGAAAAAAAAAAAGAGAAGCTTCACCACAGCTAAAAAAGGCCCCCCTACGGCCATTAGATCTTAGCCGAGATTTCAGCCGTTGGATCTAGGGCTAGATACAACACCGCAAAACATTATAATATAAGATGATAATAAAGAACTAATCTATCTCATAGAGTTAGGCTCCTTAGTTAGAGTCAATCTCGGGATCAGCTTGACTAATATGGGTGATTTAATAGGCTAAACCTACTGGTTCGAAGGCTGGAATAAGGTTTAGGCTATTCAATCAACTAAATACCTGATCCTTGGTTCACTCCTCTAAATTCGAAGGCGTCCATGTCGCAGTTTTGCTTCGAGATGCGGTCGGAAAGGAGATCTAACTAGCTGGGGCGCACAGGCAGATCGTGGGAGTTGGAATTGACTCCTCAGGCGTGCGAATCGGAGCTCAGAAGGACTGTGGGCAAAAAAGGGAATGTTAGGGTTTGATGCCTTATGTAGGCTATCAGTTAGGTTTAGGGTTTCCACGACCCTTGGTCTACCTTTAATGGGTTAAAGGTCTAAGGGTGCGCGCATTGCTAAGTGTGCGCACCATTGCAAGTTGTCCCCTAGGGCGTCCTTGCTTGGGTATGCGTCGGCGTACACGTCGATTGGGACGGCGTGTACGCGTGACGGTGCAGTACAGTATACGTCCTGGGACCGTATACTGTGCTGGAACGTCACATTCTCCCCACCTTGAAATGATGCTGTCCGCAGCATCGTGGGTCTCCCCACCTTGGAATCTTGCTAACCTACAATCAACCTGAAGCATACGATATACTACTATAATACTTACACATTTATTAAGATTACCTTAAGGTAATACTTTTAAATCATTATTATGCCATTACATTATCAAATAACTTGTCAAATCGTAACTTCTATTAAAACAAGGTACTTACTAGTTATCACAACATTTAGTTTATCACAATTTAACACTTTCATATACAATTATTATTTAAGGTACTCTTCATTCCTTGCAACACATCCCAACAAAATTTGTGTTGCAAGTCTTCGCACCTTAAAATCCTGTATTAATTTTACAATATCTATAATTACATACTTACTATCTTAATTATTAGAGTTACTCTAAGGTAATGTTTAAGACATTACTGTACTATTTCATTATCCAATTAACTTATGACTTCATAACTTAATCCACGCAAGGTAATTATTAACCTTACTTAATACAACATTTAAGTTTATCAAAGTTTATCAATTTCATACAAAATTTACACTTCTAAGGTACTCTTCATCCCTTGCAACACATTCCAACAAAATTTGTGTTGCAAGTCTTCGTAGCTCGACCTCCTTGCCCTCCGGAGCGCTCTGTTGGCCCGCAGGTCGACACTACGTTAGTACCATTTTAATTATTAATAAAATTTTGGTTATATGGTGACCACCCCACCTATCTACATGGATGCATGGCTAATCTCCTGGTGTAGGAAGAGGGTGAATCTTCCATTATGGCCGTGGAGACAGCGCCTATATGCCTATATGCCGCTCATGCCTACACTCTAGTTGCCCAGCGTGGAGGATAGGTCCTTCCCGTATGTGGGCGTGAAGGCCAGATTCCTTCTATCAAAGCATATATGGGGCTAGAGGTGCTTTTCCTATCAATGCATTCCTGAATGACCTCCTTTCTCTCGAGGTCGTCTACTTCCGTGGAACAGAAGTAGACTTTCTAATCTACCTTCCACTCATCCAAGGGGAAACGCGGTAATGCCTACATTGACATTACACCACGCCCTAGAGATCACCGTAGTGGTCTCATCATCGGTAACAACGCATGCAACCCATACCAAGCATAGGTTGCATGCGTATATTAATCTTAACTACACATGAAACTAATCTAAACACAAATCGACATGCCTGAGCCAATTTTTGCTGGCTCCTTTAACGCATGTGATTAACATAATTACCCTAAGGTAATGTTTAAGAATTAACATTATCATAGTATCGGATACATTACTTACGATAGTACAATTATATTTACTCTAAGCTTTGCAATATTTAACGACTTTTAGATCGCGATTATTTAAACAATAACCCTAATTTAGACCTATTGTATCATAGACAAGGTTTTAATTATCATACACAAGAATTAGATGTGCTTGTTATTCTCTTCCTTGGGTCCTGCATTATCCTTGGATGTATATCCCTAAGATGCACTTAAGTATATCTGAATTCTATTTCCTATTTATATTTATAAGGACCCGAGGTCATATAGTTATCCTTTGAAGGAATTGCATCCTTGCGAAGGATTAATTAACATGCTACCTCACATTATCGTTGTTATTTAACTTATTTCCCTCTGATACATATACGTACAACAATTTATATGCATTTATTAGGATCTATATTTAACTTATCTATAAGACACATTAAAGCTTATAATGCATGCGTACACCTTACCTAAGGTTAGGCCACATCCACCCATTGAGCCGGCGTCGAGTAATTTTGGAGATGACTTGGTCGTTGCATCGCTCCCATAGTTTTGCTCCACTTCATTGGTGTAGTTAGCTACTACGTCAGTCTCGCACATTGAAGGCCTCCTGAGCACTAATGTATCTATCTATTTTATGCTCTATTCGCTTCGGCCATTGCCAGAGTGAACTCTATTCTACGGGTCAGTCAATTCGATGCAAGTACATTCAATCATAAGATTGAGCCCTCCCACTTTCTTCGAAAAGAAAATGGTCCTGCACCCCTTCAATGGCGTTGTACACAATGTCATTTTTATTCTCTCCCCTTCAGAGGTTATACGTTCCTTACTTAGCGCATTAATTTACTAGCCTTAGCTGACATATATAACCATCTAAGATGGATATACATATTACGTTATCATTTATTTCAATATAGTTATGGGTTACCTACTTAGTTAGAATGATTCTAAACCACAAGGTTTTGTCATTGTCATCATGATAATTCCTTTTGTCCCAGAAGACTATTTGATTACTATAATTCTTATTTTAGATGTACCTTGCATGTATTATTCTTTTATGTTCTAGAAATTCCCCCTTTCTTAGTTATTTAAACTCTTGGAATATTCCTACCAATCGAATTGATGCCATCGTAACAAGTTGGCCGGACTTGTTAGATTACTTCTTTTCTTTCGGTTGGATTATTCTTTGGAGGTACTAGATTTATACATGGTCAACAATTATCCTAGTAATGATTCCTTCTTAGCGAGGAGATCAATCTCACCAAGTGGTTTCAATACATTGGATGTCTGTTAACAATCGTGTATAATTATAGTTACTCCTATTCATTTCCTTCCCAATCCTTGATGCTTAGCTCAATATTGGGGCGATCCTTTCAGCGAGAATATCTGGAAATGCCTTCTAATCCCAATATGGATGTTACCGTCCATACATTTAATCTACTAGGCCCCATGGCCTTAGATCCTTGAGCTTGCTAAGAGCTCATCCACTCGTTGCCTGCTTGAAGTAGCAAGGTAATGTTCTTTCGAGTCGCTCGATACTTCAGTCTCCTTGACGGTGGCTCCTCCTTGCTGTAGAGGTTGACTTTGTTCGTTAGAAGCCTCTCATTGCTGGTGGCTTTGATGGCGTAGTTGATCACTTGAAATCTTCCATGCCGCTTTTCAAAAGCCTGAAGGTAGCGCCGTTGAAAAAGATCTTTCATCCTGAACTCTTTGTCTTGGCAGCTAAAGGACGACTCTGTATCCGATATTGTTTCTTCGACTCCATCGATGTCTCATACGTCGAGTCCTGTTGTCGTTATCATGTTGCCCGAAGAGTGTTGAGGATGTTGATTGCTTCACCCCTGCAAATTGCCTGACATCTCTTCCTTTGATCTTTTACGCTATGGGAGGGAAGGAATAACAGGGGGAACTATACATGCAAAACATATAGCTTACATAATTACAATTACTACTAGAGCTATTAGGTCCCCCTTGTGCCTCCCTTCGAGTTTCACACCTACTCCTTGGCGATGTCATCGGTGTTCCTCCCGGTGCAATGGTGTTGACGATCTATATTCTCCTATTTGTACATTGGCTCGTACTCCGGGGTAACTTGTTGATATACTTGGGCCCTCCGGCGTTTGTCGGCTATGGCACAACATGCTTTGCCTCACATTCTAACTAAAGGTGTGCTGGTCATTGATGCCTAGACATTTCAGTCTACTTCCTGATCCTGTTCTCGGGCGGTAATTGTTCCTCCTTCATGATACTTGAAGCTATTTGAAGGCGTCTCTTGAGGCTCTGCGCGATTCCTTTGGCTATACTCCTCTGGAGTTGTTCTCTTCTGCAGTTGTTCTTTGAATCGTCCATCCTTGGGTTCACCAAGTTGCATGCAAGTCCACGTGCAAGTCATCGGCTCGCCTCGCCTCGCCTAGTTGCTTCTCCATCGAGCTTCCAAACTTCCTTGTTTGATCCCCTCGATCACATGGCTTGGACGTTGTCACGTTCCACAGCGCTATGCTGTCTTCTTGTCTTGAGGTACCTTCCGGTGGCTTTGATTGTGCTCGTCAGTTTTGATCCTCTTGTTGCTTCTAGGGAGCTCGTGGAAGAAGTCGGTTGCTAGCACTTCTCCAGCTTTCAGTTCCTGACCTTTGTCCCTCTACGCATGTCAGTCTCTCTGTCAGGTAAGGCATCGTGGCTCTCCTCCCTGCTGGCTATGTTGTCGGGATGATGGATCCTTATATCTGTGCAGCTTGACCCTTGAGTTGAAGAAGTACATGCCTTAGATATGCTCTTGTCGTTGAATAGCCTGGCTATTATCTTGAACTCTCTTTTTGCCGAAGGTGCTTCAGTTGCTATCCTTGTCGTTAAGGTGTCGAATGCTTCTATCTTGGGCGTTTGACGTGCCACATGTCGGAGATATGATCGGCTTCTTCTCTTCTAATTACTGGTAGGAGTACCTGACGAAGCCATCACCTAGTTGTTGAAGGCATATCTCCTCGTCGCGGTGCCTTTCGTAAGTGCATCTCCATCTAAACCACGTGTCATAGCGCATTCCCCTATATTACCACAAGGTGGAATTATGGTCGTCGAGATGTTGTCTTCTTAGTTGGCTCGTTGATGTCGGGGCGTTCCTCCTTCTATTGTTGAGGCCACTCGTGTCATAAGTTCGTCAAGTGTTGCTGCTGCCACAAGATGTAGTGTTGCATCCTGACGATGTCCTGGTGCAGCGCTGATGATCTTGACATGACCGGTGTTGTCTCTTATTCTGACATTGGGTGGACGAGCTGTCTTCTACTTCAGGGCACTTCCGGAAGTGTTTGGAGTCGAAGGTTTGCTTGGCCTCCAGTCGTTTCTCCCTCGTACTTGCTCTTCCATTTTGATCTTGGGCTATAGTTGTGCTTTCTTGCTTCCTCTTTTGGTAGTCGAAGTGAAGGAGCTTCCTGATCTAAGCGCTAAATCCGTAAAACATGACTTTAAACTCATGTTTCTCCACTATATCTGTGAGCACCCGAGATATACAATAGACATGGGATTTTAATTCATCCACTTTTTCAAAACAACTACGAAGATCTACTTAATTGTTTATACTCCTTTAGGGGTTCCCCTCCTCCTATCGCGTTTGACCCTTTGGTTTTGTTGCATCTTCTTTGTTCTGGTTGACTCCAGGATTCCTTTGAGATGCTGCTACTATTGTTGAGCTTCATGTCTGATCCGAGCTCGTCACGCCAGTTGCGAAGAGTGTTCATCGATGTGATCCCTTGAGAAAGATGCTCCTCCTTAATGTGTATATTCGTCGTGAGGAATGCGGTGACCGCTCAACGTCCATACATGCAGTGTTTCGTTGCAGGGTTGCCGATGTGCGGTGCCGTTGATCGCTTGAGTAAGATCACCTAGCTGTTGCAGTTGGGCATTCTTGAATATCTTCGAAGCTCTAAGATCGTGGTCGGTAGGCAGGCATTGGCATTCCTCCGCATGTTGAATTTCTGAGTGCGACTCCTGTTGCTTGGGCTTTGCTTCATTCCGAGGTGCCTCTCCTGTGCCTGGAAGTGTGGTCTTCTCCATTGCGCCTTTGCGTGATTTGTATCTGCTGGCTAGGTCGTCTCCTCCTCCTCATGGTCTCCTACTTTTTGGAACCGATGAAAGTTCTCCTGCTGGTGCAAGGGAGCTGGAAGCTCGTCCTGGTCAGCCTTAGGTGCTTGTGGTTGCCTAGCTTGGTCGCTCCTTTTGTTGGCGTTGCCTGACATTCGCTTGAGCTGCTGGGCTGCAAGGTCATGGTGGTCTTCTCTCCGGTTCCTATACGCTCCTGTGTCGCCATGACTTCTCTCCTCGACGGAAGATTATGCCCTCTGGCCCTAGCTCGTGATGCTAACGCGGCATCGATGTCTAACGTGTTCCTGCACCTGTATTTTGCTGCCTTGCATTCTTCCATTTGAAACTCGTGGGCGTCGAGTTAGTGAAGGCGTCGAGATCCTCTTCCTGATGTGAGCTCGTGGACGTGGTAGCCGGGAGATTGACATCTAGAAAATTCTTGATGCCGTTGGTTACCAATTATTCTTCCCATTTGATGAAGATTGATGATAGGCCGGTGGTGTCCCGTTCTACTCGTTTGTCGGTTGAGGTGTTTGTCGTTGTGCTTCCCTCTCTTGGGTCTGCCTTTCCGGTCTCCTCTCCTTATCTGTCTGTACATCGGCTGGGACCTTGATGTCTTCAAGAAGTTGCGCCTCTAGCTCTTCTGTGGCTCTGGCCCTGTACTTTGAAAGCAACGCTCGTATATCCTAGAGTCTAAGGGTCTACTTGAAGGGCTCTCCTACAACATTTTGGGCTCTATATGCAAACAAGATGGCTTGAGCAGCATTACTGAAGAAATATCTATAATCTCCAAGTCTATGGACATTAGGACGTGTGGTATGGCATGACATGAGGGTTGTTTTGCAAGACCTCCATGATGTTTGAGGCATACTCTAAGGTCCTAGCAAAGTTGGTTTAGGGGAGTCCAATCTCTACACATGAGGTGACTTGGACAGTTCTAGACTCTAGCTCCTTTCTAGGTATCCTGGCAATAGGGAGTGTCAATGTGGCGGCTATATAAGTCAAACTCTATTAGAAGGACACAGAATTAGGTTAAGGTTTATGCTTTTGGCATGACCCGAGGTGATGTACCAACAGTTGGACTTGGGTTGGTATGCTGAGGTCTAGATGACTATAACAAAGGGGTGTTCTTGGGCACTTCTATCTAGGAGTAAGGCATCAGCTTCGAGCTGAGAGCAATACTTGCGAGCTACTAATGGGGTATGCTTCTATTTACAAACAAACCACAGTTTGGAAAAACAATTCAAGGGTTTGAGCAATTTTGGTCATTTTGAGCTGGGGTTTGACATTTCTAGCCTAATGTGAGGTCATAAATGGATTCTAGGCTATCTAATGGTCCTATTGCAACAATTTTCAGGCGATTTGGAGCTCTGTAGCTCACGTTATGGAAGTTCAAAGTTTGGAATTACCAAGTTACTTTTTTCCCTAGGCTGAAATTCGAATTACCAAGTTACTTTTTTTAAATTTTTATGACTTTTCGAGATGTTTTAGATCAATGTCTCACAGCTTGCGCCGCGCTCAAAAACTAAAGTGTCAAGCTTGGTCCTATCAAGTTAGTACTACCGGGAGCATGGTCAGTGCTTTGCTCTTGGTCTCCAAGAACATTGCTCTGATACCACTGTGACGTCCCCTACTCGCATACGGTGCACTCACCGTATACAAACAGGAGTTCATTCCCCATACCAGCTCCATGCCGATACAGGGCCCTCCACATGACACTGCAACCGTGACGGGTTCCAGTGGGAAGAGTGAAGGGGTCATTTTACCCCGTCTCCCTCAGGGCCTACCTAGCTGCGGAAGCGTAAACATATATGTCAGTAGTACATACATCAACATCACATGACCATCACGAAGGATGGTTCACCACATATCTGCATAGACAAAGATCAGCACATCACATAGGGAATCCTACCCAAGGCTCAGACACAGGGATGGACTGACAAGCTTGGGTGGGACCTGACTGTAGCCCGCCGGGTGCATAGCCAAAGGGGCTACGTCTACTGGGTTACATCTCCCCAGCCCCGATGGGGCAGGTAGGGATTACTCCCTCCAGAGATCTACATGCTGACTCAAGGTGACTAGAGGGCCACTGCCCTTATTCGACTTGAACTCACTGGAAGGTCATATCCACCACCCCACGAGTGTCGAGCCCATGCCTTGCCCACACGCAGTGGCAAGCCATTAGACCTAGTCACAATGATCCCCGGTAGGCCTTACACACCAGAGGGATAGTTCAAGAGTCAGAACACGAACCTCCTCCTTAGCCAGTCTGGCCCCTTAACCCACAACCAGGTGTGGTTCTTGTGCACAGGCCGAATTCTAGTAATGCACTAAGAGGGACTAACTAGGAGCATCATCTACTAAGCTTTAAGTCTCTACCCCCCTTCCCAATACAATGAGTTCACAGAATCCATCCGTCCATCATATCAACATAATAATATAATAAAGAACTAATCTATCTCATAGAGTTAGGTTCCTTAGTTAGAGTCAATCTCGGGATCAGCTTGACTAATAGGGGTGATTTAATAGGCTAAACCTACTGGTTCGAAGGCTGGAATAAGGTCAACTAAATACCTGATCCTTGGTCCACTCCTCAAATTGGCATAGCCCATGTCGCAGCTTACGCGAGATGCGGTCGGAAAAGGAGAGATCGACTAGCCGGGGTGCAGTGCATTGTGGGAGTTGGAATTGACTCCTCAGGCGCGCGAATCGGAGCTCAGAAGGTCTGTGGGTGAAAAAGGGAATGTTAGGGTTTGATGCCTTATGTAGGCTATCATTTAGGTTTAGGGTTTCCACGACCCTTGGTCTACCTTTAATGGGTTAAAGGTCTAAGGGTGCGCGCATTGCTAAGTGTGCGCACCATTGCAAGTTGTCCTCTAGGGCGTCCTTGCTTGGGTATCGCGTCGCTGCATTACCGCCGATTGGGGCGGCGTACGCTGCGTGGCGGTCGCAAAAGATGAAGATATCGCCCACGGGACCGTATCTTGTCTTTGGGAATGTCACAAATAAACAACGGAGGTTAAGTGATGATATGTTTGAAGGTATCAATAAATTTGTTATGAACAACACTGATAGCCTTATTAAGTGGATGGAATTATATAAAGTTGAAAAGGCACAAAGGGAGAGCGACAGGAAAGCATATGCAATAAGGAATCGTCGAGGACTTAGGAGAGCCATTAAATACCCTCCGGAATTAATGCCTCTACCTAATTCTCCACCCAATTGGTGGTTGATGAAAAAACTTAGAGAAGCGGAAGACAATGGAGAGAAAATTCAACAAGATGACTTCAACATCGCATTTGGTTGTAATAAATCGGTAAGTTCCTACGTGTTGTTGCCAATATGTGTCTTTCATTTGTTCATAAGTGTCCCTTATTGTATAGGGGAATGGAGGTTGGGATCTCCATTCCCAGTTTTCAGGTTGGGTCCCGCGACCGGCGTTAGCCGGGAGCGGGTGACCTGGAAACTGGGAATGGAGATCCCAACCTCCATTCCCCTACAATATAGAACTTGGGGAGGATTTTTTTGTTTCAGCTATAAACTCACCCGTTTCAGCAGCAAAGCAGCAAAACAGAGTTCAAGATGTGTCAAGAACAAAGGAAAACAAAGGCTTAAATCCGGTAGACATCTACAGATCAAATCCGGCAGAACTTACTCAGAGATCAAATCCGGCAACGTACCTACACAGAGCTTAAAGCACCTGCGAAGAACTCAGATCTCTGGCGAACTCAGAGCACCTGCGAACTGATCTGCGAAGAAGAGTCCGACGGCTGTAAACCCTAAGCGAAACCTAAGTTGAAACCTGTGCACCCGGTCACGCGGAATGGATTAACCCTATTTCCATTCCGCAATGGAGGGGAGTGCCACGTGGCGGCACATAAATGCAAGCCAGGAAAAAAACCGACCCAAGTTCTATATTGATATTCTAATCGAATTTGTAGGTTAGGTTTCATAATTCAATGTGGGCATATGGTCAACATTTTCGAGTTGATGGCATTGACAAAGCTCGCATTACTTTTGATTCCGGAATCATTGCTTCAGTTAACCGGAGAAATTGAATATGTTGGGGTTATTACTGATATCATTGATGTGGACTTCCGATCATTTCGACAAACAATACTAAAGGCCAAATGGTTTAAACCTCTATACCGTGGAAGAAACCAAACAATGAGACCACATCCATGTGGATTTTTTGAAGTTGACTCCACGCATGTCTTAGTAGATATCAGTGAGCCATATGTGTATCCACATCAAGTTCAACAAGTTTTCTTCCATGCCAATCCTCAAAACAATGGATGGTGGATGGTAATTCCTACGGAACCAACATCACGTCGATACATTTGCAATGCAATCATCCAAGAGGGAGGGGACGAACATGAGCAAGTAGTACAATATGAGGAAGAAATAGAAATTGTGGAGCCACACATTGGAGAAGATTATGAAACTCAAGCGGGAACAAGCAATGAAAACTATGAAGCTGAAGAGGGAACAAGTTTGAGCTCACCAATGCTCTCGCCAGTGGCACATGAAGATTATGTTGAAGAGGAAGAAAATATCGAGCCTCAGTATCCAAGACGGAGGGTACTTCACACTGACCCCGAATTTTGGTCCACAGTTGTTTTTTACTTGTACGGAAGTGTTGTTTTATGCCAAAAACAACACCAAAATGGCCCCAAAAGTCCACGTGGCCCGTTTATCCGGATTTGCACAAAGAGACAGTGGTTTTTTGGAAAAAAATCCCACGGTGGTTTTTCTGGCACTTTTTTGTTTTTTTGTCAACGTGTCCTTTTTTTCACTGTTGTTTTTACTGAACTTTTTTGACGTGTAGTTTTTTTCTTACTTGCTGTTTTTTTAAGGAGCCACGCGTTGTTTATCTTCCAAAAAACACATGTAGGTTTAAATATTAGTACACGTGAAAAACCGAAAAAAAATAGTTATTTTTTCCTTTTCAATATGTGTTGTTTTGTGATCTCCACTTGTGTTGTTTTGTTTTCTCCACTTGTAGTTTTTTAAAGTCGACATTGTTTTCCCAAAAAAGGATATGTAATTTTCAAGAAATTCATATGTATTATTTTAAAAATAATTGTTGTTTTCAAATGTTTCCAATTTTCTATATGTTGATATCTTGTCTCCATATGTAGTTTTTAAGAGGTGCCATTGTTTTCCATTATTGTTTTCCTCATGAAAATATAGGTAATTTAAAAAAAAATCTACAATGGTCTTTTGAGAAAAAAATTCGTATATTGTTTTTACACAATATGGTATGTAGTTACTAAAGTTATTTTTAAATAAAAAAGCATTATTATGACATATAAAAAAAAATAAATGTTGTTTTTAATATGTCTAACCAATTATGTAATGACACGTGGCATATATTTTAAAAAAGATAAAAAAAAATCCAGTATTCACTAGAATCTAGAAGGCAATATAATCATATTTTATTTTAAACATGACATCAGCCATCATTTTATTATTCTTTCTTGTTTATTCAATTTAAGCCTATCCAAATTTAAGAATTGAACCCATGTTTTAGAGGCCAAATTTCAATAATTATTGTTGTGAAAAACAATCGGTTACAATCAAATTTATTATTGCAATAGAAGTTACATCGAAATTTAACAGAGTTCTGAGATCAAAATTTTAACACGTTGATGGCCCGTCCGAGTAGCGCAGAGCTATATATGAAACCCCGAGCATATAGGAGTTCTGTTAATTCTCGAGCTATCTTGAACGGCGTTTCTATACGCCAAGAACGTAAATGACGATATGATCAAACTTCAAATTCTTTATTCGTGCAAAAATACTTGACACAGTTCAAATATTTGGATATTTGTGTCCCGAATCAAGACCTGTAAAAACAAGTACAATCTAAAATATTTGTAATCAAGGCGACCTCTGTACTCCACATTTGGATATCCTTGCATATCATCGGTAGCTTCTTCGAGAGAAAACTTGTTAGATTGAATTGCTTCTTGCATACCATCATCATGGGCGAGAGGATTAGACAGCTGACACTCCCCTTTACGGATCGACAGCTCCAACGATAAGATGATGATGGTAAGAACTTTTAGCTCACAAATCCGGTAAGAATCGCCTGTGGTTGATAAGCTGAAACCCTAAACAGCAGTTATTTGTAACTAAACAACAGTTATTTGTAATCAGATGGTAAGAATCCCCGGTATACCGCAAAGACAAATGCTCAATGAATTCTCTTACCTCATCCAGCCCCAAATCAGTTGTTTCCAATAATATTCCCTTTCGAAATACGAATCCAGGCAGCTTCTGGAACTAGCAGAGTATTCATGGGCGCCAAAAGCATACTCTACTCCATGTGCCGCAGGGGCAGAGCGCCATTGCCGGATTTGGTATCGCCATAGCCAAGCAGAGGCATTTTTCTGGAGGGAACAAGGAGCGGCCAATACGAGATATGCGCGGTGAGCTACAAGGTCGCATTTTCGCATCGCGGCATATGGCCCGGTCGAATCCGTGGAGGCCGCCGGTGACTGAGGGGATCGATCCGTAGGTCGGATCACCACTAAAGCAGGGCAGCATGCACAAGGTGCATGCCGAAAAGCGCCATAGCCATTCGAAGGCGCCATGTTGGAAGGCGCCATAGCCATTCGAGGGAACAAGGCGGCAGGGAGGGAAAGGAAAAACACAAGTCGCAGTGTTAATCTCAGGCAACCAATGAAATTACAAGACATGGATCGACATCTTAGCCATTGATCTCACCGCCAATCTCCACCGGCCAATTCTAAGGGCCAATCGTAGAATAGGATCGGAGATCAACATCTATGCCATCCATCTAAGCCATTGGTTAAACTATTTGCTTGATGCATATTTAAACTCAAAAATACTAGGGAAATTGTTTTAAAATGTCCCATATTTCTTGATACTTATGAAAATGCCCCTATATTATAAGAAATTGCCAAATTACCCCTAATAGGGAACGTCAAACTGGATGACGAGCAAAAGCGATGGAGACGGACGAGTTCTAGAGTATGTCCCAACGACCTTGATGCAACAAAAAACGGAGGGATTACTCCATACTCCTCCAATGAATTGACATTATTAAAAACTTTATAGCCGAGAAGCGGCATCACTGCGCTCATTTAACTTGTAGAGATTGTCGGAAACCTCTATGTGTTGGCATCTTTTTTCAATTGAAACTGACAGCGGACCAATTTCTAAGATCAAGAATTATCATCTACAATGATAATCCTCTTCAAATCTCCATTATGTTTTGATAAAATCCTTGATGCCGCCCTCTGAACAAGTGTTCTTGAACAATCTGCAGGAAATAAATTCACAAGGATCAACTACGTATATTGCAAAGATTCGTGTTTAACCGCTCGCAATCCAAGTGAACAAGATAATTTCATAAATGTTTATCATATTTTGCGAAATTGGTGTGCAGTCGCCTATTCCACATTACAAACTTCACTTTGAACCCTATCATATGAATTAATATGGAAGTCGAATAATAACAAATGAAGCTCGTGCACATTTATTTCCTGAAGGCATAAAATGCAAATTTGACCTGGTGTGGAAGTAGACAATCATTAGTCGTTTTGAACATGATCTTGCATAGTATATCACTTAGAGGGACGGTGTTGACGCCAGAAGACAGACCCTTAACACCTTCTGGAAAGTAGTTTGTCTCAAATGTCCTCTCCATATGGTCCTGGCAACGAATGAGCATCTCCCGCAATCCATAAATTGGCTCTTCTAATAGACTCAGAACATCGACTTAGGTGGCATGTTGGAGCCTAGGTGGCATGTTTGAGCCTTGGTGGTACGTTGGAGCCTAGGTGGCATGTTGGAGCCTAGGTGGCATGCTTGAGCCTAGGTGGGATGTTGGAGCCCGCAAGCATGTTTGAGGCACCTTGGCATCTTAGGTGGCATGTTGGAGCCTAGGTGGCATGTTGGAGCCCTTGTGGCATGTTTGAGCCACCTTGGAATGTTTGAGCCAACTAGCTAGCATGTTGGAACCCATGTGGCATGTTTGGGCCACCTTGGCACGCTAGAGCCTAGGTGGCATGTTGGAGCCAACGTGATGTTTGAGCCACCTTGGCATATTTGGGCCTAGGTGGCATGTTGGAGCCTAGGTGGCACGTTGGAGACTATGTGGCATGTTGGAGCCTAGGTGGCATGTTCGAGACTATGTGGCATGTTGGAAACTAGGTGGCATGTTTCAGCCACCTTGGCATGTTTTAGCCTAGGTGGCATGTTGGAGCCCACAGTGCATGTTTGAGCATGTTGGAACCTAGGTGGCATATTTGAGCCACCTTGGCATGTTTTAGCCTAGGTGGCATGTTTGAGCCACCTTGGCATGTCTAAGCCTAGGTGGCATGTTGGAGTCTAGGTGTCGTGTATTGGAGCCTAGGTGGCATGTTGGAGTCTAGGTGGCGTGTTTGAGCAATCTTGGGATGTTTGAGCCACCTTGACATGTTGGAGCCTAGGTGGCATGTTGGAGCCCACGCAGCATGTTTGAGCCACCTTGGCATATTTGGGCCTAGGTGGCATGTTGGAGCCTAGATGGCACGCTGGACACTATGTGGCATGTTGGAGCCTAGGTGGCATGTTCGAGACTATGTGGCATATTGGAGACTAGGTGGCATGTTGGCTTCACGCGGCCTTGGGATGTTTGAGCCTAGGTGGAGGCTTTGGGCCCGCGTGGCATGTTTGAGCCACCTTGGCATGTTCGATGGCATGTTGGAACCCGTGGTGGCATATTGGAGCCATCTTGGCATGTTTGAGCCACCTTGGCATGTTTGATCCTAGGTGGCATGTTGGAGCCCACGTGGCATGTTTGAGCCACAATGGAATGTTTAAGGCTAGGTGGCATATTGGAGACTATGTGGCATGTTGGAGACTAGGTGGCATGTGTGAGCCTAGGTGGCATGTTTGAGCCTAGGTGGCATGTTGGAGCCACCGGCATGTTTGAGCCACGCTGGCATGTTAGGTGGCATGTTGAAGCCCATGTGGCACTCCAAGTGGTGACATGGCATGCCAAGAAAGCAAGGCCAAGTTTTGACTAGGCCAAAATGAAAAGATGCCCATCTCTCGGGTCTTTTATTGGGTGATGTTGGCAAATTTTGGATGACATGGCTAGATGGTGGTGACATGGACATGATGACTAGGACTCTATGCAAGAAATATGATAACCTTTGAACTGGAAGGTTTTAGGGCTCGCCTTCCGTCAAGGCCAACGCCCCCCACTACCTCATGACATTGTGCAAGATCCCGGTCCAATCTGGCTAGGGTATGGCCTCCAAAATGCAAACCCCGTGGCTTGCCGTGTTATTGTAGGGTTTACGTTATGGAGGCCAAAACGGGTCGGGCTTGCACTTGGGATCCGTGTACCTTTTTGAACATGCATGCAGAGCCATGGCAACTGAATAATGGACTTTGGATCTATTGGCGATCCCGAATCATTTCAGAAAAATTTGCTACTACAAAATGTGTTCTTGACTTCTAATTGCGACATTGGGAGGAGGATAAATCCAAACCCCATTTCGTCAGGCTTATTGCTTGTTTTCAACTGCAGCTTCTCGACCATGCCTCAAGTGCAACTGAATAAAACTCGACCTCCATAACGTAAACCCTACAATAACCTAGCAACGCACAGGGTTTACGTTTTGGAGGCCAAAACGTAGTCGACTTCTTTGATAACTAGGTGGACCATTTCTAAACATGCATGGGGAGCCATGAGAACTGAAATAACAGAGTTTCGATCTATTGGCGAACCCGAGTGATCCCAAACAATTTTGCTACTGCATAAGGTGCTCTAGACTTTTAATTGCAAAACTAGGAGGAGATTAAATCCAAACCCCATTGTGGCAGTTTCTACTGCCTCGTGTTTTCAAACGCAGCTGCTCGACCATGTCCCAAGTGCAACGGACCAAAGCCCGACCTCCATAACGTAAACCCTACAATAACCGGCAAGGCATGTGGTTTACGTTTTGGAGGCCATACCCTAGTCAGATTGGACCAGGATCTTGCACAATGTCATGAGGTAGTGGGAGGGCGTTGACGCCAGAAGACGGAGCCCTAAAACCTTCCAGAAGCAGTTCGACCCAAAGGTCCTCTCTGGAAGGTCCCTGGCCACGAACGGGCAACTCTCCCACCCCGGAACTGTGATCTGACTCTGCCAACGGATTTGAAACATCGACATTACCCTGGAGACCAAGTTTCGTGGGCAGAAGACCACCCCTGCTCCAGGAAGCGCCAAAGTAGCTCATGTCCAACATGTTCGTAGTGAATTGGCCTTAGCGGAGGGTGCAGAATACTGCCATGTAGAGGGTTCGTGTTTCTTTTGCTGCAAAAAATGACCGTGTAACTTGGTCCCTGGGGTAATTTCGTTGTTTCGGACGACATGGCGAAGTCAAATCTCCATTCCGGAGCCTTTGTATTGCCCGAACGACAAAACACTTGGGTTTCTACACGGTCGACTGCAGGACACTTTGCGGTTTGATATGTTCTCCCGGACAGATCTTGAATTTTTTTGAACCTGCTCGAAGCAAGTTACTTGAAGCGTGGATTCAACGGTCGGATAGGGAAACCGGGTTCCGGGAAGGGAGGCATTGGCATTTGCCCTCCCGGAGGAGCACTGGTAGGAAAGCCTGCCTCGGTAAATCCAAACCATATTTCGTCAGTTTCTATTGCTTCTTGTTTTCAACTATAGCTTCTCGACCATGTCTCAAGTGCAACTGAATAAAACTCGACCTCCATAACGTAAACCCTACAATAACCTGGCAAGGCACAGGGTTTACGTTTTGGAGGCCATACCCTAGTCAGATTGGACCAGGATCTTGCACAATGTCATGAGGTAGTGGGAGGGCATTGAAGCCAGAAGACGGAGCCCTAAAACCTTCCGAAGCGCCGACCCAAAGGTCCTCTCTCGAAGGTCCCCGCCACCTGACGGGCAACTCTCCCACCCCGAACTGTGATCCGACTCGCCAACGGACTTCAAACATCGACATTACCCCGAGACCAAGTTTCGTGGGTAGAAGACCACCCCTGCCTAGGAAGGCGCCAAAGTAGCTCATGTCCAACACGTTCAGTAGTGAATTGGCCTTAGCGGAGGGTGCGTAATACCGCCATGTAGAGGGTTCGTGTTTCTTTTGCTGCAAAAATGACCGTGTAACTTGGTCCCCGGGTAATTTCATTGTTTCAATGACATGGCGAAGTCAAATCTCCATTCCCGAGCCTTTGTACTGCCCAAACGACAAAACACTTGGGTTTCTACACGGTCCGACCGGGCGGCGCTTTGCGGTTTGATATGTTCTCCTGATAGATCTTGAATTTTTTGAACCTCGCCGAAGCAAGTTACTTGAAGCGTGGATTCAACGGGCCGGATAGGGAAACCGTGTTCCCGAAGGGAGGCATTGGCATTTGCCCTCCCGAGGAGCACCGGTAGGAAAGCCCGCCTCGGTAAATCCAAACCCCATTTTGTCGGGCTTATTGTTTGTTTTCAACCGCAGCCTTCTCGACCATGTCTCAAGTGCAACTGAAAAAACTCCCATAATGTAAACCCTACAAGAACTCGGTAAGGCAATGTGGTTTACGTTTTGGAGGCCATACCCTAGTCGATTGGACCAGGATCTTGCATAATGTCATGAGGTAGTGGGAGGGCATTGAAGCCGAAGATCGGAGCCCTAAAACCTTCCGAAGCGCTTCGACCCAAAGGTCCTCTCCGAAGGTCCCCGGCCACGACGCAACTCTCCCACCCCGAACCGTGATCCGACTCGCCAAATGACGAAACATCGACATTACCTTGGAGACCAAGTTTTAGGTGGGTAGAAGACCACCCCTGCTCTAGGAAGGCGCCAAAGCGGCTCATGTCCAACACGTTAAGTAGTGAATTGGCCTTAGCGGAGGGTGCGTAATAGGGTTCGTGTTTCTTTTGTTGCAAAAAATGACCGTGGTAACTTGGTCCCCGGGTAATTTCGTTCTTTCTGACGACATGGCGAAGTCAAATCTCCATTCCGAGCCTTTGTATTGCCCGAACGACAAAACACTTGGGTTTCTACACGGCCGACATTGAGGACACTTTGGCGGTTTGATATGTTCTCCCTGACGACATCTTGAATTTTTGAACCTTTCGAAGCAAGTTACTTGAAGCGTGGATTCAACAAATCGGATAGGGAAACCAGGTTCCTGAAGGGAGGCATTGGCATTTGCCCTCCCGGAGGAGCACCGTAGGAAAGCCCTGCCTCGGTAAATCCAAACCTCATTTTGTCGGGCTTCTATTGCTTCTTGTTTTCAATCTGCAGCTTTCTCCATGTCTCAAGTGCAACCCGAATAAAACTTCGACCTCCATAACGTAAACCCTACAATAACCTGACAAGGCACAGGGTTTACGTTTTGGAGGCCATACCCTAGTCAGATTGGACCAAGATCTTGCACAATGTCATGAGGTAGTGGGAGGGCGTTGACGCCAGAAGACGGAGCCCTAAAACCTTCCAGAAGCAGTTCGACCCAAAAGTCCTCTCTGGAAGGTCCCTGGCCACGGACGGGCAACTCTCCCACCCCGGAACTGTGATCTGACTCTGCCAACGGACTCGAAACATCGACATTACCTTGGAGACCATGTTTCGTGGGCAGAAGACCACCCCTGCTCCATCTCCTCGACAACCTTTCTGAGATCCATCTCCAGGGGTCTGGCCTCTCTCCCTCTGGTGAGAAAGCTGCGCAAAGTCCTGGCCTGGTTCGAGTTGGGGAAGTATGTCAGCGCATTAAGTTCTTCAGATCCCTCTATTCTATTCCTTGCCAAACTCCTCTACCAAAAATTTCAAAGGTTATCATATTTCTTGCATAAAGTCCTAGTCATCATGTCCATGTCACCATCATCTAGCCATGTGCATGTTAGAGCCTAGGTGGCATGTTTGAGCCACCTTGGCATGTTGGAGCCACCTTGGCATGTTAGAGCCACCTTGGCATGTTGGAGCCCAAGTGGCATGTTTGAGCCACCTTGGCATGTTGGAGCCTAGGTGGCATGTTGAAGCCCATGTGGCATGTTTGAGCCACCTTGTCATGTTGGAGCCTAGGTGGCATGTTTGAGCCACCTTGGCATGTTGAAGCCCACGTGGCATGTTTGAGCCACTTTGGCATGTTTGAGCCTAGGTGGCATGTTAGAGCTACTTGGCATGTTTGGAGCCTAGGTGGCATGTTTGAGCCAACTTGGCATATTTAAGCCTAGGTGACATGTTGTGAGCCACCTTGGCATGTTGGAGCCTAGGTGGCATGGTGGAGCCCACGTGGCATGTTTGCGCCCGCGTTGGCATATTGGAGCCCATGGCATGTTAGAGCCCGCGTGGCATGTTGGAGCCACCTTGGCATGTTGGAGCCACCTTTGTGGCATTGAGCCACCTTGTGTATGTTTGAGCCACCTTGGTGGCATGTTTGAGCCACCTTGGCATGTTTGAGCTGATTGGGACCTGAGATCATGTGCATATGCTCAAAAAATGGATTTGAGGCATAAAAAAGCAAAACTCTCTCTCTCTCTCTCTCTCTCTCTCTCTCTCTCTCTCTCTCTCTCTCTCTCTCTCTCTCTCTCTCTCTCTCTCTCTCTCTCTCTCTCTCTCTCTCTCTCTCTCTCTCTCTCTCTCTCTCTCTCTCTCTCTCTCTCTCGCACTTGCACGCATACCACCTGGGATCGATAGACTTGTTGGTTCCCATGGATGTTACAGTTAAATTCAATTCAATTCAATTTTGGGATCTTCATAATGCCTTTGCATTCTAGTTTTCTATAAGCATGAGGGTAAAGGGACAATAGATGGAGATATTGCATTTTTGCACCGGTCTTGCACCCCCTCAAGGAATACAAATCAAATTCTTGATGGTTTTGTTATGCAAAAATAGGTGTTAAGTAATTGAAGTAACTTGTCTTACATGGAATACTAGTATAAGGACATGTGATTGTGCACGTGCATCACATGTAGCAAATCAAGTACTCTGTCCTACTACTATAAAGACATGTGACATGGAAGCATATGACATGTAGAGAATCAAGTATTCTTTCCTACTTCGATAAAGACATGTGACAATAGAAGTATTACACATGTCGTAATTCATGTATTCTTTCCTACAATGCCTTAGCAAATAAAGTACTCTGTCCTACTACTATAAAGACATGTGACATGGAAGCATATGACATGTAGAGAATCAAGTATTCTTTCCTACTTCTATAAAGACATGTGACAATAGAAGTATTACACATGTCATAATTCATGTATTCTTTCCTACAATGCCTTAGCAAATAAAGTACTCTGTCCTACTACTATAAAGACATGTGAATGGAAGTATAGGACATGTAGAGAAGCAAATATTCTTTCCTACATCTATAAAGACATGTGACAATAGAATTATTAGACATGTAGAAATTCAAGTATTCTTTCCTACAGTGGATTGTATTATAAAATGACATGTCACAATAGAAGAAACTACAAAACAACAGTGGATGTTTTAGTCCACTGAAAAAAGAACACCATTATCGAACAAAACCATACCTCCACAAATCCACATGTAGGATTCTTTGAAAACAGGACATGTAGACCTACCAAAACTGATGTTTTCAACAGTGGACCAAAAACCGGGGTGAGTGTGCTTTTACCACTAGATAATGATGAATGGGAGGACCTTCAAAATGATCTTTTGGATGAGAGTTTGATGTCCAATGAATAAGAAGTAATATTTTATCTTAAGTTGAGTTCAAACATATATGCATTTGACACAACTTTTTCTTGCAAAAATCATAATGGGATTCCCCATATAATGGTTTGATTTTTATGAATGTTGTACCGACCTTCTTGTAATGTAATTCTCCTTTCCGGGCCAAGACGACTTCATATACGAATTATCTCGTCTAACTATTCGATATGTTTGAATAGATTGTTAAGATGTCTCATGTCTACATGCGTCCGTGTTCCTTTGGTACGTACAAAGCCATGCAACTTCTAGAAATAAGTGTGGAACTCTGTAATGTTGACCTTCAGCTAAAAAATGCCATTTCAGACTTTGTGACGATTATTCTGATGATTAAACTGACGAAAAAAATCGTCAGAATTTTCGTCAGACGTTTCGTCAGAATTTTCGTCAGACGTTTCGTCACATTTTTCGTCAGCATTAATATGCGTCAGACTTTTCGTCATATGTTACGCCAGAATTATCGTCATATTTTTCGTCAGTATATACGTCATATTTTGCGTCATTTTTTTCGTCAGATGTTGCGTCAGATTTATCGTCAGTTTATGCGTCACAATATTCGTCGGTAAAATTATACGTCAGAACATGCGTCAGATTTTTCGTCAGAAATTATCGTCAACTTTTGCGTCAGGATAATCGTCACAAAAATCATCAGAATCTAACCAGAAGAGCCCATGAGAATTTTCTGACGCATTTTCTGACGCAGAACAGGCATTCTCTTGTAGTGGCCAAGGCAAATGGGTAAAGATAAACAAACAAATTCCTGAGCCCATAGCCAATCAGGGAAACAGTAAACCTGCCAATGCAAAAGAAACATGGACCCCTGCAAACTGGAGGAAAAAGAACAAAAATGGAAGTGCTTATAAAAAAGCAAGAAAGCAAAGGACCAAACAATCAAAAGAGAATTTGGAACAGGAGAGGCAGGCAACAAGAAATATCATAAAAGTATGGAAGAAGAAAAATGAACATAAAAAAATGGCAGAGAAGGTCAAGGTCTTGGTCAAGCCTGGGGAGGGTCAAGCTAAGGGAAAAACCTGGTCCAACCAGGTAGTCTCTGTATTACTCCTGCTTACTTGATAAGGACGAGTAACACTTTAACCATTGTTGAACCTTCACACCCTCCAATTAATGCATATCCTGAATTTTCTGATTCAGAGGTATCAGCTGGAGGAACCTTGCTGCTCAAAGGAGACTATTCCAAAGGGGAGTGTGTCAGCCCTATAAACTTACAATTCTCTCCTACAGAGAATTTGGGAAAACAGTTATCGAAGGAGGACAAAGAATTACATGAAGTTCTGCTGGAGTTGATGGAGAGGCAGGAGGATATGGAAAAGGAGGTTGTCCCAGACACGCCTTTAGACCCTGTACAGATTGAAGAATCCAATGAAAAATACAGATTCTTCACCAGATCTCCCATGGAGTTTGAAGACGGTATGGATAAAGGTACTAAGGAAATTAATTTGTCCTCGGAGGGTGACATGGGAACCACTGACCCTATAAGTCCGATAGGCCAGGGGGTGGTCAACATATGCCAACCAAATGTACTACCTAATGGCCTAGTAATTGACAGTAATGTCAATAGACTAATAAGTCCATTAGGTAATATGGCAGGTAATGATAGTGAAGACAAGGAGGAGATTTTCTTCACTCCATCCAAGAAGGAAGATAGAACCAAGGTATCTCCAGGTGGCCTGGGAATTCTAGATGATAGACCAATAAGTCCAACTGGATAGTCTCTGCCAGTTGGCCTGGGAATCCAAGGTAATAGACCAGCAAGTCCACCTGGTCAAACTCAGTCAGATGGCCTGGTAATTCAAAGGAATAGACCAATAAGTCCAAATGACAAATCCAAACTAGATGGCATGGAAATTAATTCAGGTCTGAATAATAGGCCAGTAAGCCCATCTAGACAGATCTTGGCTGAGCTTAATGGAGCTGAAAACCAATATGTCAAGGGACTGAAGGTTGATGGGGATAAGTTTTATACCCCTCACACCAAGAAAAAAGGAACTAAAGTGGTGCACTTCTCAGAGAACAGTCCAGCCTTGAACTTCAGAAGCCAAGGCAAGAAGAAATTATTTGCCCAATGAGGATCACAACTTGGAATCTGAGAGGAATCAAAGGTCCTCTCAAAAGAAAGAGAGCTTTAATTGCATTAAGGGACATAAAATCAGATATCATTTTGCTACAGGAACATAGATTACCTGAATTTGAATCTTCAAATTTAGGAAAATGGATCATACCAGATGGGGATTCTGTGTGGGCTGCAGCAGATGGAACCAAAGGAGGGATCTGTATGGTTTGGAAAGGATTTGATTGTGTGGAGAAATATAAACATAGCAGTGGCAGGTGTACTGTGGCAGTTTTGAAAAAAGGGAAGAATGTCATGGAAATAATTAATATATATGCCTCTACAGATCCAGCTGAGAAAGAGGAACAATGGATGCAAATAGATACTTAAATCCAAGCTCATCACATTAAGAACTGGCTCATGGCAGGTGACTTTAACAACACACCAGTTTGGGATCAAAAATTGGGAAAGCAGATGAATATGTCCAAGGGGGGAAGATTGGCTTGGGACAAGCTAATGACAAACTTCATTTATATCCCTCCATCTTCCTCTTATCAATATTCATGGAGCAAGAAAAGAAAAGGGGATCAAAGGACATATTGCCTTCTCGACAGATTCTATTTGTGTAATGATGACCTGCAGGATTGGGATAATCTAACTACCTCATGTGATGTTGGAAATTCCATTTCGGATCATTATCCTCAGTTATGGGGAATATGGTACCCTCACAGAAAGTGGAGCATATACACACCATTCAAGTTTAACATAGGGATGCTACAAAATAAACAATTATGTGAGGAGTTTGTATAATTCTATAATTAGCTTCCCAGGGTTCCCCTTACAGAGTCCATGAATTCCTTTGTTCAAAAGTTGAAAAAGATTAAATCTTGGATTAAAGAATGGGGAAAGGAATGGAATTTAAAGAAGAAAAAAGAAAAACAGGAGGTATATGAAGCCATGAGGGAGATCATGAGACACTTATTCCGAGACAAAGACAACCAAATCTGGCAGGCAAAGGAATCAGAAATGGAGATCAAGGTTAAAAAAATAGAGGAAGCAGAGGCTAAATATTTGGAAGTTAGAAGTAAATGCAAATATGTCAATGAAATGGATGATGCAGGGTCAGCTTTTTTCTTCAGGACTGCTAAAAACAGAATACTAAATAATGGAATTGTACAGGTTGTTGATGAGAAAGGGAATTCCTTGGGCACACAAAGAGAGATTCAGGATTTCTTCCATAAGAAATATCAAAATCTGTTCTCCAAATTTGAGATGGATGAGAAGGTGTTAGATGAATTCTTTACAGAAATTCCTAAAGGGCCAGAGATAGATGATGAGGACTTACTGATAGTACCTCAGGAAAAGGAAATAAAAGAGACATTTCAATCTATGACACATGGTAAAAGCCCGGGCCCAGATGGGTTTCAGCCTGAGTTTTACCTAGAATTCTGGAAGATTATGAAATATGACATTATAACTTCATCCAAGGTGCATGGCTGTTAGCCTAAAACCTGGAATTTTAGCCTAACCTCAAAGGAATCTTAAACAAAGCGGTTAGAACCTCCAGATTACTTAGGGTGATCAATCCTTGTCATATGAAACCAGACAATTCATTTTTAAAGTGCTAGTTTTTTCAAAATCACTAGAGTCCCTGAAACTGAAAAAACTGTCAGAGCAAAAACTGAACTTGCTGACACACCTTGAGAGATTCTGAAGATCTGATTGGTGTTATAAGTGGTCAACAAGCAGAGGAAAATGGTGGAGAAGATTTGACTTGATTTGAATAAGGGAATGTCAAGAAAAACGAGGTCAAAGGCAGGTCAAAAAGTTGGCCAGTGCCAAAACAGAGAGCCAAATTTTGCAGATGGAGTTTGATGGGAAATTTTGGGTTGGGATCCATTGCAAGCAACTTCAAAATAGCCTCTAGATCACGTGCAGAAGGTTTAAATAGCAAAAGGATGTTTTAGTTTTCCTGTAAATAGACAAAACCTCAAGAAAAAAAACCAAACTCTGTAACAGTTATGAAAAGAAATCTTTTTATATGTTTTCTTTGAATGTATAGGTTTCTAGGATTTCTATAAGGATGAAATACAACTATCTGAAGAAGATACAATCTATGAGTAAATAGGTTTGGTCTTATTTTGGTTTTTTGCTTTTTTTTTTTTAAAAGAGCAATGCAGAATTACAAAAAATGGATGTACAATGGTGAAAATGATTTTTCAGGCAAAGACTATGCATTATAGCAATGTGATACAGAAAGTTTGATAATGTCAACAGGGTATTACCAAAGTTTCGAAAATAATAATGCTTGAGTAAATATGTAGCATAATAACAGGGGGTTACTTTTGTATTTTTGTACGCTTTTCACTAAGGTTTTGCTATGATTTTGTGGTGTATTTCAATTGATGTACTAATGCGTACATCTAGAGCGCGCATACACAGATAGTCATTTTCATGTTTTCTTTCAATGGTGGGCACCCATGTTTTTTTTTTTTTTTTTTTTTGGGTAACTGGTGGTATATTAGTGGTCTACATAGCATGCAAGCCTCGAAGGTATTAATTTTAGGGTTAGAAATCTCTTTATCTCAGAATTACCTCGGCCCGTGAGGGGGGCTGCTGCTCGTGCGAGAAAGCTGAAAGGAGGACAGTCTGGGGACTTACACAATGTTTCTTCGGAAAATGAAGAACTCAAAATGGTAAGATTTAGTGGCTTACCGTCAGAAGGAAAAAAACACAATATTCATTCGGTTCCTGCCTTGGAAGCTGCCCTTGGACTCGACTGGTGGCAACAGAGTGATTCGCAAATTTTGACATCCCATGCAGCTGCACTTATAATGCAGAGGCTACAAAATGCAAATACAATGGCGTTTTTAGAACAATGTCATCTTCCCTCTTTACATGCTTCAGTAAGCTTGTACATTGTTTCAGCATTTTCTCTGGAGTGGGTAGGCCTCTTTGCAGAACCTAGATGTTTGAACATTCCTATGTTTTTTGTTGCTTACCAGTCTGGTGCATTTGTACTGTTTCAGATGGGACAGGATGCAATGTTATTGGGTGACGTATGGACACATGCAAATCTGCAGCAGCATACTGAAGGATTATGCGATGTTCTAGAGAACTGTGTGTATGTTTAAGTAAGCTATATGAGCGAGGTGTATGCCTCAAAATATATGGAGTTACAGTCTCGGTTTTTACTGTCAATGATTTCCAAATTTTGTAGATCCAAACCATCCGGGCTTGGAGAGAAAGAAATACTGAGGACATGCGTGAGAACTGTAACTGTTGCTTTTGCTGGTCTTAAGTCAGTCTTTGACTGGTCTAAGATTTCTATTCATAAAAAAAAGGGGCTAGTAAAGACCTTCTTGGCAGTTATCTCTTTATCTTTAGAGTATATTCATTCATTAAATCATGAGGAGCCATTACTTCTAGAGGGATCTGTAAATTTTAGGGTTGGACAATCATTTGCAGATGTGGCTGTTCTTGGGCTAAAGTATCTGCCTATATTGTGCACTGCCGTTCGAGAGGAAGATTTTACGGTTTATTCCATTGCCACACTTGACATATTGATCAAGGCTTTCTTGGCTTGTTCCACATGGTTATCTATATCGCAGAGCCACTTCCCTATAAAATCAATTCTATCAAGGTTTGGTGCATATGAAGACTTCCATTATGCAGGAACTATTTTGAGATTATTCTTGAGCATGTCACATCTTAAAGCGGGTGCAGAAATGCTTGCTGCTAATGGTTTTTTCTCCCACCTTTTAATGTTTTGCCAGAAATTGAGGGAGTCTATTTCTGGAACAAATGGAGGATTTGGAGGATGCTTTGATGTTGCACAAAGCAATGGAAAGCAAGAGAGCCTCTGGAAACTTGGTGTGGCTATCATTACTGCTATGCTACGGTCTACAGGTGAGGGTGGAGGATGTAATCCAGTTATTGAAGGTGCAATGTTGTATTTCAGATCTGAGGCACAAACAATGCTGTCTTTTGTGAAAGCTCCAGATATATGGGTAGATAGTTCAGGAATAAAGAGAACAAAAGCACACCATCCTCGGACTTCAATTTGTGCACTCCAAGGCACACATTTTGTTATTACCTTCCTGCATGATTTGATCATTAATCAAACTCATTCCTTCTCTTCCTTATATTCCAGTCAACTCCAATATATTAGGCCACAATTGTGCTACATATCCAGTAAGTGTAGCTTTCATTATTTCTTTGCAAATAAATGGATGATATTAATTGTATTCTTGTTTGTTCTCCTAAGACATATTTTATGCAAGAATGAAGCTTCAAACACTCTATTTTGCTGCAATTGACCAGCCCTGTTATGTTATGTAGCAGTGTAAACAACTCATATCATGATGGATGGTTAACTCTGGGTTCAAATTCCAGACCAAAGCTATCGCTCCACCCAGGAATTTCATACACATGAATTGGATGCACAACTATTCCAAAAATTGCAGTTGCTCTTCTCATTATCTATTCTAAATGTACACTTGTTTTGTTTTGTTTTGATTATATTCGCAACATCAACTCATCCAAGTGTCATGTAACATTGTCTGTTTTTTGCCCCGAAGGGGCAAAAAATTTTTTAACGTATAATACAAACCATTACATTACACACATTAAAATTAAATTCCCCCTTAAACCCCCTTTTGTTTGGGTGCATATTCACACGGGGGGTGACGTAGGGCAGCGAGAGCCCTTATAATTATGTTTTGCACGTATAAAATCAACACCATATAGTATATTGCCTGAAATCTTATAGTATTTTGCAAATCGAGGTGCCTCAATGCTGACCAGGTCACAACGAACCGGGACTTCAATCTCGAAATTAAATAGAGCTGGAATCGAAAGCGTAATGAGCAAGGTGATATCAAAATTTGAATGCGCCAAAATCACGAGGGTATATCTCTCGAGGGGCGTCGATTTGATCTGTAATCTTTGGTTTAAGAACCTTCCTCTCACACAAAACTAGCTCGGCCGAGTGATTTTAGGCCTAATTTGAGCAATTTCTCACGGATCAAATGCCATAGAGGGTCCCCAAGGTCTCGGAAAAGGTTCAGGAGTTGATCTCGGGGGAAAATTGGCGGGATTCAATCAAATTTAGGCAATTTAATTGGCGGATTTAGCAGGTTCCCCTATTTCTTAGGGTTCATCAAAAATTCTTAAGGGTGATATATCCCACAGGCACAAACGAGTCTGGCAGCTTCTGTATATAAGGAATAGTGTTGACCCCACTATTAAATTTACGTGCCACCTTGAGAGGGGACACCCCCCGTGTCCCCCCCCCTCACGCCACGTGGAAAAATTGGGGTGACACGGAACTATGCAGAAATAGATAGGGTAGATAGGCTAGAATAGGTTTTTTATTTTTTTGGCACGCATCCCAAGAATCCAATTTTGAAGGCCTTCCCAAGGGTTTTTTCAAATTTAAAAAAGGCCATGTTAGCTCTTTTTTGCCAAGCTTTCCATCTAGAAGGTTTTTCAGGTCAAACTGAAACATTTAAATTTTTGTCCATTTTGACCCATGGTCAATGAATATTGCAACATAGGGATGGTGAAAAGTCATGGGAAAAAGATGGGAAAAGGGTGTAAATAGGCTATACTAGGGTTTAGGAAGATGAAATGAGAATGAGAAAAGAGTTTTCTTGCCTTTGAAGTTTTTCAAGATCATTAGGGGGCAATTCTCAATTGAAGGTAGGATCAATAAAAAAATGGGTAGTGAAATGATGGGAAAAGGTCTCAAAAGTGAAAAACATGGTGAGAGAAAGGTTATAAAAGGTTCATAGGATATAAAAAGGTGGATATGGAATGAAGACAAGATGGGTACCTCTGTAGCACTTGATTTCATCTCAGATTGTCTCTAATGCTCAAATCATACCTCATAGTGAAGATACATTTGCTCAAAGCCTAATGGTCTTCCAAACTTCTATAAGGGTCTTCCAAACTTCAAGGCTAGAATAAGAGCATGTTTCACTTCCAAGATGGCATCCTTATATGTGTGACTTCAAACTACTAATGAAACTCAAGCAAGCTTCATAAGGTTGAGCTTTGGTAAAACATCTTGTGCTTCCTTGATAATCTTGCTATAGCCTTTGCCTGGTCTTCAAATCAAAGGAAAATGTTAAACAAATGGGAATGTGTCTAAAAGGTATTTTACCTCAAGGAAAAGATTAGGCTATAAAAGGAGATCCCCAATGCCTTCCAAACTTGGTCAAATGTCTTCCAAACTCAAATGGGATCACAATAGCCTGAAACTTTTCCTTAGAGGAAATATGGATGAAACAAAAGTTTTTGATAATAGATGCTAGTCCATGTTGCCAGAAATGGGCAACATCTCCTCAAAGGAAAGAATAGGCTGGTCCCCTCAGGCCCTAATGTATGTAGACTTAGACCGAGGATCTTCAAATATTTGGTGTGCAGTGATGAAATGATGTAGAGTAATGAAATGAGTGGTATGAGTGTAATATGAACTCGCTATGGTGGAAATGTGGTGCGAGCATTGTAGGGAATGAAAATAAAAGGATAGAAGGCTGAAATGGAATGTAAGGCAACTTATAGGCAGATGAAAATGGAGGAGAAAAGAATGAACCTGCATATGACAGTAAATCAAGGTTAGCATGAGTGCCAAGCAAGATGTGGAAATTTATGTATGGATAGCACTCTAGAACTCCAATGGAGAAGCAAGGTCTTATGAAGAATAGGCCAGTTTTAGAAGACGAGATGAAATGTTTTAACAAATGGTCCTGTCATGACAACATAGAGCCCATTAATAGGTAATAATCAAAGTCTTCATCCCTTGTGGTCACATTCCCCGCAGCCTAAACAAAAAATCACAATATTAAACCTCAAAGGAAATATGCTAATTAAAAGAAATATTAAAACCTCAGCTTTTGAAATTATAAACTAACCTATTCTAAGCTAGAACAAATGCTTATATAGAAGTGAAGAGGCTCAAGCGGGGCATGCTTTGAGGCCAATATCTTTAAGGTGTTGAATATTAATGGGATTTGGAAGTTCTAATCCCGTACCAAGATCTGCCAACCTATAAGATGAGCAGCCAAAGATCTCCTAAAATTTGATAGGGACCTTCCCAAGGATTTTCAAACTTTGAAAGCTTCCCTTCATCTGCAGAGATTCCACTTTAAAACTAATTCCATAGGTGCAAACTTGTCTTGTAGTTTGTGAGCAGCCTTTGAAAGCTGCTGCACTCTTAGCCTTCTTCAAAGAAGTTGTAATTCTCTGCAACAAACCTTTCTTCATCTAATTTTAACAGAACTTCATACACATTGCTTCAAGGCTTGAAAAACTCCAACTCAAGCTTGAGTGCCATCCTTAAAGAAGGTATCTCTAACTCGATTTGAATAACGCCTCTACTCCATATACTAAACTGAAAGGTGAGGCATTAGTAGTTGCTTTAGAAGTAATTCTATGAGCCCAAAGAGCATCATATAATTTCAAGTGCCAATCCCTTTGGTTTTGGCAAACCGTTTTTCTGCAAAATACCCTTAAGCACTTTGTTAGTAGACTCGGCTTGGCCATTTCCTTGAGGATAATAGGCTGAGCTTTTCACATGCTTGATCTTGAGGCTTGAAACAAGGAAATTAATAACTTCATTAATAAAAGTAGAGCCTCTATCAGGTCAAAATTTTAAAAGGAATGCCAAACCTAGAGCAAATATTCTCATGCAAAAATCTAGCAAAGAGTATGGGCATTTGCTTTCCTTAAAGGTGCTTGCCGACCACTTGGTGAATGGATCAGTAGCCACAACAATGTATTCATCTTTGGGGGAGGATGGGGATTGATAGGGCCAACATAGTCCAATCCCCAAACTTGAAATGGACCAGGGGAGATGATTCTGTAAGAGGAGCAGGATGCAAGATTCTTTTGCCAAAGATCCGCATTGATGACAAGTCTTTATAATATCATAACAATCTTTAAATAAATGAGGCCGAAAATAACCGGACCTCAATATTTTCTTGGCGGTTATGTGTCTGCTGCAAAATGACCACCACAAACACCTTTGTGATTTTCAAAAAGCACCGGGCAGCTTCATCTTCATCAACACATCTTAAGAGTACACCATCCCTATTTACCTTGCACAAGATGTCACCAACCAAGGAGTAAGTCAAACATTTTAACTTAAACTTGTAAGCTTGGCTTTTTGAAAATTCGAAGGTATCTCCCCGATCATGAAGGAACCTCCTAATAGGTTGTTGCCAACCTTGAGCTGATATAGTTGACAAGTCCTGCTCATTTAAAAACAAGGTTAGTCATTTCTTCTTCTTGTATCAACTCCTCATGTTCAAAGTAGGCAAAGCAGGCAAGTATAAACTTCGGGTTGTTCAATACATGAATAACCTTTTTACCTTTAAATCATAAGATTGAAGCCTACAAGCCCACCTATGAAGCTTAGGTTTTTCTAATTTCTTACCATACAAAAAAAGGCATGGGGTTCTGCTGCATGTAGATAGTGGCTTGGGATTTTTGTAAAGATGACCCTGTCTCTCGATCAAAAAATGAGAGCAAAGAAAGACACTCCTTTCTATCTTAGCATACGTCTCCTCGGTTTGAGACCATTGTTTGCTTGCAAAAGCAATAGGGTGTCTATCCCGCAAAATGGCAACTCCAAAGCAGCCTTTTAGTGATAGTTATGTAAACTTTAAATGGTAATGAAAGGTCCGAGTTTTTAAAAGTGTAGAATGGCAAATAGCCTCTATGATCTGCAAAAAAGCTTTTTCACACTCATCAGTCCAAACAACAGGCCTATATTTACTTTCTCGTTTACTAACTTGGCCTACTCTAGTCAACTTAGAGATAGGACTAATAAGGTGAGAGAAATTAGGCACATACACTCTTAAAAAAGAGGTCATTCCCATAAATCCCTTGACTTCTTTAATTGTCCTGGGTGTTTGAAGCTTTTTTAAAGCTATGATCTTCTCTTCAGCTACTTGAAGGCCTTTAGCAGAAACCTCATGGCCTAAGAGCTGGCCTTTGGATGCCAAAAGATGCACTTTTTGGGTTTAGATTAACTCCAGTTTGTCTCGCACAATGTAAATATCCTTGTTAGCTCAAAATATGATCACTTGTACCAAGTACCTAAGCATAAATCATCAAGATAAACTCTGAATTGCTCAGAGTCATGTTTGCAAAGACAAGATCCATAGCTCTCTCAAATGTAGCGAGGGGCATTCATTAAGCCAAAAGGCATCCTTTTCATTGCATAAGTTCCCCATGGAGTAATGAAGGATGTCTTTGGCTGATCTTCCTTTTTGATGCTAATCTGATTAAAACCAGAGAAACCATCCAAAATGAGTACATAGACTTGCCGACCCCAACGCATAAAGTATTTCTTCCAAAAAGGCAAAGGGTAACAATCTTTGACAAGTAGCTTTATTTAGATCTCTATAATCCACACATATTCTTAGAGAACCATTCTTTTTAGAACTGGAACAATACAAGAAACCCAAGAAGGGTTCACAATGTCAACTATCAAACTCGACTCCCGCATTTTGAATAATTCACCGCTTGATAAGATCTAAAAGTGAGGAATTAATTCTTCTCAATCTCTTGCATGACAGGGTTTAGTATCTTCACGAACTTTTATCTCAAACTCACAAATGCTCCTATCAACCCCTTTCAATTCTGAATATTCCCATGCAAAAACATCTACCCAATCTTCAAAGTACTTAATCATTTTACCTTTGCAATCTTCATCATATAGATCTCCCATTTGCAAAGTCCTGGACATACCTCCTTTGTGCACTTCAAGTTCTTTGTGTGATTCCTCTTGTGCTAGGTTGATGGTCAAGATAGGATGAAACTGAGAGAGTTCATCTTCATCTAGGACATCTTCCTTGATAGCTCCCTCAGAGAGATGCTCTAAGAGTGTTTTCCTGCACAAAGAATCAGCCTCAAAGTTTTTAGACCTTGGAATATGATAAATTTCCCAATGATCAAAAAAAGTTAGCAATTCTCGAGCTTGTGTGTTCAGATCCTCCATATCTTGATGTTTTGTTTGGTATTCTCCCAGAATCTGTTTGCAAACAAGTTGTGAGTCTCCATAGATAACAATATGGGAAATATTCATAAACCTTGCTTCCTGTAGGCCTGCAATGAGGGCCCTATATTCTGCTGCATTAGAAGAAATATTAGGATGGATTCTCCCTATCTTAGTCATCAGCTTAAGATCTGCATCCTTCAGAATAGCAGCAGAAGAAGCAATCCCTAATTTCTTAGACATACCTCCATCAAACCAAAGGTAGGCCTTGTTTTCTTTTGGATCAGGGGACTCTACATGAGCAAAGTTGATAACTTCTGCATTTATATCAACATCTAGACCTAAACTGTAAACTCCTAACTCCTCTTCCTGCAAAATATCCACATCTATGAATCTAATGTTAGCAGAAGGGTCAGTTTGGTTTACCAGTTTAATGGAAGTTGCTCCATTTGAAATAGTGCAAATACCTTCAGACCATATAGGCCTAGCATCTACTGTTTTCATCCACCTTCTTCCCAATAATAAATCATAGATGTTAGCATGGTTAACATTCTCAAAGTCAACAACCACAAATGTAGCTAAGACAATGATTCCCCCTGTATTAACAGACACATTTCTCACCACTCCCTTTGGTACTACCTTAGCATTGGAAAAGGATTTTAGAACAATAGAAGTGTTGTCTTCTACTTTGAGATTCAGTGTTTTCATAACATGATAAGGCATGACATTTAGGGAGGAACCTCCATCCAACAAAACTTTATCTAAATGGGAGGTACCTATAGTAGCACTACAAATAAAAGCACCCGGATCTTCAGTGTGCTCAGGTAAGGTTACAGAAACGTTGTTGCAAGTTTCTGCAGCAATTTCTTCAACATGTTGGGTGTTCTTGATAAGCTTTTCCCTGTATGATGGTGCAATCCTTAATAAAGTTAGTAAGTCTACAGTAACCTTGGAGTTTTTCATGAGCAATTCAAATTCATCAAGCTCAAAATCTTTCTGTTTATACCTTTGAACAGGGGAAGGAGCTATATCCTGAGGATTTGGCTGAAATGTTACCTTAGGAGCTACAATTGGTGGGACAGGACTTGCGGATGTACACGAATGGAGCCTAGCACGTGTTTGCACAACCATAACATCTTGTTCTTCTTGTTCTTCTGCACAAGTCTCAATAAAACTAACATTGGACACCTGTTTACCTTTTTCTTGCTTTGCAAGTTAATTCTTGACACTGCAGAACTTCTCTTCATGACCTATTTCTTTGCAAAAAGAACAAACAGGACATTCTCTACCAAAATGGCCCCTTTGTGGCATTTAGGACAAGATCTTGCAAAGCAATTTTCAGCTCTATGATAGGGTTTACCACGGTTTGTGCATTCGTGTATGGCGAGCTAGAAGAAAGAGCATTATTAGTATTTTTAACTCCATGCGTTGTTTGGTAACTTCTAAAAGAGCTTCAGACACCTTACTTATCTCAGATTTCACTTCTAAAACCTGAGGGTCTAGCTCTTCAGCTTTTGGCTTTTTCTTTTCCTTCTGAACTGCATACACAGGGGCAGCATTAGCATAATGTAACTTCGTGCTTTCGATATCATGATGAGGAGGGTAGAATGGATCCCGACTTCTTCATCGGGCAAATAGCTTAGCATTTCTACTAAATCTACAGCCTTTACAAATGTCTTATGGATTGAATCTAGCTCACCAAACTTTTGAAGTTTTAATAACTTTCTATAAATCTTAGGCCCGGTCATCAAACCTCGATAAAGGAAAGCAACCAGATGCAAAGTTGGGTGGGAAACATGGTTCCTATTACACACCAGCAAATAAGAGTTAAATCTTTCCACATACTGTTTCACACTTTCACCAGATTTAATAGAAAAGGAATTTAGCTCAAAAACAAGATCCTGGGGTGAAGTAGTCTTACCAAACCTTGATGCCGAAACCTTTGTTCCAATTCATCCCACTTAGTACCTATTGAAAGTTCAAAATCCAACCCGGATCCGGCCTCATCACCTTTCATGCATTTGATAAACTCAAAGAAACCTGGTACCTTTCTTCTTTCCATGCTCCTCATAATATTCTTCAAAATTCTTCAAGAAATGGTTAGCATTCATGGAAGAATCATAACAAGGGGAAGAAACAGGTATAGTGAGCTCAAATTGGTAAGGAGCTTGTGGAGGAAAAGGCAAAGCAGAAACATTTGTAACATTTGGCCGTGGAACCGGTAGCCACTTTCATGCTTACCCCTACTAGATCTGGTTGACCTGTTACCTCGGGTTGCTCAAAGAGCTCAACAGTCTTTCTTGGTGCCATGGAGTTCAACTTCCGGTGAAAATCTCAGTAGAACCTCCAAAATGTTAGCCTAAAACACGAATTTTAGCCTAACCTCAAAGGAATCTTAAACAAAGCGGTTAGAACCTCCAGATCACTTAGGGTGATCAATCCTTGTCATATGAAACCAGACAATTCATTTTTAAAGTGCTAGTTTTTTCAAAATCACTAGAGTCCCTGAAACTGAAAAAACTGTCAGAGCAAAAACTGAACTTGCTGACACACCTTGAGAGATTTTGAAGATCTGATTGGTGTTATAAGTGGTCAACAAGCAGAGGAAAATGGTGGAGAAGATTTGACTTGATTTGAATAAGGGAATGTCAAGAAAAACGAGGTCAAAGGCAGGTCAAAAAGTTGGCCAGTGCCAAAACAGAGAGCCAAATTTTGCAGATGGAGTTTGATGGGAAATTTTGGGTTGGGATCTGTGCAAGCAACTTCAAAATAGCCTCTAGATCACGTGCAGAAGGTTTAAATAGCAAAAGGATGTTTTAGTTTTCCTGTAAATAGACAAAACCTCAAGAAAAAAAACCAAACTCTGTAACAGTTATGAAAAGAAATCTTTTTATATGTTTTCTTTGAATGTATAGGTTTCTAGGATTTCTATAAGGATGAAATACAACTATCTGAAGAAGATACAATCTATGAGTAAATAGGTTTGGTCTTATTTTGGTTTTTTGCTTTTTTTTTTTAAAAGAGCAATGCAGAATTACAAAAAATGGATGTACAATGGTGAAAATGATTTTTCAGGCAAAGACTATGCATTATAGCAATGTGATACAGAAAGTTTGATAATGTCAACAGGGTATTACCAAAGTTTCGAAAATAATAATGCTTGAGTAATAATGCTTGAGGGCAATTCCAAGACTGTATGAGTCTTTCAAGGGCTTCAAAACTACCAAAGAAGTAATATGGAATGATTTTTTAAGTTGCAATCGAGGTGCCTCAATGCTGACCAGGTCACAACGAACTGGGACTTCAATCTCGAGCGAAATAGAGCTGGAATCGAAAGCGAGGATCGCGAGCAAGGTGATATCAAAAATTTGAATGCGCCAAAATCACAGAGGTATATCTCTGAGGGGCGTGTCGATTTGATCTGTAATGCTGGTTTAAGAACTGTTCCTCTCACAAAACTAGCTCGGCCGAGTGATTTTAGGCCTAATTTGAGCAATTTCTCACGGATCAAATGCCACAGAGGGTCCCCAAGGTCTCGGAAAAAAGGTTCGGGGAGTTGATCTCGGGGGAAAATTGGCGGGATTCAATCAAATTTAGGCACGAATTGGCCGGATTTAGCAGGTTCCCCTATTTCTTAGGGTTCATCAAAAATTCTTAAGGGTGATATATCCCATAGGCACAAACGAGTCTGGCAGCTTCTGTATATAAGGAATAGTGTTGACCCCACTATTAAATTTACGTGCCACGCAGAGGGACACCCAGCCGAAACCCCCCCCTGGCCGCCACGTGGAAAAATTGGGGGAGGTGACACGAACTATCTTGAGAAAATAGATAGGGTAGATAGGCTAGAATAGGTTTTTATTTTTTTTTGCACGCATCCCAAGAATCCAATTTTGAAGGCCTTCCCAAGGGTTTTTTCAAATTTAAAAAGGCCATGTTAGCTCTTTTTGCCAAGCTTTCCATCTAGAAGGTTTTCGTGTCAAACTGAAACATTTAAATTTTTGTCCATTTTGACCCATGGTCAATGAATATTGCAACATAGGGATGGTGAAAAGTCATGGGAAAAAAGATGGGAAAAGGGTGTAAATAGGCTATACTAGGGTTTAGGAAGATGAAATGAGAATGAGAAAAGAGTTTTCTTGCCTTTGAAGTTTTTCAAGATCATTAGGGGGCAATTCTCAATTGAAGGTAGGATCAATAAAAAAATGGGTAGTGAAATGATGGGAAAAGGTCTCAAAAGTGAAAAACATGGTGAGAGAAAGGTTATAAAAGGTTCATAGGACATAAAAAGGTGGATATGGAATGAAGACAAGATGGGTACCTCTCAGCACTTTGATTTCATCTCGATTGTCTCTAATGCTCAAATCATACCTCATAGTGAAGATACATTTGCTCAAAGCCTAAGGGTCTTCCAAACTTCTATAAGGGTCTTCCAAACTTCAAGGCTAGAATAAGAGCATGTTTCACTTCCAAGATGGCATCCTTATATGTGTGACTTCAAACTACTAATGAAACTCAAGCAAGCTTCATAAGGTTGAGCTTTGGTAAAACATCTTGTGCTTCCTTGATAATCTTGCTATAGCCTTTGCCTGGTCTTCAAATCAAAGGAAAATGTTAAACAAATGGGAATGTGTCTAAAAGGTATTTTACCTCAAGGAAAAGATTAGGCTATAAAAGGAGATCCCCAATGCCTTCCAAACTTGGTCAAATGTCTTCCAAACTCAAATGGGATCACAATAGCCTGAAACTTTTCCTTAGAGGAAATATGGATGAAACAAAAGTTTTTGATAATAGATGCTAGTCCATGTTGCCAGAAATGGGCAACAATGGCAAGCTAGATATTTGCATCCAGCAATCAATGCTGGGCTTATTACCCTCATACCCAAAGTTAGCTGCCCAATGCATATTGGGGATTGGAGGCCAATTTCCCTTATTGACACCACTTACAAGGTAGCTAAGATCCTAGCAAATAGATTGAAGCCGACCTTAATCAAGGTCATCAACCCCCGCCAGTCAGCCTTTCTGCCCCAAAGAAACATTCTGGATAACTACATTGGTGCTGCTGAGGGGTTACACTGGAACAAGTTGTCAAAACAGAATTGTATGCTCCTCAAATTAGATTTTACAAGGGCATATGACACAATCAGTTGGCAATTTCTGGAAAAAGCAATGGCCCACCTTGGATTATCTGATATGGTGTATAAAAAAGTGTATGGCTTCAACACAACGGCAACTTCATCTCTAATAATCAATGGATCACCTTCGAATGCCATTCCGGACGATTTGGCAGGGTCGATTTGCCATTCCGGAGCCTCCCCGGTGCCCGAACGACAAGACACTGCGGTTTCTACAAGGCCGACCTCAGGACGCCCCGCGGTTTGACAAGTTCTCCCGGACCGATCTGGAATCTTTTGGGCCTTCCCGAAGAGGGGCCCCTGAACGGAGGATCCAATCGGTTGGGATAGGGGAACCGGCTCGGGAGGGTGGTCATTAAGCGTCACAGCCCAGGGGCGCTGCCAGGAAGGGCTGCCTCGGGAACTTTTTTGGATCCCGCCTCTTGGGGTCCAGACTCTCCCCTCTTGTGAGGGATCCCTGCAAGGTCCTGGCCTCGTTTGACTTGGGGAAGGGTGCCAGCTCGGTTGCCCTGCAACGGGCTGCCCCGACCGTTCTAATGCTAACCCTTTGACCTAGACCTTCTCCGAAAATTTCGAAAATTGGTCTGTGTGCTGGAGATGGATTAGGAATCCAGCTGGCAAAAAATCAGAATTTATTTTCGTACAATGCATTAATTGCGAATTTATGAATGTCTTGCCACTGCAAAAGCGCCCCCCGACTTCTACTTGCCACATCGGGAGGAGGACAGGCCCAAACTCCGCTCCGTCAGTTCCCCTTGCTCCGTATTCTCGGCTGCAGCTTCTCGGCCAGGTCCCAAGTGCAACAGACCAAGTCTCGGCCCCCAAAACGCAAACCCTTCTAGAACCTGGCAACCCACAGGGTTTACGTTTTGGAGGCCCTCTCCTTGTCAGATTCGGGCGGGACCTTGCGCCGTGACTTGACGTGGAGTGGGGGTGTTGACGCCAGAGCACGGACCCTAAAATCCCCCCGGAAGCTGCTTGCCCCGAATTTCCTCTGCCCAATGCCCTGGGGACGGACGGGCAACCTCCCCTCTCCGGAATCGCGATTTGGCTCTGCCAATGGACTCAGAACGTCGACATTGCCCTGGGGACCAAGTTCCGTGGCCAGAAGACCACCCGACCTCCAAGAAGCGCCAAAGTAGCTCACTTCCATCACACTCGTAGTCAATTGGCCTAGGATGTGGATGCGGGATACTGTCGTGGAGGGCATGAGTGTTTCTTTCTTTTGCAAAACCGACCTTGTAACTTGCTCCCTAGGGTAATTTTGCCATTCCGGACGATTTGGCAGGGTTGATTTGCCATTCCGGAGCCTCCCCGGTGCCCGAACGACAAGACACTGCGGTTTCTACAAGGCCGACCTCAGGACGCCCCGCGGTTTGACAAGTTCTCCCGGACCGATCTGGAATCTTTTGGGCCTTCCCGAAGAGGGGCCCCTGAACGGAGGATCCAACGGTCGGATAGGGGAACCGGGCTCCGGGAGGGTGGTCATTAGCGTGCAGCCCCCCGGGGGAGCGCTGCCAGGAAGGGCTGCCTCGGGAACTTTTTTGGATCCCGCCTCTTGGGGTCCGGACTCTCCCCTCTTGTGAGGGATCCCTGCAAGGTCCTGGCCTCGTTTGACTTGGGGAAAGGTGCCAGCTTGGTTGCCCTGCAACGGGCTGCCCCGACCATTCTAATGCTAACCCTTTGACCTAGACCTTCTCCGAAAATTTCGAAAATTGGTCTGTGTGCTGGAGATGGATTAGGAATCCAGCTGGCAAAAAATCAGAATTTATTTTCGTACAATGCATTAATTGCGAATTTATGAATGTCTTGCCACTGCAAAAGCGCCCCCCGACTTCTACTTGCCACATCGGGAGGAGGACAGGCCCAAACTCCGCTCCGTCAGTTCCCCTTGCTCCGTATTCTCGGCTGCAGCTTCTCGGCCAGGTCCCAAGTGCAACAGACCAAGTCTCGGCCCCCAAAACGCAAACCCTTCTAGAACCTGGCAACCCACAGGGTTTACGTTTTGGAGGCCCTCTCCTTGTCAGATTCGGGCGGGACCTTGCGCCGTGACTTGACGTGGAGTGGGGGTGTTGACGCCAGAGCACGGACCCTAAAATCCCCGAGATTCTAATGAGCGTCCTGTGCAATGCAGCCTGCTTAGTGACCATGTCACGGTCAATTTCTCCAAAGAAAGGAACTAGGATATACACCATTTATGTTGTCTTTATCTAAGCCATGCAACAGAATAATATTTTGGCGTTCCACCCTTATCTCCATCTTCAATACTTGACATACTTGGCTTTGACTGTCATCATCTAGGCAAGAATCTGCTCCATCCTTTTCTTTCTCTACTCTTTGGTTTTGATTGTCATCAACTATCTCAACATTATCTAAGCCATGAGTTAAATTCGAGCTCCTAACCCTACCCCAAGAGACGGACCCCATCGAACGCAACCAATTCCGTGAGATTGCACATTCCAATTTGAGCATAGGATCTTCAGATTTTGCAATGCTATGTAGATGAGTCTGCTTAATCATATGCAAGAGGAGATGCTGCTATTCCCACTTCAATCCAAGACCAGAGCCTATCTAACAATAACATCCTTAGATTAAATATGAGAATATAAGTATAAGAAATGCTAGAACAAATGATAACTGATTATAAATATCCAAAACTTGAACAAAATGCTCAAATATTCTCAAATACTTATCCAATGTCACTCAAATACTATGATTAGAGTACAAATATCACGCAAAAATGTCGAGATCGTGAGGTTGCCTCAAAGGTGGAAGAGGAACAACCTCACACTCAATGTCATCAGCACATCCAATAATGCCTTCAAAGAAATTCAGCTCCTGCACATAATTTGCCAACTTCTCTCCAAATCTTGCGGTGCGGTATTATCGGGCAAACTATTGTATTCATCTCTCTTCTTCTTCAACAGACTCTAGCTGGTCTTCTATTTCCTCTAATGCTTCATCTTACATATCGCATAGTTCTGGAGGATTTCGTGGCCGCTGGCGGCACCACGATCAACCATACTCTGAAACGTCTTTCCAATGGCGTTATTCGTATAGTAGGGCGAGGCATCCTGCATCCTCACATTAGAAAGAGCTACAAATAAGGGGCGAAGAACGATAATGAACAAGGAGTGATTGCAGAGAAAGGAAATACAAAATGTAACCTTAGATCGCTCCAAAGATGCCTGGGATGCTTGCTAGAACTAGATGTGAAGCGGCCAAGCTCTTGTTGCCTCAACAAGGAATATTTGAAGCGGCTAGGGTTTTGGATGTCAGGGTTTTTGCTTCAATTCGAACCTTTGTAGGTACAATTAATTTTTTTTTTTTTTTGGCCAACGTCGATATTGACCGTTTTGTCGGTATAAACGTCGATCATCGACGTTTATACAGAACGTCGATAATCGACGTTGCTCTGTAATATTTCCGAAACAGGGCGGAAAACCCGTGACCTATTTCGAGCAAGCAAGAAACTTGGAGGAGCATTTATTCCGGCGATTTTTGGCGCCCATTGGTCTTGAAGCCCATTTCCTTTGCCAAGCAAGCTCCAGAAGGTATGTGCTTGGATCAACCATCTCTTTTTTTGAATCCATGCTTGTTTTTTTCCAAGTTTTAGGGATTTATGTTCTTGTTGTTTGTTCTTCCCATTCTCATCAATCTTGGCCTCTTTTAGTTAATTCTTCCATCCCCTTTCCATTTTGATCCCTTCCAATGTTTCTATCCTCATATTTGCCATGCCTTTTTTTATTATTGCTTTTTTGCTCTTCCAAATTCTTGCTTCTTCTTCCTTCTTCCAAATCCCTCCCTCTTCTATATTCTTTTCCGAATTCTTACATCCCTTTCTCTCATCATCTCTTCCTCTATTTCTTCTTCTTCTTCTATTTCTTCTTCATCATCCTCCTCCACTTTTTCTTCTTCTTCCTCCTCCTCCTCCATTCTTTTTCACCATTCGTTTTTCCTCTTCGATTCTTCCTCTATTATTTTCTTCGTCGATGAAGGACGGCTTCCTTTGTTTTTGTTTTTTTCTTTTTTTAATGCAAGGTCGATGAACGACCTTGCAATGTTTTGTTTCTTACTTAGTTTAATATTTTTTTCTAACCATTGGATGTCTTGTTTTGCATGCATAACTCCTAACAAAATGCGTTGCTTTTGCGAACGACAACGAACACCTTGTACTTATTCCAGGTAAGAATTTATTTTTAATACGTTTAAGTTTAATGCTTTGTTTAGGTTTAAAAAAACTTGGGGAGACTTGGGCAAGGGGCATGGTCGACTCCACCTTGAGTGGAGGGGACTAAGTGCTTCGGGTCCAAGCTCACCTACTACTCTTGTAAATTTATTTGCTAATGTATTTAGGTTAATCCACGAATCCTTTTTTTCTTTGTATTTTTTTATGCATTGCCGATAAAATTAGTTTAATTTGGTTTGTAGGTATGGCCCCAAATGTGAAGACACAAATGCTTAGTGAGATTAGACGTGTGCTCATAAATGAGATATGTGCCAACGAAAGTCCCGACAGGAGACACAAAGCCCCGGTCAACGTCTCGACCATTTTGTAAAGGCATGTCAAAGGAAGTGTCAAAATGAGTTAGCATCAAAATGGCGGGGCCGGGAGGAAATGTTGACATCTCTTCTGAACACACATGTAAAGTCAATGCTTGGAAACCCCATGGTCGAACTGGAGACATGTTTGAACCATTCAGTGCAGCTTCAAAGTCCCAATGCAAAGGCTCGTGTCGAGGAATGGGTAGCTAGTTGGAATTCCTCCAAAAAGCGGCGTCACGAGATCACAAGAATGTCATTAAGGATCTCAATGCCGTCGGTTGGAGATAATAAGAAACGCCTTGCATCAAGGGGAAGCTCTAGTGGAGCGGGGGCCTAGCATGCCCCACTTTTCTTTGGAAAATCACATGAAGACATCAATCTTAGTTGAACCCATACCCATAGAGGCCGTAGAGCTGATGCGCTGATTGAAGAGATCAACTCATAGCACATATCAAATCAAGATCGTTGGAACACAACACTTCCAAGATGATGAGTTCTATCTTTGGATGGGTTTATAAAGGGGAGATAGGAGCATGTCATATGAGAAGGCCCAAAAATATATATAACGCTTCAAGAGTCAGCATCCTGCTTGGCTACACCCATTGGACTTGCTTATGAAGTTGCTAGCTCTAGCTTGGGGGTACCATAGGGCCAATGGTGATTCTACCATTTATGAATGGAGAAACACTTGCACACTTGTTTGACTATTTACCTCGGGACCTTTCACGTTATAGGAGATGGTCAAACGCAATAGCCCACGACAAAAGGCCTCCCTAAACACATATCCGCTGAAGTTAGGGCTCGAATGAGAGTTGTATATCGGTATGTTCGAGAGATAGCTCTTGCCCTAGCGGAAGGTGTCATTTGAGATCCACAAGGGCCACTTTACTCACACAAAGCTCAATTGCAAAAGAGTCAAATTACATTTTGGCGACAAGTACACAAATGTTTGGGTGGCAATTGGTGATTGGGATGGCGCATTACATTATTATTGCAAAGAGCGTCGTCCCATGTTGAAGAGCCAATACTCACTTTCGGATGGACAAGCGAAATATCCTTGAATGCGAGAAAAGTGTCTTTGAGAAATCGAAGGATGATGATCGTGTTTGGGGGCGAAATTCATGATGTCTATGCATTGGGATACATCTATGACATGCTCCTTGATTTTGTGCAAGCTATGCGGCGAATGGAGTGGTTTAACAATGTCGACAATGGCCAATACATCAATCCAACACATATGTACCAACGGCGTCTTGACAAGTTGGAGGAGCAAAAACAAGAATGATGGCTCATCACGCGCGCGTGTTCACACAACGATGCAAAGCTTAAAGTTGTTGAAGCCTTACAAAGTGTTGGAATATCTTCCACCATGGTTGTGAGACAAAGGCGACATATGAAGTGCATGGATGCCTTAGAGATGTCAAAGTTGTTGTTTGCGACACTTAAAGAATGAATTAGACATTGTATACCTTGTCTAGAACGTTGTGTAACTAGTAAATATTTAAAGACATTTGTAAGTCGAGCCATGTTAATATCGTCAAACTTTTATTACATCCAATATAATAAAACAAAGCTTGTTAAATGTGCAATGAAGTTTCTATGTAATTAAAGTTTCTTAATTTCTTAATATGTCATTCAACACACTCAATATTAATAACTTAGAGGTACTTGTGCATGTCCAGCAATCATGAGCTTTAGTCGCGTGACCTACTATGGGTTGCCAACCACATTACTTTGGTGGATTGACAACATTCTTGGCGACAACAAACCCGCGTTAAGCCCACGTTTGGGGAAGTACTTGGTTCGGACGTAATCCGCCACCGCCACCTAAACCATTTTCTTGGTTTGGTATGCATTATTAGCTAGGTTAACATTTAGGTTAGTAGTTTATTTCTAATATATTCTAATAAATATTTTTCTAAATGTAGGGTGCATATCCACCATTGTTCTTTTCTTCGTGTGCTTGGGTTGCACCCTTATATTTGGGGCTTTGTTTGGGTACCAACCCCGGGCATAACCCGCAGCCCAAGAAGAATAAGAGGCGAGGGCTCATCTCGGGGGCGAGGATCCCACGATCTCAGTATGGATCTCCGTCATATCACGTCTGATCTCCCGGGAAGAAAGCACACCACCCACCGACAGTCCGGTTTCGGCGATCAGCGTTGCGTTGTCGCCTGAAGAATTCGCCGCAGTGCAAAGGGCCCTGGCCGCAACTAGGGCGAGGGGTGTTCCCGCTCGACATAGCTTTGCCTACACTGGCGAATATCAGGGCGAGCCTCAGGAACCTCCCCGAAGGAGCGTCGGTAATGAGCGTCGACGGCAAAATAAGGTCCCAGACTTTCCTCTTGACCCCAGCTAGAGAGGCTTCTGGACCGCCCACTGAACGTGCACACCACTTCTTATATGAGTGAGTTCGTCTTCAATTACGTAATTTATGGTTCACTAACACTTATTCATATGTATTAACTTTGAAGTCGATTTTCTTTGTTGAGTGAAGCGAACACAAGTTTCCGCTGGGCACTACTAAAGATGGAGAGGAATTTCATAGGAGACTGAATGCCCTCACGAACAACATTGTTACCAACGTCCACAAGGGTACTTGGAGGGATGACTCATTTGATCTTGAGAGAAAATAGAACTAAGGAATAGGCTAGAGGAGGAATATCCCGAGCTCAAAAGCAGGAGAGATGTCCACGAAGGCCGTGATGATGGCGAGCTGGTCAACATGTTAAAGCCATGAGGTATTACTTTCCCTTGTTCTTAATCGTGATCAATATCGTACTCATGTTTGATTTACGTTATGCGAACCACGACCCGAAGAAGAGAGGCGATAAAACATCTTGATATGGAAAATGTCCCGATAGAAGAAGCGACTTCGACCCCATTGGATGAGCGGCGTCATTAAGTAGTACATCTCTAATGCTTAGCACAAGTCGTAGACGTATATCTAGATTAATATAAAGGGACTAAGGACTTGTGTTGTGTTGCGGTCTTGCAAGGCCAACATATTGTCGTGAGAGGAGAAGCGGCAACTCGGCCCGACTTTGGCGACAAGGTGCGACCGAGAATCGGGCGTTATGCTACCAACATGGCCGGGATCTGGTGGTTATAGTAATTTTAACAGCTTGTGCCAAACAATCCTTAAACGGCCAGCGACTAGAGATGATCGCGAAAGGGCTAATCGATTGGGCAATGCGGCGGCCATCCGAATCGCTCTTGGTGAAAAGGGTGATGTATGTATTATTCACTACATAATTCTTTGCAAGTATTTAGCTTTAAGCTTCGTGATATGTTTTCATGGTAGGACGACGAGGAAGACGAGAGGTCATACGGTAGCGAAGCTTGAACTCTTCGATTTTTATGTTATGTCTCGCTATTCTCCAACTCCAAGTGTGGTGAATAGACTTTTACGTATTTTGTAGTTCAATGATACATTAACTTTTGTTGAATATGATTTTGAAAGTATATTTTCTCACTACTTTTTATATTTTGATTACGTGTACGCCTCTGATACCTAAGAATATTTTAAGAACGATCTTTAATTGATTAATTTAGATTTTAATTGATTAATTTAGATTTTAGTTGTTTTTAATTAGATTTTAATTGATTAATTTAGATTTCTCCAAATATTTTATTTGATAAATAAAATTCGAAGTCTTTACAACTTAATATGTCTTAAATTGCACCCATTAAATTTTTTAATTTTTTTTTTTAATATTTAGAGACGTCGATGCTCGACGTCCACCATGGCACGCCACCTGGCATGGAACGTCGATCATCGACGTCCGGTAACGCGCGCACCGTGTAAACACCGCCGACCGCGAAACCTCCAGCGTGGCACGCCACCATGGCACGCCAGCTGAACGTCGATCATCGACGTTCAGTGGGCGGTGACGCTGGACGGCCAGCGTGGCATCGCCACGTCACGACCGGTCGATGATCGCCGATTCATCGTCGACCATCGACGCCGCTATTTCGACACGTATTTCGACGGTTTTTGGTCGACGATCGACGGTCGTCAGTCGATATAGAGGTTTATCGTCGACCTTTGAACGTCGATGATCGACGTTGCATCGACGTTCAAAGGTCGATATAGACGTCGAAAAGGCTCAACGTTTTTGTAGTGATATCCTTTAACCACAAAGAGATGTTACAATGAGCATATCGGACTATGGCGGCAGTTTAGGGCGGCGGCTATGGCCGCGCCCGTTTCTTGAAGAAGGACCAGATAGGATGCCAGAAGGGTGTTTTGCATTGCTGCCATCTCCAAGATCAAAGCAGCTGGGATCACTGGTTTTCTTGGAGCCGGTGTTCCTGCTTAGCTTGAAGTTGGCAAAGCACAAATCTTCTTGGGCGAGTTAAAATCCGCCCTTGCAAAAAGTGGAATCGTTGCCACTTACGCTTTGCATGAACAAAATTGTTACACTGCAACTTCATTGGAGCAAAGGGTTAGGGACTCGGTTCAAAATCAAATACCGGGGTTTGGGGAGGAGTCGTTCTTGAAATATGCGGCAACCTAAAAAAAAATAAAAAAAATCATAACCAAAAAGATTCCACAGCATTTTTTGAGCCATTTCCATCAAAATTTCTAGGGTTTTCCTGTAACTACACTACAATATTCGATTATTTCCGGTAGTCTTAAATATAAGCATGCATTTAAGTAGCATATATTGAAGTAATAATTTAATCTATATCATGAAAGTTTAATATCTATTGAAGTTTATGAATAAGCATTATGAATAACCACCCTTTTGGTTGAGAATTATAAATAACCACCATGCAAATTAAATTGGTACGAAAACCCATGCTACAAATCATACTTCGATTTTTAGTAGACAATTACGCAATAGAAAAACAACATGAATAACCACTAGATATTTATATTGGCAGTAAAAACCACCTTGTAAACTACATTAATTTTAATAAACCATACTACACAAGAAAACCAATGTGATCGATTTTTAATAGATAATTTCGGCAATAGAAAACCAATATGAATAACCACTAGGTATTTAAATTGGCGAAAGAAAACCACCTTCAAACTACACTAATTCCACCTTCCAAACTACACTAATTCTAGTAAACCATGCTACAAAAGAAAACCAATGTGGAAAATCATCGTCTAGCATTGAAAAACCATACCATAAACCACTAGTTATGGTGCCCGGCATTGCCGGGCTTAGTAACAATGAGAAGACGTGGCTGTTTCATAGTTGGCTGGATATGTAACTTTATTACTGGTACAATTTGCTCCTTGAGCAATTTCTTTTTAAATCTATTCTACATTATTCTTAGCCCTCAATATATTTGGTTGGCCTTTGTAGATCTTACTCAATATACCTGCTAGTCTTTGATAGGTTCAAATATTGTTACATTGGCTTTATTAGGCTCATGGTACTTCTTGGAGTTGTTCATTATCTTTTTCTTTCCTACCCAAATGTTGAAATAAGGGATATGTTTATCAAGTGAATGATGTGATGATTTTGGTTACTAACATTACTGTCTGGATTTAGTAGCATCATGGTACTTCTCAGAGTTGTTGGCTAACCTCTTTATCTATCCAGTATGTTCAAATGTTCTAAAGTAAGTGATGACTCTAGGAACACATTCAATTGTGGATTAGAATACACTATAATGGCATGACATGCCTTTGATTTAGAAAATAGGAGTATATCATGGCATTGTGTTTGGAGGTTGCCTCGGGAAGAAGACAATGATCTACATTAACATTTTTAAATTCTCATCGTAAAAGACATTGTTACAAACAATCATTTGAACTTAGCAAGTTGCAAAATTGTAGCCTAGAATCAGAAGATTATTTGAAGTCAGTCTAGGATTCCTCGAAGACAATGATGCACATCAACATTTTATATTCCTATTTTATTTTGTAGAAGACAATGTTATAACAAATTATTTGAACTTGCTGCCAAGTCATGGTATTGTAGCCTATAACCAAGAAATTATTTGAACTCAGTCTAAAATTTCTGAACATTTTCGCACCGTAGGAAGGATACATAGAATTATTGAAAATGCTGAGACTTGGATTTATTATTCAAAACCAAGAGAACATGAGTTAGTTAAAGATGTTTGGTATTCAAACGTTAGCCCTTGACATAGCAAATATTCATAGCAAATATTTTCAGACGTTAGCTCCAGACCTAGAAAATGTTAATGTAGGTTCCTGCATTTTTAACAAAATGATTGCAGTGGACGTAGGATTAGCATTCTAACAAAATGATTGCACTGGATGTAGGATTGAACACGAACGTGTGATTTTTCACCTAAATATTTTTCACCTAATGATTTTCAAGACAAAGCGTACAATGGGAATGGCCTGAAGTGAAGAGTTCTTACTCTTCTTTTGCATCTCCATTCGATGGTAGCAATGGCCATAACTGCTTCTATTCAAATAGAAGCACGAATATTGATGCTATCTCTTCATGTAAGTGACAAAGCAAAAGAATGATTCAAGAACTACCTGAATGTATGAGTACATATTGAATTCTGTTTGTCCTATTTCCATCCTGCCATCTTCAGTAGCATTATCGATAAGACATTTCCATCCAGCCATCTTCAGTAGCCGTGTAAAAAGATAGTAAGTTCAGTTCATACAAACTCCTTATTAACTTGCATAAAGTTGCAACTACATTGTATTAACTGAGATTTTGAAGCAAGACATATGATAGCAAAATATTTGCATATTCACCTAAACAATGATGTTTTTCATAAGGGAAGAGCTTTAAGCTGCAAAAAACATGCATAACAGAACCTGCATTCTTGCATACAACAGGCTAAGATAGTATGTGTTTTGGGGGCATCTTTTGTGAAAAGCAAAAAACTCATTGTAGATCAAATTCATTTGTCCAATTGCATGCACATCATCTGCCAAGATCACATCATCAACACAAATAATGAACTTTAGAATGTTAGGATTGCTCGATGCAAATAATGAACTTTAGAGTGTTTGAATAAATATTAGGATTGCTCGGGTGTTTGAATTCAGCTCAAGTTATGTTCAGGAATAGAGATGCATAGTTGCATACAGGAGCTTTTTTTGGCCAAGCGTGAAGTGATATGTTTGTTGGCCTACTTTTAATCTGCTATTTCCAAAGTTTTTTGTTGTTGTTTTTCTGCCCATTCACAATAGTCAAGATCATCCTATTTGCAAATACAAATGAGGAAAAACCCAACGCCATCAGCCTTTTCTTTATATTAACTTTTTTTTTTTGTTGTTGTTTGTTTGCCCATTCACAATAGTCAAGATCATCCTATTTGCAAATACAAATGAGGAAAAACCGAACGCCATCAGCCTTTTCTTTATATTAATTTTTTAGTTTAATCCCAACAAAAACCAACAACGCTGGGCACTTTTTCTAGTACATAAATAAACAAGGTGCTGCGCACGGAGGGTTGCCCTTCATGGTCGGAGAGTGAAGTGGCTTAAATCATAGTTCAAAGTCATGTTTTGACATCATAGATTAGAGTATCGACATGGAACGGGTCTCTGAACTTGGGCCTACTGGACCTGCTAGTCTAGGATATTTAACTGGTTAAGTAGTCAGGAAAATCGGTATGAATAGTAGAGTCGTATGGCTTGGTCATGGCAATACGAATTTTTAGGGAATCAAAAATTAGCATTATATATGCCTGTATATCTACGTTTGTCAAGGAATTCAATTCGATCAGCTAGGTCAAGAGGCTTTTTGCAGATACTCTATTGAGTTTAGAGATGTCGATGGGTAAGGGGAAGCGGACCATTTTGGTCAACAACTGCCAAAGGTAGACTCTTAAGTTCCATCTTCAATGGTTTTATCTTCCTACTCTAGTTTTCATTCTGATGCCTGTCATGTAAACTCTGTTTCTTTAATGGAGTCTTCCCGATGACTATTTTTATTTTGGCGCCAAATGCTGCAGGGGTAGTTGCAGGATCCAGCAAATAGGGGAGCTTATTTTTTGTGATGTTGATAATTCACAAATCAAGGGAAGCATTATATAACCTAAGAGATTATTATTATTATTTTACTCCTTGCATAGTTAAAAAATTCAATAGTGTGTTGCAACCTGCAAAGACTTCCGTAGGTGAGTTATGTTGTCCACCAAAATCCTTGTGCAAAAAGCTTGGCACCATCAAAAAAAGGAATATTTCACGAAAGGCTTGCAATAAACTCAAACGAAAGCTACGAATCTATCTGAGGCCTTGAAAAAAATCCATAGAAAGCCCTAAGGTATGCACTTAGTGCAACTTAAAATCAACTTGTTCTATGCAAGCTGTGGTATGCAATAGCCAGGTGCAGTTTAGAACATTCTCCTTCCATCCACAAATTTCAATAATGTTGTGTAAGTTTAGAACATTCTCCTTCCATTCACAAATTTACATAATGCTGTGAAAAAAATGCACATGTTAAAACCTTAGTCCTAGTCTTGCAGATTTTCAACTACTTGTTGCAGGAAACCAAGGCAAAAGATTCAGTTCCCCATTTGTTTCAGTTCGATAAGCTACAAAATGTTCAAGGATATATGAAGCACCCTTGATTAACAATGACAAAAAGATCAATACATAAAGGATAACATACCTTCTTAAGACGTTCTTCTTTGCGGGGTTCGTATTCATGATTTATATGAGTAAAAAACATTTGTAATTTCTTCACAGATTCCATGAACTCTTTCGCATGGCATTCAACATCAACTAGAAATCCATAAGAAAATAATTAAAATATGGTGCATTTCAACACGGCGCACAATAAAGAATACCATGATGAGATGCATGTCCTGAATGATCTGCAGCCTGAAGTTCCTGAGCTAATAAGCAAGATAGCAGAGCAGAATCCATAGCAGCCACCCAGCCTATCATCTCTGCCTGTGTTGCTGTCTGAGGGGAATCCATTTGCATAGTAAGGCTACCACCTACCAGTATTTGATAATATTTATAACAATTTAGCCCGTAATGACGTGAGGATTTTATTGAATATAAAAAATAAAATAGCATGACATTTGAAGACAACAAAATGCAGGCCAAGCCTTGTTGCAGTCCCTTTTTTGCAAGTTAAACAGCAGTGCCTGGAGCAATTAGCCAAAAATCATCCTCATCTCAGGGGTAGGCTTCAATCTCGAGAATAAACAATGTACTTCCTTCGTGATTGTCCCCTCCAACAATTAACAGTCAGGTACAGAGATTCAATGAACAAAAACAGTTGACGCGATAATAGAAAGAAAAGCATTTATGGCAAATATTGGAAACAGATTCTGGCATTGAAGAGTTGATTCGATACAAGTGTCCAGATCCAATGTATGTCCATGTTGATCTCTTTTGGTTGTTTCTCATTATCAACAACGACATGTTCTGCAAACACAAAAAGCATAAGGATTAGTTTATCCAATATGAACTCCTCTTAACAATCATGCCTTCTCTAAAGGGAAGCAAGGTTACAACTTCTACGCTGAAATTCTATTAAGGGAGCTCCTAGTCTTCTAATGAAGTGGAACACACAGGCATGATCATGCATCATATATCTTTGTTTGGAGATAATGTCTTACATCTGGCCCATGAAAACATGGTCGCAAGCATGTAAGAAGCTTGTGCTGCCATATTATACCTTGGTACCAGTCATAAAATTAAACAATGCGTTCACACTGACCCCAATTTTTGGTCCACAGTTGTTTTTTTGTTGTACGGAAGTGTTGTTTTATGCCAAAAACAACACCAAAATGGCCCCAAAAGTCCACGTGGCCCGTTTATCCGGATTTGCACAAAGAGACAGTGGTTTTTTGGCAAAAAATTCCACGGTGGTTTTTCTGGCACTTTTTTGTTTTTTTGTCAACGTGTCCTTTTTTTCAGTGTTGTTTTTACCGAACTTTTTCGACGTGTAATTTTTTTCTTGACTGTTGTTTTTTTTAGGAGCCACGTGTTGTTTTTCCTTAAAATAAGACACGTAGATTTAAATATTGCTATACGTGAAAGACTAACTTACAACAATGGTTTTTAAAAAAACCGCATGTTATTTACAAAAGAACGACACGTGTTATTGAAATCTATCTATTGTTTTTAGTGGTATTAAGTATTGTTTTTGTAAAATAAGGACATGTAAAAGAGCATTATAATAACATATAGAAAAAACAAGGTGTTGTTTCTAATTGCCTTTTAGCTAATGAAATACTGACACGTAGTATACTTTTTAAATAAAAAAAAGTTATTTTAACTAATCGAATATCAACACGTGGCATATATTTTTAAATAAAGAATTACTATTATGACATATAGAAAAACCATTGATGTTTCTAACATATCTTCTAACCAATCAAATATTGCCACATGGCATAGATTAAAATAATAATATATACTACAATTTAAAAATCAATATGATTGTATTTAAAATAAGAAAGCTTGTGGGAATCTAGTGGATCATTAAGTTTAACTGCTTCTTTGATAAATCATTATATGCAAATAAATACATGCCATTAAAACCATTGGAGGGAAAAGATGTTCATAATTTACATGTGAGATAATTTCTGTGCCAGAAATCGAGAATTGGAAAAGAAAAATACCGATAAAAAATTGTAGACTAAAACCACGAAGTTGGATATATTTTTTTTTTTTTAAGAAAGGCAAGTATTTGCCTAATACAATCTGATCGCAACTAGTCGATATTAGATTCAAATGAATCAATTTGGAACTACCTCTTCCACATACTCCACTCTTATATCAACATACAAAATTTGAATTTGAGAAATGCATAATTTCACTGGTCATGTAGTGAGGAATCTCCCCTTGCCATAGTTTGGTTTGCGATGATCGATACCCCTTCTTGCCGGTTCTCCAAAAATCTACGATTCGAGAATCAACTCCGACAAACTTCATGGCAAAACGGCCCTTTAGGCCTTTCGAAATTGTTCTCAAACTTTGCAAAGTCGCCTATTGCACCTGTTTGCTTGCCACCAGTAGGATCTTGCCTCTGCCGAATTAACCCCCTCGCCATGGCAACCTCCTTGCCTCCTCAAGGCGATGCAAAATGCTTTAGCATGCCCTAAAACAAGATGCTTTCGGTCCAAAAACCTACGTCTTTGGTGACTTCATTCGATTTCCATCTCTCGAAGATTTCGTGAAGAACACAAATGATTGGGCTATTGTTGTGATCGGGGAGGATGTGATTCCTTCTCGCAACAAGAACCGCATGCGTTTTGTATGATCATCCGTTCTTCTTCAATGCTAAATCGCACGCTTTATATATCCGGACAAAGATAATTTGTCCACCGGGTTATAAAAAGAAAACAAGAAGAACGAAGAAGAAAAGTAAAGAGTTAGAAGTAAAACCTAGCCCCTGCCCTTGCAAATCCGGCCAGCCTTGCCCTTGCAAATCCGGCCAGCCCCTGCCAGCTTAAAATCAGAAAGCAACAAAAACAAAAACAGAAAAAAGTGTAACCTGCTAGCAAAGAATCAGACTACGAAGGATCCTCGGATCTGCTTGTCATGCCAGTAGATGACGCCAGATCTCTTTCTGATCCCAAGATTTGTAATGGGAACACCGGATTTGCCATATCCAAGAAGGAAAAGAAGGAAAATAGCCTGAAGGAAAAGAAGGCTTGAAGGAAAAGAGGTTTCCATAGCCGGAAGGAGCGATGTTAGCACATGCCAGATCTCTTTGTGATCCTGGATTTGTAATGAGGACGCTGGATTTGCCATATCCAAGAACAAGCAAGGCCACTAAGGCCAGCCCTTGCCCTTGCCCTCGCCCTCGCCATCGCCATCGCCATCACTAAGGAAAAGAAGGTCGCCATAGCCGGAAGGAAAGAGGTCGCCATAGCCTAAGGAAGGATAAGGTCGAAGGAAAGGTGCGTGCACTCCACCAAGGCGGGAAGGCGACAACCAATAGGATGATACTACGAGGATCACAATCCAAACCGTTCATCGGCGCCAAATCTCGTCCGTTCATCTCGGCAAAAAAAAACCTATACTACAATTTATTTTCGACGTTGTAGTTAGGTATAATGACCCCCAATGAATATTAGTTGGGGACATTTTCCACTTTGAGGGGGAGAGGGGTCTTCCTTCAACATAGCATCCACCGCCATAGCTTCCACCTTCATAGCTCCTGCAAGGCCGCCTATACACCCTTCGATGTTGCCATAGCTTGGCGACATATAGAAAGGCAGGCCAAACAGCGTTGTCGCCCGCCCGAGCTCGCTTTGAATAAAGTCCGTCCCACCATAGTCGAGCTTGGGATTAAACAAATACCTCCGTGGCGGAAGGGTATTTCTTGCAATCTCCATGAAATGAGTGGAGAAAATTGAAATTTGCGAAAGTTGACATGCACATGATGATGTGGCATGCCATTGGTGATATGTCATACCAAGCAAGCAAGATAAACTTCTGACTAGGCCAAAAATATAAAAATGTGCAACTTTGGTTTCCCATGGGGTGATGTGGCAAATTTTTATGGCAAGATATGGGTGATGTGGACATGATGATGACTATGCAAGCTTTTGGGCATGTTTGTCTCCGTCTCGATGCAAAAAATGTAGGGTTCACATTATGGGATGCTTCCCTTGCCACAAGTGGTTAGGATTTTACAGCGCATGAACAAATAGCATGGAAAAGATGATGTGGCACTCTAAGTGTGATATGGCATGCCAAGTAAGCAATTTCAAGTTTTTGACTAGGCCAAAAATGAAAAGATATCGAACTTTTCATTTGATGATGTTGGCAAATTTTTGGGTGACATGGCAAGATGGTGGTGACGTGGACATTTAATAGAATGAAATTCCATTTTCCCCGTTGTGGTTACATGGACTGACTAAGTGAACGATTGGGTTGTTGAATCTCGTGAGTCCGTTGAGGGCTTCTAATTCCGCAACATTTCAAAATGGACTAGAAGGAAAGGAAATGAATATCACAAGGTTATGTACATGTCCAATAATACGGGCGCCTACACAAGGCAAACTTGTGGACCATGATATATGATCAATCCTTGGTCCTTTGTACTTCTAGAAATATTCTCTAGATAACCATTGAAACATTCTTTACAAAGTCAAGTCTACAAACCCATAATGCTCAACATGCCAATATGGCTCAAAACACGCCACCTAAGCTCCAACATGCCACCTAGGCTTCAACATGACAAGGTGGCTCAACCATGCCACGTGGGCTCCAACGTGCCAAGGTGTCTCAAACATGCCACCTAGGCTCCATCATTCCAAGGGTGCTCAAACATGCCACCTAGGCTTTAACATGCCAAGGTGGCTCAAACATGCCACCTAGGCTCCAACATGCCAAGGTGGCTCAACCATGCCATGTGGGCTCCAACGTGCCAAGGTGGCTCAAACATGCCACCTAGGCTCCAACGTGCCAAGGTGGCTCAAACAAGCCACCTAGGCTCCACCATGCCAAGGTGGCTCAAACATGCCATCTGGGCTCCATCGTGCCACCTAGACTCCAACATGAGGCTCAAACATGCCATGTGGGCTCCAACATGCTACTTAAGCTCCAACATGCCAAGGTGGCTCAAACATGCCACATGGGCTCCCAACATGCCACCTAGGCTCCAATATGCCAAGGTGGCTCAAACATGCCACTCGGCTCAAACATGCCAAGGTGGCTCAAACATGCCACCAAGGTGGCTCCAACATGCCAAGGTGATGCCACCTAGGCACGAACATTCCGCCTAGGCTCAAACATGCCAAGGTGGCTCCAACATGCCACCTAGGCTCCAACATGACAAAATGGCTTAAACATGCCACCTAGGCTCCAACGTGCTCAAACATGCCACGCAGGCTCCAACATGCCACCTATGCTCCAACTTGCCAAGGTGGCTCAAATATGCCACGTGGGCTCCAACATGCCACCTAGGCTCCAACATTCCTAGGTGGCTCAAACATGCCACATAGGCTCAAACATGCCATGCAGGCTCACTTAGGCTCCAACATGCCAAGGTGGCTCAAACATGCCACCTAGGCTCCAACATGCCAAGGTGGCTCAAACATGCCACGTGGACTCCATAATGCCACGTGGGCTCCAACATGCCAAGGTGGCTCAAACATGCCACCTAGGCTCAAACATGCCAACACTACTACAAAAATAGGTAGAAATGGCACAAAAGTGACATTTATGCTCCGCCTTTTTATGGAGCATAAACGTCACTTTTGTGCCATTTATGATGTTCGTGCTCCCCAAATGGCACAAAAGTGACGTTTATGCTCCATAAAAAGGCGGAGCATAAATGTCACTTTTGTGCCATTTCTACCTATTTTTGTAGTAGTGTTGGCATGTTTGAGCCTAGGTGGCATGTTTGAGCCACCTTGGCATGTTGGAGCCCACGTGGCATTATGGAGTCCACGTGGCATGTTTGAGCCACCTTGGCATGTTGGAGCCTAGGTGGCATGTTTGAGCCACCTTGGCATGTTGGAGCCTAAGTGAGCCTGCATGGCATGTTTGAGCCTATGTGGCATGTTTGAGCCACCTAGGAATGTTGGAGCCTAGGTGGCATGTTGGAGCCCACGTGGCATATTTGAGCCACCTTGGCAAGTTGGAGCATAGGTGGCATGTTGGAGCCTGCGTGGCATGTTTGAGCACGTTGGAGCCTAGGTGGCATGTTTAAGCCATTTTGTCATGTTGGAGCCTAGGTGGCATGTTGGAGCCACCTTGGCATGTTTGAGCCTAGGTGGCATGTTAGAGCCACCTTGGCATGTTGGTGCCCACGTTATGCAAAAATAGGTGTTAAGTAATTGAAGTAGTTGAAGTAACTTGTGTTACATGGAATACTAGTATAAGAACATGTGATCGTGCACGTGCATCACATGTAGCAAATCAAGTACTCTGTCCTACCACTATAAAGACCCGTGATATGGAAGGATAGGACATGTAGAGAATCAAGTACTCTTTCCTACTTCTATAAAGACATGTGAGAATAGAAGTATTACACATGTCGTAATTCATGTATTCTTTCCTACAATGCCTTAGCAAATAAAAGTACTCTGTCCTACTACTATAAAGACATGTGACATGGAAGCATATGACATGTAGAGAATCAAGTATTCTTTCCGACTTCTATAAAGACATGTGACAATAGAAGTATTACACATGTCGTAATTCATGTATTCTTTCCTACAATGCCTTAGCAAATAAAGTACTCTGTCCTACTACTATAAAGACATGTGAATGGAAGTATAGGACATGTAGAGAATCAAATATTCTTTCCTACATCTATAAAGACATGTGACAATAGAATTATTAGACATGTAGAAATTCAAGTACTCTTTCCTACAGTGGATTGTATTATAAAATGACATGTCAGAATAGAAGAAACTACAAAACAACAGTGGATGTTTTAGTCCACTGAAAAAAGAACACCATTATCGAACAAAACCATACCTTCACAAATCCACATGTAGGATTCTTTGAAAACAGGACATGTAGACCTACCAAAATTGATGTTTTCAACAGTGGACCAAAAACCGGGGTGAGTGTGGTTAATAGATTTTCAATTTGTAGAATGACCCCAGTTGATCTGTCTGCCTTATGTCAGCATGTAACCACAAGAACTATTTGCCTACATCATTTCATGCCTACTCTAGGCAACTGATTTCTCTTAAAAACTAGAAGGGCGCTGGTTGGATGTTGAATACCAGGCCCCTCCTGCTTGCAATCCAATTATTATACCACTGAGCTACTTGTTCAGTATCAAACCCAGGAGCTTCTGCTTAAAACCAAGATGCCGAGGTACTAGCCAGGCTTTGTGCTGGATAGGTCCTTCTATCATACTGTCCATGTAATAATCGCTTAATCTTTTGTAAAAGTTTTGTACCTGCTTAAGAACTCATTATTCAGAGACTTGTAGTTGATCATGATACAAATCTTTCTGCTAATGGTAATTTATCTAGAGCCATATAATCCAAAGACCCTGCCCTCCAAAAATGGTTGGAGGGTAAACTTACAGAAATATTCCTGCACCATTTTTCAGAAAATTTTCCAGCTTGAGGATCTTCAAACCCTTGGATCCGAACAACAAAGACCAACAAAGAATGAATGCTAGGTGACTAAGGCCTAGTCTATCAAGCGCACACATGGTTGAAAGGAGTAGGCCTGGCCTTGGCACAGAACATGTGTATATTCAAGCATTTTCCTTCTCTCATTTCTCATTTCGATCTGCAGAAAGCAAGAACAAATTGCAACCAAGTGTGTCATATGCCACATTCTCAGATGAGCAAAAACGGGATAAGACGCACAAAATTTAGGGTGTTACGGTCATATCTGCTCCAGCCATTCCTCTATAAGAAAAAAAAAAGCCCAGCAGACTTTCCCTTGTCCCGAATGTCCATCCTCGCCCTTGTCCCGAATGCCCATTCTTGCCCATTTTTGCCCTTTTCCCGAATAGAACAGCAGCATGATCCAAGCTTATTCATCAAATTCAAGCTTCTATCTGCCATGCCAGTTAACCGGTTAGACCATCCTTGATTTAGAACGCAAATGACCGCCAGTTTACAGGGTACAATCGGTTTGGAGTAGTCATCAACATATTCTGAGTATATTCCAGCATATACTCAGGATATGCCACAACCCCATACAAACGAGGGTTTGCTTCCCCTAGGGGCAACCCAAAAAATCCTTTCAATTCTCCACACATGTAGGTGTCGTATCATATATTGCTAGCCTCCCATTCTCAACGGCTAATGGCTAATGATGGTCAGAGGATGGAATCTATGGTCTAGCTTCCCATTCTCAATGGCTAATTATTGTCATACGATGGAATCTATAGCCTAGCCTAGCTACAGTAGTTTTCTACATGATTGTAAATGCACTAGTAATGCCGCCCCAAATGCATTAGTGATTCAACTCACCCTAAATTAAACAATGTGTTGCATGGAAATTGACACTTTTAGTGGGCTACTACTACCTTTAGAGAAAGATTTTTTGTTTCCTCCATTCAATTGCCACCCTTAATGGAATTGTTGATAAAATAGCACAGTGGGTGGTCGAATTTGACCCTCTGTTTTCATGAAAAGTAAACCAATATTACGCATATACATTAAAGGTCATTTACTTGACGTTTCTTTACTTGACCTCCCTGCCATGGAAACAAGGCTTCGTTCATTCTGTTCCACGTCCTAAGTTCAACAATTGAAGCCAAAATGTGAGCAAAAAATCAAAATGTTAGTAAGTGAACTTAAGGAACAGTGCGACATATAACTTTTACTGGGCAGTATGAACAGTTGGATGCAACAGATGGATGAATCTCTAGGGTCAACACAATGCACATGCAAAACTAACAACCCATTGACACCTTAAAAATTTTTGATCGTGTTGGCCCATTTTTCAAGTAGGGTCACATCTATATTGTATGTTGATTGACAATTCACACAGTTCGGGCAACGAGAGCTGTCAGATGGGCATATTTGCCCTTTATTCTTTGATCTTAACCGTGCATAGCGATCCTCGTTTGTGGGGTATGCCTGTACAAGTTTTTGTATACTGTATATTGAGATTTGCGAAATACTATAAGGTTTGTGAGAATGTACTTAATAGTGTTAATTTTGTACATGTATTGTAAGTTTTTAGGGGCTCTCGCTGCCCTACGTAACCCCCCATGTGAACATGCACCCAAACGAAAGGGGGTTTCAGGGGGATTTTAATTTCAATGTGTTGAATGCAATAGTTTGTGTTAATTAATGTTAATGGTAGTGATGTGTTGGTTGTTATATTAAAAAAAAATTTGGGCCCTTCGGGCCCTAATTTGGGCACTTCGGGCTCTAACAAAAGCAAACATAGAAAATCGCTTAATACAAACTATATCATCATGTCTTTTTGAACATGCAGCACAACATGGTTTTTATGCTAGGACCTCTTAGTACATTTATAAATATCTTAGCACCTCTTACATACATTTACAAATGTTATACAAGCAGTAAAAAAAAGGTTCCTCAATGTTCCCCGGTTCCTCAATGCTCCCCCGTGAGAACTTCAACAACAAATGAGAACTTCAAACAAAAAACATTGTACTTGCTGACATGTAAAAAGCAAGGTACTTATTGCATGAGTATCCAATCAAATCCCTCAAGCACAACTTCCGGTAAGATAGAAGCCTGCAGTTGCGAATGAAAATTGCGAATGAAAATTATGACACCGAGAGATATCTCATAAATTCAATAGTTTTAATAATATAATAGGTAGTTAGAGGAAATAATATCCAAATTGATGCACATCATCATTCAATATTACCAATATATATCCTGCAGTTTTGGTAAATAAGTCTCCTTGAAGGAAACATTATGACAAGACTGTCATTCATTTGCAACAACATCGCATTGTTGAAATAAAGCACCACCAAGACTGGCCAGCTAACTGCCTGCTTGCAGAACAAGCTTTTGCAGAGGTGGAATTACATCAGGCAATAAAAATGGCTGCTGCCATATTCCTTGCTGCCAAATTCTTGGCAAAACAGGGCAGAGTGGGAAGAAATACCATCTTCATTTCATCAAAAGTGATGAAGAAATAGACGAAACCACATGAGATAGAAGTTTGCTTATGCAAGATCCATTATTGGGCACCGAAAACAAAGAATGCCGATACAAATTTTTGCAAAGAATAAGTCGAAACTGGACTTATTGAAGGTACCGGATGTAGTAAATTTTGTACCTTTCAATTCAAAGTTGGCGTTAAGCGAGATAGGATTAAAAAGCCTTTGAAACATAGATAATGATTCTATTATGATGATTCATCCTTGCTCTGCAGCTTTTGTTTTTTTCGTTGGTGCACGTCCTAAGTATAAATACATGCTATTGTGACCTGTACAAATGCGAATTCATAAGTAAATGCTTGAATATTTCCCTGACAAACAAAATTATGTTGTACCTCAGTTGATCTTGCAAAAACTTCAGGTCGTCATTACTGGCTTCCAAACTGACGCTTGCATTATCCAAAATTTTTTTAAAAGAGATTCTGCCTGCACCAATATATTGATCAATCATCAACATCAACAAATAAGAAAGTAAGACTCTATGGCTTCTCTTGCATATATGTAATGTGACGTTCCAGCACAGTATACGCTCCCAGGACGTATATTGTACTGCCACGTCACGCGTACACGCCACCCCGATTGACGTGTACGCCAACGTATAGCCAAGTGGGTAGCCCCTAGGGGGCAACTTGCTAAGAATGTGCATTAGTATTAATGTGCACATTTTCCAATGTACACATTAATGTGGGCACACATTTCCATGTGGCCACTTGATGCCAAGTGGGCCATACCCATAGGTGCAAGTAATGTGCACATTTTCCAATGTACACATTCATTAATGTGCACACATTTCCATGTGAGCACATTTGGGTGCACACATTTCCATGTGGGCACATTTGGCCACCTAGCCCTTAAAGGCAAGTGGGCCCATTACCAATTATCCCACATGCCAAAAAGGGATAATTGGAAACCCTAGCCACCCCCCCTTGTCTATATAGGGTTGGAAACCCTAACTAACCTAATTTTCGATTTTAGGGCTTTAGAACTCTGTTTTGGCTGCCTCAACAGCCAAAACCGCATCCCAGACTCTGCCTGGGAGAATTGCATCCTTAGTTCCTCTAGATTCGCGCATCTCAACAGGATGGTCGAGCTCAGGTCAGGAGGAGCCCCTCAAGGATCAGGTATTTGGCCAATTAGATAGTCTAAACCCTATTTTAGTCATTGAATCAGTAGGTTTAGCCTATTACATTGCCCATAGCAGCCCTCTAGATCTTTAGATAGCGGATTCTAACTAAAGAACCTAACTCTATGTTGTAGATTAGATCTAGTTCTTTAGTTCTCTGTGAAGTATATGGATGATGCATCTCTATGAACTCCTTGTATTGGGAAGGGGGGTAGAGACCTAAAGCTTTGTAGATGATGCTCCTAGAGTAGCCTCTCTAGCACACTGTAGATGCGGCCTGTGCACAAGAGCCACACCTGGTTGTGGGTGAAGGGGCCAGACTGGCTTATAAGGAGGTTCATGTTCTGACTCTTGAACGACCCCTATGGTGTGTTAGTACTGCCGGGGGTCACTGTGACTAGGTCTAATGGCTTGCCACTGCGTGTGGGCAAGGCATGGGCTCGACACTCGTGAGGTGGTGAATATGACCTTCCATTGAGTTCAAGTCGAATCACGGGCAAAGGCCCTCTAGTCACCTTGAGTCGAAGATTGTAGATCTCGGAGGGAGAGATCCCTACCCGCCCCATCGGGCCGGGAGATGTAACCCGGGATATAGCCCCTTGGCTATGCATCCGTGAGGGCTACAGTCCCAACACTTTTCACCTACTCGCAAAGTGTGCACAAGAGGGGCGGATGGAGTGGACAACCCTAGGCCATGTTCTTATGCCCGCCAAATCCATTGCCATGAATTACATGCGCAATGAACTCGGAGACCCAAGCTTGTCGGTCCATCCCCGTAATGCGAGCCTTGGGTAGGATTCCCTATGTGATGTGTCGATCTTCGTCTATGCAGATATGTGGAGGACCATCCTTCGCGATGGTCATATGATGTTGATGTATGTGCTACTGACATGTATGTTTACGCTTCCGCAGCTAGGTAGGCCCTGAGGGAGACGGGGTGCAATGACCCTTCCACTCTTCCCACTGGAACCCGTTACGGTTGCAGTGTCATGTGGAGGGCCCTGTATTGGCACGGAGCTGGTATGGGGGATGAACTCCTGGTTGTATACGGTGAGTGCACCGTATACGAGTAGGGGACGTCACATGTAAGGCCAAACCTCTTCATATGTGTACTCCAACATGACATTTGCACCAAGCTACAAGCACATGGAGGTTGTGTCTTTAATAGAGGCCTGTGAATATACACCTTCTGCCACCTCATAGTCCACTTTTAGTACCAGAAATATAGTAAATGATTAAGACCAAAGCAACATATTTCTACAGCAGCAATTATCTTTAACGTAGATGCCATCGGTTCAACTCAACTGTTTGCCATCGGTTCAACTCAACTGTAGATGCTAATTTGCTCTAAAAACTAGCTGCTCTGGCAGGGTTTGTGAGAAAGAACCTTGTATTATAACTCTCGTCCAGCACTATGGCATCTGGCAGAACCAGTACTATGCAGCTCTTCCTGCCACTGTGCAGCTCTTCCTGCCAATTCCATCTGCTCTGCCCTGCAAGACATAGATCAGCAAGTCGGCGCTCTTCCAGAAGAGCCGTGGAAAGGGTGGACCTTACATCCAACCCTAAAATATGCAATTTCGACTCTTGCATGCAAAGAGAGGTTTATACAAATATTTTTCTTATACATCTATACAAACACATGGTGTATGTGCACTCTAGAAATACTTATTCGTACGCTCCATCAAATACATCTACCAAATCATAGCAAAACCATAGAAAAAATAGTATAAAAACACAAAAAAAACCCCTGTTATTTTGCTACATATTGTATCTTCTGGTATTAACCTTTGAATTGGACGTTTTCCTCCTCCAACCATTTTTTTCTTTGTTAGTTTGGACAAATCTGGATGTCCAAGATAATCGTCGCTATTTTTGTGCCAAAATATCTAAGGTGGTAACAAGTACCTTCTTTGCAGCAATGACTTCATATTTACACATGAGGTAATAATTTCTATATGTTGACCAAAACTCACACAGAACTGGATTCTCCCTCATGCCTATCTTAAGTGATCATTGGCATGGCCAGGTTGAATTCTTTCATACTGTGTTTTGTTTATCTTGGCTGAATAATCTGGCAGCAGCCTCATGGTAATCCCCATTCCAATCAAAAGCAAGCCCTGTTACATCTTTGCTCTAATAATGGTTTGGTAAATATAATGTAAGACAACAAATAGAGTGAATGCTTTTCAAGCAAAGAGTTACAACTAATCTCATTCTTCATGACCAAATAACTTATTACAAGAAGACCTGAACCAACATGAGAGAGCACTAACCATAGCAGGTTGTAGCGACACCAAAAAGAGCAATTAAAGACAAGATGAAAAGTTGTCCAATAAATGTTGCCATTGCTTCAAATACTAAAACTACATAGATATATGGATCTTTGTACAAACATAATTGTCAGTTAAATTTAACTTCAAAGCTGGTTATAAAAGTTATTTGTTACCTTTGAACATGCCACCCATGCTCTAAAGACCTCTCCAGTTAGAACCATTGGAGGGATGAGGAATGGAAGCCCTACAAGAGTTGAACAGAACAACATTTCCATCTAAAACCAACAAAGTGGACAAAATAAATATTAGTAATACAAAACAAAAATTATATCTATAAACTAGGGTAGAAAACGTACTTGAGTTGTTGCGGGATTCATTTTAAAGATGGCCTCTTGCAAATTCCCTAAAAAGGAGTCCAGGACTAGAGCAGAAACTACCATAACTACTCCAAATATATGAAAATTAGGCGAAGAATGTGCATCTGCAAGGGTGAAAACAACAAGCCCTACAACAAGCATCACCTTCGGAGACATATTCTTGCAGTGGATATTTTCGCCGAAGGCCAGGAATAAATGCTCCCATCACCATAACAGGCAAGACCTGCATTGAAAATGAAATTGTCAAATTTGAAAACACAAAATAGTACAGGAAGCATGCTTATAACCTTGGTTGATTTGAACATGTTGAGAAACATAAGGGACCCTTTGGTGAGGCCATGAGAACCCATGAGAACTGCAGAAAGTTTGACATATGTTTTCCAAGGGATTATGCTTTGTTAACAGAAGTCAAAAGATGATCCAATGTGACAATGTCAAATGCTGAATGCCATAAAATATCAAATGATGACCAGCACACAGTAAGACAATCCAATATATTTGTTTTCTTCATGGCATTTCCCCGCCAAAGGCAAAGCTGTAGCTGATAATTTGTTGACGCAAAAATAGCCATAAGATGGCCTCCTGATTGAGATTTGAAATGTGTACAACCGAATCAAGGTATTGTAGGTCAGCTTTGAAGTAGAGAAATTCAGAGATCTGGTTCCTGTTAGCGGATAAACTAGCTAGCCAGAACACGATAGCAAAAGATCCCCAGCTTGGCAAATGGCTACATTAAGGAACTCTTGCCGCTGAGACATTAACCAATAAAGGAAATAGCCGATTGCAAAGCGCAATTAGTCTAGCATGTATTTTGGGATTGGCCTGGCTTATATCTCTTAGGAGTCTGCATTCATCATAACTCACAAAGATACTTCCTACATGTGTAACATCCGAAACCTCTGATACCCTAAATGGAAAACGGTTGAAGTCGATAGATCCTTGAGAATTGCATGGAGGTAAAACTTGTGAGTCTACAATGCAATCTTCCCTCATGGCTAACGTTTGCGAAGTCTTTGAACATGGAGGATTTGCAAACATGCTTCTCCTTTGAGTAGAGCCAACTGCCACCTTTCAAAAAGAACATGCCAAGACAATCAATGCAAGAATACCAAAACAGATTTCAAAGTCATAATCATTCAGTGAAAAATATCATAAAAGCATATTGGAGTTAAGATTTCCACTTTAAGCTCATTTCTACCTATTGTTCAATTATGCATCGAGCATGGCCACCAGTGATTAAACAACCAGGTACCGTGAAGGTGATCATCTTGCCCGATCTTGATGTTGGGTAAATGTCGATTAAAGGCGCATAAAAGTACTTTCGATCTTTGTCTTCACTTTCATGCAAGCCTTTTCTCGAAAGGGTGGTGGAATCATTTCGCCTTTGCCATGCTCCACATTTTTGCCTTGCAAAATGGGCAAACCCTATGCTGTTCAAGTTGTGCACCTCATTCAATCAGCATTTTATACTTTAAATAGAAGAAGCAGGGGGGCCTTTAATCACCGAAACAAAATGGAATCATGGTTTGTCTCTCTAGTTAATCAATCCAGAATTATGGCCACAGGCAGGGAAACAATGCAAGGTTTTCCAAGAAACAATAGCTCAGGCGAAGACAGTATCTTTTCTTTGTTGTAATCGAAGTGCAGAGCCGTTCTTCCTGAGGTCTTAAACCAAAGTCTTACTGTGACGTTCCGGACAAGATATACGGCCCCGTGGGCGTATATTGTAATGCGCCACGCCACGCCGCACATCGCCACCCGACTGACGTGTACGCCAACGTGTAGCCAAGTGGGTAGCCCCTAGGGGGCAACTTGCTAAGAATGTGCATTAGTATTAATGTGCACATTTTCCAATGTACACATTAATGTGGGCACACATTTCCATGTGGCCACTTGATGCCAAGTGGGCCATACCCATAGGTGCAATTAATGTGCACATTTTCCAATGTACACATTCATTAATGTGCACACATTTCCATGTGAGCACATTTGGGTGCACACATTTCCATGTGGGCACATTTGGCCACCTAGCCCTTAAAGGCAAGTGGGCCCTTTTCCCAATTATCCCACATGCCTAAAGGGGATAATTGGAAACCCTAGCCACCCCTTGTCTATTTAAGTAGGAGAACCCTAACTTGCCCATTTTCGTTTCTAGGGTTTTAGAGCTCCGCTTTGGTCAGCTCAAGAGCCAAAACCGCCTCCCAGAACTGGCCCTGAGAGAACTGCATCATTAGTTTTCCTTGATTCGAGCCTTTCAGCAGGATGGTCGAGTTCAGGTCAGGAGGAGGAACTCAAGGATCAGGTATTTAGGCAATTTAGTAGTCTAAACCCCATTTCAGCCATCGAATCAGTAGGTTTAGCCTCTTAAATTGCCCATAGCAGCCTCTAGAACTCTAGATAGCGATTCTAACTAAAGAACCTAACTCTATGATATAGATTAGATCTTGTTCTTTAGTTCTTCTGTGATGTATATGGATGATGTATCTCTGTGAACTCCTTGTATTGGGAAGGGGGGTAGAGACCTAAAGCTTTATAGTTGATGCTCCTAGAGTAGCCTCTCTAGCACACCGTAGATGCCTCAGGCACAAGAGCCACACCGTTTGTGGGTGAAGGGGCCGACCGGGCTTATAAGGAGGTTCATGTTCTCGACTCTTGAACGACCCTCCGGGTGTGTAAAGACCAGCCGGGGTCACCGCGACTAGGTCTAATGGCTTGCCACCTGCGTGTGGGCAAGGCATGGGCTCGACACTCGTGAGGTGGTGAATATGACCTTCCATTGAGTTCAAGTCGAAATACAAGGGTGGCCCTCTAGTCACCTTGAGTCAGCATTGTAGATCTCTGGAGGGAGAAATCCCTACCTGCCCCATCGGAACTGGGGAGATGTAACCCAGGATATAGCCCCCTTGGCTATGCATCCGGCGGGCTACAGTCAGGTCCCAACACTTTTCAACCTACTCTGCAAAGTGTGCACAGGAGGGGCGGATGGAGTGGACAACCCTAGGCCATGTTCTTATGCCAGCCAAATCCATTGCCATGAATTCTGTCTGCAATGAACTCTGGAGACCCAAGCCGTCAGTCATCCCTTTGAGTCTGAGCCTTGGGTAGGATTCCCTATGTGATGTGCTGATCTTTGTCTATGCAGATATGTGGAGGACCATCCTTCGTGATGGTCATATGATGTTGATGTATGTGCTACTGACATGTATGTTTACGCTTCCGCAGCCTAGGTAGGCCCCGAGGGAGACGGGTGCAATGACCCTTCCACTCTTCCCACTTTGGAACCCGCCACGCGGTTGCGGTGTCACGTGGAGGGCCCTGTATTAGCATGGAGCTGGTATGGGGGATGAACTCCTGTTTGTATACGGTGAGGGCACCGTATGCGAGTGGGGGACGTCACACTTACCATAACCTGTGAACCCGAAACAACAAAAGGGTAGAGCAAAATACAGTTGGATCACGCAAGCACATTGGGACTCATCGATCCCTGAAAGGATCTGCGCCTGCATCTGGTATCACACCTGTGTCTTCTTGTATCTGTATGAACTTATTCTCTGACAGATCTACATAGAATAGAAAGCCTTGATTCTTGGAGTCATCCAATCGTGAAAGTTAAATTTGACAGGCCTTGCAAGTTGTTATCATGGATATCTATATTTCTATATCTTTGGAATGGTGGGAATTTCGTAAGTCAAATGGTTATGTGAAAGATTTACCGCACTAGCACCCCGAAAGTGTCATTCAAGACCCATGCGGTACATTTCCAATGAGTTGGTTCTCAGATGCATCTAGATAATCCAAGGTGCTAGGTAATGTTGGTATAGTGTTTGCTAAGCTTGTTTGATGATATATACAAGCTAGATAGCCGTCAAATTGTTTGAATGATGCCGGAATACTACCAACTAAAGAATTGTTAGAAAGTACTAAAGTGGCCAGATTTGACATAAACCCTAGGTTAGTGCCAGATAATTTATTGGACTGAAGATTAAGTATGTCCAACTTTTGAAGGTTTTCCAGCAAAGGCCATATTCAGGACACTTGACGCTTCCATTGCTGTGCAAGGAAAAACCCAATTCAAGCAAATAGGTAATGAGTATATTAGACAAAATAACTAAAGCATTTGAAACTACCTACTTGTTGCAAGTGATTCCTTGCCAGTGACAGCAGTTCCCACCCTTGGTCCATGTTGCGAATGCAATTTGTTTAGAATCAAAACCTGACCTGAAGTTCAGAAGAGCATTTTGTTCTTCTTTTGTAGAAGCCCAGTATGGCCCAACTAAGATGAGAAGCAGAAGGAAAGAAATGCAACAAAGGGGCAACCAGAATCACAAAAAGAAATGACCGTGGCAAATGAAAGCCTGAAGTAAGGAAACACAGAGTCTAGTTTCGAGCCGTATGGAAGTTTTACTGCTAGATTACTTCTCCGCTACGGAGATCGTACCTATTCCACCATCGGTGCTGGAAAACCCATCCTTGCCCTTGTCCTTGCCCAATGCAAAATTTCCGAAAGCAGACTCTTGCTGCTCATACACTGCAGAATAACGCCATCGCCAGTTCCGGCAGCTGCTCAGGGCGGATCATTCTATGTGAAAGTGTATATGGATGGATGGAGTTCCGATTGGGAGGAAGGTGGATCTTAGGACTTATAACAGTTAAGACAAGCTATCTGTTGCGCTGGAAGAGATCTTCAGGCGATTTACAAGCCGTAAGCGTTTTGGAGCTACAGATTTGAACACCAGTTAACCGGTTTTGAGAGGGCCTATCCACCAACAGAACAGTTAACCGGTTTTGAGAGGGCCTATCCACCAACAGAAATGACCTGGCATTTACCCCCAATATTGGGTTTTTAGCAGTCATTGGCATATTCTAGGTATATATTGACATATACTTGGAATATGCCATAAACCCACATAAACGAGGGTTTGCCCCCTTAGGGGCAACCCAAAAATCTTGATGCTAGGTGTATTTTACACATGGCAATTACTTGTAGTGGTAGTTAAGTGTGGAGAGGCAAAGGGGTGTAGATTTTAAGCGACACATGCATCTACAACATACCACAAACATAAAAATGAGATTTTGTACCAAAAGGTAAAGCCGCATATTGGTTTCTGGACAATATTTATAGCCATTCAATGGTCAAATAGAACTTTGTGTTTTTTATTCAATAGGTCTTATGTAGGTTGTTAAGTCGTATTTAAAGTAGTCCTATAGGTTATTAAGTTCTAGTGAACCCAATTGCAATTTGGTTTGTATCAAATCTCAAGAATTTGCCAAAATCATAGTCAAAATGACCTGCTTAGAAGATTTTGGAGCTTTTTTTTGCTGGAAAAAAATATATTAGTCGTGATCACCTCAAGGACATGTGTTTTAGAGTAAATTATAACTGTATAAAGTTACTTAATTAAGTTAAGTTATAGAATTCTAGCTTTTGTTTTAGTCAAATTGGAGCTTTTGAGCAAAATTGAGACGATGTCTCACACGTCGCGCCAGGACAGATTTCTACATTTTAGGAATCGGGCTGGGCGCAACATGTGAGACCATGCCCAAAAATGCCCAAAACAGCTCCAAATCGACCAAGTAAGGGGTCAATTCTGCCTAACTCGATGAGTTTAGTGGAATTACAGCCTTAGATCACTTAAATTGAGTAAGCCTAGCCCAATTAGGACCCATGTCTCACACGTCGCGCCAGGACAGATTTCTACATTCTCAAAATCGGTCTGGGCGCAACGTGTGAGACCTCCAAATTTTGAACCTCCATAACTTGAGCTACAGAGCTCCAAATCGCCGAAATTTGTTGCGTTAGGACCGTTAGACAGCCTAGAATCCATTTATGACCTCAAATTAGGATAGAAATGTCAAACCCCATCTCAAAATGACCAAAATTGCTCAAACCCTTGAATTGCTTTCCCAAACTGTAGTTTGTTTGTAGATAGAAGCATACCCCATTAGTAGCTCGCAAGTATTCATCTCGGCTCGAAGCTGATGCCTTACTCCTAGGTAGAAGTGCTCAGGAACACCCCTTTGTTATAGTCATCTAGACCTTAGCATAGCAACCCAAGTCCAACTGTTGGTACACCACCTCTGCTCGAGCCAAAGGCATAAACCTTGACCTAATTCTGTGTCCTTCTAATAGAGTTTGACTTATATAGCCGCCACATTGACACTCCCTATTGCCAGGATACCTAGAAAGGAGCTAGAGCCTAGAGCTGCCCAAGTCATTCCATGTGTAGAGATTGGACCCCCCCAAACCAACTTTGCTAGGACCTTCTCAAACACCATGAGGGCTTTGCAAAACAACCCTCATGTCATGCCATACCACACGTCCTAATGTCCATAGACTTGTAGATTATAGATATGTCCCTAGTAATGCCGCTCGCTCGAGCCATCTTGCTTGCTTATAGAGCCCAGAATATTGTAGGAGAGCCCTTCAAGTAGACTCTTAGACTCTAGGATACACGAGCGTTGCTTTCGAAGGACGGGGCCAGAGCCACAGACGAGCTAAGGGCGCAACTTCTTGAAGACATCAAGGTCCCAGCCAATGCACAAACAGATAAGGAGAGGAGACCGAAAAGGCACTCCCAAGAGGGGAAGCACAACGACAAACACCTCAACCGACAAATGAGTAGAACAGACACCACCTACCTATCATCAATCTCCATCAAATGGGAAGAATATTGGTAACCAACGGCACCAAGAATGTTCTAGATGTCAACCTCCCGGCTACCACGTCCACGAGCTCACATCAGAAAGAGGATCTCAACGCCTTCACCAACTCGACGCACATGAGTTTCAAATGGAAGAACGCGAGACAACAAAAAATACGTGTACAGTGAAGATGTTAGGCATCGATGTCGCGTTAGCATCACGAGCTAGGGCCAGAGGGCATAATCTTCCGTCGAGGAGACAACTCATGGCGACACAGGAGCGTATAGAAACCAGAGGGAAGATCACCACGACCTTGCAGCCCAGCAGCTCAAGCGCAACGTCAACAAAAGGAGTAACCAAGCTAGGCAACCACAAAGCACCTAAGGCTGACCAAGATGAGCCTCCAGCTCCCTTTGCACCAGCAGAGAACTTTCATCGGTTCCAAAGAGGTAGGAGACCATGAGAGGGAGGAGACGATATCAAGGAACATTTCCCACTGGGCTCAGACGACACTAGGGGCAAGACCAAGGAGGAGAATATTCTGCTCAAAAACAGAATTCGGACCCGTGAACACCTAGAAACCAAAGGAAGGACGGCTTTACTACGCCAGCCAAGGAGTGCAGACTCGAATGGTTAGGACCCAAAGGACGGAGGAGACGACCTAGCCAGCAGGTACAAATCACGCAAAGGCTACCCGAGAAGGAGCTATGATAGGGCAATGGAGATGACCACACTTCCGTGCACAGAGAGCCACCTCTAATGAAGCAAAGCCCAAGCAAATGAGTCGCGACTTTCGGAAATTCAACCTCGGGGATTGACAATGCCCGCCATCGACCACGATCTCGTGAGCTTCAAGACATTCAAGAATGCCCGATCCGCAAATGCCCAGGTGACCCTACTCAAGCTCGATCAATGGCACCGCAATCAGCAATCTTGCAACAACACACCGCATGTAGGGACGTGAGCGGTTACCGCATTCCTCGCGACGAACTTACACAATAAGGAGGAGCAGCTTTTTCAAGGGATCACATCGACGAACACTCTTCGCAACTTGAGGTGATCAGCTCGGATCGCATTAACGGCTCAACAATAGTAGCAGCATCTCAAAGGAATCCCGAGTCAACCGTAACGAAGAAGATGCAGCAAAACCGAAGTATCAAACGCGATCAAGGAGGGGAAACCCTAAAGGAGTATAAATAATTAGGTAGATCTTCGTAGTTGTTTTGCAAAAGTGGATGAATTAAAATCCCAATGTAAATGATGTCCACATATATAGTGGAGAAACATGAGTTTAAAGTCATGTTTTACGGATTTAGCGCTTAGATCAGGAAGCTCCTTCACTTCGACTACCAAAGGAGGAAGCAAGGAGGCACAACTATAGCCCAAGATCAAATTGGAAGAGCAACTACGAGGGAGAAACGACTAGAGGCCAAGCAAACCTTCAACTCCAAACACTTCGGGAAATGCCCTCAAGCAGAAGACTGCTCGGCCACCCAATGTTAGAATAAGAGACAACACCGATCATGTCAAGATCATCAACGCACACCGGACATCGCCGCAAACACTACCTCTTGTAGCAAAGGCAGCACTTGACGAACTTATGACATGAGTGGCCTCAACAATGGAAGGAGGAACACCCCGACATCAACGAGCCAACTAAGAAGGCAACATCTCGACGACCATAATTCCAACTTGTGGTAATATAGGGGGATGTGCTATGACACGTGTATTAGATGGAGATGCACTTACGAAAGGCACCGCGACGAGGAGATATGCCCCCAACAACTAGGTGATGGCTTCGTCAGGTACTCCTACCAGTAATTAGAAGAGAAGAAGCCGACCATATCTCTGACATGTGGCACGTCAAACGCCCAAGGTAGAAGCATTCGACGCCTTAACGACAAGGATAGCAACTGAAGCACCTTCGGCGAAAAGAGAGTTCAAGATAATAGCCAGGCTATTCAACGACAAGAGTATATCTAAGGCGGTACTTCTTCAACGCAAGGGTCAAGCTGCGCAGAGATAAGGATCCATCATCCCGACAACGGAGCCATCAGGGAGGAGAGTCATGATGCCTTACTTGCCAAAGAGACCGAAATGCATAGAAGGACAAAGGTCGAAACCCGAAGATGGAGAAGTGCTAGCAACCGACTTCTTCCACGAGCTTCCCAGAGGCAACAGGAGGATCAAAACTGACGAGCACAATCAAAGCCACCGGAAGGTACCTCAAGACAAGAAGACGGCATAGTGGAACGTGACAACGTCCAAGCCATGTGATCGAGGGGATCGAACAAGGAAGTTTGGAAGCTCGATGGAGAAGCAACTAGGCGAGGCGAGCCGACGACTTGCACGCGGCCTTGCATGCAACTTGGTGAACCCAAGGATGAACGATTCAAAGAACAACTGCAGAAGAGAACAACTCCAGAGGAGTATAGCCAAAGGAATCGCGCACAGCCTCAAGAGACGCCTTCAAATAGCTTCAAGTATCATGAAGGGGGGAACAATTATTGCCCGAGAACAGGATCAAGAAGCAGACTGAAATGTCGAAGCATCAACGACAAGCACACCTTAGTTAGAATATGATGCAAAGCGGTTGTGCCATAGCCGACAAACATCGGAGGGCCCAAGTATATCAACAAGTTACCCCGGAGTACGAGCCGACGTACAAATAGGAGGATATAGATCGTCAACACCATTGCACCGGGAGGAACACCGATGACATTGCCAAGGAGTAGGTGTCCAACTCGAAGGGAGGCACAAGGGAGACCTAATAGCTCTAGTAGTAATTGTAATTATGTAAGCTATATGTTGTGCATGTATAGTTCCCTTGTTATTTCTTCCCTACCATAGCGTAACACATCAAAGGAAGAGATGTCATGCAAGTTGCAGGGGTGAAGCAATCAACATCGTCAACACTCTTCGGACAACACGATAACGACAAGAGGACTCGACGTATGAGACATCGATGGAGTCGAAGAAACAATATCGGATACAGAGTCATCCTTTAGCTGCCAAGACAAAGAGTTCAAGATGAAAGATCTCTTTCAACAGCGCCACTTTCAGGCATTTGAAAAGCGGCATGCAAGATTCAAATGATCAACTACACCATCAAGCCACCAGCAATAAGAGGCTTCTAGCGAACAAAGTCAACCTCTACATCAAAGAGGAGCCACTGTCAAGGAGACTGAAGTATCGAACTCGGAAGAACGTTACCTTGCTCCTTCAAGCAGGCAACGAGCGGATGAGCTTCTAGCAAGCTCAAAGATCTAAGGCCATGGGGCCTAGTAGGTTAAATGTATGGATGGTAACATCCATATTGGGATTAGAAGGCAATTCCGGATATTCTCGTTGAAAGGATTGCCCAATTGGGAAGGAGACGCATAGGAGTAACTAAAATTATACACGATTGTTAACAGACATCCAACGTATTGAAACCACTTGGTGAGATTGATCTCCTCGCTAAGAAGGAATCACTACTAGGATAATTGTTGACCATGTATAAATCTAGTATCTCCAAAAGAATAATCCAACCGAAAGAAAAGAAGTAATCTAACAAGTCTGGCCAACTTGTTACGATGACATCAATTCGATTGGTAGGAATATTCCAAGAGTTTAAATAACTAAGAAAGGGGGAATCTCTAGAATAATAAAATAATAGTACATGCAAGGTACATCTAAAATAAGAATTATAGTAATCAAATAGTCTTTTGAGACAAAAGGAATTGTTGTCATGACAAAACCTTGTGGTTTAGAATCGTTCTAACTAAGTAGATAACCCATAACTATATTGAAATAAATGATAACATAATATGTACATCCATCTTAGATGGTTATATATGTTAGCTAAGGCTAGTAACTTAATGCGCTAAGTAAGAAGCGTATAACCTCTTAAGGGGAGAGAATAGATATGACGTTGTGTGCAATGTCATTGAAGGGGTGCATGACCATTTTCTTTTCGAAGAAAGTGGGAGGGCTCAATCTTATGATTGAACGTACTTGCACCGAATTGACTGCCCGTAGAATAGAGTTCACTCCGGCAATGGCCGAAGCGAATAGAGCGTAAGATAGATAGATAGATAGCTCAGGAGGCCTTCAACGTGCGAGACTAACGTAGTAGTGAACTACACCAACGAAGTGGAGCAAAACTATGGGAGCAATGAACGACCAAGTCACCTCCAAACTACTCGACGCCGGCTCAATGAGTGGATGCGTTTTAGCCTTAGGTAAGGTATGCGCATGTATTATAAGCCTTAATGTGTCTTATTGATAAGTTAAATATAGACCCTAATAACTGCATAGAAATTGTTGTACGTATATGTATCATAGGGAAATAAGTTAAATAACAACGATAATGTGAAGTAGCATGTTAATTAATCCTTCGCAAGGATGCAATTCCTTCCAAGGATAGCTATAGGTCCTTATAAATATAAATAGAAAATAAAATTCGGATATACTTAAGTGCATCTTAGGGATATACTTCCAAGGGTAATGCAGGACCCAAGGAAGAGAATAAGAAGCACATCTAATTCTTGTGTATGATAATTAAAACCCTGTCTATAATACAATAGGTCTAAATCAGGGTTATTGTTTAAATAATCGCGATCTAAAAGTCGTTAAATATTGCAAAGCTTAGAGTAAATATAATTGTACTATCGGAAGTAATGTATCCGATAATATGATAATGTTAATTCATAAATATTACCTTAGGGTAATTATGTTAATCACATGCATTAAAGGAGCCAGCAAAAATCGGCTCAGGCATGTCGATTTGTGTAGATTAATTCTATGTGTAGTTAAGATTAATCTGCGCATGCAACCTATGCTTGGTATGGATTGCATGCGTTGTTACCGATGATGAGACCACTACGGTGATCTCTAGAGCGTGGTGTAATGTCAATGTAGGCATGACCGCGTTTCCGCTTGGACGAGTGGAAGGTAGATTAGAAAGTCTACTTCTGTCCCACGGAAGTAGACGACCTCGAGAGAAAGGAGGTCATTGAGGAATGCATTGATAGGAAAGGCACCTTTAGCCCCATATATGCTTTGATAGGAGGAATCTATCCTTCACGCCCCCACGGGAAGGATATCCTCCTCCACTGGGCAACTAGAGGTGTAGGCATGAGCGGCATATAGGCATATAGGCGCTGTCTCCACGGCCATAATGGAAGATCCACCCTCTTCCTACGCCGGGAGATTAGCCATGCATCCATGTAGATAGGTGGGGTGGTCACCATATAACCAAAATTTTTTGTAATAATTAATAATAGGTAGTGTCGACCTGCAGGCCAATAGAGCGCTCCGGAGGGCAAGGAGGTCGAACTACGAAGGCTTGCAACACAAATTTTGTTATAATGTGTTGCAAGGGATGAAGGGTACCTTAGAAGTGTAAAATTTGTATGAAATTGATAAACTTTGATAAACTTAAATGTTGTATTAAGTAAGGTTAATAATTACCTTGCGTGGATTAAGTTATGATGTGATAAGTTAATTGGATAACGAAATAGTAATGTCTTAAACATTACCTTAGAGTAATTCTAATAAGTAAGATAGTAAGTAGGCAATTATAGATATTGTAAAATTAATGCAGGATTTTAAGGTGCGAAGACTTGCAACACAAACTTTATCGGAATGTGTTGCAAGGAATGAAGAGTACCTTAAATAATAATTGTATATGAAAGTGTTCAATTGTGATAAACTAAATGTTGTGATAATAGAAACTAATAAGTACCTTATTTTAGTAGAAGTTACGAATTGACAACTTATTTGATAATGTAATGGCGTAATAATGATTTAAAAATATTATCTTAAGGTAATCGTAATAAATGTGTAAGTATTATAGTAGTATATCGTATGCATCAGGTTGATTGCAGGTTAGGAAGATTCCAAGGTGGAGAGAACCCGCGTCTTTGCGGGACAAAGATCATTTCAAGGTGGGGAGAATGTGGCGTTCGGCCAAAGATATCGCCCCCCGGGACGATATTGTAATCGCCACGCCACGCGCATTACACGCCACCCCGACTGACGTGTACGCCAACGTGTAGCCAAGTGGGTAGCCCCTAGGGGGCAACTTGCTAAGAATGTGCATTAGTATTAATGTGCACATTTTCCAATGTACACATTAATGTGGGCACACATTTCCATGTGGCCACTTGATGCCAAGTGGGCCATACCCATAGGTGCAATTAATGTGCACATTTTCCAATGTACACATTCATTAATGTGCACACATTTCCATGTGAGCACATTTGGGTGCACACATTTCCATGTGGGCACATTTGGCCACCTAGCCCTTAAAGGCAAGTGGGCCCTTTTCCCAATTATCCCACATGCCTAAAGGGGATAATTGGAAACCCTAGCCACCCCCTTGTCTATTTAAGTAGGAGAACCCTAACTTGCCCATTTTCGTTTCTAGGGTTTTAGAGCTCCGTTTTGGCTGCCTCAAGAGCCAAAACCGCCTCCCGAACTGGTCCGCAGAGAACCGCATCATTAGTTTTCCTTGATTCGAGCCTTTCAAAGGGGATGGTCGAGTTTCAGTCGGGGAGGAGGAACTCAAGGATCGGGTATTTAGGCAATTTAGTAGTCTAAACCCCATTTCAGCCATCGAATCAAAGTAGGTTTAGCCTCTTAAATTGCCCATAGCAGCCTCTAGAACTCTAGATAGCGATTCTAACTAAAGAACCTAACTCTATGATATAGATTAGATCTTGTTCTTTAGTTCTTCTGTGATGTATATGGATGATGTATCTCTGTGAACTCCTTGTATTGGGAAGGGGGGTAGAGACCTAAAGCTTTATAGTTGATGCTCCTAGAGTAGCCTCTCTAGCACACTGTAGATGCGGCCTGTGCACAAGAGCCACACACACGGTTTGTGGGTGAAGGGGCGAGGCCGGCTTATAAGGAGGTTCATGTTCTGACTCTTGAACGACCCCTCTGGTGTGTAAAGACTGCCGGGGGTCACTGTGACTAGGTCTAATGGCTTGCCACTGCGTGTGGGCAAGGCATGGGCTCGACACTCGTGAGGTGGTGAATATGACCTTCCATTGAGTTCAAGTCGAATACGGGCAGTGGCCCTCTAGTCACCTTGAGTCAGCATTGTAGATCTCTGGAGGGAGAAATCCCTACCGCCCCATCGAACCGGGAGATGTAACCCGGGATATAGCCCCTTGGCTATGCATCCCGGGCCGGCTACTGATCCAGTCCCAACACTTTTCAACCTACTCGCAAAGTGTGCACAATGGGAGGGGCGGATGGAGTGGACAACCCTAGGCCATGTTCTTATGCCGGCCAAATCCATTGCCATGAATTACATGCGCAATGAACTCGAGGAGACCAAGCCGTCAGTCATCCCTTTGAGTCTGAGCCTTGGGTAGGATTCCCTATGTGATGTGCTGATCTTTGTCTATGCAGATATGTGGAGGACCATCCTTCGTGATGGTCATATGATGTTGATGTATGTGCTACTGACATGTATGTTTACGCTTCCGCAGCTAGGTAGGCCCTGAGGGAGACGGGGTGCAATGACCCTTCCACTCTTCCCACTGGAACCCGTCACGGTTGCAGTGTCACGTGGAGGGCCCTGTATTAGCATGGAGCTGGTATGGGGGATGAACTCCTGTTTGTATACGGTGAGGGCACCGTATGCGAGTGGGGGACGTCACACTTACCATAACCTGTGAACCCGAAACAACAAAAGGGTAGAGCAAAATACAGTTGGATCACGCAAGCACATTGGGACTCATCGATCCCTGAAAGGATCTGCGCCTGCATCTGGTATCACACCTGTGTCTTCTTGTATCTGTATGAACTTATTCTCTGACAGATCTACATAGAATAGAAAGCCTTGATTCTTGGAGTCATCCACTGTGAAGTTAAATTTGACAGGGCCTTGCAAGTTGTTATCATGGATATCTATATTTCTATATGCTGGAATGGTGGGAATTTCAGAAGTCAAATGGTTATGTGAAAGATTTACCAGACTAGCACCCCGAGTGTCATTCAAGACCCATGCAGGTACATTTCCAATGAGTTGGTTCTGCGACAGATCTAGATAATCCAAGGTGCTAGGTAATGTTGGTATAGTGCTGCTAAGCTTGTTTGATGATATATACAAGCTAGATAGCCAGGTCAAATTGCTGAATGATGCTGGAATACTACCAACTAAAGAATTGTTAGAAAGTACTAAAGTGGCCAGATTTGACATAAACCCTAGGTTAGTGCCAGATAATTTATTGGACTGAAGATTAAGTATGTCCAACTTTTGAAGGTTTTCCAGCAAAGGCCATATTCAGGACACTTGACGCTTCCATTGCTGTGCAAGGAAAAACCCAATTCAAGCAAATAGGTAATGAGTATATTAGACAAAATAACTAAAGCATTTGAAACTACCTACTTGTTGCAAGTGATTCCTTGCCAGTGACAGCAGTTCCCACCCTTGGTCCATGTTGCGAATGCAATTTGTTTAGAATCAAAACCTGACCTGAAGTTCAGAAGAGCATTTTGTTCTTCTTTTGTAGAAGCCCAGTATGGCCCAACTAAGACGAGAAGCAGAAGGAAAGAAATGCAACAAAGGGGCAACCAGAATCACAAAAAGAAATGACCGTGGCAAATGAAAGCCTGAAGTAAGGAAACACAGAGTCTAGTTTCGAGCCGTATGGAAGTTTTACTGCTAGATTACTTCTCCGCTCACGAGAGATCGTACCTATTCCACCATCGGTCTTTGGAAAACCCATCCTTGCCCTTGTCCTTGCCCAATGCAAAATTTCAGAAGCGACTCTTCTTTGCTCATACACCTGCAGAAATAACGCCATCGCCCGATTCGGAAGCAGGTTTTCGAGCGGATCATTCTATGTGAAAGTGTATATGGATGGATGGAGTTCGATTGGGAGGAAGGTGGATCTTAGGACTTATAACATTAAGACAAGCTATCATTTGTTGGCTGGAAGAGATCTTGAGGCGATTTACAAGCCGTAAGCGTTTTGGAGCTCTGATTTGAACACCCGCTTAACCGGTTTTGAGAGGGCCTATCCACCAACAGAGCAGTTAACCGGTTTTGAGAGGGCCTATCCACCAACGAAATGACCCGCATTTACCCCCAATATTGGGTTTTAGCGATCATTGGCATATTCTAGGTATATATTGACATATACTTGGAATATGCCATAAACCCACATAAACGAGGGTTTGCCCCCTTAGGGGCAACCCAAAAATCTTGATGCTAGGTGTATTTTACACATGGCAATTACTTGTAGTGGTAGTTAAGTGTGGAGAGGCAAAGGGGTGTAGATTTTAAGCGACACATGCATCTACAACATACCACAAACATAAAAATGAGATTTTGTACCAAAAGGTAAAGCCGCATATTGGTTTCTGGACAATATTTATAGCCATTCAATGGTCAAATAGAACTTTGTGTTTTTTATTCAATAGGTCTTATGTAGGTTGTTAAGTCGTATTTAAAGTAGTCCTATAGGTTATTAAGTTCTAGTGAACCCAATTGCAATTTGGTTTGTATCAAATCTCAAGAATTTGCCAAAATCATAGTCAAAATGACCTGCTTAGAAGATTTTGGAGCTTTTTTTTGCTGGAAAAAAATATATTAGTCGTGATCACCTCAAGGAAATTGTCTGTGCGCCTTCCATGACCTATTGGTCTCTGTGGACGTTAAAAAAACTATTCTATTCTATTCTATTCTTCCTGGAATTCTAAAGATTTCTACCAAGTCATTTGAAAGACAAACCAATGTACCATACTTCTTCTTGGTCTTGCTAAACCATTATAATTGTTCTAATGACAAATTAATGTACCATCATGTAATTTTCTACTATATTCTCCCATTGGCCCCGTTAGAAAGTTTCTGTTAGCAACTTTGTTAAGAACTTTAGTAGCACCTTGTCTAAAGCCAGAAAAACCAATCTACATCATTCTTCTTTCTGTTTTTCCATTGGTTCATGAGTACCTAAGTAGCATGAATGGATTGAAGCATTTAAGTTATCATACCATGATCATTGTGGGTCTGGCTAACAAAACTCTCTCCCGTTAAGTCTCCAACACCACACGTTTTGTTAATAACCTTGCCATACACATCTTCAAGGTCGGTATCACAGCGACCCTGGCAGAAGAACAAAAGGTATCAAGAAGGGAAAGAAACATAATTTTAAATGACCATGGAAGAATAAGGGGCATTGACCATCATAATGCCTTCATAGTTGCATTCAAAGGTGGAAATTGTCAAAAAGATGCAACCTAAATATGCTACCTTTATATGAAGCATTGCTCATCCACGACCTGCTAATTATGCATGCCGGTTTTTGTGGATAGATATTGATTTTACTACAATCTTGAATCTTGAACTCAGATATGATTTGGGTTTTAGCAAATCTAGACTATAAAGCCAAAAAACTCTACAATAAAAGAACCTAAAGCTACCATGGGAAAAATAACCAAGTTGTTGACTCCTAGTCACTCCCTGCAAGACAAAACCATCAAGTACCATTTGCATCCAATATTTCTTTAAGCCTGGCACACAACATATATATTTCAAAATATTTCTCTATTTGCGCCCATTATTTCTTCTATTATTATACTTAGATAGACCAGACAGCTCCAAATCCAACTGTTTATGCCACTTCTCGACACTCCAGCATGCGAATAAGGTCAACTCTTTATGCCACTCATTGGCTTTATGTTATTTATAACTTGCAATATCTTATTGGCCTTTAGACCAAATGCTATTCAGAGTACATGCAATGCAAATAGGTAGAAGAAAAGATCAATTTTATGCCACTCATTGGCTTTGGACATTCACCTTACACACACATATCCACGTTACTATAACTTGGAGTAGCTTACTGGCCTTCAGAAACAATATTCGGAGTACATGCGAATGCAAATGGGCAGAGGAAAAGAAGACCCATTTGATAACATGTAATCTTTCTTTGTATTCTATTAGAGATCCTTCATTTCTAGTGATAAAGAGACTTTAATGCAACGTGATGTGCGATCTGTTCTTGACAAAAGTAATGTGCAACCAACATGAAGAAGAAAATGTGATAGCAGACAACGACAATGACAACTGGTGCCTTCAAAACCTAGTCCATAAAGATGAAAGACAAAAAGATAGTATGGCAATATAAAAGCAACTGGTAAACGGACAATCTTTTGATACTATAAAAAACGAAAGATGCAATAATGAGTCTTCCTTACTACTGCTGATAAATTAGAAGTTTTGGCTGCAGTTGTTGCAAGCACACGTTGCAAATAGGACAATATATTTCTACAGTAAAACAACAGAACTGGAATTACCCATGATGATGCGCTCTTATTGAAGGAGAGGTAGAAGTTGCTGAAAGCTTGTAAATTACTTTGACCTGCAGATAGATCCAAAGCAAGCACATGCATTTACTCGAGTTGCAATAGGCCGACAACAACATAAACAAATTATGCTATTTTACTCATCAAAATGTCTTGCAAGAATAAAAGCACAGAAATATGTTGCTCTTCTGCATGCCAAATAGAACTTTAAGGCAAGCTTGCTCGCAATTACCAAGTGAGACTGTTAGAAAGTAGGCAGGCTATAGCTTAACAAAAGTTGGAACTAAGATGGTGATTTATACTCTATACATGAAAGTTGGAACTAAGATGGTGATTTATACATGAAATAACTCAATACATTGACATGTCCGAGTGATTCTAACGACTTACCAGGCTTTGATGGTGAGTGCACATATAAAGATGGCTGGCAGTTATAGTAATCCAGGTATGCAGGCTTTCACACAGATGTGTCTCCATTTGTAACAGAAATAAAAGAGGCCAGACAATGCAACCAACAAATAGTAAAGGGCTTGAAACGTCCAATTGCTGAGAAAATTTGAGAAGGCACTTGCATCATCATCACCTGCTACAAAAGACTCTTTATATGGCTGGCATATTCAGTCTGAACCATGATAAACTATGATCAACATTCAAAATATATGCGTGCATCAGTCCCTTGTCACTTCGGTGCTTGCCAAACAGAGTCTTCAACATGTAACTTGGCTATAGCACCTGCCACATCCTGGGTTGTTCCTAGATGAAGTGTTCTGCAAGCAGGTAGAGAAGCAAGCCACGGTTTTAATGGCAGTGCATGTGGGTGGCTATAGTGCAGTCAAATTTGATAGACACCAAACATATCCTAAATCCAAGCAGAATGCATTACATGTATATTAAATACATAAAATTGCCCAAGAACAAATTGAACAAAGCAAAGCAAAGCTTACTCCAAAATGCTTGCATATGATACCAACTTGCCTGCAGCTTAGGGCATAAAAATGTGTACTATAAACGCAACAGCATAAACATAGAGTGCAAAAAAGAAAAAGATGGGAGTTAACTTTGGATACAAAAGTACTCGAGAAATGAGTCACATCATTATCATCTTTAATATAAATGCATCTAGAATGCTATTAGTCCATTGGCATTCAGGTTATTTTGAAGCTCCTGGGATAGTATCGCTATTGCCACAACAGGCTGAGATGTATTAAGATTAAGTCATTTTGAGACTACATAATCATGCCACGGGCTCTAAAGCCCATGTCAATTGCTTGTCACTATGGTGCCTGAGAGTCGGAGTTCTCTGAATATGCAACTTGGCTAGCACTTGCCATTGCATCTCGGCTTTGTCGCCATGTTTGTGAGTTCCTCAAAGCAGATAAGGATAAGAAATAAATCCAGGGATTGTAATGCCAGTGCATGTAGCTTGCTATGGTTCACTCAAATTTGATAGACAATACAACCTTTGGTCCTTTTGCTCACGCCAGAGAATCTGTTGTCTCCTACTGCAGCCTGAAGAATTACTATCATTACAGCCTGAAGAACTATGGAACAATTTCAAAGAATGTGAACTGACATTTCGGTTTCTTCGCTACCATGTGCCAACTCTATCCCTATCTGCTAGGCTTGTTATATGGACAAAAAGAACTAAATCAAGTTTTCCAAAAAAATCAGAGCCTACAAAGTAAGAACACTTGCTGTAGCATATAGCCAGCAAGGAAGAGTTAATCTGCAAAGGAATATGGCGCCTTAGAGGATATTGCGAGAATATATCAATATAAAGCTAGACATCTTTCAGCTAGACAAAGTGGCTGTGGTGATTTCTTAAGTTTCGTGGATCCATTCAGCTATCACAGAAGGAGCTTATATGTAGAAGGTATGCTTTGCAACAACAAAAATGAAAAGGAATACATCTAAGATTTACCTAATCAAAACACCGAGAACCCGAGAGGGTATTTATCTTCATTTCATTGTTGTTGTAGTCGACCTCTTGAGAGTTCTTGGCGCCGTGGGCGTGTTTTCTCTCTTCATAAGGTAAGATCTTGCATTAACACTAAGTTTATCATGTTCATACCATTAATTCCTCATAGATATTGATTAAAGCAAAAAGTTCTTTAAAAGATGTTTTACAAAAGTGTGGGGTAGGTTGATCCAGATACTGGTCAGCTCCATCCCGAATGGAGAGGACTATAGTATCGGGTTCAGGCCTACCTCAATCATATTGTCTATAAATTTTCAAAAAGTGTGGGGTAACTTGATCAAGGTACTGGTCGGCTCCATCTCGAATGGAGAGGACTACGTGTATCGGGTTCAGGCCTACCTCAATCATATTGTCTATAAATATTACAAATTGTATGAAGGGTAGCATGATCAAGGTACTGGTCGGCTCCATCCTGAATGGAGAGGACTAGATGTATCGAGTTCAGGGGCCCTCAATCAAATAGATCTAAAGTCACATTAATACATTAAATTAGTTTTATTAACATTTTTTGCTTGTAGTAAACAACATGGACAAACGTCAGGCCGACCATGAACGTAAAATGCAACAAAAAGCCGCAAGATTGTTAAATGGCGATCGGCGCAAAGATGTTACTCCAACAATTGCCACAAATAGTCCACTTAGACCCAGCGGTCCGAGTCTTCCCCGCAGCCTTAGTGGCATGCACGAAATGAATGCCGCCGACGTATGTACTAGAAACATGTTTTCAATGATTGCCAACTTTGTATTCTAATAAACTTTTTTTTAGCTGTACTTGACAGAGCGGCTTTATTGCAATTGCGCGATGTGCAAAGGACAAATAAAACGGATGAGAAAGACTATCATCGATCACGTTGATAAATACGGTGAATGGTCGATAAATCCACTGCTCTCAGATGCACATGTCGGATATTCCAACGAGGTACGCTCAACTACTCTCACGTACTTGAATCGACATCTCAACTTATTTTACTTGCATTTTCTTAGGAAGAAACTGAGAATGAAGTGAGCTCGAAGCAATATGTAGATTTTGGGGCCATGTTGTCCTTGGAAGCAGATGATATTGACACCATAAATGAGTATCCCATTACGTGATAGAACTCGGCGTGCGATGGCCGTAGCCATGATTCTAGGAAATAACAACGTTCACCACAATTGGAATGTACTAGATCCTGTGGAAGAAAATAGCATTCCACAGGAACTAGTCCATTTGCTAAAGCCTTTTACAGACAGTGATCGTAAAAAATTCGGTATATGGCTTAGAGGTAAGCCAATTATTTATGGGGAGCCATTTACATATTGGGGTAGGCAGTACTTGATTAAAACTAGTCAGGTCCCTGGTGCTGGTCTGGGATTATATATTATGACAAATATAAAAGTCAAAGATGGCACGAGTGTTCCTTTGATGCCATATGTAGGTCCTGAATACAACTCGGAGGCTTGGCATAAATTGAGTAAGCACCAGTGGCGCATGCTCATCTATGGCCTAAATTCTAATGCACGAAGAATAGCCAGACCCGATAACAGCAAAGATTTGAAATACATTGATGGTCGTCCGCAATTACATGGAAACCTTGCTGCTTTTATTAACAGCTCTATCGAGAATCCAGAAGCTACCAATTGTGATTTCGTCGAGGCAAAAAAGGACCAAGAAGATTTCTTTAGGCGGAAAATTGAAGGGAGATATATTATGGTAGATGCTATAAAGAGTCTTCGTGTTGGTGATGAATTGTTCATTCAGTATGAATACGGTAGACCAATACCAGAGGTCTTTTGATGATGTACTCGAATTATAATTAATATAAGTTGTGTTGTCCTTTGTGGGAGTCTTACCATGTATTTAATTATTATTTTGTGGAATGAAATTATATGATTATTATCATCAATAAGTGGCTTGCTTAAGACGTGGAAATTTATATTTCTTATATTACAACATGTTTAAGAACTGACCAAGCCACGCTCTCAATGCATGTAACATATATTTTTTTTGTATCTGGCAATCAGGCTGGGCGAGTGGATATGAGACCACATCCAAGCGCATTTAATTGGCGACATCAAGAGTCATTGCGGCTAGCGTAAATAGAATACATCGAGCAATATGGTACAAACATCTAAGACAACATATGATGAAGAGTACAACATCGAAGAGGACGAGCACAACGATGAAGACGACGAGCACAACGATGAAGACGACGTCGGCCACATGGAGGTTGAGGAACCCATGGCCGACATGTTAGATGTGTTCGACCCGATCTTCGACAACGACCTCGACGAAGAAGCAAATACTTCTATTGACGGTCATGAAGATTTATTGGAGGAGGCGCACAAAGTATTATATGTAGGGGCAACAAAGATTCTAGATTGGCAACATCTTTATTGATATTAAACCTTCAAGCCAAATTCAAATGGAGCAACGCCAAATAATATGGCTTTGTTACAAGAAGTACACTTGAAATCACCAAGTTAATTGAATTAATTGATTGAATGAATGTATCCGTAAACAAAGACTTCATGCAGGTTATTACAAGAGAAAATACTTCCACAAGGGAACACTATACCTAGGAGCCGCGATGAAATAAAAAACATATTGGCAAGTAGTGGTTTGGGATACCATAGGATTCATGCTTGTCCAAATGATGACATGGTATATTATCCAAAGGACATCTACAAGGACACAAAAACGTGCCCTAAATGTGGTGCTTGCTAGGTACAATGCGACGCCAAGGGAAAAGACCGCCCCGATAAAGGTGGTTCGCTACTTTCCATTGATCCCGCGCATAAAGCTATTGTTTCGATGTGAGTCTCTAGCTTCGCTCATGGGTTGGTGTGCTGCTAATGCGTCAAGTGACAATATGCTTCATGTGGTTAGTGACTGCAAGCAATGGAAGCATATTGATGAAACATGGCCAGAATTTGGAAGTGAGCCACGAAATCTCCGGATTAGGTCCGCAACGGATGGCGTTAATCCTTATGGACGCCCGGTCGGCCGCATGGTCAACGTGGGCCGCTGGTGTTAATCAACTACAATCTACCCCCATGGTTGCTAATGAAGACTAGCCATTTAATGGTTGTCTTACTAGTACCAGGACCTAAAAAGCCAGATACACTAGATCCATACCTCAAAATAGTTATTGATGAACTTTTGATACTGTGGAGTGTAGGTATTGAAGTTTATGATGTCTCAAGAGAACTCCATGCGGAACAAAGATTTACCTTGAGAGCAATCCTAATGTGGACAACGAGTGATTGGCCCGGTTTGTATGAAATCTCCGGACTCCAAGTGTCTGGATATGCTGCATGCCACTTGTGTGGATTTGAACAATTGAATTCACGCCGGTCAACGGCATTGCACAAGAATGTCTATGCAAACTTCAGGAGATTCCTACCACTTGAAAATCGACTTCGATACGTAGGCCCAAGAGACAAACATTGCACTGAAGAACCTCCCAAAAGGTTGACAATGAAAGATTGGGGTAACCAATGGGATGCCGCAAACAAAGAAAAAAAAAGTCATGAGAAGGACAAACAAGTCAGAGGAATGAAGTGGAAATCATCCTTCTTCCTTCTACCATATTGGATGTAATTGAAGATCCATCATCTTCTTGATCCTATGCATATCTTCAAAAATGTTTCGTCGTCCATTTGGAGGCACGCCACGGGGCGTAAAGACACACGCTGCCAGGAGGATCTACAAGAAGCTGGATCGAAGGCTAAAGCATGGCTAAATGTAGAAGAAGGAACAAGGCCACAGGTCGATTGGATCGTGCCTAGAAAAGGTATGAAGCTCGTTCGAGATGCGATCAAGGCTATAAAGACTCCGACGGGATATATGCATTCGCTATGAATCGCTTTTTCGAACGAAAGGGGAGTTAACAGGTTGAAATCCCACGATTGGCATAAGATGTTGCGGTATGCTTCGTTCATTATCGTTAGTTTACATTGTATGTTACAAGTACTTGAACGCAACATAATTGCATTCGACATGTGCGCTTTGTTATGCCTATTGTTCTAAGAGGTCGCCTCACGACGGTCCCACTACGTGCAATATGTCTCCTATCGAGTTTTCTAGGTTCGCATGCATTTTGAAATCACTTTATTTGACTTGATTTTGAACTCTCAATTTGTTTTTCTTTCCTATTGACATGTAGATGGATTACAAAAAAAGAGATTCCAACAATAGAAATTGCGGACATGCGAACTAAGGTGGTTGAAGCATGTTGTATGCTCGAAAAAGAATTCCCAACGAAGTTTCTTAGACATACAAACTCACCTATTAGTTCACTTAGTGGATCTAAGTGGAGCTTGCAGCACAACCAATCCTAGGTGGATGTTTTTCATAGAACGATTTTTAAAGGTTCTCAAGGACTTTGTGCGCCAGAAGGCAAGGCCCGAGGGATGCATGGCCGAAGGTTGGTTAGCCCGAGAGTCATTATTCTATGTCACCGAGTTCTTAGCCGATCTACACCCCAATGCTCCACGATTATGGACCGATGAAGACAACCCGACTATAATTGGAGAAGTTCCGGAAGGAAGACCGCAAAGCAAATTTTTCACAATAGAGGAACAAGCGAAAGTCAATAAGTTTCTCATCTACAACTCCACTCACATGGAGAAATGGATAAAAAGGTACGATGAAGCAAAAACAAAAAGAGATGATGAGAGAAGACGCTATCGACAAAAGTATCGCAAACAACCATTTCCAGTCGATCTACAGGCTATGCCAAGTGATATAAACAAAATTTGGTTGTCCCAACAACTAGAGGCGGCAAGGGAACGCGGCGAACATGTTTCTAGTGAAGAATTGGCATATACTAAAAAGGCGGTTCCGCTTGTGTAAGTGCAACTTTATATATAGTTATCATTTTCCTTTGTTATTTTGAACGCTTTGTTTTCTTTCTTTATAGTATAATTCATATGCATCAATGTGGTCTTCTGGTGCTCACTTCCGGCCTGAAAAAGCACCTGATGAAGGAAAACGCACTTATGATTGTGGCATATCAGCAAAGTTTAATACACTTTGCCAGACTGGTAGTGCAGACCTGAATCCAGTCGAAGCAATGTTGGAATGGATTGGAACTATTAAGACTATCATTGAGGTCGATGTCGGTAGCGTATTCAAAGCAATGTTGTTTGATGTAGAATGGTTTGATCTTGTATGTACTGGTGCTCATGCCACGATACGCAAAGATCATAGTGGTTTGTATTCACTAGATTCGACTCGTCGATATCGTGGTCAAGACACGCTCGCGAGGGTTGAGCAATGTGAACAAGTATGTTTACTTAGATTTGATAAATTTTATATATGCGAATACCAAATGAGCTAATGTAATAGAGGTTTTGTAGGTCACCTTCATTCCAGATCCTTTGCAAGATACTTGGTGGTTTGTAATTCCGTGTAAGGCTCGCTCCCGCCGCATATTTGAGGGCCAAGAAGAGATGACAGTCGAATATGGAGGCTAGACTATTTTTATGATATGAGACCACCATTGTTTGAACTTGCAATTTGTATTAATATTATATTTTTTCACATATGAATAAGAAAATACTTTGACACGATTATTTGTGTATACTATAGGCAACAATAATATTGCAACTTCCATAAGCAATTTCTTCCACGCGGGCTCCAACATATGCCACCTAGACACTCCGGACATAAGGGTGAAGTCCAATCGCCTGACTGCCCGAATGGCCTCTACCCTCTTTGGAGAAATTGACCCTTGGTCCGTCTCTTGGGGTATGGCTTCTACCCTCCCTTGAGGCCTCCACGCAAAGTCCTGGACTCGTTCGAATTGGGGAAGGGTGCCGCTCCGTCAGTTCCCCTTGCTCCGTATTCTCGACCGTTCCCCTTGTTCCCCTATCCAACGGTCGGATAGGGGAACCTCGTTTGACTTGGGGAAGGGTGCCAGCTCGGTTGCCCTGCAACGGGCTGCCCCGACCATTCTAATGCTAGCCCTTTGACCTAGACCTTCTCCGAAAATTTCGAAAATTGGTCTGTGTGCTGGAGATGGATTAGGAATCCAGCTGGCAAAAAATCAGAATTTATTTTCGTACAATGCATTAATTATTAATTTATGAATGTCTTGCCATCGCAAAAAGCCCCCGACTTCTACTTGCCACATCGGGAGGAGGACAGGCCCAAACTCCGCTCCGTCCAGTTCCCCTTGCTCCGTATTCTCTGCTGCGGCTTCTCGGCCAGGTCCCAAGAGCAACAGGACCAAGTCTCGCCCCCCCCAAACGCAAACCCTTCTAGAACATGGCAACCCACGTGGTTTACATTTTGGAGGCCCTCTCCTTGTCGATTCGGGGGACCCTCATGCCGCCTCCCGTGACTTGACGTGGAGTGGGGGTGTTGACGCCGTGAGCACGGACCCTAAAATCCCCTAAGGCTGCTTGCCCCAATTTCCTCTCCCCAATGCCCCAGGGGCCGGACGGGCGACCTCCCCTCTCCCCAGGAATCGCGATTTGGCTCGCCAATGGACTCGGAACGTCGACATTGCCCCGGGGACCAAGTTCCGCGGGCCAGAAGACCACCCGACCTCCAAGAAGCGCCAAAGTAGCTCACTTCCATCACACTCGTAGTCAATTGGCCTAGGATGTGGATGCGGGATAATGTCGTGGAGGGCATGAGTGTTTCTTTCTTTTGCAAAACCGACCTTGTAACTTGCTCCCTAGGGTAATTTTGCCATTCCTGACGATTTGGCGAGGTGGTCGATTTGCCATTCGAGCCTCCCGGTGTCTCGAACGACAAGACACTGCATGGTTTCTACAAGGCCGACCTCGTGGGCCCACAGGTTTGACAAGTTCTCCTGGACCGATCTGGAATCTTTTGGGCCTTCCCAAGAGGGGCCCCCGAACGGAGGATCCAACGGCCGGATAGGGGAACCGGCTCCGGGAGGGTGGTCATTAGCGTCACGGCCCCGGGAGCTGCCAGAAGGGCTGCCTCGAACTTTTTTGGATCCCGCCTCTTGGGGTCCTGGACTCTCCCCTCTTGTGAGGGATCCCCCGCAAGGTCCCTCGCCTCGCTTGACTTGGGGAAGGGTGCCAGCTTCGGTTGCAACCCGCTGCCCCGACCGCTCTAATGCTAACCCTTTGACCTAGACCTTCTCCTCAAAATTTCGAAAATTGGTCTGTGTGCTGGAGATGGATTAGGAATCCAGCTGGCAAAAATCAGAATTTATTTTCGTACAATGCATTAATTATGAATTTATGAATGTCTTGCCCTTTGCAAAAAGCCCCCGACTTCTACTTGCCACATCGGGAGGAGGACAGGCCCAAACTCCGCTCCGTCAGTTCCCCTTGCTCCATATTCTCGGCTGCAGCTTCTCGCCAGGTCCCAAATGCAACAGACCAAGTCTCGGCCCCCAAAACGCAAACCCTTCTAGAACCTGGCAACCCACGGGGTTTACATTTTGAGGCCCTCTCCTTGTCGATTCGGCGGGACCCTGCAGACCGCGTGACTTGACGTGGAGTGGGGGTGTTGACGCCAGAGCACGGACCCTAAAATCCCCCCTGGCCGCTTGCCCCAATTTCCCTCTCCCCAATGCCCCCGGGGCCTGGACCGGGCGACCTCCCTCTCCTGGAATCGCGATTTGGCTCTGCCAATGGACTCAGAACGTCGACATTGCCCTGGGGACCAAGTTCCGTGGCCAGAAGACCACCCGACCTCCAAGAAGCGCCAAAGTAGCTCACTTCCATCACACTCGTAGTCAATTGGCCTAGGATGTGGATGCGGGATACTGTCGTGGAGGGCATGAGTGTTTCTTTCTTTTGCAAAACCGACCTTGTAACTTGCTCCCTAGGGTAATTTTGCCATTCCGGACGATTTGGCAGGGTCGATTTGCCATTCCGGAGCCTCCCCGGTGCCCGAACGACAAGACACTGCGGTTTCTACAAGGCCGACCTCAGGACGCCCCGCGGTTTGACAAGTTCTCCCGGACCGATCTGGAATCTTTTGGGCCTTCCCGAAGAGGGGCCCCTGAACGGAGGATCCAACGGTCGGATAGGGGAACCGGGCTCCGGGAGGGTGGTCATTAGCGCAGCCTCCCCAAAAGGAGCGCCGCCAGAAGGGCTGCCTCGAACTTTTTGAATCCCGCCTCTTGGGGTCCTGGACTCTCCCCTCTTGTGAGGGATCCCCGCAAGGTCCCGGCCTCGTTTGACTTGGGAAGGGTGCCAGCCTCTTGCCCCGCAACGGGCTGCCCCGACCGCTCTAATGCTAACCCTTTGACCTAGACCTTCTCCTAAAAATTTCAAAATTGGGCTGTGTGGCTGGAGATGGATTAGGAATCCAGCTGGCAAAAATCAGAATTTATTTTTTTCGCACAATGCATTAATTATGAATTTATGAATGTCTTGCCATCGCAAAAAGCCCCCGACTTCTACTTGCCACATCGGGAGGAGGACAGGCCCAAACTCTGCTCCGTCAGTTCCCCTTGCTCCGTATTCTCGGCTGCAGCTTCTCGGCCAGGTCCCAAGTGCAACAGACCAAGTCTCGGCCCCCAAAACGCAAACCCTTCTAGAACTAGGCAACCCACAGGGTTTACGTTTTGGAGGCCCTCTCCTTGTCAGATTCGGGGGGGACCTTGCGCCGTGACTTGACATGGAGTGGGGGTGTTGACGCCAGAGCACGGACCCTAAAATCCCCGAGATTCTAATTCTCGTGAGCGCCCCTGCAATAATGCACCTTAGTGACCATGTCACTGTCCAATTTCTCCAAAGAAAGGAACTAGGATATACACCATTTATGTTGTCTTTATCTAAGCCATGCAACAGAATAATATTTTGGCGTTCCACCCTTATCTCCATCTTCAATACTTGACATACTTGGCTTTGACTGTCATCATCTAGGCAAGAATCTGCTCCATCCTTTTCTTTCTCTACTCTTTGGTTTTGATTGTCATCAACTATCTCAACATTATCTAAGCCATGAGTTAAATTCGAGCTCCTAACCCTACCCCAAGAGACGGACCCCATCTAACGCAACCAATTCCGTGAGATTGCACATTCCAATTTGAGCATAGGATCTTCAGATTTTGCAATGCTATGTAGATGAGTCTGCTTAATCATATGCAAGAGGAGATGCTGCTATTCCCACTTCAATCCAAGACCAGAGCCTATCTAACAATAACATCCTTAGATTAAATATGAGAATATAAGTATAAGAAATGCTAGAACAAAAGATAACTGATTATAAATATCCAAAACTTGAACAAAATGCTCAAATATTCTCAAATACTTATCCAATGTCACTCAAATACTATGATTAGAGTACAAATATCACGCAAAAATGTCGAGATCGTGAGGTTGCCTCAAAGGTGGAAGAGGAACAACCTCACACTCAATGTCATCAGCACATCCAATAATGCCTTCAAAGAAATTCAGCTCCTGCACATAATTTGCCAACTTCTCTCCAAATACTGACGGTGCAGTATTATCAGGCAAGCTATTGTATTCATCTCTCTTCTTCTTCAACAGCTCTAGCTGGTCTTCTATTTCCTCTAATGCTTCATCTTCGCAACTGCATAGTTCCTGGAGGATTTCGTGACGCTGCTGGCACACGATCAACCATACTCTGAAACGTCTTTCCAATGGCGTTATTCGTATAGTAGGGCGAGGCATCCTGCATCCTCACATTAGAAAGAGCTACAAATAAGGGGCGAAGAACGATAATGAACAAGGAGTGATTGCAGAGAAAGGAAATACAAAATGTAACCTTAGATCGCTCCAAAGACGCCTGGGATGCTTGCTAGAACTAGATGTGAAGCGGCCAAGCTCTTGTTGCCTCAACCAAGAATATTTGAAGCGGCTAGGGTTTTGATGTCGTGGTTTTGCTTCAATTCAACCTTTGTAGGTACAATTAATTTTTTTTTTTTTTTTGGCCAACGCCGATATTGACCGCTTTTGTTTGGTATAAACGCCGATCATCGACGCTTTATACGTAACGCCGATAATCGACGTCGCGACATCGATAATCGACGTTGCTCTGTAATATTTCCGAAACAGGGCGGAAAACCCGTGACCTATTTCGAGCAAGCAAGAAACTTGGAGGAGCATTTATTCCGGCGATTTTTGGCGCCCATTGGTCTTGAAGCCCATTTCCTTTGCCAAGCAAGCTCCAGAAGGTATGTGCTTGGATCAACCATCTCTTTTTTTGAATCCATGCTTGTTTTTTTCCAAGTTTTAGGGATTTATGTTCTTGTTGTTTGTTCTTCCCATTCTCATCAATCTTGGCCTCTTTTAGTTAATTCTTCCATCCCCTTTCCATTTTGATCCCTTCCAATGTTTCTATCCTCATATTTGCCATGCCTTTTTTTATTATTGCTTTTTTGCTCTTCCAAATTCTTGCTTCTTCTTCCTTCTTCCAAATCCCTCCCTCTTCTATATTCTTTTCCGAATTCTTACATCCCTTTCTCTCATCATCTATTCCTCTATTTCTTCTTCTTCTTCTATTTCTTCTTCATCATCCTCCTCCACTTTTTCTTCTTCTTCTTCTTCTTCTTCCTCCTCCTCCTCCATTCTTTTTCACCATTCGTTTTTTCTCTTCGATTCTTCCTCTATTATTTTCTTCGTCGATGAAGGACGGCTTCCTTTGTTTTTCTTTTTTTCTTTTTTTAATGCAAGGTCGATGAACGACCTTGCAATGTTTTGTTTCTTACTTAGTTTAATATTTTTTTCTAACCATTGGATGTCTTGTTTTGCATGCATAACTCCTAACAAAATGCGTTGCTTTTGCGAACGACAACGAACACCTTGTACTTATTCCAGGTAAGAATTTATTTTTAATACGTTTAAGTTTAATGCTTTGTTTAGGTTTAAAAAAACTTGGGGAGACTTGGGCAAGGGGCATGGTCGACTCCACCTTGAGTGGAGGGGACTAAGTGCTTCGGGTCCAAGCTCACCTACTACTCTTGTAAATTTATTTGCTAATGTATTTAGGTTAATCCACGAATCCTTTTTTTCTTTGTATTTTTTTATGCATTGCCGATAAAATTAGTTTAATTTGGTTTGTAGGTATGGCCCCAAATGTGAAGACACAAATGCTTAGTGAGATTAGACGTGTGCTCATAAATGAGATATGTGCCAACGAAAGTCCCGACAGGGAGACACAAACTGGTCAACGTCTCGACCATTTTGTAAGGCATGTCCAAAGGAAGTGTCAAAATGAGTTAGCATCAAAATGGCCGTGCCGTGAGGAAATGTTGACATCTCTTCCGAACACACATGTAAAGTCAATGCTTGGAAACCCCATGGTCGAACCGAGACATGTTTGAACCATTCAAAGGCAAAGCTTCAAAGTCCCAATGCAAAGGCTCGTGTCGAGGAATGGGTAGCTAGTTGGAATTCCTCCAAAAAGCGACGTGCAGATCACAAGAATGTCATTAAGGATCTCAATGCACGTCAGTTGGAGATAATAAGAAACGCCTTGCATCAAGGGGGAAGCTCTAGTGGAGCAGGGCCTAGCATGCCCCACTTTTCTTTGGAAAATCACATGAAGACATCAATCTTCGTTGAACCCATACCCATAGAGGCCGTAGAGCTGATGCGCCTGATTGAAGAGAGATCAACTCATAGCACATATCAAATCAAGATCATTGGAACACAACACTTCCAAGATGATGAGTTCTATGCTGGATGGGTTTATAAAGGGGGAGATAGGAGCATGTCATATGAGAAGGCCCAAAAATATATACGCTTCAAGAGTCCGCATCCTGCACTGGCTACACCCATTGGACTTGCTTATGAAGTTGCTAGCTCTAGCTGGGGTACCATAGGGCCAATGGTGATTCTACCATTTATGAATGGAGAAACACTTGCACACTTGTTTGACTATTTACCTCAGGACCTTTCACGTTATAGGAGATGGTCAAACGCAATAGCCCACACGACAAAAAGGCCTCCTAAACACATATCCGCTGAAGTTAGGGCTCGAATGAGAGTTGTATATCAAGATGTTCCGTAGATAGCTCTTGCCCCAGCGTAAGGTGTCACGAGATCCACAAGGGCCACTTTACTCACACAAAGCTCAATTGCAAAAGAGTCAAATTACATTTTGACGACAAGTACACAAATGTTTGGGTGGCAATTGGTGATTGGGATGACGATTACATTATTATTGCAAAGAACGCCGTCCCCATGTTGAAGAGCCAATACTCACTTTCGGATGGACAAGCGAAATATCCTTGGTAATGAGAAAAGTGTCTTTGAGAAATCGAAGGATGATGATCGTGTTTGGGGGGACGAAATTCATGATGTCTATGCATTGGGATACATCTATGACATGCTCCTTGATTTTGTGCAAGCTATGCGAATGGGAGTGGTTTAACAATGTCGACAATGGCCAATACATCAATCCAACACATATGTACCAACGACGCCTTGACAAGTTGGAGGAGCAAAAACAAGAATGATGGCTCACGCCAAGACGTGTTCACACAACGATGCAAAGCTTCCGAAGTTGTTGAAGCCTTACAAAGTGTTGGAATATCTTCCACCATGGTTGTGAGACAAAGACGACATATGAAGTGCATGGATGCCTTAGAGATGTCAAAGTTGTTGTTTGCAAAAGACTTAAAGAATGAATTAGACATTGTATACCTTGTCTAGAACGTTGTGTAACTAGTAAATATTTAAAGACATTTGTAAGTCGAGCCATGTTAATATCGTCAAACTTTTATTCTGTCAATATAATAAAACAAAGCTTGTTAAATGTGCAATGAAGTTTCTATGTAATTAAAGTTTCTTAATTTCTTAATATGTCATTCAACACACTCAATATTAATAACTTAGAGGTACTTGTGCATGTCCAAAGAATCATGAGCTTTAGTCGCAAGGATGACCTACTATGGGTTGCCAACCCTCAAGTTACTTTGGTGGATTGACAACATTCTTGACGACAACAAACCCGCGTTAAGCACGCTTGGGGAAGTACTTGGTTCTGACGTAATCCGCCACCGCCACCTAAACCATTTTGCGGATTTGGTATGCATTATTAGCTAGGTTAACATTTAGGTTAGTAGTTTATTTCTAATATATTCTAATAAATATTTTTCTAAATGTAGGGTGCATATCCACCATTGTTCTTTTCTTCGTGTGCTTGGGTTGCACCCTTATATTTGGGGCCCTGTTTGGGTACCAACCCCAGACGCAACCGCAGCCCAAGAAGAATAAGAGGCGAGGGCTCATCTCGAGGACGAGGATCCCACGATCTCGAGTATGGATCTCCGCCATATCACGCATGATCTCGGCCGGGAAAGAAAGCACACCACCCACCGACAGTCCAGCCGGCGCCAACGTTGTCGCTGAAGAATTCGGCCAGGTGCAAAGGGCCCCGCCGCAACTAGGGCGAGGGGTGTTCCCGCCGACATAGCTTTGCCTACACCGGCGAATATCGTATGAGCCTCGTGAACCTCCCCGGCGGAGCGCCGGTAATGAGCGTCGGCGGCAAAATAAGGTCCCCCGACTTTCCTCTTCTTCAAAATTTCTAGAGGCTTCCGGACCGCCCACCGAACGCGTGCACACCACTTCTTATATGAGTGAGTTCGCCTTCAATTACGTAATTTATGGTTCACTAACACTTATTCATATGTATTAACTTTGAAGTCGATTTTCTTTGTTGAGTGAAGCGAACACAAGTTTCATTGGGCACTACTAAAGATGGAGAGGAATTTCATAGGAGACCTAATGCCCTCACGAACAACATTGTTACCAACGCCCACAAGGGTACTTGGAGGGATGACTCATTTGATGCGAGAAAAATAGAATTAAGGAATAGGCTAGAGGAGGAATATCCCGAGCTCAAAACAGAGAGATGTCCCCAAGACCGTGATGAGCAGAGCTGGTCAACATGTTAAAGCCATGAGGTATTACCTTCCTTTGTTCTTAATCGTGATCAATATCGTACTCATGTTTGATTTTATGCGTTATGCATACCGACCGTAAGAAGAGACCGATAAAACATGCCGATATGGAAAATGTCCCGATAGAAGAAGCGACTTCGACCCCATTGGATGAACGGCGTCATTCGTAGTACATCTCTAATGCTTAGCACAAGTCGTAGACGATATCTAGATTAATATAAAGGGACTAAGGACTTGTGTTGTGTTGCGCTTTGCAAGGCCAACATATTGTCGGCCCGAGAGGAGAAGCGGCAACTCAACCGACTTTGGCAAACAAGGTACGACGCAGAATCGGGCGTTATGCTACCAACATGACCGATCTGGTGGTTATAGTAATTTTAACAAAATTGTGCCAAACAATCCTTAAACGGCCATCGACTAGAGATGATCGCGAAAGGGCTAATCGATTGGGCAATGGCGGCGCCATCCGAATCGCTCTTGGTGAAAAGGGTGATGTATGTATTATTCACTACATAATTCTTTGCAAGTATTTAGCTTTAAGCTTCGTGATATGTTTTCATGGCAGGACGACGAGGAAGACGAGAGGTCATACGGTAGCGAAGCTTGAACTCTTCGATTTTTATGTTATGTCTCGCTATTCTCCAACTCCAAGTGTGGTGAATAGACTTTTACGTATTTTGTAGTTCAATGATACATTAACTTTTGTTGAATATGATTTTGAAAGTATATTTTCTCACTACTTTTTATATTTTGATTACGTGTACGCCTCTGATACCTAAGTCTATTTTAAGAACGATCTTTAATTGATTAATTTAGATTTTAATTGATTAATTTAGATTTTAGTTGTTTTTAATTAGATTTTAATTGATTAATTTAGATTTCTCCAAATATTTTATTTGATAAATAAAATTCGAAGTCTTTACAACTTAATATGTCTTAAATTGCACCCATTAAATTTTTTAATTTTTTTAATTTTTTAATTTTTTTTTTTAATATTTAGAGACGTCGATGCTCGACGTCCACCATGGCACGCCACCTGGCATGGAACGTCGATCATCGACGTCCAGCGTGGCACGCCAATCGCGGCACGCACCGCGGCGCCGAACCACCGGTAGCGCGCCACCATATGGCGACGCCAAATGAGCGTCGATCATCGGCGTTCGATTAACCTGGTGACGGGACGGCCGTGGCATCGCCACGTCACGACCGGTCGATGATCGCCGATTCATCGTCGACCATCGACGCCGCTATTTCGACACGTATTTCGACGGTTTTTGGTCGACGATCGACGGTCGTCAGTCGATATAGAGGTTTATCGTCGACCTTTGAACGTCGATGATCGACGTTGCATCGACGTTCAAAGGTCGATATAGACGTCGAAAAGGCTCAACGTTTTTGTAGTGATATCCTTTAACCACAAAGAGATGTTACAATGAGCATATCGGACTATGGCGGCAGTTTAGGGCGGCGGCTATGGCCGCGCCCGTTTCTTGAAGAAGGACCAGATAGGATGCCAGAAGGGTGTTTTGCATTGCTGCCATCTCCAAGATCAAAGCAGCTGGGATCACTGGTTTTCTTGGAGCCGGTGTTCCTGCTTAGCTTGAAGTTGGCAAAGCACAAATCTTCTTGGATGAGTTCTGAATCCGCCCTTGCAAAAGTGGAATCGTTGCCACTTACGCTTTGCATGAACAAAATTGTTACACTGCAACTTCATTGGAGCAAAGGGTTAAAGACTCCGGTTCGAAATGCAAATACCGGGGTTTTGGGAGGAGTCGTTCTTGAAATATGCGGCAACCTAAAAAAAAAAATAAAAAAATCAATAACCAAAAAGATTCACAGCATTTTTTTGAGCCATTTCCATCAAAATTTCTAGGGTTTTCCGGGTAACTACACTACAATATTCAGTATTTCCAGTAGTCTTAAATATAAGCATGCATTTCGTAGCATATATTGAAGTAATAATTTAATCTATATCATGAAAGTTTAATATCTATTGAAGTTTATGAATAAGCATTATGAATAACCACCCTTTTGGTTGAGAATTATAAATAACCACCATGCAAATTAAATTGGTACAGAAACCCATGCTACAAATCATACTCGATTTTTAGTAGACAATTCTGCAATAGAAAAACAGCATGAATAACCACTAGATATTTATATTGGCAGTAAAAACCACCTTGTAAACTACATTAATTTTAATAAACCATACTACACAAGAAAACCAATGTGATCGATTTTTAATAGATAATTTCGGCAATAGAAAACCAATATGAATAACCACTAGGTATTTAAATTGGCAGTGAAAACCACCTTCCAAACTACACTAATTCCACCTTCCAAACTACACTAATTCTAGTAAACCATGCTACAAAAGAAAACCAATGTGGAAAATCATCGTCTAGCATTGAAAAACCATACCATAAACCACTAGTTATGGTGCCCGGCGTTGCCGGGCTTAGTAACAATGAGAAGACGTGGCTGTTTCATAGTTGGCTGGATATGTAACTTTATTACTGGTACAATTTGCTCCTTGAGCAATTTCTTTTTAAATCTATTCTACATTATTCTTAGCCCTCAATATATTTGGTTGGCCTTTGTAGATCTTACTCAATATACCTGCTAGTCTTTGATAGGTTCAAATATTGTTACATTGGCTTTATTAGGCTCATGGTACTTCTTGGAGTTGTTCATTATCTTTTTCTTTCCTACCCAAATGTTGAAATAAGGGATATGTTTATCAAGTGAATGATGTGATGATTTTGGTTACTAACATTACTGTCTGGATTTAGTAGCATCATGGTACTTCTCAGAGTTGTTGACTAACCTCTTTATCTATCCAGTATGTTCAAATGTTCTAAAGTAAGTGATGACTCTAGGAACACATTCAATTGTGGATTAGAATACACTATAATGGCATGACATGCCTTTGATTTAGAAAATAGGAGTATATCATGGCATTGTGTTTGGAGGTTGCCTCGGGAAGAAGACAATGATCTACATTAACATTTTTAAATTCTCATCGTAAAAGACATTGTTACAAACAATCATTTGAACTTAGCAAGTTGCAAAATTGTAGCCTAGCAAGTTCCAATGTACTAGGGAAAGTTTCAATTCTAGAAAATCCACCAGCGAATTTCCTGAGGCGGCGCCGCAAGACGGGTGGCACCCAAGCGGCAAAGCCGCAGCACTGTGAGGGAATATTCCTAATATTCTGAGACATGGAACTTTCCCTTACGTTATATACACTTGCTGAAATTACAAACAGAAGGGGCAGGAGCGGCTATGGCTATGGATATGGCTCGTCGGTTCTTTTCTTTCAAAGAAGGAGGCGATGCAGTAGCCGGTGGAGCCATGCCTTCTCATACTTTCCAGAAAATAGGGCGCAACAGAAAAACAATCGTCCCTTTTGTCATCCCAATCCATACCTACACATATTTAGAAAATAGAGTTGGGCTATGGCAGGGTAGTACTTCCCTATTCAGCTATAGGATGAACTGCTCTGTGTAAGATATTATGTCGCCAATAATATCTTATATTTAATTTGCCCAATAAAATTTAACACCAGTCTCTAGATCTAAAGCAATTCATGTCAATCCAATAAGTTCTTCAAATTCACACATTAAATATTTAGTGAGTTAGCAATGTAGAATACAACTTCATTGTCAAATAGCAATATCATAATAACCAATGAACTTTAGACCTTAGCAACCAAAACCTTTTAAGAATGAAACTCGAAAAATGAAGAACTCGAACGAGCAAAACTGAATACCCTCTCTATACATCTTAGGGTTGAAATAAGATCAGTTCCGGCCCTGTTGCCGGACCGATCTCCCTGCTCCTGGTTTGTCAAGGTCTAATAAGATCGACAAATTTGAACACGAAAATGGCTCCAAGTTCTTGGGCCGACTTCCATATATTTCTGAATTTCTATAAATGAATGTTTCGATGGTTTATTTACAATGTAACCATCTTATTGTCAATATTTACAACCATTGCATTTCCAATGGTTCTTCAATAATATAAACCTGTCTTTTAAAGATCCATATTTACAACCATATGGATATGACTCCTTTCTCATGTAAACAAGTGTTCACGGTACCACACAGGTCAACTTAACTCTGTCAATTTTCACCATCACAAGTTGTTCATGTAATTTCTTTTGTCACCAGCACAGTAATGGATTCAACTCAATCCCTTGAAACTGCCTAGGCAGATCTTCATGTTTTTAACACCTTGATCACAACATTTTATCTCCAACATTTTTATAAGATTATGATATGAACCAAATTCTAACACTCTGGCTGTGGCCCAATAATCCATTTTGGATTTGCCTTTGCAAGCAAAAAAGAAATTGACAAAGGGGAAAGACAGGGGACTACTCGTTTCTTTCCAAGCGATGGTTTGAAGTGGGCATCTGAATGCAGGGCTCAGCAACTGCAACCGCGTGGCGACGCTGCTATAGATAGCGAGGGCATATTATTCGTTATAAAATGTACATAAATATCTGATAATTTTAAGCAAGTGTATCACATAGTTGTTTCACACAAACATTCCCCTAAATTGAACATGGAACATGTATTACTATTGGGAGGAGGAGAGCATTCTTAACTTCCACTCGAGACTACTCGACGGTTCTGTGTATAGCAAGGTCAGCGGACATTGAATACTTTCTATAACAAGGCCTCTCGAAAGTTCTCTGAATAAATATTATGGAGGATGAACATATGGTGGGTTGTTTAAGAGAAGATTTGCAACCTAAGTATTTGCAAAGGTGGCTCAAACATTCCACATGGACTCCAACATGCCACCTATAAGGCTCTGACATGCCAAGGTGGCTCCAACATGCCAGCTAGGCTCGAACATGCCAAGGTGGCTCCAACATGCCACCTAAGATCTAACATGCCAAGGTGGCCCAGACATGCCACATGGGCTCCAATGCCACCTAGGCTCTAACATGCCAAGGTGACTCCAACATGCCATCGAGGCTCTAACATGCCAAGGTGGCTCAACCATACCACGTGGGCTCCAACATGCCACCTATGCAAGAAATATGATAACCTTTGAAATTTTTGTAGAGGAGTTTGGCAAGGGATAGAATAGAAGGATCTTGGAGAACTCACAAGCCCCTTTCCAGTGAAGGGGAGTCTGGATCAGCATGTTGCGCAGGGGGATTCGACCCCATCTCCCCCAGCATGGTCCCCAGAGCATACACAGAGAACTCCATGCAAAGTTTCGGATGTGTGAGTCTCCGTCTTGACGCTCGAGATGTAAACCCTAGCAAACCCTAGGGTTTGATAGGGTTTACATTCTGGGGATGCTCCGATGACCCAGAGGGCCCAGGATCTGACGTGGAATACCCGTCTTTGGATTACCCTCATGGCACCGGGAGACAGAGCCAAATTTCCGGTCACGAGATACCTTTTGGAGACTCCCTTCACAAGCCCCTTTCCGTGAAGGGGAGTGCGAAAAAGCATGCGCAAAAGGGGATTCGACCCCATCTCCGGGCATGGTCCCCAGAGCATACACAGAGAACTCCATGCAAAGTTTCGGATGTGTGAGTCTCCGTCTTGACGCTCGAGATGTAAACCCTAGCAAACCCTAGGGTTTGATAGGGTTTACATTCTGGGATGTCTCAGATGACCCGAGGGCCCGGATCGGCGTGGAATACCCGTCTTTGGATTACCAACATGGCACCGGGAGGCGAGCCAAATTTCCGGTCGCGACATACCTTTGGAGACTCCCTTCACAAGCCCCTTTCCAAAGGAAGGGGAGTCCGAAAAGCATAATGCGCAGGGGATTTGACCCCATCTCCCGCATGGTCCCCGAGCATATCTGAGAACTCCATGCAAAGTTTCGGATGTGTTAGTCTCCGTCTTGACGCTCGAGATGTAAACCCTACCAAACCCTAGGGTTTGGTAGGATTTACATTCTGAGGATGCTCCTCTGATCAAGAGGGCCGTGGAACTTGTCCCCTAGGGTAATTTCGGCGTTCAGATGATGACATGGAGAGGTCGGATCGCCAATCCGAGGGCCTCCTCCATGCCCCAAAATAAAAAACGTGGTCTAAACCACCGCCGTGGCCAACGGTGGCCATCCCAATCAAAAATTGAGGGTCTAAAGCTCACCCGAAATACCGGGATTTTCCTCAGACGCCGGGGCCACTTGGCCTGCCAGCTGGCTGAAAACCATGATTTTTTCCCCGCCCCATGCATTAATTATGAATTTCCGAGCATAAACACAAAGAAAAGCACGGATAAAAATTCGGTCTCGAAAAAGGTGAAATCTTGGCGGGATGTGCATGATGCTGCACACGCAAGAGAAAATGCACCGCAATAGAAGCACAAGCAGGGCATGAGACGAGCTTCCCAGCCAACCCCTTCCAAGACCACCGGATCGGAACGTCCTACTAGGTAGTGGAGCTAGCTTTGCTTCTCCGTGGGTCACATGTATACCACCTAGCAGTCCTAGTGCTGCTATTCTCACTTCAATCTTCTACCGGGGCCTCGGGGTGAACCCCAAGTATCTTGTTCTCGCAGCTAGTCCAAGTCAATGAGGGGCGGGCTGGACCCCCACTCCCGGATCCGAACTGGCTCCGCCAATGGACCCGAACATCCCCATTACCTAGGGGACCAAGTTTAGGTGGGCGAAGACCACCCCTCTCCAAGAAACGCAAAAAAGTAGGTCGTTACTACACACTTGTAATCAATTGGCATGGAGGTGGATCTTTGAATACCTCCTAGTGAGGGATAAGTGATTGATCCCCCGGGAAAACTTCGCCGTGGAACTTGTCCCCTAGGGTAATTTCGCCGTTCGGACGATGCGGCGGAGGTCGGATCGCCAATCCGGGCCTCCTCCATGCCCCAAAAATCAAAACGTGGTCTAAACCTTGTCGGGGCCAACCCATCCATCCCAATAAAAAATCGAGGGTCTAAAACTCATCCGAAATACCGGGATTTTCCTATACTCTCGGGGCCACTTGGCAAGCCAGCTGGCTGAAAACCAGGATTTTTCCCTGCCCCATGCATTAATTATGAATTTCCGAGCATAAACACAAAGAAAAGCACGATAAAAATCCGGTCTCAAAAAAAAGGTGAAATCTTGGCGGGATGTGCAAAGATGACGCTGCATACGCAAGAGAAAAATGCACCAGCATATATACCTTTCGGAGACTCCCTTCACAAGAAAGGGGCCGCCGTCGAGGTGCTCGCCCTGTTTTTTCAAAGACATCCAAGGTCCATGTCACCATCATCTAGCCATGTCACCTAAAATTTGCCAACATCACCCAATGAAAAGACCAAAGATGGACATCTTTGGTTTTTTGGCCTAGTCAAAACTTGACCTTGCTTACTTGGCATGCCATGTCACCACTTGGGGTGCCTAGGTGGCATGCTTGAGACTAGGTGGCATGCCTGAGCCACCTTGGCATGTTGGAGCCTGCATGGCATGTTGGAGCCACCTTGGCATGTTTGAGCCTAGGTGGCATGTTTGAGCCACCTTGGCATGTTGGAGCCCACGTGGCATTATGGAGTCCACATGGCATGTTTGAGCCACCTTGGCATGTTGGAGCCTAGGTGGCATGTTTGAGCCCACCTTGGCATGTTTGAGCCACCTGGCATGTTTGAGCATGGGTGGCATGTTGGAGCCTAGATGGCATGTTTGAGCCACCTAGGAATGTTGGAGCCTAGGTTTGAGCCACCTTGGCAAGTTGGAGCATAGGTGGTATGTTGGAGCCCGCGTGGCATGTTTGAGCACGTTGGAGCCTAGGTGGCGTGTTTGAGCAATTTTGTCATGTTGCGCACCTAGGTGGCATGTTTGAGCCACCTTGGCATGTTTGAGCCTAGGTGGCATGTTGGAGCCACCTTGGCATGTGGGAACCACCTTGGCATGTTTGAGCCTAGGTGGCATGTTTGAGCCACCTTGGCATGTTGGAGCCCACGTGGCATGTTTGAGCCACCTTGGCATGTTTGAGCACGCTTGGAGCCTAGGTGGCATGTTTGAGCCACCTTGGCATGTTGGAGCCACCTTGGCATGTTGGAGCCTAGGTGGCATGTTGGAGACCACGTGGCATGTTTGAGCCACCTTGCCATGTTAGAGCCTAGGTGGCATGTTGGAGCCTGTGGTGGCATGCTTGAGCCACCTTGGCATGTTGGAGCCCACGTGGCATATTTGAGCCACCTTGGCAAGTTGGAGCATAGGTGGCATGTTAGAGCCAGCGTGGCATGTTTGAGCATGTTGGAGCCTAGGTGGCATGTTGGAGCCACCTTGGCACGTGGCATGTTGGAGCCCACGTGGCATGTTTGAGCCTAGGTGGCGGGGTTAGAGCCACGGTGGCATGTTGGAGCCTAGGTGGCATGTTTGAGCCAACTTGGCATATTTAAGCCTAGGTGGCATGTTGTGAGCCACCTTGGCATGTTGGAGGCTAGGTGGCATGGTGGAGCCCACGTGGCATGTTTGAGCCACCTTGGCATGTTTGAGCCTAGGTGGCATGTTGGAGCCTAGGTGGCATGTTTGAGCCCACCTTGGCATGTTTGAGCCACCTGGCATGTTTGAGCCTAGGTGGCATGTTGGGAGCCTAGGTGGCATGTTTGAGCCACCTTGGCATGTTTGAGCCTAGGTGGCATGTTGGAGCCACCTTGGCATGTTGGAGCCTAAGTGAGCCTGCATGGCATGTTTGAGCCTATGTGGCATGTTTGAGCCACCTAGGAATGTTGGAGCCTAGGTGGCATGTTGGAGCCCACGTGGCATATTTGAGCCACCTTGGCAAGTTGGAGCATAGGTGGCATGTTGGAGCCTGCATGGCATGTTTGAGCACGTTGGAGCCTAGGTGGCATGTTTGAGCCATTTTGTCATGTTGGAGCCTAGGTGGCATGTTGGAGCCACCTTGGCATGTTTGAGCCTAGGTGGCATGTTAGAGCCACCTTGGCATGTTGGTGCCCGGTGTTAAGTAATTGAAGTAGTTGAAGTAACTTGTGTTACATGGAATACTAGTATAAGAACATGTGATCATGCACGTGCATCACATGTAGCAAATCAAGTACTGGCCCCTACCACTATAAAGACCCGTGATATGGAAGGATAGGACATGTAGAGAATCAAGTACTCTTTCCTACTTCTATAAAGACATGTGAGAATAGAAGTATTACATATGTCGTAATTCATGTATTCTTTCCTACAATGCCTTAGCAAATAAAGTACTACTCATCCTACTACTATAAAGACATGTGACATGGAAGCATATGACATGTAGAGAATCAAGTATTCTTTTCCGGAGCTTCTATAAAGACATGTGACAATAGAAGTATTACACATGTCGTAATTCATGTATTCTTTCCTACAATGCCTTAGCAAATAAAGTACTCTGTCCTACTACTATAAAGACATGTGAATGGAAGTATAGGACATGTAGAGAATCAAATATTCTTTCCTACATCTATAAAGACATGTGACAATAGAATTATTAGACATGTAGAAATTCAAGTACTCTTTCCCTACAATTGATTGTATTATAAAATGACATGTCACAATAGAAGAAACTACAAAACAACAAAGGATGTTTTAGTCCACCTGAAAAGAACACCATTATCGAACAAAACCATACCTTCACAAATCCACATGTAGGATTCTTTGAAAACAGGACATGTAGACCTACCAAAACTGATGTTTTCAACAGTGGACCAAAAACCGGGGTGAGTGTGTTTTAGGGATATGGTCTATGGTTTCAAGAATTATATCTATATCAAATCCCCCTGGAACCCCCTGTTATTTTGCTACATATTCTAAACGAGGTGCACCGGACTACCACGATCGTCCGATCGGATCAATCAATCCGGCCGCCCGATCAGTATGTTGGAGCCTCTGGACACCTCTCGTTTCGATTATGCTCAATTATGATTGGGGACGCCTATGATTTTAAGATGTCGAATACGAGTTTGCCTAAGGTTTTGATGGTATATCGAGCCTCTATACGGTTTCACTTAAGCTTTTAGAATATGAAATACGGGGATTCAACCTCTACCAAAATAACTCAATGTCCTAATAAGACTACTTTAACCAATCTAACCAAAGGAGGTAATATGACTATTTTTATCTTAAATCTATGTTTTTTTTATAATAACCCATTGAATTGTTTTAGGGATATGGTCTATGGTTTCAAGAATTATATCTATATCAAATCCCCCGAACCCCTCATTATTTTGCTACATATTCTAAACGAGGTGCACCCCGGACTACCACGGTCGTCGGTGCAGCCATCAATCACCCTGATCAGATGTTGGAGCCTCGACACCTCTCGCTTCGATTATGCTCAATTATGATTGGGGACGCCTATGATTTTAAGATGTCGAATACGAGTTTGCCTAAGGTTTTGATGGTATATCGAGCCTCTATACGGTTTCACTTAAGCTTTTAGAATATGAAATACGGATTTCGAACCTCTACCAAAATAACTCAATGTCCTAATAAGACTACTTTAACCAATCTAACCAAAGGAGGTAATATGACTATTTTTTATCTTAAATCTATGTTTTTTTTTTTATAATAACCCATTGAATTGTTTTAGGGATATGGTCTATGGTTTCAAGAATTATATCTATATCAAATCCCCCGAACCCCCGTTATTTTGCTACATATTCTAAACGAGGTGCACCCTCGACTACCACATACCGTCGGATCTGTCAATCCGACGCCCCCGATCAGATGTTGGAGCCTCACCTCTCGCTTCGATTATGCTCAATTATGATTGGGGACGCCTATGATTTTAAGATGTCGAATACGAGTTTGCCTAAGGTTTTGATGGTATATCGAGCCTCTATACGGTTTCACTTAAGCTTTTAGAATATGAAATACGGGATTCGAACCTCTACCAAAATAACTCAATGTCCTAATAAGACTACTTTAACCAATCTAACCAAAGGAGGTAATATGACTATTTTTATCTTAAATCTATGTTTTTTTATAATAACCCATTGAATTGTTTTAGGGATATGGTCTATGGTTTCAAGAATTATATCTATATCAAATCCCCTCGAACCCCAAGTTATTTTGCTACATATTCTAAACGAGGTGCACCCTCTACCACCACGGTCGTCGGATCTGCAATCCCGACCCCCCGATCGATGTTGGAGCCTCTCGCACACCTCTCGCTTCGATTATGCTCAATTATGATTGGGGACGCCTATGATTTTAAGATGTCGAATACGAAGTTTGCCTAAGGTTTTGATGGTATATCGAGCCTCTATACGGTTTCACTTAAGCTTTTAGAATATGAAATACGGGGATTCAACCTCTACCAAAATAACTCAATGTCCTAATAAGACTACTTTAACCAATCTAACCAAAGGAGGTAATATGACTATTTTTTTATCTTAAATCTATGTTTTTTTTATAATAACCCATTGAATTGTTTTAGGGATATGGTCTATGGTTTCAAGAATTATATCTATATCAAATCCCCTCGAACCCCTCGTTATTTTGCTACATATTCTAAAACGAGGTGCACCCGGACTACCACAATCGTCGGATCTCATCAATCCGACGCCCGGGATCAGATGTTGGAGCCTCGCACCTCTCGTTTCGATTATGCTCAATTATGATTGGGGACGCCTATGATTTTAAGATGTCGAATACGAGTTTGCCTAAGGTTTTGATGGTATATCGAGCCTCTATACCGGTTTCACTTAAGCTTTTAGAATATGAAATACGAGGATTCAACCTCTACCAAAATAACTCAATGTCCTAATAAGACTACTTTAACCAATCTAACCAAAGTGAGGTAATGTGACTATTTTTATCTTAAATCTATGTTTTTTTATAATAACCCATTGAATTGTTTTAGGGATATGGTCTATGGTTTCAAGAATTATATCTATATCAAATCCCCCTGGAACCCCCTGTTATTTTGCTACATATTCTAAACGAGGTGCACCCTGGACTACCACAGTCGTCGGATCTGTCAATCCGACGGCCCAGACTGTATGTTGGAGCCTCTGTTATGCTCAATTATGATTGGGGACGCCTATGATTTTAAGATGTCGAATACGAGTTTGCCTAAGGTTTTGATGGTATATCGAGCCTCTATACGGTTTCACTTAAGCTTTTAGAATATGAAATACGGGGATTCGAACCTCTACCAAAATAACTCAATGTCCTAATAAGACTACTTTAACCAATCTAACCAGTGAGGTAATGTGACTATTTTTTATCTTAAATCTATGTTTTTTTTTTATAATAACCCATTGAATTGTTTTAGGGATATGGTCTATGGTTTCAAGAATTATATCTATATCAAATCCCCCGAACCCCTCGTTATTTTGCTACATATTCTAAACGAGGTGCACCTCGGACTACCACAAATTCGGATCTCATCAATCGACGCCCGTGATTGTATGTTGGAGCCTCTGGACACCTCTCGTTTCGATTATGCTCAATTATGATTGCGGACGCCTATGATTTTAAGATGTCGAATCTGGAGTTTGCCTAAGGTTTTGATGGTATATCGAGCCTCTATACGGTTTCACTTAAGCTTTTAGAATATGAAATACGGGGATTCAACCTCTACCAAAATAACTCAATGTCCTAATAAGACTACTTTAACCAATCTAACCAAAGGAGGTAATGTGACTATTTTTTATCTTAAATCTATGTTTTTTTTTATAATAACCCATTGAATTGTTTTAGGGATATGGTCTATGGTTTCAAGAATTATATCTATATCAAATCCCCCGAACCCCCTCGTTATTTTGCTACATATTCTAAACGAGGTGCACCCCTCGACTACCACGGTCGTCGGATCTGTCAATCCGGCGGCCCGTGATCAGATATGTTGGAGCCTCTGGACACCTCTCGTTTCGATTATGCTCAATTATGATTGCGGACGCCTATGATTTTAAGATGTCGAATACGAGTTTGCCTAAGGTTTTGATGGTATATCGAGCCTCTATCGGTTTCACTTAAGCTTTTAGGCGGGGATTCAACCTCTACCAAAATAACTCAATGTCCTAATAAGACTACTTTAACCAATCTAACCAAAGTGAGGTAATGTGACTATTTTTATCTTAAATCTATGTTTTTTTTTATAATAACCCATTGAATTGTTTTAGGGATATGGTCTATGGTTTCAAGAATTATATCTATATCAAATCCCCACGAACCCCTCGTTATTTTGCTACATATTCTAAACGAGGTGCACCACGGACTACCACGGTCGTCGGATCTGTCAATCCGACGGCCCAGATCATGTTGGAGCCTCGGACACCTCTCGTTTCGATTATGCTCAATTATGATTATGACGCCTATGATTTTAAGATGTCGAATACGAGTTTGCCTAAGGTTTTGATGGTATATCGAGCCTCTATACGGTTTCACTTAAGCTTTTAGACGGGGATTCGAACCTCTACCAAAATAACTCAATGTCCTAATAAGACTACTTTAACCAATCTAACCAAAGAGGTAATGTGACTATTTTTTTTATCTTAAATCTATGTTTTTTTTTATAATAACCCATTGAATTGTTTTAGGGATATGGTCTATGGTTTCAAGAATTATATCTATATCAAATCCCCCGAACCCTCAAGTATTTTGCTACATATTCTAAACGAGGTGCACCCCCGACTACCACAGTCGTCGGATCGTCAATCCGACGGCCCGCATCGTATGTTGGAGCCTCGGACACCTCTCGTTTCGATTATGCTCAATTATGATTGCGGGGCCTATGATTTTAAGATGTCGAATACGAGTTTGCCTAAGGTTTTGATGGTATATCGAGCCTCTATACGGTTTCACTTAAGCTTTTAGAATATGAAATACGGGATTCAACCTCTACCAAAATAACTCAATGTCCTAATAAGACTACTTTAACCAATCTAACCAAAGAGGTAATGTGACTATTTTTATCTTAAATCTATGTTTTTTTTATAATAACCCATTGAATTGTTTTAGGGATATGGTCTATGGTTTCAAGAATTATATCTATATCAAATCCCCACGAACCCCCTGTTATTTTGCTACATATTCTAAACGAGGTGCACCCCTGGACTACCACGATCGTCGGATCTGTCAATCCCACCCTCCGCATCGTATGTTGGAGCCTCTCCGGACACCTCTCGTTTCGATTATGCTCAATTATGATTGCGGACGCCTATGATTTTAAGATGTCGAATACTGAGTTTGCCTAAGGTTTTGATGGTATATCGAGCCTCTATAACGGTTTCACTTAAGCTTTTAGATTTTTGGGATTGAACCTCTACCAAAATAACTCAATGTCCTAATAAGACTACTTTAACCAATCTAACCAAAGGAGGTAATGTGACTATTTTTTATCTTAAATCTATGTTTTTTTATAATAACCCATTGAATTGTTTTAGGGATATGGTCTATGGTTTCAAGAATTATATCTATATCAAATCCCCTGAAACCCTCATTATTTTGCTACATATTCTAAACGAGGTGCACCCCCGACTACCACAAGTCGTCGGATCTGTCAATCCGACGGCCCGCATCAGATGTTGGAGCCTCTGGACACCTCTCGTTTCGATTATGCTCAATTATGATTATGGGCCTTATGATTTTAAGATGTCGAATCTGAGTTTGCCTAAGGTTTTGATGGTATATCGAGCCTCTATAATGGTTTCACTTAAGCTTTTAGATCGGGGATTCAACCTCTACCAAAATAACTCAATGTCCTAATAAGACTACTTTAACCAATCTAACCAAAGAGGTAATGTGACTATTTTTTATCTTAAATCTATGTTTTTTTTATAATAACCCATTGAATTGTTTTAGGGATATGGTCTATGGTTTCAAGAATTATATCTATATCAAATCCCCCTGGAACCCTGTTATTTTGCTACATATTCTAAAACGAGGTGCACCTCGACTACCACGGTCGTCGGATCTGTCAATCCGACGCCCGCATCGTATGTTGGAGCCTCTGGACACCTCTCGTTTTGATTATGCTCAATTATGATTGCGGACGCCTATGATTTTAAGATGTCGAATACGAGTTTGCCTAAGGTTTTGATGGTATATCGAGCCTCTATACGGTTTCACTTAAGCTTTTAGAATATGAAATACGGGATTCAACCTCTACCAAAATAACTCAATGTCCTAATAAGACTACTTTAACCAATCTAACCAAAGGAGGTAATGTGACTATTTTTATCTTAAATCTATGTTTTTTTTTTTTATAATAACCCATTGAATTGTTTTAGGGATATGGTCTATGGTTTCAAGAATTATATCTATATCAAATCCCCCTCGAACCCCCATTATTTTGCTACATATTCTAAACGAGGTGCACCCCGGACAACCACAAATCGTCGGATCGTCAACCGACGCCCGCATCGTATGTTGGAGCCTCTGGACACCTCTCGCTTTGATTATGCTCAATTATGATTAAGGGGCGCCTATGATTTTAAGATGTCGAATACGAGTTTGCCTAAGGTTTTGATGGTATATCGAGCCTCTATACGGTTTCACTTAAGCTTTTAGACGGGATTCAACCTCTACTAAAATAACTCAATGTCCTAATAAGACTACTTTAACCAATCTAACCAAAGGAGGTAATGTGACTATTTTTTATCTTAAATCTATGTTTTTTTTTATAATAACCCATTGAATTGTTTTAGGGATATGGTCTATGGTTTCAAGAATTATATCTATATCAAATCCCCCTGGAACCCCCTGTTATTTTGCTACATATTCTAAACGATTGGGGACGCCTATGATTTTAAGATGTCGAATACGAGTTTGCCTAAGGTTTTGATGGTATATCGAGCCTCTATACGGTTTCACTTAAGCTTTTAGAATATGAAATACGGGGATTCGAACCTCTACCAAAATAACTCAATGTCCTAATAAGACTACTTTAACCAATCTAACCAGTGAGGTAATGTGACTATTTTTTATCTTAAATCTATGTTTTTTTTTATAATAACCCATTGAATTGTTTTAGGGATATGGTCTATGGTTTCAAGAATTATATCTATATCAAATCCCCCTGGAACCCCCTGTTATTTTGCTACATATTTTGTAGAAGACAATGATGTTATAACAAATTATTTGAACTTGCTGCCAAGTCATGGTATTGTAGCCTGTAACCAAGAAATTATTTGAACTCGGTCTAAAATTTCTGAACATTTTCGCACCGTAGGAAGGACACATAGAATTATTGAAAATGCTGAGACTTGGATTTATTATTCAAAACCAAGAGAACATGAGTTAGTTAAAGATGTTTGGTATTCAAACGTTAGCCCTTGACATAGCAAATATTCATAGAAAATATTTTCAGAGGTTAGCTCCAGACCTAGAAAATGTTAATGTAGGTTCCTGCATTTTTAACAAAATGATTGCAGTAGACGTAGGATTAGCATTCTAACAAAATGATTGCACTGGATGTAGGATTCAACACGAACGTGTGATTCTTCACCTAAATATTTTTCACCTAAGGATTTTCAAGGCAAAGCATACAATGGTCTGAAGTGAAGAGTTTTTACTCCTTTTTTGCATCTCCATTCGATGGTAGCAATGGCCATAACTGCTTCTGTTCAAATAGAAGCACGAATAGTGATGCTATCTCTTCATGTAAGTGACAAAGCAAAAGAATGATTCAAGAACTACCTGAATGTATAATTGAGTCAACCTGCAATCCTCGGTAGCCATGTGAGTAGATATTAAATTCTGTTTGTCCTATTTCTATCCTGCCATCTTCAGTAGCGTTATCGATAAGACATTTCCATCCAGCCATCTTCAGCGGCCGTGTAAAAAGATATTAAGTTCAGTTCATACAAACTCCTTATTAACTTGCATAAAGTTGCAACTACATTGTACTAACTGAGATTTTGAAGCAAGACATATGATGGCAAAATATTTGTATATTCACCTAGACAATGATGTTTTTCATAAGGGAAGAGCTTTAAGCTGCAAAAAACATGCATAACAGAACCTGCATTCTTGCATACAACAAAGCTAAGATAGTATGTGTTTTTGGGGGCATCTTTTGTGAAAAGCAAAAAACTCATTGTAGATCAAATTCATTTGTCCAATTGCATGCACATCATCTGCCAAGATCACGTCATCAACACAAATAATGAACTTTAGAATGTTAGGATTGCTCGATGCAAATAATGAACTTTAGAGTGTTTGAATAAATATTAGGATTGCTCGGGTGTTTGAATTCAGCTCAAGTTATGTTCAGGAATAGAGATGCATAGTTGCATACAGGAGCTTTTTTTGGCCAAGCGTGAAGTGATATGTTTGTTGGCCTACTTTTAATCTGCTATTTCCAAAGTTTTTTGTTGTTGTTTTCTGCCCATTCACAATAGTCAAGATCATCCTATTTGCAAATACAAATGAGGAAATACCGAACGCCATCAGCCTTTTCTTTATATTAAATTTTTAGTTTAATCCCAACAAAAACCAACGCCGCTGGGCACTTTTTCTAGTACATAAATAAACAAGGTGCTGCGCACGGAGGGTTGCCCTTCATGGTCGGAGAGTGAAGTGGCTTAAATCATAGTTCAAAGTCATGTTTTGACATCATAGATTAGAGTATCGACATGGAACGGGTCTCTGAACTTGGGCCTACTGGACCTGCTAGTCTAGGATATTTAACTGGTTAAGTAGTCAGGAAAATCGGTATGAATAGTAGAGTCGTATGGCTTGGTCATGGCAATACGAATTTTTAGGGAATCAAAAATTAGCATTATATATGCCTGTATATCTACGTTTGTCAAGGAATTCAATTCGATCAGCTAGGTCAAGAGGCTTTTTGCAGATACTCTATTGAGTTTAGAGATGTCGATGGGTAAGGGGAAGCGGACCATTTTGGTCAACAACTGCCAAAGGTAGACTCTTAAGTTCCATCTTCAATGGTTTTATTTTCCTACTCTAGTTTTCATTCTGATGCCTGTCATGTAAACTCTGTTTCTTTAATGGAGTATTTCCGATGACTATTTTTATTTTGGCGCCAAATGCTGCAGGGGTAGTTGCAGGATCCAGCAAATAGGGGAGCTTATTTTTTGTGATGTTGATAATTCACAAATCAAGGGAAGCATTATATAACCTAAGAGATTATTATTATTATTTTACTCCTTGCATAGTTAAAAAATTCAATAGTGTGTTGCAACCTGCAAAGACTTCCGTAGGTGAGTTATGTTGTCCACCAAAATCCTTGTGCAAAAAGCTTGGCACCATCAAAAAAAGGAATATTTCACGAAAGGCTTGCAATAAACTCAAACGAAAGCTACAAATCTATCTGAGGCCTTGAAAAAAATCCATAGAAAGCCCTAAGGTATGCACTTAGTGCAACTTAAAATCAACTTGTTCTATGCAAGCTGTGGTATGCAATAGCCAGGTGCAGTTTAGAACATTCTCCTTCCATCCACAAATTTCAATAATGTTGTGTAAGTTTAGAACATTCTCCTTACATTCACAATTTTACATAATGCTGTGAAAAAAATGCACATGTTAAAACCTTAGTCCTAGTCTTGCAGATTTTCAACTACTTGTTGCAGGAAACCAAGGCAAAAGATTCAGTTCCCCATTTGTTTCAGTTCGATAAGCTACAAAATGTTCAAGGATATATGAAGCACCCTTGATTAACAATGACAAAAAGATCAATACATAAAGGATAACATACCTTCTTAAGACGTTCTTCTTTGCGGGGTTCGTATTCATGATTTATATGAGTAAAAAACATTTGTAATTTCTTCACAGATTCCATGAACTCTTTCGCATGGCATTCAACATCAACTAGAAATCCATAAGAAAATAATTAAAATATGGTGCATTTCAACACGGCGCACAATAAAGAATACCATGATGAGATGCATGTCCTGAATGATCTGCAGCCTGAAGTTCCTGAGCTAATAAGCAAGATAGCAGAGCAGAATCCATAGCAGCCACCCAAATTATCATCTCTGCCTGTTGTCAATGCGAGGGGAATCCATTTGCATAGTAAGGCTACCACCTACCAGTATTTGATAATATTTATAACAATTTAGCCCGTAATGACGTGAGGATTTTATTGAATATAAAAAATAAAATAGCATGACATTTGAAGACAACAAAATGCAGGCCAAGCCTTGTTGCAGTCCCTTTTTTGCAAGTTAAACAAAGAAGGTTCGGAGCAATTAGCCAAAAATCATCCTCATCTCAGGGGTAGGCTTCAATCTCGAGAATAAACAATGTACTTCCTTCGTGATTGTCCCCTCCAACAATTAACAGTCAGGTACAGAGATTCAATGAACAAAAACAGTTGACGCGATAATAGAAAGAAAAGCATTTATGGCAAATATTGGAAACAGATTCTGGCATTGAAGAGTTGATTCGATACAAGTGTCCAGATCCAATGTATGTCCATGTTGATCTCTTTTGGTTGTTTCTCATTATCAACAACGACATGTTCTGCAAACACAAAAAGCATAAGGATTAGTTTATCCAATATGAACTCCTCTGAACAATCATGCCTTCTCTAAAGGGAAGCAAGGTTACAACTTCTACGCTGAAATTCTATTAAGGGAGCTCCTAGTCTTCTAATGAAGTGGAACACACAGGCATGATCATGCATCATATATCTTTGTTTGGAGATAATGTCTTACATCTGGCCCATGAAAACATGGTCGCAAGCATGTAAGAAGCTTGTGCTGCCATATTATACCTTGGTACCAGTCATAAAATTAAACAATGCGTTAATAGATTTTCAATTTGTAGAATGACCCCAGTTGATCTGTCTGCCTTATGTCAGCATGTAACCACAAGAACTATTTGCCTACATCATTTCATGCCTACTCTAGGCAACTGATTTCTCTTAAAAACTAGAAGGGCGCTGGTTGGATGTTGAATACCAGGCCCCTCCTGCTTGCAATCCAATTATTATACCACTGAGCTACTTGTTCAGTATCAAACCCAGGAGCTTCTGCTTAAAACCAAGATGCCGAGGTACTAGCCAGGCTTTGTGCTGGATAGGTCCTTCTATCATACTGTCCATGTAACAATCGCTTAATCTTTTGTAAAAGTTTTGTACCTGCTTAAGAACTCATTATTCAGAGACTTGTAGTTGATCATGATACAAATCTTTCTGCTAATGGTAATTTATCTAGAGCCATATAATCCAAAGACCCTGCCCTCCAAAAATGGTTGGAGGGTAAACTTACAGAAATATTCCTGCACCATTTTTCAGAAAATTTTTCCAAATTTTGAGGATCTTCAAACCCTTGGATCCGAACAACAAAGACCAACAAAGAATGAATGCTAGGTGACTAAGGCCTAGTCTATCAAGCGCACACATGGTTGAAAGGAGTAGGCCTGGCCTTGGCACAGAACATGTGTATATTCAAGCATTTTCCTTCTCTCATTTCTCATTTCGATCTGCAGAAAGCAAGAACAAATTGCAACCAAGTGTGTCATAATACCACATTCTCGGATGAGCAAAAACGGGATAAGACGCACAAAATTTAGGGTGTTACGGTCGTATCTGCTCCAGCCATTCCTCTATAAGAAAAAAAAAAGCCCAGCAGACTTTCCCTTGTCCCGAATGTCCATCCTCGCCCTTGTCCCGAATGCCCATTCTTGCCCATTCTTGCCCTTTTCCCGAATAGAACAGCAGCATGATCCAAGCTTATTCATCAAATTCAAGCTTCTATCTGCCATGCCAGTTAACCGGTTAGACCATCCTTGATTTAGAACGCAAATGACCGCCAGTTTACAGGGTACAATCGGTTTGGAGCAGTCATCAACATATTCTGAGTATATTCCAGCATATACTCAGGATATGCCACAACCCCATACAAACGAGGGTTTGCCCCCCCTAGGGGCAACCCAAAAAATCCTTTCAATTCTCCACACATGTAGGTGTCGTATCATATATTGCTAGCCTCCCATTCTCAACAGCTAATGGCTAATGATGGTCAGAGGATGGAATCTATGGTCTAGCTTCCCATTCTCAATGGCTAATTATTGTCATACGATGGAATCTATAGCCTAGCCTAGCTACAGTAGTTTTCTACATGATTGTAAATGCACTAGTAATGCCGCCCCAAATGCATTAGTGATTCAACTCACCCTAAATTAAACAATGTGTTGCATGGAAATTGACACTTTTAGTGGGCTACTACTACCTTTAGAGAAAGATTTTTTGTTTCCTCCATTCAATTGCCACCCTTAATGGAATTGTTGATAAAATAGCACAGTGGGTGGTCGAATTTGACCCTCTGTTTCCATGAAAAGTAAACCAATATTACGCATATACATTAAAGGTCATTTACTTGACGTTTCTTTACTTGACCTCCCTGCCATGGAAACAAGGCTTCGTTCATTCTGTTCCACGTCCTAAGTTCAACAATTGAAGCCAAAATGTGAGCAAAAAATCAAAATGTTAGTAAGTGAACTTAAGGAACAGTGCGACATATAACTTTTACTGGCCAGTATGAACAGTTGGATGCAACAGGTGGATGAATCTCTAGGGTCAACACCATGCACATGCAAAACTAACAACCCATTGACACCTTAAAAAATTTTGATCGTGTTGGCCCATTTTTCAAGTAGGGTCACATCTATATTGTATGTTGATTGACAATTCACACAGTTCGGGCAACGAGAGCTGTCAGATGGGCATATTTGCCCTTTATTCTTTGATCTTAACCGTGCATAGCGATCCTCGTTTGTGGGGTATGCCTGTACAAGTTTTTGTATACTGTATATTGAGATTTGCGAAATACTATAAGGTTTGTGAGAATGTACTTAATAGTGTTAATTTTGTACATGTATTGTAAGTTTTTAGGGGCTCTCGCTGCCCTACGTAACCCCCCATGTGAATATGCACCCAAACGAAAGGGGGTTTCAGGGGGATTTTAATTTCAATGTGTTGAATGCAATAGTTTGTGTTAATTAATGTTAATGGTAGTGATGTGTTGGTTGTTATATTAAAAAAAATTTGGGCCCTTCGGGCCCTAATTTGGGCACTTCGGGCTCTAACAAAAGCAAACATAGAAAATCGCTTAATACAAACTACATCATCATGTCTTTTTGAACATGCAGCACAACATGGTTTTTATGCTAGGACCTCTTAGTACATTTATAAATATCTTAGCACCTCTTACATACATTTACAAATGTTATACAAGCAGTAAAAAAAGGTTCCTCAATGTTCCCCGGTTCCTCAATGCTCCCCCGTGAGAACTTCAACAACAAATGAGAACTTCAAACAAAAAACATTGTACTTGCTGACATGTAAAAAGCAAGGTACTTATTGCATGAGTATCCAATCAAATCCCTCAAGCACAACTTCCGGTAAGATAGAAGCCCTGCGAGCCATGAATGAAAATTGCGAATGAAAATTATGACACACGAGAGATATCTCATAAATTCAATAGTTTTAATAATATAATAGGTAGTTAGAGGAAATAATATCCAAATTGATGCACATCATCATTCAATATTACCAATATATATCCTGCAGTTTTGGTAAATAAGTCTCCTTGAAGGAAACATTATGACAAGGCGGTCATTCATTTGCAAAAACATCGCATTGTTGAAATAAAGCACCACCAAGACTGGCCAGCTAACTGCCTGCTTGCAGAACAAGCTTTTGCAGAGGTGGAATTACATCGAGCAATAAAAATGGTCACGCCATATTCCTTCTTTGCCAAATTCTTGGCAAAACAGGCAGAGTGGGAAGAAATACCATCTTCATTTCATCAAAAGTGATGAAGAAATAGACCGAAACCACATGAGATAGAAGTTTGCTTATGCAAGATCCATTATTGGGCACCGAAAACAAAGAATCTTGATACAAATTTTGCAGCAATAAGTCGAAAACACGGACTTATTGAAGGTACTTGGGATGTAGTAAATTTTGTACCTTTCAATTCAAAGTTGGCGTTAGCGGATAGGATTAAAAAAGCCTTTGAAACATAGATAATAGATTCTATTATGATGATTCATCCTTGCTCTGCAGCTTTTGTTTTTTTCGTTGGTGCACGTCCTAAGTATAAATACATGCTATTGTGACCTGTACAAATGCGAATTCATAAGTAAATGCTTGAATATTTCCCTGACAAACAAAATTATGTTGTACCTCGCTTGATCTTGCAAAAACTTCGTGTCGTCATTCGGCTTCCAAACCGACGCTTGCATTATCCAAAAATTTTTAAAAGAGATTCTGCCTGCACCAATATATTGATCAATCATCAACATCAACAAATAAGAAAGTAAGACTCTATGGCTTCTCTTGCATATATGTAAGGCCAAACCTCTTCATATGTGTACTCCAACATGACATTTGCACCAAGCTACAAGCACATGGAGGTTGTGTCTTTAATAGAGGCCTGTGAATATACACCTTCTGCCACCTCATAGTCCACTTTTAGTACCAGAAATATAGTAAATGATTAAGACCAAAGCAACATATTTCTACAGCAGCAATTATCTTTAACGTAGATGCCATCGGTTCAACTCAACTGTTTGCCATCGGTTCAACTCAACTGTAGATGCTAATTTGCTCTAAAAACTAGCTGCTCTGGCAGGGTTTGTGAGAAAGAACCTTGTATTATAACTCTCGTCTAGCACTATGGCATCCGGCAGAACCAGTACTATGCAGCTCTTCCTGCCACTGTGCAGCTCTTCCTGCCAATTCCATCTGCTCTGCCCCGCAAGACATAGATCAGCAAGTCGGCGCTCTTCCAGAAGAGCCGTGGAAAGGGTGGACCATACATCCAACCCTAAAATATGCAATTTCGACTCTTGCATGCAAAGAGAGGTTTATACAAATATTTTTCTTATACATCTATACAAACACATGGGTGCTAACCATTAAAAAACAGCAGAAAATCGATGCACCATGTATGTGCACTCTAGAAATACTTATTCGTACGCTCCATCAAATACATCTACCAAATCATAGCAAAACCATAGAAAAAATAGTATAAAAACACAAAAAAACCCCCTGTTATTTTGCTACATATTGTATCTTCTGGTATTAACCTTTGAATTGGACGTTTTCCTCCTCCAACCATTTTTTCTTTGTTAGCTGGACAAATACAGATGTCCAGTATACGTGCGTTATTTTTGTGCCAAAATATCTAAGGTGGTAACAAGTACCTTCTTTGCAGCAATGACTTCATATTTACACATGAGGTAATAATTTCTATATGTTGACCAAAACTCACACAGAACTGGATTCTCCCTCATGCCTATCTTCGTGATCATTGGCATGGCCAGGTTGAATTCTTTCATACTCGTGTTTGTTTATCTTGGCTGAATAATCTGGCAGCAGCCTCATGGTAATCCCCATTCCAATCAAAAGCAAGCCTTACATCTTTGCTCTAATAATGGTTTGGTAAATATAATGTAAGACAAAGAAAGAGAGTGAATGCTTTTCGCTTGATGAGTTACAACTAATCTCATTCTTCATGACCAAATAACTTATTACAAGAAGACCTGAACCAACATGAGAGAGCACTAACCATAGCGGTTGTAGCAGCAAAGACCAAAAAAGAGCAATTAAAGACAATCTGAAAGTTGTCCAATAAATGTTGCCATTGCTTCAAATACTAAAACTACATAGGTATATGGATGCTGTACAAACATAATTGTCAGTTAAATTTAACTTCAAAGCTGGTTATAAAAGTTATTTGTTACCTTTGAACATGCCACCCATGCTCTAAAGACCTCTCCAGTTAGAACCATTGGAGGGATGAGGAATGGAAGCCCTACAAGAGTTGAACAGAACAACATTTCCATCTAAAACCAACAAAGTGGACAAAATAAATGTTAGTAATACAAAACAAAAATTATATCTATACTAGTTAAGGTGCCCAGCGTTGCTGGGCATAGCTAGGAACTGTAAATGATATACTGGAGCAATCATTAAATGGATTCACGCTTTTAAAATTAGATAATCAAGAGCATTTGACCACATTTTCCACTTCCCCTTACCTTTTCTCTTTCCCTTTGCCTTTACTTTTTTTTTCTATTTTTCTATTTACCTTTTTCTTTTTCCATTATTCCATTTTCCTCATTTCCCTTTTCTATTTTCTGCTTCCCTGTTTTTCCTTTTCTATTTTCCCCTTCCCTTTTCTCCAATTTATGGTTGCCATTTTTTCGCTTTTCGTGTGCCCTTTCCCCCCTCCCTTTTCCCATTTCCCTCTTCCTCCTTTCCTCGTGCCTTTTTTTCCAAGTTTTTCTTCCCCCTTTCCCCTTTCCCCTTTCCTTTCCCTTTTCCCTTTCTTTCTCCCCACCTTTTTCTTTTTTCCCCCTTTTCCCTTCATTTTTCCTCCTTTCCCTAGCTCTTCCGTCTTCCCTTCTTTCTAGTGCCCTTTTCCCTTTCCTTTCCCCCCTCTTCCTTTCCCTTTTTCCATGTCCATTTTTCCTTCCTTTTTCCCCTTTCCTCACCTTTTCCCTCTTCCTTTTTTTCCCATGTCCCTTTTCTCTTCTATTTTTTCCATGTTTTTTAGATCCTCTTTTCCCCTTTCTTCACATTTTTCCTCTTCTTCCTCCTCCCCCCTCTTTTCCCTCTTTTTTCTTCTCTTTTTCTTTTTTCTATTTTGCTCTTCCTTTTTCGTTCACCTCCCTTTCTATTTTTCCATTTTACCCCCCTTTTGTTCCCCTTTGCCTTTTTCTATTTGTTTTTTCCCCTTTTTTCACGTTTGCCTTTTCCATTTCCCCCCTCCTCGCTTTTCTTTTTTTCTATCTCCCCCTTCATTTTTTTCCCCTTCCCTTTTTCCTTTTACCTTTTCTTATTTTACTTTTCTCCCATCCCACCCCCTTCACTTCCCTTTCCCCCTTCCCGTTTTTCTTTTGAATTCTTTTTTACCAATGGCCTTTTTCCCTTTCTTTTTCCTCCTCTCCCAACCCTTTCTCTCTTCTGCTTTTTTCCGTGCCCTTTTCCCTTCCATTTCCCTCTTGTCCGCCTCCTTTTTCTTTTATTTTTCCTTTTCTTTTTTCTCATGTCTTTTTTTTGCTTCCCTTTATTTCTCTCCTTTTTACAGTGCCCTTTCTTCCTTCCCCCGTAGTCTTTTTCCTTACCTTTCCTCCCTCCTGTGTTCTTTTCCTTTTCCCTTTTCCCCTGTCCTCCCCCCTTTCTCTCTTCCTTTTTTCCGCTTCTCTTTTCCTCCTTTTCTCTTCCTCTTTTCCCCATGCCCTTTTTCCCTTTTCCCTTTTTCCTTCCTTTCCCTTCGCTTTTGCCCTTTCCCTTCGCTTTTCTACCTTTTCTCACCCTTTTCCTTCTCAGTGTCCTTTTTGCTCTCCCCCTTCCCCCTTTCTCTTCCCTTTACCTTTTCCATGCCCCTTTGCTTTTCCTTTCCATTTTCCCTTTCCCTTTTTCCTCCCTTTTCTTTTTTCTCAGTTTTCCCTCTCTTTTCCTTTTTTTCCTTTTTCCCTTCCCTTTTCCCTTTTCCCTTTTCCCTTTTCCCTTTTCCCTTCAACCCTTTAACTGTCGGATTGCGCAAATCGTATTGAAGCAACGATCAAGATGAAATTTTGGTTGAAAACATGCACACGTCATCTTCACCGTTGATCCATCAAATCCTCAACCGTCCGATCTAGGGCACCATTCACAACGGACATACAGTATAATTTTATAATATAGGAAACTAGGGTAGAAAACGTACTTGAGTTGTTGCGGGATTCATTTTAAAGATGGCCTCTTGCAAATTCCCTAAAAAGGAGTCCAAGACTAGAGCAGAAACTACCATAACTACTCCAAATATATGAAAATTAGGCGAAGAATGTGCATCTGCAAACAACAAGCCCTACAACAAGCATCACTGCTGAGACATATTCTTGCAGTGGATATTTTCGCCGAAGGCCAGGAATAAATGCTCCCATCACCATAACAGGCAAGACCTGCATTGAAAATGAAATTGTCAAATTTGAAAACACAAAATAGTACAGGAAGCATGCTTATAACCTTGGTTGATTTGAACATGTTGAGAAACATAAGGGACCCTTTGGTGAGGCCATGAGAACCCATGAGAACTGCAGAAAGTTTGACATATGTTTTCCAAGGGATTATGCTTTGTTAACAGAAGTCAAAAGATGATCCAATGTGACAATGTCAAATGCTGAATGCCATAAAATATCAAATGATGACCAAAGACAACAAGACAATCCAATATATTTGTTTTCTTCATGGCATTTCCCCGCCAAAGGCAAAGCTGTAGCTGATAATTTGTTGACGCAAAAATAGCCATAAGATGGCCTCCTGATTGAGATTTGAAATGTGTACAACCGAATCAAGGTATTGTAGGTCAGCTTTGAAGTAGAGAAATTCGAGATCCGGTTCCCTGTTAAGCGGATAAACTAGCTAGTCAGAACGCAGATAGCAAAAGATCCCCAGCTTGGCAAATGGCTACATTAAGGAACTCTTGCCGAAGGAGACATTAACCAATAAAGGAAATAGCCGCCAAAAGCGCAGTTAGTCTAGCATGTATTTTGGGATTGGCCTGGCTTATATCTCTTAGGGAGTCTGCATTCATCATAACTCACAGCATACTTCCTACATGTGTAACATCCGCAACCTCTGCATACCCTAAATGGAAAACGGTTGAAGTCGATAGATCCTTGAGAATTGCGTGGAGGTAAAACTTGTGAGTCTACAATGCAATCTTCCCTCATGGCTAATGTTTGCGAAGTCTTTGAACATGGAGGATTTGCAAACATGCTTCTCCTTTGAGTAGAGCCAACTGCCACCTTTCAAAAAGAACATGCCAAGACAGTCAATGCAAGAATACCAAAACAGATTTCAAAGTCATAATCATTCAGGTGAAAAATATCATAAAAAGCATATTGGAGTTAAGATTTCCACTTTCGCTCGTTTCTACCTATTGTTCAATTATGCATCAGAGCATGGCCACCAGCTGTTAAACAACCAGCTGTAAGGTGATCATCTTGCCTGATGCTGATGTTGGGTAAATGTCGATTAAGGCAGACAAAGTACTCGATGCTGTCTTCACTTTCATGCAAGCCTTTTCTGAGCACTGGGTGGAATCATTTCGGCCTTTGCCATGCTCCACATTTTTGCCTTGCAAAATGGGCAAACCCTATGCTGTTCAAGTTGTGCACCTCATTCAATCAGCATTTTATACTTTAAATAGAAGAAGCAGGGGGGCCTTTAATCACCGAAACAAAATGGAATCATGGTTTGTCTCTCTAGTTAATCAATCCAGAATTATGGCCACAGGCAGGGAAACAATGCAAGGTTTTCCAAGAAACAATAGCTCAGGCGAAGACAGTATCTTTTCTTTGTTGTAATCGAAGTGCAGAGCCGTTCTTCCTGAGGTCTTAAACCAAAGTCTTACCATAACCTGTGAACCCGAAACAACAAAAGGGTAGAGCAAAATACAGTTGGGTCACGCAAGCACATTGGGACTCATCGATCCCTGAAAGGATCTGCGCCTGCATCTGGTATCACACCTGTGTCTTCTTGTATCTGTATGAACTTATTCTCCCATTGCATCTACATAGAATAGAAAGCCTTGATTCTTGGAGTCATCCACCGTGAAGTTAAATTTGACAGGGGCCTTGCAAGTTGTTATCATGGATATCTATATTTCTATATCTTTGGAATGGTGGGAATTTCGTAAGTCAAATGGTTATGTGAAAGATTTACCGCACTAGCACCCCGAAAGTGTCATTCAAGACCCATGCAGTACATTTCCAATGAGTTGGTTCTCACGCTGCGGATCTAGATAATCCAAGGTGCTAGGTAATGTTGGTATAGTGTCTTTGCTAAGCTTGTTTGATGATATATACAAGCTAGATAGCCGTGTCAAATTGTCAATGATGCCGGAATACTACCAACTAAAGAATTGTTAGAAAGTACTAAAGTGGCAGATTTGACATAAACCCTAGGTTAGTGCCGATAATTTATTGGACCAAGATTAAGTATGTCCAACTTTTGAAGGTTTTCCAAAGAAAGGCCATATTCGTGACACTTCACGCTTCCATTGTTTGTGCAAGGAAAAACCCAATTCAAGCAAATAGGTAATGAGTATATTAGACAAAATAACTAAAGCATTTGAAACTACCTACTTGTTGCAAGTGATTCCTTGCCGCGATGCTAGCTCCCACCCTTGGTCCATGTTGCTGTATGCAATTTGTTTAGAATCAAAACCCCACTGAAGTTCGGAAGAGCATTTTGTTCTTCTTTGTAGAAGCCCAAGATGGCCCAAATAAGACGAGAAGCGTAAGGAAAGAAATGCAACAAAGGGGCAAACTTAATCACAAAAAGAAATGATCGTGGCAAATGAAAGCCCGGGTAAGGAAACACGAGTCTAGTTTCGAGTCAGTATGGAAGTTTTATCGCTAGATTGCTTCTCCGCTACGGAGATCGTACCTATTCCACCATCGGTGCTTGGAAAACCCATCCTTGCCCTTGTCCTTGCCCAATGCAAAATTTCCAAAGCGTACTCTTGCTTGCTCATACACCGCAGAATAACGCCATCGCCAGCCCGGCACTTTCGTATGATCATTCTATGTGAAAGTGTATATGGATGGATCGAAGTCCGATTGGGAGGAAGGTGGATCTTAGGACTTATAAATTTAAGACAAGCTATCATTGCTATACTGAAGAGATCTTCAGCGATTTACAAGCCGTAAAGCGTTTGGAGCTCTGATTTGAACACCGCTAACCGGTTTTGAGAGGGCCTATCCACCAACGTAATCAGTTAACCGTTTTGAGAGGGCCTATCCACCAACGTAAATGACCGCATTTACCCCCAATATTGGGTTTTAGTAGCCATTGGCATATTCCAGGTATATATTGACATATACTTGGAATATGCCATAAACCCACATAAACGAGGGTTTGCCCCCTTAGGGGCAACCCAAAAATCTTGATGCTAGGTGTATTTTACACATGGCAATTACTTGTAGTGGTAGTTAAGTGTGGGGAGGCAAAGGGGTGTAGATTTTAAGCGACACATGCATCTACAACATACCACAAACATAAAAATGAGATTTTGTACCAAAAGGTAAAGCCGCATATTGGTTTTTGGACAATATTTATAGCCATTCAATGGTCAAATAGAACTTTGTGTTTTTTATTCAATAGGTCTTATGTAGGTTGTTAAGTCGTATTTAAAGTAGTCCTATAGGTTATTAAGTTCTAGTGAACCCAATTGCAATTTGGTTTGTATCAAATCTCAAGAATTTGCCAAAATCATAGTCAAAATGACCTGCTTAGAAGATTTTGGAGCTTTTTTTTGCTGGAAAAAAATATATTAGTCGTGATCACCTCAAGGAAATTGTCTGTGCGCCTTCCATGACCTATTGGTCTCTGTGGACGTTAAAAAAAACTATTCTATTCTATTCTATTCTTCCTGGAATTCTAAAGATTTCTACCAAGTCGTTTGAAAGACAAACCAATGTACCATACTTCTTCTTGGTCTTGCTAAACCATTATAATTGTTCTAATGACAAATTAATGTACCATCATGTAATTTTCTACTATATTCTCCCATTGGCCCTCAAGTAGAAAGTTTCTGCTAGCAACTTTGTTAAGAACTTTAGTAGCACCTTGTCTAAAGCCAGAAAAACCAATCTACATCATTCTTCTTTCTGTTTTTCCATTGGTTCATGAGTACCTAAGTAGCATGAATGGATTGAAGCATTTAAGTTATCATACCATGATCATTGTGGGTCTGGCTAACAAAACTCTCTCCCGTTAAGTCTCCAACACCACACGTTTTGTTAATAACCTTGCCATACACATCTTCAAGGTCGGTATCACAGCGACCCTGGCAGAAGAACAAAAGGTATCAAGAAGGGAAAGAAACATAATTTTAAATGACCATGGAAGAATAAGGGGCATTGACCATCATAATGCCTTCATAGTTGCATTCAAAGGTGGAAATTGTCAAAAAGATGCAACCTAAATATGCTACCTTTATATGAAGCATTGCTCATCCACGACCTGCTAATTATGCATGCCGGTTTTTGTGGATAGATATTGATTTTACTACAATCTTGAATCTTGAACTCAGATATGATTTGGGTTTTAGCAAATCTAGACTATAAAGCCAAAAAACTCTACAATAAAAGAACCTAAAGCTACCATGGGAAAAATAACCAAGTTGTTGACTCCTAGTCACTCCCTGCAAGACAAAACCATCAAGTACCATTTGCATCCAATATTTCTTTAAGCCTGGCACACAACATATATATTTCAAAATATTTCTCTATCTGCGCCCATTATTTCTTCTATTATTATACTTAGATAGACCAGACAGCTCCAAATCCAACTGTTTATGCCACTTCTCGACACTCCAGCATGCGAATAAGGTCAACTCTTTATGCCACTCATTGGCTTTATGTTATTTATAACTTGCAATATCTTATTGGCCTTTAGACCAAATGCTATTCAGAGTACATGCAATGCAAATAGGTAGAAGAAAAGATCAATTTTATGCCACTCATTGGCTTTGGACATTCACCTCACACACATATCCACGTTACTATAACTTGGAGTAGCTTACTGGCCTTCAGAAACAATATTCGGAGTACATGCGAATGCAAATGGGCAGAGGAAAAGAAGACCCATTTGATAACATGTAATCTTTCTTTGTATTCTATTAGAGATCCTTCATTTCTAGTGATAAAGAGACTTTATAATGCAACGTGATGTGCGATCTGTTCTTGACAAAAGTAATGTGCAACCAACATGAAGAAGAAAATGTGATAGCAGACAACGACAATGACAACTGGTGCCTTCAAAACCTAGTCCATAAAGATGAAAGACAAAAAGATAGTATGGCAATATAAAAGCAACTGGTAAACGGACAATCTTTTGATACTATAAAAAACGAAAGATGCAATAATGAGTCTTCCTTACTACTGCTGATAAATTAGAAGTTTTGGCTGCAGTTGTTGCAAGCACACGTTGCAAATAGGACAATATATTTCTACAGTAAAACAACAGAACTGGAATTACCCATGATGATGCGCTCTTATTGAAGGAGAGGTAGAAGTTGTTGAAAGCTTGTAAATTACTTTGACCTGCAGATAGATCCAAAGCAAGCACATGCATTTACTCGAGTTGCAATAGGCCGACAACAACATAAACAAATTATGCTATTTTACTCATCAAAATGTCTTGCAAGAATAAAAGCACAGAAATATGTTGCTCTTCTGCATGCCAAATAGAACTTTAAGGCAAGCTTGCTCGCAATTACCAAGTGAGACTGTTAGAAAGTAGGCAGGCTATAGCTTAACAAAAGTTGGAACTAAGATGGTGATTTATACTCTATACATGAAAGTTGGAACTAAGATGGTGATTTATACATGAAATAACTCAATACATTGACATGTCCGAGTGATTCTAACGACTTACCAGGCTTTGATGGTGAGTGCACATATAAAGATGGCTGGCAGTTATAGTAATCCAGGTATGCAGGCTTTCACACAGATGTGTCTCCATTTGTAACAGAAATAAAAGAGGCCAGACAATGCAACCAACAAATAGTAAAGGGCTTGAAACGTCCAATTGCTGAGAAAATTTGAGAAGGCACTTGCATCATCATCACCTGCTACAAAAGACTCTTTATATGGCTGGCATATTCAGTCTGAACCATGATAAACTATGATCAACATTCAAAATATATGCGTGCATCAGTCCCTTGTCACTTCGGTGCTTGCCAAACAGAGTCTTCAACATGTAACTTGGCTAGCACCTGCCACATCCTGGGTTGTTCCTAGATGAAGTGTTCTGCAAGCAGGTAGAGAAGCAAGCCACGGTTTTAATGGCAGTGCATGTGGGTGGCTATAGTGCAGTCAAATTTGATAGACACCAAACATATCCTAAATCCAAGCAGAATGCATTACATGTATATTAAATACATAAAATTGCCCAAGAACAAATTGAACAAAGCAAAGCAAAGCTTACTCCAAAATGCTTGCATATGATACCAACTTGCCTGCAGCTTAGGGCATAAAAATGTGTACTATAAACGCAATAGCATAAACATAGAGTGCAAAAAAGAAAAAGATGGGAGTTAACTTTGGATCTTTAATATAAATGCATCTAGAATGCTATTAGTCCATTGGCATTCAGGTTATTTTGAAGCTCCTGGGATAGTATCGCTATTCCCACAACAGTCTGAGATGTATTAAGATTAAGTCATTTTGAGACTACATAATCATGCCACGGGCTCTAAAGCCCATGTCAATTGCTTGTCACTATGGTGCCTGAGAGTCGGAGTTCTCTGAATATGCAACTTGGCTAGCACTTGCCATTGCATCTCGGCTTTGTCGCCATGTTTGTGAGTTCCTCAAAGCAGATAAGGATAAGAAATAAATCCAGGGATTGTAATGCCAGTGCATGTAGCTTGCTATGGTTCACTCAAATTTGATAGACAATACAACCTTTGGTCCTTTTGCTCACGCCAGAGAATCTGTTGTCTCCTACTGCAGCCTGAAGAATTACTATCATTACAGCCTGAAGAACTATGGAACAATTTCAAAGAATGTGAACTGACATTTCGGTTTCTTCGCTACCATGTGCCAGCTCTATCCCTATCTGCTAGGCTTGTTATATGGACAAAAAGAACTAAATCAAGTTTTCCAAAAAAATCAGAGCCTACAAAGTAAGAACACTTGCTGTAGCATATAGCCAGCAAGGAAGAGTTAATCTGCAAAGGAATATGGCGCCTTAGAGGATATTGCGAGAATATATCAATATAAAGCTAGACATCTTTCAGCTAGACAAAGTGGCTGTGGTGATTTCTTAAGTTTCGTGGATCCATTCAGCTATCACACAAGGAGCTTATATGTAGAAGATATGCTTTGCAACAACAAAAATGAAAAGGAATACATCTAAGATTTACCTAATCAAAACACCAACCACAGACAAACTTCCATGCAAACCTAAGGAGTCTTGACAGAAATTACCTTTTTAATAGATCTAGTCTGAGTCATAGCCATCTAGTGGCCACATTCAGCTAGATCTCTAAGTCTGATGCTCCAGTATATCTGCGGAAGAAAGCAATGACTATAACAATATGTGAATCGGCTTACAAAGATGAGGTCGGTGAACTTTAATTATAGAATTCATAAGCCATAAATACAAAATCATGCTCACCTCTTGCAATCCATGTCCAGTAGCACTGGATTTCTTTTAATCACCAGGTCGAACTCTGAATCTCCAATCCGATTAACGACCTACTATGCAGCATAAACCTAACCTCTGAATCTCCAGTCTAATTAAGGGCCTCCTGTGAGGATGCCAAGCAAAACCTAGAGAAACAAATAACAACAACAGGAGCAATACCTAACTTCTAAAGCTCGACGCCAGGAAAGCAACACCAGGAAAGCAATGACCGGTTCGTAAGCATCTGCTTTATTGCTCACCATCTACGCCCGCAAAGCAAGCAAGCAAGCAAGGAAGCAACAGCCCGATCCCAGCTCTTGACCACGGCACTGTAGCATTCCGATGCTGTCAATGTTTCCCAACCGTCCAATACGCCGTGTCAGCAAAAAATTGCCAATTTTGAAATCATAGTACAACCGAAATGCTCGATTTCTGGAGAACCGGAATCTTTTCCCGGCCGCCAAAACCCTTCAAACCTTAGGAAATCAATTTAAGGGAAAATACCAAAAAAATTTCGGGACCCCGGAAAAACCAAATTTAAACAATAGAATTACCAACTTAATAACCTATGTTGTATCAATAAACTAACAAGAAAACCATGCTAGAAACCATTACCAATTTAAATAAACCACGTTGCAACAAAAACTAGTATGAAAAACCACATCCTACTTATAAAAACCACTATAATGTGTGGTTTCTATTAAAATTATTATTTTTTGCATAAGTAACCACACGTATAGTGGTTCCTTAGTGGTTAATTATGGCAGTTAAATTTTAGGATGCCTTGTGAGAGCTTGCACGACCCCCACCAACTCGTCCATTGCACCAAGTAAAGGAACCTTCACCATCAATCTCTGAGAGGTTGCAGTCATGGAGTAGACGGAGCCACTGTTGGCATTCAAAACCAGACACCACAGTAGAGGTAGCCCCCAACCGATCGGATTCCATTTCCACCATATTAGGATCCCCAACAAGAAGCCATGAAATGTGGCAGTCCAAGCTGAGCATCTTCCCTCGCAAGGAGGCCCATAGTGCAGCTCTCTGGTGGGGCCTGTTGTGGGCATAAACATTAATTAGACCATACTTAACCCCTTGTTCCTGCCATACAATCAGGGCCCAACGACCAAAACGATCAGCCTGAGTGAAGATGACTGGCAAAGAAAGAAGCCATGCTATCACCACCCCTGCACTGGCAGAATCAGCTGCTGCGATAAGGACATTAAACTTTTGACCAATCATGTCTGCAAGCTTTGATACGTCTCCCTTACGATTGTGCTCTTGAAGACATATAAACTAAGGATCCAATCTAGATAAGTAGAAAGAAATGCGACTCCGCTTGAGGGGGGAGGAGGCTACCCCCTAATGCTAGTGTCTCTGCTTATTGAGGTGACATACTTATAAACTCCTTTGCATAAGCAGCACCTCCAACAGGTTGGGACTTTATAAGGAAGGAAGGACCTCAATAAAGCAGAGACACTAGTATTGCTCCACTTAAACTTGGTTTGGAAAGACAAACGAGAGGTTCGAGATGCAGGAAACAACTGTTTCTGCTTCGATGACAATAGTGTCATCGTCGGAACGACCAGTGCTTGAAGGGTATCGCGCATCTTCTACTATGTCCTCTCCATTACCATCCTCGACATCGTCTAAATCAATATCAAGTAACTCTTGAAGAGCATGCAACATATCGAGCATTCTTCGTTCTCCGGTCATCAATAGATTCATTCTCTTCATATTGATCATATGCAACATCTTCATTTTGGTGGGCTCTAGCTTGAAATTCACGACGATAGGTTTCGCTTTGCCTGCAACTTAGAACTAATGGACCGGGATGGAGATCGCCCTGAATGAGTTCATTAAATAGGAGTAACGTATTAAACATCATGACAAAAAATGTAACAACTATAAAATACATACAACCATATGCATAGACACACGAATGACAAAAAATATATTAAAAAATAATATGCTCTTTATTCCCTTTTTTTTTTTTTTAAAGTATAACAATATTATTGTTCCATCTCGAACGAGAGAGGTCTATCATAGCAATAGTTGATGAACAGCTCATCTCCAATGTTTATGCTTTTAATAGCACACACCATGATAAATCTGCCTTTTATATGTCGTGTAAAAAAACCTTCCTCCCCTCCTTGACACTCTAAAAATTCACAATTGCAATCGCTCACGACTGTCAATAGAACTGTTGATGAACCCTGCAATATTCCCATGAACACCTGCTGGTCGACCGTCAATAAACTTCAACTCCACATCACATGCCCCCACAGCTATTGACGCGGTATTGGAATTCATTCCATAAATCCTCAACGCCATGCATATCTGGTCAAAGTTTGCCAAGTTTTCCAATCGTACTCAGGTGCATATGGCATTAATGCAACATTGGTGCGTGGCTCCACTTCAACACGCATGCCTGAGATAAGGCCGAGTCCAACTTTGGGACAAATGCGAAAATTTAAAAATGTTTTGCTGAATTGTTATTGCATATGCATTTGTATGCCTGATCATTTGCACGGGACTAGCCCCCTGCCATAATGGGGAACCCTTTGGGGAGCCCCATTATGGTTGGTGAAGCATCAGGGTACCGGCTTTGGTTGGCAGGATTCAACTCCCCGTGCTTCATTATGTTCTTTGTTTCTTTCTTCTTGTGGGCAGAATGACAGTTGATGCATAGAAGCCCATTCTTCAACAACAATGGAGCTTCTGTATGATGTGCAGCAGGTTGGTCTGCAATCGTTCTGTATGCAGCAAACTCAGCTTCCCCTTCTTCTATTTCTGTTTGAGGTTGTTCCGTGGTTTGTGAAGAGAATGCGGATGCATGTGGGAAAGGCCAGAGGCCATACAACAGTCCCCCGGGCAACTCCACATGGCACAGACGGCTTCCCAAATGCCACACAATGGCGAAGAGACTGCAACAACAGCGCCGCACCAGGAGAAGATGCTCCATCCTGCAGAATGCTCCAAACAAACTTGGAGACCAACACCTTACGCATTTGACTTAGATGGAATACTTTGTGATGCACCTTAGGGTGACGTGGAAATGGGGTTTTGACCCCATCTTCACTTGTGCTGGACGGTTGTGGTTATTGGGTAAGGCATATCCTTGGGAATATGCCTTGGTTGGATGGCTAGGATACAGCGATTATAGGTTAGAGTGATTAAAAATGAAGAAGAACAAAAAATGTGATTCTAAAATGGTGATATGTCTAAAAAATTGGCCATTATGTTTGGCCCAATCTTTGTTTGAGGGCAAATGGCCATTATGTTTGGCCCATATACCATTGTGCCATTGTGGCATCCATGTTCTTAGATTGCCTAAAATGCAGGGCACTAGCCATATTTGTTGGTAGTTAAAGGCTTAAGGAGCTAATTAGTGAATATCTATAGATTTGGGAATGATATTAGAAATTATTATGATTTTTTATGGAGATCGTGGCAATGGTACTTCATGTATTCATTTGCCGCATTCATAAACATTTTACCTTCCTTATCCATGTGTATTTGACCACCTCCATAAACACAAGTCTGGAAAAATAGCAAGTAATCGAATAGTTAAGTCAAAATACACAAGATGTGAAAGCAAGATGCTTATTTTATACTCATATGCTGAACTGATTTGGCTTGGTTCAGAATGTACAAACATAAGATATTATCATTTCCTATACATGCTTCTATCATGCTTCCTTTACCTGTTGCTGCAGAATACTACTTGCTGCAAGCCTGTTACAAATAACCTACCTTTGCATGTTAGTTAAAAATAACTTAAGAGAAAGGAAAAGTTCAGCATGTTACCCATTCTAAAAGCATATTTTCAGCATTCTGCATTTATAGCATGCCCAGAAATGCTTCATAATGAGTTAGACTACGGTATATTTTCAGCAAAGTAATTTTCAGCAAAGTATATTTTTTCCAATCATATGCTACAGCCTTAGAAGCACAGATGGCAAGGCTGCAAGCAAAGGTTAGAGAAAGCGGCATAGCTAATTACAGTCCATGGCTAATTACATTGTCAACATATCAATCACGTGAATCATCTGCAAAGAAAGCGGCAATGCGGGAACAATTTATCAGACAAGAATGTGCACAATCTGCTGAACTGGGAATGCCTTGGAGAGGTCTAACGAAATTATTAGGGATATAACTTAGCCCTTTTATCTCAACCATCTTTTGCAACCTAGAATGACAAGTCAAATTCGTCTATGCAATGCATCCTTGACTTGGCACACTAGGATTTGTGAGACGGAACCAATCTTTTCCCTGTGGATTTGGGCTTATTCCACTTTTCTTAGTTCCCTTGCAACCACGATCAGCTTGTCCCATTATCTCATTGGCTTTATCCCTAGTTGCTGGAGCAAGTAACTATGTAAGAGATGCAATTTGCTCCAAAATCTGGGACTGTGTAAGGGCTCTTTTATAACAGAACGATTCATGGACATGGATGCATTGCTTGTTCTAGAATGAGTTCTACAATGCTTGTTGCTAGAACCCATTGCAGACCCTTTGCCCTTGGAGCTTCTTCTTGCATCTTCCATTGTAACCAACTGCTAAATCGAATCCACAACAGGGTTCAAATAGGGCCACTTCAAGGGCCATTTCAATTGCATTTGGAAGCCGTTGATGATACATCTGGATATATCCCAAAATACAGCCTTAGATTTTGCCTTAGATTTTGTCTCAAATTTTGCCTGCAACAAATGTCTTCCTGCATTCAACCTAAAATCTCAAATAAAAGCTGGAAGATCTGAGTCGAAAATAGTGCTTTGCAACTCCTATGAGAGCAATAAGTCCGGCCATGGCTAGAGATGGATCCAAACCCTCTGAATCCAGTTCCATGTCATCAGAAACAAGCAAACGCAGACATGTATTAAGACGGCGACATCTCCGGAGAAGAAGGTATGCAAGCATTATTCTCTCCTTTGTTCGATTCTGCTAATCCTGGTGATCATTCGATTCTGTTAAGCTAAACCTTCATGCATTCAATTCTGCTAAATCTTAGTTCAGTCGATTCTGCTAAACCTTAATTCGTTTTCATTCGATCTGTTGTTAAACCTTTTGTTCTTTTTCGTAGGCCAAAAGTTTTATTTCCCCCCCTTTTTTTTAATCTTGAAGGATCGAAGGTTTTTATCCCCCTCCCTCTCTTTTTTTATTTAAGTATAAGTATTGAAGAATGCAAGGTTATGCACTTTATAATAAAACATAGAATATATCGCCATTGATGCCATTTTTAAACCATAGAGTATGTCATTTTGCATTTTGTATATACTAGCATTTTGCTAGTGAAAAAGCTTAAAACTTACATATTAAAATTCATTTTATTATGTAGGTGGAGTTCATCATCGTCATCCTTTCGTCAAAGTGATCCAGATGATATGATTTTTGATCAAAAGGCACTATGTTGGTGTATAAAGTGTTCTAGCAGTAAAAAACTAACATTCGATATTCAGGAGCAACACAAATTATCATACGGGTGGTGTGCGGATGCACCCAATCCGAGCATGACTGCAGATATTAAGCATTGATGAAGTTGGGTATTGCTTGTTCATTGCAATTTTCTATTAAAATCGCTTTACATTTCATAAATGCGCGTGATGTACCTCTTTATAACAAGAAACCGATGCTTTGCCTGGAGATTTTGCTCCAGAGCCTGGTTTATTAGACGTAATTCACCAGTTCTTTCCAACAAATGAAGCTCCCTTTGACGGAATTGGGAACCAAGCCAATCCAACAACAGACAATGAGGAAATATTACGGATGGCAACGTCGTTGAATACAGAAGCATGCAAGCCATTGTATCCAAATTCTAAGTTTTCGTGTTTAGCAGCATGTCTACTAATAGTAAATCTACAATATAAGTGTGGATGGAGCAACAATAGTGTTTCACAACTATCTAGGTAAGGAGAAAATTATTATTTGGTTTCGTAGTGGAATAAAAAGTTTATTTAATATATGTTGGTTTGCAGCTTATTAGGGGACATATTACCTGAAGGTCATTGCCTTCCAAAGAATAGAAGAGAAGCAATTGCATGCTTGCAAGAACTAGGTTTGGAATATAATTCCATACATGCATGCCCAAATGGCTGTGTTCTTTATCGTAATGAATACGAGAACTTGAATATGTGCCCAAAATGCAATGAACCAAGGTATGATACCAAGATGAGAACGACAAAGGTTCCCAGAAAGGTCTTGCGCCACATGCCAATAATACCAAGGTTACAAAGGATCATATGTTGCCCATCGTGCGCTTATGGAATTTCATTCAAAACACCGTAGCACAGATGGCACTTTATGTCTCACTGTGGATGGTGTAGCAATGAAGCACATTGAGGATAAATGGTCAGTATTTAAAGAAGAACCAAGAAACATGCGCCTTGGTATCGGGTTGGATGGTGTTTGTCCATTTGGCCAAAGGTCATCTAGTCATAGTGTATGGCCTATTGTGGTGGTGAATTACAATATCCCTCCTTGGCTAGCAACAAAGACATGGCATCTTATGCTAACACTTATCGTTCCAGGTACGCATATTTTATTTGCTATTTTTTTTTTTTTATTCTCTGTCCTCATATTTTGTGTTATATGTAGGTAAATATCAAGTAAGAAATATGGATGTGTATCTAGAGCCACTCATAGAAGAGTTGCAAGTACTATGGAAGGGGATTAGTATGTATGATGTCACAAGGTCACCTCATGTCTTTACGTTTCATGCTATATGTTGTTTCACTATCCATGACTATCCAGGATTAAGTGTTGCATCAGGTGTGTATCCAAGCCATTGAGCATACTTATCTTATGGTAATATGTCTCTTCATTCTAATGTCTAAATATCATATGTAGGTTTACAAACAAGTGGATATAATGGATGCCCATCTTGTGGAGATAACTTAATATCTTATCGGTCAAAGCATCTATCCAAGCAAATATATCGCGGCCATAAGAAATTTTTGCCACTAGCACATCACATGCGTGGGAATGTAACTATCGAGAAACAAAAAAGAAGGACTCCTAAGGATTGGTTTACTTGGACATATGCTTGTAAGGCTCAACATGTGTTTGATGATAGTTTGGTTACTCCACCTCCTGGCATGAAAAGGCTCTCCATTTTTTATCGTCTTGAGTATTGGCGACACTTAAAAATTGCACACTTGCTTGACCCCATGCATATCTATTAAAATGTTGGACATTCAATATGGCGACACTTAACAGGGGAATGTGATACTCTTGGAAGTAGAAATGACTTGAAAGAGCAAAATATCATGCCACAATTGTGGCCATTGGATAATGGAAAGTGCAAGGATGCCCCTTGGGTACTGAGCAAACAAGAGGAAAAGCAGGTCAAATAAGTGATATCCAATATGAGGACACCAACAGGTTATAGTGCCTCTATTCGCAAAGCATTTACTAAAGATGGTGAACTTAGCGGTAGATTGGCACAAGTTTTTACAGGTAATAAATGGATATTTTTTTACATTTATGTTTTCTTACGCATACATGTTTATTGTCTAGCATCTTCTACCATGTGCAATAGATAATTGCTTGACACCAAGAGTTCGAGATGCAATTTATCTATTGGGCAAATTTGCAAGGTATTACATTAGAAACTTGACAATATTTTTTATTTTACCATCACGAAAGTTAACCTTGATTGTTTTCTTTATTATAAAGATGGGTGTCATTAAAAGAAATCAATGCCTCCGAAATATCAACGATGGAGGTTGAAGTTGCAGAACTATTATGCATATTAGAGCGTGTGTTTCTTACTAGCTTGTTTGATCTCCAACTGCATCTTCTAGTACACATTCCTGAAGAAATACGTTTGGTTGGACCGGCTCCTGGTCGTTGGATGTTCTTTTTAGAACGATATATGAAAGTTTTGAAAGGCTTTGTTCGTCAAATGGCTAGACCAGAAACATGCATGGATGAAGGGCATTATGTACAAGAGATTCTTTTCTTTATGGGTGAAGCAACCTCATCATTAGACGCTGATGCTCCACGTATATGGAAGACAGAACAATGTGTAGAAGATATAGGAGAAGTTCTTGAAGGCACTGGTGTGGAACGAAAACTCAATACAGAAATGTACTTCGAGATAAACAAGTGGGTAATAGCTAACTGTGATAGCTTGGATACATGGAGGGAGAAATATGAGATTGCTCGTAAGGAAAGATAAGATAAGATAAAATTTTTACGAGAGGAAGCTAGAAGAAGTCATGGTCTAACAAGGAAGTCAAGACATGGAAAACGACCAAGGACCTCAAAAGATCTAGAAGCATTGCCAGATGTAATGCCACGAGAGTGGTTGTTAGGCAAGATGAGAGAATCAGAAAGCCAAGGGTGTGAAATTCCAGCAGATGACTATAATGTAGCCCTTGGTTGTTCAAAGAAGGTATGTTGCAATTTTACTCCATTTTTCAAAAAACAAAGTTGCATTTCCATTACTAAATTTTGCCATTTAAGTATTATTGATCGTTCTTGATTTCTATCTCTTGTAGGCAAGATTCTACACATCAATGTGGGCATATGGACAACATTTCCGAGTCATGCACACTGATCAAAGTAGAGTTACATTTGATAGTGGTATTGCAACATGTTTCGAGCAAAAATCTCAAGCTTCTGCTAGAGACAATCAACTATTGGAAAGCGATCTCAATTATGTTGGTCAAATAATAGATATTATTAAAGTGTATATTTGTTTCTTCAAAGTCGATCTATTGAAGGTAAAGTGGTTCAAAGCATGTTACCGAGGGAGAAATTGCACAATGAGACAACATCCATCAGGTTTTTATGAGGTTAATTCTACTAATTTTTTAAGAGAAATGGATGAGCCGTTCGTTTATCCTAGATAGGTTGAGCAGGTTTTCTTCCATCAAAATCAGAGTGATACTAATTGGTGGATCGTGGTTCATGCAACACCTAGATCTCGTCGTATGATTGATCCTTCTACTTTGCACATGAACTTGGCATCTTCTGAGACTGGTCCAACCCTCTTACTTGAGGGAATTGATGTTGTGCAGAATGACGTCAACCAAAGGGTAGATGATCAAGTAGAGGATCGTGATTCAAGCGATGATTGCAGCAATTCAATTGAAAATCTGCTTTGTCCACCAATAGAGGCACGAAGTAATGATATCCTGGATTATGATGTTGAAGAAAATGAAGAAATTGGTAACGAGACCCACATTTACTGCATCTACAGCTTAGTGATGATGAATTAGAAGATATTGCACATGATATTAGAGATGAAGTTGTGCTCTAATAGAAACTGTTTTCTTGTTCTATTATTATTATTTTGTACTTTGTCTACGGGGTTTGAAAAATGATTTTCATAAGCATTAACACCTATATTAGCATTACTAAAATTACAACAAGCATTGATAGTAATAGTGATGTAAGTCGTGATATTATCCATGATGTTATTATCAACACATATACCGTCATATGTTATTATTGATATAATATTGTCAGTATGTGATAGTATAAATGAGACTATAGGTGATATTTAGATAGATAGATAGTATTTAGGTGATATTGTAACTGGCATAAGTTCTAACACTTATACTGTCATTAACACCATTCGAGTAATAAATGATGGTAAAGTTGATGTAATATGTGATATTATTCATGGTGCTATTATTGTCATTAATTAGTACTGATATAATTGTTGACTATATTTATGACGATGCTGATGATGGTATAGATGATAGAATCTCATCATTGGTAGTGTCATCATACCATGAACATCATTAATTATATCATTTGATAATTTTTGAAGATTTATGTGATATTAAAGTGATGAAAAATGGCTATACTCTTGTAGTGTCTGTAACAAAGATATGGCCTTGTTCTTACTGCAGATGAATTTGCATGATGTGGCATGAAGTGGCCTTATTTTTGAGGACTGATTTAAGAGTCACATTAGACCATGATAGCAGATTTTTGCTGCAATTTTATGCTTATATTCATTTTATATTGGAAAGGAGACATCTCTATTGACTAACATAGGGCCAGCATAAGCATAAGCATAAGCAGATTGGGATTTTGATGGATACGAGAAACTCAGGCACAAAGTATGAGCATTACCTACATTAGCTCTGCTTGAGCTCTACACATATGGCTTTTTCCTGGGATATACTGAAAAGGTTGTTGAGCTCGACAATTATTTTATTGATTCGAGACATGAATAAACCTTATGAAGTTTACACGGATGCATGTGGTTATGCCATTGGTGTTGTGCTCATGCAGGATGCTAGAGTGGTGGCTTATGAAAGTCGCCAACTCAATACTGTTGAGAAGAATTATTCCACTTATGGGCAGGAGTTACTGGCAATGGTTCAAGCGTTCAAAGTTTGAAAACATTATTTCCGCAACAAATGAATGCCTGAACTGGAGAAGGGTCAAAGAGTTCTCAAACAAGAAATAATTCCCATGAATTTTGTGCCTTCGTTTGACAAACGCTCTCAAAATTGACCTTGTTCATGCTATTGGACCTCCAAACTGATGCAATCCCTACAATACAATGTTGAATGTGATGTAAATCTTCTACGACAATAAAATTATCGATAAGCAGTTCATTCTTCAAATTTGTTTTGGGCCTTAAGAATATTTTCGGCAATTTAAACAATATAAAGGTTTTTTTGAGAAATTGGCAAGCAATTCGTTCTTCAAATTCGTTTTGGGCCTTAAGAGTATTTTCGGCAATTTAAACAATATAAAGGATTTTTTGAGAAATTGGACAATAATTAAAGGTATATATATAATTTAATAAATTCCACAATTTTTTTTTGGAAATGCAATAAAACTTGGATTTGAAAACTGGACTACCACTATAGTTACGTACAACAGGATCAGAACGAGAATGTGGACCTAAAATTCCGAATAGGAATGACGAATCAAATTTTTAAAATTTGAAAATAGTTTCAGTGTTCCCTTTGCATAATGATCATTGTGGAACACTTAGAATATAAAAAGGATTCATAGAGGTTGCTTTGTAAATGGAAACATGTTAAACCACTTTGTAAATGCTTAGTTTTTTCTTATAGACTAGAATAGAATAGAATAGAATAAGCTTTTATCGTCCACGGAGACCAATCGGCCTATGGGACCCAAAAGAGAGAGCGCAACAGACTTATTACTGCCCGGGTTAAAAAAAACCCCGCTCCGAAACGTTTTCGAGGGAAAAGCCGTGGCAGTAATAAGAATGATGTCAAACTGTACAAGTATACATATGAAACAAGACAAATTCAAGTTATGCGCGTGTCCAGGGACAGAGTTAGTCTCATAGATCCATGACCTCTTGGAGGTATGATCCCAGCATCCGGACTGAAGCTGCACGAGTATCACGTGTAGCGGTTGGCCAAGCACGACCAACTCAGCATAGCGTACCCAGATTTGGTCATACGCCGAGACATTCCTGTAGGGTATGGCATTCATCTTCAACGGCCCCCATTTGACAGCATCTACAGAACATTATATTCAAGGCTTAAAACATAGCATTACATCTATAATTCTAACACAATAGAAGTATAAAGTAAACAAGCCAGGGATGTTAAGATTAGCACTGAGGCCTTTGACAAACTAAAAAAATGCCTCTTGCAATACTTCCCTTCCCTTAGGGATAATGTTTCTCAAAATCAATAGTGCCTTTTAATTTTGTTACAATGCAGTACTGCAAATCTAGCAAGTTGGTGGTGAGCAGGTCGCAGGCAGGTTGTATATGTCCTTCTAAGTCTGATAAGCAGGTGAGCAGGACCTTAGGGTAGCACTATCTTGCACTGTCAATATGGAGTTTATATATGTTTACTGGAGTGTTCCAGAGCCGAAATTGAGTTGCTCAGATGTAGTTCAAGAATTCATGGCACTCGACTCAGTCTGAATGGGCATGGTTGTTCATGAGAATTTTACATTTCTGTTGGAACTTTCCAAGACTCATTCAATGCTTAACCTTCTCCTCTGTTGCCCAGAGTTTCCCACAAGTCGTTCTTCAAGAATACATGGCTTCCTCCAATGCAAGTCGCTTTGATTGAACTGGAGAAACAGACCGAAATTCCTATCATCAAAATGCGAAATGGATAGTTACAAATGAGATGGCAAATCGAGAGATACAGGAGAAGAGGAGCTTAAATTAAAAACAAATAAGAGAGAAACAATCAGGGAACCTTTGTGTAGGTAACTGCAAAACATTTTATGTGTGTGCTTATCAGGAACATTGAGCAAAGAGCCACTGCCGGCTGCACCATTCCTTATCACTAAAAAAGAAGCAAAGAAGGAAAAAAAAATGAACGAATAAATTATTGATTATTTATTTATTTATTTATTTATTTATTTGTCTATTTTGGGGGGTAGGGGGGACTTACCGGGAATGTCGTTCTCGAAGATGGAAACAATGTTTGAAACAAAGCTTTCGGTAACAAGTAGTCCGGAATCGGAACTTCGCGTTCTCAGAAGAACGTAGAACACTAGGGAACGTGTTCCAAGAAATGGAACAACGTTACCGATAACTATGGCTACCACACATGACCTCCCACTATAGCCGAACACCAGATATGATTCGAAGATAGATACATGCCATGCGGCTTTTTCAGCCCCAAGATGTGATGAGTCGACATTGAGGTGCTAAAGAACTCCATCCATAAGAGCTCTTGGCAGATTCCATGTATATTTCGGGTAAGGGTCCGTTCACATGTAGCCGTCAACAAGAAGCATTTCTTGTTGACATGAACCTAATTTTAGCGCAGGGGTCATATGAAGCGGCCGACAACTTTGGGCCTCCTTCCTTCTTTCTTCTAGGAGCATTTCAAAACTTCTGGTTGCAATGAAGAACTCAGAGCCACGTGTTGAGATCGAACGGATTCCTGTCAATAGAATCCATTTAACCGATGGCGGGAGCTGGCAAAAACAATCCCTGTCAACAAAACTCCATTGCTATTATTCTGCTGCATGTGACCCTTCAGTTTTCCATGATTGACAGGGAAGAATCGCTATCAATGGCTACATGTGACAAGACCCTAACAAAGTTCATTACACAGGTTCCAATAGGGGACTAGATTTGTATTCGTGGGTGTCATTTAGCTAAAGTGAGCAGTTTGGACACATTACGATAAAATGGACGCTAGAGATTGCATCTTGTAGCTATCTATGGTCAGGGCGCCGTCGCTTATGAAGATCATGAAATCTGGCCGTTGGCAGCATCACGAGGGAAGATAATGTTGCAGTTAACGTGTCTTCAAATCACTAAAAGGAGTCGAAACGTGTCTAAACTACATGCAAACTTCTCGTATGCTGGTGTGCCAAGGATTTAGCCCGCCCATAGACGTACTTCTTCTTTTGACCTTCATCAACAACCTTAACTGCTTAGATCGCATTTGATCCGACTACGGCATTTCGTTGAGCGTGAGTACTTTTGCTTTTCAAATTCTAGTCATCGAGAGATTGATGTTGATGAGCTGTTTTGGCACTTTTACAAAATTCTTAGTTCATCACTAAAAGAGCAAGAAGGGGATTTAAGGGTTTGGATTTCTGGACTTTCGGCGAAGGGGTTTATGGTTTGTGGTCATCAACGATTCATGTATTTGTCTAGGCTGAAACAGAAGTTTCAAAAAATGGGTTGATAGACAGTTTCGAAACAAGTCAGTTACTGGGGTCTTGCTCGTTTATGATTTTAGGATCGAGAATATAAAGTGAATGATCGTTTAAATTGTTAATATGGGATTTGGAGATGATGAAAATGAGGACATCCCTTTTCTAAAACCATTTCATCTTGTACAGGATGTCTGAGACAAAGGGAAAAGCTTCCCACGACACTCATGACACCAGAAAGAGGCAAAAGATTGATACAAAGGCTGAACACAAAGGAGAACATAAGGGGGAGCAGAAAGGAGGAAAGCACCATGAGGAAGAGCCCAAAAATTTTGATGACTTTATGAGGTTGTTCAAAGACAGGGTTTCTGTAGATGAAGCCAAGGCTATACTAAAAGAAAATGGCCTGGAGAATATTATTGCGTCTGATGAATCACTTTTGGAAATATGGTAACACCTGTGTCAATAATATGGCAGGGGGAGAAATAAGAAATGGTTGTAACAATGTTGGATGTTTTTGCAGTGCTGACCAGCTTATATACGGTCCATTAGAACCTTGCCCTCAGTGCAATGGAACTTTGGAGTATGCTTTTCATGAGTATAAGTGTGCAGGGTTTATCTCTGAGTGGTCCAAGTGTAACTATTTTGTGAAGGAAGCACCTCGGCAGAAACGTGCTCTGAAAGTGCCCAGGAATCTGAAGAATGAGTTCATTACTGAGGTAATTGCTGCCTTTTCCTTAGTACTGGAGGACAGCTAAAGCGGTCTAACTGATTTGGAATGCTAGTGGGAAAAGAAACATCAAGAAAAGAGTAAACTGGCTCGGGATTCAGTGCCCAAAGATAAGCCCTTCGCTGGAACACACATTCTTCTTGCTGGCAGGTTTAGAAAACCACAGGTGTGCATATATGTCTCGTCAAAATCATTACTAAGTTGTGTGCTGATTTCGTTTCATTTTTGTTGTCCAGCATGTCTGGAGGCAACAAATTGAAAAGTTTGGTGGCAAAGTCAATCATGCCTTGAAACAAAGTAGGTCAAATCAAGCTCTTTTTCTCTCAAATATGATCTAAGTTCTTATTAAGCATATAGTATATTTGAATGGTTGCAATGTTTCCCAGATACCACTTGTGTTGTGGTTCCGGAGGGGGACTTGTCAGCTGGAGTAACGCAAAAAATCACAGATGCCCGGTAACAGGATTTGCACCTTTTACTGCTCAGTATATTATTGTTGAATAAGCTACATCTTATTTGTTGTTTCTTGTTTATTAGTAGGTTTTGATATGTATGTACTCATATCAGACATAATGCAGGTCGCGAAATATTCCTGTTGTGAAGGAAACTTGGCTTCAGGATTCTATGACCAAGAAAGAGATATTGCCGTACGATAATTATGATGTGGCAACTGTGTCAACAGGTGATATTCCATGGGAAAAGATGACCCCTGATGAGGAAGCGACTCAATCATTGATGGCCGAGGTAATCATTTATAATGCTGGAGTATGTCTTCCTCGATGTAAAATAGAGGTTTTTAACAGATAAAATGTAGTTGGTATTTTGAAACAGATGGTCGTGTAATTCTGCAGTCTGTTTTTGTCTTAAATTTTGTGGACGGCTGGAGGCTTTGAAAATAGCACAATTATTGTTGATAATTCTGCAGTTTGTTTTTTTCTTGATTTTTTGGAGGGTGAAATAGGATAATTATTGTATGCATTTTTCTTATAGGATCTAATTTGTTAAAAGGTGGTGTAGAGTAAATCTGTTGTACATGTTTTCGTTATAATCCTAAGCTAATGTTGCATCTAAATAACAGCTGAAGCTAGTGGGGAAAAGAGGTGTATACAAGGACACAGAGCTTGATAAGGAAGATGGTCACATTCTCGAAAAAGATGGGATCTTGTACAACTGTGCTTTCACAATCTGTGATCAAACAGCTCATTTGAATCAGTAAGTTGCTTTATTAAGGTAGAGAGCCTGCACAAAGGAGTTTGTGTACATATAACGTCTACGATGCTTTGTTTTTCCAGGTATGTTATTCTTCAGCTCATAGAGCTTCCTAGTGGCCCCATCTTTATTTATTACAAGAAGGGGAGAACTGGGGATCGTTTTAGCACCAAACAGAGATTGGACCAAATGGATAATGTGAACGATGGCATTAAAGAGTTCGTGGCCTTGTTTGAAGAAACCACTGGCAATGAATTTGAACCATGGGAAAGGAAAAAAGTGTTTACAAAGAAGCCTATGAAGTTCTTTCCTGTTGACATGGTAAAACATGTCCTTAATATTGATTAAGTGAGATGTCATTTTGTGATTCAGGGTATATTGTTCTTTGTAGGCTGATGGAATAGATGCTAGGGCTGGAGGGCTAGGAGTGAGGCAGTTAGGCATTGCTGCATCTCACACAAAACTTGAGCCTCATGTTGCGGAATTGTGCAAACTTCTTTTTGCGCAGCAAACTTACCGGTATGGAAATTCATTGTACATTGGATGCCTATTGCTGCCATACTTAACTCATTGGGTATCTTCTCTTTCAGCTTTGCAATGACGGAAATGGGTGTGGACAGTCCTGATCTTCCTATGGGGATTCTTACAGATTTTCACATCAAACGCTGTAATTGTTCTGTGCAACTTTTGCAGATGGTTGAGCAGGCATGGTACTGATGTGCTTCCATCTCTCTTGTAGGTGAAGAGCTACTGCTTGAATTTGCAGCGTATTTGAAAAAGGGTGAAACAGATGAGAGAAAATTCGAGACAATGTGCTTGGATTTTAGTAACAAGTGGTTTTCATTGATGCATACTACTCGGCCATTCATTATTCATGAAATGTCTCAGTTAACAGAACTGGTTAGCATCTCGAGTTTTTCCTCCCTTTTGCTAGGCATTCTTGAATACTAATTATGTCGGTGCACTTTGTTCCTTCTATAGGCTGCTCCTACCTTGGAGACTTTGAGAGATATATCCATTGCCTCCCGATTGATTGGAGACATGACTGGTCCCACTTTGGATGATCCTATGTCTGACCGCTATGCAAAATTGAATTGTACTATAACGCCAATAGAAAATGATTCAGATGACTTTAAGATGGTGGAGAAATACTTCAAGACAACATTAGAGCCTCTGGAGTATGGAAACATGGTATGCTTTTAAAGGCAAATGTGAGCTCTATTGAAGGACCTATGTGACATTCCGTTTTCCTGCAGAAAGTAACTGCAAGTGTGGAAAGAGTATTCACGTGCGAGAGTGCAGCTGGTCCTTCTGAGGAGGACATGGAATCAATGCCAAATAAAGTCCTTATTTGGTGTGGTTAGTACCATCAATTTGTTTCTTTTGCTTACAGATTCTTCATGCGTTGTACAGGCGTCTTAACGGGATTGGGTTTCAGATTTATTTTCTCAATTTGTTTTTGTCCAAGTTAAAAACTAGTAAAAGGGTCCTAAGAAGGGGCCTGTTTCAGGTACAAGGACATGCAACTTGGTAAGGTGCTTGTCAACAGGAATGATACCAGCAATAATGGAAGCTCCAGCACCTGGTTATCTGGTAAGTGTTGACAATATAATATTTTTAATAAAGTTTATTTTTGCTCCATACTAAAATAGTTTGGGTTTTGGCACTGAATTAAAGACAATCAACGTTATGTTCGCAGTTTGGCAAGGGACTGTATTGCACTGATGCAGCATGCAAGGCAGCACAATATGGTTTCACAGCGGTAGACCGGCCAGAGGGAGTGTTGATGTTAAGTGTGGTATCTCTTGGGGAGAAGATTTTAGAGCTTGAGAAGCCAGAGAAGGTATGTGACATCTGCAAAATGTTTGCTTCAAACAATCATATGGAGTATCATATCATTTATTGTTGGACGCTGCAGGATGTAAGCGAGTATGAGAAGCAAAATGTGGGAATCAAGGCTTTAGGGAAAAAACAGCCTGATGAAAAAGAATACTTCACATGGAAATCAGATGTTAAAGTCCCTTGTGGTTCTTTGAAGCCCTCTGGTCATGAAGATAGCATTCTTGAGTACAACGAGTATGTTGTTTACAACCCAAAGCAGGTACGTGCTGAACATGTGAATTGGTGTTTGGGCTGATGAAAAACGAAAGTGTTAAAGTTTCTGTTTTTGTCATGTTGGCGATGCAGGTGAAATTGCAGTTCTTGGTACAAGTTCGGTATGAGGAAGTTTGAAAGGAAGCTGTCTACAATTTGTGTTGAAGTTCAATAGTGGTAGCATCTGGAGGTTGTAAGTCACTCAAATTTTGGCGCACATTGAGTGGCTTCTGTCTTGGCAGATATTTTGTGTAGATTCTCCGTTAAAAGTTTGGAACTACACTACAATGTTTCCTGTTGTATATGATAGCTGATTTCGGGGTTGCAATGCTCACGACGTTTTGTGTCTACGTGTTTTATCCCTTCACAAATCAAGTAGGGTATGGTCGCCATGTTTCGCGCACTTAAAAGGCAAACTAAAAAATGGAGGCACGGTCAAAGTCAAAATTGGTTAAAAATATATTTTTTGGATACCTAATGTGTTTGTGTTTTCAATATAAATATAAAAAAAAATTGCCTGTTCTGACATATCTACAGAAAGTTAGAGTAGGCCGAAGAGGAGGGGTCTAATGGCCCCCTCCGTGAGGCGGGTCCCCTTCCTAGCGCGCAGGGGATTTCCATCCACTTGGAGGTTTTTCAAGAGATTTAAGAGGCAAACGTGGGAGATATCTACATCATTAGAAAGCCCTTTCAAATAGCTTTCAAATGCACGTGTCCATATGCCAAACAGAGATGTGAAAGAGAAGTTATGACACTTTTAGTGAGGACCCATAAATAGTGGGGGATGGGCCCATAAACCGTGGTGGATGGCCCTGTTATCATAACATCAAATCTTAGCCCTTGATCTTTTATTTTAACGGCCTGCAACATATGTTCAAAGGGAGGGAGGTGAGCGATAGCGGGTATATGCGCGAAGGAAGGCGACCATACCCTAGTTCGCCACTAGTTGATAAATGACTTTTTGGAAACTTCCCTAATTCTTATCCTAATCACATCACTAATTTCAACAATTATTTCGTTCCCTTAAAATATCTTAGTTCTCTAGGTTATAGGGATGGGCTTAGTTCTTTCCACCTTATTGAGAATTTTTCTGTACCTAGTGGCGTGGATGATGGGGGTTTTTGTCCTCTTAGCAAAAGGTTTTTGCCACTATTCTTTGCCAGCTCCCTATCTTTCGAAGTTGCCACTAACGCTGCACAAGTTGCTAGGTGTTATGGCAGCATGCTAGCGATTCAAATTGCACCCTAGAGCCATTCGAATTGCTAATTTAGCTATTAGACGTCAAGGCAAGTTTCTATTCATTCTTATTTATTATTCAATGGGAGGTTGCCATGTGGCAACCATTCTAATTAAGAATGACGAATGAGTATAGCATTATCGAAGGACCTCCTACGGCTGTTACCTGCCCAAAATCCTGGATTCTTGAACGACCTGTTACCTGCGTGAAAAACTTGCTGTGGCTATCGTCGATGGAGATAGATTTTTGAACTTTTGTTATGGCTATGGCGGGCATGAGAAGTTGGATATGTCGAAGTTTTGTGCCATGTGAGATTCGAAACCTTGCCAGAAATACGCCATCGCCAAAAACCTCGCCTTAAAATATGCATCGCTGAAAACCTCGCCTTAAAACTTGGCTGAAGCACCGCTGAAGCACCATCTGAGTTTGCTTACCTTGACGCTGTGGAAGGCAAACAAGTCGCCAATTTCTGGCCTGGCAAGGGGGCAGGCTACCTAAAGAAGCCAGTCGCGCCTACTTGGCGCTCTCTAGTTATGAAAGTGCAAGCGAAGAAGAGAGAGATAACGGCCTAACCCGAGTGTGTTATGCTAAAAAAAATTGAGGGCCATTTTGTGCATGGCCAAAATGTCGAGGGCCATGCACAAAATGGCCCGAAATTTTTTTTAGCATAACACACGAGGGAGAAGGCCGTTATCCCCCATAACAAACTGATCCGAGCGTTTACTGATCCGAGCGCCTCAGATTTTGTTTCCGGCAGAGCAATCCAGGTAAAACAGACCCCTTGCTCCGTTTTCTTCCATTCCGAAGTTTTCTTGAACTGTTTTTCGTGGATTAGACTGTGCTGCTATGTGGCGGGAGCTTCATATCCCTAAATTTCAACACATGGATTTTGTTTCCGGCAGGGATTTTGCTCCGTTTTCTGCCATTCCGAAGTAAACCAGACCGTCTAGATCCGGCGATGGCTCCGCTGCTGTTCTATGCTCTGCATAATACATGGTCTTGCATAATTTCCTAGGATTTTATGCATCTGAGTGCATAACATCCTAGCTTGTTCTTAAATTCTGTTGTGAATGTACAGGTCACAATGTGTTAGGGCTAGTAACGCAATTTGATCCAACGGCTGAGATTTAATCTTGGCCTGTAAACGAGAGGATCAGTTTGTTATGGTACATCATAATCATTCGTCGAATTTTGACGAAAGAATCTGGTCATGAAAGTTCAAGCGAACATCAAAGTGCATTACATTTTATTTTGACGGATTGATAGTCTAGTTGCCATATTGATAGCCTAGTTGAAAGGCAACATGTACTTATTGGAATTGTGTTATCCAAAGCACAGAAGATTTGTAATAAATTGATGCTTGATGAGCAAAAGCAAGAGAAACGTGTCAATGGACACATGCAGTGAATCAACACATGAACCAATCAATCCTGAATCAGAGGACGTGCATGAGGTCATAAGAGGATAAAAGTGCACTAGGTGCATGAAGTTGTGGAAGTTGAGAAAATGAGGACGTAAAAAGTGCAAGAAGCACTGGATATTGACTATGGGGCACCAAAAAGTGGTAAGGTGGTAAAAACCAGAGGATAAGGTCGTTGCAAAGAAGAGGAGCTGCTAGAATAAGAACTTCCTTGATACTTAATTTTAAGAAATGCCATGACTATCTCAAACATTTCTTTGATTCCGTAGTTCAGGTTATGTATGTTTGAAAGGGTATGAAGATGCTCCTATGAAAGACATCTGACGTAGAAGGATAATTTGTGTAAAACTGAAATAACCTGAAAGCGACTCTATTTTGTGGCTTAATTTTGACATAATTTTCACTCATAACAAATACCAAAACTTTGTTAAAAAGAAATAGTGTCTTTTTCTATAGGATTGAAAATTAAAGGAGTAAGGAAGATCTTAGACCCAAATTCCACTATCTTTGTAGTAGTTGCAGGGATGAATAAAAAGCCATACATGAGCATGTAATGCTACTTACATGGCAGGGCGGAAGATCATAAAAGGCAGATTTATCATGGCGTGTGCTATTAAAATCATAAACATTGGAGATGAGTTGTTCATCAACTATTGCTATGATAGCAATAATATTGTTGTACTTTTTTAAAAAAAGGGAATAAAGAGCATATTAGTTTTTAATATATTTTTTGTCATTCGTGTGTCTATGTATATGGTTGTATGTATTTTATAATTGTTACATTTTTTGTCATGATGTTTAATACGTTACTCCTATTTAATGAACTCATTCAGGGCGATCTTCATCCCGATCCATTAGTTTTAAGTTACAGTCAAAGCAAAACCTATCGTCGTGAATTTCAAGCTGGAGCCCACCAATATGAAGATGTTGCATATGATCAATATGAAGAGAATGAACCTATTGATGAACCCGAGAACAAAGTCTTTCATGACGAGCCGATGCTCGATATGTTGCAGGCTCTTCAAGAATTACTTGATATTGATTTAGATGATGTCGAGGATGGTAATGGAGAGGACATGGTGGAAGATGTGCGATACCCTTCGAGGACTGGTCGTTCCGACGATGACACTATTGTCATCGAAGCAGAAACAGTTGTTTCCTGCGTCTCGAACCTCTCGTTTGTCGGCGTGCCTGCTAATTCTCAATCTCCAAACCAAGTTTAAGTGGAGCAATGCTAGTGTCTCTGCGGCTTATGCAGTGGCAATGGGACCACACCGACTCAAGAATTGTTGGAAGGATAAAAGAGTGCAGTGGCTAACTAGATGGAATGTCCAGGAGCACATGTGCATCCAGGTAGAAATAGAGGCAGATCGCGACAGCCTGAGATGTTACCTTGATGCTTGTTTCTCCAGCAAGCTTTGGGATTCCAGTGCCTTGGAGCAAGTCAAAACAGCACATTACAAGCAGCACATAAATCCCACATTAGAACGAGGCCCACAGCGCTACCTACGTTCACATCTGCCCATGAAAAAGCGCATGCATATCGCCTCCATTCGCACAGGTGCCCACCATCTCCGGATTGAGACCGGTCGATGGATTGGGGAGCCACGTCAGGATAGGGTTTGTCAGTGCTGCCAGACGGGAGCTGTTGAGGATGAGTGTCACACTTTCCAGAGCTGCCCGGCATATGATCAGATTCGGACATACTATGCTCAGTTGATTAGACCTGATGAGCCACTACACATGATACTGGGCACGACTTCGGTGCGCTCACTCGGATCATACATTCAGGAAGTACTGGACTTGAGGGCTCAGATATGCCCCCAGTCAACCATTTAATCGTTGTCAACAGTCTTATTGCTGCCAAGGGTTTTCCCTCGAAAACCCTTCCGGGCGGGGGTTTTTTAAACCGGGCAGTAATGTGACTACTGCGCTTTTTGTATTGGGTCCCATAGGTCGATTGGTCTTCGTGGACGATAAAAATAATTCTATTCTATTCTATTGAGGTGACATACTTATAAACTCTTTCTATCTTACCACCCTCTCCATCTTTTTATCTTACCACTCTTAGATGCGCAGGTTATTGCACGAGAAGATCCTTCCAGAGAAGAACAATATACCTACCGACAGATCTCAAGTTAAGAAAATGATTCAAGCGACTGATCTTAGTTATAAAGTCATACATGCATGTCCAAATGATTGTATGATCTTTTATCCCCCTGTCGAGCATGAAAAGTCCACTCATTATCTCGTATGTAATGCACCGAGTTACAGGGATGACCTAAAGGGAAAATCAATACCTCAGAAGTTTATTCGACACTTCCAATAATCCCAAGGTATATGCATCACCACTTTTCCTAAATAGTTGTAGATTCACTTATTTTCAGTGCTTATATGTTGCCTAATTTATTCTAATATATTACATAGGTTAAAGCTGATGTTTCGTTGCAAGACATTGGCTAGCCTAATGGACTTCATAGCTACATCTAGTGATGATATGATGCGAGTCCCAAGCAACAGTGCAGCTTGGAAGCATGTTGATGCGACATGGCTTGACTTTGGAAAAGAAGCATGTAACATGTGTTTGGGCCTGGCCCATATAATACACAATCGACTGCATGGTCTACACGACTAGTGATGTTGGTTAACTACAACATACCTCCATGGTTGTTGATGAAGAGTGGGCATATTATTATGACTTTATTGATAACTGGGAAGAAAAAACCAAGTAATTTTTTTTTTTTTGAGAGAAAGAAGCTTTTTAGTCATTAATTATAGAAAACAATTACATAATGTCATAGGCATCTCCATGGAGACAGACCATTAGATTTAAGCTAAAAATATTCTGGAGTAGCTTAAAATAGCAGAAGTAGAGCAAAATGATATAGTTCAAAAACATTGGATCCGAGGTGATTTGTGTAAGAAAATTCCTGAAACCCCAACCAGTTGAGTCTTTGTGCCAAAGTTGTACCTGGTCCTGGTAAAAGCAAAGTAAATCAGAAGTTAGGTATGAAGGTAATGGAAGTGATCAGTACGGATCAAAGGCTGATAGATGGGAATTTGGTTGCTTCCCCAATCAACCAGCTCAAGCAGTCTGACAGAGTTGCAAGTGGCCATTAAATGGATCAAAGTTCCAAAACAATCTGCTCTTCCCCTATGGTAATAGTAACTCTCCCTCTCTCTGCCATATCTGTGAATGAACCAGAATAAAGCTGTCATTAAATGAGTCCCTTTACAGAATTCATTTGCCCATAATATTTCTCTTGCTGGAACCTCACTCAAGGGTAGGTTTGAGATCAAAGAAAGCAGAATAAGGCAGATGATGATTAACAGAGGGGTGTCCATCAAATGTACTGTTTTGAAGCCAGTGTTTGATAAAAGAAGTAGCAAGATTGCCCTGCTTATATAAAGTTTTCCAAACATATTTTCCTGCTAAAGCATAACCTTGAAGAAGCAAATTTTTACAGCCAAGCCCTCCTTTATTCTTTTTCTGAGTAACATAATTCCAATTGACCATGTGATTCTTGCCTCAAATATAGTTCCTTACTATTCTCTCAATCTGTTGGTAGATGCATTTAGGAGCCAGAAGAGCCGAGGAGAAATATATGTGAGAACTAGAGAGAACAGAGTTAGCAATAATTGTTCTTCCAGCCAAAGATAGACAGCTCCCATAATTATTTAGCTTTCTCCTAATTTTAGAAACAATGGGGGACCAGAGATTTTTGACAGATGTATCCAGAGATAAGGGCATACCAAGAAGAGTAGTAGAATGATTAAAGCCAAAGCATTTGATACCAAGAATATCAGGTAGATGATGCATTTTTGCTGATTTAGATAGATACCAGAAGCAACACTAAATCCTTTAATGGTATTCAAGAAGAATTCAATGTTATTAATCTCATTTTTCAGGAAGTTGAAGGAGTCATCAGCATATTGCATTAGAGATAGTTGGTTTTCATTATCAGGGAGCCATAAACCTTCAATATTACCAGCCTGCAGATGATGCTGAATTACCCTTGTTAGCATTTCAGCAACAATAATAAATAGGTAGGGGGCCAGAGGACAGCCTTGCCTGACTCCTTTGTTCAAGGAAAAGAATTTGCTTGGGGAACCATTTATTAGAATAGATGACTGAGATCTTATGTTAAGTCCCATAATCAGATCAATCAATTTGGCTGGGAGGCCAATTTTCTGAAGGGAGAGGATAAGAAAGTCCCATCTCACGGTATCAAAGGCTTTAGAGAAGTCTAGCTTCAATAAAACACAGTTTTGGTTTGAAAGTTTAGCCCAATGCATGCCCTCCATAGCTGCTATATAGTTATCAAGAATATACCTGTTAGATAAGAAAGCAGATTGGTGCAGGCTAGTATTTTTATGGAGGAAACCTTTGATTCTATTGGCTATGATTTTTGCACAAAACTTGTAAGTTGTATTGGTCAAAGAAATAGGCCTCCAGTCACTAAAAGTCTCGGGATTGTCAATTTTAGGAATAAGAGAGATAAAATCAGAGGACAATGCAGGGTGCAAACGATTGGATAACCAAAAGCCATTAATCATATGAACCAAATTTTGCTTAATGAGATCCCAAAATTTAATGTAAAATTCTGGGGGAAGGCCATCAGGGCCAGGACTTTTTCCTTTAGCCAGGCTATTTAGGACTTGCTTATCTCCTCTTCAGAAGGCAATCTTAAAATCTGATCACATAAAGGGTCAACAATATTATTAGGCAGAGAGTTAAGAATATCCAGGAAACCCTTAGCCTCAGCATTATCCCAATTCATATTTTGCTGATTAAAGAATATAGAGGAATATTTTGAGAATAGAAAATCAGAGATACCCTTTGGATCATTAAGAATAATGCCATTGTCATCTTGAATGGAAGAGGGCTGCTTTTTAAGAAGTCTATTCTTAGCAATTCTAAAAAAGAATTTGGAATTGCAATTATCCATGTCATTATGAAATTTAATTTTGCTTTTCATGGCATCCCCTTTGGCTTCATATTCTTCAATATTCTTAATATCATGCTCCAAATCATCCTCAATTTGATGCAAAGAAGGATTTAAAGGCTCTGTCTGCAGTTTAGATCTGACTTCTTTCATGGCTATCAGAAGCTTGTTTTTTGTATCTCTCTTTTGATCTTGCAGAGATTTGGACTATCCTTTGATCCATGATTTAGCTGCCTTTATATTGGAATAAAAAGCTTTCATTGAGAGATTATCATGAACTCTCGAAAGGTTGCTATAGAACACACTAAATTCATCACAGAATTTTTCATTGCTCAAAATGGAGCAGTTTAACTTAAAAGGAATATTACCTTGTCTCTTAATGCCCAGAGAATGTTTGGTCTGGAGGAACTGAGGCTGGTGGTTAGAAATAGAGGTGCTTTCATCACTGAATACAACACAATTGTCCCAAAATGGTAACTCAGAATTTTTAACATAAAATCTGTCTAAGGCACAGTAAACTCTGGAGTTGCCATCTTGTTTATTTGACCAAGTAAATTTGGCAGTAGAAGAAGGGATATAACTGAAAAGGTGAGAGTCTAACAGAGATTCCCAATTTTCCCTCTCTTTGACAGTCATGCTAAAGTTATTGTTAGATTTAAATTATGCACAGGGCATTTTATTGAAGTCACCAGCTAGGATCCAAGTAACAGAATTGTGATTTTGAAGCCAGGTATTAATTTGAGGCCAAATTAACTCTCTATCCCTCGAATTGGTTGAGGCATAGATATTCACAACACCAAAGAAGGAATTTGAGATATTGAAGATCACTGCCTGCCATCTATTACAAGGACTGTTATATAGAGTAGAATGAATGAGATTTCTCCAAATTATACAAGTAATTTAGATGCGTACATAAGAATAATTGTGGATGTGTTACTGCCTTTGTGGAAGATAGGTATTTGGGTCTATGATTGACATAAAAACAACGTTTTCAATCTATTGTAGACTATGCATGACTTTCCTGGATTCGACGAGTGTTCTGGGTTTAAGACATTGGCCCATTTTCCTTGCATGATGTGCGAGAAAAAGTTGCAGCATTGTCACTCTAAGCATCTAAAGAAAGTAATATACGAGGGTTTTAGGAAATATTTGCCGCTCACACACTCCTTCAGAAGCCAGCGTGAACAATTCGGTGACACTGTAGACTATACAGAACCACCATGCAGAATTACCATACGAGAATGGGATGAGCATTGGGATAAGAAAGCCGGGGATCTGCAAGGGGAAATCCATAGGGGTGTTGACCCAATTTTTGGCAGATTGGGGTCAACATAGAAGAACACTATCAAGATCTAAAGGGGGGGGGTGTGAAGATTAAGGGCCCAGATTCAATTGTGTTTGTTGTTAGAATCCAAGGGCCCATATTAAGTTGTGTTACTTGTTAAGCAAAAAGACAAAATTGGTTGAGGAGAATAGAATAGAATAGAATATGATTTTATCGTCCACGGAGACCAACTGGCACCCAAGTACAAAGAGAGAGCAGCAGGGTATTACTACCAGGATTAAAAAACCCCCGCCCCGAAGGGTTTTCGGGGGAAAAACCTTAGTAGCAATAAGGATGCTGACATATACCCTGATTATATACATAATCACAAGTACAGCTGAGGTTAATGTTGGACAGGGGGGCCTAACTGAGTCCGCGTATCCATTACCTCCTGGAGGTACGATCCCAACAAGCCTACAGAGGCCGTGCTCAGTAGCTCATGCAAGGCCTGATGGGGCACAACTAACCGAGCATACCGAGCCCGGATATGCTCGTACGCCGGACAGGCCTGGAGGGCGTGACTTTCATCCTCAATGGTGCCCCGCTGACAAAGATGACAGACTCTGTCCTCACGCGGCTCCCGAATCCATCTCCCTGTCTCAATGCGGAGGTGGTGTGCACCTGTGCGAATGGAAGCAATCACCCTGCGCTTTTTCATGGGTAGATGGGTGCGCATGTAGTGGTGTGGGCCCCTCGTGAGCATGGGATTAACCTGCTGTCGATAATTTGCCACCTTGACATGTGACAGGGCCTCTGCATCCCAAAGCTTGGCCATGAAGCAAGCATCCAAATCTTGCTTCAAAGGCAGCGTTCCTTCCGGTGTATGCAGCGATCCACATCATCGTGCCTGCACATTCCATAGCGAGAACCACCGGGCTTGCTTGTCTTTCCAGCCCGGCTTTGAGTCGCCGCAGGGCCCATCGCCACCGCCAAAGCAAGGTTGGGCAGCCGGGCTTCATCCATTGCCACCACCTTCCGGAAGTAAATAGTGTGGCGTTCCAGTAGCGACCCTCAGTAATGGAAGGAAGCCTTGTCTCTGGAGCAAGATCGATATGGGACCGTGGATTTCACTCCCGGTGCGGGCCAAGAAGGCCTTACGTACTGCTCTAGATGGTTCCAAGTGGTGAGGGATATCACCGCCCCCACACTTCGCCCCATAGAGGAGGACCGGTTCAACCAAGGCCACGAACAAGTGTGCTGGTGACCCCATGCATCTGACTACGCCTTGTGACTATTGTTTTGCATTGCATCTGAGCTTTCCGTACTGCTGCGGACCCGTAACTTGATGGATGCATCCCGGTGTGTGGTAGTAGAAAACTCAATGCCCAAATACTTATAAGATCGAGCCACCTCCACTACACCCCCTGGTAAGTGAATGAGGGAAGGCGTGGGTGCGGGATGATGGGACCAAAGAAGACACCCTTGTCTTGGCCAAGTTAACTCTCATGTCGGTGAATTGGCGTAAAGTGTCCAAAGCATCCGTGGCGTTGCATGTCCTCCGGGTATATATCGAGCAGGTCAACATCATCAGCATATATGAGTTGCCGGATTATGTGGTGCATCAACTGAGCACCTCCCCCCCCATGCTCAGCTAGCCATTCTTCTAGCTGGTCAATGTACAAGCCGAAGAGCATCGGGGATAGAGGGCAGCCCTGGCGCACCCCAATGCTTTGTGGAAGATAGGTATTTGGGTCTATGATTGACATAAAAACAACGTTTTCAATCTATTGTAGACTATGCATGACTTTCCTGGATTCGACGAGTGTTCTGGGTTTAAGACATTGGCCCATTTTCCTTGCATGATGTGCGAGAAAAAGTTGCAGCATTGTCACTCTAAGCATCTAAAGAAAGTAATATACGAGGGTTTTAGGAAATATTTGCCGCTCACACACTCCTTCAGAAGCCAGCGTGCACAATTCGGTGACATCAGACTATCTGAGAACCACCATGCAGAATTACCATACGAGAATGGGATGAGCATTGGGATAAGAAAGCCGGGGATCTGCAAGGGGAAATCCATAGGGTGTTGACCCAATTTTTGGCGGATTGGGGTCAACATAGAAGAACACTATCAAGATCTAAAGGGGTGTGAAGATTAAGGGCCCGATTCAATTGTGTTTGTTGTTAGAATCCAAGGGCCCATATTAAGTTGTGTTACTTGTTAAGCAAAAAGACAAAATTGGTTGAGGAGAATAGAATAGAATAGAATATGATTTTATCGTCCCACGAGGAGACCAACCGCCTATGGGACCCAAGTACAAAGAGAGAGAGCAGCAGGTATTACTACCGGGATTAAAAACCCCGCCCGAAGGGTTTTCGGGGAAAAACCTTTAGCAATAAGGATCTTTGACATCTTGCCTGATTATATACATAATCACAAGTACAGGTGAGGTTAATGTCGGACGGGGGCATAACGAGTCCGCGTATCCATTACCTCCTCGGAGGTAACGATCCCAACAAGCCTCTGAGGGCCGTGCTCGGTAGCTCATGCAAGGCCCGATGGGGCACAACTAACCGAGCATCACCGAGCCCGGATATGCTCGTGCAGCCCGAGCAGACAGGCACGGAGGGCGTGACTTTCATCCTCAATGGTGCTCTGTTGGCGGCATTGGCCGGACTCTGCCCCTCACGGCGGCTCCCGAATCCATCTCCCCTCGCCTCAATGCGGGAGGTGGTGTGCACTGTCGCGAATGGAAGCAATCACCCTGGCGCTTTTTTCATGGGTAGATGGGTGCCGCGGTGTGGTGGTGTGGGCCCCTCGTGAGCATGGGATTAACCCGGCGTCGATAATTTGCCACCTTGACATGTGACAGGCCTCTGCATCCCAAAGCTTGGCCATGAAGCAAGCATCCAAATCTTGCTTCAAGGCGTGCGTTTCCTTCGGTGTATGCACCGATCCACATCGTATGCCTGCACATTCCATAGCGAGAACCACCGGGCTTGCTTGTCTTTCCAGCCCGGGCTTTGAGTCGCATGCGGGCCCATCGCCACTTTGCCAAAGCAAGGTTGGGCAGCCGGGCTTCATCCATTGCCACCACCTTCGAAGTAAATAGTGTGGCGTTCCAGCGCAACCCTCTCAGTAATGGAAGGAAGCATGTCTCCCGGAGCAAGATCGATATGGGACCGTGGATTTCACTCCCGGTGCCGGGCCAAGAAGGCCTTACGTACCTGCTCTAGATCGTTCCAAGTGGTGAGGGATATCACTGCCCCACACTACGCCCCATAGAGGAGGACCCGGTTCAACCAAGGCCACGAACAAGTGTGCCCGGTGACCCCATGCATCTGACTACGCCTTGTGATTTGTTGTTTTGCATTGCATCTGAGCTTTCCGACCTGCGGTGACCCGTAACTTGATGGATGCATCCCGGTGTGTGGTAGTAGAAAACTCAATGCCCAAATACTTATAAGATCGAGCCACCTCCACTACCTGCCCTGGTAAGTGAATGAGGGAAGGCGTGGGTGCCGGGATGATGGGACCAGCAGCACCCTTGTCTTGGCCAAGTTAACTCTCATGTCGATGAATTGGCAGAAAGTGTCCAAAGCATCCAGGTGGCGTTGCATGTCCTCTGGGGTATATCGCGGCGAGGTCAACATCATCGGCATATATGAGTTGCGGATTATGTGGTGCATCAACCCAGCACCTCCCCATGCTCGGTAGCCATTCTTCTAGGCTGGTTAATGTACAAGCCGAAGAGCATCGGGGATAGAGGGCAGCCACGGCGCACCCCAATGCTACTAACAACGGGCTCCCCGACGGTGTGAGAGCGGCCGGAGCAAGCCTCGTATAGTACGTATATAGCATTACGCAAGTCGACGGGGGTCCTTAGTCGTCTCAATCTATCCCACAACTTATCCCGAGGCAGCGTGTCAAAAGCCTTTCGCGAAATCCACAAAACAACAAGTCTGGATTCGGTGTCGATTCCGGCTATCCTCTATGAGTGTTCGCAGAGTGAAGATATGGTCAATAGTAGAATGCCGGGGGCGGAAGCCTGCCTGCGTGAGAGCCCGCACTTATCCATCCTCTGCCCAAAGTGTCAATCGCCCGATCAAGAATCCCGGCAAGCAACTTGGCAAAGACGAAGCCCGACCATAATGGTACGATAGTTGGCTGGGCGTGGGGGTCCCCCGCTTTGTATATGGGCACAACTCTACCGGTAGTCGGTCGCGGGGGGAAGCCTTCTTGCAATGCCCCGTTGAAGAGTCTTTGTGAGAACCCGGCACCATTGGGGGCCCGACCCACTTGAGAAGCTTCTGCACGCATACCATCCAAATCTGGCCCTTCCCGGCGGGCGTTGCGGGCCCATTATGATATCCCCTTCATGTAATGACCGGTGCTAGGCACATCTGCGGAGAATGCTGGTGCCCGGCTTCCCATTGGGTCATACAGTGCTGCAAGTATCTCACCCATTGTTCCCGGGTAATATTTCACGTGGGTCATGCGGGCTTTACTCAAGACCTTTCTCGAGAAGGCCCTAGGGTGGCGGTCTAGAAGACCAAACATCACATTCTTTGGTGCTCGCAAAGGTACCAAGCTTTCTTGGTCTTGAGGAAGGAGCGGTATTGACGGGCGGCTGCTGCGGTGAATGGTGGGGTCCAAAGACTTGGCGGGAGCCATTGTTTCAACTCGACATTAGATCATCGAACCCGGTGATTGCGGCGAAGGTGATTGCAGCCCACAGTGGATCGTCGAGGCGGCCTCTCCCAAAGCATCATCCCCTACCCTCGAAGGAGCTGGTTCACCGGGCGTCTGGCTGTTGTTGAAGTGTGGGGGAGTTCGCGGCACTCCGGCAGCTCATGCTCAAGCATCCTCGCATAGACCGCCCGCATGATCATAGTCGGGGCGCAACCGTGGTACATGGGGTGTTGGGGCAATGGGTGCTTTCGGTTGGCTGCCAATCTATCTGCAAGAACGGGGCTGATGGTGAGTCTACTTCCTCCCGGCCACTTTGTCCCGAGCAGGCAGGCGAGTGATCAAGTGTAGGCATTGCTCGTCTGCTAGCGTAATCCACCACCGCTTGGTGCAGCCCCACAGGTTCTCCTGTCTACAAGTGAAGGCGGCTGGAGGGGCGGCCCACCGTGCCGACCCATTGCAAAGCCGCCCGGCAATAGCGGTAATTGGGCCATCACAGTGTCACGGGTCGTCATCGGCCCCTTGGCCAAACCATCTCTGGGGGGTCCATTTGCAACACATCCTCGGCTAGAGGTCGCGAATTTTGGGATCTGCTCTCTGTCCCACGTGCGGCGCATTGAAGTCTCCAAGCAACATGACCTTGCCCAATTATGCATGCTGGCGTATGTCATCATATAGATCGACATAGGGCTCTGCACATCCACATCATCCGCGTGTGGTAAAAGTTGCTCGGCATGTGGGAAGTAGCAAGCCGCCACAAAGAGGGGCTACCATCGCCGTTTCCACTTTCGTAGCCCGCATTATCTGTTGTGCACATGCGCCTTACCGGGGAGACCGGATGGGCCAAAGGCATGCGGTAGTAACACGCAATTCCTCCGGTGTCCTCGTTTCCGGTGCACTCATTGAAGATGGAGTAGCGGTATCTGGCAAATCGGTAGCTTTGTGACCAAAGCATGTTCCCATGTTTCCATGAGGAAGATAAGGTCCATGTCCATGGCGGCCGAATTGAGGCTGTTCCCCTTACGCCATGGAAAGCCACGGAAATTCGGGATACCACGCGAGGCACGATCCCTATTTAGTGGCATGCATCGCCACTTCGGTCGGTGGTAGTGGTGGTCCTCGGGGGGAGGAAGATGTGGATGCCTGTGCGGCTGGGGCCCCCCTCGAGGGGACTCGAGGGGCGGAGTGCATGCATCCCACGTTTGGTACGAATTCCCGCATCCTTCCCCGGACCAGCCCCGCTGCCCCTCCATGTCTGCGGCGGTCCACGACTTTGACCAGCTCACGCCCGGGTCTCTTCGCTGTCTTTGGGGTCAAGTCTCGGTCAGCGTCTGAGCCGTCCCCTTCAACTTCCACCACGGCGGGATGGCCACCAGCTCACAGCACACTCTCAAGCGTGAAGATGACCACCCGAGGCGTCCGGTATTTGAATTCCATGGCGACTTCGCCTTTCCAATGGTCCGCAGTCTTTGGGAACATCATCCGGTCAAGATGCATTAATGCGGGTGGGAAGTGAGATGTTCTCCCGACTCCTCCGTCAGGCCTCGCACTACCACATTGCGGCTCTGCGTCTACGTTCACGGAGTTCGGGGGCCGCACCAGGTGTTGGTTGAGGTGGGTGAGGCATAAGGCGTGGCCGCGCCGGGGGTGGTAATGGCGGCCGGGCGTGATCTGATGTGTCGCATCATGTGTTCGAGTTGGCGTCTTGTAGGTTGGTGGGTTCGTGGGGGTTGGTATGTTCTTTCTTTGTGGTTTACGTTCTCCGGTCACGGGCTCGGCTCTTGCGGGGCGTTGTCATGTCTTGCCATCTCCCGCATGCAATGGCGGAGTTGCTCATAATGCCTCGGTATGGAGGCCCTTGCCTTCTTTGGCAGCGGCGCCCCGGCTCTGTAGCTCCGATCTCGTGCTAAATCCTTACTCCGGCTTCGATTCTGCCTGGCTAGCTTCGAGGCGGCACGGAATCCTTGTCTCCGCGGTGGCGGCCTCGCGCTTACCTCGGCGGGAGGGGGCGCTTGTGCTCCTCGTGCGTGGCCTTAGCCTCCTCAACCTCGGCACGGATCGAGCGAGGGGTTCTGGTGTCTCTGCTCTACCGGTTCTGTCTGCGTCCCGGCTTCCATATAGCTGCCAACCACGGTGTCTACCGCCCCCCTCATATCTGCAAGCTCCTGGCTGGTATTGTTTGTCAAAATTGTAGCAAGTGGATGCTATCATCAATGCATGCGCCGCGATCCTCCATTACGTGATTAAATGCGTTTTACCAAGCTGCTGCGCAACATCCGAGATGTTATGTTCTCCACCTCGTCGGGAAGCACGCAAAGCGTTGCTGGCCTCAACCCTCGCTGGATGCGGCTCCAAGGTTCGATTTGGCCGGATTGCTGTGTGGCCGCTTTGTTGGGTCGGCCCGGCCTTGGCTCGGGCCTCCCTCTTCATGGAAGACGCGTCTCTCCCTGCGCGGGGCCTCTTCCTTGGTGGCCCCGCTTCATGGTCTTCCCCAGAGGGCTCTGCCTGCGTGGGGTCAACTGGTGGTTGGTGTGTTTGGGCTTTCCCGGGATGGGTTGGTGTGGTGCGAGGTAGCTCACCAACCAAGTGTGGGTCCACACACGGGGCGTGTCTGTGGCCATGACTTGGGGTATGACTTGGGCGACGACTCCTGGATATCTGGTGTGTACCGGCTGCCACAAAAACCCTAGCACACAGCCCGGAAAAGTGCAGATTTGAGCATTGAAACAAAGACAAGCATACAGGTATCATACACCTTGGAAAGCTCTCTGAACCAGCTTTCCAACAAGCCCAAGCACATGAAAATCTGACACTGGATGCGAGAGATATGACCGATCAAAATTCTGCCACAAGAGGAGACCAATCGAATACTTACTAAAACATATGCCAATCCCTATATTGGTGTCAGACTTTCATCAACAACACCATCAGGAACTAGGGTATGAATTAGTAAAACATTCTCGTAACCTTCAATAAGAGTACAATACACACCTTTCAACACCGCGTGGCCAAGGCCAACAACGGCATCAGGCGAGGGCTATACTTCTCAAAGAAGGAAGAAGAAGGGCTGCCACAAAAACCCTAGCACACAGCCCGGAAAACAGCAGATTTGAGCACAGAAACAAAGACAAGCATGCAAGTATCATACATCATTGGAAAGCTCTCTGAACCATCTTTCCAACAAGCCCAAGCACATGAAAATTTGACACTGGATGTGAGAGATACAGTCCGTCAAAGTGTCTACCGGTTGCCACAGAAACCCTAGCACACAGCCCGGAAAAGTGCCAATTTGAGCACAGAAACAAAGCCAAGCATGCAAGTACTATACATCGTTGGAAAGATCTCTGAACCAGCTTTCCAACAAGCCCATGCACATGAAAATCTGACACCGGATGTGAGAGATATGACCGATCAAAATTCTGCCGCCTTCAGAGAGAAAGAAGAAGAAAAAAAAAAGGGATCGATGAGGTGTAAAAAAGGGTGCCAAGATGATGACACATGAATGGCCAAGATTTGTTCAAAAAATTATAAATATCTTGAGGGGACTTGTTCTCCTCCTCTTGGGCTCTAGAATCTCGTATGGAGCAAGCGTAGTGGCAGCCCTGGGAAGATGGTGTCAGAGACCTCTTCCCCCATGCAAGATGTCTTGAAGCACTGTATTATCTTATTTTCTTGAATAAAGTGGTGCACCTTTTTTTATCTTCCACATCTTTTCCATTTTTCCATTTTCTACCTTTTCTATTTTCTACATTTCTCTTCTCAAATTTTCGTTATCAAATTTTCGTCCACTTTTTTCCCACACCCTCTATTCTTCATATTTTATTTCCCTATTCTTTTCGTTCAATTTTCCTATTCTCATACTTCCACGGTTTTTCCCATTGCAACAGCATCTAGTTGACCTCATCCTTGCCTTTTGAAGGCCGAATGCATGCGGATTGGGGAATCCGACATCAAGGGGGCACCTGCAGCTGAGGATGTCATTGTAGCCGAGCTAGACAATGAAGATGAGCAATTATACAGTGGTAGCGAGGAAGACGTGGATGAGGAAGTCTTTACTGCCAATATGAAAAGGAAGTCTATTTTTTATAGGCTACCTATTGGACTGATCTATTGATTCAAGACTTTTTAGACCCGATGCACATCTTTAAGAATGTGAGAAACTCTTTATGGAAGCATGTATTTGGTCAAAAAGACAACACAAATGCCAGGATGGACCTTAAAGTAAGTAATATAAAGAAAGAGGCATGGATCCGAGGTGAAGGGCAACCAGCTCCTCCAACAAAATGGGTTACTGCTAGGGCTGACCATCGAGCTATTTATGCTAATTTGAGGGTCTTTAGAATACTAGCTGGTTATATGCAATCATTGCGAACCTCATTCACGATTATTGGGTAGCTAACTGGTTTGAAGTCCCATGACATGCATAAGTTCTTGCATGTAAACAATCGATGTCCATATATGCACAATTATTAATTGTAATCCATACTTATATTTGGTGTTTGGATCATGCAATTCATCATGCCCCTGTCCTTTAGGGGAGTTTTAGAGAAGGGACCCTTGGAGGCAATAAGCGCCCTATCAAAGACCATAAGGTTGTTCCCCTATATTTTATTTGTGGCTAATTTTATTTTATTTTTTTGACCGCATAGAAGGATGTATAAAAAAATTATCCCGAAAGACGAAATTGAAGAGATGAAAATGAAAATGGCAGAGGCATATTGCTTGTTGGAGAAGGAGTTTTCTACGCGAGCTTTCTTGATAGTCAAGTCCATCTTTTGATACATCTTATTGAGGAAGTGGAGCTCGTGGGGACTGTACATGCGAGATGGATGTTTTTCTTGGAAAGGTTTATGAAGATATTGAAGGATATGGTGTGTCAAAGAGCATGTCTTGAAGGTAGTATGGCAGAGGGGTGGCTTGTGAAAGAGTCACTCTTCTATATGACAGAATATATTTTCGCCATACATTCAGATGCACCTCGCTTATGGAGTGATGAAAGGGACGAGAAGATTGTGGGGGTAGTGGCAGAAGGCAATGGTATGTAAAAGTCATTTCCGCCTGATATTATCAATAAGGTTAATCAATTTCTTCTTTACAATTCAGAACCAATGGAAAAATGGATTGCTCGTTATGAGAATGCGAAGGTAGAAATGGAAGAGAAGGGTGAAAGTATGCTGGTGGGTATCAAATAAACGCGGTTCAGCACCCAGCACCAACACCCTTCATACTATTTTTTCCACCCTTCACCAATTGAAGTGTAACCTATGCTATGCCCGTCACTTCACATAGGGCGTACCCGTTTCAATCATAACCTTCTTACCGCCCACCGTAACTAATGACTGTGACCCGAAGGGTAGCGAATTTTGAATTTGTAATTTGCAACCGTGCTCCCCACCTTTTGCTACTCCGGCCAAATAGCCCGCGGAGAAGAAGCTCGAGAATTTCCGCGTTCACTCTAGTATTCCAAAACTCAAACGCACTATGGTGAAGAAGGTTGTTAATCCGCTAGCTCAGCCAGTAATTCCAATGGATGCCATGCGCACGGTAAGCAAAATGCACTGCCAATTTTGATGGCTTACGATGCCCTGTTAATTTGTTTTTCTTGCTTTCTTTCAACCCAGAAGGAACGTGCCCCTAAGACCGGACCTGGCTGATTGTCGAACTGAGGAGGACTTCCATGCTTATGCGGGTCTATCAAACGAGGGTGTACATCCCTCTCAATTTCGAACGGATGTGATATCTGCAGCAGAGTATAATGAGGTTTGGGACATCAATGGTGTCATTCCCAACAAGACATCCATCGACAAAGTAAGGCCAGAGCATGAAGAAGCTCTAATTGAACTGTTGAGCAAGATATACCCAGAAGGGTTGAAGAATAGAGAAGTAAGGAAGACGGTTTCCTTTTTATTTGCATTCAACAACTGCCAGAGGGCCAAGCAGGATCCAGAAAATTTCAAGGTTAATTGGGCAGCAGTGGCAGCAAAAAGCAGAGCCTATTCAAGCAAGGTCAACAGTGAACCCAGCACCAGCGGCCCTGTGAGCACAGCAGAGCCCAGCAAATCACAGCAGACAATAGCACCTAAAAGCATAGCAGAAAGGCCAGCCTCAGTAGGCACTGCTGTAAAATTAGAAGGGAGGTTGTCATTCAGGAGTACTGCAATGTGTCCAGCAGCATTCTCAGCTTATGGGGAAAATATTTCCCATCTGGAAAGCATGATCCAAGATATGCAGGAAGCCCTAAAAATGTAGCAGAGTGACCTAGTGTCAAAGAAGGAACAGGCTGCACAATCTCAGGCAAAGGGCACCTTCTTCTCGGCTGCAGAGGGGAAGTTGAAGACCATAAAGGATAATATTGCACGTCTTCAAGCACTGCCAGATCCTAATGCAGGTGTTTCTGCTGAGATTCATTCTTTGGAGAGGGAGAAAGATATGGCAGAATATATGCTAAAGTCCCTACTTGAAATGGGGGGTGGGCCAATAGATCAAACCTATGTAGAAAAGGTGGCTGCACTAACTGCTGAGATTGCCAACAACGAGTCCCTCCTTGCAAAAGCCCAGCAGCACTTACAGAATGTCACCAGGCTGAGGGAGCTGACCAAGAGAAATGATCAGTTGGTCAGCATCTGTTGCCTGGCTATAGCAGGCAACCTACTTGAAGACCAAAGATGCTGATGAAGAACCCAAAGGATGACTTTAAGTCAAGACACAAGTTCACAACTCAAACTCCAAGGATTGAATACATTCTCTAGCTCTGAAGGCACTTATGAGGTTTGGAAGACCCCTGTGAAGATGGCAAGCTATGATATGGTATTTATCTTTCTCATGTTGTGATGATTCTCTATTTGCCCTTTTGCTCCATCATACCACCATCCTTATCCTATTTTTTCACCTTCATTGCCTTTTCACATCCTATACCATCATGTATTTCATATATAACCATGTGTTTCATAGTTGACCTACCATTACCTAATACCTAGGGCACATTTTCCAAGGAGGTTGTCAAACCTAAAAGTTGCCTAGCATCAAACTCTATATCATCATTTTCATCTCATGCTTTGCCATTCCATTATCACACACTCCATACCAAGTAGCTAAAGTAAAAAAACATATGTGCTAAGCACAAAAAACACAAAAAACACAAAAATGCCCAGTCACCATCTCCAAGTGACATGGCATGATGACTAGATACACATGTCATCACCTCCAAAGCTACTTTGGTCCACTCATCATTTACCTCTTTCATGTCTCATTCATCATGTTGCCACCTAAGCACCAAATTTCCACATCATCACACCACTCCTCATCATCAAATGATGACTAGGCAAGTTTTGACCAAACTCAAAAATTGGTCAACCTAATGATCAAATTACCTTGGGAAGTGAACCTACTAGCCTTGTTTACCCTAGTTGACCTATTTTCACCTTTCTACTACATCTTCACCTATTGCCATTTTTTTTACCTATTACCATCCCACCTCAAGCCCCACTATACCCAAAAAGAAAAAACAGTGTGCTCTATTCATCAAGATGAAGTCTTCATGTCATAAAGCACAAAAAAATATGTCCTTTTGACCTTTGAAAATCCAAAAAAGACCTTGTTTTGACCTAGATATTGAAGACATTGGGAAACGTGCCTCATTGAAAAAATTGGCAAAACCTACCTACATCTACCCCCCCATCTATCTACCCCCTCATCCTCTGCCAAGTGGCGTCCTCCCTGGCATGCCAAGTCGAAACACGAGCCGAGCTTGGCGTGGGAGGAGACCACGTAATCAAGGAAATAGAAAATGGATCTGTATTTATACCTGGACATATTTTTTCATTCAGGCCTGTGGGATATATCGGACTGAACCCTAAAATTTGAATTTGCCAAGAAATCTCCATTCTGTTGAGCCAAACGAAGTAATCATTGCCTCTGTTGGTCGATTTTGTCCTACTCCACCTAAAGAACAGTTGAATTAAGCCAAAACCGTAGCCTTAATTGCGAATTTGCCAAGATCCGGCCGGAAACAAGGGATTTTAAAAAGGGGTTTGTTCTACTGAAATTTTTTCGAGGGCCATAAGCGGATTTGAAGACCAGGAACGTGAAGTCGTGACGTCTACAGAGCTTGCAGAAGATCCTCCTGCTTCGAAAATCAAAATCTGAGGCATATGTGATGAAATATCCTTGAATCTTTTTAAACTAGAAGTTTATTTTGATTGAGTTGTTCTTGGATGATCCAGTCGGACATTCTTGAATACCCTGTGTTGTGAATTTGCTGTTTTGACTTAATGAAAATCGGAATTTGGGAAAAGAGTGTGTGAAAGTATGATTGAACTCATTTTGCTATGCATTGTCATTTACACTTGAGCATAAAGGAATTGAGCAGAATACAACTAGTGCTTGTGTAAGTCATTGTTAGAAAAAGAAAAAAAAAAAAGAAACGTCTACTTGAGAACATATGTCCTTTGAGAAAGACTAAAATAGATCTTTTCTTTAAATCATCTATTAGCATCTCTAGTATCCAAGCAACCATCGGAGGCATCGAGAGTGAATATTGAGAGCGAGAAAACAAAAAAGAAAGGGAATTGACAATTAGAGTGCAAGGACTGTTACAGGCATTGCTATTGAAACTCGGGCAATGCATGTTACAGCAAGAATTTAGGCTTTGTTTGAACCAAGTGAGCATATGCACGTGACCTACAGGAGTATACCTAGGTGTGGGAATTTGTTTCTACCACAGAAGATCATTGTTTAGCATTTGGCAAAATCGAGCTCACTGTCCAGGCTATTGACCAAAAATTGACCCAGTCAGGAAGTTGATTTGTAAAAAATATGTAAACGCTTTGCTTGTAGACTTTTCACAACAGTTTCTTGGAGTTGGCTAGCATACTTTGGTAAAGATTTCAAGTGCTTTTGAAATAGATGCATGGTTTGGTGAATGTTTGAGTGCTGCTAGTTTCTTTTGCTTTAGGGACTCTAGTGGATTTGGTATTTCCTTGCAAAGTCAGAAATGTTTTACAGTACAGATTGATCACCTCAAGTGATCTGGAGGTCCTGACCATCAAAACACCTTTGTAAGGCCCAGTTGGAGACCACCCAGGATAATCTCCAACATTTTGGAGGTCCTACCGAGATATCCCTCCTGGAAATCAAGAACTCACCTGGAAGTAGGAAAAAACATCCCTCCAAGTAGGAGAAGTGAGCAGACTGAAGCTCCAGAACCTACTGATCCCATTGGAATGCCTAGTTCAAGCAATGTGCCTCCTAATTTGACTCTGCCTCCTATTTTTGAACTGAACCTACCAATTACTCCTCCTATTTTTGAGCCCAGCATGAATGCCAATCAATTCTTGAAGACATTTGAAGACTACTACAAAGATTATGGTAATAAAAAAGGTTGTAAGTTCTCTGAATTTGTGAAGTGTATGAAATCTAGTGAACCTGAAGCGTGGTGTGAACATGTTACTACTGTTATGGGTACTAATACTTATGAGAGTCTTGTAGAACAGTTCTTGAGCAGGTTTGGAAAGCTGTCAGCACCACAAGAGCTAGCCAATGAGCTTCAAACTTTCTGCATTCGAAGTGGAGAGAGCATCAACCAATATGTTGAAAGATTCAGTGCCTACCTTAGAAAATGCCAAAAGAGTCATATCCCTACTCCATCTCTCTTCTTTGTAGCTGCTTTTATCAAAGGTCTAGCTCCTAGGCCAAGAATTCACAAGAAAATGCTTAGGATCCAAAACCAAGAAGGTTTTGATTCTATACATAAAGCCTTTGCCAAGGCTACTTCTATATCTGCAGAATTGTCTTTCCTACCTGACACTTGCCACCCACATGTTTCAGATCCTTTCTATCCTGATTATGAACAAGAGCCTGTGTATGTTGTGAAGGAAAAGAGAAAAGCCAAGGTTGAGGAAGAAGCTCAATCCAATGAATCAAAAGCTGAGATGGCCAAGATGACTGAAACTATAGCAGAGTTGACTAAACAACTCATGGAGATGAAAAATAACATAAAAACTTATCCACCCTGCATTCATTGTACCAAGAATACTCACCCTAGTGACATTTGTTATTACAGGGCTTGCTTGAAGTGTGGGAAAAAAGGTCATTATGGAAAGGTTTGCCCAATTGTGCAAGTTACGCAAGGAGATTGGCCATTATGAGGATAGATGCTTGGTGAAGGAGTATTTGGAGAAACAAGAACAAGGCAAAAAGTTTGAGACTAGTGCATCCGTAAAGATTCTTGGAAGAAGAAGCATTCGAGGAAAGCGATCATGGCGGTGCAAACTAGAGCTATGGCTGAAAACAAGAAGGATGCAAACTCAAAATCGATTACCAAGAGAAGGAAATTCAAAAAGAAGATCAAACTTATCAGGTAATAGCTCCTGCTGAAAGATTTCAGAGAAAAGATAAAGATTTGGATGACTTTGAACATATTCTTAAGAATTCTAAGGTGACTTTGGATTTATTAACTCTGTTGAGGATTGCTCCTAGCTATAGGCAGAAAGTAATCAACTCTAGTAATGTAGAAACAGTTTCTTTTGCTTACGAAATTGTACTAACTTCGGAAGAGGAAGACCCCGGTGCCTTTACATGTTCAAAGAAAAATTGGTACTCATCAACTTCCTAGAGTTTTGTTAGATGGTGGTTCTTCTTTGAATGTGATGCCTCAGCATATAATGCAAAAATGTGGATTGAAGATCACAAAACCTTCACCAATGGTGTTAAGATCATTTTCTAATGCTAAAATCATGCCTTTAGGTGTTGTTACAGGTGTGCCAGTGGAAACTGAAGGGATTGTGGTTCAAGCCAGTTTTTTTGTGGTTGCTTTCGAGTTTGGCAACAGCACTACTGACATCTATGACTTGTTACTTGGTAGAAGATGGATGTCTACAGTTGATGCCAGACCTGTATGGTCAAAAGGAGAGTGTACCATATCTGATGGAGTTAAAAAGACAACTCTCTACAACAAGTCAGGGAGTACTAATATCTGTAGTTTTTTGGAAGAAGAAATGCTTGAACAAAGCACCATGGGATTCTATAAACTACCTTTAGCTATGGATCTTCTAGATGAACTGGTACCCTCTTACTCTTCTAACTCAATAGATCACAAGAATTCTGGTCTCATCTGGTTTGATGGTGGAATATCTGTTAAGCTAGGGGTGGCATCTTCTTCTGCTATAATCAAAGATTGTGCTAACAGATTGCTTTCAAAGGTTGGCAGGATACATGTTGGCATAACCTCCAACATGGCTGAGTACAGAGCCCTTTTGACTGGCTTGCAAGAAGCTATTTCATTAGGACTAACAGAAGTAACCATTTATGGTGACTCTCAATTAATATGCAGGCAGGTCAATGGTGAGTATCAAGCCAAGAACCAAGAAATGCGATTCTTTGAAAGAAGAAGCCTTGAGCTGGTTGAGCAAATTTAACAAATGGAGTTTGAATTACATACCAAGGGATGAAAATTGTGAAGCGGATGCCTTATGCGTAAGTGTGTTTGCTTGGATTACCTTTTTGAAGGAGCTATCAAAGAAGAAGAGTTGGAACATGAAGAGATTGCACAACTACATCCCATTCTGGTAATAGATGCTCAGCAAGAGAAAGAGGTAAAAGAACTGACTATTACCAAGAATGATGAGATTAGAACTCTGTTTCTAGGAGATATGTTTAAAACTTCGAGAAAAGAAGCATCATTGCAAGAATTTTTTTTGAATGGAAAGATGTATTTGCATGGGATTACACAGAGTTGGTAGGTGTAAAAACTGAGATATGTGAATTTGAAATAAAGATGAAACCTGTCATGCAAAAACTGAGAAAGATAAATAGATCCTTGCTAACTTTGATCAGAGAAGAATTATTAAAGATGAAAGAAGCTGAAGTTATCACTGAGATAACCAACCCTGAATGGCTGTCATGCATAGTACCTGTTGAAAAAAAGAACAAAACTATACGTATATGCATAGATTATAGAGACCTTAATAAGGCTACTATAAAAAGACCATTATCCACTTCCCTTTCTAGAAGAGGTGCTTCATGCAACTGCTGGTAAAGAGATTTATTCATTTCTAGATGGATTTTCAGGTTTTAATCAGATTAAAATCAAGGAAGCAGACCAAGCTAAGACCTCCTTCATAACCCCTTGGGGAACCTTTGCCATGCAAAAAATGCCCTTTGGATTGATGAATGCATCTGCTACATTCCAAAGGGCTATGGATAAAATCTTTCAAAGCATGCCTCTTGATAAATTTAGGGTGTTTCTTGATGACCTTTGCCTAGGAACACTGATAGAGCAGCACATGAAACTTCTGACTATGATTATGAGTCTGTGCAGGGAAAGTGGTGTATGCTTAAATCCAAAGAAGTGTATTTTTCTATGTTCAAAAGGTGAACTGTTAGGACATGAAGTATCTGCTCAAGGAATCAAAGTCTCAGAGGGTAAGATGGAAGCACTCAAGAAAGTAGTACCACCTAAGACTCTGAGGCAAGTGAAGAGCTTTATGGGACTTACTAGTTTTTTAAGAATCTATGTACCTAATTTCTCACATATTATGGGTCCTATAGCAAATCTGACAAGAGTAGGCAAGTACAGCAAACATGAGAGCAAACATATGGAAGTAAATTGGACACCAGAGTGCCAGGCCGCTTTTGAGTTGCTCATCACTCGAATTTTTCAATCAGAAGCTTTAAAACCACCTGATCATAATCTTCCTTTTAAAGCTTATATAAGTATCACTAACAAGGCTGTTGGCATTTCTCTACTACAGGATCATGGCATAATAGCCTTTACAAGCAAGATATGGTCAGACACAGAAATGAGATATGCTAGATTGGAAAAAAGTGCTGCAGGAATAATGTGGTTCCTACAAAGACTTGGACATATTGTCCAACACAATGAGGTAAAGGTGCTCATGCACCAAAATCCCCTTCCAATTTTATTTCAGAAAAGTCAAAGCAAAGCCAAATTATGCAGGTGGGCCTGCAAAATTCAAGATTATAATCTTAGTGTCAAAACAGTCAAAACCATTAAGAGCCCTAGTGATTATCTTACAGAGAGAGCTTTTGAATTTGAGGATTTTGAAGGATTGCAGGACATGGAAACACCTCAGGAGACTGGAGACTCTACCAACCTTGTTTTGTCTAGCAAGATGAATGAGGATTGGCAATTTGACCTTATTGAATTTCTGCATAATGGAGAGCTGCCTAAAAACATGGATACTAAGCAAACCAGAAGATTTAGAGCTAAAGCTAAAACATTCAAGATGGTAGGAGATGTGTTGTGCAAGATTGATTATAATGGGGTGCTGTTGAGATGTGTCAACAGATCTGAAGCTGAGCTGATTGTGGAGGCATGTCATGAAGGCATTTGTGGTGGGCATTTTGCAGCTGAAACCACTGCAAAGAAGATCATCAGGTGGCCAAGTTTGTTCAAAGATTGTTATGAGACAATCAAAAGATGCCATAAATGTCAAATTCATGGTAGAAGAATCCTTCAACCTGCTGCTCTTACTGGTATTGTATCTCCTAGTCCTTTTCAAATTTGGGGATTGGATTTTATAGGGCCTATATTTCCTGAATCTCAAGGTCGGCATGAATACATCCTAGTTGCTACAGATTATTTTACTAAATGGGTGGAAGCAACTCCACTTAGACAGGCAAATGCTCTGACAACTGCTAGATTTTTACATGAGCACATATGCACTAGGTTTGGCATTCCCTTCAAAATTGTATCTGATAGGGGAACACAGTTCATAAATGATGTCATTAGTAATTTACTGAAAGCATTAAAGGTCAAGCATGTGAAAAGTTCTGCCTATTATCCTCAAGGCAATGGGCAAGCTGAATCAACAAATAAAGTATTGAAGAGCATTCTAAAGAAAACAGTTGAAGTTCATAAAAAAGATTGGCATATTAAACTGCATGATGCATTGTGGGCATATAGGACCACTGTGAAAAATGCTACTAACCATACACCTTTTAGCCTTGTCTATGGTGTTGAAGTTGTGGTTCCAGTTGAGCTAGAGTTGCCATCACTCAGGTTGGCAATGAAGATCCAGATGCAACTAGAGGATGCTTACAAAGACAGGTATGAGAAGTTGCTGATGCTTGAAGAAGAGAGGCTGGAAGCTGAGAATGTGAACCTGAGAAAAAAAGCTAAGGATGTAGCAGCTTTCAAAGCTGCACACAAGTTACAAGGAAGTTTCAAAGTAGATGAATTGGTGCTCAAGTGGAATAAAGCAAAGGAAGATTCAGCAGGTAAATTTGATGGCCTATGGGAAGGTCCTTTCAAGATCCATGCAATTGCAGGTACAAATTCTTATCTTTTGCAAGAAATTGGTACAGGGAGATTGCTAGCTAATCCTATAAACACATTGCACTTGAAAAGGTATTGGGAGCAGCATATCTGCCTGATCTTATTTGAGTAAACATATTGTAGTGCTTTTAGTTAGGAAGTATATGATAATTCTGAGCAATAGTTGTCAGAGTCTTTGTTAGTATTACAAGTTTAAAATGATAAAAGACATAAAAAGGAAAAAAGAAAGAAAATCAAACAAAACATAGAGTTCTAAGTAAAGTAGGTTTTATTATTAAGCAGTTTACACTTTCAGAGGGAAGATGGTTGCTGATTGAAGGCCAGATTTCAAACAAAATGCTGCTTCGGGCTGAGCAAGAGTTTATCTTGTTGATGCTAACATTTTGCACCACTTGCCAGATCCATCAGACTGATCAAACTCATCAGGATATGACTTAGCCTGCATATACATGAGACTTGTATTCTTTTCAAATGCAGATTCCCATCAAGCAGCTATGCATCCATGGAGAAGAGCTGTTGCAGAAGATACTAACAGTTTTTTAAGTGTCATTCCAGGTTCATTTGTTTTCCTTCCACGTCCATCTGATCACTATAGCCTGAAACATATGACCATTGCTTCCAAATCTTGTCAAGCTGCTACCAAAAGTTGCCTCCCATAGTCACTCACCTAAAGGCAACTCAGAAACACAAGTTCAAACAGAACAAGAAGAACACTGCTGCTGATCATGTCAATTATTCCAACAGTTTCTAAAGACCACCTGTCAGTCTGCATATTCATATTCATAGTCAAGTTTTCTAACTGAATATCACAGGCTGAGGGGACCAGCCACATCCTTTCCTTTGTTTAGCATCATGTTGCCTGGCTATAGCAGGCAACCTACTTGAAGACCAAAGATGCTGATGAAGAACCCAAAGGATGACTTTAAGTCAAGACACAAGTTCACAACTCAAACTCCAAGGATTGAATACATTCTCTAGCTCTGAAGGCACTTATGAGGTTTGGAAGACCCCTGTGAAGATGGCAAGCTATGATATGGTATTTATCTTTCTCATGTTGTGATGATTCTCTATTTGCCCTTTTGCTCCATCATACCACCATCCTTATCCTATTTTTTCACCTTCATTGCCTTTTCACATTCTATACCATCATATATTTCATATGTAACCATGTGTGCAAGCTATGATATGGTATTTATCTTTCTCATGTTGTGATGATTCTCTATTCGCCCTTTGCTCCATCATACCACCATCCTTATCCTATTTTTTCACCTTCATTGCCTTTTCACATCCTATACCATCATGTATTTCATATATAACCATGTGTTTCATAGTTGACCTACCATTACCTAGGGCACATTTTCCAAGGAGGTTGTCAAACCTAAAAGTTGCCTAGCATCAAACTCTATATCATCATTTTCATCTCATGCTTTGCCATTCCATTATCACACACTCCATACCAAGTAGCTAAAGTAAAAAAACATATGTGCTAAGCACAAAAAACACAAAAAACACAAAAATGCCCAGTCACCATCTCCAAGTGACATGGCATGATGACTAGATACACATGTCATCACCTCCAAAGCTACTTTGGTCCACTCATCATTTACCTCTTTCATGTCTCATTCATCATGTTGCCACCTAAGCACCAAATTTCCACATCATCACACCACTCCTCATCATCAAATGATGACTAGGCAAGTTTTGACCAAACTCAAAAATTGGTCAACCTAATGATCAAATTACCTTGGGAAGTGAACCTACTAGCCTTGTTTACCCTAGTTGACCTATTTTCACCTTTCTACTACATCTTCACCTATTGCCATTTTTTTTACCTATTACCATCCCACCTCAAGCCCCACTATACCCAAAAAGAAAAAACACTGTGCTCTATTCATCAAGATGAAGCCTTCATGTCATAAAGCACAAAAAAATATGTCCTTTTGACCTTTGAAAATCCAAAAAAGACCTTGTTTTGACCTAGATATTGAAGACATTGGGAAACGTGCCTCATTGAAAAAATTGGCAAAACCTACCTACATCTACCCCCCCCATCTATCTACCCCCTCATCCTCTGCCAAGTGGCGTCCTCCCTGGCATGCCAAGTCGAAACACGAGCCGAGCTTGGCGTGGGAGGAGACCACGTAATCAAGGAAATAGAAAATGGATCTGTATTTATACCTGGACATATTTTTTCATTCAGGCCTGTGGGATATATCGGACTGAACCCTAAAATTTGAATTTGCCAAGAAATCTCCATTCTGTTGAGCCAAACGAAGTAATCATTGCCTCTGTTGGTCGATTTTGTCCTACTCCACCTAAAGAACAGTTGAATTAAGCCAAAACCGTAGCCTTGATTGCGAATTTGCCAAGATCCGGCCGGAAACAAGGGATTTTAAAAAGGGGTTTGTTCTACTGAAATTTTTTCGAGGGCCATAAGCGGATTTGAAGACCAGGAACGTGAAGTCGTGACGTCTACAGAGCTTGCAGAAGATCCTCCTGCTTCGGAAATCAAAATCTGAGGCATATATGATGAAATATCCTTGAATCTTTTGAAACTAGAAGTTTATTTTGATTGAGTTGTTCTTGGAAACTAGACATTCTTGAATACCCTGTGTTGTGAATTTGCTGTTTTGACTTAATGAAAATCGGAATTTGGGAAAAGAGTGTGTGAAAGTATGATTGAACTCATTTTGCTATGCATTGTCATTTACACTTGAGCATAAAGGAATTGAGCAGAATACAACTAGTGCTTGTGTAAGTCATTGTTAGAAAAAGAAAAAAAATAGAAACGTCCTGCAGAACATATGTCCTTTGAGAAAGACTAAAAATAGATCTTTTCTTTAAATCATCTATTAGCATCTCTAGTATCCAAGCAACCATCGGAGGCATCAGTAGTGAATATTGAGAGCAGAGAAAACAAAAGAAAGGGAATTGACAATTAGAGTGCAAGGACTGTTACAGGCATTGCTATTGAAACTCGGGCAATGCATGTTACAACAAGAATTTAGGCTTTGTTTGAACCAAGTGAGCATATGCACGTGACCTACAGGAGTATATCTAGGTGTGGGAATTTGTTTCTACCACAGAAGATCATTGTTTAGCATTTGGCAAAATCGAGCTCACTGTCCAGGCTATTGACCAAAAATTGACCCAGTCAGGAAGTTGATTTGTAAAAAATCTGTAAACGCTTTGCTTGTAGACTTTTCACAACAGTTTCTTGGAGTTGGCTAGCATACTTTGGTAAAGATTTCAAGTGCTTTTGAAATAGATGCATGGTTTGGTGAATGTTTGAGTGCTGCTAGTTTCTTTTGCTTTAGGGACTCTAGTGGATTTGGTATTTCCTTGCAAAGTCAGAAATGTTTTGCAGTACAGATTGATCACCTCAAGTGATCTGGAGGTCCTGACCATCAAAACACCTTTGTAAGGCCCCAGTTGGAGACCACCCAGGATAATCTCCAACAGCATCACTCCAATACCATTCCGATTGCCAATTGGAGATGAGGAGAGATGCTCCACCTGTGGTCTTGCATTCCAGGATGATTACACCCTCAGCCTGCGGATGAAATGTGGACATCATTATCACGTTAGCTGCACCAGTTTGCTCATGGAAAAAGGATGCTGCCTCGAGTGCACAGAGACCATTCCTACAGGGTTAGTGCAGGAAATAGGTAAGCTTAATACAGTAAAGCAGGAAGTGTTGCATGCTGGAACATCTCACAAAACCGAGAAGAAGATAATTGATGTTGATGAGCATGTAGCCACAACTCCTGATAGCAGCAGGAAAAGGAAACAGGTCTCCACACCAAAACGTAAAAGGACCCCAGGATCAGCCAAGCACAAGTCCACAAGGGTTCACACTCCACAGCCAAGACATGGGAAAAAAGGTACATGCCTATTTTCAGGCTCTCATTTTGAATTGGCAGCATTAGAAGGTGCTGTAGACATTGGACAGCAAACTACCAGCAGTCTTCAGCACACTGCAGCACCTGGCAGCACAGTGCTGGAGACACCAAAGCATGCAGAATCCAAGGGAGATTCAAGTAGTACTGATGGTGCCAACAATTATATTGTAGTTCCAAATTCTGCAGCTGACTGTTGCTGCAGGGAAGGAAAACGATGGTGAAGATGTCGGCAATCAGGTTCAGACAGTCGTTAAGCAGGTGAGCAGGTTGACACGGTCAAGGGCCAGGAAGGTTGTGGAAGAAGAAAGTGAGGGCGAGTCAGAAAATGACCTTGATGAGGACATCCCTATAGAAGTAGCATTTGAAAAAAAAAACAAGGCTACTGTAATTTTGCCTTATGTATTTCAGGCAGGCAATCCTTGATTTTGCAAAACAACCCTAAACCATCAGCCAAAAGGTTTTTGTTCAAACAATTAATATATTTGATCCCTGTTTTATTCCACCTTTAATGTGCAAATTTTGGTTTGGATTATTCATTCACTACAAGAGAATAAGGGTTCTGCGTCAGCAAAATCGTCAGATAGTCTTCACAAAACAGACAAGTGCCTGGACCCTAGTGCCTGACGATTTGCCTGACGACTATTATCTGACGATAAAACGTCAGAAGTTTCGTCAGCAGTTTCGTCAGAATTATCGTCATGTATAGCGTCAGGTATAGCGTCAGAATTATTGTCAGGCATGCGTCAGGTATAGCGTCAGGTTTAACGTCAGAAGAAGCGTCAGGATTTGTCAGAAATATCGTCAGAAAAAACGTCAAAGAAAACGTCAAAAAAATCGTCAGCAAAATCGTCAAAAAAATCGTCGAAAAAATCGTCAAAAAAATTGGCATAACAATTTTTACAAAATTTGTCTATTTACGTTTTGTGTGAATGTGCATTTTGTTTGGAATTTGAAATTTGTAATGATTTATGTCTGCATTTTCAATTACACAGCTTGTAATGCTGCTGAAGTTTAACATGAATTTAGGCTACAAAGTTATAAGTTATGAAGAAGTAAGAGCATAAGTAAAACAAGAACTCCTTTATTCAAATACAATAACAAGTCACAGTTACATGTAACAATCTCTTCAATGCCAACAAGAATAATGTGGCAAGTGCTTACTAACAGCTTCATTTCCTTGTTGCGATATGCTTGTTCTCTTATGCTTGTTCTCTGCAAAAAGAAAACATACAATATTATTGATTGCCATGCATGTGTGTGACCACTAGGATACCTTAAAGGCCAACTAGTATACCTTAAACTTAAAGGCCAGACTCATTTTTATAAATCATGAACCTAAAATTCAAAATAGGCATTGACATATAGATCAATTTAGAATGATTGTTCTATCTTTTTACCTGCAGAGTGACCTGCCACTTTAGCCAAGAAGGGAGATTTGAATTCTTCACTTGTCACTTGCTCCATGCTTATTGAAGGTAGTGCAGGGTCTGCAGCCCGCAGTTCAGTGGTGTTAACATATAATTTTTTACATATACAATTCAAGAAGTAGTAGAATACCTTGGTTGCTTATTGAGGGCATCGTTCACATATATCCTCGAACATCAAATTTAAGAATTCATAAATCTGTTTATGCACAATGTAAACTCTAGAACTTGTATTTACCACTAAATGGTCTTTTCCTAATATTCTTAAAAGCATAAATCATGACCTGATTTTCGCACTCCATAATTCAGCAGTTTGCATAAAACCTTAGAATGCATGTCCTCCAGGTTTTCATGTAGCTATTCGGCATTGTACTTCCTGATCCTGATCCTGTTAGCATAGTTCTGCTACACCAAAGATTCAAGAATATTAAGCAAAATAGAGATTATTTCCAAATGACTTCTTTAAAAATACACCTTGTGTTACTACAATATATCGAAACCAATATTAAATTGGTCGAACCATTCCATATTTAGGAGCAAACAATGGTTGTTCTATCATGCCATGCATGCACAATAATTAGCAAAATTGTATTTTTATCTAAACATGTGTTACAGAATGTGCATATTACAAATGCTTTCCTTAGCTGTAGAATGTGCATATTACAAATGCTTTCCTTAGCTGTAGAAAATGCATACAGTAGTATATCCAAGTTTCAGCAATCAACGTCATCATCACAGAGTAAAGCCTTTTATGGCAAAAATTGGAGAATCAGACATCTATCTACTATTTTCAAATGCAAATGGATAAAGACCTGATTATATGAGCAGATGTATTCTGGTGTATGGAACAACCGCAATATGGCTTCTTCCCTGCCATATCTATGTTAGAGCAGGAACTAGATTAAGCAACGCCATGGCTGAATCAAAGCCATTTGCCAGCCGAAAACCCCAAAAACCAGAAGTTTGGATTCTGTAGCTGTGGCCGAAACCTCCAAATCCGGATGCAACCACCATTTACATGCAAATCCGGGATGCATTCTCTATCTTTGGGCACTATTTGCATTCTCTGATCCTAGTATAGAGCTGTCAAAGCAGGCCATCGCTCAGATCAGGGCAGCCGTTTTGCCAAGGCGGCCGTTTTTGCTCCAAGACGCTGCTAGGGTTTCGATACCCTAGGTTCGATTTCCAGAAGTAAACATAAAGAAATTAATTTTTGAAAAAACTTAGGGTGAGATTCGACTATAGATTCGGCTTAGGGTTGAGGTTTTCGTTGAGAGGTTTTTTGTTAAGGATATTACGTGGCAAACTACGTCGTATTAAATCATTGAAGTGCCATTGTCCGTCGAATGATACCCTACAAAAAACCTAATCATTTTGCCTGACTTTAATGCCACGTAATTAATAGACATCAATCGTAGTGGAATCTCACCCTTATAATATTAAAATTTTCAATTCATTGGCAAAAGTTGTGAAAGTGGAATCTCGCCTTTATAATATTAAAATTTTCAATTCATTGGCAAAAGTTGTGAAAAACAATGTCTATGTAGGAAACTGTAGAAACCCAAGGATATTTTGCCTTAGGCTACGTTCCCATGCCGTAACCGGACTTTGATTTATGTGTCACGTGGCAAAGGTATCGACCGCACCTTCCAGAAATCCTTCGCCATTTCTGAAAACTTGAAGTTAACTTCGAGCAATAACTCGGTTTTTTTAAAGTGAGGGCGACAGCATGGGAACGTAGCCTTAGATACAATTGGCATCCAAGCCACAATGTCCCTTTACATCGTCACCTTCTAAAATCATGGCTTTAATTACCATTGTCACCTTCTAAAACCATGGCTTTAATTACCATAGCCACCATAATGTAAAAACCAACATAGGCTCTATAATTCTAAAGTCCACATATTTTAATATGGACAATTGCATTATATGTAACAATAAAGCAAGTGTTCAATCACGGTGCCTATGTATTATAGATAACCATGCTGCCATTGTACAAACACGGTGCCATTGCATTTTTAGGCAACCATTGCATTATAGGAGATAATCCCTATTGCCAAAATGACCAGTGACCTTGAGCCTTGACCTTATGTGACCACTTCATATTCCCGTAGAACATTTGAACTTTTGGGTTTTAAAATTCTAAAAATTACACATGTCCAGTGCATAGTGCACAAATGTTTTTTCAACCAAACCCTCATCCTATTGTACTGCCATAGTCACTTTGAAAGATGTAAAGATTGAGAATACTTCAAATATTAAACCAATCAATCAATGCTTGCAATGACATCGCATTGTACACACGTAAGCTACTCAATGTATCCAGAGATGCCACATTGTATTTCCACCGAGAAATTCTAGCAAGATTATAAAAGTACCCAAGTTTACAATAGGAACATAGAAATTGCAGCCTTAAGTCTAAGCGTCCCATAGGCGCATAAGTATAAGGTGTACAAATACGAGGCCCATGAGATGCATTCAAACACAAGGCCCACGAGACAACAGACCAATGTTAATGATATGAATAAGGAAAAACTTGAAGATATGCGCATCCCTATATACCTACATGGAAGATGTACAATATTCTGGCTAGGGATGGAAATTTATAGTTTTTCCCCCAAATCAAGATTGGTCAACTAGTACACCATTAGATAGAGCAAAGTGAGAGCTTTCCAACGCATCAAATTTCATTCAAAACGGCCTCTTGGATCAAAAGTTATGATTAAAACTGTCTTTATGGAAAATTCAAACTGTCTGACGAAATTCCTGACGTTTTTTCTGACGAAAATGGTGACGAATCACATGACGCTATATCTGACGGTAAATCTGACGCATGGGCTGACGAAAACGCCTGACGAAACAGCTGACGTTTCTGCTGACGGTTATGCTGACGAAACTGATCTGACGCATAGTCTGACGAAAAAATTGACGCATAGTCTGACGTAATAGCTGACGGTTAAGCTGACGTTATTCCTGACGAAACATCGTCAGAATAAGCGTCAAACCGATAATCGTCAGAAGAATCGTCAGTGTAAACGTCATGCCAAGTCTTTTCAGACCGTCTGACGATTTGTCTGACGCAGAACCCTCATTCTCTTGTAGTGATTCAACTTAGGCTTCTGTAAAAACTTGTCTGCAGAAAAAGAAGGCAGCCAATGGTTATACTTAGTGAATCTGATGAAGAAGACAATACAGATAAAGAAGTGCCAGCACAAACTCTAACATACAAAAGGTGCCTGTTATCCTGTTACATTTCAGAATATGTATTCTCTACAAATTTCAGTTGTTAATTGGAGCTCATCCTTGCATGCAGGAGAACAAGACAGGTCGTGAATGAAGAACCCGAGGACAAAGGCACTGCAAGGGTTACTGATAGCCAGGAAACACCCATACATTGGGGGCAGGGAGATACTAATAAGGATGTATCTAACTATGGCTATCAGCACTCTCCATCATCTGGTAGCAAAGATAAAGCAGAGTCCAGCAGGTCGGAGCAAGGTCCAGCACCTCCCGATAGCACTTCCCAGCAGAATCCAGCATACATCGCAGCAGGGACAAGCACGATGCAGCACACATCGACAGTGGTTGCAAACATCGAGGGATGGACACCCAAACGGAAGTTGATGGTGCTTGACATAAATGTTGTACTGGCACAGACACAACAGAGGAGAATGAACAGGAAAATCTTGCCTCCACCACAAATGAACCATGTTGTAAAAGAAACTGCAAGTAAGTACCTCATTTGCAGACCAGGGTATCATGAGTTTGTGGAGTGGGCACTGCAGAGGTTTGATATTGTGATTTAGAGTGCTTCTCTACTTCGGAATACAAGGGATATGGTGGATGCATTGTTCCCTGATTTGCAGACCAGATTCTTGAAGGTATATGGTCAAGAGCATTGCTATGCATGCGAGCATCCAACCAGCACAGAAAAGCAACTTTTTTTCAAGGAGTTGAAGGTCGTACTTGAGGATTTTCCTCAATATCATGGTATGATTTTCTTGGTTGATGACAGCCTGCACAAAGGGTTTCTAAACCCTGCACACACAACCGTTCCTGTTATGCCTTTCAAGGGGCAAGAAGAGGACAACTTTTTGCAGAAGTTTGTGTGTCCAGCTTTGGAATACTTGTCTTCTCATACAGTACAAAAAACGATCTCACAAATTGACATCACTGATGCATGGTTGGAAAAGGAGACAGTTGCAGTGCTGGATTACTGCCTCAACAACTATCTTGTCTCGGCCTACTATATCCTCAATGCTCCATTACAAGTACAAAGGCAGCTGTTGGGCACCCTTCCTGGCGACCAGCATGACTCTGAAGACTTCGATGACTCATGAAGTAACCATTGTACATTACTTTTTTGTAATATATATGTATGATTGCTTTGTGTTATCTTGAGTATTGAGTGATCTTGAGTGATGTCACTAATCTTGAGTGTACAATTTTCTGTAATATATATCAAGCTTACTCTCCAATACTACAAGCATTGTTTCCAATACTAAAATACTCCAATACAAAGAAATTCAATACTACAAACATTGTCTCACAAGCATTGTCTCCAATACAATGATCAAAATTTGAGACAAGTACACAAGTAACTACTGCACTGTTACAATGATAAAACAACTAGGTCAAAGCATATTCAACCTTCATATGGCGGTAGATCAAAGGATCATCCGTGAGTAGCTTTGTTCAAGGGAAAATCTGTTGGTGCGGGAATCATTCATCTCAAATTTGATAGCTGATATGTGATGACTCTTTGACCGAAGGTCGCCTTTGTCTTCAAGTAGCTCCCAACTACCATCGGGCCGACAAAGATAGTACAAACCAGCCAACATGTGTTCATCCACATTGAAGGTCTGACCCCAGCTATCCTTGACAATTCTGTCAAGGATATGCCTCGGCTTAACATATTTGACAACATAGAAATCTGCATTCTCCTAATTTCCCTCCTTGGCTACAACAGCAAAGTTATCACCTTCCTCTATGTTTCCACTAAGCCATTCTCCATCACCTTCAAAAAATGCCTCATCGATTTTGTCTTCAGTACCTTCACCAGTAGACTTTTCTGGCTTTAGCGTAACATATTTTCAATTCTTCAACCTGTGCTTGTTCACACAAGATGACCAGTTTCCTTTCAAACAGTTACCACAGAAATAACTTAAACCTCTATGAGCCACCCTTGTGCTTGATTTGGCCAAGTATGTCCGGATGCTATGTATTTGCTTGGTCCCTTCCACCCTAGCACAGTACAGCCGGTCTGTCCTATCAACATCATCCTTTCCAATTACCCAGAAATACCTGCAAGGAGACAACAAGTATTGCAGCTCACAGACAGCATAATATAGCACTACTCATCACATTACAAAGAGTTCACGTGACAAAGACTTAAAGCGATGAAAGCACTATTCAAAGACATTACAAAGCCAGCTTACAGGCAAAGACTACTCAACAGTAATACAGATGAAAGCATAATACCTTTTGATGTCCTCGTTGTTGGTACCTTCATTCCAACGAGTTGCTAATTCACAGGCATCAGCAGCACCCCTAAATCTCACTCCATCATACTTGAGCTGCTCTCTAGTGAATGCCCCTTTAAGGACTGCCCCTTGCCCATCATGCTCTCCCTTACCATGGGCTGTCCCAAAGAAATTCCATACTATTTCCTTCCCTAGCTCATGGTGATATCTTGGTAGGAAATAGAATGGCCGGGCAGATTTAAATTGGCTAGAACAACCATCTGACCAAACTATATGCCTGGAGAAATCTACATCATTTGATACAAGCCATAAATTGTGCTTTCTAAGACAGTGCTGCACAAAAAGAGTGTCATGAATCTTGTCATCACTCAAGTAAAAATGGGTTTCCTTCAATAGTTTTCTGATCCCAGAACTGATGTCCATCTTATACGTGATGTGGACGAGAATTGTTATCTGGTCATTGTGCCAATGCTGGCTTTGAACCTCCCTTTGTATTTTTATGCTGTAATTCTCTGCAAAATCAATTACAGAAACAAGGGTGCCATCTTGGATATTGTCCAGGCAACTCCTGAATTGGATGGCCTGCCATCTAGCCCTGTAATTGTGTGGCACGAATATCTTCAATGTGGAACACAGATATGAAATGAAATCCTTCACTGCCGTTCTCTTATAAGACAATCTAAGGACTGGCTTTGGTCCTTTCTTTTTTTTCCCCTTGCCATTTGAGGTCTCGTCTTGTGCTGCAGCTTCAGACTGTAACCCACCAGCTTCCTTGGATTTCTTACTTTTGTTTCCCTTCTTCTCAACTTGTGTTGCAGCTTCAGGCTGTGTCCCACCATCTACCTTGGATTTCTTACTTTTGTTTCTCTTCTTGGTGGCATTGGCTCTTTTCTTTCTGCTGCCACCTGGCACCTCCTTGGTAACGCAGTCTGCAACTCCACCAGCTTCTTTTGTCTCCACTGGAATCTGTAACAAGGTCTGTAGCATAAAATAGAAGATTAGCGCAAGTTGAAAGCACAAAAGCAGTATTCAGCGGATGACGGCACATATCAGCATGTTTCAGCATGCAATAAAGAGAGTATTACCTTTTCAAACGTCTTCCATTCAAGCAAGAACTCATGATTCTCTCTTTCTCTTGGACATATAGGAAGACTTTTTATGCCACACTTCTGACATTGCTGCATCAAGCAGTCATGTTTTTACCATTCTTCACCCTCTCTCTTGTTGCAAACCACAACCCTCCAGAGCTCATTGGTTGAGTCATACGTATGTTGGCTGGCCAGACACTTCTCACCAGGTCCACAGACCTCGCAAGTGCACTTGCATTCTTCACCATGAAATCCAGTTTTCGCTGACCTTAATGCATTCAGGGCTACCCTGGTATACTCTAACTTCATATGGTATATGCAACAACAGGTCTCCCTTTCTGATACTTTCTTTACATAAATAGGCTTCAACTTCTCGAAAGCCTTTAAGCAAACAGGGTGTTCAGGATGCGCCTTCTTGTATTGTTGAAATAGCTGCAACTGAATGGTGGCCGTTGGTTAGAAATATTTATGCAATAATGGCAAAAAAAAAATTTGTATGGAAACTTATACCTGTGTGACCTCCATAAGGTGCAAGGGATAAGAAATTCGGAAGCTTGACTCTCCAACAATGTTCACAACATCTTTCTTGCAAGGGAGACTCGGCTATTTTGTTTCCAGAATTCTGTTATGCTTTGCTTGCAAGCAGGGGTGAGAGAATCGCACCTCAACCTCCTTTGGAAGCAAGACCACGGACCATTTCCAAGGACGGCTTCCGATTTTCTTAATGCAGCAGTTGAAATTGTTGACCTCATGCAACCTATCATAAGAAATATTGCACATTAATCAATGAACATATCCCAGCCAGCATCACTCAGCAGATACAAGCACTTAAAAGCATGAAGAAGCACAGGCATGAAAGCAAGAATTAGATGTACCTAACAGCCCAGTCATAGTGGAATTGCATCTAGATTTTGTGGAAGAAGCCATCACCAGTGTCGAGGTTTTGGCTCTCCAAATATCATGGTTCCTTTGCCTCTTTGTGGCTGCCATTGTCTGTTTCAAGTTGTTGAGCAGCACCCCCGCTGCCTTGCACTCCTTTGGATTTGGGAAAATTCCAGGTTCTGAGATTTCCATTTCGTGGTGATGAACCACCCTCTTCATCATATCGGCCTTGAGTTCGGGTGAATGCTTTTTGGTGAGCTTGTTGAAGTAATCAACTACAAGCTTGGCTATTTCTTGCCTGCGTCTCGTGCTCAGATCCTCCCGTTCAACCGCTGGATCTCTTTTTCTCTCTGCATCCAATTTCTTGTAAATTGCAGAGGAAACTGGATCTGCACGCGATATTTCCTGTGTTGCATTGACATCCAACAAATCTAGAACGTTGTTTTGGAATTCATCAGGCCGAAAGTGCAATGCTAAACGTGTGATTGCCTCCAGGCCGGTATCAGGGAGCGCCATGAAATTCCTGAGAGAGGGAGAATAAGTGAATTGGAGGGAGAATTTTCGCGGGCCATGAGGTCGAGGTAGTTCTGTGCTTGATCGAATTTGCAACGTACTACCACTCGCGCGAAAATCCAGCCAAAATCCCACAATCATTTTCCTAACGGTTCGTTGGTGAGGTGGACGTGCGAGTATATGAAGGACGTCAAAAAAATGACGGGCAGTTACGCCCACCAGCACCCAAATTAAGCAAAAGCAGGGGTGCTTTAAGCGGGCTAAACCCCTGCTATAAGCATGCGTCCGGACGCATGCTTTTCACAACAACCCCAAATTTGGCTCTATGCATAGTTTTATGCTGTCTTTTTTGCCAAAAAACAACACTTTAAGACCACCCATAGTATTGTTCCGAAAATGCTAGAAACAACATGTAGTTTTTGTCTAAAAAGTCTATGCATAGAAATTTGACAGTCTTTTGAAAAAAATTCAATGTGTTGTTTTCAAGTGTTGTTTTTTCCTAGAAAACAACATGTGGTTTAACAGAATATCCACATGTTATTTTTTAAAATAATAGTTGTTTTTTAGCATTGTTTTACCAAAAAATAACATGTGTTTTAACAAAATATCCACATGGATAGTAGTTGTTTTTTGTTCAAAATTAAAAACTGCACATGATTTTTAGGTATGGTATTCACATAAAAACAATGCATGGTCTTCATATATAAGACTTTTTAGCATGTTTTCCTTCAATTGTCCACATGTTGTTTTCATTGTTTGTAGTGCAACTATGCATTGTTTTTTTATACAACAATGCATGTTTTTTTCTAATGTAGTTTTAAACAATGTGTGGATTTAAACAAAACAACAAATATATGAAACTTAAGAACAATGTTGTTTTTAGTTGTCATCACGAAAGGGTAATAATTGTAGAAAACATAATGACCATTGATTAAAATGTTATTCAATAGTCAATGCCTTCATTTTTCTTATCTTATACAACTTCGTATATTTTAAATATTTTGAATTCTTGATTGTAAACAAAGGCATTGAGAAAAATAAGATGACCATGCTTATATTATTGAATGAAAAGTAAACATTGCATCCACATGCATTTTTATAGCAGATCTCAATCAAATTGAAGGTAAAACAGGTAGCACATGAGTGTGAATAGAAATGGAATGGATTAACTTAGTGTGGATCATATTGTTTAGTCATGATCCAACGTTTCTTGGGATTGCCTTCAACTTCTGGGGGATGTCGTCATAGTGGCACATTACTTCATATTTCCAGCTTGGTAAAACTTGGTAAAATCGATCACTTCTCCCTTCAGTCTTTACCTGCCAGATCATCTTTGTTCCGTCTTTACCTGCGAGATCGTCTCCATAGATAGCAGAGAGAAGAAAGAAAGAGATATATCTGATACCAGCTAAAGCATATGAACAAAAGCTGACATGATACATTTTTGATATATTTTATGACATGTCTCACTCAAAGATTCGTTGGAAGGATATGGACCATGACAGTCTCATTCTCATCAAGGATGCATGCTATCAAATTAGCTTATAAATATATATAGCAGAAAGAGATAAATCTGATACCAGGGAAGGGCTATCTGAGATCCGGTGACACTGCCAACATATTTAAAAGATTCAACAAGATACAATACCTGTAACAAATCAAAAGCAAACTCGGGTTAGAAAAATAAAGCAAAAAAGATAAATAAAAAAACTGGAAAACAGAGTACCTGTTTGGGTGTTGGAGATTATTTGGACAATCCCTGCAGGCCTCAACTATGCTACAACGAGCAGATTCCAACCTGCGGAAGCCTGCTTAAACCTGCAGCAACAACCTGCAAAACCAATATTATGCTGAGAAGAAGATCTTGATGCTTTATATGGAGCTAAAGGTAAATAAGACAACCCATATCCTCAAGCAAACTATCAAAACTTTAACAAATACTTACAGAAATGTTGCTGCAGTCTAGACGCTCAGCTTTTGTAAAGACAGCACATGAAGAGCCATGCGTTGTGGAATAATCTTAGAAGCCAAAATTTTTATTGGAGAAAAGGCAGATACATCTTGAAGATCAAGCATTTCGCATATTTACCCAGAGTTATACAAATAGAACAGAGGAACTCAATAGAACAGAGGAAATCGCTGGAAGAAGAGGGATTTGAACAGAATAAAATCGAGGAACTCAATAGAACAGAGAATCGCTGGAAGAAGAGGGATTAGAATATGGATACGGCTAGAAATCAAGGCCGCACCATGATCGAAACAGGGAGGCTGCCTTGGCGGCAAAGAAATTGGAAGGCCGCACCATGATCGAAACAGGGAGGCTGCCTTGGCGGCAAGGAAATCGGAAGGCGCCAAAGGAATCGGAAGGCGCCAATATTAGAAAAAATACCCTTCAAATGTTCGAAAAACTTTGGGCCAATAGGATGTCAGGGCGGAGATCACGATCTCGACCGTTAATCTGCCCCATGCATCTCAGCCGTTCATCTCTGCTGAATATATATTTTATATATTACAAAACTATCCCAAAACTGTACACTATAATGATAAAAATTTCTCAGATAATTACCTTCTCAGATAATTCATTCCAAAGAACATATTCTGCAAGAGAACATATCCTGTTAGAAGAATACTTCATACATTTACTTATCTAATTGAAATATTTTTGGAATGTCTAATTCAAAATACCTGGTGCCATTTATCCAGCTGTGCCACCTTTGTCAACAGCTGTGGGCAAAATACCCTCATTTTCCTTGAAGAACTTAGCAAGTCCAAAATCTGCTACATACGCGTTCATATCCTTGTCTAGCAAAATATTTGCAGGCTTCACATCACAGTGTATCACATGGTACCTTGACTCCTCATGCAAATATTGTAGGCCACATGCAGCTCCAATTGCAACTTTCCGCCTGGAAGGCCAGTCAAGACCAGGGCCTTTGAATAGGACCTTGTCAAGGCTTCCATTTTCCATATAATCACAAACTAGAAGTGAGGCTTTGGAGTCCAAACAATACCCCTTGATCATTACTAAGTTCTTATGTTGGAGCATGCCAAGTATGACAATTTCTTTTTTAAATATCTGCATGTTTTTCTTGCTATGTCAAGTGCTTCACTGCCACAATTGCCATCAACAAGGGTTCCTTTATAAACTGCTCCAAACCCTCCCTTACCTAGTAACAGTTCCTGGTTAAAGTTATCTGTAGCTTCCAACAGTTGGTCATATGTGTATATAAAATGGCCCAATCTTTGAGATTTTATCCATTGTGGTTTCAATCTCTGTTTCAGGTTTGGACTTCGTACACCATCTATGTCGAATGCTGACAATGATGAGGCCAAGCAACAACAATAACATCACTGCACCTACCGTAACACCAATAACAATCAAATTCTTATGATTGCTTACATGTTCTTGAAGCAAGGGAGTTACAAAAATGGCAGATATAATAGGATCAGAGTATATATAGTTCTAGATATTATACCGATTTATCTATGAGCTCAACTGATAATGTCCCACTGCTGACAGATGCATTGAATATGAATGACTTTAGAGAATAGCTACCAAATTGAGCAAAATTGCTTTAATACTGTAGTCCCTTGAACAACCACATCAAATGCTCTGTAATTTACATATGAATGAATCATTTCCTCAAAGTATAGAGTAACAGAGTAATTTCCATTGGCCAATTGTGTGCCATGGTAAGCAATGTAGTTAGATGACCATCTAGAAGTTGCATACACACCTGTTTGAGACTGTTTATTAGAAACTGACAAACCCCTTGAAGTGTATTGACCCTCCAAGCCTGGTATTTCAACCAACCATGATGTGCTGCCAGTTTGATGCAGGCCTATTGTGGTATTTGCACTGTCAGCTTGAAAAACCTTATTATCAAAAGTAATCTCTGATCCTCCAATATTGATTTGAATAGCACCTCTTGAGCCTGCACTAGGTGGAGAACAAAGCTCGTCTTTGGCAGAAGATGAATTACAGTTGAGACTAAGAAACCCTACCTGATCTTCAAAATAATTAAAGGAGAAATCCTTCTCACTCACATTAACCAGATGGGTCGTAGATCCCAATAAAGAGTTGTGGGACACGTCCAAGATCGAAAGGCTTGAGAGGTTCCCAAATATGGACGAAACTGAGCCTTGTAGATGGTTGTGCCCTAAAAGAAGGCGCTGGGGCACTTACATTTATGTAACATCGTAGTAAAAGTATTTCCAAAAGAACTCCAATTTATTTACACATACAAATGCAACCGACCTCACGTAGTTGCTTGCTACTCTCAAGTTCCCAAATTACATCTTGCACTGGCAGAAGCGCATTCCATCAATTTGGAAAAACCAAGTCAAAAGTAGGTCCTAAGCCTGCAACCCAAGTCAGAAGCTTCATGATATGCACACTATATATACATATGGTTCCAAATATAAAGTCATTTCAATCTTCCTGTTTATTCCAAGTGGACAAATATAACATGCATTGTGATTCTCCAATGAGTTGAATTCACATTGCACATTCTCCTGTAAATCATTTGGTGCAGCATAAGCTACTTATAAGATTAGCATATTTTCAAAAGCTCAAACAACGAAAGATGATTGTTTACTGAGCATCAAACTTGTCATAATATTTGGCACTTCACATATTGACATCCCAATTTGACTATTCAGCTTGCTATACCAAATATGTTAGTCATAATGTGGCGTGCGTGAAATATGCTTCTAAAAAGTTGCAAATTGGCTAGACAAATTCTGGTTTTTTCTATCCCTAAATGTTTTGCCATGTCATCACTAATATTTGCCACCTCACATGCTCATGCCATGTCATCACCAATACTTTTTACAAATAGCCACGTTTTAAAAAAGAAAGTAGTTTGGTTTCTCTTTCTTATGACACCTCATCATTTTCCAAGCCAAGTCATCTTGCTTGCCACTATTACCTACTCATCTCACTCAAAAGATTCATTTTTTCAAAATATTAACCTAGTCATTTTCTACTAGAGTGCATAAAATGCTTAGTCATCATGTGACTTGCCACACCATCGAAAGTAATGCCATGTTACCATGGAGAAATTTGCTTTTTTAAAAGGTTGCAAAATTATGTTATCTCCCATAGTTTTTGCAAATAGCCACCCTCTCAAGAAGAAAGAAGTTTGCTTGCTCTTTTATGCCACCTCATCATTTCTACTGCCATATCATTACCATGTCACCTTATGTGCCACCATTCTACTCTACATTGCCACTCTTCTTCAACAGAGTAGATTTTGACCACAACCTGTGGAAGCCTAAGGCATCAAGGTAGCTTGAGCTTGGCAGTTTTCTTTGTAGAAGCAACATCTCCCATTCGCAAACCAGATCCCTATACGTTTGAATGCAAAAGGATGAAATGTTCGAGGAAAGGATGAAGAACGGAAATAGAATCTGCATCCTTTTACCTCCTATATTATTGTTTAGATAGCACATGCTTAGTGTTGCAGCAAGATAGGTAGAAATGACCTAGCGTAAGACCTCACAGAGGAGCATAGCTGGGAAAGTTTTAAGGGTCCATCTTCTGGCGTCAACAACGTCCCTCCACATGATAACACTGTATGAGATCCTGGTTGAATCTGACTATGATGCTTCAAACGAAATCTCCTACCTGATGCAAAATCCCCTGCTCTAGACGAAATCCACTACCTGCTGTAAAATCCACTGCCTATTGCAAAAAGGTACTTACCCATGCCTGCCTAGGTGGCATGTTGCAGCCCGCATGGCATGTTTGAGCCACCTTGGTATGTTTGAGTCTAGGTGGCATGTTGGAGCCTAGGTGGCATGTTGGAGCCCGCGTGGCATGTTTGAGCCACCTTGGAATGTTTGAGCCTAGGTGGACATTGGAGCCTCGGTGGCATGCTTGAGCCACCTTGGCATGATGGAGCCTAGGTGGCATGTTGGAGCACACATGGCATGTTTGAGACACCTTGGCATGTTGGAGCCCACGTGGCATGTTTGAGCCACCTTGGCATGCTGGAGCCTAGGTGGCATGTTTGAGCCACCTTGGCATGTTTGAGTCTAGGTGGCATGTTGGAGCCCACGTGGCATGTTTGGGCCACCTTGGCAAGTTTGAGCTTAGGTGGCATGTTGGAGCCTGCGTGGCATGTTTAGGCCACCTTGGCATGTTTGAGCCACCTTGCATTGTTTGAGCCTAGGTGTCATGTTGGAGCCGAGGTGGCATGTTTGAGCCACCTTGGCATACTGGAGCCTAGGTGGCATATTGGAGTCCAGGTGCCATGTTTGAGCCATCTTGGCATGTTTGAGCCTTGGCATGTTTAAGCCTAGGTGGCATGTTTGAGCCTAGGTGGCCTAGGTGGCATGTTTGAGTGACATTGGCATGTTTGAGCCACCTTGGCATGTTTGAGCCTAGGTGGCATGTTGGAGTCTAGACAGCATGTTTGAGCACCTTGGCATGTTTGAGCCTAGGTGGCATGTTGGAGCTCACGTGGCATATTTGAGCCACCTTGGCATGTTTGAGCCTAGGTGGCATGTTGGAGCCTAAGTGGCGGGTTTGAGCCTAGGTGGCATGTTGCAGCCCGCATGGCATGTTTGAGCCACCTTGGCATGTTAGAGTCTAGGTGGCATGTTGGAGCCGAGATGGCATGTTTGAGCCACCTTGGCATACTGGAGCCTAGGTGGCATATTGGAGCCCAGGTGCCATGTTTGAGCCACCTTGGCATGTTTGAGCCACCTTGGCATGTTGAAGCCTAGGTGGCCTTGGAACTGCATGGCATGTTTGAGCCACCTTGGCATGTTTGAACCACCTTGGCATGTTTAAGCCTAGGTGGCATGTTTGAGCCGCCTTGGCATGTTTGAGCCTAGGTGGCATGTTTGAGTGACCTTGGCATGTTTGAGCCTAGGTGGCATGTTGGAGCTTAGACAGCATGTTTGAGCACCTTGGCATGTTTGAGCCACCTTGGCATGTTTGAGCCTAGGTGGCATGTTGGAGCCTAAGTGGCATGTGTGAGTCTAGGTGGCATGTTGCAGCCCGCATGGCATGTTTGAGCCACCTTGGTATGTTTGAGTCTAGGTGGCATGTTGGAGCCTAGGTGGCATGTTGGAGTCTGCGTGGCATGTTTGAGCCACCTTGGCATGTTTCAACCATGGCTTGTTGGAGCCTAGGTGGCTTTGGAGCCCGCATGGCATGTTTGAGCTACCTTGGCATGTTTGAGCCTAGGTGGCATGTGGGAGCCTAGGTGACATGTTTGAGCCTAGGTGGCATGTTGGAGCCCACATGGCATGTTTGAGCCACCTTGGCATGTTAGAGTTTAGGTGGCATGTTGGAGCTCATGTGGCATGTTTGAGCCACCTTGGCATGTTGGAGCCCACATGGCATGTTAGAGTGGGTGTGGCGTATTTGAGTCCTTCAAGAAATGCCTATATGATGACCTTTGTTTTTTCGCATCAATGTGACTTCTACAAATTGTCAAGTGATGGATATCTTCACGTTCACGCTCTACAAGCTCACACACACACATGTATGAAGTCAGATGCTAATGAGTCTGTCAAGCATGTATACAGCTCTTTTATGCCACAATTTTGTGGCGGTAATGGCATGTGGACAACTTGGTCATACATGGATTCTTAGAAAACCATAAAAAAACACACCTAAAAAAAAACATCTACCTTAAAAAACAACACCTTAAAAAAAAGACATCCCTTCAAAAAACCATACTGCCTGAGAAAACAACACATCCTTAAAAAAAAAAACTACACCTCCTAAAGAAACCACATATTCTTAAAAAAAAAGCTACGGCTCCCTAAGAAAAACTACAGTATATCCTTGAAAAACCACACCTCCATATAACTACGTGTAGGTTTTTTTCAAATCTTCAAAAAAACAATCCATATATTATTTTTACTGTAGTTTTCAGCCGTGGACCAAATGTTGGGGTTATAGTGTTTGATACCCACCAGCATTCTTTTACCCAGAAGATGCATGAATGGAGACGACATAGTAGATGAACCCAATACCCAGATAGATATGAACCCTGACGCATGCTTTGGATACCCACCAGCATACTTTTACCCAGAAGATGCATGAATGGAGACGACATAATAGATGAGCCCAATACCCAGATAGATATGAACCCTTGCCAGACAAGATGAAAAGAAGTGAAGTGAAGTGAAGTGTTTATTACGTCCGTTGAGACCTATCAGGTCTATAAGACGAACAGATTACATATCAAAAAATGCCACCGATATCATCGGTATAGGCGCTACTCTCACTCTCTGAGGTAATATCATCAACAAAATTATTATTATCAACCTTAAAGAACTTCTCTCTAACATGGAGTACGTCAAATATAAAATGACAGGTTTTCAAGGTTGGGAGCTCAAAAAGTTCTAGCAATGTCTTAACCTGTATCCCGTGCTTGTATCTGATATCATCATATGCTGAGCAACAGAGCAAGGTGTGAATTTCATCCTCTATGTGTCCGCTTTCACAAAACTCGCATATGCGTTTGTCTCGAGGTATCCTGTGCCATCTCCCGGTCTCTATCTTCAGATAATGCGAGCTAAGTCTCACGCGAGCCATCACATGCCTGAAATGTAAGGAGACGCCATCAGATAGATACTTGGCTTCTATAAGTCTTGGGTTTAGTGATGTGCGGTAGAACAACATCTTAGTCTCCGGAGTCCTCCATGACTTTTCATATACCCGTTCTGTTACTAACTTACGTATATCCTCTTTACTGCCCTGTAGTTCATCCAAGTTCATGTTCCACTTCTTTAACCAGACCTCCGCATCATGATACCATTCCTTGTCCTTGCTAGCATGCATAGCAATATGTGGTAGGTGGTCATCTTCCATGCGACGAACTTTGGCAACATATGCCGCAAATTCCACTATGGCTTCCCCTTCCAAAGGGAGCAACCCTCCTTCTGCCAACATCATAGCATATGGTGTCTGCATTTTGACACCTAGTTCAGAGTATAGGAATCTTTTTTGCAATTTCTCAATTGCTAACCACAAATTAGCTGGAAGACTCCATACAGGACTACCGTTTGGACCAAAGTCTTGAAGAGCATCTTTTTCATGGACCAATTCCATAAGTAACTCCTTCTGCATTGTCTCTGGAGTGCACACAAGGCTTTTAATCCATTGCCGCACCTTTGCTCAACACATTGGTTCCACCTGTAATTTTTTTCAAAAATGATCCCTAAGTATTTGAAAGAGGTCACTGTCTCCAGCTGCCGTCCTTTATAACAAAATACATGCTTGGCAAGCGTGCCCACTACCATAACTTTAGTCTTGGAGATATTTACCTCCAGACCAGTTCTATCACAAAATGTAGCTAGAATTTCCAAGTGTTTATCCAACCCTTGCTTCGTCCTTGCAATGAGGACTACATCATCTGCATACAACAATAAGGATACCACATGCTCAGCTAGAATTGCTCATGGACCGCCATTATACAAAATCCAATCTTCGAGTTCATCTATAAAGATACCGAAGAGCGTCGGGGAGAGAGGACATCCTTGTTTCACCCCAATATTACTGATTATGCGTTGCTTGCAAATATCAGACCAAGGTCTTGAAAGCTCTACCAAAACTTTTTCATATAATCTCTGAGTGGCTGTTCTTAGCTCAAGCGGAACATTCAAAGCCTCCATTCGGTCCCATAATTTTTCACGAGGCACTGTATCAAATGCCTTGGTGTAGTCTACAAATGCCATAAACAACGGTTTTTTCTTTCCTTTCACATTCTCCACGATAGCCCGCAAGGTTACCAGCTGGTCTATTGTGGAATATTGGGGCCTAAAGCCTGCTTGCCCTTTGGCTCTCACGCCAGTCTCCTCCGCCCAAGCACTCAGCTTTCCCTCAACAATGGTAGCAAATAGCTTAGTCCATAAGTTGTTTACCATAATTGTCCGATAAGAGAATGGGTATTACAGGTTATGACCAATGCATATAACAAGGGGGAGTCTATTATAGCTACGGAATGGGCATATGCACAAGCTGTCATGAGAAAGGTATACTTGCAACAGATTATGTTGATGGCGGAAGTCAAGTATTTTCTTTTAATGTTATTGTATTTATTGACATTGATAGTGCTTTTGACAGTATACATCTTACTCCTCGATATAATGGCATGGGACCCACTATCGTGTGAGTGCTTTTGACATACACAGGAAGACTTGTAACAAGTCATCCTGTGTATGTCAAAAGCACTCACACGATGGAGTTTCAATTAAATGTTGTCGATCTTAATCACCAGGAAGCCACCTGCGATTGGGTCGGGAGGTTAAAGACTATAATGGACGTGGATGTTGGTGGCAGTTTCAAGACCTTCATAGGGGCCAGACCTACAGTAAAGTATGACAGAACAAGTGGCTTTTTCGCTGTCAACTCTAGCAAATTGTACCCTGGCCATGAGACGCTTGTCCTTCCAGACAACTGTGAATGGGTACACTTATACATACATATCCAACTTCAAAATTTAGACCATCCAGGGATAGGTTCAATACTTCGTACGTTTTATACGTAATATGTATTATTCATATGATATGGCACAAATTTGCCGTATAATATATAAAAAATACGGCAAAAAACAATTCCGGCGTCGGAAGATTTTTGCGTACGCGAAAAGAACTAAAGCGCGTACGTGAAACAGCGAAAACAGCATCCGCGAAAAAACCAATTTTCGCGTACGCGCTTTATACTATTTCGCGTACGCAAAACTTTTTTTGCGTACGCGAAACAGTGAAAACCGCATACGCGATTTTTTTTTCCGCGTACGAATTTGAAATATTTGAATTTCGCGTACGTGAAACCTTCTAAACCGTGTACACGAAATTTTTTCCGCGTACGTGAAACAGTATAAAGTGCGTAGCAAAAAAAAAAAACAAAACATTTTTTTTTCTTACGATTTTGAAATTTGAAAACCGCGTGTATGCAAAACCTTCTAAACCGCGTACGCGAAAACGCGAACGCAATTTTTTTCTTCGCGTACGCGGTTTTTACTGTTTCGCGTACGCGAAAAAACGTTCGGGTACTCGGTTTAGAAGGTTTCGCATACGCACAAAATTTTTTCCGGTCGGTGACTAAAAAATACGTATAATACGTTTTTTTCAAAAAATACATATTTTTTAATTTTATACGTCAGAAATTTAGATTTCGTACGTACAGAACCTAACCCTGAGACCATCAATATCAGTCTCACTAGAAACTCGTTTCACCAGTTTTTTTTTCTTTACCGATCGACAAGACCCAACATGGTGGTTTATCATACAAACTACACCGAGGGGACGCCCAATATTCCAAGGTGTTGTGCTAGAGGACATTCAAACTTACCTGAAAACGAGCATCAAGAGGATGGACCGCCATCTTTCATGCAACATCTTACACCAGAGCAATTCCACGAAATACAGATGTACTACAATGACAACTCCTAGTTAGAACCTAGAGGAGACGATCATTGAATTCTATATGCTTGATATTATGCACATCCTCAATGCAATCATTCTGATAGGCTAGGCCTGTTGGTCTTTGTGGGCGATAAAAACCCATACAATTCAATTCAATTCTTTTTTTTTTCTTTCCTCCCTTTTTTTTATCACTTTTGCACAAACACCTGTCTAGGGCTTCCTGCATTCTGAGACTATTCACGTTGCAGCCAAGTGGGATTTTTGTATAGGTGGCGACTATTTCCATCGTTTGACTTTATCTATGGCTCCAGAAATTCATGGAAATTCCAAGTAAGGCAGTTATAGGTGTGTTGGGGATATCTTGCGAAAGAATGCTGCGCTGAGGAAATTGAATCGGTTATATATGCCTTAACTCTGTTGTGTTTGCAACAAAAGATAAGGATACTCTGACTTGGATTTCCAATTCTGTGTTGGCAGCTGCATCTGTTTATATCGTGAAGAAGGCCATAAAAGGCATGAACCAGATGCGGCAAGATTTTTCCAGAAATTTGTTATAGATGGCCGATTGGCTCAGAGGTGCCAAAAGGGTGTTGCTTCAAAGCCGACCTATGCAAATAGGGTTTTTGCAAATCGTCCATAGGAGTGCTGGCTACAGGGTAAAAAGCAAGTTTAAGCATCTTGAGTAATATCCTTTTCCTTTATTATATTTCTGTAAAAATCATAGCTTGGAGGCAAATAACACTTCTTTCTTAGCCTGGGTAAAAATCGTGAGGCCTAATCATAAAGCTCAAATCTTTACCGGATTTTTTGCCTCAAACTACTTCTTCAAATTCGTTCTGAAGCTTGCTTGAATGCGGCTCCTAATGCTTCCTAGCATCCATCAAAATCCTTGATAAGACAAGGTTCTCCTGCTTGGAAGTCAGATCTGCTGCTAAGTTCTCCTCATACTATCCATATGCAGGCCATCCTTTTGTTGTTACGGGAACAACGGATTATGCATTGTCTCAAAATGAGCTATATGGGAACCGCATTGGGAATCTAAATTATGTATCAAGTCCCTTGCAACAGACTGTTGGGAAGGATAAAAGTCTAGTTGAGGCTGTAAATTTGATAGTCGTACCCCAAAAAGCACTACCCGGACGTGTGCTTGAAGTGTTGTGAGTGCTTATTCCTCAATCACATTTGGTGTAACGAATTTTTAAGGTAGTTATTCCAGAAATAGTAATCCTCCTCCGAGGAGGAAGAGATCGATGACATCGATTGATCCCTTGGGCGGGAGAATTCTTAGATGATTGAGCATTATCAAGGCTTCTTTCAATTCCCAAAAAAATTGTAGCCCAGGCATTTAGAAGACGAATATGTGCAGAGCTTGATGCTGGTCCATGGTCAATGCTTACAAGAAAGAAGCAATGTGATGCGCTTTCCCCTGAAGAGATAAGTCTTGTCAGAAGATTTTGGGATGGAAATACCCGAGTTTCACCTTATAAAACACATGTTAGAAAGCATGTAACTTGAGGGTGGTGAGAAAATTGATCATTCAACACATTTGCTGGAAGTGACACAGGTAATGTTTGAACCATCTACTTGTTATTAATTTTCTTGTTTAGTTTCTCTTACACAGTTATCAAATCTAAATATCAATTCTTTATGTTCAGTTGCAACTATACCTTGCTTTTCAGAAGGAACCTTCTGAGATGAAGATTTCACAACAGACTTTTGAAAGATTGAAACCAAGCTATATTAGGAAGCTTCAAGAAAGAGAAACATGTTGCTGCTAATACCATCTGCATCTTGAATTTGCGATGCAAGCCATAAATAACATAAGAACCGATCCTAATGGTGTACACAAAGAATGCAAGTGTAAGTGCAAAATTCATGGTTCAAGTCCAGCATGTGAAGCTAAAAAATACACTATCAAATCAATTAGTGATTATTGGAGACAAATTATGCGCAAAGTAAGAGAATGATGAATGGCACAAGCATGTATGTCTAATGCAGACGTGTAATAACTGTGGTTTGAAGAGGTTAGTGTGGTTACCTTGAATTTCACGCACTTGATTGATTTTATTCCAGGCTGCCCACATGCCCGAGAGAAAAGATTAAGACTAATAAGCAAGAGGTTAATTGGAAAGTGTTTGAAAAGGTAGATCTATTTTAGATTTTGGTGTATAAGTTTGTGAATGGAGAAAATTAAAGCTTACTTCATTTTTGCAGCAAGAAGTCCAGAACAAGAAAAGTAGGGCAGGCAAGAGACCTGCAAAGGTTACAAGATCAGCATACAAAGCAGGTTCTCCTTTTGAATTCCATCAGCATGCAACTAAAATTTTGAAGAACTTTGTTCCACATAATTACAAAGCTCATTGGCAAGCCAAACAATTTAGGCAATGTTTGGCAACACTTCAAGATGATATTATTGTTTCTGTGGTAGATTTTGCAAAAAACTATGGATTCAAAATTCAACAGGAAGCTCAATCCTGCCATTGGCATACTAACCAGATCTCTAATCTTTTGCACATCACTTACAGGAGAATGAGAGAATTAGTGGCAGAAGAAAGACCAAAGAAGGAAGAAGAAGAAAAAAAGAGACAAAAAAATTATTGCAAAAGAGAGAAGAAAAGACTCTTGAGAGGAATTGTGAAGGAGACTCATTTTTATATAACTGATGATAAAACTCACGATACTGAATTTGTCCAACACTGTCTCCAAAATCATGTAGATTGACTACAGTCTATGGAAATTTGCTATAACAAACATGTTTTTTGGAGTGATGGTTCCTCACAATTTAAGTCCTCAAGACCATTTTACTTCTTAGGCAAGTTTCACAAACATCTCGAAAAGGATACTGTCTGGAATTTTTTTGCTAGCTCACATGGAAAAGGTGAGCATGATGGTGCTGGAACTGTCATCAAAAGGATTCTAATAAAGGAACAGATGAAGTATGATGGAAAGAAATTGCAGTGTGCAAAGGAGGTGGTTGCATTTCTTAGTTGGCACTTCAACAATAATTCAACTGATAATGAAATTATAAGGTACACTTAATTGTCAATTTTTGTTCTTTGAAATACATGTGCACTGTCTGCTGCCAGCATTTGGTCACTTAAAACTCATGTGTAAATATTATGTCAACAATTAAAGGCATGAAACTAGAAATTGTTGATAAGTGTGGTTGTTTTTTTGTAGTCCATGATGTGGCACATGGTACTTCTTATTTATTTATTTCCTTCTGTTTCTTTTTGTTTATAATTATCATCGTGAATTGCTTTATCAGCACTTTCAGCACTTATAGCACGTGGCACTTGTGCAGGTACTTCTGGGAAATTGATTCCTCAAAAATAGACAGATCTGAGAGATTTGGCTGTCATGCTTTGAAAGGAACTACATAGCTCCATTGCATAAGACAATCTGATAGGGGCAACACTTTTAAGGTAGACTATAGACCGCTCTCATACTTCTGTGAAATTTGTGTTCAATTTAAATGGGACTCATGCAGCACCCAAGTCTCGTATTGGTGATTGGGAGAATACTGAAGTAAAGCTTAAGGAGCCCAAAGTAATAATTGATGCTAATAATGAGGACTTGCATGAAGAAAATGAGCATGAAGAAGAGGATGAATGGAAGATTATGACATAGCTAGTTCTATGGTAGAGGGTCAATGCAGAAGAAGGTAATGAGGAGGGGGTAGATTTTTATATATTGAAGTGCACAGAAGCAAAGAACACTTTGCTTGAAGATTATGTGGTTGGAGTTGAATTTGTTATTGTCTCGGGGCATTATTATAAACAGGTAGATGGACCATAGTTAGGGAAAACGAAAACGAAATGAAAACGGCGAGTCATTTTTTGAAAACGGAAAACGAAAACGGAAAACGAAAATGGCAAAAAAACGGCAAAGTACTCAAAAGATACAGAATAGGGTCATTTTACTAGAAAATGCTATTAATTTACTCAAAAACAACATAATAAAAACTCTTGTAGTCATAATAAGAACAACTAACATAATTGAAAGTGTTTATATATGATAGTCGATATCTTATACTCAAAGACCAACAATAGTTCAAAAACCAACAATACTTCAAGATTGAACATTACATTAACAAACTAGCATAAATGAAAATTCAAACCAGTCTTCAAGTCGCCATATATGGATTTGTTCCAGAATCCCTGTAATCCAGAATCCCAGGATCTGGCCCGTCTAAATCTTCCTCTGCCAGGAATAGGCTTCCAATTGCATTTTCCCAATAAGCTTCTGAGCCAAAAAGAGAATAGCCAAATCAAGAATGGCGCCTTTGTGCAAATGGTGACTGGTCGTATTGAAGGGAAGCTTAGTGCATTAATGGACTTCGAAAGTCTAGAAATGCTGCAGAAATAAATTAGAAATCACTATAAACCTGACTGAAATATAGAATGAAAAGTGTAGAAAAATAAAAATGAAAGGGTATAAGCATTAAAGTTGAATAATCTGAAGTACATCCCCAAGTAGATTTTTGGACAAACCCTGATACACAAAGTTTGGCAACAACCTGAATGTGCAAAAGCTTGCATGGTGCACTCGGCAACACAGTAGCCTCAGACACATGTGGATTTGATGAAATTGGCCAAAAAGGAAGGGGGTTTTTGGCAAGAAAAAAGGACAAACCAGAGATTAAAGAGCTTAGCTTTAACTAGAAAGCCCTTTTCTGAAGCACCTGCAAAGTTTGACTATATAAAGCAGAAACAAGAGTGGAAAGAAATGAAATCAATAGAAAGCAATGCAAGGCACTTATAACATGATTTGGTATTGAGAATGAAATTTACAAAATTGTGGCATTTAACTGCCTGAATTATATATCAAAGTATCAATGTAAACTATTTACAAAATTTTGGCATATCTGCCTCTGTAAATCCCATATGACTACATCAACATATACAACCTGTTAACATGTTAATCCTTCAAGTATTTCTGAAATCTATCCCCGTGTCCTGAACTTTGAAAGGTTTCCCTTAACCACTGCACCTGACCATTGCAATAGGCCTTCACCAAATCAATTGTCTCCCCTCCCAATGCAAACTCTGCCATGGGTTTCCAAAATCTTGAGTGCATCCTCTATGTACTGCTCTGGCCTACAATGTGCCTTAAGAATGAGAGAGAAATCATCAACACCTGCTACATCCTTAATCGCTCGCAGGAGCTGTTCCAATACAGAGTCTTTTGCATCCAAATTGAACTAGGTACCAAACGAGATGTGAAAGATGGAGAAGCAAATGTTTTGTGAATACTATCATCCAACAATATGCAATTCCTTCTCATATTGTGGATATTCACTAAAAATCTTAGACAATGGTTTCAGGTACAATGGTTTGTCAGATCTAATTGGCCACTTGAAGGGCATCTCAATGCAATGAGACTGGTCCCACATAAACACAAAGTCACATTTCATATCTTGTGCTATTCCATCAACCACTTCATTGACATTAACATAGTTCATCAAAATCTATCATAGCTGCCTTCAAAAATTCTCTACATTTATTCCTTAAGACAACCAATTTCTTGCTTGACTTTGTTATCCACAACCTATTATCCACACGTACAGGATTGTGCTGCCACTCATGGCAGCATAGAAGAGCCTAGACATATCTGACATTTGGCTCATTGATTGCATGAGGAAATATGAAGACCATTGGCTTGCAGAAGCACTTGAAGACTCAGTCAAACAGCAAAAGGAACAAATGTTTAGAAGAACCAAAGAAGGACATTCACTTGGTTATCTCAAAATTGGAGGATGGACAAGGTTTTTGATTATCATCCAAAGTACTAGAGATCACTCCTACAAGATTTGAAGTCACTTGTTGAAGAATTGCGAGGCATGAGCATGGTATGAAGTCTATTTCATGATTTGAGCATTTGAAGTTTGGATTCTTGATGTTGCAAGAGTTTTGCCCAGCCAATTTCCCATTTTTATAGCCATTTGACTCATATTCCACCTTCCTATCTCTTGTCATCTCTACACTTCATACTATCATTTCCCATATACCTATATTTCATCATACCATACCTTGGGATTGTTCAAAAATCACTTTTCCCTAGTCAAAATGACCCACACACTCATGATCCATCCATACATTCACAAGTTTACCAAAAGAAACAAAAAAAAGTTGAGGCTTTACCCTACTTTCTCTCACTTCAAAAAACCTAGGGTTAAAATGATCACTAGGTTGAGGAAAGGTTGTCACCTATGTCTAGTTGGCAAAAGTATTCTTTTTATGCCCACATCATCACTCACAAGTCCACATCACTATTCACACGTGTCAACCCACATCATTTTCATTCCATATCCACCTCATTAAAACATTTTGACTAGGGGAAAGTTCTTAAGTTCTTTTGTCATCCAATGGTACCACATCAGCAGTACATTTGCCACTTCACCAAAATTTATGCCTAGTCACCCCCTTCACTCTTTTGACAAAAAGTCAAAGTGCTCCAAATCATCTTTTGACAAAACCACCTGGTAGCCCTTGTGAAAATATGCCACCTGGCACAAAAAAAATTTCAAATTGAGTTTATTTGGACCTCCTTAAGCTACTTCTTGGGAAACGTGCCTTCTTTGGAAAAATGGCAAAAACCTACCTACATCTACCCCCCATCTATCTACCCTCTCATTTTCCGCCAAGTGGCGTCCCCCCTGGCGTGCCAGGTCGAATCACGAGCCGACGCTGGCGTGGGAGGAGACCACGCAATTAGTTGAAACGGCTTCAGAAGTCTATTTATATCCTTGTTTAACTTTTTGCTCTTGGCCTGTGGGATATATCTGCTGAAGGAAGCCAAGAACCCTTAATTTTTGCCAACCAAGAAACGGAATTTTTTGGCTGTATCCGACCACAAATTCTCATCATTACCTTCCGAACCCACCTCTGCAACATCAAGAAAACCAAATCAAAGCTAAAAGACAAAGGATCTGGCCGTAGATTCAAGAATTTCAACAGAACAGGGCCTTTTTAAAGAGGGCAAATCTCTATGCGAAAGTTAGGGGCTTTTATGCTAAACTGAAGATTGCTGGTGTGAAGTACATGCAAAAGTGATCTCCTGCTGCGGATTCGACCCTCCTTGCTGTTCAAAGTGATTGTTGATCAGTAAAGCTGACCATAAATCTGTCCGTTTTTTCGGAAATATGCTTTGCTCATTAACTGTGGGCATCGAAAATGATGTGATTCCTCCAATTTGTTATATCAAGTGAATGAAAATCCAATTTGGTAATATCTTTCCCTTTGAAATTTTTGAAATTCCAAAAAATAGCTCTGAAATAGCTTTTATATTGCATAAAGACTAAAGAAAATTCAAAAAATAGATTATTTCGTTTCTTTCAACTAGTATGCATATCAATCAACACTGTTCTATGGTTAATAAAGAAAAACTCGCTCACCATAATGCCACCCATATCTCATCACCTGAACTGCACCATTTGCATACTCTGTAGTTGAACTCCTGAAGCTTTAGTGATTTTAATAGCAAGGGTTGATTTAGAATATCTCTATTGTTCCTTTTACATAGTTTTCCTACCTAAATATCGACAAATTTGAAAAAAGCATTCTCTGTGGCAAAAAAACATAGTCTGTCAGTTCATAAAATCCCACAGTTCCAAAATATCTTCATCTTTAGACTGTATGAGTGTTTGCACGTGACCCTTTAGACCCTCTAACACTTCCCCAGGTGGTTTCATTCAAAAAAGTTATTCTTAAAGAATTCTGCAAAAAGGAGCTCTCTGCCGAGAGCATTGACCAAATTTTGACCTAGTCAGTTGTGTGATTTTAAAGTGCCAAATGATATCTGACTTCAGAATATATTTTGCACATATTTCACATCAATTGTCTAGTATACTATTGCATTAATTTCAGGAGAAAATTCAATTTATATTGCTCAGAATCAAAAGGTTAGTACTGTGTATTTTTTTCCAATTTGGGAAACTGGTTCTAACAGATTCCTTGAAAGTTGTTTCTGCAAATTTTGAGCAAAGAGTGGTTGCCTAAAGCAACCTGGAGGTCCTATACCATTCCAGTTGAGGGATTGCCAGGAATACCCTCAACATCTTGGAGGCTCCTACCGAGATCCACCCTGGTTCTTGGGAACTATGGCTCCTAGACGAAATGCTGAGACATCTGAACATGCTGAGGTACAAGATAATGCAGAGGTACAAGCTACACCCCAAGGTATGTCTGTACATCTCAACAAATCTGTGAATCTAAACACAACTGCGTGCTCGCCAATACTTTGAACCTGAATGTTCCCATTCCCTGCTCCTACATTTGATTCTACTATGAGTGCTAACAATTTTCTCAAGGTTTTTGATGAGTATTATCAAGAATATGGCCACAAGAAAGGTACCAAGTTCACTGAATTCAAGAAGTGCTTCAAAAATGATGAAGTAAGAGCTTGGTTGGAATATGTGATAAGTGATGGAACTAACACATGGGATGAGATTATCAAAAGATTCCTAGCAAGGTTTGGAAAGGTTTATGATCCTCAAGATCTTGTTTTTGAATTACAAACTTTCCATATTAGAAATGGTGAGACTATTCATCAATATGTAGAAAGATTTCATGTGTATCTCACCAAATGTCAAACTAATCAAGTGCCTCACCATACCTTGCATCTTGTTGCATCTTTTATAAGAGGTTTGACCGGGTGTGACCGAGAGTACACAGAAAATGCTTAAGATTTACAAGCAGGAGGGATTTGCTACCATTCACAAGGCTTTTAACAAGGCTATTGAAATTGCTGATGTGCTTTCTTCCTTGCCAGATGATGTTTATGCCACTAATGATCCTTTCTTCCCAGATTTTGAACAAGAGCATATGGGTCCGATGCCATACCGGTTTATGCTATTCGGAAAGACAAGAAGAAATTCAAGACAACTAAGAATCGATAACGCCTGCTAATACCAAAATAGATGTTGACAAGGTTGTTGAGGGCCCTACTTGAAGTGACCAAACAACTCCGTGAATTGAAGGCTTCAAGACCAGAAAGAAGAACTTATCCTCCATGTGCACATTGCATGAGAGACACTCATTCTTCTGAGATTTGTTGGTACAGGCTTTGTCTTAAATGCAATAAGAGAGGCCATTATGGTAAAGAGTGCCCTGTCTGTATTTTTTGCAAAGCCACAGGACACTATGAAGATAGATGTAGTGTTAAAGAGTATTTTGCTAGACAGGAAAAAGCAAAGATCTAATGAAACCATCGCTTCGAAAATATTTGTCTGAAACTTCTTATCCTATAAGGTTTGTGCAGGAATCTGAAGAGCAGGAAGAAATTATGGCTGTGCACACCAGAGCTATGATGAAAGACAAGGAGGCAATTCGAGAAGAAACAGAAACAAGTGCTTTAGAAGGTAGAGGGAATAAAAACAAACCTGCAGAAGAAGGTAAACAACTGATACCCCCTCTGCCTTGTCAAAAGTTTCCGAGAAAAGATAAAGACAATGATGAATTTGAGACTCTTATGAAAAGTTCAAAAATCAGTGTAGACCTACTCACATTGTTGAGAATTGCTCCTACTTACAGAAAAAAGATGCTTAGTTTGACTCAGGAGGAACAAGTTAACCTCACACAAGAGGAGCAGATTGCTTTTACAAACCACACTGAAGAACAAATGCTGATACAAGATGAGCATGATCCAGGTGCCTTCACTTGTGCTGCCAACATTGGTAAAAGAGCTTTGTCCAAGGTATTACTAGATGGTGGTTCACCTTTAAATGTCATGCCACATCATGTGATGAGACAATGTGGCTTAGAGATTGACAAAAAAGCCCCAATGGTACTTAAATCCTTCTCCAATTCGAAAATAAACCCCATAGGGATTGTAAGCAAGGTACCTATAGATATTGAAGGGATTGTAGTGGCTGCTAATTTTGTAGTAGTTGCTTTTGAAGGTATGAATGAGAAATCAGATATTTATGACCTTCTTTTAGGAAGGAGATGGCTGTCCACAGTAGATGCTAGGCCTATATGGTCAAGAGGTGAGTGTACCATTACTGATGGCAAAAAGACAAATCACTATTTACAACAAGCTTGGGGAATTTGAATCTTTTAACTATATTGAAGAAGATTTGTTGATGTCTAACCAACCTGGTGAGTATGAAGTCATTATGGCTCAAAATTGATATAGCAAAGAGACCATCGGACAAGTCTTGAGACACTCAAGGAAAGTAGTAGTGCTTACTTATGGTTTGATGGTGGTGTTTCTAAGAAACTAAGCATAGCATCATCTGCTGCTATTCTCAAAGATAAGGCCAGTAAATTAATGGCAAAAGTAGGCAGAATCCATTTGAATTCCACTTCTAACATGGCTGAGTATAAAGCATTAATTGCAGGATTGCAGGAGGCTAAGCACCTTGGCATTACTGACATTATTGTGTTTGGTGACTCCCAACTTGTGTGTAGACAGATCCTAGGAGATTATCAGACTAAGAACAAGGATATGCTCATACTTAGAGATCAGGCTTTAGAAGAATTATCAGGATTTTCAACTTGGGAGCTGCATCACATAACCAGAGAGTTCAATGAGGAGGCAGATGCCTTATGCAAGAGTGTCTTGCTCGAACATCTAGCAGAAGGTGCTATTAAAGAAGAAGAGCTTGAAGAAGAAGAACTCAAACAACTTCATCCTATTCTGGTAATCAATGCTAGTACTGAAAAACAAGTAAGAGAAATCCAAATAGAGAAAAATGGTCAGAATAGAGTCTTGTATGTTGGAGATATGTTTAGAGAAGAAGATGAATGCACATTAACTAATTTTTTTAATGAATGGAAGGATGTGTTTGCTTGGGACTATGATGAATTAGTTGGTGTTGACAAGAACATTTGTGAGTTTGAGATAAAGGTTAAGAAGGGTATCAAACCTGTGATGCAAAAACTCAGAAGAATCAATGTATCCTTGCTTGACTTAATCAGAGAAGAATTACTTAGAATGAAAGATGCAGGTGTGATCACTGAAATATCAAATCCAGAATGGTTGTCATGCATTGTGCCTGTTGAAAAAAAAAACAAAACTATTAGAATCTGCATTGACTATAGGGATTTGAATAAAGCCACTGTTAAAGATTGCTATCCTTTGCCTTTTTTGGAAGAAGTTTTACATGCAGTTGCAGGGAAGGAGATCTACTCTTTCTTAGATGGATTCTCAGGGTTTAATCAGATCTCTGTCAAGCTAGAAGACCAGCCAAAAGACAAATTTCATTACACCATGGGGAACTTTTGCCATGAAAAGAATGCCTTTTGGTTTGATGAATGCCCCAAAGAACTTTTCAAAGAACAATGGATGCTATCTTCAAGGACATGCCTTCAACTGCATTCAGGGTTTTTCTTGATGATCTTTGCTTGGGATCAGCCTTAAAGGATCATTTTAATTATCTAACTAAAATATGTGTTATGTGCAGAAAAGGGGGTGTAAGTTTAAATCCCAAAAAATGCGTGTTTCTCTGCTCCAAGGGAGGATTGCTAGGCCATGAAGTATCTTCCAAGGGGATTCAAGTAGCTGAAAAGTAAGGTGGATGCCCCGAAAAACTAGCACCACCTAAAACTATGTTAGGGAAGTTAAAAGTTTTTTGGGGATGGTAAGTTTTCTTAGGATGTATGTTCCACATTTCTCTAATACTGTGGCTCCTATATCTGATCTCACCAAGGTTGGCAGGTATACCAAACATGAGAGCAAGTTAATTATGGTTGAATGGACTCAGCCCTGCCAGCTTGCTTTTGATAATATTATACAAGCCATCTCCAATTCTGCATTACTTAAACCTCCTGATACATCCAAACCCTTTGAGGCTTACATCAAAGATAACCAAAAGGGTCAGAGGATTAGTTCTGCTGCAAGAAGAAGAGGTGGTAACTTTTGCCAGCAAAATTTGGTCTAACACTGAAATGAGATATCCAAGACTAGAAAAAAGTGCAGCAGCCCTTATGTTCTTGATTGATAGACAGGGACATCTCATTCAAAAAAGCCATACTCAAGTGTACATGAAACAAAATCCTTTATCCTTGATGTTCTCAAAAAAGCAGCCTAAGGCTAAGATATGTAGATGGGCCTGCAAAATTCAAGCTTATGATATTGTTGTCAAAGTGATCACTTTAGTTAATGATCCTAGTTCATACTTGACTAATATCTTGTTCGAACAGGAAGATGAAGAAGGTTTGGCTAATGATGTTCAAGAGGATGCAGATGTAGATGTAAATCTTGTGCAGGAGGAAGATTGGCAAGAAGAGATAAGAAGGTTTCTGGAGCTGAATGAAATACCGTAGGGTTCAATTCTAGCCAAAAAGAAGGTTCAAAGAAAAATGTAACAAATATAGACTAATTGGAAATGTGTTATGCGGTGTATGACAAGGAAGGCATCATTCTAAGGTGTGTTGACAAAGAAGAAGCTAGATTAGTGGTGGAAGCATGCCATGAAGGGGTATGTGGTGGACACTTTGCAGCAGATACCACAGCAAAGAAGATTTTGAGGTCTGGTTATTATTGGCCAACTCTTTTCAAGGACTGTTATGAAACAATCAAGCAATCGCCATAAATGTCGTTTTTGGCGTAGGATTCTTCACCGGTACCGCATTAATCGCCATAACTTCCCAAGGACCCTTCCGGACTTGGGGCTTGATTTTATAGGACCGTAGATCCTCCTTCTTACGCACAACATCGGTACATCCTTGTGGCCACTGATTACTTTACAAAATGGGCTGAAGCTGTTCCCCTGAGACAAGCCAATGCATATACTACTGCCGGATTTATCCATGAGAATATATGTGCCAGGTTTGGCATACCTTTTAAACTCATATCTGATAGGGGTAGTCAGTTTTTAAACGATGTCATAGCCACATTGCTAGCAACTCTCAAAGTGAGACACTCCAAGAGCTCGTCTTATTATCCTCAAGGTAATGGCCAAGCAGAATCTACAAACAAAGTGCTCAAGACTATTCTCAAGAAGACTATTAGTGTTTCAAAGAAAGATTGGCACATGAAGTTACATGATGCTTTATGGGCTTATAGAGTTACTACCAAAATCTCAACCAAGCATACACCTTTCAGCCTGGTTTATGGAGTAGAATCTATTGTCCCAATAGAATTAGAACTTCCCTCCCTGAGGATGGCCTTGAAACTAAATTTGGAAATGGAGGAAGCACTCAAAGAAAGATGTATACGACTTATGCAGTTGGAAGAGCACAGACATGAAGCTGAAAATGCAATATTATTAAAAAAAGCCAAAGATCTGGCAGCATTCAAGGCTGCACATAAATTACAAGGTACATTGAGAGATGGGGAATTAGTTTTAAAATGGAATAAAGCAAAAGAGGATTGTGCCAGCAAATTTGAAGAGCTGTGGGAAGGTCCTTTTGAGGTTGCAGGAACAGCAGGCCAGGATTCTTACTGGTTGAGGTCCATATCAGAAGGAAGGGTCTTACCAAATCCTATCAATATTCTGCATTTGAAGAGGTACTGGCAACAACATGTTGCCCTTAGTTTGTTTGAATAAGAATTAGTAGCTATATTTAGAGTATGAGTTATTAGGGTAGAAACAGAGTCATGAAATATTTCAAAAAAAAAAAAAAAAAAAAAACAAATTGCATTGCATTAGATATAAATTGTCCTGAAGATTAGTAAGTTAGAGCTTGAATTATTTATAAGTCTTAAAAATGTGTGAAGTATGTCATGAGAAGTTAACTTTTCAAGTTAGATAAGTAAGTTGTAGGATTGCACCTTGTTGTTATAACCTTTTGCAGAGATAACTATTCTATGAGCTAAACGATTCTTGAAGAACAGGTATGTGGTGCTAATGATTAATTAAGCTTCCATGCAGGGACATCCACTGGCCATACATCATTCATTTCATCTTTTCACTCTCCATTGTCTTCACCTCACATATGTGTGCTGCTATCATCCTCACCATCCAGCAAGCACACTCAGCTAACATGTTTGTTAGATACTGTATGCAGGTGCAGGTTCATCCTTGACTCATTCGCTCCATCTGCTCATTCATTCTCTTCACTTCACAAATGTGTGCTGCCATCATCTTTACCACCCAGCAAGCACACTCAGCTAATATGGTTGTTGTATAATTTGTATGCGGTGCGTGTTCATCCTTGACTCATTAAGCTCCATCCGCTCATTCATTCTCTTCACTTCACACATGTGTCTTTGCCATCATCTTTACCATCCAAAGAAGCACACTTTCGGCTAACATGTTTGTTAGATCTTTGTATCTTGTGTTCACCCTCAATATCATTCATCATCATCTGCTCCATGCTTGGCCTGATTTCCATGAAGAACTCTGTTTCTCAAACATATGCATCATATCCACATTGCCATTCTTTTTTCCATCATGGCAATCTTCTGCACTTTGAAGTCATCAGGGGTTTGGCAAACCAGTCTCCCTCTTTTTTTTAGCATGATGCTGCCACTCATGGCAGCATAGAAGAGCCTAGACATATCTGACATTTGGCTCATTGATTGCATGAGGAAATATGAAGACCATTGGCTTGCGTAAGCACTTGAAGACTCACCAAACAAAGAAAAGGAACAAATGTTTAGAAGAACCAAAGAAGGACATTCACTTGGTTATCTCAAAATTGGAGGATGGACAAGGTTTTTGATTATCATCCAAAGTACTAGAGATCACTCCTACAAGATTTGAAGTCACTTGTTGAAGAATTGCGAGGCATGAGCATGGTATGAAGTCTATTTCATGATTTGAGCATTTGAAGTTTGGATTCTTGATGTTGCAAGAGTTTTGCCCAGCCAATTTCCCATTTTTATAGCCATTTGACTCATATTCCACCTTCCTATCTCTTGTCATCTCTACACTTCATACTATCATTTCCCATATACCTATATTTCATCATACCATACCTTGGGATTGTTCAAATCACTTTTCCCTAGTCAAAATGACCCACACACTCATGATCCATCCATACATTCACAAGTTTACCAAAAGAAACAAAAAAAGTTGAGGCTTTACCCTACTTTCTCTCACTTCAAAAAAACCTAGGGTTAAAATGATCACTAGGTTGAGGAAAGGTTGTCACCTATGTCTAGTTGGCAAAAGTATTCTTTTTATGCCCACATCATCACTCACAAGTCCACATCACTATTCACACGTGTCAACCCACATCATTTTCATTCCATATCCACCTCATTAAAACATTTTGACTAGGGGAAAGTTCTTAAGTTCTTTTGTCATCCAATGGTACCACATCAGCAGTACATTTGCCACTTCACCAAAATTTATGCCTAGTCACCCCCTTCACTCTTTTGACAAAAAGTCAAAGTGCTCCAAATCATCTTTTGACAAAACCACACGTAGCCCTTGTGAAAATATGCCACCTGGCACAAAAAAAATTTCAAATTGAGTTTATTTGGACCTCCTTAAGCTACTTCTTGGGAAACGTGCCTTCTTTGAAAAAATGGCAAAACCTACCTACATCTACCCCCCCATCTATCTACCCTCTCATTTTCCGCCAAGTGGCGTCCCCCCTGGCGTGCCAGGTCGAATCACGAGCCGACGCTGGCGTGGGAGGAGACCACGCAATTAGTTGAAACGGCTTCAGAAGTCTATTTATATCCTTGTTTAACTTTTTGCTCTTGGCCTGTGGGATATATCTGGCGAAGGAAGCCAAGAACCCTTAATTTTTGCCAACCAAGAAACGGAATTTTTTGGGTCAGTATCCGACCACAAATTCTCATCATTACCTTCCAACCCACCTCTCAGAACATCAAGAAAACCAAATCAAAGCTAAAAGACAAAGGATCGGCCGTAGATTCAAAAATTTCAACAGAAGGGGCCTTTTTAAAGAGGGCAAATCTCTATCACGAAAGTTAGGGGCTTTTATGCTAAACTCAAGATTGCTGGTGTGAAGTACATGCAAAAGTGATCTCTAGCATGGATTCGACCCTCCTTGTCGTTCAAAGTGATTGTTGATCAAGAAAGTGACCATAAATCTGTCCCTGTATTTTTCGAAATATGCTTTGCTCATTAACTGTGGGCATCGAAAATGATGTGATTCCTCCAATTTGTTATATCAAGTGAATGAAAATCCAATTTGGTAATATCTTTCCCTTTGAAATTTTTGAAATTCCAAAAAATAGCTCTGAAATAGCTTTTATATTGCATAAAGACTAAAGAAAATTCAAAAAATAGATTATTTCGTTTCTTTCAACTAGTATGCATATCAATCAACACTGTTCTATGGTTAATAAAGAAAAAACTCTGTTCACCATAATGCCACTCCATATCTCATCACCTGAACTGCACCATTTGCATACTCTGTAGTTGAACTCCTGAAGCTTTAGTGATTTTAATAGCAAGGGTTGATTTAGAATATCTCTATTGTTCCTTTTACATAGTTTTCCTACCTAAATATCGACAAATTTGAAAAAAGCATTCTCTGTGGCAAAAAAACATAGTCTGTCAGTTCATAAAATCCCACAGTTCCAAAATATCTTCATCTTTAGACTGTATGAGTGTTTGCACGTGACCCTTTAGACCCTCTAACACTTCCCCAGGTGGTTTCATTCAAAAAAGTTATTCTTAAAGAATTCTGCAAAAAGGAGCTCTCTGCCGAGAGCATTGACCAAATTTTGACCTAGTCAGTTGTGTGATTTTAAAGTGCCAAATGATATCTGACTTCAGAATATATTTTGCACATATTTCACATCAATTGTCTAGTATACTATTGCATTGATTTCAGGAGAAAATTCAATTTATATTGCTCAGAATCAAAAGGTTAGTACTGTGTATTTTTTTCCAATTTGGGAAACTGGTTCTAACAGATCCCTTGAAAGTTGTTTCTGCAAATTTTGAGCAAAGAGTGGTTGCCTAAAGCAACCTGGAGGTCCTATACCATTCCAGTTGAGGGATTGCCAGGAATACCCTCAACAGATTGTTCCTGCTGTATGTCCTTGCTAGAACACCATTCACATCTAAAACAAGATGTTTCCTCTTCAAAGAGTCCTGTGCTGCATACTTATAATTCAACAAGTATAAAGTAAACACAAACACAAATACAAAAGAATTCAAAAACACTTAAGACAATATTAATCTCTCTTGTACAATATTCAAATTCTAAACCTTGATCTACCAAACTTCTTAGAGACACTATTGAATTGCCTCTTAAGACCTCTATAATTGCATTTATTTTGGTACACATAGTGTCATTATCAGTTTTATTCTATGGCATGTCAGTCTGGGCATCAACAGAGGCCTCTTCCTTCTCAGGTTCAACCTGCTCCCCTTTTTCAATAGTATTTTCTTCATCCATCTGCATCACTTCTTTATGATCAATTCTTGCACTTTCCATTTCTTCAGCCAATGCTTTTCTCCTGAAATTGTACCTCCTTACTTGAGTAGGCTTCTTTTACTTCTTATTAATTTTTCTTTTAGTTTTTGCAGCTTCAACATCTTCTCTTTTCTTTTTTATAGCTGCTTTAAGTCGTATTTAATTAAAGTGGGACTCTTCTCTTTAATTAAGTCGTATTCTTCTTTTCCATTGGTGTACTCTCCACAAGCTCATCCTTGTTAATAACTTCTTTCGAGCATGAACCCTCATCCTTTTCTGCAGCTGAGTTATTATCACCTGCTAAATCCTTGTCCTTAGCAGTTGCTTTCTTATCACTAGCTGTTCTTTGCCTTAACAGTCTTCTAGGACTCAACATTGCGTCCTCCAACACTTTTGCAGGTGGCTCATAATTTTCAGACCTGATAGGTGAAGGTGACGTGATAGGTGAAGTAGACCTAATAGAAGAAGCTTGCAGGTTTATAGGTGACTCTAAAACCTGATCTAATATTGCCGACAAAAAATCCTTTGCTTGTGCAGGCACATCTATCAACTTTGTCTCTGCTGTCACATTCATGTCAAGTTCATGAAATAAATCTGGATGAATAGTGGAATCATATACCTTGCATTTCCCTTTATTCAACAAGGTTGCACAAGCTAGATGGTGCTTATGATCACAACATAGCACCAAAGACAACTTGTACCTGTCATGGAAAATTAGGCCACAAACACAGCAAGCACCAAAGTTGCATATTCCTGGTAATCTTCTCTTGACAGTGTTGATGCAAAATGGATTGCTGATCACATTCTTCAATTCTGTGAGATGATTAAGATTACCTCTTAGGCCTGATATCTTATCATCCTTATCCTTGATCTCAACTTCTAAGGTACTCTTCCTCATGGTACTTGCTTCTGCAGTTGGAGACTTGAAAAGCTTCTCGAGCCTGTTTTAGTATGTCTCCATCTGGAATGTATGCTCCAACTCTTTCATCAATTCACCTTCTCCATCTTCTACCTGCAGTTCAAGTATTGAGGTCTTCAAATCTTCAACTTTCTTCCTTCTCTCTTCAAGTTCGAGACTAAATTTCTCATTTGACTTAACCTCTGCAGCTAAGCTAACCTCAATTGCATGCAGCTTTGCTGCCATGGTTGTCTTCTCATTCTCAATCTCACTTATAGTTTTCTTGATCAACTCTATGTTATCGTTTAAAGCAAACTGATCCAATTTACAACTCTCTCTAAATGTACCTCTACTCGATTGTGCAACCTGGACTTCCTTCCCCCTTGGCCTGCAACTTCTGTATTTCATTACTTGTGCTTGAAAAGATGCCCAATTGATCTTGTGCTTTGCAGGGTTTGAAGTGGCAGAATCACAATTTTCCCATGCAAAAGCATAAGTTACCTGCTTTCTCACTTCATTGTTTACATACTTTCTGTTTGGTATAGTTTTTTCAACAATTTGTCTAGTTTTTCTCGGTGTCGAGATTGCACCAACTTTGATCTTGTTCTTTCGCCCTTTTTGCCAAATTGAAGGCCTTTGTGCATCTGTTAAATTTTCTTCTAACCATTTCACTTTCAAAGCAGGCTGTAATTCTTCATCATCCATGAATCTCAATAAAATCCTGCTCAGTCACGGCTTCGGCCATTGTCAAACAACCGGATCAGAGAATTATATGACGGAATTGCCCAATTGAAGTAGCAAAAGGTGAGGAAACAAAAGACTCAAAACAAGTAATCAAATTAGAGAAAGAAGAAAAGGGCGCGCGGGAAACGAGGCAACTGAGTTCATCCGTAATTAAATATGATTGCTCGAATTTTAGGTGCTTTAGGTGCTTGGTGCTCTCTCACATTTTGGGGTACCACTATCAAATTTACACCCTTGATAGCAAGATTGCAGCAAACACAGATTGGGAATAAATCAAGAGATTGTGAAAGCTCTTGCAAACAAAGGCATCTCACATCTTCTTCCTATTTAGGTATGAAGTAGACACACATGAATATACATGCTACTGCCATGCTTTTCCCTATCAACTTTTTATGGTTTTATATTTGCATTGTTTAATTGGTTTCATTTGAAGTGGAATGAGAAGCTTTAGTTTCTTGAGCAACATGTTGTTGCAATTTTAGTAATAATACATTTGTTGTGGCTTTGTCGTTCTCTTTTAAATTCTTCTGATTGATAGAGAGAGCTGTCTTCAAACCAGCAATGCAAAGAAAAGATCTTATTGGTTGTGCAAAAACTGGGACTGGAAAACGTTGGCATTTGGAATTCTTATCGTGGATCAAATTCTCCAAGTCCATAAACAAGAAAGGTAAAAGTTATTATTAGCTTTATACATAGTGTTGTTTTCCGTTGTATCAAGAACCCACATTTTCCTGCATGGCATTCTTACAAAAAGCTAACAAATGGACATTTTACTTTAGTTTTGGCACCTACTCGGTTGCTGGCTAAGGAGGTCGAAAAGGAGTGCATGACTGCTGCCCCTAGTCTTTCAACGATGTGTGTGTATATGGAGGTCTACCTATAATGTCTTAGCAAAGGCTGCTAACTCGTGGTGTTGACGTGTTTGTTAGTACTCCTGGCCATATAATTGATTTGATTGAAAGGATTAAATACGTAGTTTTGGATGTAGCTGACCAGTGCTTGCTATCGGGTGTGAAGACGATGTTGAAAAGATAATGGAGCAATTGTCACAACAGCGCCAAAACATGTTGTTTTCTGCAACTATGCCAACATGAGTTTAGAGGATCTCGAAAAAAATTTGAATCGGCCATTTATAATTGATCTGGTGAGTATTATATTTGTCATGCCCTCTAGCTATTCTCGTTTTGTGTAATCGCTGAACATTGTATTGGTAGGTTAGAGAATCGGATGAGAACTTGCAGAGGGCATCAAAATGTACAGAATGCTATCTACACATTCAGCAAAGCGTGCAACTTTGATTAATGTTATTTTGGTACTTGATCTTTTGCTGAAGTATTATTTCCAATAATTTTTATCATAATAAGGTTTCCTGTAAATGAATGCCTCTGACTTAAGTATTATGGAGGGTCATTATGCAATATTTTGTGGAGTTTTATTTAGCATTTTCTGAGCAATGAGGTGTCTTTTCCCTTAAACCAACTGTTGATACAATGCATATTTTACCTCAGGTCTATGTCCATGGCGGTAAAACAATTGTATTCTCTTAACTTTAGGAAAACAGCAGATAACTACAATGCAGATATATATATTGAATAGAGAAAACTGTGAGAACAAGCTTCTCACATAGCTTGATATATGCGGACTCTATATGAACAGACACGACTCTTTAATAGATTGCCACATCACATTGATGACGTGGCCTATATTGTTGAGGTGGAGGGTTGTCATATATTAATACCCTCCCTCAAGACTACCACCTCAGCTAACCAAAATCATCATGTCCAGGTTGATGTGTGAGCCATCTTTGGCTTCTTCGATATCTTCTTATTTTCTTCTGAGTATTGTTCTCCAAATTTGAAGTAGCAGCTTTTTGCTTCACATATGCTGGTTGAATTCTTCCAATGATACTTACAGCTTCCTCTAAAAATAAATTCTTGTTCTTGCCTTCTTGCTCTTCAAGAATTAGTTGGATCATTTCTTGATCATTAGCAAAATCATAACATAGCTGCCATAATTCTGATCTCTCCTCTCTCCAGCATGACGAATAAATCTCTTGCAATTTTACTTCTCTCCTTATTTCTAAATTGCTCATAATTCTATTATTTTGTTTTCCCTCCCTTGAGCAGTTAGAAATGAGATTCCACTTATTCATTTCATCTTCCTTCTCTTCAAGAGTTAGATTAGGAGCTGGATTTATAATCATAAAAATACCTTCATAAGAATCATCGTGAGCATTCTGGATCTGATGTCTACCAGCATGGTGCTTGGGCCCTCCCTTGATCTTGACATCTCCAACTAGATCGTGGCCATGAGTAGCAGTATTAGAAACATTTGCATTCCTATTAACATTCTCAACCATGCTCCCATCCCAAATTGTGGCTGTTTTCTCATCTCTGAATTCTCTCATCCTGTATAAGACAGAACAATTTAGGGCTTTTGCGATGCTCCAGGCTTGCACCTTTGATTTGGATTCACGAGGGTTTTCTGCAGCCTTTTCTTCATCTACAATCTTAATTTTGGCTCCTTCTGTATTATGGAGCAATGGCAACACCAGCAGCTGGCCCTGGGATATCTCCATCTGCACTGGGTTTGCTACTGCGGCATCTAAAATCCCAGAGTTATTCTTCCCTGTATCGTTTCTTAACATCCGTGGGTTTTCATGGACACAATCAGCAACTCCAACTGCCGCCTTGTCTTCATAAGATATTTGTATCTGGCCAAGGATCTCTGCAGAATTAGTTGCCCCTCCTCCTTTATTTAAGGGAATCCTATTTTTCATCATTACAGCAGCCCCAATTGAGAGCGCCCTATTCTTGGCCTCAAAGTTTCTGTGCCTTCCTTCTTCTCCATGAACGGCCCCTTCTTCTGCATGAACGGATAGATCTTCTTCAAAGCCAGATTGGGCTTCTTCTTCTTCTGCAACCTCTTCGACCATGTCTGTAGCATCTGCGGCATCTCCAACTGCAATGGCTCTCTTGCTTTCTTCCACAGCCTTTTGTAAGCCATCAACGATACTTCCAAAAGGTGCTCTGAAGTCTTGGCTATTCTGCATGGCCCCAGCCAAATTTATGGCATTCCCAGGCTTCTTGTCTTCTGAGACAATTTCAACGGCCTCACCAATGGCTTCAACGATGGCTACTTTAGGGTCTGCAACGAATGGGTCTTCAACAGCCAAAATGGCCTCTTCTGCAACGGCCTCATCTGCACCAAATGGGTCTGCAACGGTCTGAACCGCATCAATCTTCGCCATGCTTCTTTCTCCCAAATCGTCTTGGGTTGCCACAATTTGTTGGGCAGCATCCTTCTGGCTATCTCCTGTGGTATCTTCGCCGAATTTCTTCTTGGCAATCTGCCTAGGGTCTGCAACAAATTCTGGAGGCGTCCCTCCCTTGCTGTAAATACCTACTTCTTCTGCAGCCTCTATGACGGCATTTGCAGAATCTGCTTCAACGGCAACCAGATTTTGTGGGTCTTCCATCACAACCCCTTCCTTGACATAACTGCCCTTGGCATCGGGCCTGCCCTCTTCCGAAATACAAGAGGGAATAGAAAAACATGCAGTTATGCAATATTTAAGTTTTGCCTTGAATGCCATGAATTTCTTCAACACAGCATTCCGTTTCTTCTTCCTTGAAGTCTTCTCTTATGGAGGAGGCTTCCCCGTATCTTGATCACGCTTCGCCTCCATACCCAGGTCCCAAGATCAAGAGCCTACAGGCTCTGATACCATCTTAACTTTAGGAAAACAGCAGATAACTACAATGCAGATATATATATTGAATAGAGAAAACTGTGAGAACAAGCTTCTCACATAGCTTGATATATGCGGACTCTATATGAACAGACACGACTCTTTAATAGATTGCCACATCACATTGATGATGTGGCCTATATTGCTGAGGTGGAGGGTTGTCATATATTAACATATTCACTTAGACAAAAAGAGATGCCGAAGATGTTTCCTTGGCAATGAGCAAATCACTCGGGTGTGGAGCTCTGCATAAAGATATTAGTGCAGTTGTAGAGGAAGAAGACTTTGAACGCATTCTGTGAAGGAACATTTGCACTGCACCGGTCTAGCCGAACTGGCCGCGCTGGGAAGGAGGATGCAACTATACTCATGTATACTGATCAACAGGGACGAAATGTGAAAGTAATTGAGCGGGAGGTTGGCTGCGCTCGCTCTAATAGTGGTCCTCATGTGGAGAATGTGCTAAATGCTTCATCCTTATGAGCAGCTTTATTATTGCAAAAGGTTCATCCAAAATTGAAGGAAATTTTGCTCCTGTTGCTGGAAAGATATTGCAACAACAAGTTGTAGGTGCATTTGCAGCTGCAATTGCACACATGAGTGGATATAGCCAATCTCTTGCCTGCTGATGCCTTATCACACATGAAACAGTGAGTATTTATAGAGCAAGATCTCATGAATCCCATTTTATTTGTCTGTAATTTTGTTCCCAGCAATAGATTTTGAATTTTTTGCCTTGAGTGTTCTTGGCGCACTAAGTGACATCGATCAGCTTGCTACTGAGGCTTTTTTAATAAGAGCCCATCGACCATGGCTTCTCCTATCTCAATACCCAATTTCGGGTTTCTGGTGAGTTTGCCAATGATTTCTCTATCGTGTTCTTAACTCATCTATTTTCAAGTTTGAATTCATCTCTCACTACAAAGCATAACATGGGTTTTCGTATAATTAAGGTTACATATAGGAAGCTGAAGGTGTATAAGTAGAAAAGAATGCCAAACACATTTGAAAATTCATTTCCTCAAAATTCTGGGCATGAAGCTCATGCAAGGCATCTATTGTTCGTGCAGATGTATTGTCCTTTAAATGGAGATCAGATCATCTAGAGGCATTATCGAAATAACATCCATGTTATAACTGCATCACAAAACACTAATATTTACATAGGCTTTTCATTTGTCGTAGAAAAAATATTTGACTTACAACTTATTTAAGATCTAATCCATCATTTGAATCCCAAAAGTTATCTTTGTTTGAGGCAACTACGCAAGGTATGCAGTTATTAATGCAGCTCTAGTATAGCTGTTTGCATTTTGCTTTAAGCAGATCAGAGATAGGTTCTGTACGTACAAAATTAATTTTCTGGACGTATAAATTCCAAAAATATATATTTTTAGGTTAAAAACGTATTTCCGGCAAGGGTTTTGCTTATGCAAAAATTCAAAAAAAAAAAAAAAATTTAAACTTTTGGCATAAGCAAAATAGCTATTTTGCTTACGGGGACAAAAAAAATTCGATTTTTTTTGTCGTGTAAGAAACTCCCCTTTTTTTTTAAAATTTCGCGTAAGCGAAACCCAAATTTTTCTTACGCGAAAAAGATTTTGCGTAGGCGAAACGAGGTTTCGCTTACGCAAAAAGTTTCCGATGCTGGAATTTCTTTTTTGTCGTATTTTTGACGTATTATACTTCAAATTCGTGTCGTAACATTCGATTAATACATATTGAGTATAAAACGTATACAATATTGAACCTATCCCTGAAGCAGATGCTATGCGCAAATTGTTTTATATTTCTCCAATTACAGGTTCTAGAAGAATGCAAAAGGGCTTGTGTTTCAGTACGGCATGAATGCTATTGGTACTGCCACCACAATACCAGCATATTGCAGAAATGCTTAGAATAGTTGCTAGTAGCTCTAGAGATATGCCTTCATAACAACCATTTGATAACTCTAGATACTTATGAATAGTTGCTAGTAGCTCTAGATGCCTTCATAACAAACAACCATTTGATAAATCCATTGAATTTTGTGAAAAGGAACAACACGTCTGACCCTATGCTTATTGTGATGTTTTCAAGCCCAAATTATAGCAGTCTAGCACCTAATTTCAGAAGTATTGATATCTATTCATATTAATGTGATGAATCTAAAGCTTCATCCATGAACACGACTGCATGCAGGACTACCATTTTTTAATTTCAAAAATTAATTCTAAGTGTAACTTAACATATTACACCCTAACATCAAATATGAAATGGGAATAAGTGGTACATTAATTGAACCTTTGATTTTGCTCTACTCCACGTAACCTCTTGCAAAATAAAAGCTCATTTCTACACATATGTCTTACTTAGTATGCGGAAACAGGTTTGATATGAGAATTGTAAGACATTTGGAGATTCCAGGACTTCATTCCAAGATAGCAGGTGTTTCAACCTCCCAATCCAAAGGATGAATGCTTCCAATGAGCATCTTGGTCTTAAGGAGCAAGAATATGAGCAAAGGAAGCTGGCCCATTGAGACAGAATGACCTTGAGAATTCCTCTGTGATAGAATGCAAAATGCCAGAAACTCAAAGCCACAAAACATGACAATCATAACCTCTAATCGGTGAATTTTGAAGAAGATTCCATACTCAAGTTTTTCGTTCCTTACCTATCAAAAAAATTTGTAACCATGCAGGAATAGTCACACCGGCTCCAAACAATCCTCATTTATTTATGCAGGACATATGACTAACTCTATTTTTCCTAATCGGCAGGCTCTGGCAGTGGATCCAGCTGCAAATAGGAGGAAGCAAATTGTATCGAAATTCCTCCATGCTTTGTTGTGTTGACTTTTCTCTGGCATAAGCTTCCCTACCACATTTCTAAGCTAGACCCCTGCTTACTCCTTACTGAAACCAACGACCTCAGAGAGGAATCTCTGTAGATTGCGCCCAGTGCAGCGGTGGATTGGGCTATTGCGGCAGAGAAGTTATGGCTACAGAAAAGTTTGTTGAAGGAGTGTTCGTTTTGACGTTGGCCATGTTTTTTTACTGAAGTGGGTCCTAGGCTCAGGTAAGCCACTAGGCTCAAGCATTATCCCTATGCTCAAACATGCCACCTATAAGTGTCGTATGTATAAGAAAGCACAAAAGAATCAAACCTTAAAGGAGAGAATTATATATGTGTAGATGGTTTCCCAAACTATACCTAAATGTCTTATGCTTCCTATATAAATTAGTACCTATTTCTGTTCTCGCTTATTTTCTTCCTTGAAAATTACCACAACATGAACGTTTGTAGACTCATTCATTGCAAGCATTTATGGCAGACAATCATGTCACCTATATAATCAATTTTTTTGTTTTCACACATTTTCTCCCTTCAAAATTACTTGGACGAGACACGTATACATGCTTATTTATTAGGGAGGATTTCATGACGTTGACATCTCATTTATTACAGAGGATTTTGTGACATCGACCTTTAGGCATTAAATGAAGCCGATGGACTGATTTATTGCAGAAGATTTACACTTACCGCAACATGACACGTGTGTAGACTCATTCATTGTGGGCATTTATGGCAGACAATCATGACACCTATATAAAGCACAATTTCATTATAATGGGAAAATTTTTAGTAAACTGGAATTTTTTTATTATGGGGGTTGTATAGACCTTATGCAGGGGTTGTATACACGTGTACAGTACCCTGTATCATAGACCTTATGCAGGGGTTCTATACACGTGCAGTACCCGTGTATCATACATACATGAATATTTAGAGAACATAATAACACGGTATCATATACCAACTTCCAAACACAATAGAGACCAAAGTATGAACTATGTATGTCCCTAGTAACCTTCCCCCAGGTTCCTAACCCCTTCCCCTTCCCCTTTCCCTTCGCCTGCGAGGTCTAACCCACGCATCTGGGTTAGGAGTCAAGAGCTCACGCTCATCCCATGCTGATTCTTCCCACCATATGGGGTACCTAGTCATTAGAAAAAGTAATTCCACAGGATAATACTCACGGAAGAAGAGCGGACCCAACTCCACAAAACCGTTGTACTCATTGTAGTACACCCTAATAAGGCCATACATCTGTCCCTTAGAAATTTCATGAATGAACTCTGATATGTATGCATCCAGAGAGTGTGCTAAATATCCAGCACGAAGAAGAGGCCTCAATTGCTGTAGCATCTCGTCCAGATAAGGAGGGGGTTCAAGCATTCCCCTCATTGCAAGTCTCCTATAACATTCAGATGGATTAATTTCCATCAGTGGCTCATGACCACAATCAAATCGCTCCGAATGAAGTTGATCAACTCCATTGTAAGCTCCTTGGTGGACCGTGGGCGCAACCTCCACTCCAAGAAATGGTCCCATAGCTCATCCATTCCCAGCCGCATGCAGAATGCACGGGGCATGCTTGCGAGCCTTCCGAGTAGCCCGGGGAGGATTGGGTCCAATCATTTAAAAAGCAAGCAAGGATCACCGACGGAGCAAGGAACACGGAGAGCGAGCAAGTAGCAAGTTCAAGAGCAAGCAACAAGATCAAGTAGCAGGGAGCACGGGAATGAAGTAGCAAGGAACAAGGATCAAGATCAAGTAGCAAGATGCAATGAACAAGGAAGATCAAGTAGCAAGAAGATCAAGGAACAAGGAAGATCAAGGAGCAAGAAGCAAGGATCAAGATCAAGTAGCAAGGAACAAGATCAAGTAGCAAGATCAAGAGCAAGGAACAAGATCAAGTAGGAAGGAGCACGGGAATGAAGTAGCAAGGAACAAGGATCAAGATCAAGTAGCAGTAGCAAGATCAAGAGCAAGGAACAAGATCAAGTAGGAAGGAGCACGGGAATGAAGTAGGAAGGAACAAGGATGAAGATCAAGTAGCCAGAAGCAATGAACAAGGAAGATCAAGTAGCAAGAAGATCAAGGAACAAGGAAGATCAAGTAGCAAGAAGATCAAGGAACAAGGAATATGAAGGAGCAAGAAGCAAGGATGAAAAGTGAGAAGTGAAAACAAGGTAAAAGAATTTATAGCTACGAATCCAATAATGTTGAAGTATAATACCAATAATGTTGAAGTATAATACCAATAATGCTTGACGATAATACCAATAATGCTCAATGATAATACCAATAATGCTGAAGTATTATACCAATAATTCTATAACGACTATAAAAGCAGCTCCATTCGGTAAGTCATTCATCTCCCATCATGGCTTATAATATTTATGATGATCAGTTTGAGACCATTCTTTGCTCCATGAGCTACAATGATATTAATCGCTGCATACGTAAAGGTGTTAAGCTGGATCCTTACTTACAATCCAAAGCAGAAGGTCGTGAGTGTGATTGCCCCGGCCTTACTCGTGTTGTGATCCATCTTCTTTGGGTTCCCGAGCGCCATGCCTACGAGCTGAATCGCGATCACAATAGCGAGGATTGATGATGAGTGAATCATCGACTCTATAATGCCATCAATAATATGTGCATCTAAATTATATGTATGCCATCAATAATGTGTGCATCGATGTAATGATGTGTATTAAACACCTATTATAATAGATGTAAGGATGTTAGTATAAGCATAAATTAGGATGTATCGACAACGTATTAATTGTCCAAAATGCTTAAGTATTATAGCAAAAGAAATTACATACATGATTATCGAGAACATGATCGAGATTGAGAGCTTTTAGCTAATGCTATGTCCCCCACATGTCAACAATGTATTTTGGAATCTGAGCAGGTCTTGGTCTTTTTGCCATTTGCATCCCATGCATAATGTATGGCATCTAACTTCTCATACCTTGATGGATCGATGGATTGGGTCGCCAACGTTTAGTTAAGCAACTCAGATAGTCACGACCAACGGGCATCCACCATGATACATAAATGTGACCATAATTGGTAGACTCTGGATCTAGGATGGCATCTTCTTCTCAGAAAGCCCAACCACGTTGGAGTTTCATCGTCTCGAGTGTCGGACTAAAACAAACATACCTTTCGTAACATGTGCATGAGGATCGAACTCATCCATAGGCAACACCGGGCGCCCCATCTGGCCCACCATATGTAGGCAAAGGTCTTACAAGCACAAACCGGCTTCATCGACCTCTGGAGTAAATGCAGCTTTTTGTAGAGGTTCTTGCCTTGTGCGCAACCAAAAGTTATCATTTTGAGGTCGTCCCGAGATACATCTTCCAAACACAAAAGAATCTCGTTCGAAGAATCCATAGTTGCTTTGTACGTCGTTACAAACACACTATCTTCCTGATTTTTGCGAAGGAATTCCATAATGCTATGTACTTGCTGATCTTTATGTCGCCGGGCCGTGGAGATCTTTCAATGTCTTCCTTTGGAGGGATATTTTAGGCACCCCCGTTGGTAACGTTGGCTCACCATTTTCATCCTCCTTCCACATTCTTATTCCATTTTAAGAATCCACTCTTTATGGGTTGGCGCATCTTATATTGCATAATGGGCCATTTCCCATCCATTTTAAATCGGAATAGCAATGGCTCGGTATGGCTGTTAGGCGTTGGCCCTTATCGAGGATATATCCCTTGACAAAGCCTTTCCAATCGGAACTTCATCCACAAAATATGGAACAGGAGACTTTGCATTGCACTTGCTAAACAAGTAAAGCAACTCAGGCAAAGTTAGAGCATCCGATGAACTCATTAACGTCGAAAAGTTCCCAAACAATGCATCAATATCGTCATGAGTGTGCCCAACCATCATGAAGCCAACCTGAATCTCATCGAATACCTTAAGCCATGTCAAATAAGAGGTAGGAGAACACATATCTATTTTTATTTTGACCCGATGCATTATCCAACTGTAAGTAGAGATTTCGAGGAAGAGGATTGAAGCCTTCTAAGTTGGCACTAGAAGATGAAGGCATCTTCTCTTGTGTCTGCACTAGCTTATGTTGCAGTGGTCGAGTATCTTTTAGGGCTTGCATCAATTTGCAATCTGTAGTTCTCTTCCACACAAAATCACCACACTTGTCTTCTTAGGCAACTCAAGATAGTGTAGGATCCTAGAAAGTGATCCAACATGAAAGTTTGAGTCATCCTTCCAAAGATCAAGAGAGAAATGGCCATAAGCCCGTCCACCATGACCATGTGTCAATGCTCCTGTCAAGCTGCTCTTCAAGCGATCTCCTCTCCAAACAGACTTTGCGAGATGGTGACTTCTTGGTGTGAGTGTTTTGACCTGATCCATCTTATCATGTATTATGCGAGGGTGACTTTACGGCGAAACGATGTGATAATGCACGCCAATGCCAATATTGACTCCTCACAGAACGTTGTTCCAACATATGTGCCCGCCGTTGAATTGAAAGGTTGCGCCTCTCCCTTATATCTTTTGTTCTTTCCAATTTACGCTTGATGACTACACATATGTTACACTTGGAGAATCTTTGTATTTTTGCTATCTTGACGCCCGAAACTCTTTCTTCCAAATATTGTAAAAAGAGGGCAAGGTTACACTCTTTCCTGTCAATTCTTCCACCACGCCCACCTCCTTATGTATGCTCTTCTTATTAAGGATGGAAGGAAGTTTGCGAACATTCTCCCTTATATCATCCTTTCCTTTTTTGCTTCTATGTGGAATGCTCTCTGCATTCTCACTAATGAAGGTATCAAGCACACTTTCTGTAGCTAGTGTCACAGATCTAGGCTTCTTAGAGCACAGATTACCATGCTCGCCGTTTTCCACCTAACTTTCGAACCTCTTCCTCCAACTATAAAACGTGGGCCGAGCAACTCCTAAAAGCCACGCGCCATGCGCATTGACAAAGACTCCACTCCACAGACCACTACTTTCGCCTCCCTCCGACTGCCCTGTATAAGTTACACTCAACACATCAAAAACAAGCGTAATCCTGGCACTGCTTGATTGAGAATAAAATTCTTTTCTTAAGGCACATACTTGCTGTCGGCTCAGTTTTTTGACACATTCGTCCTTGCAGCATGTTGATTTTAGATCACTCTTAATTGCCTTGGAAGCGCACATCCTCTCCTCCTTGCCATCCCCCTTTGGTTCCCTCCCCGACCCTCTTCACATATGTATATTTCCTTTTCCTCTTGAATTGCTTCTCAACATCAGCTTCCAAGCACTCAACTTCTAAATCATCATGTTCGAGAGCGGCAAGAGCTTGTAAATGTTGTGAAACCTGTCCTACCATCATGAAGCAAAACAAAGATGGGTCTCCTGTGTTACTAGATCATTAGCTATAGGCCTCTCAGCACAAGCATGACATGACCTGATATTTTGGTTTCCCGTTGGATCTATTATGTTACCCACTGAAAGCCCGACCTTTGATACACCCAAGAACTCATCGTCTATAGCATCCTGAGGATCACTAAAGACTATATTCGCCTCCGAATATTTAGATCCGTCTCGAGGAGTGAAGAATGTAGCATGGCAAACCTAGTAGATCTGTTTCGGGTAGTAGACTGTCTCATCTTCGGGCTTAAACAACACGAGACCAAGGCGGGCAGCTAGATTCTCATGACCTCCAATCTCCTCTACTATCTCGTCTTCTTCATTTGTTCTTTGTGTTGCTTGGTTCACCACGGTGAGCGAGTGAAAACGATGTCCGTGAGACTCTTGGCGGATGGACTACTAGATGAATCCTCTTGTGAAGAGGGCAAATTGAGGGATCTCAAGACGTATCTTCACTTGAGGGCCACTCATTTGGTTTTACATCCCTCTTAGGCCACTTGAATGAATGTGCCTCTTTGCTTCACCAATGTTATCGCCCCCCAGGGGGGACCGAAGCTCTGTCGATGGGATCACGGACTCCGTGACCTCAATTGCTACATTTGAAGGATCTATTTCCTTCCCATGAAGAGTGGTTCTATTCAAAATATGTCCCCGGGCAACAATTGTCCCTCCAGAGCGAATAGGTTGTGCAGGGGAAAATTAAACCCGTTTCAATCAAGCAAAAGCGACACTTTTGAGAACATATGAAATAGAGGAAAATAAGCAAAAAAATAAAGCGAAAATGGCTATTTAGTACAAATGTATAAATTTTGGTCCAAATTTGGAGCTAAATGAAAGATGGCGCCATTTGGTGTAACGGTGAACACTTGGATCAAATGGCAAGCATGGCCATTTTAGTCGAAATGGTGTTTGGATCAAATGAAATTCATGGCGCCATTTGATCCAAATTCACACCTATGGCACATTCATAGGTGTGAATTTGGATCAAATGGCTTATGGCCATTTGATCCAAACACCATTTCGACAAAATGGCTTTATGGCCATTTGATCCAACACCATTTCCACCAAATGGCTTAACTCCATCACAAAATCTACACGAGGTGCCTATGTTATGCATTCTTGCTCCCATTGTTGTATATGTGTCAATAAGAGCAGGCATGCATAACATGGGCACCCCATGCCAACTTTGCAATTGAAACCAAGGTTCTGTGTCCTAGCAGCATTAATGTCAGCATTTGAACACTCTATACACATGGCGACAATAGAAACGTAATTTATACCGTAAACAAAGGGACTTACTTGATATTAGATAGATCCATAGTGGTATGTCCTGGAGCAAAGTAGATAGAACAGAAAATGAAGCTGATCCCAAAGAGATATATTGGCAGAAGAATGCGCCAAGAAGAGCGCCAAGAAGAAAGCGCCAAGAAAGATTCGAGAAGAAGGAGGATTCGCCAAGAAGAAAGCGCCAAGAATCACCTGGGATTTCTGTGAGCGCGAAGAAGAAAGCGCCTGACAGCACGCATGCGCCTTGCAAAGTTTCTGCCTAGGCTGGAGAAAAAGAAGCGCCTTTTATGCGAGCGGTACCGAGACGAAACAGCGGATTCGAAGCTGAACCGCGGCACGAAAAACGCCTCAAGGCGTCGGGCATGGTCGCATTAAGTGGGAGCACGGCGAAAGAGGGAGCTTTAAAGGCAAAGTACAATTTTCAAAAACGGACGATTCAAATTTGGATGTGTGGCGTATCAAATTTCAATATACTGGTAGGGAATTTTGACTTTTTATGTTAATTACTTGGTAGGCGGGAATTTTGAATTTTATGTTCAAATTTGGGCTAGGCGGGCGTTTAAAGGGAAATATTTGAATTTCAAAATTCGAATTGTGGCGGGCATGGGCGCCTGGACCGCCACGGGCATGGGCGGGAGTGGGTGGTCAAGGGCATGGGCGGCTAGACCGCGCGACGAACGCGGGCGGGCTGGACCGCGGCAGACGCGAGGCGGGCGTGGCGGGCTGGCGAGGGCATGGGCGCTGGACCGCCACCGGGCATGGGCGCTGGGCCGCCGATGGGCCCTAGTTGGCCACTGTTTTTTCTTCAAGCTTCTCATTACAGCTTCATTCGTTTTCGATTCCAGCTCCCAAATCGACCTTAGCCGCCCGGCGCCCGGCGCCCTAAGCGCCCGGCGCCTAAGCGCTTCAAATAAAGCAACCCTTTTTCATCCTTTTTTTCAGTGATTTCTGGCGCCATTTCCCCGCAGTTCAGCGCCTCAACACATCTAGATACACACCGGTTTTCGGACCAAATTCAAAGGCCCGAAATGGAAATGGACAATGCGGAGCTCAACAAAATGTGGAGACGAAGCTAAAAAGCTTACCTCAAAGGGGCAGGTATGTCGTCTACTTGCATTGTTTGTTTGGGCTAAATGGCCACACCGCTATTTAGATGCCCAGGTAACCACTTTAGGGTCTTATAGTTGACAAATGGCGCCATGGCCATTTGGATGTTTGAGTGCACTTTAGGAGTCTTAGCTTACTTTAGGATGCCCGGTAGCTTACCATAGGGTCTTGTTCTTTGGCAAATGGCGCCATGGCGCCATTTGATGTGTATTAGCATACATTTGGGACTTGTTGTTGGCAAATGGCGCCATGGCGCCATTTGATGTGTATTAGCTTACCATAGGGCCTTGTTGTTGGCAAATGGCGCCATGGCGCCATTTGATGTCTATTAGCATACATTGGGAACTTGTTGTTGGCAAATGGCGCCATGGCGCCATTTTTATCTGCGTCTAGTCCTTTAACACTAATGGAGTCATTCGCATATGTATTCTCCTATAAATCGCAGGTGCCTCGACCCAGTCAGAGCCACTCTCCTTCCAACCATCTTCCGCGAATATTTGGAAGGGGAGGGGCTCGGGTCGAGGCACCTGCTACCAAATGCAGGGAAATGCATTCGAACTGCTTCCATTTGCTTATGCACTGAACTCGGATGCAAATGGAAAATACGGCGCCATTTGCCTAGTCATCTGGTCTGTCTGCTTGTTCTGTTGTGGTATCTCCTACGAATCGCAGGTGCCTCCACCCAGTCCGATCCACTCTCCTTCGAACCATCTTCCTCGAATATTGCGAAGGGGAGTGGTTTGGACTGGGTGGAGGCCTCTTCGACCAAACGCAGGGATAGGCATACGATCAGCCTCCGTGCTTATGCACTGGACTGATACAAATGGCGCCACGGCGCCATTTGCCAACCACAACCTATTGTCTGCCTGCTTGTTCAAACCATTTACTGATGCCTCTTTGTTGCTGATGCCTCTTTGTTGCAGCTATCTTACGTGCGGAAACACAATTTCAATCCGACCAGACTATGATGCTGATAGACAGGTACTGGTGCATGGAAGTAATGCGGGTGAGCCCCTCTACTGCTACAGGCTCTAAAGGAGACTGCAGAAGAGAGCTCTGCCTCCTTATAAGGGAGACAGACACAGAAACAGCCGGCATTTACCAGCCAGGTATCTTGGTCCAAATGAAGTTGGTTGCCAAGAGCGGTCGCGAGGATTGGATCCGGGTGGTCTGTGAAGATACTTTGAAGCAGAGAATAATTGTGTACTATGTGGACTGGAAGTTTTATGATCCCACTTTGATGTCTGCTAGCATTGCAAATGTAGCTGGTTCGGCGAAGAAGCAAAATGGTACCGCCGTCCGTTACAACGACTTTGAAGAAGAAGCTGACATCAAAGGTCCACAAGAAATCTTGAGGGGCTTTATGATTCTTCGCAATCGGATGAACGAGTCGAAAAACTCGCCTTCATTCGTTGTCAAGGCAATAGCCCAGCAGAAACTACCCGCCATTGTGGACACGGCCTGGCTAAAAACAGTGAGCAAGAAGAAGACAAGACAACCTAGGGATACACTGCGGTAGACAAAGACTCCTCATCTTCTCCTGAGGATGTCCAGGAACCGGAGGAAGGAAAGGCGGCGGGCAAGAGGAAAGTTAAGAGAAAGGATCACAAAGATCCAGATATGGAAAAGAAGGAAAAGAAACAATCTAAAGAAAAGGAAGAGAAGGAAAAGGAAGAGAAGGAAAAGAAAGAGAAGGAAAAGAAAGAGAAGGAAGATAAAGAAAAGAGGGAAAAGAAGGAAAAGAAAAGGGCAAGGAAAGAAAAGGATAGGGAAGGCAAGGGGCAGAAGGAAGGAAAGGCGACACAGGAAACGGAGGGAAAGGAAGTGGAGACAGAGGAAACGGATGGGAAAAAGAAGAAGCACAGGCCGGAGAGCCTTGAGAAGGAGAGGACACCAAAAAAACAAAGGAGAGCGCCTCGGACTCCAAGTCCTGCTGGAAGTCCTAGAAGTGGTGGTGAACCTCCGAGCCCAAGGCATAGTGAGGATCCTGGCGGACACACCGGCCAAAAGGTCCCCATTAAGAAGCTAGAGCCAAAGAAGCTCACATTAAGAATAGCTCGGCACTTGCTAGAGGTGCACCGCAAATCTTGGTGGAAAGGTCGAGAAAGAGGAAAAAGACGGCCGAGAATATACTTGCAAAAATTTACACGATCACCCATCATCTGTTTCCTCTCGGTGTCACATTCATTAAAAAATAGACGTGTTCAAATTATATCAAGGACCAGCAAATCTGACATCTAGACCAAGGAATATGGAGCACGTCAAAACTTTGGTGGAGTCCTTTCAGAGAGACCCACATCCAGTCTTCACTCCCGCTGATGTGATTCCATTCAATCCCCTCACAAATAAAAGCGGTCCCTTGGAAAACCGAGGATGACCTCATGGGGATGCACTATTATATAGTGAATGGTAATCATTCATTATGGCTGCTCAACTTGTATGTAGAAGACTTCGGCACACCAAAGTCCCAAGAGCAAATGTCAAAGATTTATCTTCAATGGAATTGCCGAGTGTTATCCGCACGATCAATCGAACGAGGGAATGCTGCAGCTCGGTTGTGAAGTCAATGATATCACCTGCGAAGACTATTTTCAAAGAGCCATTCATTGATAACATAACCCACTGCGGCAGCAATATGCTCTATCGCGGGAAGCCTGATCCATCGGGCCGGCGGGCAATCTCGCTCGAGAACCATACAAGGTACATGTTTTAATTTTTTACGCAAGATTATGAAATGGCGCCGTGGGCCATTTGTTCACTAAATGGCGCCACGGCGCCATTTCCTCACCAAATGGCGCCCGCGGCGCCATTTCCTCACCAAATAAACCCCGCGGCCATTTGCTCGATAAATGTTCAAGTCTAACTTCTTGTTGTTTCCAGCGTTATCGGCTCGGCTGAAGTTACCATGCGTGGTAAGCATCCTAAAGATTTCAACCCGGTGGGTCTTCATGCGGAGGATATTTTTCGATTATTAAGTGTCCCTATGGAACTTGTGGAAATCTTGCAAGCTAAAAGACAACAAGGGACAAACTATTACACATGGCGGGCAAAAGAATCGACTACTTGGTCGGACCTACGAGGTGCATGAGGGGTATGGACTACGAAGGCCGCCGGGTTACGTTCCGAGGGAAGTCTTTGGATGGGAAGACCTTCGTCAAGGTCACTAGTGATTATACAGGTAAGCAATTCTTCAAGGCAAGGGCAAAGACACTAAGATCCATATCTTTCTTGAAGAAGGAGATTTTTGCATACGTGAAGGATAATTTTCCGAGGAAGTTCAAGTCCTTCACTGATCTCAGTACTGCAGTGCCGGGCTTCGAGGATACCGACCTGATTTCCATGGCCACCTTGCATAGTAAGTGGGTTGAAACCGGAGTGGGCAAGGAAGGCATTTTCGGTAACGTGCCACCTGCCTTGGCAAGATTCATACGCAATGCTGTCTTGAAGAGAGAGGATACTGAAGACTTCCGTTGCGAAGTTGAACTAACAGACAGCAAGGGACAAGTTGTTTGCACTCCTGTACCAGTATCCTTGATTGCCCTGGACACTAGAGGCATATTTCCAATGTGGGACAAAACCACACTAACAAATTTCTTTAATACAGCTGTAAAGAACACCACAGCTGATTCTTTTTGGATAGTAGTCTTTGCAAGGCCGGAGCACAACTTTTTGATTTCATCTGTATTGGATGATCTGGATTCCAGATCCAGAGTTTATATTGGCATGTATGAGGACGAATACAAGAATCCGCCTCCCCCAGGAGTTCAGGAGGCCCATTCACTAGTGTATGCCACAAAGATTCAGGCCACTGAAGGTCCTCCTGTCGAAGTTATTGACCTCAAGTTCCCCTTCAACGATCATCCTCAAGAACTGCCACCAGTTCCTGTGCCTAACGAAGAAGACGAAGACGGGGAGACCGAGGCTATGGCCGGGAAGCTCTGCAACAGCAGATTCAGGTACAGCTGGCAAGGCTTGCCAGGGGACATAATTATGAGAAACCAGCTGGGTCCTGCTACATGCTCGTACCTCGTGCAGAAAATGGTACCGCCAGGAACAGGGGTGTTTGATTACTTCTCCTGTGGTTCTTTTGGCAGAGCTTCATTGCTGAATAAGAGATTTTGCATTGTATTCGAAAGTGACCCGCTTAAGCATGAGTGCCTAAAGGGGATTCTAGATAGGCTTGACCGCCTACTGAATCCTACCATCGCAGCTGTTCCTGTGACAGAGAGACCACCTGCTGTAGTTGAAGAAGCTGTAGATCCACCAAATCCAGAGATGCCCGAAGCTCCACCCGATGTGGACTATGATGTGATCAAGAATACACAATTCAATATGGACATTCTTGATGATCCCAATTTCACTGCCACAGCGTTCGAGAGCTTTCTGGGAGATCCTATGGTTGCTTCTTCTAGCCATGGCCCTGGCCATACGGAACCTGATCCTATTGTGGAGCCTGTTCCTGATGAGGAACCCTGAATTTTGTATGAAAATAATGTAAATTGTACACTAATACTCTTGTATACAGGCTGCCTCTTCCGAGTCCTTGCCTGTTTTGGCAAATTTTTTAATATGCAAATCTATGAATTCGGAATTTTTTACTATTTTTGTGATGTTATGTTTCTCCAGCTTCATTTTATGCAATGCTGGAATTTTTAATGGCGCCAAAAAATGGCACTTTAGATGCATATTTTTTTTAAATGGCGCCATAATTGCTCAAAAAATTGGCATAAATTTGACTAAAAAGGATTTTCGTTCCTAATTGGAATCACGAAATTTCTCATTTTAATGAAATTGTGCTTTATAATCATTTTTTTTTTGTTCTCACACATTTTCTCCCTTCAAAATTACTTGGACGAGACACGTATACATGCTTATTTATTAGGAACAATTTCGTGGTGTTGACATCTCATTTATTATAGAGGATATTGTGATGTCGACCTTTAGGCATTAAATGAAGCTGATGGTCTGATTTATTGAGAAAATTTACACGCCATGCCATTGCCAGGATTTGAAAGCCCTGTTTCCTTTACGGTTTCTCTTCTTCGGAGTGATTTCGCAAGATCTCAAATGTTCTACCTAATTCAAGCAAAATATTGTCTTTCAGAGTTGACAGCGGTATTTTGAAGTGGATTCAACTTGGATTTAGCAAAAATTTAGTTAGATATATCTTTGATCAAAACAGAACTGCCGTGCCTGTAAATTGTTTCGTGCAAATCTAAGCTTATTGAAGCATTTCAAGATTATCATTCAGGCGGATCTGGCTGCATTTGGCGGCTTGGTGACGCACTGGAGTTCGCTTTGTCAGCTGATGACACACTCGCGATTCACTGCATCAAACACCTTCCGGCTAGAAGAGTCAGAGCAAGAAAAAGAAGCAACCTGTGATACAATTTGACACACTGTAACTGCTTCGTACACCAGCATAGGCATGAGCAATGCAATTACGAAATTTTAGTCACCTTGAAATTATAAGGTAAATCACCTTGATTTTTCAAGGTGAAATTTCAAGGTAATTGTATGTTCATTTCATGTCTAAATTTCAACAGTTTAAATTTCATCCACAGTTTAAATTTCAACTCAAGATTTAAAGCTTCCAATTTCATATGATTACAAAAGTCAAACTTTGATATCACTGATCCAGAAAGTTTCAAATACTGATCAGAGTTCTATATTAGAGTTTCAAATCACAGTTTCATAACTGATCCAGTGATCAAAGTTCCAGTGATACAGAGTTGCATCAGAAAATTACGAGCAACTGCATCCGCATCTACATGCATCTACCAGTATATCAAGCCCACTATACTTTTTTTTTCTAATCCATTGGGCCAACTTAGAGAGTGAAACATCATTAGTGACATCAAGCACATGGAAATCCACTTCCAGCATTAGTTTTTTAATGCATATTTTGCAGCTAAACCTCTTTCCTGATTACGGGCAGTCAAAATCACAAAAGGCCATGCTCTGCAAGCTGCTTCACAACTTCAGACTCAATGCCCTTGTTTGCTGATGTCACTAGTGCAATAGCCTCCCTCGACCATCTACAAGAAACAATAAACTAAATATCAGAATGCGAAGAAACAATAAACTAAATATCAGAATGCCAAGAAACAGTAAACTAAATATCAGAATGCCAAGAACTACCGAACAAACAAACAAAGATGGAAGGCCCGCATGCAAATGAGAAAATGAAGTCAGACCAACATAATGAAGAACTAAAATTGTCCGACAAAGAATAGAGAAAAAACATAATAAGGTAGCCTTCATGGGAAGATCTCAGCAAGATTTAAGATTATTATCGTATATAGATGGCTCTTTCGTGAATAAAATCACTAAGAAAGACATCTTTGTAGCCATTTTTCTTATATATCCTTGGATCCAAATGTCAAAATCGGCTCCTTCTTTGATAATAAAGAAGATCTGCAAGAAAAAAATAGTAAGAACAGAAAAATCACAAAATGAAAACACAAAAAAGAAGTTTCTTACATAAATGATGGTGCATAACAACAGCTAATTGTCCAGACTCGCCATAACATCCAAAATCCTTCAAAAGTCGCCAAACACACGCCAAGAACCCTAAAGTCGGTAAAAACTTTCCAAATGCTCAAAAACCTCCACAAAAATTATGGCGATGGCAAGCGCTTAGTTTCCACAAGTGAAATCTACACCCTACGGCCCTAATCTACGAAAAATCGCAGAAATCGGCCCGCAAGAATTCTGGTGCAAAGGATCCTCCGGGAAAAAAGGAAAAAAAAATTCAAGGTAACTAAAATTTCGTCGGAGAATTTTTTCCAGCCGAAAATTTCGGCGAGAAATTTTCAGCTGGAAAAAATTACTCATTCCTTTAACTTTCACATGTCTAGAATTGGCATTGTTTCAACTTAACAAAAATGTTCGCGACGGCCGCCGCAATAAATTTCTTGTAATAATAATTTAGTATCACACCCAATTATTAAGCCCCATGGGGTTATCCACAAATCCCAAGGGTTAAGGCACGTGGTTACCACTAGTGTCAACAAGTAGAACTAGAGACATATGCGATCATTAAATATTTTACGGCATCTCCATAGGGGAGGGTGCCCATGAAGCGCCCACTTAAGTAAACAAATGTTATTATGATGGACTAATTTTCCGTTAGCTCCTCCTTTTAACATACCATAATGAAGATTGGATCTTTAGCTTTCAATCGATCCCACATATCAGAGTTTTTGAGAAATTTGGAGTTCGCTACGAAGGTTTTAAATCAGGAGGCTAATTTAACCTTAACAGACTACATGTGCCCTTCAATGGACCATTAAGTGCCCTTCAATGGACCACCAAGTACCCTTCAATGTACAACTTAGGACCATCAGTGGACCACGTGGGACCTTTAATAGCCAAACATCTTACTTGCGAGGTAACAATTATAATACATCAATTTTTTTTTATAGATGTCATTATTCTAGAGGCCTGGCATGGCCCTAAATCGCCACCATAACTGTATGGAGTTTGACCTTCATGGTCTAACAACAATCTGTAAACCATCCAGACAGCACATCTTGTTCCAAAACCAAAACATGACCGAAATGTTTATGAATGTCAGAAATAATCTACAAAAATATTGGCACGAAGATGTGACTCTTTTACTTCTCAAACAACAAATGAGGAACAATGTATTTCAATATTTTTACAGTAAAATCTTATTCAGAATAGATACATAAATCAATATACATCAAAAAATAATTTGAATGCTTGCTTGAACTGGGCTGAACTTAATATATCAGTGAAACATCAAAATTTCAAATGTGTCAAGTTTAGAAACACAACAACCACTGAAGCAAACTTTGTGAACCAACCTCAGAAGCAGACTTTATAACGATGAATGTTCTCTTCAACACATTCAATGATATACTGTCTTCTACCCTGTTCAGTGATTTACTGTCTTTGGGATGTTTGAAAATGTAAACTTGTCTGCATTCAGGCCCTCTAATTTCATTCTAACTATATACATGCTCTCATGCTGCCAGAATTTCCCATGTAAGCTTAGGGTCTCCAACACCAAATCAGTAGAATTTTCAAAACCCTATCTATCTTAAACAGGCCAGCCAGCTTCTACAAGGTGTCACATAATGACTTCTTGTCCCACCATTGCCACAGCGCAAAGAGCTAATTCAGAAATTGACCACTAAATTTTTTTCTAACAAGTTGATTGCATTCAATGCAGTATGAGAAGAAGTCTGTCTAATATGAGAGAAGAATTTTAACATGTTCTCTGGATGAAGGAAATCTGCAGATACGACATACATGATTACAAATTTGTGCTGGATTGGCTAATAATATCTGTATTATTTAAATAATCAACTGAAACTGCACCTGTGCTACTTCTACTTCCCTGTCTCCTAAGCTCTTCCATGCAGGGTCTATGTTCGTCTTGTTTTTTTGCCTCAGGGCTCAAAGGAGAAGAATCTAATTCTGTATTCCCTGGACACTGCAGGCCATCACTCAATGAGTTAGCATCACAATTTCTGCCATTTTATAAGTAGAATAGAATTGGACGTAACTTAGCTCATCACCATATTCATCAACTCAAAATTCACCTGCGTTATTTCTGCTTCTCTATTTAGCAAGGTTTATGATGTTGGTACAGGCATAGTCTGTGTTCTACATGGTTCTTTGTCCTTGAAGGACAAAACACAAGCATTTGACAAGTTATTTGTGTGTCAAATTTGCTCAATATGCTCATTGCAATATCTTCATTGTACTTGTATTTGGCCACTAAGATGTAATCAGATTATGTTAGAAACCATTTGCAATACCAGCAAATTTGATTATGGTTCTTTGTGTTTTCTATCAAAAAGACCAGCGTCTCTACTTGTATATACAGTTTGCTCCAATGCCATGTCTTCGTCCTCACTGCATGAAGATGCATCCCACACTGATATCTGCTTGATCTCAAAGTTAGCAAAATTCCTTGAGCAATCTAGTTGGGCAAGCTACCTACAAAGATTTTCTTTTCGATATATGAATGTATGTACTACTCGAAGAAAGAGGCACCCAAAAGTATGCAGGCATCTGAGATGAAAAGAATGACAACGTAAATGCTATGGCTCAATTTATTGCAGATAACACAAGGGGACAACTAACAAGCTTGCACTTCCAAGTTGCTCATCAGTCATAACAAATGGGGTATTTTTGAGCCTTAACCAAGCAGGATGTTGAATGAGCAAGTGGACAAATGTGGGCCATCATAAATAATCACATTGGGCCTCAGTGGTTTTGGTATTTGGTCCATTAGCTTCTATTCAAAAAACTCTAGCTGCCTTTAATAAACAACAGATAAATCCCATAACACAATGCATGGGGTGAATCAGTTCATATTTCAAATCATACATCTAAATCCCATTACTTCAAAGAGTATAAATAAAAATGATGATTTTGATGCGCTTTTTCTTTCTATTGACAGAATTTGATGCTGTGGTAGTGTCCAGCTACCAACAAATCAGTGCCAAGTTAGAAAAAACGTGTAAGTGATAAACCCTGGCTCAAGCTTTCATGACTGCAGAATTGAAAACACAGAGAAAAGCCTAAATTATCTGTTTTCTCAAGCTGAAGCAGCTCAAATTGCTAAGGAAAAAGCAAAGGAAGAAGGTCACAATACTTGTTTTGGATGACTAAGCTGAGCAGCCCTCGATGAAGCCGCCTCCTCATCTAGAGCATCTAGTCCAAGAATGGTAATCCAACGGAGGAGGGTCACCCTCCCCGACCATAAAATTTTATGTTACCCCCATTAAACAAAATTGTTCAATGCATGTCACTTTTAGGTTTTTAGGCTGAAAATGCATGTCCAATGCATGTCCGTTCGGAGAAGTGAATTGGGGTCAAATGCATGTCCAATGCATGTCAGTAGCAGGAATATAAATTTCTGCCATTAATAATCCTCAGCAACCATCCTGGATAGACTCTGTTGTTCTTCATGGATCTACCGCTCAAAGAGATTCCTGGCAGCTATGGCCTTCCCTTACTCGGCCCCGCCACGGATCGCCTTGAATTCAATGGACCTGGCGGACAGGATGCATATGTTAAGAGGCGAGTAGAAACATATAACAGTACAGTTTTCCGCGCGCATATGCCCCCTGGCCCTCCTGGATTTCCAGATTCCCGTGCTATTTTCGTTGCCGATCAAAACAGCTTCCAGGTTCTCTTCGATCTTGAGCAGGTTGAGAAGAAGGATGTTTTCACTGGTAGTTACATGCCTAGTACTGATTACACTGGGGGATTCAGGATTCTGTCTTATTTGGATCCTATTGAGGACAAAGACAAGCATTCTCAGTTGAAGAAGTTCTGCTTCAGGATCTTGAGCATTAACGCGTCAAAATGGCTTCCTTATTTCGAGAATTCGATCAAGGAGGTCTTTCCCGAGTGGGAAAAGGACATGCAGAGTGATGGAAAAGCTAGTTTCTCGGCAGGTGAGTTAAGTTGTAAATTGAGGCCAAACCAATTTATGGACAAGTTGTAAGTAACTTATGTTGCAGGTTTCACATTTGATTGCTTAACACGAGTGGTGCTGAACAATGCGAGGATGAAGGATGGATCCGCAACGGTGAAGCTATGGATAGTTCCCCAGATTGCACCCCTTGGAAGTGCCCTCATCTTTGCTCCAATTCCCTTCATTCTGGTGCAACGAGAATACAATAAACTAATCGAGTTTTTCAGAAGCAACGGCGCCGAGGTCCTGGATATGGCAGAGAATGAGCTTGGAATAGATCGAGCAGAGGCTCTGCACAACTTGATATTTTTTCTCTGCTTCAACACATTCGGAGGCATGGACATTTTGTTTCCATCACTGCTCAAATACATCGGGGATGCCGGAGAAGATCTGCACAAGAAACTGAGGGAAGAGATCAGGGCTGCAGTGAAGGAAACTGGAGGTAAGCTAACCATGGAAGCTCTCGAGAATGCCCCGCTCTTAAAATCAACAGTTTACGAGGTTTTGAGGATCGATCCGCCTGTTAAGAATCAGTGTGCAAGAGCTCGCAAGGATATCATCATCAGCTCTCACACTGCATCCTTCAAGGTTAAAAAAGGAGAATTGATTGTTGGGTATCAGCCATTTGCTACCCGAGATCCGGTGGTTTTTACCAAGCCTGACGAATTCATTCCAGACAGATTTATGGGGCCCGAGGGGGAAAAGCTGCTTAAATATGTGCTTTGGTCCAACGGACCTGAGACTGTATCCCCATCAACTGAAAATAAACAATGTGGTGGCAAACATTTACCTCCATTGTTTGGGAGGCTTTTTATCGCGCACATGTTTTTGCGATACGATTCCTTTGCCGTGGAGGCATATGTTTTGGGCCCTGTATACGCTTTCACCAAGTTCACCAAGCTAGTAAAGGCAACAAGTTTAACTAGTTGCCTTTAAACTAAAGGAATTTTAATTAGTTGCTTAAGTTAAGTATGAAGGGTGATCCAAGTAAGTTATGAATGGTGATTCCAATAGATATCGTATTTTCTATTCAATGCTATATTTGTCCTTTAATGTTTTGTATTAGTATTCTTCTAATTTTAACATTCAATTTTTTACTATATGATTAGAAATTGGTGCCTGGCATAAGAACGGACTATTATCTACTAGTAACAGTGCCCAGCATTGTTGGGCATTAGTTGGGGACTTGTAATAGTTGGGGACTTGTAACATTAGTTGGGGACTTGTAATAGTTGGGGACTTGTAAATGATACCAGACAGTGTTCATGTTTGTATTGATATCTATTTCTACAAATACACATGGCAAAGCTAGAGTATATGTTGATATTTGGGGTTCTTGGCATCACCTTGCAGCAGCAGTCCATGACTGCCGGATGCCACAAGGCTGCCACAAATGCTCATGGATCAACAAAAGAAGGTGGGAAGAAACTCCAAGAACAAGAACAAAGCAAAGAATGAACAAAACTGAATCATATTGATGCTCTAAAAGGAGGTGCTCCAAAACGTGAGCAGAAACCTAAACAATGAGAGGAAATGCTCTCTCTAAATAGTAGAGCAAAACCCTAACCCTAACTGACATCTCACCTACCACAAATCTAGGCTAAATCTGGGCCATAGATTGTGGGGTCCAATATGACAAATACATGTGGCATATGCCACCTACTACATATGTGGGCTAAATCTGGGCCCTAGATCAAGTGGTCCAATGTGATAAATACATGTGGCCTATGCCACTCATACATATGTGTAGCCCAAAGGGCTAACACTCCCCCCACCACACCAAACTATGTAGAACCTTTATAACATCAGGTTAAACATTTATAACAGTGGCCAAAGTGAGGGGAAATAATGATAATGTCGCCGAAAATTCTTGACCCAAAAATGCAAATGTCGATGAAGTACAGAAATCATGAGAGGTTGAGAAGGCTGTCACCACTTCTCTTGAGCTTGCCATAAGCTCCTTTAATTCCATAGAACATAAGAAAACTGTATCAGATCAGGGTAATAAAGAGTGGCTAAAATTCGCCAAATGGCGATTTTTTAGACTTTTAGTCAAATTTCATGGCTAAAGTTTATAAAGGCAATTTTTTTAGAAAAAGCATAATTTAGCCACTCCAAAAGGGGGTAAATTCTGAACGCCTAGAGTTTAGCCGGGATTGTTTGCTGAATGGTGTATTGAATCGCCTTCTCTAAAGTTGATTAAGAGAACCCTGATCAATTCAAATAGCCATGCCAATTCTATTCAGGGACCTCTTTCATTTAGGAATTGCCATTAGCTACCTCAATCATATTTTGAATTTCTATCTATAAGTTGTTTAGGTTAAATGCTATGCAGAATGTTATATGATGTGCATTTTAAGCTTAAAATAGTAGTGATCTCTTCTTGCAATTGTTGACCCTAAAGGGCTTTATCACCAAATTCACCATTTAGATGCATTTGACCCCAACATAAACATGCATGTTCCTTCAAACGATATTGTTTGTTCCTTATGAATTGTACTTTGAACAACTTTGTTATCGTTTTGTAAAAGAAGCATATTGAATCAATGTCATTCATGTACTAATCAGTGCTCAAAGTTTGAAGTTAAATAGTTGCACTTTAACTGGGGACCAAGAAAAATTCGCCAACATCAGAATTTCATGTCATATAAATTTTACATTTTAGCCAAGTGGGAAGATAATTAAAGGGCTTTATTTTATCAAATTTCGCCAAGAAAAAAATCTAAGAACTTTTGTTTTTCATAAGTTTAGCCAACCTTAATTTGAATAGAAAAACATTTAGGGCCGTTAAAATTTACCCTGGTATCAGATCAAATGCCAGGACCTCCATTTTTGCCTTTTCTATTCACTTAGGTGCCTGTTTGGGTGCTAAACCTCTGCGGAGCAGAATAACAAATATCAAGCTCACCTTTCGAAGCTAATCTCTGCAAGAGAATGCCGGATTTTCTAGGGTTTGATGGTCTACTAGGAGGTACAAAGACATAAATACTAAACCTCTGTTGAGCAGAATAACAAATATCAAGCTCAACTTTCGAAGCTAATCTCTGCAAGAGAATGCCGGATTTGCTAGGGTTCGACGGATTTCCTCGCCAATGTGCACCGATCGAGCTCGGCTTCGGATGAGCGGATGATCCCAGGCTTTTATAGATTATCTGACGTTTCAAAATGGCAATGAGCATCGTGTGCGGATTACTTGCTAGATATCTCCGCAAGAACGAAATGGAAATGGAAAAGAGGGTTTATGTAAACTGCATGTGCCCGGATATACAACCACAAATATGTCAAGGGATGTGGGGCATCCTGCAGAGATTGGTGCGTAACACTTCGCAGTTTAGGCATTGTAGCATCCTAGTGAGAATGGAAAATTTTTGTTCAAAGGAAAGACGTGGGTTTTATGCATATTCCGGTGTTCTGTTTGATAAATGGGCTTGGTCCCAGAGGGGCGTCAAAGACGCATGTATCCGACATGTATCCGGACTTTGATAGCTCGGAAGGTCGCATAGACATGCTCGTGTATCCGGACATGTATCGAGAGTTTGAAAACTTCGAGAATGTAATAGCTCCTATTATAAATACTTTACATAGGCTTTCATCAAGTTCATATAAAGACCATGAGGCGAGGCTAAGAATAGAATAGAATAGAATAGAATATGATTTTATCGTCCCACGGAGACCAACCGGCCTATGGGACCCAAGTACAAAGAGAGAGAGCAAAGCAGCGATACTACCGGGATTAAAAACCCCGCCCGAAGGGGTTTGGGGTAGTAGCAATAAGGATCTTTGACATACCGCACGCTTATATACATAATCACAAGTACAAACTGAGGTTAATGTCGGACGGGGGGCATAATCGAAGTCCGCCAGATCCGTTACCTCCTGAGGTACGATCCCAACAAGCCTACGAGGTCGTGCTCGTTAGCTCATGCAAGGCGATGGGGCACAACTAACCGAGCATCATACCGAGCCCGGATATGCTCGTGACTGTACGGACAGCCCTGGAGGGCGTGACTTTCATCCTCAATGGCGCTCGTGCCGGCGACCGGCGGACTCTGTCCTCACGCAGCGGCTCCCGAATCGATCTCCCTGTCTCAATGCGAGGTGGTGTGCACCGTGTGCGAATGGAAGCAATCACCTGGCGCTTTTCATGGGTAGATGGGTGCGCAGGTAGTGGTGTGGCCCCCTCGTGGATTAACCTGCTGTCGATAATTTGCCACCTTGACATGTGATAGGGCCTCTGCATCCCAAAGCTTGGCCATGAAGCAAGCATCCAAATCTTGCTTCAAGGCGTGGCGTTCCTTCCGTGTATGCACTGGTCCACATCGTATGTGCCTGCACATTCCATAGCGAGAACCACCTGGGCTTGCTTGTCTTTCCAGCCCGGCTTTGAGTCGCCAAGCGGGCCCATCGCCACCGCCAAAGCAAGGTTGGGCAGCCGGACTTCATCCATAGCCACCACCTTCTGGAAGTAAATAATGTGTCGTTCAGTAGCGGCCCTCGAATGGAAGGAATCACGTCTCTTGGAGCAAGATCTGATATGGGACCGTGGATTTCACTCCCGTGCCCGGGCCAAAAAGCTTTCGTACTGCTCTAGATCGTTCCAAGTGGTGAGGGATATCAACGCCCCCACACTTCTGCCCCATAGAGGAGGACCCGGTTCAACCAAGGCCCTCGAACAAGTGTGCTGGTGACCCCATGCATCTGGCTCTGCCTTGTGATTTGTTGTTTTGCATTGCATCTGAGGGCTTTCCGACTGCGGTGACCCGTAACGATGGATGCATCCCGGTGTGTGGTAGTAGAAAACTCAATGCCCAAATACTTATAAGATCGAGCCACCTCCACTACACCCCTTGGTAAGTGAATGAGGGAAGACGTGGGTGCCGGATGATGGGACCAGCAGCACCCTTGTCTTGGCCAAGTTAACTCTCATGTCGGTGAATTGGCGTAAAAGTGTCCAAAGCATCCGTGGCGTTGCATGTCCTCCGGGGGTATATCAGGCAGGCCAACATCATCGGCATATATGAGTTGCGGATTATGTGGTGCATCAACCGAAGCCTCCCCCGTGCTCAAGTAGCCATTCTTCTAGCTGGTCAATGTACAAGCCGAAGAGCGTCGGGGATAGAGGGCAGCCACTGGCGCACCCCAATGCTACTAACAACAACGGGCTCCCCGACGGTGTGAGACGATCGAGACAAGCCTCGTTATAGTGCGTATATAGCATTCTGCAAGTCGGCCCGGGGTCCCTAGGCGTCTCAATCTGTCCCACAACTTATCCCGGTAGGCATCGTCAAAAGCCTTTGGCGACAAAGCAACAAAGATTGCATTCTCAAGGCCGATTCCGCTATCCTCTATGAGTGTTCGCGAGTGAAGATATGGTCAATAGTAGAATGCGGGCGGAAGCCTGCTCAAGCGTCGCGAAGCCCGCACTTCTCCATCCTCTCGCCCAAAGTGTCAATCGCCTCCAAGAATCCCCGGCAAAGCAACTTGGCAAAGACGTAATCCGACCATAATGGTACGATAGTTGGTCAATGGCTGTGGGGGTCCCCGCTTTGTATATGGGCACAACTCTACCGGTAGTCCAAAGTCGGGGGAAGCCTTCTTGCAATGCCCCGTTGAAGAGTCTTTGAGAACCGGCACCATTGGGGGCCCGCCCACTTGAGAAGCTCGCCTACATACCATCCAAATCTGCCGCCTTCCCTTAGCGGGGCGCTAGGCCCATTATGACATCCCCTTCGGGAATGACCGATGCTAGGCCTGCCTCATGAGGGGGTACCGGGTGCCCGGCTTCCCATTGGGTTATACAACCGCTGCAAGTATCTCACCCATTGTTCCGGGGCAATATTTCACGTGGGTCAGGTGGCTTACTCAAGACCTTTCTCCGAAAGGCCCTAGGGTGGCGGTCTAGAAGACCAAACATCTGTTCTTGGTGCTCGCAAGGTACCCGGCTTTCTTGGTCTTGAGGAAGGAGGGTATTGACGGACGGCCTGCATGGGGCGAATGGTGGGGTCCAGCACTTGGCGGAGCCATCGTTTCAGCCCCGACATTAGCCATCGAACCCGGTGATTGCGGGGGAAGGTGGTTGCAGCCCCCCGTGGATCGTCGAGCGGTCTCTCCCAAAGCATCTGCCCCTACCCCTCGAAGAAGCCGGGTTCACCGGGCCGCCTCTATTTGTTGAAGTGTGGGGAGTTGCAAAGACACTCCGGCAGCTCATGCTCAAGCATCCTCGCATAGACCCGCCCGATGATCATAGTCCGAGGCCAAACCGTGGTACATGGGGTGTTGGGGCAATGGGTGCTTTCGGTTGGCTGCCAATCTATCTGCAAGAACGGGGGCTGGTCGAGTCTACTTCCTCGTCCCGCCACCACTGTCCCCGGCAATCAGCGAGTGATCAAGTGTAGGCATTGCTCGTGTCTGCTAGCACGTAATCCACCACACCGGTGCCGCCCCCCGGTTCTCCTGTCTACAAGTGAAGCGGCCGGAGGGCCGACCACTTTGTGCCCCATTGCAAATGACCGGGTCAAAGATCTTGCCCGGCAGAACAAGTGCCCGGCCATACCGTGTCACACGGTCACGTCATCGGCGCCCTTGGCCAAACCATCTCGGGGTCCATTTGCAACACATCCTCGGCCTAGAGGTGCGAATTTTGGGATCTGCTCACTTTTTAATGCGGCGCGTGAAATCTCCAAGCAACATGACCTTGCCCAATTGTGCATGACACTGGCGTATGTCATCATATAGATCGACATAGGGCTCCTGCCTGGCCCACATCAAGTCGCGTGTGGTAAAAGTTGCTCTCGTAGATGTGGGAAGTAGCAAGCCGCCACAAAGAGAGGGCTGCCATCGTTGTTCTCAGACTCGCACCCACGTGTATCTGTTGTGCCTCGGTCGCCTTTGCCACTGGGGAGACCGATTGGGCCAAAGGCCGCCCGGTAATAACACGCAATTCCTCCGTGTCCTCGTTTCCGGTGCACTCATTGAAGACGGAGTAGCTACCGGTATCCCGGCAAATCGTAGCTTTGTGACCAAAGATGTTCCCATGTTTCCATGAGGAAGATAAGGTCCATGTCCATGGCGGCCGGAATTGAGAGTGTCCCCTTCGCCATGGAAAGACACGGCAATTCCGGGATACCACGCCGAGGCACGCGATCCCTATTTAGTAGCATGCATCGCCACTTCAGGTCCGGTGGTAGTGGTGGTCCTGTGGGGAGCGGAAGATGTGGATGCACGTGCGGCGGGGGCCCCTCGAGGGGGGACTCGAGGGGCGGAGTGCCTGCATCCCCTGTTTGGTGCCTGGAATTCAAGCATCTTTCCCCGGACCAGCCCCTCGGCTGCCCTCCATGTCTGGGCGGCCCCCTCGACTTTGGCCAGCTCACGCCGGGGTCTCTTGCCGTGGCCGGGTCAAGTCTCGGTCAACGCATGCAGCCGTCCCCTTCAACTTCCGCCCGGCGCAGATGGCCACCCGCCTGCACGCTCTCAAGCGTGAAGATGACCACCCGGGGCGTCGTGGCCCGGGGAATTCCATGACGACTTCGCCTTTCCAATGGTCACAGTCTGCCGGGAACATCATCCGTCCAAGATCCGTGGTGCGGAGTCGGGAAGTGAGATGTTCTCCGACTCCTTCGTCCGGCCCTCGCACTACCACATTGTGGCTCCTGCGTCTCTGTTCCGGTTCGGCGGGGCCGCACCAGGTGTTGGTTGAGGTGGGTGAGGCATAGGTCGGCGGGCGCCGGGGTGGTGGCGGCCCGGCGTGATCTGATGTGTCCGCAGCATGTGTTCCAGGTTGACGTCCTGTAGGTTGGTGGGTTCGCGGGGTTGGTGTGTTCTTTGCTGTGGTTTCTGTTCTCCGGAGTCTGGAGCTCAGCTCTTGCAGGGCGTTGTCATGTCTTGCCATCATCTCGCATGCAATGGCGGAGTTGTTCATGTGCCTCGGCATGGAGGCCCTTGCCTTGCTGGGCAACGGCCGCCCGAAGCTCCTGTAGTCCTTACTCCAAGAGCGCTTACGCACGGGCTAGCTTCCAAAGCGACTGGAATCCTTGTCTCACAAGATGGCGGCCTCCGCAACCTCGACAGAGGGCGGTCCGTGCTCCTCGGGTGCGTGGCCTTAGCCTCCTCAACCTCGGCACGGATCCGGTGACGGGGTTACGAGTGTCTCTGCTCTACCCGTCTCGTGCAGTCCGGCTTCCATAGCCGCCAACACGGTGTCTACAATCGCAAGCTCCTGCTGGTATTGTTGTCATTGTCAAATTGTAGCAAGTGGATGCTATCATCTCCCACTTTGTCCGTCCACGCGATCCTCCACCGCGTGATTCGCCGCTTTTTAAGCACCAACACCAACCGCGCAACATCCGAGATGTTATGTTCTCCACCTCGCCGGGAGGCACGCAAGGCGTGCCGCTGGCCTCAACCCGCGCTGGATGCCGCTCAAAGGTTCGGGACCGGGCGGATTGCCTATGTGGCCCGCCTGTCGGGTCGACTGGGCCTTGGCTCGGGCCTCCCTCTTCATGGAAGACGTCTCTCCCTCTGCCCGAGGCCTCTTCCTTGGTGGCCCCGCTTCATGGTCTTCCCCAGAGGGCTCTGCCTGCGTGGGGTCAACCGATGGTTGGTGTGTTTGGGCCTTCCCAGGATGGGTTGGTGTGGTCTGAGGTAGCTCACCAACCAAGTGTGGGTCCACACACGGGACTGTGTCTGTGGCCATGACTTGGGGTATGACTTGGGCAACGACTCCTGGATATCTGGTGTGTACCGGCTGCCACAAAAACCCTAGCACACAGCCCGGAAAAGTGCAGATTTGAGCACTGAAGCAAAGACAAGCATGCAAGTATCATACACCGTTGGAAAGATCTCTGAACCAGCTTTCCAACAAGCCCAAGCACATAAGAATCTGACACCGGATGTGAGAGATACAGTCTGTCGAGTGTCTACCGATTGCCACAGAAACCCTAGCACACAGCCTGGAAAAGTGCCAATTTGAGCACAGAAACAAAGCCAAGCATGCAGGTACCATGCACCCTGGAAAGATCTCTGAACCAGCTTTCCAACAAGCCCAAGCACATGAAAATCTGACACCGGATGCGAGAGATATGACCGATCAAAATTCTGCCGCAAGACGAGACCAATCGAAAGAGTATGATAAGCACTGTAAGGCTGTTCTGGAGTGGTGTCAAGGGTATCTGAGACTTGGTTGAATCTGTTGCACCTGCTTCATTTGGAAGAAGAGGAATAAGGGCGCTTTCAGATGGACCTCAAACCTGGAAGTTTGTTTGAGGCCAGGCCCCCCCACTATGGGTGTTCTCGTGAAGACCTCACCTTGAAGAGCTACGATTTAGAACCTGGAGAAGATTTAATCCATCATTATTTCTGAGCCCTCAGGTTTTGCTGGTCTAGAATTGTCGAAGAGGCTCCTGGGCAAAAATCAGGTGAGGAGAAAACAGGTAGAAGCAGCAATCCGATGAAGAAAACATATAGAAGGGGCTCCTGGGTCAAAATCCAGCGAAGATCTGGACATAAGCGGGAGAGATCTGGACATAAGTGGGATACTGGTGCCGGATGCGTTAGGGTTCAATGGTTTGCTAGAAGGAAAAAACGCATAAACCCTAAATGATAGAGAAAATATTAGCCTTCAGATGCGATGGAGAAAATATTAGCCGTCCAGATTAGGGTTAGGGTTTGCTTCATGACATACCATAAAACTTTATAATATAAAAGATGTGGATTTTTACTTAGGTTGAAAAATATCACGTAGAAGTCTATTTGGTTTGAGAAATAGACATATCATGCAATATTGATATATGTTGCATCGTTTTTATGAAGCAAAAACACCAAGATTTTATATTTAATTTATGGTAAACGTTGAATGATCTATAAATATATTTTAATTCTTGCAATTCACTGGCATTTTTATAATATTTTTTATGTCCTAGTTTGTCCCAATATTTACAAACACATGTAGACAATATCAATTTGGGTTGTATTATAAAGCTTGGAATTATCAATTTGGTTGTACTACAATTAGAATTGATCTTGAATATTGCAAATGTTCCTTTGGGAAATAATCCTTTGGGAAATTTTGGGAAATAATTTAGATATTTTATCTTCGTGAATAAATACCATCCATTTGCAGATCTTATATACTCTATGGTGGGCACCAATATTATCTCCTAACAGCAAGATAGAATGATCTGTATATTATCTCCTAACAACAAGATAGAATGATCTGTATAACAAATGGATTCAAATGATATTCATGTGTATAAACTATCAATTAGCTCCTAATAGCAAGATAGAATTATCTCTACAAGAAATTTATCGCAGCGGCCAAGGCCGTCGCAAACATTTCTCTTCCCCGGCTCCCCTGTATTTGACGGACTGGGTCAGAAGAAGGGAATACTCTCGGGGCAAAGTTTTCTCTCTACTGATCCATCTGGTAATAGCGGATGCTTGTCAGTCTAGGAATAAGTGGGATTGGGATCTATGCTAGTGCCTAGTGCCTATAGAATACATATTCATTTTTTATAACCACCATGGGATTGCCATTATTGAGCTCGTTTCTCCTCCGAGACCTCAAACCCTCAACTTTTTCCATTGACGCTCCACCCAATACTAGTTAGTGGGCTTTTGTTCAAGTGTACATTTCTTTTGTCAACCCATTTAACAGTTTGAATTGTGTCTATTCAAAATGGAATGTATATCAAGTTTGGTCTCAGATGCGAGATCTGGGTGTGGGTCTAGGTATATAGTCCAAGAGTTCTATAGGTCTAGGTATATAGTCCAAGAGTTCTATACTACATTGCTATTGTGAAGATCTAGGTATATGGTCTAGGAGTTCTATGCTACAAATATTTCTTTGAGTTTGAGTTGTATATAGATATTTGTTTAAGTTGTATATGGTCTAAGAGTCCTATGCGACAAATATTTTTTACTTGTAAGGTATTGCAAAACTACAATGGGGAAGCCTTTTTATTACCATTTTGATAATTCATTGGCCAAAGACATGATTCACGGCTTCGGCCAATGACAACTAAGAAGAAGGAGCTAAAGAAAGATGCTGGAGCTACGGGATTAGGTTTAATTTCTCAACTCCCTCTCATTCTTCCAAATCTATTGATTCATCTTACTGATTCTCTCGTCAATGATAGTTAAGAAGAAGGAGGTAAAGAAAGAGACGGGGCTTGGGCTTTCTGCGAAAAAATCTGATGATTTTAGGCAATGGTACTCAGAAGTTTGTAGATCTATATCTGCCTGTTAAATAGTCGCATACACCCAAAACCAAGCCGAATACAGCAAATCTATCTTCTACACCCGCCTTTCATAGCTTCAATTAGGAGCTTAATGCATTGCAAGAAACTATAGCCAAAGCAGACACTATGGCCAAACCGTTGCCATAGTCATAGCATTACCGGTCACCATAGCCCTGTTCTAGAAGCCTAAGAGGTCGCCATCTTATCCCTATTCTTGGAGCAGTAAAAAGGCACCATAGCCCTTTGTTCTAGAAATTCTTTGTTTGCGGGATCTACTTCTTCTACGGAAACAAAGCCAAATCTAGTTCCAACCATAATCTCTCGTTCTTGAAGTCCCCTGTTTGCCGGATCCTCTTCCAACCAGATCCAAAAACGATTTTTGTGATCTTCTCGGCTTGTTTCTTACGTTTCGCTGCTCATGATTCAACCATTTGCCACTGTTTAGGATGCCGCCATCTTCAGATCCGACCACGTTTGGATGCTATCAGGGCTTCTACACAATCCAACATAACAGATATTCTTCAACACAAAAGTGCGGTGACTGCTATGCCGTAGCAGAGGCAGAATAGCTGGCTGCAGTTGTCCCAAGCTAGAGGCCCCAATTCAATGAAAAACGCGTCAAGATCAAAATGTATGTACCAAAAACTTGTCAACTTTCCACGAAGTTAGATGACGCCGCGGAAAAATTAGATGCGACAAAAACAAAAATGAAAAATTAAAGACTGACTTATATATATATTTAGACAACAAATTTATCGCGGTCTCTTTTGTCCAACTCTCTAAGAATTTTTGTATTAAGTTATAAAAAGTCAAAAGGCCCTTAGTATTAAGTTATAAAAAATCAAAAGGCCCTTAGTTATGGATGTGAAAAATTGACCTAATCGTGTCTTGAGCATGAAATGTAAACAAAACGATGCAAATTGAATTCTTAGAGTAAACCTGCAAACTTTGGCAAAGTTTTGAATCCACTACTCTCTTTGAAGACTTAGCTGCATCAATATTTCTTATCAAATCTCCCTAGAGTAAGATTATTCCTCGCAAGTGTCTACTAGAGCCTGTAACCACCACAAGCACTTTTTCTTTTTGTCTTGAATCGGAGTGTTTTCATTTTGTTGCGCCTCAATCCTTTGCCATATTTCTCTGCCACGTTGTTTTTGTGAGTGATCTGCGGCGTCTAACCCTGACGCCTGGCAATGGCCGGGTCTAGAGCAGAGAGAAGGCAAGTCCAAAGTCGGCTCGACAGACCTTTCGAATCTTGCTCTGAATCTGAAGAACAAGGCAATGCCATGTCCACCCATCAAAGATTCGGTGATTTCCTCCCCTTCAAGCAGTAGGGCAGGAATTTGAATTCAGACCTTAATCTGGCATATGCCAGATAGAGAAGCAGATTGGAGGAGATTGTCTATGGCGCAGGGGATTTGCAGTAATCTGGCATCTGAATCCGAATCGCAATAGCCGAATAATGGAGAACTCTGATTTTGGATTGCTGAGCTCGATTTCTCCCACTAATCAACCGTTGTCAAGCTTGCCTTAGCTTCTTTGCACAACTAGAGTCATCATTTTGAAGCCGAACTCCATTCAAGAAGATCCACTGCAAATCTCTAGCCAATGGTCTAGGACACTGCTGCAAAAAAGGTTGCCTCAAAGTAATCCGATCTTGCCGATTAGAATAGAGCAGATTAGGAAGTCGCCAAGAACGTCAAAACCAGGGATTTGGCTCTAAGAATCGAAACCCAGGAACGGATTTAGCTCCAAGAAGATCGAAGGACAGGGATTCGGCATCAAAGGCCGAACTCCGTATATATCATCTGGGATGTGGTTTATCCGGACAAATCTTTGGTGGTTTATCTGGACATCTGGAATCAGCCACCCCCATCCCATCCGATCCCATGGCATGCGGGGGATCCTCAACCCATGCCGCATTCCACATCGCTGCATGGCATACTCGCATGGATCATCACCCATCCATGCCAATCCTTCATTAAAGCCACATTCCCTCATTGCTGCCACTTTTGTACAATCCTGCCACAAAGGTACATCCGGTACATGCCTCACACCACTCGAACCAGATCCTTAAATACAAAAATAGATTTCAAGTTCGATATACCTTTCACGCCGGATTCGATCAATTTTGAAGAGGGAATTGGTACAATTTCCCTTGTGGGTGTTATGAGTGATACTTTGTTCAAAAGCGCAGGAGCAGGCCCGTTCATCCTCTAAGTCTGGCGATGGAGGCGGACTTCGTGGATCCGGATGTATTGCAGGTTTGGTTATCACTCCAGTTTTTTATAGTTTTGTGAAGCAATTAACTAGCATTCCCACTGATTCCGGCCTTGCTTACTTCAGAGGCTGCAGCTAATTCGCATCCAAGAACCTCCCACTGACTCCTTTTCAAGGAAAGACCTGGACTGGGATACTGAACATCACCACAATGTGGTAAGCAATCCAGGAGATCCACAATCTCTTGCTGTTCAATGCTGCCAGATCCCCACAGACAGAGTGGTAGATTTTATCAAGGGGGAGCAGAATTTTCCCAGTTGTAATACCACTTTCTACAAGCGTGCCACTCAGGAAAGAGATCATGCAAAGAAGAAGGTCGACGAGCTCGCCCATTTGAAGATTATCAAGTGAGTGATTTTCCTTGGTGCAGGTGGTTAATCAGGACATGGGTCCTTAGGGTGACAGAGGTGGTTAATCCGGACATAGTCATTAGCTGTTAGTCTGGACTTTCTGTAGTGGTTAATCCAGACAGAGGTGGTTAATCTGGACATAGTCAGTATTTTTTATTGTATGATGTTGTTGTTCGGTGCAATTTCTCAATTGTCACTAACCTTGGCTTTTTGTTGTAGATATTGGTGTAGTTATGGGCCAAAAGATTTGCGCAATCAAGCTCGGGAAGTAAAAAGCACGACAACGAAGGCCCTAGTCGCTGAAGCCAAAAGAGATAATCCCGACTACAAGAAAAGACAAAGGGGAATGAGTATCAAGCGGGGGTGCATGTGTCATTTCACTGTGAAGCAACTATACCTGAACCCCCTATACACTAAGATCACTTATCATGTGATGGAGCATGTTGATGTACATGGGAAAATTTGCCATGGGACACAGGATCCTGAATGCGCGAAAACTAGGCATGAAGTTGCCCCTTGGTTGTCTATGGAGAAGAGGGCTTGAAGATTTTAGAATATGAAATACCAAGAGGTCTACCGACAGCATGAAGAGGAATGGGCCTTGAAGAAGAGAATGGATCCCAATTGTAGACCAATTTCTTGACATGGACGACCTTCACAACCTCTCTCGGAAGATTGCTAGAGATACTTGGATGCTCCACGAAGATGTTGCTCTAAGTATAAGGATGTGGGTAGAGCTACATGCGGATAGTGCTTTTATCTACCAGGAGGGAGTTCCTTTTGTCTTGGGTATCATGACTCCTTTCCAAAGAAAAATTTTGTTGGAGCATAGAGAATGATGTGGTCATGGACTCTACCTTCAAAACAAATGACCATTGCTATAGCCTGTACACCTTACTTGTTTATGATAGCCATGGCAATGGTGTCCCCATTTTCTGGATTCTCTCTTCTAGTCACTCCAAGGAGGATATCAAACCATGGCTTCTTGCTATAAAAGAGCACATCCATCATACAGACCCGACTTGGAAGCTCTCTTGTTTCATTGTTGATGATGCCAAGGCTGAAATCAACTCATTGGAAGAGGTTTGGCCAGAAGCTAGAATACAGTTGTGCATTTGGCATGTTCGAAGAAACTGGATGAAATTCCTTCTTAAGCGAGTGAAGAACAAGAAGATCAGGGGTGAGATGTTCAAAGATCTCGGGCATATTATGTATGGCACACATGTTGATGGAGATGGAAGGTTTGGTAAGGAATACATGAAAGAATGTAGAAGAGAGGCATTACGGCTTCTAGATGAATTCAAGGTTAAGTACAAAGGGTGGAAGAGGTTGATCAAGTACATGAACAGGGTTTGGACCAACAATATCACCCATTGGATCATTGCCACAAGGATGTATCCTCATGCCAACCAGGAGACAAATGAGGATGTATCCTCATAACCAGATGAAGAGAAGGCTAGGTTTGTCAAAGCATGCTTTAAGAGGAAGGAGAATTGATTGGTTGATATACATGTTGACTTGTAGATTGGAGACACATTTGTTATACGATAGGTTCAAGAAAGATGAAGGGTTCAAAGTGAATAGGAAACAGGAGCACATTGTTGAAACAGCAATCATAGGTGCAAGAGTCATTCCGCACGAAATTTGCCGATGGTTGGATTTCAAGGCTGGTAGGGCAGAAGTATGGAGTCAAAATATGGATGCATGGGCCGAGGATAGAGAAGCTGTGCCTTACCTAGTGGATGTTGCCCACGAGCATTGGTCTTCTTGTGATTGTCCATAGGGCATGAAAGGCAACATGTGCAAGCACCAAGTGAAAGTGATTCAAATGATGGCCAATTACAAGGAGAACATTTTAAGAGTGTGGAACTCTACATGGCTCTCAAGCTGATGGTTTAGAGAACTTGAGGTCTTTGGGGAGGCATATGATGATGATCCTATTGATACTATTGCCTTCACTAGTGAGGATGACATTGGAGGTGACATATTGGTGGCTGATGACATTTGTGACGAGGAAAACGTTCCCAAGTCAACAAATCCGAACTTGCAAGCTAGCATCCATGCCACTATTTCCCATATTGCCTCTACCATATCTACTAGCCTTCAATTGGCATTGCAAGCTGACTTCCTGCTACGTGAAGTTAGTTTGAAGTTGGAGAGGTTAATGAGTAGCACACTAACCATGGGATCTACCCTGAGTCTACAAGTGGTAGAGGACTTCAATGGCAAAACATTGGCTAGACCAGTTCCCTTTGTGGAGGGTATCAAAAAGAGGAAGAAGATTGTTGGCGTTAGCCAGATTCAAGAGTGATATTGATTTGTCAAGAGTTAATTAGGACATGTGTCCTTTGTGGTTAATCAGGACATGGGTCCTTTGTGGTTAATCTAGACATGTTTAATCTAGACATGTTGAATCTAGGCATGTTTAATCTAGACATGATTAATCAGGACATGTATCCTAAGTGGTTAATCAGGACATTGGTCCTAAGTGGTTAATGTGGACATGTGTCTTAAGTGGTTAATCAGGACATGTGTCCTTTATGGTTAAGCAGGACACATGTCCTTTAAGGTTAATCAGGACATAGGTCCTAAGTGGTTAATCATGACATAGTCCTTTGAGGTTAATCAGGACACATGTCCTTTAAGGTTAATCAGGACATAGGTCCTAAGTGGTTAATCAGGACGTAGGTCTCAAGTGGTTAATCAGGACATAGGTCCTAAGTGGTTAATCAGGACACATGTCCTTTAAGGTTAATCAGGACACATGTCCTTTATGGTTAATCAGGACACATGTCCTTTAAGGTTAATCAGGACATTGGTCCTAATTGGTTAATCAGGACATGTGTCCTAAGTGGTTAATCAGGACATAGTCCTTTGTGTTTAATCAGGACACATGTCTTTTAAGGTTAATCAGGACATAGGTGGTTAATCAGGACACATGTCCTTTAAGGTTAATCAGGACATTGGTCCTAAGTGGTTAATCAGGACATGTGTTCTAAGTGGTTAATCAGGACACATGTCCTTTATGGTTAATCAGGACACATGTCCTTTAAGGTTAATCAGGACATTGGTTCTAAGTGGTTAATCAGGACATAGGTCCTAAGTGGTTAATCAGGACATAGGTTCTAAGTGGTTAATCAGGACATAGTCCTTTGTGTCTAATCAGGACATGTATCCTTTAGGGTTAATCATGACATAATCCTTAATGGTTAAGCAGGACACATGCCCTATATGGTTAATCAGGACATAGGTCCTAAGTGGTTAATTAGGACTTAATCAGGACATAGGTCCTAAGTGGTTAATCAGGACATAGTCCTTTGTGTTTAATTGGGACACATGTCCTTTAAGGTTAATCAGGACATAGGTCCTAAGTGGTTAATCAGGACATAGGTCCTAAGTGGTTAATCAAGACACATGTCCTAAATGATTAATCAGGACATGTGTCAAAAGTGGTTAATGAGGACATAGGTCCTAAGTGGTTAATGAGGACATAGTCCTTTGTGTTTAATCAGGACATGTGTCCTTTAAGGTTAATCAGGACACATGTCCTTTATGGTTAATCAGGACATGAGGTTAATCAGGACATAGGTGGTTAATGAGGACACATGTCCTTTAAGGTTAATTAGGACATTGGTCCTAAGTGGTTAATCAGGACATGTGTCCTAAGTGGTTAATCAGGACACATGTCCATTATGGTTAATCAGGACACATGTCCTTTAAGGCTAATCAGGACATTGGTCCTAAGTGGTTAATCAGGATATAGGTCCTAAGTGGTTAATCAGGACATAGTCCTTTGTGTTTAATCAGGACATGTGTCCTTTAAGGTTAATCAGGACATAATCCTTTATGGTTAAGCAGGACACATGCCCTATATGGCTAATCAGGACATAGGTCCTAAGTGGTTAATCAGGACATAGTCCTTTGTGTTTAATCGGGACACATTAAGGTTAATCAGGACATAGGTCCTAAGTGCTTAATCAGGACATACACTACAAGAGAAGGGGTCTATTAGTGTCATTGGTTGTGTCGATATTTGGGCTAAAATGAAAACTTGATTTTTTTTAATAACTGACGCTATGGGTGAGGTAGCCCGGTGACACAAATATGGCAATGAGAACGTCATAAATAATGTCAGCATGTTTGTCACTTATAACATCAGTGGCAATGCCACCTGTAACATCAAATATAGTGTCAGAACTTTTGTCACATACGATGCCACCTTTAACGTCAAATATAGTGTCAGAACTATTATCTTATATTATAATGTTATTCAGTAAGTGTTGGACCCAGCCCTAATTTGAAGGGCTAAGATCGTCCGAGCCTAATCCAAGGTCGAGATCTTTCACTATGTTTTTTTCTAGGGTTTTGTTTCCGTTGCATTTTTCTCTCTTCTCTGTAATCGGCTTTTCAATCCAGAGGATGGGTCCCCGATCTGGCTTGCACGTGAAGTTCACATTCCATCTCCAATCTATGAAGGGATTAGACTCCATAAAGCAAGAAGAGAGCATCCTAGAGCCCATTACCCAGATTCGCAGATGGAGAAAGAACGCAGAAGAAAAAAAAAATTCGTGGTGATGACAATCTGACAGAGCAACCAGATGCGATCTTCTTGGTGTTTCTATATGTCCTGGCTTGCAGGGGGCAGCATGCTACACCATAGCTACGTTCTCAAGTCCATAGCCATAGCCCTAGCCGTAGCCATGACAGTTTCGGGCACACTAGAGAAGTTTCAGAAAGACTTAGTTTTCTTAATGGCTGTTCATTCTAGGCGAGGATTGTATCACTGCTGCCTTGCACGACCATAGCTCATGCATCTATGGTATGTCTCACACCACGGTTCCTAATGCCTTGCACGGCCGTAGCTCATGCATCTATGGTATGTCTCACACCAGCAACCAACATGCTAATGCTTTGCACGCCCACCTCTTATGCATCTGCTATTAACAAGGTATGTCCCGTAATTTTAGCCGTCTCCAATTCCTAATGTTTTTTTTAGTCAGGCCTAGCCAAAGAGTGGTTTTCGATGGAGCCGAAAGTAGTGAATCATGCATCCCGGGTTGATGCTTTGCACGCTATAGACTTGGTCTTTAAAAACCGTTCTAGGAAGCTGGCAGCAAACCCTATTCATATTCAGTTGTGTGAGATTTAGAATTTCGTTTTTATGTCCTTTCTAACGATGCAGCTATTTTCAGGCTTTAATATACAAACATCTCATATTTATATGAACTATCTAATGAGGAATGCAAATTTAAAAGTCATATCATGCATGGAGCTTCTTATAGTGAGCCCAAATGGTTGTCAGGCAAAACTTCTCACGAAGGAGGCATTCTAATATTTGCTCGTATAGAGAGAAATGACATCTGGAGGAAGGAAAGTTGCAATTGCTGTTGATCTTGATGATGAGAGTGCATATGCTGTAAAATGGGCAGTATAGAACTATTTGAGGCCCGGTGACAATGTAGTCATTCTACATGTGCGACCCACAAGTGTACTTTATGTGGCAGATAGAGGAGCAGCAGAACAAGTTGCTCTTCTCAATGAGGAAAGAAAGAAGTCCGGTGACATCTTTGAAAAGTGTTAATCTTGGTAAGACCCTGCAGAATGCTGGCATTTCTTACAAACTTCATATTGTCAAGGACCATGACATGAACTGATATAGCATTGAATTTGAAAGGCTGGGGTCGTTTTTTTCTTTTTATGTTCTTCCATTCTGTACTTGGATCTGTGAAAACCTTTACTTCTTTCAGTACTTGCAGTCTTTGTTTAACTGCACTCATTTTGTATATATAGATGACCAGAGATAATCGATGGTAGATACATGGTTGCCTTACGACTGAGGCAGTGGTAAGACCATCTAAACTCCTATATAAATTTATGACAGGTCCATATTTTGCATGAAGGACTGAATAGAGCTGCAGAATAGATCTCTAATGACAAAGGATTTATACAGCCAACATCCACCAACTGTAGTGGTTTCTATAATATGAAAGGAAGCATTGACTATTTCAGCCTTTTCTTTAGGAATTTATTACTGTTGATTGATATAGTTTGTAGAACCAAACTTTTGCTTCCCTTGATCCAGTTCATGTTGCTCAGATGTCCAAATAATTAGACAATTTATGTGTCAGTGTGCACCTTTGGCTCCTACTTCAAATGAGCCTGAACTAGATCTGGCAGTTTATCCTATGAATACGGTTCCAAAAAAGATAGAACATTTGTTTTATGCCTAAGTTTCCATGATAGAAAGCAAAGAGCAGCAAGATTAAGCTCGAGTAAGGAACAAAGATCTAGAACTTCTTATGTTGATTTCTTGGCTCCTCTTATTGGTGACGCTGATATTGGATTTGCCGAAAATACAAAGTTTACAGAATGAAACAGATGGTTTAATGTATATACGTTTAATTTGACTTGAAATATGCAGACCATGTGGCATTTGGACCATGAGGATTTGCAGAGTTTTGTTGAAATACGCTATTCTAAAATAAGGAACTGATTCCTTGCATATGGTTTAAACCAATATGATGCTTAGAGTTCCATCCAAGTGGAGGGTGTTCATGCTCTTGGTGTCTATTCTTAAACAAAAAATTTTCAAAGATTCCCTCACATATACAATTGCTCATTGAGAAATTTCCCTCACATGCATGAGTGTTGTGCAGCTGCGCATGCAAGTAATTTTGACCTTGACAAAGTACAACGTAGCCAAGCCAGTTGTAAAGTATTTGATTGTATGTGTTGGTTAGGCCAGCTTTTATAACTATGATTATGTAGGTGGTAATTTTTCTTACTTTAACATTAACATGGTGTGCATTTCATTTCTCAAAATCCTCCATATTCGAACCATGTTGCTATGAATTAAAGATGCTATAGAAAGATGCTAAAGTCTCAGATTAGCTGCAAGAATACTGCATGAACATCAATGGTCTATTGATTGATAAGGTCATTAAGACATTCTTCAACTTATATCGTATATGGGACCAATATATTACAATGTAGCAATGACTAGCAAATGCCCTTAAACTGACTGTTTTATTGGCTTTTGAGCTATTTTGCTATTTTACATATTCAACTTAAGTCATGCAATTGCTTCACTATGTGTTTTATGCCAGGCCATGGGAATTTTTAGATTGTACACTTTTCAATTGACTACCTTAACAAAGATTGAGGTTGAGCTTGAAGTTGCCTTATCTTTGTGTACAACAGTTTAGACTTCCTTTAAAGGTTGTACAATTGCCAAAAAGGTTGTACAAGTTGGCCAATAAAAAAAAAGAAAAAAAGAAATACACTAATAGCTTGGTTTATCATGAAATGACCAAATTTTAGAATATTGAAATGATCAACAACTGTCTATAGCTCTACAACAGCATTACAGCCCATCAACAATGGGCATTTTTCCTATCCCCTATGTGATCATGCCGCATCTCCATACTGGATTTTCTTAGAATGACCGATTGTTTGAAGGTGCGTGTCTTCACGAAAGTGGTGCAATGGTCAAAATTTGATGATGCAAGCCGACAAAGATTCCATGGTAGACCTAAGGTTTAGGTTCGTTGAAGTTTTAGGTGTGTGCGGTGTAGATGGTAGGTGCATGTGTCGGTTATTATCTAGATGTTTCCAAGTAAAGCCCAACAATGCGGGGCATCGTTGTGCTACACGCTTTTCTCATTGTGGCCAAAACATTTACATGCTTCTAACTTATGCCCAGCAACGCTGGGCACCATTACTAGTCACATATAATGTTAGTGGTTACGTTGCCTGTAATGTCAAATATAGTGTCACGTATAAAGCCAACTATAATGTCAAAGATAATGCCACTATTAACGTCATTGGTGAGGTCACATGTAGCATCATCTATAGTTCCACTTATATCTTCACATATAAGGTCGCTAATAACACCACTCATAATGCTAATATTTATGTCGAGGATTATGTCAAACATACTGTCACCTCTAATAGCAGCTCTAAAGACACTTATAAAGGCATAAATAATGGCATCTATTTCCTCAATATCAGTGTCACCTACGTTGCCAATATCAATGTCATTTATTATCTCATCTATATTGTCAATAATAATGTCTTTTCTTAATCCATTATTGCCACATAATTAATATTTCTCGATCCATTATTTCCACATATAGTGGCACTCGTTATGTTACTAGGCAGCAATTGGGACATCACTAGTTATGTTACTAGGCACCAATTGGGACAACATTAATATCACATATTGTGGCACTTAGATCATTGGATGATGTAAATAACATTGTTTGTCATGCTTAAGGTCATAGATAGTGCCATCTAGAGAGCCAATTGTGTTTTAATAAATATGAGTGACCATTCAATTTACAATGGATTTTGTAATACAACCTTATAAATTCACTGAGATACAAGGCTATGAGTGCTCTTAGCTATTCCATACTGTGTATAACATTACATGTAAGAGCCACGTTGGGCAAACACTCTTGTGCACCATCCAAAGAGATGTAGCTCGTCATAGAATTCATGGATGAGCTTCTTCTGACCTGCATTCTTTGCCTTCTGCTTACATTCAAAGTATCAATTGTTGAGCATGGCCTGACCTATAATAGCCACCAACAATCAAACCAAAGTGAGAAAATTAAAGTTGAAGACTAACAAACAAACAGGCACCAAATTGAAGAAATGAAAACATTATATAACAAACAGTGTGTTAAATCTTCTTACCATCCATCTTTGGGGATGCCTTCTACTGATTTCTGTTGCTCTGCTTCCTCCACAAAATACAGAAACACTAGCAAGGTTCTTTCTGTCAAAAGCAATTTTACCCTGATCTAATCTATTTTTTTGTAGACTTTCCATCAATACACCATCTTCAAAGACCTATAACAGAACACAAAACATTAAAAAATATGCCAATTTGAAACAAACCACATTCAATTGAAAAGAAGAAAATACTGCTTCAGAAAAAATGGTTCTAGGTTAAAGCTTACCTATGCTTGCTATTGTTGTCAAATCTGGAAATAACCCTAGAACTAGAAGCTCAGAAGCTTGATTGGTTGCTCTGATAAATCCTGGTAAAAAATGCTCTTTCGTTAAGCAAAACACTGAGGTAGAAAAATGCATCAAGCTTAATCTTAATACAGATCCGATAGACATCACCTACTATTACTTGTGCATCAAACCCAATGCTTACTTAGGAAACTCCAGAGAAGACTAGAGGAGCTACTGGATTCTTAAATCACAGGATCTCGTGAATCGAGCAGTATGGCCTTTTAACCTGCTGGGAAAAGCACTCCACATTGACAAGCAAATAAGTAGCCCTATAGAAGACAAAAGAAAATACATAATCACAAGAAGGGCATTGCGCTGGCTCTTAAAAATAGCTCTGACCTGGTGCTCGCGATTTATAGAAGAATAAGTATGCTCGTCGCATTTCAATCTGCCATCATATTTCATATACATGTCAAGGATCAAGAATAGGGCAAGCCAAGCAATGGCAAGAAGGGGCCGAAGGGCGGATTTCGCCACACTGATTATTCTTCTCCGAAGGTTTTGTAGGCCTGGCAAGTTCATAAAGACAAGAAGGACGACATCTGCCATTGCTACCGTCGCCAATCTCTCGATTCGAGTCCCATAGCCTCCCACTGCAGATGACTCACGAACCAACCCTAAGAAAAATTCGAATGGCAATTTTTTCTTTTTTCCACAAAAAAAATGGCCGACAACACACTATGGCCAAACTAGAAATATTATCAATAAAAACCAACAGAAATATGCCATATATGGACATTTTAGGCACTCACCATATCACATCTAGGGTGCCCAAAGTCCAGTCAGCATTTTGGCACCATGGCGATATTGGCCGTCTAAACTTTGCAGGTGACCACATCGGCTCAATTTCCAAGTGGATCTCTTCTTGACTAGTTCTTTAAACTTCAACCATAGATTCCGCTTTGTCAGAGACCGAATTTCATTGATTTGCCAAGGATTTCATGTTGAAGTTGCCACTCTTCTATCCCCTGGTTTTTGTGATTATGATTCTAAATACACTAATGATGCAATCTTAGTGACTTTGGTGTAATATTGTAGCTTTATTGACTTTCCATGATGAAACAAGTTAATATCAAAGGCGATATGAACACAATTATTGATACGTTAACATTACTTGTGATGTTGAAGCAAATAAGATTGTGTACTACGAATGGTGCAATAAGCAATAAAAATAAGACGGGTTATCCAAAATGTTGCATCTTCATTCATATTAGGGAAAATTATAAAAATGCCCTTTTATTTCGTTATAATTGTCAATGCCCCTACATTTTTTGTATTTATTGAAATGCTCCTGTATGTGCAATCGTCCACCATCTTGCAGAGCCATCGTAAGACCGCAAATGGATATGAATGGATTTGGCAGTTTATGGATCCAAACCTAAGGATTGAAAGCCGTGATGGGAGTAAGTCCGATAGATTGCTAAGCTACTTGACACTACAGACACTTTTAGGTTTCCAAAAACCTTGGTGGTTGAGGGATTTGTTGGATTATGCAAAACAAAGGGGAGAAGAACTGAAAAAAGGTAGAAAGCAAACCCTATTCTCCATCAAAGCTATTGTATGTGAATTTGGTTGCATGTCTCTCAGAATTGAGTAGATTGTCGCAATACTTTCTCATAGCCAATAACTCTACCTTCTTAAAGGATGGGAAGCTATTAGTAGAAACCAAAGATGGGGATCTTAAACATACTCTGTTTTTGTTTCTTTTATAAAATAGAATGGTAACTACCGTGAAGGGTAGTGTTAGGAGGCTCATTCAGCTAACTTGTTATTCAAAATGAAAGAAGCACCTCCAATACAGTTTGCAACTCGGCCCACAGTTGCCCCAATCTGCATTCATTCTGCATTCCATTCTGTATATAAAGCATCCGATCCAACATGCAACAAAAAAAGGATAGATACATAATAGAAGACCACAGAATTGTAGCCTATTTCAATCGGATCAGACTACAGACGTCACTATCCTCAAGAAGGCGGGCAGGGGAGGAATGGACAATGGAGATAAGGCCGAGCAATGTGGCAAGAGGAAAAAAGAAAATTTTGTTGGCACAAATGGACAATTCCGGCATCACAGTCACTTATATTAATATAAGCAATTAGCAATGTGTTCAATGCAAAAATGCAAGGCTTGAGGTTCAAAGAGGTCTGCTATGGCGACAACTCATGGTCGGCCTTGGGTTTCTTGTGAGGCTCTTGCGAATCGCAGTAATTAATAATCCTCCTAGTATAAGAATTAGGGGCATTTTAACAAATACAAAAATTACAAGGGCATTTTCACAATTATAAAAAAATATAAGGGCATTTTTAAAATTTTCTCTTCATATTATTAATGTTAACACTCGTAATATCACTACATGAACTGGCATAATGTTTGACACGACTACTGGGACAATATTTGACAGTATTGATGGCATATACTATGGCCACACAAACATTGACAAAATTCGTGACACTAAAGGCGCGATTCTATTTGATGGTAATACCACCACCTATTATGTCACTAATGGGCATTGACACTAGTACCGATGGTATACGTGTAACAACTACTAACACTATATTTAGTGCTAATAACAACACCTATAATGTCACTAGTGGACACTAACACTAATATTGATGTTATATGTGTAACAACCCGTGACACTATATCTGATGCTAATAACAATACCTATAACGTCACTAGTGGGCATTGACATTGACACTGATGCTATATATGTATCATAAGTACACTTTCTAATGTTTTGGTGACATTTTGATGACACTAATTGACCTCTTCTCTTGTAGTGATAGGTCCTAAGTGGTTAATCAGGACACATGTCCTTTATGGTTAATCGGGACATTGGTCCTAAGTGGTTAATCAGGACATGTGTCAAAAGTGGTTAATCAAGACATAGGTCCTAAGTGGTTAATGAGGACATAGTCCTTTGTGTTTAATTAGGATATGTGTCCTTTAAGGTTAATCGAGACACATGTCCTTTATAGTTAATCAAAACATGGTTAATCAAGACATGAGGTTAATCAGGAGACATGTGGTTCTAAGTGGTTAAACAGGCTCTTATTTTGTGTTCAAGTTCTTCTTCCCCGAATCCTTGGCAACCACTGCAGCTTGATGGGGTTTCCCAAGGAGGACATTGTAGGTATTCCTGCAACTACTAACATCAAGTTTGCTGAACCAATTAGGATTCACCTGATAAAAACAACCAACATATTCAACCAACCAGCACTGAAAAAACAACCAGATACTCGAATCCACAAATCTGTATTCCATACCTCTCGGGTGTCCAGGGCATCATTCGTGATAAAATCTTCAACAAACTGCCTTGCAAACAAGATTGTAAAAATTCCACAATCCGAGCCATTGTTTTGCTCCAGACAGCGCATCTCACTACTAGCATGATCATCCATTCTGGCAAATGTAGGCTCCATTCAGCATGGACCTGTTCAAGAAATCTGCAAGACATACAATTGAATCAAAAATTCAAAAGTTGAGCAAATTTAGGAAAACATATCACTAAAAAGCACTCACTCCATAAACTGCCTGCAGGTTTCTTTCCCATGCTAGTTCTTCATGGAGTCGAAGTGTAGCACAGCAGGACAATCTATTCCTAGAGCCTGGCAGACTGAATCATTGCCACAGTAAATGAAGAGGCTCCAGTGAGAACTACAAAAAAAGCAAAATGCAAATGAGCTTTGTGCAACAAACTAAGCTACCAATCAGAAATATCTTACTTCATGCATACATGGATCCAGTAGAATTCAGGATAATTATCTGGTTTTGGAGGGATTAGTTTGCTCCATAGTTGGTGTGCCCCATTCGCATACAGATCCAAAAGGCCGGGATGAAAGAACAGATGCTTCTTTCTTTCTTCAAGTCGAATTGTGTGAGAGAGAATCCTGTAACTTTATTAGATTTTCAAAAATCAGGAACAACTAAAGAAGGGGTCAGGACACTCACGTCATGTAAGAGCCAACGCATTGCTCATTGACCCAGGAGGCAGACATCCTCTCTGGCTGGTCTGTTCTAGGGTGTTCAAAATTGCAAGCATCTGCCATGGTGATGACGAATTCCCCTCTCTTCTCTGCTGCCTAGGTCCACAAAGGGCTTCGTATATGGAGGGGCCATTGGCAATTATAAGAAAGATTTGGAGCACCCTCGACCTTTTTGGTAGATTTGCCCTTCCTTTTCGATGCAGACTTGAACATGGTGTTCAGATCCTCCACCTTCTGCACAAAATCAAAGTCCAGCAGGAAATCTGAATTCAGAGTTAGTTACCATCCGCGTTGCGCTGCTGGCACTTGCAGGGGCCTCAAATTCTTCGAGATTGACAAGATTGATAGGGATTTGCTGAATTGGGGAGCTAGGCTCCCCCGTTTCAGACTCAGAAAACTTTTCCTTTGCCTTAACAGGAGCATCAATAGATATTTCCAGTCTGATTTTTCCTGTATCTTCTGTTAGTTAAAGGAGATGTCAGGTCAACGGGAGTGCAGTCAAGCAATTCGACCTGTAACTCTTCCATGCAATTTCTTATCTCTTTGTCGTAACCCTGTTCATTCCAATCCTTGTTCGATTAATAATCAATATTATATGCATCTTTAATATCTTTCTTGTACAGGGCCATTTTTTTTTTCTTGTCCTTGTCCCACTCTAGCACCCTTCTCTCAACATACTCATCTGCATATCTCTGAATGGCAGCCTCTTTTTCTGGCCCGTTAGCCAAGTTTTCCACTAATTGAGCTCCTATCAAAAGCGCATCTACCTTTGACCTCTTCAGAAATCGAGTTTGATTGACCCTCCACCTGTATTGAGCATCAATCTTATACTTCTAGATATACTGACTCAGGTCATGGTCGGGTCTTCTCTTCTGTTTGGGTTGCGCTACCAGTCTTCTCCCCTTGGGCGGCCCCTGCTCCTGAACATGCCAGTCATGGGCCTGTGCAAGATGCTTTTGGAGTCGCTGTCTCCTTTCTGAGGACCAAGCACAACCCTGGAACAGGCAGCAATGCTTGCATCTCTTCTTGGAGTAAAAGTACCTCCGCTCCCAAGCCTCATCATCTATTTCTGAGTCCTTCTCGGAGTGCAAGGCATCAACCTCTGATGGGAGCGGGTGCCCTATTCCAGGACCAGCACGCCTTGCCTTCTTCACTACTCTTAGCGAAGCAGGATGCATTATAGTTTTCTGTGGCCCCTTCTCCGGAGATGGGAATTTTTTGAGGTCTCTGAGGGCAGCGGCTGCTTCCTCCTCTTCCGATCCAGAGGATTCAGCTCCAGAATCCTCTTCCGACCTGGGGGATTCAGAACCCTCATCTGTATACATACCCGATCAGACTCCAAACTGGTTTGGGTGCTCGCTATAGTCAAGAGCTTCGTAGCAGAGGAATGGCCCGCCCAACAAAACCCCACTACCAAGTAATGACACGTGGCAAAAAATGAGTGGTGTAAGTCACCTCAAAGGTGTACGTAATATATATTGCAGTAATGTTTAGATTTTTGAATTTTAGATCTGACAAGACCATGTCAGAATTAACCACCAGGTTTCCATGTCTTGATTAACCACATACCATGACCAAATTAATCACATAACCATGTCTTGATTAACCATGTCACGATTAAGCCATGTCTTGATTAACCATATCTGATTAACTATGTCATGTTTAAGCCATGTCTTGATTAACCACATACCATGACCAAATTAATCACATAACTATGTCTTGATTAACCATGTCATGATAAAGGACCTATGTCTTGATTAACCATATCCTAATTAACCTTAAAGGACATGTGTCCTGATTAAACACAAAGGACTACGTCCTGATTAACCACTTAGGACCTATGTCTTGATTAACCATAAAGGACCAATGTCCTGATTAACCTCAGAGGAGACATGTCCTGATTAATCTTAAAGGACACATGACCTGATTAACCATGTCTAGATTAACCACATAAGGCATATGTCCTGATTAACCACGAAGGACTATGTCCTGATTAACCACTTAAGACCTATGTCCTGATTAACCATAAAGGGCATGTGTCCTGCTTAACCATAAAGGACTATGTCCTGATTAACCTTAAAGGACACATGTCCTGATTAACCACTTAGGACACATGTCCTGATTAACCACTTAGGACCAATGTCCTGATTAATCTTAAAGGACATGTGTCCTGATTAACCTTAAAGGACTATGTCCTGATTAACCACTTAGGACCTATGTCCTGATTAACCTTAAAGGACACTAGAAACGTGTGCCCGGCGATGCCGGGCATTAATCATGGATGTGTGGAATAGGTAGACATTATAGAGTTTGCAGAGGGGATAAAGAGTGATTACAAATGTAATCACATCCATAGAGTGCCAGAGGTCGGGCATTAACTGTGCGTGCGTGCATGAAATGGGTAGAATTATGGAATGTGTAGCTGGATTAAAGTGGCATGGTTTGCTTAGATTTAGGATCATCAATTGATCTTAAGATGGCTTGGATTTTGTGGAAGATAATGATCTAATTCGCGTTCAATACAATTATAATGTCCTAGCATATATTTTTATTCGGCCTTTAATGTCCATATGTGGAAATTCCTCGACAACATGCTGATATTGGCAAGAACGGACATGATTTGTTTTTGTAATTATTTTTATTATTGAAATTGTCTAATCACAACCATCACCAATATATTAACTTTATGTTTCATCCCATTGGGGCCTTAGAATGATCTGCCAAAATTCCTTCATCCTATATATTATTGAAGTTGGCAGCGCATGTTTAGTTTGAATTGCAATGCCATTATGTTGCACGTGATTTCAAGTGAATTAGAATGGGCATGTCTCCAACTTATCTTCTTACTACAATTAGAGAATATATGCCAACTATGGTGTGTGGTGGTTCCCTTGATTCATTGCTACATTCGTTTAAAAGTTTCTCTCTCTATTCCATTCATTTAAGAAAGTTTTTCCACTCTACTTCTAAGATATACTGCCCACCGGACATGGATTCCTTTGTTTATTCGTTTATTGATTTCAGCTATGCTATTTCATTTTGCTTTCTTTAAATCAACGCACATTACTGTCTGCATCAAATTCGCATTTTTCTGCATGTTGTTATATTTGAATCTTGCATCTAATGTTCCTTTTTTTCCTGAAATTATAAGCACAACAAAAAGTATAAGCACAGCTTGGAGAATTTCCTTGCTCTTTACATTATTCAAAGAACAATTACATTGGCACTTCCTCCCTGCCCAGGGAGGTTGTGAGTTCAACTCCTAGATCTCTTTAACACCCATGATCCCTAAACAAACAAAAATGCAAACTTGTAAATACCTGCTGCGACTTTCCAATGCCATGCATTAGGCATTACTGGTTTATTGAATATTTCCTCCGCGTCATTTGGGATATATATCAATAGCGTTTGCAAAATCTAGCCCAAGATTATAATGTACAATTAAGAAATGAACCTCTTTTCCTTCTGCTACAAATTTACCATTGTGGAATATGATTCTGTAATACATGAGAATGTGAACTTATCTGGTCTAACTGCTTGTACCTGCATTTGTTGAAGCATATCTAGGCAATCCTTCAGCTGGAAAGAGTTTCAGTTGTAGCACCTTGAAGCAAAGACATCCTTTCAACAGAACTTGAATGGAAAAACTTTTACTTCCAATTATTAAAAATATCCATTCAACAGATATCTGGAGCGAACCCTAATCATGATGGCAAGGTGGGCATAATAAAACCCTAGCCAATGCAAAATAGAGCTCCTCGGCTAAACAACATGGAAGATGGAAGGAAGATTCCCAATTACATTAAAGTGCAAACGTGTCCACGGATTGTATTTAAGAAATAGTTAAGTCACAAAACCACAACCCAGATACTATGGCTAGTTTGCATAAAAAAATGGAAATGTGTCATTCCCCTATCAATCTGGAGAAATTTACCATTCATTTAACTTAATGAGCAAAGATACTCAAAAAGAAGGCATAAGAAACATAACCACTTTCAGGCTGAATAAGACTAACATTCCGCATAAGAAAACCAGAATAGAATTCCTAACATGTATAGAAGAGCATGACTTACCTTGATTCAGAATCTCATCTATTGGATCAGAAGCATGCCTAATGATGAATGTTTTGACAAAGACATCACAACCTTGGGCTAGTTCCTAAACCTAGCTGCAGTGTTGAATCAATCGACACAATAACAGAGAATGATTTAGCAGAAAATCATATTTCATAAATTGGGGCTCTACTCCACAGTCAAGTTTTAGAGTTTTCAGCGGCCTTTTATATTTAAGGTGATTGAGGGATCTAGGGCCCACGATAGCTGCTCACAGTTGCAGCTGCTCCTTGACTATGGTGGAGCAAGCTGCTCAAGGCTACTATAGATTGCACCACATGATGCTTGCAGATAGAAGTTAGGCGCAACATTCAGTTGGGTTTCGCAGATTGGAAGAATATTGGCAAAGTTATTAAATTGCTCATTTCATTACTGCGAGTAGTTAATCAGGTTGCCTTCCTATTTCTTCTTTCCTTAGCTTTACATAACCCTTTGCAATGGTGGATTTAGGTGTTGCAACTAAAATAATGCTGGAAGATCATCAGGAGGTTTGGCCTCTATGCATTTTAACCATGTGTGCTCTTGATGGTCTAGGCCTTAATCACCTAGCATTCTTTGTTGGTCTTTGTTGCTCGAATCCAAGGTTTTGAAGATCCTCAAGCTGGAAAAGTTTCTGAAAAATGGTGCAGGACCATTTCTATAAGTTGCATGATCCATTGAAACATTTTGCCTAATCTTCCATGTGTTTCATGTGCAGTTGAAAGCATCTTAGGAGATGTGCACATATAGCATTCCAGTATGCACAGATCTTTCCCATTGTGCTTTAGCAAATCATTTGAGTATGTCCTTAAGCAGTAGAAGTAGAGGAAAGTTTTTCTAAGTAGATAATTCCTGTTTATTTGTTTGTCCCAAGTAATCGCCTTCAATAATCTTACATTTTTGTTTTGTTTGATACCAACATTGGTTGTCGCCTACGATTTGTAGATGCTAACAGGCTTAATGATCTGTTGTGGTCTTGGTGCCATTGATGTATTGCGTTTCTCTTTCTTTTTATCTTTCATCGGGTACTTAAAAAGATGCTTCTCAATTCCATAAAATGCGTCTCTTCCATGGATCTTCTTTTGTATAGATGCATCAAGAGGTAATGCATGGATTCTCTTGCTTTTGCACTATTATTATATGAATCCATTATCATCCTTTTTAGGTTGCAGTCCTTCATTTCACAGTCTTCGATTATAGTTGTAGATGCTTTTGATAATTCCATGTATACGTGTCTCATCCAAGTAATTTTGAAGGGAGAAAATGTGTGAGAACAAAAAAATGATTATATAGGTGTCATGCTTGTCTGCCATAAATGCCTACAATGAATGAGTCTACAAACGTGTCATGTTGTGGTAATTTTCAAGGAAGAAAATAGGTGAGAACAGAAATAGGTACTGCTTTATATAGGAAGCATAAGACATTTACGTATAGTTTGGGAAACCATCTACACATATATAATTCTCTCCTCCAAGATTGGATTCTTTTGTGCTTTCTTATACATACGACATATATAGGTGGCATGTTTGAGCATAGGGACAATGCTTGAGTCTAATGGCTTATCTGAGCCTAGGACCCACCCTTTTATTGTCTTTGAACATGGACTTCGTTTTCTGTCTTCAGTAAAAAAATATGGCCAGCGTCAAAATGAACACTCCTTCAACAAACTTTTCTGTAGCCATAACTTCTCTGCCGCAACAGCCCGATCCACCGCCGCACTGGGCGCAATCTACAGAGATTCCTCTCTGAGGTCGTTGGTTTCAGTAAGGAGTAAGCAGGGGTCTAGCTTAGAAATGTAGCAGGGAAGATTATGCCAGAGAAAAGTCAACACAACAAAGCATGGAAGAATTTTGATGTGATTTGCTTCCTCCTGTTTGCAGCCGAATCCACTGCCATAGTCTGCCAGGGATATTCCAAAATCTAGAAATAGAGGTGCCGATTAGGAAAAATAGAGTTAGTCATATGTCCTGCATAAATAAATGAGGATTGTTTGTAGCCGGTGTCATGGAAAAAATTAGTGGCTATTAATAGCCAAATGGCGATTTTTTGAGGGGTCTAGGCAAATTTTGCGGCGAATTTTATGAAGAGAGATATCTTTGAAAAAAATAAAAAACAGCCAATAGTTAAAACAAATACTCCATTATTTTTTTAGGATTAGCCAAACAATTTTCCCCTTTTTCCTTAAAGAAAAGGGTAAATCATTAATAGCCACACATATGCATCTTCGAAAATGAATTGTAAAAGGTGGCCAATATTCATCTAGATGCCCGGTTGCATAACATCTTCCTTCAAGGGTTAGAGATAAGTGCAATTTGATCGCCACATCTAGAAGGGTGTCATTGCATTTTATGCAATTCAGACTATGGATGTTATAAGCTATGTTGGGAGCATCTGTTAAAAGATTTTTATTAATATTATCATATGTTCCTTGATTGTTAATTATTATTTATAGCTGTAGTACAATATGTTTAAAACTGTAAAATTTATATTTTTTATTTTTTCTAATTAGAAAAAATAGCCAAGTGAAAGTTAATACTTGATTTAAAGGTTTCGCCAAGTCCAAATACATATAAATGTAATGAAAATAATAACTTTAGCCAAATATATATCATAAAATACTATAAGATTTTGAAAAATAGCCAAACCATTTTTTATAAAAAAATATATAATATACTTAATTTTTTCCTTGGCCGGTGTGACTATTCCTGCATGCTTACAAATTTTTTTGATAGGTAAGGAACGAAAAACTTGAGTATGGAATCTTCTCCAAAATTCACCGAGTAGAGGTTATGATTGCCATGTTTTGTGGCTTTGAGTTTCTGGCATTTTGCATTCTATCATAGAGGAATTCTCAAGGTCATTCTGTCTCAATGGGTCGGCTTCCTTTGCTCATATTCTTGCTCCTTGGAATCAAGATGCTCATTGGAAGCATTCCTCCTTTGGATTGGGAGGTTGAAACACCTGCTGTCATGAACCTACTCGAAAACAAGGAAAATACGTGGAAAATACGCAAGAAATACGGAAGAAATATGCCAAGATCGGTAAAGAATCTGATATATGAACAGGAATCAAGAATACAATAGCCCGAAGGCAAGCAGGAATACGAGACAGATGCCTAGAAGGCTCAAGACTGGCGTTGAACCGGAATGGTTTGACAAGAAGGAGGTGCCTCCTTATATATCTAGACCAACGGTCAGGATCGAGCCACTCCAATGGATGAGATCGCGCCAAGTGTCGCGCATGCATTTAGATTCTATAACATTCTAGAACCTTCTGGAGATAGTCCCACATATGAGGAAGACGTGAAGGAATGTCTTCAACAACTATTGGTAGCGCACTTGGCAAGGGTTAATTGTGAACATGAAGCCCTACATGGCGCAGCTCTCTTTTGCAGATGGCGCCACTCCAGACCCTAGTTGTCTTGTCTCTTTCCTGTCTGGATTCCCGCTTTCCTTGAATGGCGATGCCATTTCTAACCATTGGAGCTAAGATTTTTCATTTCTTTTACTGGTAACTACTTTAATAGTCCCCAGAATGTAATTTTCCCTCCCGTTTCTTTATCCTTGCTTGATTATAGGAGCTTCATCAAGCCATTGGTGCTCAGGATCATTCATCTGGCAGAAATCTAACCTTTTTTCTCTTGCATGCAGGTTTAGGGGTAGTTAGAAAAAGTTCTTGGCGGGAGGCATACATCTATCGGGGGAAAAATCTGTGCTCTTACTTCACAGGATCGATGAGTTGGCTGCAGTTGAAGCCATCGATTCACAAGTTAAGCCATCAATTGGCCCATTGCACACATACATCACTATAAAAGGCTCTAAAATTTCCATGTGCCTCTCATTGCAAGTAAGCTCTTCCATGAATCTATTCCTTGCTTTTATTCTTTGGATCCAATTTCGTTTTGCCTTTCAGTCTATTACTGGCAAGCAGGGCTTTCTATTTCAAATTGAAGGTCTCAATGACCTGATTACTTGTACCTTTTGCACAGGAAATGTGATGATCTTCTTATGAAGAGAAAGAGGTAAGAATTTAAAGTATTTTATAGGTTGATAATTATGCCTTCTGTGCTATTTTGCTTATTCTACAATGTTGATTCAGTTGACAATGGTGGAATTATTTTCTTCATTTAATTGATAAACGGATGCTGGATGCTGGTGAACAGAGGTATGTAGTCATGATTCTTCTCATTGTTAGCAAATTAATTTGACCTGTATTTTTTAGTTAAATTAAGTTAGCTTTCCTTTCTAAGCTTAGATACATCTGTTTATTCTTTGGCAGGGCTATAATATACTTTGGCAATGCTAGTAGAGCTATAGTTTTGCTGATCATTGTGCCATTTACATCTTAGCTAAGTCATGTCTTTGTCCTTCAGCCTACATTGCACTATGAATCTAAGGAGAAATAGGACTGATGTTGTTCCTCCAGACAATGTAACTGAAACTTCTCTTGGTAATGACCCTCCAACAGTAGTCAATGCTCATAGATCATCCAAAAAGATCTTGTCCAGAAAAAATTTACCTCCTAGAGTAGGCAAAAAGGTAGTGAGGAAAGCAGTAAGGGGTGGATGGATGAAAGAACATATGCAACATGCCATTGATACAGTTGAGGATGGCCTCATGAGTATCAAGGGATCTGCTAGGCATTATGGGATCCCCCAGACCACCTTAAGGAACCATATTTATGGCATTAGTAAAGAAAAGCAAGGTGATATTCCTAGAGGTCTAACTGTAGATGAGGAGAAGGTTCTTCTGAAGTGGGCTTTAGATGTCGCTGATGAAGGCAGACCAGTTACTCTAGAGGTAATGAGGCAGAGAGTAGCACAAATGACCATAAATAGGATCACATGTTTCAAGAATGGATTGCCAGGTAAGAAATGGTGGCATAGATTTAAGAAGAGGCATACTGATATAAGTCTTAGATCAGCTCAATGCATGGAAATAAGTAGAATGAAAGCTATGACCACAAGAAACCTTAGAAATTTCTATACCACCTTGAGAGAGATTTATGATAAATTGGAACTTGATCCATCTAGAATTTGGAACGCTGATGAAACAGGGGTGCAAGCAGGAAATCGAACTGGCATGCGAGTAATAGCTAGAAAGGGAATGAAGAATGTCAGAGAGACAATTCCAAACAATAGAGAATGGATGACAGTTTTGTGTTGTGTCAATGCCATGGGAGTTAAACTTCCTAACTTGTATATTTTTAAAGGTAGGAGGATGGCAGGAAATAACTTGCTGGCAGGTTGTGAACCCGGAGCCATAATGAGTACCAAAAATCTGCTTAGATGACAGATGTGTTACTTTTGCTTGGCTGGATCACTTCAGAAACACAGTTCCTGGTGGAATTTCATTGGATAGACCTCATCTTCTAATCATTGATGGCCATGGAAGCCATGTTACCATTGAAACCATCTTGAAGGCCAAAGATATAGGCTTGCACATTCTTTTGCTTCCTGCACATACCTAGATTACAACCTTTAGACGTTTCATGTTTTGCACCCTTCAAATCTGCTTTCAGAAGGCTCAGAGGACAATTCATGCATGCTAGATATAGTATAGAACCTACCAAAGAAGATCTGACGACCTTAGTTTCTGATGCAATTGTTTGCTCTTTCACTCCATCCAATATCTCTGCAGGATTTTCTAAAACTGGTATTTGGCCATTTAATGAAGAAGCTGCCTGATCCAGTTGCTGATAGGTTCGAGCTGTCGGCAAATCCTGACGCAAGAGCCAAACAAGATCACCAACTGCAAAATGAGGAGCGTCCTGACGATGCTGATCTGCATGATGACGATAACGTGCTTGGGCCTGGAGAAGATGGTGCTGAAGATCATCCTGAAGCATGCGGAGCTTCTCGAGCCTGTCCTCGGCACTGGGATTGACTGAGTCATATCCGGGAGCAATCAAAGACCACCGGGGATGCAGGCGAAATTAATAAAGAACGCGAGTCCGGCTGTGGAGGCATGGACGTAATTATTATAAGCAAATTACGCGGTGGTAGCCAATCAACCCGATCATTCTGGCGATAATTGATGAAGCATCGCAAAATCTTGCTCAAGGGTTTGATTAGTGCGCTCCACCGGCCCATTGGTCTCGGATGATGCCCGAAGAGAGCGAACGTTCCACATGCAAGAGTTGCAATAGACGCTTCCAAAAACGGCAACAAATTGAGGGCCATGGTCACGACAATGTTATCCGGTAAGCCATGGAGTCGAACCACCTCTCGAAGCAAGAGAACCGCCGTGGCTTCACTAGAGATAGAAGTGCTTGCAAGGAATGAAATGTGCCATCTTGGAAAACGGTCAACAACAACAATGATGGCGTCATGGCCCTCGGAGGATGGAAGCTTCGACAATAAAATCCACTGAAATACTCTTCCAAGGACCGGCCGAACTGGTAAAGGCTGAAGCGGGCCATGAGGAAGATGCCTTGGAACCTTGGCTCGATAGCGTATGTCACAGATCGAATAAAAAAGCTTTGACAGAGCGGCGAAAACACGGCCACCAATACTCTCGACTAATAAGTTCAAGAGTCTTGGCTACTCCAAAGTGTCCGGCCAGAGGTGAATCATGGCAAGCCCGAAGAACCTCGAAGCCTAGAAGCACCATCCGCACATATAGAAGCCCATCACGGAAAGCAGAGTCCATCTCGAACCTCAAAACGATCATAGTCCGATCCCATCTGGCCGAGAGGATGATGCAGCGCCAAGGTGTGAGAATACATCTTGAGCCAATGCATCGGAGGGCGTAGATGCTCGAATGAACTCCAACAAGGTCAGATCATGAGGCCTCTCGAACAAAGTGAGAGCCATAAGCCGGAACCGATCGTGGCCCTAAAATAACCTGTGATTGCTGATCATATGCAGGATCACCTAGTTTGGGCTCAAGGTAGGAGCGTCGAGACAAGGCATCAGGCTTTCCTTGGAGGGATCCAGGACGGTACTTGATCACGAAATCAATCCGGGATAATACTTGAGTATGCCACCGGGCCTGGCGACGGTTGAGCACTCGAGCAGACTGAAAATATTCGAGATTTCGGTGATCTGTGTAGACTGTGACCTTATAAGGAGATCCCTCCAGGAAACGTCTCCACTCCTCGAAAGAATCCACTATCGCCAACAACTCCTTGTCATAAATGGGATAGTTGATTTCAGCAGCCTGAAACTTTCGTGAATGATAGGCGATTGGATGCAATTCATGGTCATCCCCCTCCTGTGACAGGATCCCACCAAGCGCAAAATCAGAAGCATCTGCTTCAACAACATATGGGCGCAAAGGATCTGCATGAGCAAGAACTGGCGCCGTGGTGAAAGCATGCTTCAGGGTAACAAAAGCAGATTCCGCTTCCACAGTCCATTCGAATGGCACGTCCTTGACAGTGAGGCGTGTCAAAGGAAGAGCAATCTCCGAATAATCCCGGATGAAACGCCGATAGAAATTGGCAAACCCAAGAAAACACTGAACATCTCGAACGGATGAAGGTGTTTGCCACTCCAGAACAGTGCTGACCTTTTCAGGATCCATAGAGACTCCATGTGGTGTGATGCGATAGCCAAGGAACTCCACATTATCCTGTTCGAACTGGCACTTCTCAAGTTTGGCATATAATCCATGCTTACGAAGCTTTTGAAGGACCTGTCGAATATGTCTTTCATGTTCTTCGAGAGTCTTAGAATAAATAAGGATATCATCCAAATAGATGATAACAAAAGTGTCTAAGAACTCTCAAAAAATATCATTGGCCATATGCTGGAATACTGCCGGAGCATTGGTAAGTCCAAACGGCATAACTGTGTACTCAAAATGGCCATACCGAGTACGAAAGGCTGTTTTCCACTCATTTGGAAAGACCTGACTACGTCTCTCTTGCTTACGTTCGAAGAGCCGATTATCACATCGAACTGCAAATCTGATGGCTTCTTTCAAACTCTGGGGATCCTCCATAGACAACAACATATCTTTGACATCCTCTCGTAACCCGCTTCGGAAACAATCTCGAAGTGCAATATCATCCCAGGCAGTATCTACTGCAATTTGACGAAATTTTGATGCATATACTGAAGCTGGGCGAGATCCTTGCCTTAAGTTGCAAAGTTTTGTGACTGCTGTGCGCTGACGATCGGTGTCTCCAAAGCATGCTTCGAGTTCTGCAGTGAAAGCAGCAAAATCTTGCAACTCTGGGGCTCCTTTCTCCAATAAAGGAGCAAACCAACTTAGAGCTGGCCCTGTGAGAAGAGAACCAATCAGCCCCACTTGTTCTTGAGCTGTGGGATATCTATGAGGATGGAGCTGAATCACAAGCCTGATCTGATTCAAAAAACCGCGGAGCTTGGACCGAGTGCCGTCAAACTTCTCTGGCAGGCTGATCTTAGGCTCTGATAGCCTCAATCCCGAGCCAGAAGCAGATTCATGTGAAGCAATACGTTCCTTAAGCTCTTTATTGTCCAACTGCAACTGCTGGCATACTTGAACAAGCTGTTGGACCTGTTGTAATAAAGTCGAAACCTCCTCCATAGATATAAAATCACCAACTATGAGCAAAAAAATGTTTAGGATCAGAACAGACAAGAACCGGTAAGGGATTCCGGATCAAACTGTCATGAACCTACTCGAAAACAAGGAAAATACGTGGAAAATACGCAAGAAATACGGAAGAAATACGCCAAGATCGGCAAAGAATCTGATATATGAACAGGAATCAAGAATACAATAGCCCGAAGGCAAGCAGGAATACGAGACAGATGCCTAGAAGGCTCAAGACTGGCGTTGAATCGGAATAGTTTGACAAGAAGGAGGTGCCTCCTTATATATCTAGACCAACGGTCAGGATCGCGCCACTCCAATGGATGAGATCGCGCCAAGTGTCGCGCATGCATTTAGGTTCTAGAACATTCTCGAACCTTCTGGAGATAGTCCCACATATGAGGAAGACGTGAAGAAATGTCTTCAACAACTATTGGTAGCGCACTTGGCAAGGGTGTGTGACTCGCAACTGGAAGGTTGCGAGTTCAAACCCTGTCTTGTGCAACTACCCTTTTGCATCCGTGTCACGACCATCTTTTGTACATAGGAGTATAATGTTCGTATGATACGAATATCCGTATGGTCGTCACACCTGCTATCTTGGAATGAAGTCCTGGAATCTCCAAATGCCTTACAATTCTCATATCAAACCTGTTTCTGCATACTAAGTAAGACATATGTGTAGAAATGAGCTTTTATTTTGCAAGAGGTTACGTGGAGTAGAGCAAAATCAAAGGTTCAATTAATGTACCACTTATTCCCATTTCATATTTGATGTTAGGGTGTAATATGTTAAGTTGCACTAGAATTAATTTTTGAAATTAAAAAATGGTAGTCTTGCATGCAGCCGTGTTCATGGATGAAGCTTCAGATTCATCACATTAATATGAATAGATATCAATACTTCTGAAATTAGGTGCTAGACTGCTATAATTTGGGCTTGAAAACATCACAATAAGCATAGGGTTAGACGTGTTGTTCCTTTTCACAAAATTCAATGGATTTATCAAATGGTTGTTATGAAGGCATCTAGAGCTACTAGCATCTATTCTAAGCATTTCTGCAATATGCTGGTATTGTAGTGGCAGTACCAAGAGCATCCATATCGTACTGAAACACAAGCCCTTTTGCATTCTTCTAGAACCTGTCATTGGAGAAATATAAAATAATCGAAGCGCATAGCATCTGCTTCAGGGATAGGTTCAATATTGTATATGTTTTATACTCAATACATATTAATCGAATATACGACACGAATTTGAAGTATAATACGTCAAAAATACGGCAAAAAAAAAAATTCTGGCATCGAAAACGTTTTGCGTAACCGAAACCTCTGTTTCACTTACGCGAAATCTTTTTCGCGTAAGAAAAATTTGGGTTTCGCTTACGCAAAATTTAAAAAAAAAGTGGGAGTTTCGCTTACGCAAAAAAAAAAATTCGATTTTTTTTGTCCCCATAAGCGAAATAGCTATTTTGCTTATGCCAATTTTTTTATTTTTTTTTTATTTTTTTGAATTTTTGCATAAGCGAAACCCTTGCCCGAAATACGTTTTTAACCTAAAAATATGTACTTTTGGACTTTATACGTCTAGAAAAATAATTTTGTACGTACAGAACCTATCCCTGATCTGCTTAAAGCAAAATGCAAACAGTTATACTAGAGCTGCATTAATCTTATATTATAATGTTTTGGTGTAAGTAGTGCATCGCGCCCTAAAAACCATCATCCAATTAAATTGGGATTATGTCAACTCCAAAATCACGCCAACCTGCTGTTGTCTTCTAGGGGGTTTTTGTTTTTTTTAATCTTTTTTTTTTTGGACTTCAAAAATAACATAAGGTTGCGATTCACGTGTGACGTTTCATATGCGAATTGAAATATGCAAATATGAAGAGCAAGTTGCTAACATAGATGAGACCAAAATTGAAGAGCATTTAGATGATAATATTAGGTTTGATAATAACACATTGCATTATTTGCGAGGCAATTCCAGACTCGAAATTATCGATACATGGCACAAATATCATACAAAAATATCATATATTCCAATAAAACATTAAGGGATCAATCCATGTTTTTCCACGTATTTAACAAGGTGTGGTTCCATGTCAGCCGTTCTATCCAGTTCTGGGTATGAACTAACACTTCACCCACCGTCATCCCCATAGCTAAATTATGCATAATAGACACAAACTTCACCAGAAAATCATCTGTCGCAAAGTTTTTTGGATCGTACGATGGTGGATTCAGGGCCTGCGTTTGATTGCAGAAGCATTTGAGAGCATCATCATCCACTATGATTATATCATCCTTATTCTCGATACCAAGTTCGTCCATCATGTTACTCAAGTGTTTGATGAAGATAGGCTTGCCTGTTGGATCCTTGGGATTAGTGAACTTCACACATTTGTTCTGATCCCAAAAGGTCAACCAATGTCTACGCATTTCCCCCAGTGCCTCCAAAGTATCCTTGACGTTCCTTAGTTCCATGGATGACCAAATACCAACTCGAAATAACCTGAATGCCTCATCTAGCATCTCCTTCAAGTGCGGCCGCGGATAGATCCACTTGGTGTTTGATTCTACTGGTGTCTGATGAAACTGATCTCTAGCCACTTTATTTTTTGGAAAAGTCTTGCAAAGGACTCCATTTAGGTCGAACACCACAACCTTCTTAGAAACGCAATGGAAGCTGAAACATCAAACATGTATCCGGTCAGCAAGATACGATAACACAAACAATACAAACGCGCCAAGCGTGATTTGAGATAGTCTTAACCAAATCGCGCTCGGCGTGATTTAGTTAAGACTAAATAATCAAAGCACGCCTGGCGCGATTTAATTCAAAGGTAATACAAATTAAATCACGCGTGGCGCGATTTCGTGGGCAAGGCCATACCTATCATCTTCAGTTTCGCTGCCGTCGTCGGCATCATTGTTATTTTCTATTAGTTCCGCTGCGTCCTTCACAACTGACATTATTTTACTATTGATTTGGCAAACCTGTGAATCACTAGAGTCGCCTTGGTTGCCTTCAGTTTCGGTTACCTTGTCAATTAGTTCATTGTTAACCTGTGAATCTCCTCTATTGTTGCTTGCATCACCCTGAAGGGAGGCAAGGATATTCCCTAAGTTCGCCGCGATCACATTACTTTGAACAGCCAGTTTAGCAGCTATTTGTTCATTGCTTTCCTTTTCAGGCTGCGGATTACTAGTTCCCTCACCAGAATCATCGTCCACTTTCGAATTGGACAAGTCTACGAGACTTTTGATTGCTGATGATTTCAGGTTGCCATAAGGGCCTTTAGGAGATTTGGCAAGCACATGCATGAGGAATGGTTCAAGAAAATCTTTGGCCTGCTCATCACTCACAAAGCAGTGACATCTTCTAACACCCATAAGAGCCTCTCAGGCAATATAACCTCCAACATGAAAGCAGGTTGTATCATTTGGAGCAAATGCCTCGACGAGGTAAGCAGCCATAGACGGGGGAAATCCATTATTTAATGGGCCCTTCTCCTTAGTTTGTAGCTCGTACTTGATTTTCCCACTTAGGAGGGGGTCCCGATCCTCATCCTCTTCTGACTCATCCTGTTCTGACTGATCCTGATCCGTATGATAGAATATAGTTCTTAAGTCTGGATCATCTAGAAGAAAACATTCCCATGCACTGCTATTGTCACCCTTGGCCTTAGCAATATCATATTCCTCGTCTGACAGCATGGCTATCATAATAAAGATCACATGTGCCATCTTCCGTTCTGTTCGTAGCTCATTATCTTTAATATCATATATTAGGCATCCCTCCCTAATAACTTTGACGCACTCCAGATCATGAGCAGCGGATAGTGCATGCAGATGTGACTCACCTGAAGGACAAACAATGACAATAGTGAAGGACCTATCAGTTGTCAATCCTATACAGCTGGTAAAGAAGCTGTTGTAGTCCTTCTGGTTCATGCCCATATCTCCTCTCCCACCCCTGCTGTCCAACACAAAGAGTGATATATTTTTAAGGCAATCAGTTGATTCTGGCAAGAGACCTTTGTACCCAATGGAGACTGAATACTGGACAGCGTCTTCTTCTCCAGTAATCTTCTTCACAAGGGCCACTTTTCTTTCTCAACTTCGGCCAAGACCTTAGGGGTAGAGTCTCCTTATGTTTTGTATTTTTAGCCTTCCAATTCTTTAGGAAGTCCTTTGGGCGTAATACAAACTTCTTGATGTCATCATTCTTGACCTTGTATTTGTCCAAAGAATCCAATTTCGGATAATGCCACATCGCCCGATAGCCTTTGTAACTCAGGCTCCTACAGATTGACTTCATTGTATGCATATCCATCCTTCACATGGCTGCAAAGACTCAACGAAGGACATCCTATCCTTAGTGAAAGCACTCTTCTTGTATAAGACTTCCTTCTTTAAGCAGCGGTCTAAAACCCAAATGGTCTCAAAGGTCGTCTAGCCCCTGAGTCTTTCTCATCTCTGTCACATTCAAGTCAAAGATGCTTACATCAACAGGAGGCACCCAACCCATAGTATCTGGCAGCTTCCCTTGTGCATAAGCGTCCCAGAATTCATTCCACTTTTGCCATACTGCCTCCTTACAAAACACAATCTTATACGAGTCTGTTGGGCCTGACCTGCTAGATGAGCTTTCAGAAGGATCTGCAATGTCATCACCACCTTTTTTCTTTGATTTTCTTGCAGTTTTCTTCTTCTCCTGTATAATTGTCTGCGACAGAGTCCGCTCCAGCAGCTTGAAAGCCTCAGACTTTGACCCGCCCTGTCTGGTGCATAATGGGCACTCATATTCCACCCACTGTTGACGGGCGTGGCGCAGTTGCTCCACGTATAGACTGCCAAAAGTACAGGCATTGAATCAGTATCAGAAGACAAGAAACACGCCGGGCGCGATTTCAATAGAAAAGATCAACCTCAAAGCACGCCTGGCGTGAAATGAATTAAATACCAATGCAATTCACGCCGGGCGTGCTTTCGAATCGGTTGAATTCACGCCAGGCGTGATTTCAAATGAAACCAAATCACGCCAGGCGTGATTTCAAATGAAACCAAATCACGCCAAGCGTGCTTTCAAATCAAACCAATTCACGCCAGGCGTGCTTTAACATTTCACGCCTGGCGTGAATTGATTTGATTTGAAAGCACGCCTGGCGTGATTTGGTTTCATTTGAAATCACGCCTGGCGTGAATTGGTTTCATTTGAATGAACGTCTGGCGTGAATATTAAAGTGCTAACATCCTAATGCAGTCAATTACCTTTTGTATAGAAATGTCTTCCCCATTTCATTCAAAGTTGCACTAATCTCAGCCAAATCTGCAGGTGAAGTATTGCCATCCAAGAGACGACACCTCCTATACGCATAGTGATTGTAGAACATGGTTTGGCCTGTTTGTTCTGCCTGCCTGATGAGGGCCTTTTGTGCCTCAACGGAATGCTGCCCGTCGATGATGACGAATTTAATATCATCATTTAATAATAGCTCCTCGACGTTCGGCCCATACAAAGAGCTTGTTCGAGATCATATCCCAAGGTAACACATCTGGCCGGCATAGGCATTTGACTGGATTACTAATCATGCTCAAACAATCTCCATGGCATGTCTTTGGATCATATCTTCGCTAACATAAATGGAGCTTGGTGAACGGATGAGGGACTTCACATGGATCGCAAAACTTTCCTTAAGACCCAATGGACAATGGTCGTGCGTACTTATTCACTTGTTCATGGCCTCTAGTCACGCGCCACCACAATGCTTTCATTCTAAAAAGCGAAGCCTCCATGCCTTCGACAACCTGCAGGTTGAACATGCTTCCCTAGATCTAGGACCCTCCTAAAAGCTTTCAAGTCAGCTAATTCCTAGCTTGCTGCAAATAGTGACTTGGTGTCGGTTTTAGTGAACATGATGCCTCTACGCATTTTGTAACCCCTTGGCAAATAGATATTGGCGTAATAATCGCTACATTGGTTGGCCAACCATACTTAAAACATGTCTCACCGTTCACATCTGTCTTCATGAACGTATCCTTGTATGCAGTAGCTCTACAGTGAGTAAGTCTGAGCAGATCTTTCTTTTGCTTATGTGTAATCTCCAAGAGCAATTTGCAGTTGGTGTCATCCTCTTCCTCACAAGAGATTAGGATCCCTTGTTTGGTCATCTTGTCTGCTTCCTTTTTCCTCGAGAAGAGAGTTAAGTCGAGCTTGCCATTTGTCTTGGCAAGGTCAACGCACCACTCACTCGGCACCCTCGTCCATTTCCTCTTCAGGGGCGGTCGGTGGTCGGTGGTTGCTATAAGAATCGGCCCTTCATCATTTAAGGTGAGATCATATGGTACTGCATCTGGGTCGTCTACCCTTGCTTTCTTGGCAGGAATAGAACCCGAATTATTAGTGGTTTTCTTCCTCTTGGGCACTGCAAAAGAAGATGAACATTTTTTAGAGTACTTTTCAGAACAAGAGATCACGCTTGGCATGCATTTAAACCTAAATTAGTACAATTCACGCTTGGCGTGTTGGTAGCTCCTATTATTGACCATGCTATGCGTGAATTTGAAACTAAATTAGTTTGCATCCACATTTTAAGCTACATACCCTTTATGAATCCATATTTCACACTATTTAACCTCATTGAACATTGCTATCTCCAACTGTCTAACACTGCTATATTCTATAAAACAGAGCAAAATTATGTTCTACAAAACGGACAATCAGAGCATTAACTGATGGTAATACTTAAAATTCATGCAAAGCATAATAACTCAAACTCATGCAAAGCATATTAACTGAAGGCAAGGAAATATCTCAAATTCATGCAAGCATAATACTCTCCACACAGTGTGTATTCTGTGGCAAATTAAATACCTTGAATAGGGTTCTGTGTATTCTGTGTATTCTGATCAACGTCCTCTGAAACTTGAGAAGTGCCGGGTTTTGAGATTCCTCTTCCACCGCTTCCTCTGCCCCGTCCGCCTCGACTTCGATTCATTTTAGAAGACATCTCCGGAGTCGCCTAGTAACAGAGTCGGAAGGTCGCTCGGATACGCGCTCGAGCTACTCGAAGAAATAGCTTTTTCTACCTGTACGAGAAATAGCATTTTCTACCTGCACGAGAGAAATTTGAATTTCAAGAAAACACAAAATGCAATTTCGAAATATTCTTGACACATACAAATAATAATGACGAAGACCCATCCGCCGACTTCTTTCATTGAGTTTTTAAAAACCAATCTACCCAAAATGTATCCCCCCAAATTTATCCCGCCAAAATGTAATTAACCTAAGCTTTCTTGTAACTCGAATTTTTCCCGACCGCCTGCATTTCCATAGCGCCTGTGATTTGGAGAACTCGAATCGGCTTCTCAAGAATGGCTACAGAATTCTGGTAAGCATCTCATTCCTATAGCTTGTACAATAATTTCCAGTAAAGGTGTCTGAATAGGCAATTGTCTGCAGTGTCGAAGATGAATGTTTCATGTTAACTACAAATCAGAAAAGGAAAGTAGGATTATGCAAGATCGACTCCATCGATCCGACTGCAAACTGTCATGGAATTCCGCTCGGGGATAAGTATGTCCGAGTTACAGTGATTAACTGCTGCGCTACGGATGAAGCTTTACCTCGCAGACACCCCGGTGGGGATACGGTTGGAGAAAGTGTTGGAACATTTGTTGCATGGCCAAGAAACCGCTTAAAAAAGGTATGTAACATGTATTACATTGTAGAAATATAGAAGTAGACAAAATTTGTTGTATTCATTGGAAAAAGTTTACAATTGTATATAATCTGGATAAACTGGATAAACCAGACAAAATCCCAGACTACTGTTTCAAGCCCAGTCTACTGAGTAGCTGGGCTATCGATACTCCCATTTCCATTCCAGGGCATAGTGAATGGATCAGGTAAAACCCCAGCAAAAACACCAGGCTCTAGCTCCACCTCCCCCGCCTGCTCCACCTCCACCACCTGCTCCACCTCCTGCTCCATCTCCTGCTCCATTGGTTGAGCCATCTCCATTGCATCGTACACCGCCTGTGGTAGTGGTTCGTGTTGGGGCATCCGGGCATAGAGGCTAACCACTAAGAAACGCAGCTCTTCATTTTGAATCTCGAGCTGACGGATGCGAGATTCACTCTCGATCAATGCATGTACTGCATTCTCGAAGTGATTAGATAAGAGGGCCAGCCTCCGTGCGATTGCAAGGGCCTCAGAGCCCAGATTTATCATTGCCCTGCGCTCTGCTGCCATCATCATTACTTGATCCAAGTACTGCAGGGGTTGCAAGACTGGTGCTCCAGCCGGACTGATGCTCGGCTGCAGTTCAACCGGACAAGAGATTGGAGCCGAAAGTGGAGCTGGGCTGTGTGATTCACACTGACCCCGATTTTTGGTCCACAGTTGTTTTTTAGTTGTACAGAAGTGTTGTTTTATGTCAAAAACAACACCAAAATGGCCCCAAAAGACCACGTGGCCCGTTTATCCGGATTTGCACAAAGGGACAGTGGTTTTTTGGCAAAAAAATCCCACTGTGGTTTTTCTGGCACTTTTTTGTTTTTTTGTCAACATGTCCTTTTTTTCAGTGTTGTTTTTACCGAACTTTTTCGACGTGTGGTTTTTTTCTTGACTGCTGTTTTTTTGAGGAGCCACGCGTTGTTTTTTCCTAAAATAAGACACGTAGATTTAAATATTGCTATACATGAAAGACTAACTTACAACAATGGTTTTAAAAAAAACTATATGTTATTTACAAAAGAAAGACACGTGTTATTGAAATCTATCTATTGTTTTTAGTGCTATTAAGTATTGTTTTTCTAAAATAAGGACATGTAAAAGAGCATTATAAGAACATATAGGAAAAACAAGCTGTTGTTTTTAAATGCCATTTAGCTAATGAAATATTGACACGTAGTATACTTTTTAAATAAAAACAAGTTATTTTAACTAATCAAATATCGACACGTGGCATACATTTTTAAATAAAGAATTATTATTACGACATTTAGAAAAAACATTGGTGTTTCTAACATATCTTCTAACCAATCAAATATTGCCACATGGCATACATTCAAATAATAATATACCACAATTTAAAATCAATACGATTGTATTTAAAATAAGAAAACTTGTAGGAATCTAGTGGATCATTAAGTCTAAGTGCTTTGATAAATCATTATATGCAAATAAATACATGCCATTAAAACCATTGGAGGGAAAATGAAGTACATAATTAATTTACAGCAGAATCGAGAATTGGAAAAGAGAAATACTGATAAAAAATTGTAGACTAAAACCCTGAACCCTGAAGTTGATATTTTTTTTCTGTAAAGGCAAGTATTTGCCTACTCATACAATGCAGACTGCAACAAGTCTGAGATTAGATACAAATGAATCAGCAGATCATCTTGCCTTGATCTTTGAAAAGTAATCAAAGATGCTATCTTGAAAATCTAGAGAAGCAAATAAAAGTCTGCTCTGTTTCGGCAGATGCTTTGCATTAGCAGATCCTTGTGCCTAGATAAGGTTAACAAAGGATTGAAAATCTCCCGCAGCAAAGGAACAACTGAATGCTTGATTAAAACCTGTAATAGGCTGACTGCCTTGAAACACAAGGCTGCAAGGAACCCACCGAAACCAGTAATAACTCTGCAAAAACTCCCCATTACAGCAAGAGTTGGTTATTGCAGCAAAATCTCTGAATGTCTCTGAATGGCTTGATTAAAACACATGAATTGGTCGATTTGCCTTTGAAACAAAAGGCCGCAAAAGAACCCAAATAAACTACTCAATGCTCAGTAGGATCAACCCGATTGCAAAAAAAAGGGGCTTAATGATGGCTAGAGTAGGGCCTGAATCGAATTGATGACCTATGTAACTTCGGATAAAGCTGACTATCACTTAGGCGTAAACTCCCTACAAATTCAAGGAAGAGCCCACTGCACAAAAACACGAAAAAGCAAATGACCCTAGCAAGGCGGAATGAAGTAGACCAGGGAAAAAAGGTCGTTATGGCCAAAAGGAAAATTATGGCACTAAAATACCTCCAGAAAGTAACTGGCAGAAAGGAAAAATAGCAAAGGAAGACGACAAAGCCACACAAAGCCCTCGCCTCAGATATGTGACAGCCATAGATTAGAATGAACAAAGAGCTCTGCCAGAGATTAGAATAAAACATTTTCAAGCATCCTCCTGCAACTGACATTTCCATTAGCTTTGCATCTCGCCTTAAAACCTTACAGGCTAAAAATACGATTTTGATAGTTTCGGACCTTTCCTTCTTGCGCACCCGGATGAATTGAAGAAGTAAGAATTAGAAACGAGGCATCCTCGCTGCCGAAGTTTCAGCATCCCTCAAACTCGACACCTTCATGCGATTCATGCCGGATTCCAGGTTGGGGCTGAATGGAAAGGGGTTTAGGGCGCCATAGCAAAGGTAAGTTTGCCATCGCCATCGCCGTATCTGCCATCGCCAGGAAAGAGAGGGAAAATCGTGTGCAGGGAAAGCCCATGAAATTAAAAAGCCAATCTCGACCTTTATTACAGCCAATGAAATCAAAGGGCTCGGATCACAATCTCTGCCGTTGATCTCTCCCATCAATCCAACCGTTCATTCAATAGCCAATAATATTATAGGATTGGGATCAAGATCTCTGCCATTTATCTTAGTTTTATCTTAGCCGTTGGATAGAATACTACGTTATCACATTATCACGCGTGCACACAAGTATTATTTTAATTTTCAATGCATACAAGTATTATTTTAATTTTCGTATTATTTTAATTTTCAATGCATACAAATATTATTTTAATTTTCAGTACAATGTTCGATGTTACACAAACGATAGTTAGAGCGTTAAAAACACTGGTTACTTGCATTTTAGGTGCTTATAATAGTGTCTATGGTCCCCCTTCGCTGTCTAGGTCATGCCATATCCTGTAGAATATTCCTTGTGGAGTCATACAGGCCATCCGCCTGAAAAGAAAATGGGGTCAAATAGCCATGTTTTGACCCTATCATGTGAATGGGTACCAAAAAACCAATTCACTGGTTTTCAACTACCAAATTATACAATGTCAATGCATAACCAAATTCTGTGACAGAGCCCGGAGAGTTGCTCCCCACCTAGGCTCAAACATGCCAAGGTGGCTCAAACATGCCATGTGGGCTCCAACATGCCACTTAGGCTCCAATATGCCAAGGTGGCTCAAACATGCCACGTGGGCTCCCAACATGCCACTTAGGCTCCAACATGCCACTCGGCCCAAACATGCCAAGGTGGCTCAAACATGCCAAGGTCGCTCAAACATGCCACGCAGGCTCCAACATGCAACCTAGGCTCCAACATGCCAAGGTGGCTCGAACATGCCACCTAGGCACCAACATGCCACCTAGGCTCAAACATGCCACGGTGGCTCAAACATGCCAAGGTGGCTCAAACATGCCACGCTGGCTCCAACATGCCACCTAGGCTCCAACATGCCAAGGTGGCTCAAACATGCTATGTGGGCTCCAACATGCAAAGGTGGCTCAGACATGCCACCTAGGCTCCGACATGACAAGGTGGCACCTAGACTCCAACATGCCACCTAGACTCCAACATGCCACCTAGACTCCAACATGCCACCTGGGCTACAACATGCCAAGGTGTCTCAAACATGCCACGCATGCTCGAATATGCCACCTAGGCTCCAACATGCCACCTAGACTCCAACACGCCATCTAGGCTCCAACATGCCACCTAACATGCCAAGGTGGCTTAAACATACCACCTAGGCTCCAACATGCCACTTAGGCCCCAACATGCAACCTAGACTCCAACATGCCACCTACACTCTAACATGCCACCTAGGCTCTAACATGCCACATAGGGTTAAACATGCCACGTGGACTCCAACATGCCACCTCACATGCCAAGGTGGATCAAACATGCCACGCAGACTCCAACATACCACCTAGGGTCAAACATGCCAAGGTGGCTCAAGCACACCACCTAGGCTACATGCCACCTAGGCTCCAACATGCTACATAGGCTCCAACATGCCACATAGGCTCCAACATGCCACCTAGGCTCCAACATGCCAAGGTGGCTGAAACATGCCACGTAGGCTCCAACATGCCACAGAGGCCAAACATGCAAAGGTCGCCCAAGCACACCACCTAGGCTCGAACATGCCACCTAGGTGGCTCAAACATGCCACCTAGGCTCCACATGCCACCTAGACTCCAATATGCCACCTAGGCTCCAACATGCCAAGGTGGCTCAAAAATGCCAAGGTGGCTCAAACATGCCATGTGGGCATGATGATAGGACTTCATGCAAGAAATATGATAACCTTTGGAATTTTTGGTAGAGGCGTTTCGTCGTTCGGGCAGTACAAAGGCTCCGGAATGGAGATTCGACTTCGTCATGCCATCCGGAACGGCAAAATTACTCTAGGGACCAAGTTACACGGTCATTTTTTGCAACGAAAAAAACACGAACCCTCTACATGGCAGTATTCTGCAGCCACCTCTTAGACCAATTGACTACGAACATGTTGGACATGAGCTACTTTGGCGCTTCTTGGAAAAGGGGTAGTCTTCTGCCCACGAAACTTGGTCCCCAGGATAATGTCGACATTTTGAGTCCATCGGCAGAGTCAGTTCACAGTTTTGGAGTGGGAAAGTTGCCTGTCCGTGGCCAGGGTTCTTTGGGAGAGGACCTTTGGGGCGAACTGCCTCCGGAAGGTTTTAAAGGTCCATCTTCTGGCGTCAACACCCTCCCTCTACGTGATGACATTGTGCAAGATTTTGGTCGAATCTGACTAGGATATAGCCTCCGAAACGTAAACCCTGTGTGTTGCTAGCTAGGTTATTGAAGGGTTTACATTATGGGGGTCGAGTTTTAGTCGGTTGCACTTGGGACATAGTTGAGAAGCTGCAATTGAAAACATGAAGCAATAGGAACTGATGGAATGGGGTTTGGAGTTATCCTCCTCCCAGTGTGGCAATTAGAAGTCAAGAGCGCCTTTTGCAGTAGCAAAATTATTTGGGATCATTCGGGATGGCCAATAGATCCAAACTCTGTTATTTCAGTTGCCATGGCTTCGCATATGTGTTTAGCAAAGGCGCACCTAGCTATTCAAGAAAACGACCACGTTTTGGCCTTCGAAACGTAAACCCTGTGTGTTGCTAGGTTATTGTAGGGTTTACGTTTCAGAGGCTAAAACGTGGTCATTTTCTTGGATAGCTAGGTGCACCTTTGCTAAACACACATGTGGAGCCATGGCAACTGAAATAACAGAGTTTGGATCTATTGGCCATCCCGAATGATCCCAAACAATTTTGCTACTGCAAAAGGCGCTCTTGACTTCTAATTGCCACACTGGGAGGAGGATAACTCCAAACCCCATCAGTTCCTATTGCTTCATGTTTTCAATTGTAGCTTCTCAACCATGTCCCAAGTGCAACCGACTAAAACTCGACCCCCATAACGTAAACCCTTTAACCTAGCAACACACAGGGTTTACGTTTCGGAGGCTATATCCTAGTCAGATTCGACCAAAATCTTGCACAATTTCATCACGTAGAGGGAGGGTGTTCACGCCAGAAGATGGACCTTTAAAACCTTCCGGAGGCAGTTCGCCCCAAAGGTCCTCTCCCAAAGAACCCTGGCCACGGACAGGCAACTTTCCCACTCCAAAACTGTGAACTGACTCTGCCGATGGACTCAAAATGTCGACATTATCCTGGGGGCCAAGTTTCGTGGGCAGAAGACTACCCCTTTTCCAAGAAGCGCCAAAGTAGCTCATGTCCAACATGTTCGTAGTCAATTGGTCTAAGAGGTGGCTGCAGAATACTGCCATGTAGAGGGTTCGTGTTTTTTTCGTTGCAAAAAATGACCGTGTAACTTGGTCTCTAGAGTAATTTTGTCGTTCCGGATGGCATGACGAAGTCGAATCTCCATTCCGGAGCCTTTGTACTGCCCGAACGACAAAACACTTGGTTTTATACGTGGTCAACCCGCAGGACGCTTCGTGGTTTGATAAGTTCTCCCAGACGGATCTTGGATTTTTTTGAGCCTGCTCGAAGCAGGTTACTTGAATGACGGATTCAACAGTCGGATAGGAAAATTGAGCTCCCGGAGGGGACTTCTAGAGGAGCGCTGATAGGAAAGGCTGCCTCGACAACCTTTCTGAGGTCCATCTCCTGGGGTCTGGCCTCTCCCCTTTGGTGAGAAAGTTGCGCAAAGTCCTGGCCTGGTTCAATTTGGGGAAGAGTGTCAGCGCTTTAAGTTCTCCAAGATCCCTCTATTCTATCCCTTGCCAAGCTCCTCTACAAAAATTTCAAAGGTTATCATATTTCTTGCATAAAGTCCTAGTCATCATAGATCCATGTCACCATCATCTAGCCATGTCACCTAAAATTTGCCAATGTCACCCAATGAAAAGACCAAAGATGGACATCTTTTCATTTTTGGCCTAGTCAAAACTTGACCTTGCTTACTTGGCATGCCATATCACCACTTGGGGTGCCTAGGTGGCATGCTTGAGCCTAGGTGGCATGCATGAGCCACCTTGGCATGTTGGAGCCTAGATGGCATGTTGGAGCCCTGCATGGCATGTTGGAGCCACCTTGGCATGTTTGAGCCTAAGTGGCATGTTTGAGCCACCTTGACATGTTGGAGCCCACGTGGCATTATGGAGTCCATGTGGCATGTTTGAGCCACCTTGGCATGTTGGAGCCTAGGTGGCATGTTGGAGCCTAGGTGGCATATTTGAGCCCACCTTGGCATGTTTGAGCCTAGGTGGCATGTTTGAGCCCATCTTGGCATGTTGGAGCCTAGGTGGCATGTTGGAGCCACCTTGGCATGGGCATGTTGGAGCCCACGTGGCATTATGGAGTCCACGTGGCATGTTTGACCCACCTTGGCATGTTGGAGCCTAGGTGGCATGTTGGAGCCCACGTAGCATGTTTGAGCCATCTTGGCTTGTTTGCGCCACCTTGGCATGTTTGATCAAACATGCCACGTTGGCCTTGGCATGTTGTGAGCCACCTTAGCATGTTTGAGCCTAGGTGGCATGTTGGAGCCTAGGTGGCATGTTTGAGCCACCTTGCCATGTTTGAGCCACGCGGCCTTTTTTAGCCACCTTGGCATGTTTGAGCCTAGGTGGCATGTTGGAGCCTAGGTGGCATGTTTGAGCCACCTTGCCATGTTAGAGCCACCTTGGCATGTTGGAGCCTAGGTGGCATGTTTGAGCCACCTTGGCATGTTGGAGCCTAGGTGGCATGTTGGAACCACCTTGGCATGTTTGAGCCACCTTGGCATGTTTGAGCCACCTTGGCATGTTTGAGCCACCTTGGCATGCTTGAGCCTATGTGGCATGTTGGAGCCTGGGTGGCATGTTGGAGCCCGCATGGCATGTTTGAGCCATCTTGGCATGTTGGAGCCTAAGTGGCATGTTTGAGCCACGTTGGCATGTTGGAGCCTAGGTGGCATGTTGGTGCCACCTTGGCATGTTCGACCCACCTTGGCATGTTTGAGCCTACGTGGCATGTTGGAGCCTAGGTGGCATGTTGGAGCCACCTTGGCATGTTGGAGCCCGCGTGGCATGTTTGAGCCATCTTGTCATGTTTTAGCCTAGGTGGCATGTTTTAGCTACCTTGGCATGTTGGAGCCCACATGGCATGTTTGAGCCACCTTGGCATGTTGGAGCCTATGTGGCATGTTGGAGTCTAGGTGGCATGTTTTGAGCCACCTTAGCATGTTAGAGCCTAGGTGGCATATTGGAGCCTATGTGGCATGTTCGAGCCACCTTGGCATATCAGCCTAGGTGGCATGTTTGAGCCCATGGCATGTTTCAGTTGCACTTGGGACCTGGTGTACCTTTTTCAAACATGCATGCGGAGCCATGGCAACTGAAATAACAGAGTTTGGATCTATTGGCGATCCCGAATCATTCCAAAAAAATTTGCTACTACAAAATGTGTTCTTGACTTCTAATTGGCACACTGGGAGGAGGGTAAATCCAAACCCCATTTCTATTGCTTCTTGTTTTCAACCGCAGCTTCTCTCCATGTCTCAAGTGCAACTGAATAAAACTCGACCTCCATAACGTAAACCCTACAATAACCTAGCAACGCACAGGGTTTACGTTTTGGAGGCCAAAATGTGGTCGACTTCTTTGATAACTAGGTGGACCATTTCTAAACATGCATGGGGAGCCATGAGAACTGAAATAATAGAGTTTCGATCTATTGGCCAACCCGAGTGATCCCAAACAATTTTGCTACTGCATAAGGCGCTCTAGACTTTTAATTGCAAAACTAGGAGGAGATTAAATCCAAACCCCATTCTGGCAGTTTCTACTGCCTCGTGTTTTCAAACGCAGCTGCTCGACCATGTCCCAAGTGCAACGGACCAAAGCCCGACCTCCATAACGTAAACCCTACAATAACCTGGCAAGGCACAGGGTTTACGTTTTGGAGGCCATACCCTAGCCAGATTGGATCAGGATCTTGCACAATGTCATGAGGTAGTGGGAGGGCATTGACGCCAGAAGACGGAGCCCTAAAACCTTCCAGAAACAGTTCGACCCAAAGGTCCTCTCTGGAAGGTCCTTGACCACGGACGGACAACTCTCCCACCCCGGAACTGTGATCTGACTCTGCCAACGGACTCGAAACATCGACATTACCCTGGAGACCAAGTTTCATGGGCAGAAGACCACCCCTGCTCCAGGAACAGGGTTGCCCTTAAGGGGTTATTTATAGCCAAATGGCTATATTTTGAATATTTTCGAAAATGAGATACTAAAGCTGGATAGGTTACTAGTGAAAATAAATTATACGAAATGGCAAAACTTTGGCGAAAGAATCCGCCCGCCTTTCTTAAATTAGCCATGCATTCTTAAGCTCAGATCTAGAGTTTCGCCTCCAGTTCCATGGATCTAAGTGTTTAGGATCATAGATTATCCCCTTAACAACATTGTAGATCAAGTAATTGTTTGCTAGCTCTAGTGGACCATAGTAGAATACTCAAAAAATCAACAATTACTCAAATTTTGCTAAACATAATAGGCTTCCTTAATCCTGTAAGTTGTATGTGAATTGCCATCTAATTTATTTATTCCAATTACCACATTAACGTTGGCAAGGTTCGCCAGAGTTTCTATGAAACAGTTCAAGTCGCAAAAAAGTAATCGCCTACAAAATTAATATAGAAAGCTTATGATTCGCCTCACCTTCTAAATCACGCCTATGCAGATATGGCCTTAAGGGCAACCCTGTCCAGGAAGCGCCAAAGTAGCTCATGTCCAACATGTTCGTAGTGAATTGGCCTTAGCGGAGGGTGCAGAATACTGCCATGTAGAGGGTTCGTGTTTCTTTTGTTGCAAAAAATGACCGTGTAACTTGGTCACTAGGGTAATTTCGCTGTTCTGGACGACATGGCGAAGTCAAATCCCCATTCCGGAGCCTTTGTACTGCCCGAACGACAAAACACTTGGGTTTCTACACGGTCGACTGCAGGACACTTTGCGGTTTGATATGTTCTCCCGGACAGATCTTGAATTTTTTTGAACCTGCTCGAAGCAAGTTACTTGAATGGAGAATTCAACAGTCGGATAGGGAAACTGGGCTCCGGGAAGGGAGGCATTGGCATTTGCCCTCCCGGAGGAGCACTGGTAGGAAAGCCTACCTCGGTAAATCCAAACCCCATTTCGTCAGTTTCTATTGCTTCTTGTTTTCAACTGCAGCTTCTCGACCATGTCTCAAGTGCAACTGAATAAAACTCGACCTCCATAACGTAAACCCTACAATAACCTAGCAACGCACAGGGTTTACGTTTTGGAGGCCAAAACGTGGTCGACTTCTTTGATAACTAGGTGGACCATTTCTAAATGGGGAGCCATGAGAACTGAAATAACAGAGTTTCGATCTATTCGCCAATCTGAGTGACCCCAAACAATTTTGCTACTGCATAAGGCGCTCTACACTTTTAATTGTAAAACTAGGAGGAGAATAAATCCAAACCCCATTCTTGCAATTTCTACTGCCTCGTGTTTTCAAATGCAGCTGCTCGACCATGTCCCAAGTGCAACAGACCAAAGCCCGACCTCCATAATGTAAACCCTACAATAACCTGGCAAGGCACAGGGTTTACGTTTTGGAGGCCATACCCTAGCCAGATTGGACCAGAAGCTTGCATAATGTCATGAGGTAGTGGGAGGGCGTTGACGCCAGAAGACGGAGCCCTAAAACCTTCCAGAAGCAGTTCGACCCAAAAGGTCCTCTCTGGAAGGTCCTTGGCCACGGACGTGCAACTCTCCCACCCCGGAACTGCGATCTGACTCTGCCAACGGACTCAAAACATCGACATTACCCTGGAGACCAAGTTTCGTGGGCAGAAGACCACCCCTGCTCCAGGAAGCGCCAAAGTAGCTCATGCCCAACACGTTCGTAGTGAATTGGCCTTAGCGGAGGGTGCAGCCGCAGAATACTGCCATGTAGAGGGTTTGTGTTTCTTTTGCTGCAAAAAATGACCGTGTAACTTGGTCCCTAGGGTAATTTCGCTGTTTCGGACGACATGGCGAAGTCAAATCTCCATTCCGAGCCTTTATGCTTGCCCGAACGACAAAACACTTGGGTTTCTACACGGTCGACTGCAGGACACTTTGCGGTTTGATATGTTCTTAGTGCAAATCGTCTAAGTGCAATAAGTTATCTTGTTTTTCAAAGAACCATTGCATTCTTAGAAAGAACCATTGGATATATATTAGATACAATTAAAACCATTGGATGACGTGGATAACTATTGGATCGTCTATAGCGAACCTTAGTACCAAACTAGATGTAGGCATGGTTTAATGGTGTTCCACTAATGATATCCAAAATGGGGGGATAATGTTAGGATATTGCATAGTCTTGCCATTTTTTAATGCTTGGAGATTTGTTGCAATGGTCCTATTCCCCATAAACAATTACATCTCAAATTCTTAATGGTCTAAATTATACCAAGATGTAGGAACGGTTTAATGGTGTTCCACTAACGATATCCAAAATGGGGGAATAATGTTAGGATATTGCATGGTCTTGCCATTTTAATGCTTGGGGATTTGTTGCAATGGTCCTATCCTCCATAAAGAAATACATCTCACAATTCTTAATGGTTTGTTATGCAAAAATGTAGGCGTGGTTTAATGGTCTTTCTCTAACAATATCCAAAATGTTAGGATATTGTTAGGATTTTGCGTGGTCCTATGACATTAATGCTTAGGGATTTGTTGCAGCGGTCCTGCACTCCCTCAAGCAATACAAATCAAATTCGTGATGGTTTTATTATGCAAAAATAGGTGTTAAGTAATTGAAGTAGTTGAAGTAACTTGGAATACTAGTATAAGGACATGTGATCGTGCACGTGCATCACATGTAGCAAATCAAGTACTCTGTCCTACCACTATAAAGACCCGTGATATGGAAGGATAGGACATGTAGAGAATCATGTATTCTTTCCTACTTCTATAAAGACATGTGACAATAGAAGTATTACACATGTCGTAATTCATGTATTCTTTCCTCAATGCCTTAGCAAATAAAGTACTATGTCCTACTACTATAAAGACATGTGACATGGAAGCATACGACATGTAGAGAATCAAGTATTCTTTCCTACTTCTATAAAGACACGTGACAATAGAAGTATTACACATGTCGTAATTCATGTATTCTTTCCTACAATGCCTTAGCAAATAAAGTACTATGTCCTACTACTATAAAGACATGTGAATGGAAGTATAGGACATGTAGAGAATCAAATATTCTTTCCTACATCTATAAAGACATGTGACAATAGAATTATTAGATATGTAGAAATTCAAGTATTCTTTCCTACAGTGGATTGTATTATAAAATGACATGTCACAATAGAAGAAACTACAAAACAACAGTGGATGTTTTAGTCCATTGAAAAAAGAACACCATTATCGAACAAAACCATACCTCCACAAATCCACATGTAGGATTCTTTGAAAACAGGACATGTAGACCTACCAAAACTGATGTTTTCAACAGTGGACCAAAAACCGGGGTGAGTGTGATTGCTGCCCCAAATGTAATTCCAATGAATCTTCGTCGCCAACCGAGTGATTAATGTAACTTGGCATCTATCAATAGGAAGTGAGCGGAGTATCAATATTCACGCCTGGCGTGTTATATTTATTTATTTGTAAACTTAGATACTAAGAGACACGCCCGGCGTGTTTAACTTAAAAGTTGAAACTAGGGGTAAAATTGTTTGCACGCTCAGCGTGTAAACTGCTATATAGGAAAAACTATACACGCTCGGCGTGCATTCAGCAGAGAGGGAGAAAAAAAAACTGTACAGATAGATAAGTAAGTTATCTATTTACTTATCTATCTCGCATGCTTTTTTTTCTCCTCTCTGAAATGCACGCCGAAATAGTTCATATTCAAGCCTAAGGTTAGCATGGAACACGCTTAGCGTGTTTCAAATGTTATCTTTGAGATTTTCCTAATGCTTTCTACTACACTTATTCATAATAGAAACTTGCATGCAATAGCATGATTAATTCAGGAAGAGAAACTCAAGAATTTACTCGAAACAAAAAGAAGCAGATGAAATTTATAAAAAACTATTCTGGTTTTCATAAACATCATTTGCTTCCTCTGCCTCGAGCAAATGCAAAAGCTTGTCTTCTTGGATTAAAGCTGCCATTGAGATGCAACTTAAAACTAAATGAAAACTAACCTTGAGTTCTGAGGCTGGAAGGATTCGAAGAACGGAGGACTTTGCTTTTGGTTTTAATTCCGAGGCTTTTGGATTCGCAGACCTTAGTCCTCTGCTTTTGGTTTTAATTCTGAGCCTCCGATGTCCTCTCTACTACGATGCTGCTGAAAAAAAAGCGAGTCTTTTAGTAAGTTAGGAATTGCCAAACCAAACATCTAACATTCTTTGAATATAAATCGCTCACCAAGATTTTAGGAGGGCGGATCCAAACACACGCACAAGCTAATAACCGCAAATCGTTATGAAGGAAGGAAGAAAATGTAGGAACTTTGAGAGCGTGAAATGGATTTATATAGGCATAATTAGAAATAAGTTAAGCGTGAATAATTGATTGCTTGAATTAACACGCCCCGGGCGTCACGGTCCTCCCACGACATGACATGTATATGGTATATATGGAGAATATTGCATTTTATGCAATAAATTCTCACGGCATTTTATTCCATTTATTGCATTTGAAAAAATAGAATTTAGAAATTTTATATAGGCTAAATTAAAAATGATTTTAAAGGCAAAATTATTAAGGCTAAAAAATGACTTGTAAGGTTGGGGAATTGTTTTAGGTCGTATAGGAAAATTTCCTATGGTTACTGTGATGAATTAGAGATTTCTCATGTGGTTGATTTATAGTGTTCCCGAGACTTTGTTGAGACAAATGCAGAGACAAAATTTTAGAGAAAACAGCTTGGAGACAAAATAATTGGAGAATACAGTTTGATTTAATTCAACAAATTTTATGTACATAAAAACTGTTTGAAGAAAACTGTTTGAAGAAAAAGTTTATGAAGAAAACTGTTTGATTTCATTAAAAACAGTTATATGTACAGACGCCCGAAGGCTTGTAAGCAGCTCCCCGAAGGCTTTTCACAATATTACAGAAAAAAAATGCCCGGAGGCGTGTCCAAAACTTCTGTAAGAAAACAACCAAAAAATGGGCCGCCCGGGCTTCCACGCCTGCAACAAAGAAGAAAGAAATGTGTTAGAAAAGAAAGAAAGGTGCAAAAACAAAAAAAAAAAAAAGCAAACATGCAAACCTGGTTCATCTCTCAACCACTCCAAAAATTGGTCGAATTGTCGACCCCCCTCCTCCCCCTCCTCCTCCTCGGCTTCAGAGAATTCATTCTCTGTTTCAGGGTCAAGCCAACCCTGAAGCAGAGCGGTCATGTGCTCTTGCGAATCCAACTCCTCCTCTTCCTCCAACTCCTCCTCTTCCTCCTCGTCATCAGAGGAGGAATCAGAGGAGAATTGGGGCCGACGTCTCTTTGAGGAGACCTCGGGTTCTTCATGAAGGTCGAGCGCTGAGGCTGAACGCTTCATGGCGGGCAGAAAAAAAAAACATTTGGACAGAATGGAGGTCTTGAGAGCGTGAACCGGATTTATATAGGATTAATTAGAAATTAGCGTGAATAATTGATTGCCTCAAATAACACGCCAGGCGTACAAAATTCCCGCCAGCTATATCATCTAGGGTATATTATTATGGATAATAAATTCTCACGTCTATCAGCTATATGTCTTTTCGTAATCATATATCCAAATTTTTCGATAATTAAAATTTGGATATATTTATATAAATGTCATTTCCTTGTTGTTGCCACGAAAATTCTTGTTTTAAATGATTTCATTTACACCCATTGTTATTATTATATTAAACCTATTTCCAAGGAATTTCTTGCTTTTAAAAAAATTTGATTTACGTCTACATATTCCATAAATGTACGTACTTTTTTTTATCTTATGGTGTAATAATTTTTTCCTACTCATTGACTAAAAAGGGTGCAATTTGCCTAGGTCGGTGCCTCTCCAACTCAAGATGGTGTGCAACATATTGAAAAGAGCAATATCAATGAAAAACCAACTCCTAGCAAGAATGTTGAAGAAAAACAATTAGTCCTCTATAGTAGGGTGCAATGGAGGAACAAGAAGGTGAGAATCATGCACAAGTGCAACAAGGAAATAGTAGGCCAAGGAGTCATTGTGCTAGCGTGATCCCGGTCAAGTCGTTAATGATGAAAGGCTAGGGAAGACAATATTGGTATTGCAATTTCGATGTTGGAAGACAACCGAAAGGTAAAGGTTTGGGTGACAAGGAATATTTTGGTTGTGTCAAGCAATTGGAGGTTCCTTGCATCATGGCATGGCCTATAAGTAGTGTTCAATTTGTGGAGGATTATATTTTTCCGAGCCCGAGGTTGTTGGGGACAATGATTGTCTTGATATTGATCCATTGGCGGTTGGAACTCTAAACCTAGGCAAAAGGGGAGAAGTACCGGTTACCGAGACATTATCCTAGCAAAAGAGCCAAGTTGATTAGTGACACCAAACGTGAGACAATGGTGAAGGTTAGGGGCTCGATTATTGTTGGAGTGCTTGTATGCAATTCTTTACAATAGAACAATTGGTGGAAGCAAGAGCCACTTTTCAAGAGTACACCGTCGATGAGAGGAGGACCTACATGTACACAATCTTGAGCATGCACTTCGGGATGAAAGAAACCCAAACAGAAAAAAGATACCCTTTTGCTAGGCAAATGGATATGTGCAAAAGCATGGCGGACTATCCAGTGCAATTCCAACTTCTTCATGGCATAATTGGCAAAAAAAAAGCAGAGGGGGGAAACGAGGATTGCTTTACATGGAAATAATGGTTTGTTGAGACCAACAGGTAGGACCTTGGCTGCCAGGAAATATTTGAAAAATATATTGATTTCAATCAGTCTATGCCACACAAAAGCGAAGGGATGAAAAGGGAAGAGCAGTTGTTGAGAAAAGGTTGCCATCACATTGTACTCAAAAGAGTATTTTGGAAGAAGTGAATTCCCTACTTCGAGAATTGGGAATTCTTCCAATATCCCAACCTAGCTTTAGTAGGTTATGGAAGAAGCATTTCAATCATGTCACCATAGCAACTTCAAACAACTTTGCAAAGTGCAATTTATGTGCTAAGTTGAAGGAGACTCTTGATAAGACTGTGCAACCTAGTCAAAGGGCTAGGATAAGGGAGCATATGAAGGACCAACTATCATGTAGATCATGTTATTGGATGTGGAGGACATTATCTGGATTGGAACCCAATAACTATTTATGTATTATACATGACAAGATGGACCAGCAAAAGACTTGTCTTCCACAATTCAAGTACATACCAAAGTCATGTGGAAGATCATACCCTTTACAGATCTCAATGACTGGGGCATCTTGCATGGGCAGACTCAAACCTATACTATGGCCATTTTAGTTTGGGATGGTCCAGATTTTCATATTGGGAGTATCATGAGGTGTTTGAGAAACTATGAAAATGGATACAATGGTCACCTCCAGGACCCTACAGCTAGCCAGGCACTACATAGAGCATTGTTAGATGGAAACCCTAACAATATTGAAAAGTTCAGCAAGGCAAGGTTTAGGAAGCATGGGTCTAATGAACATGTTGGAGCTTCAACTTCACGTGCTAGACCTCAAGATCTACCCAAAAGGTTTCTCTTGCAACTTGATAATTGTGCTGCCAAAATAAGAACAGGTGGATGTTTTCTTTCCTATCCTACTTAACAGCTGTGGGGATATTTGAAAGAGTTAATTTAGGGTTTCTTATGCCCGGGCATACCCATGAGGATGTGGATGCATTATTTGGCAAATATAGTTGTATACTGAAGCAGCAGACAGTGACCAACTTTCCTAGGCTGCTAACTGTCCTTCAGAACTGTAATACGGATTTCACCCTGTGTGGTGGCACGCTGTTGATGGGTGTATTCATTCTGCAAGCCCATATAGAGAGCTTGTGTGTCAACAAGAAGTTTGTCCTTGTCCTTGATAGTTGTCAGAAGCTCAGTGATGATAGTCTGGAGTTGGGAAGAGCAGTGCATGTCTCTTGTTCCTTAAGGAGTGCAGCCCATATCTCCAACAAGGCACTATGTTTAGTCTGAAGGCTATCTTTCAAAGCCTAGTTCTGAGTGTGGGAAGATCACGCTTCAATGCGTTAGTGGAATCCAGATAATCTTTGATGCCATTCATGAGGTGATCTTGAGATTCCTGGAGCCTCGACATGAAATTGGCCATATGCCACAGGTCTTTTTCGGTCACAGGAATAGACATAAACCGTTTAGATATTTGGGAACAGAGTTAGAAGAATCAACAGAATACAGATATCTGGGATACGACACACACGGCACAGGGAAATGGGCTAAAGGGGCAGATACAAGATTCCAAACAGCCATCGGGAGTTACTACAATATGAAAAATTTCTGCAATAAAAGCAGAATAATAAACTGGGAAATCAAATGCTATTTGTTCAGCGCAGTGGTCGCAACCACACAACTATATGGGGCAGAGGCCTGGGGACTGGGGCTAACAGAAAAGAAATAAGAGAAGCGGAAGTAAGGGCGTGGGAAAAGACCATCAGATATCTCATAAGAAACAATGCAGGTGGGAAACCGAATAAGTTAGCGAATATCGCGATCAGTGAATCAGCGAAAGCCCACATAATCGAGAGTAACGGTTGGTTTAGGGATGTAGCAATGTGGACAAAAAAAATGGGGATGAATCTGAGCGACCTGATAAGTGAAGGAGAACGAAATGATGAATGGGCAAACAAAGCTACGCAAGCTTGGCTGCAAAAACACACAGGGCCCAAGACAATTTGGCTTATGACAGTATTCAACCCAGAACAACAGATAGGACAGCAGATGTATCAGGATAATTTACTAGGAAAAGCCAGGAAGGATATCCTAGCAAGACTTAGAATGGGAAGCCATGACCTAAGAATTGAAAATGACAGATGGCGGAGAATAGAGAAAGACGATCGGATATGCAGAATCTGTGACAGAGGGGAAGTGGAAGATGAAAATCATATGCTAAATGAATGTCCAATATATGGAGACATCAGGAACAAGTACAGAAATGTAAGATGGGGTCAACCTGTACACACCATGATGGCAAGGACAGAAACAATGAGGGATCTGGCAGACGCAATACGGGAAATGACGACAAGGCACCGGGAAATACATAAAGAAAAAAGGCTTCTGTTATGAACCGCCTGAGAGGCGCACCATACCTGCCCAGAAATGCTCAGCTCAAAGCTGATTGATAACGACGCATCCGTGCACGGCCTTGAAGCCGATCCAAAGCGGGGTGCCGGTATTAATAGAGAAAAGTGAAGCCTTCAGAAAAAGCTACAATATAAACCAGCATGATGTGCTAATAGCGCCCATCAGGGACTCGCCCATGCTACATAAGTCCACGGGCCTCAGGGCACAAGGGACAATAATGTATCTATCTATCTATCTATTCAAACAGGGCCCGTCGGGAGAGTGGAGGGATAATTGGCAGGACAGGCAAAGGAGGCTGTGGAACGATGTGCGTGAACGTGTGGGAAACTGGCTAAGAGTTGGAGGCGTCAGCGTGAGTGGACTGAGAGGAGATGACATTGTTGACCTTAGAAGGAGAGGGGCACGTATCCGGCTGAGTGGGCAGTCGCTGAGAAGGTTGGGCCTCGAGGCATGGCCGGGAGGTCTCTTCTTGAAGTTCACGGACATAGCGGATGACGGAATGTGTTCGGCTGGAAGCTTGAGAGGTGGCTTTTAAATGTCTGGCGGAAAGGCGACAAGGGTCTGGGAGGCTCTACAAGCTCCTGCTTCTTCCTACTAAGAGCACATATTAAAGGAGCATCCTTTATCTTTTCCGCCTATTAATAGCCATTAGGGATTTTTTGAGATCATAAAAGGGCCTTCTAAGAGTTGCTGACTAAGCTATATGAACTACCAATCAGAAAACAGAACTGGTAATCCAGTCAGCAAAACAGTTATAACTAACTCACTGGATCACATTTTCTAGCATAAGTGTTGATAGAAAAGTCCAAATGAGCTCTTGTTTGATGCAATAGATAGATCTCATTGAGATCTTTCCAACCTTGGGTGGTTTGCATATCTTTTAGCCCCGTAGGATAGTAAAAAATGATAAAAACCATATTTTTTAAAGTTTTGACAACCATAAGTGGTTAAAATATGTGCAAAGCACCTAAAATTAGAAAGATCTCAATGAGATCTATCTATTGCACTAAATGAGAGCTCATTTGGACTTTTCTACCAACAGTTATGCTAGAAAATGTGATCCAGTGAGTTAGTTATAACAGTTTTGCTGACTGGACCCGTCAGGCTCTGATTTCTGATTGGTAGTCCATTTATCTTCATTTGGCTTAGTTGCCATATTTTGAAGGCCCTTTTTTAATCTCAAAAAAACCCTAATGCACTTCAATCCGCTCTACCACTTGGGTGTCCAAACAAATAACCCGAGATAAGAGTCTAGAGCTGATGCAGTCACAACCAAATCGAATCAAGGAATCACTATCCAGAGCCTAAGCCCCTGCTATGCACATGAGGGGCTCAAGAGAGCAAACTTTATCCCATGCGTTAACTTGACTTGCACTATCATCCTTCATGGTGGTACTATAAGAGCCACTGCACTATCTTCCCACTATGTCGAACATACAAGCCTACCCAAATAGGGTGGTCTGCTCACTCCCTATAAGTATCCTCACTTGCCAGCCTAGGCAATAAGACTCGCTAGTGTTCCAGTTGTAACCCAGTCTTCCGCCCAGGTTCATCTGAATCCTCTTTATTATCCAATCTGCCAATTCTCATCAGCCTTATCTTCCTCCACTGGGATGGGGGATGGTTACCAGCAAAGGAATTCCAAGTTCTTATGCATTTCAAGGCTAGCATAGCCACATCCCTCAGGAATACATAAGATTCTATGTGGTTCCCTAGCTTTTTATGGGGCTCAAAAACAATAAAGAAGCACACAACACGGAAGCCCTGTTATACACGAAGCACTCGAGCTGAAAGATTGTGCCTTAAAACTATTTAAGGTTCCTAGCATTAGTGAAAAAGAACAGACCAAGAGCACTAAGATCACACTGTTGCAGAGGTCTATACTGCCCTGAAGCCATGAACTGCATTGCTATCTGCTATCTGGCGCTGTCTTCAAACCCAACTCACATTCACAAGAGCATAAACTGGCTCCTTACCCTGTCATATATAGCCATACAACAAAGAAGGAAAACCAAGGCATCAGCCATACCTCAGACTACCGACCCAGCTGCAAAAGCTCAAGGAAAAACCAGGAAGGAGAGACATGTCGCTTGCTGATGCTTTGGATTTGAAAATGTAGCAGTAGCTGATGCTGCTCATCCAGCCATACCTTTTACATATTTGCGAGATGGCATACATGTTGCCATCCTATTGTTTAAATTTGGTTTTTTCGAATTGGGAGAAAAGTTTTTGGTTTTTTTTTAAGGTGAATTTCCTAAGGTTTTAATAATTTTAGCAGCCGGTAAAAAAATCCGGCAATCCAAAAATCGAAAGAATTTTTCTTGGGGTCTAATTTTCCTTCCAATGAAAAAATTGAGATATGTGCTGCTATTGCCCGGATTAGGAAGTTTTTATCTTGATCAGTGCATTTCTACTTTAATCCGGCATGAAATTTTATGCATCGGCTTTCTCCTCTGAGTACCCTTGCTATAGAGGATCATGTTCATGAATCGTGCAGATCGACTGGGCTAGGAATATTCTCCTACCATTAATAGCCCTATTAATTACCCCCACATAAATACACCACTATATATACTTATTAATATATGGTTACTACTTTATTATAGTTAGAAATTCGAATTTTCCTAATGGTTTGGGGTGTTAATTATGGATTTGCGCCATTTTTCACCTGGGTCTCAGATTGGGATGATTCTTCGATCTATTTTGGGTGAAATTTGATGCTCATGCATAATTTCCATTCTGATTTTACTAGAATGTTAATTGGGCTCATTCTTTTCCCTGCATCCAACAACTTACTCTAACTTTACGACCCCACTATCTGGGAGAAAAAAATTTCTCTCATTTTCGAATTTCAATGGTGGAATTTTTATCCCACACTCTATTAGGCCGGTTAGACTACTTAGCTAGGGATATGGTCAGTGTTAGTTCTTGGTCAACCAAGAACATGGCTCTGATACCATTGTGACGCTTCCTACAAAATATACGGCGCCCGGCCATACACTTTGTAGGAAATCCCTCATCCGGTCCTTCGATCGCACGGGCCCTCCGTCTATCCCGCACTCCAGGGTGACCCTAGTGCGGGAAGGGGACACGAAGGTGTCTTGCGCGCCCTTCCCCTATGGGCTCCTATAACAGCGGAGAATCATGGGCAGTTAGAGAATCGTGGCGACACACGATTTTTACCCAATTGAACCCCTCAAAATAAGAGCCAGGCTGACACTTGCAACTCTTGAGAGGCAGGGCGATACCATTGCCCCAGGAGGTGTCGGACTTATACCCGGCCCACTCGAAGTGACCGGCTATAGGCCTAGCCTGCTATGGGTCCCCAGTAGCCGCGCTCAGCATGGACCTCTCTCCACTTTGCCTCTAGCCCCGTTATGTGGTGCTAAGTCACATCATAGCCCCCGTAGCCTGGTGGGTTCCTATGCACAGGCCGCATACAATAGGAACTAAGGGTTCTAAACTAGGAGCATCACTAAGTAATGGCTACTAGGTGTCTTACCCCCTTCCCAATACAAGAGGAGCAAACATGATCAACCATCCACATAACATGATAATAATGAGAATAACATCTAAACCTAATCATATACATCTAACTTACAGTTAGGGTTCATTGATTAGGGTTCAAGATCTAGACTGAGGGTTCTAGGAAGGCTTTACTAGAGACACGAAATGCTAACTCATCTGGAGTCCTAACTTTCAGATGATCTACAAAGAACTCTAACCCAGATACCTGCTCCTGAGGAACTCCCTCCTACTCCCGGCGTCTCCATGGTCTTCAAGGTGGTCAAAGTAGCTCCCACTCTTACTGATGCGCACAAGCTATGGGGGCTGCTGTGCTATGCTATGCCACAGCAGACAGTTCTCGAAACGGAGTTTCGAGCGCGAATAGGGTTCCCAGACTGTTGGAGCTAGAAAAATGGCCTAGGGTTAGGGTTTGGCCATTTATAGGTTAGGGTTGATGTCACCTGCCACGTGGATCCAATAGGGTGTTTCCGTGTGGCGGGTGCCCAATAGGTTAAGGCCATGTGGAATATGGTCTTAAAGGTTGGCTAAGTTATATGAATAACTTAGTCATGCCCCCTAGTGCCACTAATCTATGTTATACAAGGCTATGGTGATAGACTTGTATAGTGATGGACCTGAAAATATACGTATTTATGCCATATATTTCTCGAGAACGTCACAGTACTTCAACCTCGCTGGAGTGAGCCACCTTTATCCTTTGAGGCTTTTCGTTTCTTCATTTCTTTATGAACTAGATGTATCAGCAGCCGAGAACCTTTTTTCGATAGACAAATTCTAAAACTCAAGCCAAATATCTTTATTGATGTCGTTCTTTTGCCATTGTTGCACGCATTTTTTTTTTTTTTTTTTTTTTTTTTTTTTTTTTTGCATGTTTTAGCCGAGTGAACTACTCAACATTGTTTGTAGCTATTGTTGGCGGCCAGGCTCCTCACAACAAAGAATTTGCAGAACTCCACCATTATTTTTTGCGAAATATATTCATGGAAACATCATTTTTGTGGTCATTGGCTTTCACACAGAAGAGTTTTAGATGTTTTGCAAGACCAAAAGCCCGTTTCGGCAATAGTAGTAGTCCTCTTATGATCGTTAGGTTTTGTTCTACAAGGAGGAAGGCACCTTTGGTTCGTCTTTTTTGGCTGAAGCTTCCTAGAACAAACATTTTTGTCTTGAAGGATTTGACCACGAATTAAAAAGTTCGACGTGCTTGATCCATTGCTAGCATACTGTATTTGGACATCCTACACATCTAGATATTGAGCATCGTTAGGAACAACAAGATCAGTAGTAGGGGGGAATTAATTTGCTAGCAAATTACTATGCTATTAGTTTTTTGTCTGTTTGCATCCTTGATCAGTTAGCACCTTGATCATTCTTCTATATCCAACATTAGATGCATGATGTATTGAGAGGGAAAGGGACTATGAAAGGGACGTGGTTTAGATTTCAAAATGGAGTTTGTCACTGCCATAGAAACAATCACATGCATCATCATCTGAAAATGAAATGTTTGCTTGAACAGAAACATGGGCACATGAAATTGAGACTTCACAATATTCCTCAAGTGTCGTTTGTTTAATGGTCTACAACGGCTTACAGTCAATCCTATGGAGCATTTTCATGTGTTGCAAGATTATTTTATAGATGAGTTTGCATGTTAAAGTAGAATAGGTTTTTGCTACTGTTGCAGGTTGAAAATTAGATGTTTCTATACCTTCAATTATAGAGCAATCCCATGTGTTTCACCAGGTCAATTCATTTTGCTACTAGAGTAGGTGCTTTCATTTATGTGAAATGTGTGTTTTATCTTATGTTACTGTTCACATTCATGTGTAGCAGATGCAAGGACATTGAATGGATTAGAAGGAAGTCAAATCAGGCAGAGGTATCCTTCGTTTCCTTTATATTGCTTTTCTTGCCATGTCTTCGATCTCCTGATTTCTTCTTTCTTGTGTTCTTCACGGTTTAAAAATCAAACATGGCTTTAGGAGCTCTAATATGGAATTTACCAGAATACACCATCCATAGGTTCATGTTAAAACTCCAGCTACTACTGGTAAACATTTCAAATGTTTTTATATTAGTCAAACAAAAGAATGAAAGGTATCTAGGCATCTAAGGTCTGAAGAAGCAATGTAAGTTACGCAAAGTACCCTAATGTCATTTTAACTTCTTCGTGTTCAATATGTAGCAAACACAATGTCAATATCAAATTTTGGAACAAACTAGCATCAATAGAGACAACACAACTAGAAGAAACAATACATCAAGCACCAGTGGTCTTAGTCACGCGTCTGCGAGCTAATAATTTTCAAGCTACATATCCAATATCAAACGTATTCAAATACACTAAAATCTAACCACCACTCCTCACCGCAGGTTTGTCGTTATCAAGCACAACAAACAGCATCGTACAAATCGTTCCCAACATACCATGTACCTTGGAATTACGCAATTGGTGAGTCGTAGAAAACCTACTAACAATTCTTACCAACTAAATGATGACTAATCCAAAACATTCTACAACAAACAAGAACAATACAGAAGGTAAAAATGCAACGTACGCACCAGTGGGAGCAACCCTGGACAAACAACAGTCACACAACAATTCAACAAGACAACAAAATGATTGCACATTCATATCAAACATCACATTAGCTACCGTTGGACAAATGAAAGTAAACTAACAATACAAATTAAAATCCAATTCAATATTTCTAAAAATTGATAGACTCAACTGGCGAAGCCTGGGCCACAACCTTTAATGACGAAGCAGAAAAAATTCTACGATACAATGTGAATGAACTGCATGAAATAAGAACACAGGTACAACAAAATATCATATGTAACAAAGCTATTGAACAGCACCAACCTAATTTAATGTCAACTTCTAGGATAACGAAGACAAATTATACTAACAAATTCTAGCAAAAGCAAAATGGATTCCACATACATTCCAACTGTCTGTACAAGACGCCAACTACATGAACCAAGACCGACAAAAAATTACAATTCGAGACGTTAATCCAATACAATACGTCAATGAATCATACAATTTATTAAACAAAATACAAATGCTAAAATCCAGCACAAAAACTACACAACCAACAATACATTGTGTATATAAATTTCAATTTAACCTCACTTACTCTTACTCTTAGATTATAGATTACTGTCCCAATCTTCGTATGCAATCACATAGAATTTTCTAGTCATAGAATATTCGGACACAGAGATGATTGGATCAAGACCATTGGAGCTGTCCGGCATCAAAGGTCCAGATACAGCGACGGTGAAACGAGGGGCAGTCTCTCCCTTTGGAAAAAGCCGGAGCATTTTTGTGGAGCCGGAATGCCCTAAACTGTTAGATGTACTACAGCGGCATCTGGTTCTTGCGTCTCCGGTAAGCTTCATTTCGTTATTGTTGATATGTCGTCAATATATGTTTTAGAACCACCAACAAAGGGGAAGGTCATCCTTTATACAACACTGGGTCCTCTTGACATCGAGCTATGGCCTAAGGAAGCTCCCAAAGCAGTTCGCAACTTCGTGCAGCTTTGTATGGAAGGATATTATGACGGAACCATTTTTCACCGTATAATTAAATCTTTCATTATCCAAGGTGGTGATCCAACGGGTTCAGGAACTGGTGGAGAAAGCATATATGGATACCCGTTTGCAGATGAATTTCATTCCAGGCTCCGTTTTACTCATAGGGGATTGGTGGCTAGTGCTCATGGCGGTACGCCAAATTCAAACAACAGCCAGTTTTTTATCACTCTTGATCGATGTGATTTCTTGGATAAGAAGCACACCATCTTTGGGAAGGTTACAGGAGAAACTGTTTATAATCTTTTGAAACTTGGTGAATTAGTGACTGATAAGGATGACAGGCCACTGGAACCACCGAAAATATTGTCAGTGGAAATTCTTTGGAATCCTTTCGAAGATATTATACCTAGAGAACTTGCTAAAAAGATGGATGCACAAGCTGAAGCTGTGGAGAAAACAGAGAAGAAGGATAAAAAAGCAGAAAAGAAACTTAATCTTCTTTCCTTTGGTGAAGAGGCTTTCCAGGAAGAACAAGAGCTTGTCACTATCAAAACAAAGATAAAAAGCAGTCATGATGTCCTCAATGATCCCCGTTTGTTGAAGGTGGAACCTGATGCCGCTGAAATGGAGGAAGCAGAAACCAAAAGACGAAAAGAACTTCAGTCTGCTGTAAGACAGGCACTTGGAGCTGGGAAAGTAGATGCAACTGAACAACCTAGTGATGAAGATGGGGAAGATGATGGCAACTTTGATGCAAGGATGAGACGACAAGTGCTTGAAAAGAAGCGGCGTCTTGATCAATCTAACCAAGCAGAATCTACTGGACGAAGATCTAAGAACGTTGCACGTAATGAACAAAAGGAGTCTGATTCTAGGAAAGCAGATGAATCATCTAGGCCTCAAGAAGATAGTGACCTGGAGGAGGATAGTAGGCCGAAAAAGGATAGACTAGTTATTAGGAAGAAAGGATTAGGTTCTGAAGCTAGGGCTGAGTTGGCTGCAAAAGCTGATTTAGATGCTCAGCTTATGAGTCCACTTGAACAACAGAGGCAGAAGTACAAACAAAAGAAGAGATTACTTCGGGGACGTGAGGAAGCTACATTGGCATTGCTAAACAAATTCAAAAGCAAGGTCATGGAGGTAAAAACTGCACCTGTTAAAACAAAAGATGCCATGCCAGCTGAGATGGATAAGACTGATGAGGATACTTCTGGTTGGCTGAGTCACAGTTTGATGTTTCCAGTGGACGAAAAGAAGAAAGACATGGACAAGAATGATGATCCAAATCAGTATGTTGTGCTGGATCCCCTTTTGGAGAAGGGTAAAGAGAAATTCAATAAGGTACAGGCTAGAATGAAACGGCGCAACCGTGAATGGGCTGGGAAATCATTGGACTAGAGGCTGCCATTTGATTGTGGTCATTTAGGTAATTGAATGTGCCGAAGAAAAAAAGTGTTTGCATTAAAATACCTGAGTATTTTTTATGCAAAAGCAAATGCCATGCGGGGAGATAACTTCGGGAACAGGCAAAACTGGTTTCCCAGGATTAACTTGCAAGCGGATATACTTGAGGACTGCTGTCCCATGGAATGCAATAAAAGAATAGTTGCAAAGTAACGCTCGCAAATTCTTTCGTAAGAAAGATAGATGGACCATCAGGTCCATAAGACTTAACAAGCACAAATATCAAGTGTCAACATCAAATAAAAGACCCTTTGGTCTCACCCTCATCTCCCTCTAATTCTGAGTCAGTACATATGATCCTTTGTAGCTCTTTAATCCTTGTCTCTCTCAACTGCACCGAGGGAGATCCTTGTCTCTCTCAACTGCACCGAGGGAGCTATGCCTTGCTTTTGAAGCTTGATCACTTTCGAAAACAAGGGATCAAATCAAGGGCACACATCTATTTTATACACGGGGTATAGTAAAACTGGATCTTTTGACATTTGCAAAAGAACAAAAGCAGCAATCTTGTATCATCGATTGTGTCTTGGAGTTATGATGTAAAGTTGCATAAGCTATGCATAGCTTGTGTCTTGGAGTTATGATGTAAAGTTGCAAAAGCTATGCATAGCCTGCCGTTTATGCAAGGCCATGCTTAGATGATATGAATGTTTAATTTGTTCTTAGTGCATGAGACCTTGTCTTATCTTGGATTTGTTTATGATTATACAAAATAGAGAAAAAGGGAAGATTGGTGTTCATTTCATGACATTGAGCAATAGAATCAGATTTGTCAAAACACGCCATGATAAACTGCCTGAAATTTGATTAAATTAAATTAACAATGCCATTGTGACAAGAAAAATTTTCTCACTAAGAGATCCTAGAGTCGAATATGACTACTCAAAAAAATTGACCAAAAGCACTTATGGGATGACATCCATCCCAGATGTAAGACATCGAAATAAGCAAACAAAAAATATATACCAAATTTGCCAACTTGAGACATTATTTGGCCTATAAAGTTGACGAGTGGCACATAAAAAAAATGTATTTGCTCTTCTGAAGATACCTATGTCTGAGATAGCTTTTGACTACGTTCAGAAGCAGCCAACACAGCATTCATAAATGCTGCCCGAACTCCAGCCTTTTCTAGCTCATGCAGGCCTGCTATTGTTGTTCCTGAGAGAAAAAGGAACAAAAAATCAATATCTTTAGCCTTGCTTACAAACTTCTGAATAAATAATTCGCAGAGGATGAGGCATATGGTCCTAAACTTTGGCATATAAAACTTCAACTAAGCAATTGCCTTTGCAGTATCATTGGAGCTTGTAGTGGTCACAATGACAGATAACGTTTATGATGTCTCTTATACTACTTAAAGTCCGCCTGTGCACTTTAAATCTATTTGAAGTTTAAAAGTTCACCAAAGGACGAAACCAGGAGAGATTGGTGTTACCAGCAGGAGATGCAACCTCGTCTTTAAGTTTTCCTGGATGTTTTTGAGTGTCCAGGACCATTTTTGCTGAGCCCAATACCTGCATCAAAGAGCATACAGCAGGCAGTTTTAACAAAAAAATGCTGAGTACAGATATACTACAGAACAAGACTTTTAATGTTTTCCAGTTGACCAAGCACACTTACTGCTGCTCTACAGGGTGACAGGAAATAGCAGTTTGTTCTTAAAAAGTAGGTGACACACCAGGTTCAACCTCACTTGCTTCTCTTTGCTCGGGTCACATGACATATTCAAAAATAGTTAAAGATTTTCAACATAATAGATCTACGCTTATCATCCTCAAAAAACAAATAGCTATATGACGATGTCTACTCTTATCATCCTCAAAAACAACAACTATAGAGTTATTACATCTGGGAATGAATTCTAATATCCAGGAAAGGATTTGTTTCAACTGCAACGAAAAACTTCAAGCAAGATAACTATAAGCTCATTCAAGTAATACGATGCAATTTTGATAACATCCTCGACCCCAGTTTGTTCAAATCTCTGTGACTTTAATATGTGAATGTTACTCCACGTACCGTTTGTGCAGCAAGTGAAAGAGAAATATCCCTTGGAAGGCCAGCTGCCACGCCGCCATCTGCAAGCGCTTCAATAGCAATATATACATATGCAGGCCCACTACCACTGCATGATCCAGAACAACCTTTATCAATTACTTGATAGAAAGTTATAAAAAAAACTGAACAGTTATCCCTTCAGCATTCGCAAATCCCTCAATTTAAATCTCAATAGTTAGCATGGCAATGTCTGTAAGGCAAAATAATATCCTATAGCAGTGATTTTTAATCTGAAAAAAATTAAGCATGTATATCTCCTCTTTAGAACTGCCTTAATAATCGGCAAATCAATTTTCAAACATTTCTCGTAAATTAGGGTTGGAAGTGTGGCTTTAAAGTGGCAAAGTGCAACAATTAGCACTACTTAGTGGACAGATGCTATTACCTGAGGCCTGTAACAGCATCCAACAGCTTTTCTTCAACCGTGTAAATTTTGCCTACCGCCTCAAAGAGAGTCTGAACAAGTGCAGCATCTTTCTTGGTTGCTGAAGAACCCAAACTCATAGCTGTGGCCAATGAAATAAAAAACCTGCTTACATTGTTATGCAAAGAATTCAATCAACAGGTACAAAAAGACTTGGAAATTCATCTTTCTTTAAGCTGCAAATAAAAATGTCTATTACAGGGTTATTTGACCAATGCTAAAAACTCAAAGCCCCAAACCTACGTTGATGATCACATCACACATGTGAGTTGGCAAGCATACAAAGATTTGTCGATAGACTTCCACCTAAAGGTTTGTGGATGTCTATGGAAAATATATCAATGAACTTGTTAAACATCTATACATCAGCAAATAGATCGTCTTCTTACAAAAACAGATTTTGTTCGGCTTTCCTGTCTCTTGGCCTCAGCTCAAAAAAATTGTTTTTTATCTTTGAAAATCCGCCATTGGGTTGTTTGGAAGCAGCAAAATCAGCTCATTTTTAAAGTAGCACTCAATTAACTTCACGAGATTTAAGTCTCGTATGATCAGCATCAGATTTCTAGATTCTCACATGACGTCAAAGACGAAGTCTAAGGATCCTATCTTGCCTCCTCTAGTCTTTCAACTTGTAATCTTATTCTTATGTTAATTCAACATTTTATCGTCCTTCCAAAAAATAAAATAGATGAAGTCACAGTAGGTTTTGTTCACGATTGTTACCCATTTTTTGCACGTGACACAACCTCATCATATAAAGGTAATGACTCTCACAACCATGAAAAAAGAGTCTAAAGTCAAAGGCATTTAATCTGTATTCCTTCTTGATGGTTTGCTTTCTCTCCATGGTATAACTAAAATAGATCATGGTTCAACGTTTGCATTCACTTTCCCTCATTTCAAAGGTACCATTAGGCATCATAGATGATACAGATTACGCCAACCAGAGTTTTGTTTCAAAATGTAAAGATGGCAAAGTATACTTTATACTCTTACCAGCTGCTGTCTCCCCAACAAGGCAAGGAGTATTGGGCATAACTCTTACAATCCTTATATCTCCCGCCCATTCCTACAAGTTAACAAAAAAACACAAAAGTTTATCGTTCATGGTAACTAGAGTAATCAGAACATACCTGCAGATTTGCTATAGTAATGCCCGCTGCAATAGACACTAGAAGGTGACTATTCCTCAACTTCGGCCTCAAATCCAGAATGACCTTTTTAGCTAACCTTTCCAACCCAATAATAACGAAGGAATGAGAGCCCACATTTTTATGAAATTACATCAAGCTCACACATTACCAATTTGTGGCTTCACAGCAAGCAGTAACACATCACTGTTTTCGGCGACCTTTCAGGTAATAAAAAAGAAAATTATTAAATCCAGTAGCTTTTGAAAACAATCATTCAGCTGAAAACAACAAACAGATGAAAGGGTACCACTTCATTAGTATCACATGCAACAGCTCCAAGTGATTCAAAGAGTCTCCGGCGATCCAAATTCACATCAGCAGCTGACATGCGGGAAAACGGAATGATTCCAGCTCTGTCCAAGCCACGAGCTATGGCTTCGGCCATTTGGCCAGCTCCGATGAAACCTAGTTTGGTAGAGTTTTCAACGCAAGCCATATTCCGGAGGACGGAATGCGATCTAGGAGGGGAGAAGAAGAAACCGGCTCTAACCAGATTCAACCTACATGGAAGAAAATTCATAACATATAGCATAATTTACGAATGTTTCTTCTTCATATGCCAACATAGTTTCTTCTTATATCCCTTCTAATGATTGCACGAACCATGGCGCTCCTTTCAAAGAATTTTCAAAGAATTTACTTGAATTCTACGTATAGGCCAAAGAACTTCCATAGAACTTCCATAGGCCTTAACACACTGCCCCTCAAGTTTATAGTGATCCAACGGTTCAGATCAATCTTGATCAGTGTGTTACTGGAGCTATAACACATAACACCCTAGGATGTTATGAAATGGACGGATCCAGATCAATTTTGATAATGATCGGATGGCCCAAAACTCTCGGGGCAGTGTGTTAAGGGCGATAACGCCCTGGCCCTCGGGTGTTACTTCAAAAAAAATTTTCGGGCCATCAAAATGGCTCGGGCGTGCGCTACGCGCACACCCTCGCCATTTTGATGGCCCTCAAATTTTTTTTTCAGTAACACCCTCGGCCCAGGGCGTTATCTACTCCATAAAAAGCACATCCACTAGGGTTCAAAACCCAGCACATCCACTAGGGTTCAAAACCCATTGGCTACCATCGGGTGGGAGACGTGGGCAGGTGCAAGTTCCACCAACCATGCCTTCAAAAAAAAAGCACATCCCAAAATAAATGGAGCAGTATTAACCTTTATTCTCTTGAACGTAATGATTGCACTACTCTAATGGGAAATGTCTTAGGCCGGAATCATACTTGCAACATTGCTGATACATATACATTACAACATGCTACGACAACTCATACCGCTGCTGCTCGAATCCATCTCCCATTCCATATGCACACTCCCCAACTGCAAATGCGAATTCTGATGCTTCATCTTTTGCACCCACCACATATTCTCATGCTCCAGGTCTTTCCTCTCAAGATGTTGCTAATGGTACGCCTGATGCTGCTGCCACTGTCATGCCTCAAACCTCTTCAGCTCACACTAGTCATGCTCTAAATGTACCTTCCTAGGAAATGTGCCTTGGTTGGTATCTTGGAATTGTCCAGGTTTTTCATGGCATAAAGGTGATGGTCTGAACCCAATTGCAAAAGATATAGATGTCTTTTCTCTCACGGAGACCTGGGAGCATTATGCCAAAAGATAGATATATTTTAATAGCAGTCTATCTATCTATCTGTCGATCCATCCATCTATCTATCTATCCCGCAATACACACATCAACATGTTCTGTGCATTTTGTCAACTTCTTCTCAATAATAATGGCTAAGATAGAAAGATAGATTTTAACAACATGGGATAGAAGTTGACAGCATGGGCATAACATACTGGCGTGCATGCTTTACGACAGACAAGCTTTTGCTGGGACCATTCTACGGTAGATCATATTCTTGCATTCCATGCTTATTGAACATAGTCAAAGCTTGAACATGACCTCTATATATATGCTTTGTAGATTTCACTTCTGCTTTCGATACAGTACCTACTGGAGCTTCTTAAGCAAAGATTGCAAGAGCTTGGGGTTCCACAAGATTTTCAAAACACAGTTAATAGGCTCTATGAAGAGGTATTTTCTAAGTTTCCAGCATCATGTACCCAAACCAATAGCAACATTGAAGTACATCAGGGTTGTCCTCTATCTCTCCTACACTCCTTGACTTGTACATTGATCGATGGAAAGCATGGCCAGATAATCATGGTGGCAGCGGACAGCATTTAGCATACTATATCATCAAGCAACTTATACATGCTAGCGACATTTCGCTTATAGCACACACAGCTGCTAATATGCAACAATATTTACTTTGCACACTTTTTATGAGAACGTAGGCCATGGCATTAATCTCCAAAAGACCAAGCTCTTAGTAGTTCAATCTTCTTGACATACAGTTCCAACTTTGCGTTATGATAGTCCCAAAGTTAAAGTTGTAGATGACTACAAATAGATTGGTGTAGATTTCTGTAAGAGCACAATCTAGAAACAATGTATCTCCAAGTCATGTGACTGCTGGTTGAAGAGCACTCTATGCGGTGCAAAACAATTATTTTCTTGTCGAGATTCATGACTAGTCACAAAAAACTCGCTTGTTTTGAGCTTTGATAGAACACATTCTATTGTATAATTCTAAGGTATATGCACATGCTTATTAGTGCTAGTGCTTGGGAGATCTTCGAACGAGTGCAGAAATTCTTTCTCACTTAGGAGTGAAAATTACGATGTCATATGCTATTTTTTTACAAAAGATAGGTTACTGGCCTCGTCAATCTTCTGCCATGAAGCGCCATATGCACTATATAATAAAGGTGCATGATATGGACAATGATAGGTGCTCTCTTTAAGCACTGAATCTCCTCAGCATTTGAAAAGGTATTAGAAAGAGCATTGTAGTGCATGGTTTGCCCATTGATCTATACAACAGGAACAATGCATGGTGTTTGCAAGTGTTGATCCTAAGCTTTTGGAACACTATTTAGATGGACATTTTTTTCAAAAGATATGTGATGCACATGCCTTGGCTCGAGTCAAAATTGGTCATTATCATGCACATATAAACCCCACTTTGGTAAAAGGACCACAAGCATATTTGTTTGCTTCTTTGTCCAGGAAAACATTTCTAGCTATTGCAGCAATTGGTATGGGTCCCACAAGCTATGGGTTAAAATAGGTAGGTGGGAGCGGCGCAATTGCCAGGAGAGGCGAGATTATGTGCATATTGCCAGTTACATGTTATTGAAGATGAAGACGACACACTTCTGAGATGTCGTGTTTTTTGTGACGATCAGGAGTCATTATTTGACATTAACATCATATTCCACGCTTCCATATCTTCTCAGAGCACCATCTGTGCATGTCTTGACATTATACATAATTGACTAGATGTGTGTCTTCAACTGCTGAACCATCAGCAGCCACGATGATCTTCTTTGTACAAACTTATTGATTAACTGGTTGTCTAGTATCATCATTGTTGCAAAGGTTTTGCCCTTAAAACCTTTCGAGGAGGAAGTTTTCCTATTCTAGTAGTCATGGTTGTACTATCCATTGTATCATGACTTATTGGTCTTCTTGGATGTTAAAAAATCTATTATATTCCATTCTATTTCAAACCCAACTTTTTTTTGGCCTAGGCTATCAATAACTTGCCATATGGATAAAATAAGCACCCAACCTATCACACTACCTAAATATGACGTGGCTTTTGAATACATTAAATGTTTTTGCAGAAACTTTTGCCAGCATGCATCATATACAATGTACAAAAATTTTCATGAAGCAAAGCTTTATGACTAATCCCATCAATCACACTCATTCAGGGTTTTAGTAGAGCCAGAGCCTATCTATATGGAGTAAAAGTATGGAGGCCAGTGATGTCAGATGCTGCTTGAGAGGACTTGGAACGGGTCCAAATGGCCTCTTTTTCAATGTGTTGCTCTAGAGCATCACATACTGTATTGTCAGAAGGTGGTAAACATGGGAGATAGTTGCCTTCCAAAGCTCGCCAACATAATGACCATGGGTCCACGCCCTATTAAAGCTTACTGAAAGGAGAAGCGAGCCAATTGGTTCTCTTGATAAAATGTTGTTGGATATCAAAGATCACGAGTTCAAAACGCTTCTATTTTTATTATGCTAAACTTGCTCCTTTAGTTATGTTCTGTTAAACGGTTCCTTAATCTACTCTAGTTGCTAAATCTAAGGCTTATCCCTGGTGCAACTTGCCATATGACACCTATTCGAAGAATCTTCATCAGTTATCAATCATTGAAGGAAGATCGCACTGTTCGCATCGGCGATAACCATCATCCGCGTGCAAAGGGGATAGATAGGAACCGTAAAAATTCAAACCAAGTCTGGGGTTCCCAAACTCCTCAAGGACGTGTTGCATGTTCCCCCGAATTCACAAAAGCTTATCTTTTGTAAGTAAGATCACTGATGGGTGACTTGTTGTCTCATTTGAATCAGGTCTTTGTCATGTCTGAAATGCAGCTCAGGAGACTATCCTCACAGGCACTCGATAAGGTAATCTATACCAAATTTGCAAATATTTTCTAAGAAGTGAATCTTGTTGTGCTGAATACTCCCCAAACCTTGTGGCACTCTAAAATTGGTCATATTTTGTCTGCACGAATGGACCATTTAATTCATAAAGGGTACTTACCTGATAAATCCTCCTTTACCTTACCATACAGCCATTATCTTCAAAACAAAATTACTCGAGCCCCTTTTTGAACCTTTGATTCTAGAGCCTCCATAAGACTTGAATTACTTCATGCTGATTTGTGCAGCCCAGTCAAGCCTCCAACTTTGCAAGGAGCCCCCTATTTCATGTTGATCCTGGATGATTACTCTAGGAAGCGTTCTGTGCACATGCTTCAAAACAAGAGTCGGGCCTTCACACAATTCACAACTTTTCTTCTAGAAGCAGAGAGGTTTACACGAAACAAACTAGCTATTCTGAGAAGTGATGGAGGAGATGAATTCACATCAACTGCATTCAGACAAGAGAAGGGATTCAACATCATACCACAACTCCTACACTCCTGAACAAAATGGCAGAGTTGAGCGTGCAAATAGGACTATCATTGAGATGGCAAGGAATATGCTCAGTGCTCGATAGTTCCAGCTGAATTTTGGGGGGAAGCTATTCTCACTACAGTATATCTTACAAATAGAGCACCTCACAATGGCATCAACAATCAGCTAACAGAAGAAGTTTGGTCAAGAAGATCTGTAAGTATAAAGCATTGAAGAGTTTTTGGATGCCTTGCTTTTGCACTTGTTCTCCATCAGCCAAAACTTTCTGCCAAATCAAAGGCTTGCATGTTCATTGGATATTGTAATACTCGAAAAGCCTATAAGTTATTTGATCTGCATCAAAGAATCTTGTTGATCACTGCTCATGCATCCTTCAATGAGTTTGAATCATGTTTCCCTTTCACTACTCCACCACCCTCATTTATTTTGATTGAAGAAGACATTCTCTCACGAGTCAGTGCTACTGTACCTGAACCTTTGAACCCTAATATGCTTGCACCGTTAAATCAGACTAAAGATCCCTTGCCCTCAAATTCTAGTCCTAAATCCCTTGTTGTATCTCAGCCTATTGCAGTTCCATGTAGACCTATTCGAGCTCAAAGACCACCTGTATATGTAGAGGATTATGTATTCCACATTTCTGAGCAATCTATGAGCCAACATCAAATGACACAGCCACTCTTATACCCAAGAAGCCACAATGGTTGGAAGCCATAAGAAAACAATATAATTCAATTCTTGAAGCCAATACTTAAAGTATTGTTCTTGGGCCTGTAAATCATCTTGTTGTTGGATCCAGATGGGCGTTCAAGATTTATAACTCTATAAAGAAATATCACACTTCAAATTCTGTTTTGTAGCCAAAGGCTTTAGCCAAATCCCTGGAATTGTTTTCGATCAGACATATGCTCCAATAGCTAGAATGACCTCAATGTGAGTCCTACTTGCGCATGACACTAAAAACCATTATCATATTCATCAATTAGTGTGACCAATGCATTCTTACATGGAGATCTTGCAAAAACTGTCTACATTGAACAATCCAAGGGATTTGTCATTGGATCTTCTCAAGACTCTGTTTGCACACTACACAAAGCACTCTATAGTCTCAGACATGCATCTTGTGCATGGTATACTAAATTTCATCAAACATTAACAGATCTCTTGTTCATTTCCAGTCATGCAGACCCTAGCATTTACATTCCCCATGATGTTTCACCATTATTTGTCATATGTTATGTGGATGACTTGTTGATCATTGCAGCCAATGTAAAGGACCTTTATTTTTTCAAGTCTCAACTCCAAGCCAACTTTAAGATGAAAGATCTTGGCTAGGTCCTAGGGATAAGAATTTCATATGACCAGTCCAAGGGAATTCTGTCAATGAAGCAGACCAAATATTTACAGAAAGCTTGGCCTTTCTGGCTATATTCTCATCAAGGCACCCATGGAACCAAATTTACCCTTATTTTCTATTGATCCAGAATGTTTCCCAAGCGTGCAATATTTTTTGTGACAACTATAGAAGCATTATTGGATCCTTGAACTTTGCTTCCCTGACCACTCGAGCAGACTTATCTCTTGTTACTTGCAAGCTCAGCCAATACTCTGTCTCTTTAAATAAACTCATTGCACTACTCTTAAGAGATGTCTCAGGTACATTGCTAGCACAATTGATCACATAATTATATACCATGCTAAAGACATTGCAAATCTTCTTGGCTATTCTGATTCTGACTGGGCAGAAAACTTGCATGATAGGGCTTCAACCTCGGGTTACGCATTCATCCTTGCAGGAGGTGTCATAAGCTGGAAAAACACTAAGCAAAAATGTGTGCCTCAGTCCACAACTGAAGCAGAGTATATAGCCATACTATGTAGATAGCATGTCTATGGTATGATGCTAGATGATGGTGCTTCATCCTTCGTGGTGGGTATTCAAATGTTGATATGTGCATGTTCCATGTGTTAATATTCATGCTTCTGCAGATAGTTTGACCCTAAGGAAGACAGGGCAATGATACGCATGCTTCCATGTCGTCTCTGGAGCACCAACCAGTAGCCAATGTCGTATGGATGACTTCCTGCCAACTAGTGAAGACGACATGAGGAGATCTCCTGATTCTATATGGCCGAAGCACCGTATGAAGTACAGGGAAGTCACGGCTGTAGCAAGCATGAATTAATTAATTAGAGAAATTTGGAATTCTCGTTTAGCATGAAATAGGTTCGTGGTTAGCCATATAGTGCAGAAACTACTAGCAACTGAGTAAAAGCTGGCATTTTTTTGTACAAATTCTACCAATGATTCGGTGTTGTTCGGAAATATAGTTTTTACAGCTCATGCAAAGGTCCATCGTGAGTAGAATGTAGTAGGAGGGAATGCTCTATCTTATCGCAAGAATCGCGAACGCGATCTTTCGCAGCAGAAAAGAGACAAAATAATGAGCTTTTTATTAAAACCATATGAGAGCATTACGTACAAAATAGATACAGTGGAGCAAGCATAGCACAAACATTTCAGTATTTAAAGCTATGTATTTGCCACAGAGGATCGCGGCCGCGATTATTTTTAACATTAAACATGCACGAAGTAGTCGTAAGGACAAAAAGATATGGTAATACATATTCCTGAAACAAAAATTTCCATTGAAGGAAGTAATGTACAGTAATCATTCTTGAGGAATGCAATTATAATTCTTGTGATTGTGTTTCAGATACACTATCAGGTATCACACCCATTTCATTGGCCATGCGGATGACATGCGCTCTACCCAATTCTATAGTTTGTGTTGTGTCCATCTCTGAATAACCTGTGACCTCTGGAATCTCAACACCCATGGCCTTTGCGATGCGCTCCACATGTGAATCAGGCTCCACATTTTCACTCTCCCCTGCACTGTTCACGCCTATAAGTTCCTTCTCCGATTGAGTAGCAATCTCGTGTGGATGAAAGAGCTTCTGCTTCTTGCAGTGTACCTGATGCTCTTGTGTCCCAACAACCTCATCTTGGTCTGTTTCCATGTGCTGTTGGTCTGTTTCCATGTGTTGTTGGTCTATTTCCATGTGTTGTACGCCCATGTATTCAAACTTATGTTCGCCTGTCAAGAATGGCATGTACCCATCAATCTTTTTATTCAGTGCACTTAATTTTTGAAAAGTGGGCTCGAGGGCTTCAATACCTTTTTTCGTCGCTTCCAGTAAGCGCTTTGTTTCTTGCATTCTCTCCTCGTAGGATTTAGCATCGAGGTTATCCAAAATGGTATCCAACCCTGATATATCTGTGTTTTGGGTAATACTGATGTTGGGCAGCAAAGGATTAGGCTCTGCATTCTCTGCTTTCTCCTCTTCTTCAGATCCCCCCGTAGTTTGACTGGCCATTTTCTCCAGCATTTCCAAGAAGGCCCTCAGGAAACGACACACTTTACCTGAACTTTCAAAGGCCACGCTCTTTTTGCCTTGCATAAGAGCGACACGAGAAGCTGTCCCAGCCGAAAAGAAATCCAGAACGCAACCGTCGGTGGGCACCAGCTGATCAACAATATAATAGGCATACGAGGTTTTCAGCTGGCATTTCAATACAAGATCTCCTTCCATTGCCGCCCATTTGTATCTTGGTTTGCCTGTAAAAAGAGTTTGAAACTTCTTTTTTATCTTCTCATCGGCATCCTCATTACCTGTTAGCGGCATTGGAGGCAATGGTGTTGCTTTAGGAGCCTTGCTGTGTGGAGATAGACGAAGCTCCAGCTCAGGTTGCACAGGTGCTACACGAACATCACTCCTGTTAATGCACATATGACTAATATAGTACTGATATTCTTTCACCCTTCATTTGTTCTCCCAACCCATTTCTTCATAAGAACCTAAAGACAGGTGGCCACCTCCCTGAATTTGCTTCTGACTGTACAAGCAATTGGGCAAATTCACAGAGCGCATGATAATAACCAAGTGATAAACTTTGGCAGTAGTCATGGTAGCTATCCTTGTAAATAGGTCTGTGTATTTCTTGCAATCCCATACCTTGTTCATCCCTCGGATGTCAATAAATATCAATGTGGCATTCTCTGACACTGGGGAGGAAGTAGGGATGCCATCCTTTGTCACTGCTATGACAATATTTTTCTTTTCTTTTCTTTTTCTAGCCTCTTCTGGCTTTAGAATATTTCTGATTGGCTCCAGAAAGGCTACAGGTAGGTTACCTAGTGTATGATCCTTGTTATAGTTAGCCTTCACGTACTCTGTATCGGTATCTGATATATCAAGTATTCTCTGTTCAGTCAAATCAGGAAAAGCCTGAAGCAATTCCTCCCAGCTATCGAAATCCTTTTGCAGCAAATTTGTGGCATAAGATAAAATTTCGCGCCTCATAAAAGTTAGGGTTCTGATGTCAGTTGCCCGTTGTTTGCAATCAAATCTCCCGCTATACTCTGACTGCACCTTTAAATACGTCTTGCCTTCTATAATCTCATCGAGCAGCTGTGACACCTCTGCATTCGACATACCTCGTAGCAACCGGAGCCAGGTCTTGTTAAAGAAGTCTTTGGATGGCTTGTCCGGAAACTCACCATGGTCGTCACTGAGCTTACGGTTCACCCACAGTCCAGCAACTTCCATTAACTTCTTGAAAACCTTCTCATCCATAAAGATGAATTGTTTTTCATCTTTAAGCTCCTGCACTTTCAAAGTGGTCGTTGCAATTTCATGGAAATCCTGCGAAAGCAAAGGCCATCAAGATCGCGGCCGCGATGTTGGCGAGTAGAAAATGAATAAATACCTTCCAAGCTGAAGTTGTAGCAGTCCCTATCGGTCCTTGTGGAGGACAGCCATAAGCCTTGTGTTGATGACGAAGTTGTTGCAGTTTTTCAATCAGTGGCTCTCTGTAGACGGTGTTTGCAATTACTTCGTTGCATTGAATACTCAACTCTATATATTCCTTGTCTGTAAGATTTCCGTTGAGCACTCTCGATCTTCTTCTAGCATATACTTTAGCAAATTCTAGTTGCTGTTCCAACTGGCCGACGACCGAACAAAGGAGTTGTGCCGCGCAAATACTGTGGTTGCCAGAAATAATGTAAAATTTCTTGCTCTTTAAATCCTCTTGGATTGCTCCATGTCACCCTCCTCCTGAAAAGTAGACAACCATCAAGTCAAATCTAAACAACGAGTGTCCAAAAGATAAAGAATCAGTTACCTGGTAATAGGGTCAAATGGCACGACGTCAGCAGGTGTGAGGACCTCTGTTGGGTATGTCTTGAAGCTTTTAACCAGAGTTTGAACATGGTCATTTGATCGCATTCGGTGTGTCAGGTTTGCTGGTGCAGGTTCACAATCAAAAATAGAAATCTTGGTAAACCAATTAACCCCTAAGGGGTAAAACCGTTTAAACTGTTCAAGCTTTTGAGTGGTTTGCTCTGCCATCTTGCGTTCCTCTTCCGGATTGAACTTCAACTCGACTGGAATGGCAGGTGCGTGTGGCCATGTCAATGCTAGTCTAGTGGAGGCTTCTGTAACAGAAGGGGGGATTTGAGAACTGCTGGGCTGCAGGCTATCGTCAGTGTTCAGATTTCTAAGGTTAATTTTGAAAGTAGTAAGTTTTTTTGGAATAAATCCACCAGATGTAGTGCTATCTGGGGCCTTTAAAGCAAGAGGAAGAGTAGGGTTAATAATACCGGAGGGGTTTATCGTGGATTGTGGTTCTTCAACAACTGTTTTTGATGCTGAAGGCTCTCCCAAAGTAGCAATTGGCTTCACACTTTTTTTCTTGGCCGCGGCTCTTAGCCAATTGGTGTCCATCACCGAGGGCATTTTCTCGTCCCGAACTGCTTTCAAAGCACAGCTCGGAGGCTTCTTGTCTGTGGACAAACCATTTCTGCATGCCGAGAATCCTACCAAGATGTCTCTGTTTCCTTTTATACCTGACAAAGAGAGAGATTCATAAGATGGCAACACCCATCCATAACCCTTAGCTGATGTTGGGACGTTTTTCCCTGTGGCTGGCTTGTTCATTTTGCTGGCTGTCATCATAGATGGGTCATAATTGCGCCATTTCAGAATGTACTCTAGGAACTGCAATTGGTGTGTGTCCTCGATGCTGCATATGATAGCATCTTGCACATTGTTCTTCGTGCCTTCCCACATTGCCACCACTATGCCAACTTGTTCAACGTCCTCAGGTTTCTTTCCAGTGCGCAGGAACAGGCACAGATCCTTTCTGCGGTCACCTTTAATGTGTGGTATTGCTTGTGCAATCTCTATACACCATTTGCGTTCATTAGAAGGGGTTATAATACGGATGGGTTCGACATCCGGTCCACGAAACAGAGCAAGGGCTGTAAACAAAAGCCTGTTGTGAGTGCCTGATAGGCTGCATAATGTTGTACAACGAAAAGTATAAACTACTCAAGAGAACCGCGACCGCGATCTTTCCAAGCACCTATAATAGTACTCCACACTATCGCAGGGCAAGAAAACAATACCACTGCTCACGAACATCGCGGTCCCGATCCTGGCGAGCTACTATACTACTACTCCACAACATCGCGGCCGCGTTGTTGGGGTGGCAGTAATGCAAGGCAAGAAAAGAAAACCTATGCTCAGCAAGACCGCGGCCGCGATCTTGCTGAGCAGCTATAGCAATCAAAACATTACAAAATCTAGTAAGCAAGATAGCGGCGGCGATCTTGCTGAGCTGAAATGTTAGAATTTACCTTCTCTGAGGGAGTCCTTAGGTGCCATGGGATCGCGGGTGCCAGCTGAATACGAAATTCCGGTCGTTTTAGGGAGGTTCTTGAAGCCGCTGCAAGCTCGAAGGCGTTAGGCGCTGAAGAAATTGCGGTCGCCGAAAACTGTCTGAGATGATATGAGATTGATGGGCGCGAATTTATATAGGAACGCGGCCGCGGAAATTAAATGCCCGCCGAGCATAATGATTGTTAACCACCTAGTGGTTAACATTGTGCATGCACATGTTAGGTGCATGCACATGTTAGGTGTCAGTGGTGGCAGACTGACACTTGGCATGATTAGGTTAACATAAGTGTAGGGATTAGATTTAGTTAGTGTACGGCTCAGATTTGCGGTCTACACTATATTAGACCGGAGCCTCTTCAGATGTACTCAGGTTTTATCTCAAATTTGGAGAGCCTCATTTGGCCACGTTCCCCTTCATTCTTTGTACATATTTCTTTGTCTTGTTCTTGTTTTGTGATCATGAGCATGGCAGCTTTGTAGTATCCGTGATCATGGATTTCTTTTGCGTGGTGTATGCCAAGAATCCAAACATTGGCGCCCGTTATGCGGGGTTAATTTCGTGATCACTTTCTTCTCCCTTGCTTTTTCTTTGTTGTCTTCTTTGCTCCAATTCTTCCCCGTTTTGAAGACTTCTTGTATACTATTCTTCCCTGTTAGGTTTCCTTAGTTTGCCCAACCAAGTCGATTTGTGTATCCGGCTTGGGCGTTTGTTTTCCACCGGGTGATGATTACGCGGTGATCAAATTTAATTTAAAGAAATCGTTCTCAAGACTCTGTTTTTCAAGTGTTGCAAGCCACGGTTTGCGCCTCGAGGATTTCTCGGAGTGGTGGCAACCTCCTCTCTGCGGATCTTGAGAAAAATTACCGTTTGATCCTCTTTTCTCTTCTATTTACTGAAAAATTGTCAAAATATCATGATCTTTTTCATTCTCCTCTGTTTTTCTCTCAGTTTTATCCAAAATCGTGCTCTTGCACACCAAAAATATTCTCTATCATTTCTTCTTCAGTTTATTTATCGAGGGCCAGCACTTGGATAGCCCCCTTTGAGACCATATGTTCACGTTCCTGGCTGCTGAGTTTGAAGGTTTTCTTCTGCAAAAGCCAGTATTTTGTCTCCATAGCTCCTGCAAATACAAGAGTTCCAGAAGTTTCTTGAGCTTATACATTACTGCAGATAACAGCAGCGTTGGCACAGATTCAAGCAACTATGATTTTTCACCAGCTGTTACCTTGATTCATTTCATTTCTACCTCCACAGCGCCCACTGCATCACACCGATATTCTAAGTTGCTGACGCTCTATCTAGTTCATCGTCCCACTTCAAGCACATGCACTCTGTTTTTTTTCAGAACATAGAAAGAGAAGGCTTTTCTTAAAGTCTTCCAGCCTCAAATTCGTTTACATTCTTTTTTATTTCTTTCAGAGGGCCAGCACTGGGGCTAGCCCCCATCCATCTGTTCAAACATATACCGGTTGCACACCCAGCAGGCTTATCTATCAGTGGATATTGGAAGCATCAGGCTGGTTTTCTGTACTGCAAACAAGTAAACATTTTCATCACACAGTTAGATTCTATTCGAAAATCTTTGTGGGTCAGATATTTTATCCAAGCCAGCACGTCTCAGATGATTCCTTCAGGCTCCTTAAATCTGTACCATCTGCAAAAGAAGCAAATGATTTCATCAGTTAAAACGATTTGAACATTCTCAAGGGGCACAGTCCAATATCCAAACCTAAGCAGCATTCCTTTACGGCTCATCGATCTCTTCAATGTGGAAGCATCTATTTCCCCTCTGCAGCACCGCGTCAGGCAACCAAACGGCTCTGTTCCAGTAAACATCCGGCCAGTTTCTATCTATGGAAGCTTCAAATTCGGCATCATATCAGACTTTCCCTTCTGCAGATCTCTCTTTAGCATGCGCACTTCAAGGCAGACATTAAGCTCCATTCGACACCCTATTTTCTGAAAATAGCAACAGCAGTATATCTCGGCAGCCCAGAGAACACCGCCATGCTGCCGCCGCACACAGATGCACCTCTGATACAGAGCCAACACATTTTAGGATTTCCTGGTTCGATGGCCATGATGCAGCCGCCCAAGATCAATGGCTGAGATATGCCAAAATTTTCAAGTATTTTTATGGTCACGCTCACGGCGTCCCGCATTGACCACGGTAGCCCCACGCTCACGCTCTGCCCTGCATTGACCACGGTGGCCCCACACTCACGCCCTGCCCACGGCCACGGCCATGGCCACGCCTTGCTTCACGCCTGTTAAGCCACGGTCATGCCATATCCACGCCCAAATTCAAAAAAAAATTCCACGCTTCTTTCCATGCCCACGCTTGACCACGTTTTTTTCACGCTCCACGCTTCAGACTCCACGCTCCACGCTCCAGATTCCACGCTCTACATTAAAACCTAGAAACCACGCTTTGAAGCCACGGCCCATTTAAAAGACATTCACGCGTTGGGAGAATTTTTTGTCTCACGCTGGCTCCACGCCTGAAACAATGTGCCTTTATCTTATGCTCATGGCCTACACGGCCCACGCTGTGCCAACAGATCTCACGCTCTGTTCTCAAGACCCACGCCACAGTCACGCTCTTCCAGATATATTCTAGTTTTATATGGCTGATATTGGGGCATTTTTCGTGTTTACCTTTTGAAGACCCCCTTCTTTTTTTTAAGTGGAATTTTGGGCAATTATTTTAAATGTGACTTACCCATGATATAAGGGAATGGTCTTTATGTTTTTGGCCCATGTTCCTATGATCCATGTTCTCCATCGACATTCATTCGGATCTTATTCGTCCTCAACGCAATCATGAAGATCTTTTACGGCGACATCACCCAACCATTACCATTATTTTCGCCCCTAAATTTTTGGCACCATGTTGTAATTGTCGGACTTGTCTTATAAAAGTCTGTACATGTTTTCGTGCTAAAAACTTTTAGGGGGAGGCAGTGTTAACCACCTAGTGGTTAACATTGTGCATGCACATGTTAGGTGCATGCACATGTTAGGTGTCAGTGGTGGCAGACTGACACTTGGCATGATTAGGTTAACATAAGTGTAGGGATTAGATTTAGTTAGTGTACGGCTCAGATTTGCGGTCTACACTATATTAGACCGGAGCCTCTTCAGATGTACTCAGGTTTTATCTCAAATTTGGAGAGCCTCATTTGGCCACGTTCCCCTTCATTCTTTGTACATATTTCTTTGTCTTGTTCTTGTTTTGTGATCATGAGCATGTCAGCTTTGTAGCATCCGGCAGTCATGGACTGCTGTTGCAGGGTGTATGCCAAGAATCCAAACAATGATGCGTGGATTGTCGTGCCAGCCATAATGACGCCGTATGTGCGGGCGCATTAATTACACGCCGGCCGTATTAATTACCGGCCGGCGGGCTTTATTGATTACCGGCCATAAATGCGACCGTGCGAAAATACCCTAAGCAAAAAGCACGCAATCCATACAAGAGGTCTTCATCGACTTGGACGTCCGCGTTCAAATTCCTCCCGTACAGTCAGTTCATTAAATGAACCTGACATATTAAGCAGCCATAAAGGCCAGAAAAAGAAACTAGATTATGGATGGACAGTGACAGGAAAATTTGATTTCGGTAACAAACATTTAGAGTGAAAGCGGGAAAAGCCAATTCAAATTTGTTTGTTTTACAAGATCTCAGAGACGCTCGAGCTGCGCCTAAGCTGTGCCAAGTTCTCCAAAGGTTTTGCTGCAGAATCCCGCATCAATTGAAGGCGCTGACAAGGGCGCTGATAATCCGCTTGCACTGCGCCACTATACATTTCGATTTCTTCCACTGCTTCGAATTTTGTCTTTCGGGCGAGGTAAAAGGGCTATCCTGATGCATATCTCTCAGTGAAGTGAACTCAAAGTTAATGTTCCAATGAATTTCAATGATAACTACAACCTGTTAAGAATCTGCTGTTAGTTCATGATCAATAATAAATAATTCTTCCTTAAAGAATGTTTCCTTACAGGGTTCTCGGCATTGAATTGATTCTACTGAAACATCGCTATGTATTATATGGATTGATAAGATACCTGCTGATACTTTGGATTAGAATATTTAAAAATAGATGTTCTCAGCAAACCTGTGCACTCTGCTGTATTTATTATACAATGTTCACGTGTCTCAAATATATGCTTTCTTTCTCCTTGTGGATGATACAAAACATGTTTTTATGGCACTGCAGCTTCTGACGGGTCATTGGCTACAAGGAGACGTTGACGCCACCATTTCCAGATCTGTGAGGTAAGAGTAATGCTTTAGTCTGGAAGTCAATGCTTTAACTCTTGTGCTCGACGAGATCGCGGTCGCGATATCTTCAACCATCTACACTTGCTATTTACTTAAGAACTCCGATATATTTATAAGTATGAGTCGAAACCACATGCTAATCTCGACATGTGTTTTCCACATTTCTTATCTAAACAGCTAGTGTGAATGCTTGCAGAAAGCACGACCGCGTTCTTGCCTATGCTCGATAAGATCGCGGTGGCGAAAGTCCTTAGCATTTTTTTATCTCCCAGTTGTCGTTTTGTAGTAGAGCTCTATTTGCTTACGAAGATCGCGGCCGCGATATTCACGACCTCTTGTTTGTAGGATGGCGGATGTAATCTCGCTTTATCTGCTGGGGAAAAAGGTGGCAGAAGGAAGAGTCCACAATTTGGCGCCATCACAATTCGATTGTCCCGAGGGTATGGTGGTTGTTTCGATTGTGAATGTTTTGGATGGACGATTGCCACTACCAATTCCCCGAAATGGAAATAGAAAAAATTGGTGAAGCTGTGGGGAGTTTTGTGTTGTGGTACAAGAAGGACATTGCTTTGGTCGGCTTGTGAGAGAGGAAGAAGTTTGCACGCCACCGGAACGGTCATTAAACGCATAAACCGGCGGTCGGAGGCAATGAGAGATTAGCCAATAATGAGACGAATCATGTGCAAGGGCTTTCTAGAGATGAATTAATTGAGAAGGCATGCACACTCATGCATGAATCTTTGCCACATGGCTTACGGTTATGGTGTTATCGTTTTTGCCGATCCAAACCATCTTTGTCGACGTGAAGTTAGGGGAAGGCTCGATAGCTGCTACTATCATGAGCCTATTTCCAATGCCCGAAAAGATCTCTATCTTGTTTGCCAAACCCAGGCGAAATGCCCCAACTGCATGACCTTGTAAGATGGCCCATAGCCTTCGTGCTCGTTGATAACATTCCAGTTTCTACTCTCGTGGTTGCAGTGAAGGAGAAGGATGTGGAGAATGAACCTTACTCCATTAGACCCGAAATTGGCATCACCAAAAAGAGACCTTACCGCATGGTCAATCGGAGACCCAGGACACGTCCAGCACAGACCAAATGTGAAAGAAAAAACTAGTGCTTTGAGGTTATTTTAGACTTCAGGTCATCATCGTGTCTTTGCATGAAAAGATCTTTGTGCAAATTTTACATCCAAGGAGATAGCTTGCATGAGAACCTTTTACTGGAACATGAAGTCCTCAGAGCGCACAACCTTTGCATATAACATGCTAGATCTTTGCTCTGAAAATGGTGTAGTCCACAACCTGATGTTGAATAACAAACAGGTATGCGTGAAAGCATGGCATAAAGCCTATGGCATACCCATTTCCACTTTTTACAAGTGGAAGAAGCTCTTCAATGATGGCCAAAAAATTGCTGAGCACGGAAATAGTGGTTCTAAGAAGCCAAGGTCTCATACTTTGGCTGGCAATGCTGTGCTATCTATGTTCATAGATGAAAACGCAGAGACGATGCCACCGCCGAAAAAAATTACGGCGAGGGTAGCGGAACAAAATGTTAAGAGGCTACCTTCAGTCTTGACTAAGAAGGATATACACCAAGAAGTAGATATTACCGTTAGAGAGATGACAGGCAAGCATAATTCTCCTTCGTCCTTTCTGTTTGCTTGGAAAGAGAATCATTCAGAGGTGGCAATAGCTAAGAGGATAGCATTTTCTAAGTGTAACACCTATTGTCATAAAGGAAAAGCTTGCTAAGACCGAGGAGATCCAAATGAAAGAAGGGTACTTGCAATGGAGAGAAAATCACATATGACGGCCCAGATTTCATGTAGGAGCCTTTACTGGTCATGGAGAGCTTTGTCTCATAGATCTCCTGAGCACGCTTTAACCATTATACATGATAAGATGGATCAGAATAAGACCATGGTCCCTCGTCTAGAAAAGCTAGCAAAGTCTGTATGGAGGGGTGAACGACTGAAGGTGAGTGTTACAGGTGCTCTCATGCACGGCCATGGTATAGGTGCCTTGGGCCACTTCTCAATTGGACCTCGGCCCGATGATTCTAATTTTCATGTGGGATCCTTGAATCATACCTTGAAGACACCGGAGAATAAATCGAGGATAATTGGGGCCATTTGAGAGATCTGGTCGTCTGAAAAGCGGTGGGGTGGAGCAATTTTAAACACAGATGCCCTTAGGACAAAAATGGTAAATGGCAGTAGAAATGCCATGGTACCGAACAAGTTGCCTAGGAGGCTTTACTTGCAGCTAGATAATTGCTCAGGTCAAAATAAGAATAGATATCTTTTCTCTTACTTGTCATACTTGGTTTGGTTAGGTGTCTTTGATCAAGTGCACATTGGGATTCATGATGGTTGGACACACCCACGATGACATAGATGCCCTCTTTGGAAACTACTCTACTCTAATGAGAAGATCGGATGCATTGACTATTCGAGCTTATGCAACTCTTGAGCGGTGTAGTTCAAAGTCTCCTTCACCTTACCTTGTGTCGAGGGTTCCTAATTGGAAGGAATTCATGAAAGGTTTTATCCCCGATAAGAAGGACCGTTTATATGGTCACTTGGAACCTCTACTCTTCAAGTTACCGCATGAAGGATGGATGGCCACTAATGTTCTACAAGATGAGGCCGGGCATAGGGAGTGGCTCCCCGAAAAAGGGAATCGAGAATGTGGAAGGAGGATGCCCAAGGTTTACCTATGATTCCGAGAGGGTCACCTAAGGTCGATGCAGACATATGGGAGCTTGAAAAATATAGGTGCATTGAGAGCTTCTATTGCCAAGTACATGATGCCTTTGGCAGCTATTTCTAGAGTTTGGCGATAACTCATGGTCCAACACATATATGAATGAAGTTATTGACTCTTGGTCCACCTTGCTGCGAGTGCTTGGGGACGTGCAGCCGGTAGAAAGTCGCATTCAGATTTCGGCCCGGCACCGAGGCAAAGTGCATTGGAAGAATCCAAAACGTGTTTGTGGATGAGCACATTGAAGCATCTCATTACGTAGGGCCTTTCTGGGTAGACCCAAGAACCCGGTTGAAATATTCGACCCCTACCAAGATGTCAAGAAAGGAATGCTCTTGCTAATCAGGCCACATGATAACTGCCCGACGTGGATGGCTTTTGCCGAAGAGGACCCAATAGAGGACCCTAATTTCCCACATTACGAAGAGGTGTTTGTCTCTTGGTTTGAGCCCCGCGTGCGAGAAAGGGAACCTCATATGCAATGCGATATAGGGATTCTTTGGAGCAAGAATTGGAGACCCAATCCTAATGACCCCACGCTACCAACATTTGAAAACAATAGACTATGGTTGGGCCGTAGAGACCAGGCCGTTGTCGATGGTGATCCCCATAGTGTGGGGGCTCGGTTTGCAAGAATTAGTGGCTAAAAAACTAACGGCGATGATGAGAACTCTTGAGGTAGGCAATGCTCTTTTACATAATTACTATATCATATATAACATGCAAGTTACAATAGACTAGTTATTATTCATTACGCTCTGCATTTTTCATCTCAACACAAGAGCTCTTACACTATACAATGCTAAACAGGTGATTCATTCATCATCAACAGCTGTAGTAGTGATCCCTGATATCTCATAGCTATTAAGCTCGGGGAAGCCAAATCGGATGGATCATAACACCTAATTGGTGAGGGCAACGAATCTCAAAAAGCTCAAAGCTTTTCTTCGCAGGTAGGGATCAAGAAGAAGACCCCTATCTAGACAACCGACAAGATCAGAGTGGCTCATTGAGCACTTGATCGCCTCGATGTGGTGAACTGATGAAGGCGAAAAATCCATGGGAGATGAATGAACTTTAGCCCCGAAGTGAGAAGCTTTTATAGTGAAGTAGAATTATTGAGGTGAATTATTGGGGTAGACTTTACCGCCATTATTGCTCGTGTATAAGACTGTTGTATACATACAAGTATAATACATCTTTCGTATGGATATGTGTATGCTTTTAAAACGTGTTTTGTGGATTTTGATATGGTAGAAGTTTTTGTGCTTGAGTAATTAAGGTGTGGTTGAAATTAGGGACTGCTTGCAGATATACTGGAAGTCGAAGAGCACACCCTTACACTACACTCAGGTATGATACATCAAACAATATTCATTGTGCTATTACATCCTTACATAGTTTATAGGTGCTCATACCATTATTATATCATAAACAAATACAGTAGTCATCACTGATAACAGTGATTGTAATATATACTTCATAGGTATTCATGTCATTATTATATCCTTAGCAGATACAGATTCACTCATCATCAACACCAAAGCTCGTGATGCTATTCAGCTCATAGATCTCCTGATCAGGAAGCCAGTAAATGTGGACCACAACACGAGTGAGCTTCTTGCAAGCACTAGCAGGACCATCAGCTTTAGATTGGAGCCATGGATCAAGATTAATACCATTTCTAGCGCATTCGTTCAGATCGTTGTAGCTCAAGTAGCACTTGAAAGATCAGATGTGCTCTGGACGAGGCATCGAGGAAGCCATGGAAGATGAATGACCTCTACCCCCCGAGTCGAGCTATTTTTATAGTGAAGTAAAATTATTGATATGAATTATTGGTGTAGAATGTAGGGCCATTATTGGGCTTCTACAAGTATCATGTACGCGTACAAGTATAACACATAATTTGTATGTATATGTGTATGTTAATTACCTCATGTTTCTTGGGCTCGAGAACTAGGTGAAAGTATTTGTGCTTGAGCAAATTAGGTGTGCTAAAAATTCTCAAAATTACGTTATTTTCTCCAATTAATGAAATCATGCATTAGCAGGAAATCGGGCTTGGTTTTTCTATTGTTGTACACAAAAAAATTCCTATACGGCTTCAAAAGTTTGTGCACCATTGGTGCTCATAGACTAAAGTACAGTCAATTGAGAAAGTGCATGTTGACATGCAAGGTAATTATGGTCTTAGCATGCACTCCAAATAGGCCATTAGCCAGGCCTGACTTTGCTACATGGCAAACCCAGCAGGAAGAAAGCATTTTTATTAGCTTCAGTGCACTGGAGTTCTATTGACGAGTTTAGGACACTTTTTTTTTCTTCGGAGGACTTCCAAATTGCCCAAGTCCCACCTTGGGTTTGTCTTCTAGTGAGCTTGATTTGTCTGTAGCAGATGATGTTTGTTTTATAGTTCAGTTCCTGTTTGTCCCGTAGCTCAATGCAATCAGCCAAGAAACTAGAAGTTTAGCCACCATAATGAGAATGGTATATGCCCTAACAAATTGTAGGAACAAAGTTCTGATGACATGGCAAGGCCAGGGAAGGCTCCAAGATGCCTTTGCAGAATGCAAATATTTCTAGTATATCGTTGAAAGATTACAAATGCCCAAAATGCCATTCGAGCAGGCAACGACAGAGGCAAACCTTTTGATTTGAGCCCACTCTTTCTCAATCTAGTGGCTATGGCAACTTTGCAAATTGTTCCTTTAAGAGGGACAAATCTGCCTTTGTAAAGCTTCTTCTGTGTCAAATTTTGCCCTGAAACAACCGATTTTGTAGATGAGTTGCAGATTGTACATGAGTTCTTTTCATATTATTTCCTCTCTCACTCTTCTGCTCCAATCTTTATTCAATGTTCAGTAGCAGCTCTTTCACGCCATTGATTTTGACTCTCTTATTGCTGGATTTACTGCCTGTAACCGCCCTTCTTTTCTTATCGAATGGTAGATTTTTGGCTTAAATATGCATATTTAATATTTTGGATCTGTCATAAGAAATCTGGCTTTGGAATAAGGGTTTGTGTCTTTTTTTCCAAACATAAATTTACTTTTGGACCTTCGAAATGCAGGTGTGTCTTTGTTATTAAATAGAAATCTTTTGGAATAAAAGTCCATTCCTTGCCCAAAGGGCATTTTGGGCATTTTTGGGTTGCCCAAAGGGCAATCTCTAGCAACGGACGTGGTGGAGAAGGCATATGCTCAAAATATTCGAAGTGAAGGATGTAGATTATGGCAGTAGAACGAATGGAAGGCTGAGATGAAGTAGCAGCTAAGGACACGCTTGAAAGCCAGTTCTAACGCAGGATCTTAGAGTGGTAGTTAACAAACACATTGGAGTGGGAGCCCAGTTTTATTTTCCCTCATATCTTTTCTTCCAATCCTTGCCCTGCATGCCAATTCTGGCCTACATGTCGATCCATGCCATGTCCTTCCTATCCTTACTTTGCATGCTTGTTCTAAGAAGCCAAATCTGGCATTATTTTGCTAAACTGATCACAATATGCAAGAAACAGGCAGAAAATTTGACAGCTAAGAAGAACAGGGGAAAGGACGATTCTGGGCTAGGATTTTGGGCAAAACGCTTTGAAATCAAAGACTTGGGTTTGAAATTCATGGAAAATGCTTGAGAGGTTTGAATGGTTCTGGTTTTCTTCAAAAAAGAAGTGCTGGAGGTGAGAATGAGTGCTGAAGGCGAGAGTTTTCTTGGCGGAGGTAAAGCAGCGTCGCCCGTGTTTTCTTGGCGGAGTTCCTGCAGGATGAGTTGTTGTGGTTTCCTGATGGCGCTGAGAAGTTTACCCAGTTAGTGCCTGTTATTATTCTTTCAATCTTTTGTTAATTATTTCAATTTTTTGGGACAAAGATTTGCAACGACTACCACTAGATTTCACACATTCCCAAGCTAGTTTAGGGCAACCCTAGTGAGAAAGGGCGCGGGATATCCTTACCCTGGTTTAGGGGATCCCGGAGGGGTGATACCGGAGGACGGGATCCCCAAGAGGTGTGATTCCGGAGGACGGGATCCCCGGTTACTGCGCAGTTACTGCGCAAAAATCTTGGCCCTTATAGGGATTTTTGGGGCAAATTTGTTGTGGGATTTTCTCCCTCGACCCGGCACCGAATCGCATGGGATCAGTTCGTAGCTGGTCGGAATCGGGAGGGCAAGGGGATCAGGTAGATGCGGAGGAGGAAGCAGGGCGAGCGCCGCTGCACTGGCCTCGCTCCAATCCGGCAAAAAAAACAGCAAAAACTGCGCAGTAAGGCGTTAACTGCGCAGTTAACTGTGGGATCCCGGAGGAGGGGATCCCACGTGGGGATCCCGGAGGAGAGGATCCCATTTGGGGATCCCGGAGGGCAGGATCCCTGAACCGTGAGAAAGCACTTGTTAATCTTTCAAGGACGGGATGGATATCATGCGGCTTTATCCTTTTATTGATTATTCAAAACTAACTTTTATTCCAGGTCAGCCGCTACTAAACGAGCCTGCAACCAGGAATTTTAGGGTACAGGAATGGCATCCCTTTCCATTTTCGTCGGAGGCGCTTTGCTAAATACTTCCATTTCGAAACCACGGAGCCTAGGTGCGTCCTATCTTCTGTTTAAAATATTGTCTTATTTGCATGAGTTCTGATATTATTCATGCCCGTCTTGGCATCGATATCCTAACTTGAACTCACACAATAAAACTAGTCAACTTAAATTGTATTGCAAGGATAATTGGCTTGAGGATTTAACAGGAGTTCCATGCTCCAGTATTATTCAATATGTAGATGCTACTGTTTGAAGATCAAAATTTGTTGTCATTTAACATGAACAGGCCGTATTTTCGGTAATGGTAGCTGGTAGCTGTAGCTAGAGGATTTTATCTCTTGGTTAGAATAATGCTGATTGGAATATCACATAGGCTGGCATTATTTCAGTGATTGCAGCAAGCACTGGTAATTTGAGAACATGTCGGAATTGCAAACAGCAGTTTGATCCATCCAAAAATCATCCTGAGGCATGTAAATATCATTCAGCCCATTTTGGTGGTAAGGTCTGCCACTTTTTGGAGTTATTATTATTGTTTGCCCCATCCTTTCTGTAGTTTGTAATGCTAGAAATAAATATGAGATAAAGAGACACCTTACCAAGGGCTGTAATACTGGGCAGTAAGCTTGGAAAAACAATCTTGATGTGGGTAAACCACTTTGATGTTATATTGTCTGCATATAGGCAGCCATGTATGCAAAGTGGCAACTGTGCAACATGTTGTGGAATATCTGCTTGCTCAGACTAATAAGATCTTTAATTTATAGGGGAGACAAAACGGAAGTTTGAAAGTGTCTATACTGGTGGAACCATGACTACTGTAGGAGGCGGTGAAATTTCACATTATTGGCATTGTTGTGGCAATCCAGATCCATTTAACTTGGGCTGCGAAACGTCTCCACACTATTCATATGACGATTGATGTCCATGTTTTTTGTTTTCGAGTCCAATTTAGGAATTAAAGCTTCTAAATCCTTATACAAGCACCACTACCGGTCATAATAATGGAGCTGCTGACTTGGTTTGATTCTATGAATTGCTGAAGCTCATAGCAGAGTGCTAAAACTTGCACATGGAATGGAAGTTAAAGATAGGTACTCGTGTGCTTCTTATTATTCGGAACTGAAACAAGTACAGGGTATTTTAGAGTCATTCTGTAAATACAAGTGGAATGGCCTCTACTGGACACCTTTTAATCTGAATTTAGAGGCAATGGCAACATGTATGCCATCTCGCAAATATGTAGAAGCTCTTATCAACCTAAGGATATATATTTTTTCTTATAATGTGTGAAACCAGCATCATGCTCCATCCATACACGTTTATGCCAATAAGAGGCCAGGCCCGAAACTGAATATTCCTTTGTGGCAACGCCTTGGAATGAAGCAATATCTAAGGGCCTTTTCACACGATGTCTTATAATATGGCTGTCCTATTTCATATAAGACATCATTTGTGACTCCAAAGCAAAAAATAAGACACACAAATATACGTTGTTTTCACACTTCAGGGTGTCTTATGTAAATGAGACACTAACAAATACTAGTGTGAAAACCATCACAAAATAAGACCACCTATTATTTTGAATATGATTGGTCAATAGAATAAAATAGAATATAATAAGTGGTGTCTTATTTTATGGCGGAGGGAAGTCCCCCGGTATAAAATAAGACTCCATTGCCCTTACCAAACCTATCCAAACCTACCCGAACCTAAATCAGACATGTCTTATATCGCTCCATATGAAAACGAATTCTTCTTAAATGTTGACATTGACCAATAAATTCTTCTTAAATGTTGACATTGACCAATAGTATGCCTTAAAATATAAGACACACTAATCATGTGAAAAGCCCGTAATTATTATACATAGATGATATTTTGATCCTATATAGTATATGTATGTGTATCATACCATAAAAATATAGATTTTCTTGAGTTTAAGTGATAATTGTGAGCCTATTTAAAAAATGGCCAAGGTGCGCGCTTTTGTAAGGTTCATTATTTTTCTTTCCTTATCGGTTTTTTTTTGGTAAGGTTGCTTGTAAGCCGTTGATTTGCGGCATATTCGTGGGGTGGATCAACAGATCCACGGATATGAACATTTTGCCAGAGAAAACGCACCACAAATCCTATGGTGCAGACAAAAACACCCCTGCCACAATATGGACCAAAGGTATGGGCTTAAACCATAGCTCCTTTGCGTTCGCCCTCTGAACAGCAGACCTCCAACTCTGGTTAGAATCGGCCCTGCATCTCAATCTTTGCCACCGTACACAACTCTTTGCCTCACCCTCCCTGCTACTCGACTGTGCAATCACCCAAATCGGCCATCGCCCAATCAATCAATCAGTCTGCAATCGCCCAATCAATCTGCAAGCCACCATGCACTCTAAGCTGGAATCCTGCTGCCAGCCTGCACCTACAATCTCTGCCAGAATCTCTGCCAGCCTGCACCGCAATGCCCAGCCTGAGCCGCCCCTGATCAAGCCTGAGGCAACAAACTGCCTAGTACCATGGTCTCACCATCGATCAAGCCTGAGGCAAGAAACTGCCTGGCCAAAAGAACTTGGGCTGGAGGAATCGAACCTCCAGGCCATTCCGGCCTCACTAGAACCCCTAAACCACTTATAAATTCCTTTCCTTCATGGGATAACCCTGGAATGCCTCTGCTAACTGCCACTATCAGAAACTATCAAAACTGCCGCTATCAGAAGCTATCTTCAAAACTGCCGCTATTATGTGGCGTGACCGGACTCTCAAACAACCTCTCAAAACCTGGCCTCAAAACCACTCTAAATACAGATTGAACCGGTTACAGATTGCCTCTAAATACAGCCGCCCCGCTAAATACAGATTGCATCTGTGCAGAAATCGAATCAACAAGCCGCCCCTCAATAACCCGCCCCTGTATCGTCCTCATAGCAACTGGATTCAACCGGATTCAGCCCTCGTAGCAACCGGATTCAGCCATCTGCCCATTGGCATGCCATCCGCACGTGTCTGCCCAGCAGACATGCCCACCCATGTGCCTTCTATCGTCGTACCATGCCTAGAAACGCCAAGAAAACACGTGCCCACAGCCCAATTTGGAACATCTACCTTTCTGGGCCAACAAGCACCTCAAATCATCTGAAAAATACAGTTTAACTACGTTTTCGCATACAATATAGGGGCAAAATCTTGGTAAAACCATGCCAAAAATACCGCCCCCAAATACCAAACGAAATAATTAGAACATTATGTGATTTGTTAGGGCTCTATTGATCAATGTAGACTTCATTATAAGATTGGCTTGTTTTTTCTTGAATGGTTTAGTGTTCTAGAAAATACATAGGAATTACTTTAATCCAAAATTTGTGTCTATGTACAAAGAGGTGCAAGAGCATTTAGCACTAGCCCATACAAGAAGCAATCCCAGCCATTAATTTAGAAGAGATGCACCTTAACATTAATCCTAGAAATTAATTTAGAAGGAAGGAAGGAAGGAAGGAAGTATATTTTAACGTCCACGGAGACCAACTGGTCTATGAGACGGTTTTAAAATATAACGGAAAGTTTCCAAACACAAAATAAAACCACAGAAACCCTGTACAATGTGTCTCTACCACTGGGATGAAAAAACCCCCCGTGTGGGAGGAAAAACCCTTGTAGTAGGCGTTGAGAGGCCCTATTTGGGCGCTCAAATTCCCTGTGCTGTGAGGGACTCCCTGACGGTGGAGACTTGCAGTTGGTGAATTACTATCTCAGATCGTCTGAGATCGGCATGAGCTGCTCAGATGTGCGCATATGCTGGGCATTCCTGTAGAGCATGGTGTTCATCTTCTACTATCTACATGTGACAGCACTGGCATAATCTCTCATGCCGGGGGATTCCCTGCCCTCCATCCGTACCCCAGCGGCCTGTCTCAATTCTGAGATGGTGGGACCCTGTCCTTATTGCAGCTATAGCTCTTCGTTTCTTGGTGGAAATGTGTGCTTTCAGATACTGGTGGGGGCCGTGTTCAAGCGACGGATTGACTTGTGTGTGGTAGTGCTCTGTTTTGGGCTTTGCAAGAGTGGGCGCATCCCACAGAGAGGCAGCAAAGCGCGCATTCAAATGCAGCTCCTGCTCTGCGATATCCGACATATCCACAATGTGTTGATAGTCTATGGACCATCGTGCGAACCATCCCCTACAATGCTCTTGCCATACTCTCTTCAGACGTTGCGGCCCTTGTGCCAATAACAAAGCCGGGGGAGGAAGACGTTGTGCATCCATTTCGTCAACCTTATGGAAATACGCAATGTTGCAGGGGACAAATGTGCATCCATTTCGTCAACCTTATGCATAGCAGAATGCTGCAGGGGACAAAAGCCAGTCTCATACAACAAAATTGGATAAGGCACCGTGTCCTTGACGCCTAGACTGTATGTCAGGAAAGCCTTCTACACCCTCTCTAGCTTATCCCAAGTACCCTTGCTAATCGCTGGGCCCCAGACCTCTACCCCATACAGCAGTACTAGTTCCACGAGTGCTTGGAACAAGTGTGCTTTGCGTGCCCAATCGCAGAGATCTATTCTGTGACAGCTATTCTGCATTGCATACAGGGCTTTCCATCCCGCGCTGAAGAGATGCACCTTGACATTTTTGAGACAGTTGTATAGGCACCATTAGATTTTTAAGTCCAAACAACGAATACATCAAAACGTATAAGCCCGGTGGAAGCAGAAATCAGGCCAGCGCAAATCAGACTCAATCATTTAAAGCCCGGTGGAAGCACAAATCCGTCAAGAACCAAGCAACCAGAAGGCCTCAAGGACCAAAAACGAAATATGAATAGCCGTTTCAACATCCCTGAACAAGTATGGCCATGACGATCGCAGATCTGATATAAGAATCCAAAATAAAGCTTGAAACAAGAACAGAAACAATACATCCACATCAAGAACGAAATCCAGAATACAAATTTGAGGCAAGTACAAAAAGAGCCCTTCCTGGTGCCCTGCAACAGATCTACTGACGGGGGAGCTCAACTCCGGCGAAAACTGAGTAGGGCTGGTCTAGAGAAATGATAAAGAACAGTGCAAGAAATCCAAAAAAGAGCTATCTGTAGATGCAGCAACCAAATTCCCCACCATCACTCTGTGGTACAGCCAAAAGTGGAAGCCCATGTGACACCCATAAACTGTCTAAAAATAAACCATTCAAGCTAACTAAACAAGAACGAGAACCAAAATATTTAAAACCCTTCCCAACCTTTAAAAAACAGATGCAAATCATCTATTGCAAACCTTATGGCCTGTAATAGTGGAATATTGTTAGCGCAAGTTTGATAACGATATTGAAGCAAGAATAAATGGGATTAAATCAGAGTCGGACTAATTTCCAGCCAAAAAGCGAAAATCTGGACTCGAATTTGTTTTTGATGGCACCCTTATTGCCTGTTTTTTTCTTAGTTGTGCATTATATAATTAGTTGGCTTCATCCACCTTCCACATTTTGACCAAGCAGCCATCTTCATCTGACTTCATCCGGCAACATCAGGCCCTCGCTTCCTTGCAAAGAGGCGAGTTGTTTGAGAGATTGTTTGCTTAGCGTTCTGCGTCAGCAAAATCGTCAAATAGTCTTCACAAAACAGACAACTGTCCAGACCCTACTACGTGATAATTTATCTGACGGTTTTTATCTGACGATATAACGTCAGACAATTCGTCAACAAAATCGTCAAAAAAATCGTCAACTCTCTGACGATTAAGCGTCAAGAAAATCGTCAGAAAAAACGTCAGGGTTCGTCAACAAAATCGTCAGACTTGTTCGTCATCAAAATCGTCAGTTGTTCGTCAGCAAAATCGTCAGATTTTTCGTCAGCAAAATCGTCAGATTTTTCGTTGGCAAAATCGTCAGATTTTTTATAAGCAAAATCGTCAAAAAATTCGTCAAAATCTGCGTCAACATTTTCGTCAGAAACATTTTTGCAGTATATTCTGGATTTAGTTGCAGTTTAAATTAAATCTAGTTGTCTTCCACAGTTGCATTCTAAGGTAAATTGACATAAATATATCTTACAAATTTATAGACAAGAATGTGAAAAAATTTCCTTTATTCAAGTAGTAACAAGTACATTGTCAAAGAATGCACAATTTTCATTTCACCACCAAGAGAATGCACAATTTTCATTTTCCTGCTCCATGCAGCAGCGCCTACTTTTCGTGGGAGTGCTTTTTAACCTAGCCACATGAATCGCACATGAGATATATCAAAGACACTTAAAAAGCCACTGAGACAAAGCAACCATAAATTACCTGCTGAGAAGCACTGGCCCAAAGATTCAATGAGTTGAACCTGTTGGAAGGTGCCTTTTACATTATGTTAGATAAGGCATCCTATTGTTCCAAATTTAGGACAAACGTTTTACTCCATATACCAATTGGACAGCTACTACAGTCATATCTTCTTCTGCAAAGGTTACATCCTTGCTGCAGTTGTCACAAGTCTTGTTGCAACTTGATGGATTGAACTTCTCTCCAAAGTGGGCAAGTTGAAGTGACCTGCGGCAGTCCACAACATTTTCACAGTAACCTACCTGGGGCATGAAAACAACTGTCAGGGAAGCATGACTATCTACTTTTCCATTAGTAACAACAACGTAAAAGCTTGTTTGTAAAAAGTACTATCTATCCTATTTACCATGCGTAAAAGGTTATCCAAATTAGTTTCTAGCTGAATATTTGCATCAGTTGCATTCCAGGATCGACCAGGGGTCTGCTCTGCACTGCTTTGAGTCAACAAATGCTTTACTCGAATCTGCAAAGTAATGATTGATGGCCTTCAGCTAGAATTATTAAAACCCTAGACCACATCACCATTGCCAAAAAAACTATATTAGCCAATACATGAGTCAGCAACCTACGTAATCCCCATAGTTGTAGTACACAATGCATGATGCAGGTAAATTGTCCCTCCCAGCACATCCAGATTCCTTCATCATAAACGCATACAATATAAACAAAGATTGATGGAAAACGCAAGAAACTATTAGGCTGCCTGGCAAGTTACCTGATGGTACCCTTCAATTGACTTTGGAAGAGAATGATGGATAACAAATCGAACATCAAGCTTATTTATACCTGCCGCACAGTTACATGTTAAATGCATATAAGGAGTGCCAGTTGGCTTATATTGGTAATGCAGAGCTACAAGAGATCAGCAGGAAGCTTCCACGGACAACCGATGAACTACTTGAAATCAATGGCATTGGGAAGTGAGTCCTCCTAAGCAGTGTACTGTAATTTGAGCTACAAGCAACATGCACTAATATTTTCTCTGTTGTTGACAGGGTAAAAAGCAACAAGTATGGTGCTCGAATTTTGGAATTGGTTTCACGTGTAATGGAAGAGAATAATAAAATGGGATCAGAAAAATCAATGCCCAATAGCGTTTTGCAAGGGAAAGAAAATTCGTCTTTCTTGTCAAAGAGACAAAGAGATGGTATGAATTCTGGAGGAACTATTGCATTCAACAGTCCTGAAGGGGAGGACTTTAGAGATGACAGCAAAGGTGCGAAATCTAAGAGGATGAAGCAACAAAATAAGTCCTCAACAAAGATTCCAAAGCAAGCAGTCTCTATGGTCTCTTCAGTAGGATCCATTTCCCTGGAGGATGATCAGCTGGTATGAGGTACTTTTTCTGATAAAAAGTTGCATGTTATTCCCTGTCAAAGGTGCCATTAGGCTTCCGAAAACCCAGATAATGGTGTGTTGCATAGAAAAAAGAAACCTTAGAAAATAATAACCATAGAAAAATGACCCATCCTTCATGATGCCAACAAGCCTTTTATCAGCACTTAAAGGAGATGACGAACCCCATAATGTGGTAAGGCATAAGATTGGCGTCCGCTTCATTGACTAGAGCCGTTCTAAGTTTTTGTAGAGCTAAATACACTTTGCTTGACAAAGCCTGCAAGTATTTACAGGTGAACAAATAAGCAGGCAGTTCAATTATGCTTCGTGAAGCCGTTGGGTCAATCATGGATTAGGCCCAGAGCATCCAAACTAAATATCTTCCTAAATCGTGAATGACATTTAACGCCAAGATTAATTACCTGTATATGAATCACAGGCGGCCATCCACAGTTACAAGCAGCATAGCGATGATTTCCACGGCCATGACTCTGTATAGCCATGAATTCTTCAGATGTTCCTGCAACAAGAAACCAAACAGAAGAATAAACCAAACTGAAGGACCACGAACTCCCTTGAAAACATATCTACTTTTCTGTAATTTGAATCTTTCCATCTTTTGTCTATGTATGCAGATCTTTTGTCTATGTTTTGATATTGTAGAAGTTTCCAAGCATTTGAAACAGAAGATACATAATATTTAGAAGATTCAGAAGATACAAAAGAAGTTTCTTTTGTCTATGTTTTCATATTGTATTTGATACATTCGAAACAGAAGGTAGAAAGATTAGCATGTGGCGCATCTTTGAATATCAAACCAAATAAAGGGACATGCAGAAGATCATAGCCGGAGGCCAGAGCCAGCTCCACACCTTGTCATTGAAAAAGGAGAAGTAGAGTATTTTATTTTGCAAGTCATGAAGTTTTACCTCTGTACAAACCGCAGGCAGACCATCTAGTTGAAATGAAGGTGTATTCCCAGCTGCAAATCCATCGTAACCTGGTTCAGCTGCCCGCTGCAAAATCATATCCACCTTCTCTATTTCGTTCAGCCATTCGCCAAGCCAGAAGAGAAGAGAAGGGAATGAAGAAGATGAAGGACGAAGAGAATGAAGGACGAAGGAGGCAGAGAAGAGGATGAAGGAGCCGCTGCCGTTGCCGCCATTATTCTTTGCATGCCCGACCAATCGTGCATTTACAGTAAGCCAATCAGATCATGAAACATGGAGATATTGGGCACATCCCTGTATCATACTTGAGTGCCCAAACAGCCATTTTGGCTTGGGCACCCCTCTGTTTTTTGGTCGGGGGTTCTCGGGTGACCAAAATCGTCCCAGACCTGGGCACCCTGATCTGAAGCGCTGATTTCAAACTCTGATCTCCTTGATTTGCGGACAGCTTGAGGCGTGGATCTGTTCCTTGCTCTGTTTGGGCACCCATGACAACAACAGAAATGGCGTGCCCAGGCATGCGTCCAACGGAGGCCCAAAGTAGCAGGTATCTTTCTTGGGCACGCACTTAATGTGATTCCACCCTAATTTTTATTGTCCTGTTAATTGTTACTTGTTTTGAGTATTGTTAAATAATACAAGAAATTTATCGCGGTGGCGGCGCCGCGAACATTTCTCTTCATCAAGGCAAGTTTCTTTTTCTTGTGCCAAATTCTAATACACTTTCATATATCTAGAATAAATTAATGGAAAACAATCAAGACAACATAGTAGGCTTTGTTGCAGCGTAAGCACACATGAAATGCTCATAACATCAAAGAGAATTTGAATCATCATTTTCATAGCAAGTTCCCATTAATTTGGGCTTCTACAACTCATGTAATTTTTGAATCGAACTATTTAGCTACCAACAAAACCCAACCAAGAATTGCATTCTTAATTGCATGTCATAGAGGATGACTAATTAAGATCTTCCGTCCAAGGGAAGCCCAATAGTAGCTGCATAAGTGTTTGATCACATCAACTACAACTACAGGTGTGTCCATTTGTACCAAATGCTATTGCAAAATATTCAATATGGGTGAGGGGAAAGTGCGATGGAGGTAATCCTATAAATCAATGCCATCACAAATGGCAATGGCATGTCTTACCTACCTATTTTCAAAAGATTTTTAAATTACATAATGTAACAACTAACGACGTGCAAGAGACACCAAATAATCTTCGTGAAAAAATTGTTCCTTCATTTGTTGTCATCATACAGCTCTTAATGATTCTCCAAAACCACACGTTTAAGTCTCTGTGGTAGCAGTTGGATACCTTCCAACTAGACAAAGTGAAAACTTGCCAATATTTTGTACAACCAAAGCCATTGGATACCTTCTAACTAGACAAAGTGGAAACATGCCAATATTCTACACAACCAAAGCAATAGCTGCAAGGAAACACTAGTTCAACATCCTTATATGGATCCATCAATAATGTTAACATACATGTCCTGCAACTATATATTTTATCCCAGAAAATAATCACCTCTGTAATCAACTATGCTTCCCTGTTCCAAGGAGGAGATAATTTGTCTATTGAGCCTTGATTTGTGGCTTACGATTCCAAGCAATATGAGTAATTAATTCATCGTTCAAGTCAGTGCAATCAAGCCTCTATTGTGTACAGACCCAACATCGTTGGTTGAACGGTGGTTTAGGAAGAATAGAATGGAAACTTACTTGGGGAATGCCATGCCCAGAAAGAAGTCCATATGTTGTCTTCAAGTTAAAAGCATGATCTAAATGAAGGCACTGTGCAAGAAGCATGAAGATGGAAGCAACGTTTGGAAACAAAGCAGATAATGGGGACTTTCCTAACTGATAAAGAAGTCAAGGACAACATGTGAGAAGCTTGTGAGAGCAATAACCAGATTTCATTTTCAAAATTCTGTTTATTTCACGTCATGTAGTTGCATAAACTCAAAGTGGCTTACAATTTGGTAGATAAGTAGAGATGTCGGAGCCACAGAAATCGGCGAGATGTATGGTGCTCCTGCATCATATTTGTTCAAATAGAGTCAGTTCAAGCAAACACGAAGAATTAGGGCAGCAGACCAAACATGCTCTGCTTGAATCACTGGTTTTTGAATGCTGGCCATGCAAAAAAACTCAGGCTTCTCCCAGCAAGTCGAAGAGATATGAAAGAAAACTCCGTCAACAGGTCCCTTGAAATGACTCGATCCTCCCCTGATTAGATCTTTTTCGCTTAGCTAATACCCCTTTTTCGAGCTCCGAGGAAGCAGACCCCTCTTCGGCTATAAAGTTTCCCCTTCCCTTTTGCTGCCCATATGCAGAAATTGATCCGAGCCTTGGCCTGTCTTCTCGAAAGAAATTTTGCTCCAAACCTAGATTCGTTTGGCCCTCCTTGCGCATTGAAAAAGAAAGTGACACCTTGATCGAAAATTTTTCTCCCCCTTGGCAGCGCCCTTCAAACGTGCATATGAAATAATACGTCTTCTTCTCGCTCAGATGAAACACTGCCGGAGATTTTACAATCGATCCCCCCGTAAACAAGCACTGATCGAACGCTGTCTTGCTTCCCAATTCAATCACATCGTCTGTTCCGTTATTAAACACAAATTCTGCACAGTGATGAAGCAACAAAGGGGCATTTTGGATTACAGACCAGAAAATGAGCATAGGCTGAAGAATCAAGCGCAATGCGGGTAAGAATGCTCTGTTTTAGAGGAAGAAAAACTTAATGAGTGTATCTCCAACTTTGAAGGCCTGTCCAGGGTTCGAAATTGGGGGGGGTTCCTCCCTTAAAAATCCGATCATTCCAAAAAATTTCCGATAGCCAAAAATTTTTCCGGCGTTTTTTCAGGCTATTTTCGGAGAAATTTCTAAGGATTTCCGAGAAAATACACTATAATTTCATGTATTTCCGGCAGCCTTAAATATAAGCAGGCATTTTTAATGGTTGGGGCAAATTCTAATTTCGAACCCTGGGCCTGTCGTTTTGCCCAGGTGCCATAGTCTGGACCTAGAAGCCAGCCTTGAGTTCCTCCGACAATGTGCTCTGTGGCGTGGAATGCAAATAAAAGCGCTCCGATAATTGGCAGCACGGCCATGGCTGCCCAACTTCAGGCTCTGCTTTGCAAAAAAAGGGGCCTTTATAGTCCCAATTATCACCCAAGCGTGAGTATATCCATTCCAGGGCGAGTGGCTAATTCGAGGCCATTCGCCGCCTGCATCGTCTACCAGAACCATAGTCTGCAGAATGAGAGGTCTAGTTAGAAGAAACAAAAAGAAGACCAAAGGAATCTTATCCCCCATTTCAAAACAGCATGCTGTTTCTTCATAGTTGGCAACCTCCTACATCAGTACCTGAGCTATGGCGGCGATGTGCGAGAGCGGGGTCACCGGAATGGAAGTCGAAAGCAGAGCATTTGACGGAGCAGATTCATTCAAACAGATAAGAAGAAAAACGTGGCATCCGTAGGATTTTCCTTTTTTTTAGCAGGGTTGCCTAACCCCCCCCTGCACACTTTCCTGCGTTCTGAGCTATGCCACGTGTCGTGCCACGTCGGCTGTTTTCATTTCTAGCCGTCGGATTTGTTATTTTCTGATCGTAGGGTCAGGGAAATTAGAAAAGCAAGTATTTGTCCGCCGGAGTATTCATGGTTGCTGATAACAGCTAGGGTTAGGTTCGACCTTTGTTTTAAGGTTTTTCAAGCATCACACGGCCATTTCGGATTTGTGCCTTCTCATTTCGTGAGGCATGACCAGCGGAAGGCTAATGATGGCAACGAAAGAGGCATGACCAATGGATGGCCGTCTGCTGCAAATGGATTTCTTCAGCAATTTGATTCTTTGCCATATTCAGACCCTTGTTTCCCGTCCGCTGCAATTTCTTCTGCAATTTCTTCTACGAGGGTTTAAATGTGAGTAATTTGATTTTTTGATTTCTTTTGCAACTGGGTTTCTTCTGCAATTTGATTTGTGTTTGCATGCACAGGAGTTTTGAGCCCATCATTTGGCAACATGGAGCTCCAGTGAGCCCGAGCAGCGGAAGCAAATGTAGCTGGATCAGGGTAGGTTTAGTTGGGTACAGAGCATTCTGCTATAAAATAGGCTAGAGTAGTTTTAGATGAAGAAAGGACGCTTCTGGAGTACATTGAATTGATGTAAAAATATGTTATCCCTTGGAGATAAGATTCCAGACAAATTATCTTGGAAGCGTCCTTAGGCTGGCACCTCAACCAGTGCATCGATTTGGTTATTTGGCGCACCGTCTTGTAGTTGGTAGCTAGCAATTGACTTGGTTGCAAATAAAACGTAATACAGTTGAATCGGTGGAGCCATGAATTTGCAAAGAAGGGAACTCGACACAGTTTGAACATACAGAGATGATCTGGTAACATTATTTTTTTTTTGCAGTAATCTCTGAGGCAATTTTGTGCCTAGTTGCTTTAATATCCTTCAAATCCTACCAGACAGGAGCTCATAAATTTAATCAAGGGAGCTGGACTTGATCTCGTGACTGTGCAAAAGGCAAGGGGGAAAACATACAGAGCCTAGCAAGCAGTTCTTGTTGAAGATTGTGGACAAATACAAGTTACATACTCCACCAAAGGCTAAAAAGTATGCTTGTATAGGCAAATATGTCTCTCAAAATGCTGAAAGCGGCCAGGCAACTATGGAGCAAGGCATGCAGTATGTGGCAGATTCATCTGCAGACCAGAAACAAGAGCACTCAACTGACGAAGCTAAATCAGGTTTTTAACTGGTTTTGTTGGTATATTAAATGTGAGTACTAGTTTCACCAGTATTGTGTGCTAAAAACTAGTTATAGTAGCATCAACCATTGTTTCTGCAGCACTCTAGAAGGATGAATGCATTGTTTCCTGTAATTTTGTACAGAAGAGGCAGGGTATTTCTATTTCAGTGCTAAAAGACTAGTTTCCATCTTTACCCATCCCTAGGCTTGCCGAAATTTGAATGGGGCCATATATCCGGAGGTGAGTGCTTCCTGAACTCTACAAAATCAAACAAAGGGTTTTATTTTTGCATCGCAACATCTTTTTACTATCGGGAGTTATAAAGGAAGGTTTTGTTCTGCTACCATTTTGCTAGAGGTAAGTAATTATGATGGCCATCATGGTGTTCTTTGTTTTACGTATCTTTGTTAATGTTAGAAAGACAAGCACATTTGTATAGAAAAATGCTTACAAAAAGATTGTGATTGGCTATTTCTACAAAATGGCATGCTCAGACATAGTTTTATCCCAAATAATATGCTTGAAAATGCTGCCAAATAGAGACATGATATCATAGAGTCCAATGATAGCAGGATATGCAACATGGACAAGGTGCATGTGCCCTAGTACTTTTTAAGCAAATGCAAGAAGAGCACGAGAAGCTTAATAATGTTATCTTTTCAAGTGCCTTGTTATAGTCATAACTGCAATTGTATTATAAATTCTAACTGTCACAATGGGATATATTTATGTGTCCCATTCCAATGATGAGTTTGAGTTGTATGCCCCAGTCATATCAACTTCCACCATCTTCTAAGCAGTATGTCTGTTCAAGACAATGTGGTGGGCATGTCTTGGATTGTATGTTGTTTCATGAATGGAGTCCTTATATGTTGAACATGTCTTTGTTTTTCATTAGATTGGAATTATACATCTAAATGGGCCGATATAGAACCTTCCTAATGTTAGCAACGGCCCAAGATTGAAACCCTGGCTGATCATGTAGCTACAATCAGAAGTATGGATGTGGATTTCAGAGAAGTTTCTACAGGATGTTAACTATGACAACTGTGAGAACCATGATAATTTTTCCCCACATAAGTGTCCAGGTTTTCCAGTCATTTCACATCGAATGCATGTTTTCTAGCAAATTGTTTGTTGTTTGGGCTTTCCCTTTACGAGATAATCATATACAAGCAACACATGAACAATAATATTGTCTTTATGATATTCCTATTGTTAGAATGGAAAACATCTTTGAAACAATATGGAAATCATATCCAAACAACCAATTGTAGTTTACCTACATTACATTATACATGCCTCATTAGAATCCAACATTAAATATCAATATCAAAGCAATGACACCAACACAAGTTTGAAAAAAATAAGTTTGTGATGGTTTTAAACCATAATGACCCAAGAAAAGGCTTGAAAATGTAAGTTGGGTAGTTTTTAAAAGCACAATGAAAGCTATTAATGTTTTGAAAGTTCAATTTTAGGGGCGATGGTCCCTTTGTGATAAGGGGATGAAGTTCAAATGTAGTTCTATTTTAGGCGCTTCAAAGATGGTTTTTCTTTTTCTTGGTGCCCCAATAGATAAGGTCGTGTATTTGCATGCCCATGTCGACGAAATTTGGAGCACCCACATGTAATTATTATTGTAACCAATTCATCACTCAACCAACAACACAATTCGATGTGCTTCACACTCAATCAAATACCCAATTGTTGCACCTTAACACTGCCCGACGATTGGATTCAAGCACGTATTAGCTTTCTAGGAGATCCTTCCGCGGATCTTCAAATTACCACGGAAGCAAAACCCAACGCGAGCCCGACTGCCTAGCCTTCTTCCCAACCCTGCAGTTCTGCTAGTTTTTTGAATTTAGAAATGCAACATAAGCAGATGTGTCGACCCCACGTCTGTATTACCTTGCTAATTTTTAAAAACAGAAAATATACTGCTTTATATATGGAATGAGAATGATAAATATATTGGCTTGTTATATAGTATGATGTTTTCGTTTTGGGGTTGGGGAGGGTTTTCAGGCAGTGGTTTGCACTATGATTTGCGTATGGTATTGTATAAGAAATCGTATAATTTGCCATGTGAGAGCAGCTTGAGTGTTTCATGCTATTTTGGGTGGTCTAGAACTCCCTTTTTCCGTGGATTTTTTTGCAAAGGCTCAGTTTGTCCAAATTTGGAATGCATGTGAAGGCGGCTGGGCAGGGGACAGGTGAGGACCTCCTGGGCGTGGGCATGCCGGACTTGGAAGCTGGCTCTGGGGGATTTCTTGTGTGTGTATTTGTTGCAGGGGTTAGTGTTTAGGCATCTGGGCATCCGGACCTATTTCAGAAGGCAGGCTGGTTGTGTTGCTAAAATGCAAGGGAAGAGGGTTTCGTCCGCTGCCAGAATGGAGGAGCATGCCGCATTAGATGTGGCTCTGAGCAGGTTAGCCCTGACTCCTGGATATCCGGCACCCAATCGGCCTCCAATCTGCTCGAATGTGCTCGAATCTGCTCCAAGATTTGACCCTTTATTAGCCTTTCTTAGCCGTTCTTACCCTTTCTTAGCCTTTCTGCTCGAATCTGCTCCAATCTGCTCCAAGATTTGCTCGAATGCTCCAATCTGCGCGAATGTGGTCGAATGACCCTGAAGCCACTGCAGGGTGATTTCTGAGGCTGCAGATTTGCCTGACCATGGGAGAGGCGTTAGCCCTTCTGTTCATTCCGGCGGTCCGTAGCCGCCTTCAATGGGCTTTGCATTTCTTTTTTTCCCCCCTTTTTTTTGGCAGGAACCATTGGTCTGTTTTGCACCATTGAAACTTTTGTGGGTGCGTGTGTAAAAATATTAAGGGCCCTTGATCTGTGAATATTCCTCGGATCAATGGTCCAGAATGAAAGATGAACTCAACGCTATAATACATGGAAAAAACCAGCATTCAGAACATATACCATTAGTGAAGGCTTTGGGGTTGTATATCCTAGGGCTTGAGTTTGAAATCTAGTAGTGACATTTAGGGGTCTCCTTCCTTTTTGTTAGAGTTTTATATTTTCATTAGATATCATTGATCTAGGTTCTTTCACCAATCAAAATTCGTGGGAAATAAAAACTTACATCTTGAAAATATAATATTTTCAAAACACAATATTATAACTACGTATTTATCAAATCACCACCTCCCAGGGCAAATTGGGCGCCCGCCTAGTTTGGCCCTTATGGGAATTTTTGCGGGCCATTGTGGTGACCACCCCTTAGGACAACTTGGGCGCCCGCCCAGTTGGAGGACACCTTTTGTCATGCAAGTCACCTGCATCAACCATTTCGCCTTCCCCAAGGATTCAATGATGGACAATCGTTTCGCCTTAACCCAAGGAATCTATCATGGTCATTTGCCACCCCAAACCACAATCAAAGCACATTTTCTGAGGTCAAACCTTCATTTTTCGGTGCGGAAAACCCCATATTAGACGCACTATTGACCATTTGAGATATTTGTGGACTTGCGAGAAGTCCAAAATTAATGAAATTGTGCTTTATATAGGCCTACCAACTTCACGCTTGTTCGCAAAAAATTCTCCAAAGCTTCAAAGCCAGGTCTCCGTTAGTGCCATAATCATACAAAAAAGGGGGAAGAAAGAGTTTCTTTGTATTTTCACCGTATTCGCTTGTTAAGGTATCTAGACGTCTTCGACCATGGTCTGGAGGGGTTAAAATAAGCCAATAATTATGAGCTTTAAAAAATGAAATACTTTTGACCATGGAAAACAATTTGGTGCAAGGCAAATTTGAGTGAGGTCACCTACTTCTAGGAAAGCCCTTGAGACACAATGGCAAGGTTCGACCATGAAGAAATATTTAAAGTAGGGGGCATGGCAACAACAAGGGTATAAAATGGTAAGGAAAGCATAGAGATAAAAAATAATATGGCAAGGGGAATAATCATGAAAGTAAAAAGGGTGTACTTAGCTAAAAATTCAAAGGGATGGATCATGGAAAATAGCAACATGGTTGAAATGAATGGTGGAAAAAAGGGCAAAGGTGAGAAATTACAGAACAAGGGTTGTGGGGTGGAAAGCAAAAATGATGAAGATAAATAGTCCCAAGGGTTATGCATGGGAAAATAAGAAAATGGTCTATGTAAAAGTATTCAAGGAGTGGATTCATAACAAAAAGGTGAACATGGGATAAAAATATGGCATGGGTGTAGGGATGGAAATAATGGCTAGAGGATTATGGTATGTAGCAAGGGGCAAGTTCAAGAATGAATAGCGAATGGAACTAAAAGGAGCAAAGTGATGCTAGATTTTGAGATACCATGACAAGGGATCTTCTAAACTTCAACATAGTGACTTCCAAACAATGCTTAAGGAAAGGAAGGTTTAGAATGAGTGGTCAACTCTTCTGTTGATTCAAAGTTTACCATCATAATTATTATCTTTTATAGAATCTACATTTATCCATAGTGTTTATAATACCAAAAGATTAATTACTAGGTAAGTAATCCCGACAGGTTTTCAAATGGAGGTTACACTGAATAAACCATAACTAAAGCCAGCCAAAAGGTTAAGCTTTTCAACCAGATAATTTAACCAAACTTTATTCAATCATATACCTTGGCAGAGATCTATATGAGAGCTTTCCAATGCAACAAATTTCACTCAAAACAGGCTTTTGGATCAATTGTTATGATTAAAAATGAAAAAAAAAAAAAAAAAAAACTGACGTTTTTTTTGACGTTTTGCCTGACGTTTTGTGTGACGCAGGCTCTGACGTTTTGTCTGCCGAAAATGCTGACGTTATATCTGACGCAAAAATCTGACGATTTTTCTGATGATTTTTCTGATGCGACATGTGACGTTTAATTTCTGACGATTTGACTGACGTTTTTTTCTGACGATATATCATCAGGAATTTAATCGCCAGGATATTCGTCATGACATAATCATTCAATTTGTCTGACGCCAAACCCTCATCCTCTTGTAGTAGCATTCTATAGATTTCAAGGAGCTTTTTTCATTTAGGTTCGTTTGCGATTTTGCTTCTTAGGTATTATTGGAAATAAGAAACAAGTAAATCCTCAGAATGAACATTGGTAATTTATGTTTGGAGATCATATTTAAGGTCAGAGCAAACTTTTTAAAATCATCACGTATCTTTGGCCATATCTTTAGCTTTTGCTTATTTACGGGTTATTACTTTCAAGGCCTTGGCTTTGGAGCATTTAGATCATTTCACTTCTGCTATAGAGGTATTTACTATGTCCCTTTCTTTCCCTGCTTCTAGGTATTTGTCAGATTCAGAGAAGGCAAATGCTTAGCTGCTTTGCATATCCTTTATTATAAGGGTAAAAGGGTCAAATTGCTATAGAGGATTTGGCATGAATGCATTAAACTCAATGATGAAAAGATTAGTTCTCACGAGCTTTAAGGGTCAATCGATAGACTTCTTAGGGTCGTTACACACTAGCCGTTATGTTAGGTTAAATTGCTAACGTAACGGAATTTCCTTTATGTTAGGGTAACATAACATAAAGATTTTACTTCACACTTACCATTAGATTAAAGTCTGATATAACAGAAACCGTTAAATCTTGCTTCACACTGACTGTTACGCTGTTAGGTTAAAAATTAATATAACGGAAATAGTTAAATATTACTTCACATTGACTGTCATGTCGTTATGTCAAGAGTTAACATAACGAAAACCATTAAATATTGCTTCACACTGACTGTCACGCCGTTAGGTTAAAAATTAAATCGCAAATGGAGCTTAAGGGATGTCCCCCTACCCTTAAATTTGAAAGGAAAAATTATGGGCCGTTAAGTCCGTCGTTAAAATTTAACCTAACGGAATATCATGTGAACCCCAATTATCTTGCACTATTAACTTAATTGTGCCGTTATTTTTTAACCCCATAATCTTAACGGAATTTTTTAACGGAAGTCAATGTGAAGCGCAGTTAAGCTAAAATTTTTAACCTAACGACACTTTAAAGGCCAGTGTGAAGCGGCCCTTAGGCTATAAAACATTTTTCTTTGTTTATGGAAGTTCACCCAGCTCTTGCAACACTTGAATCGATTTAGGAGCTCAGCTTTGGATTTCCGCCCAAAAGTTTTGGAGCTTCAGGGAAAATGCTTTTGCAAACCACATATTCTAATTTTCCCATTTTTGTGAGAAAAGGAGCAACAAAGAGGCCTAGATTCGTGCTTCTACACAACTAGCTATGTTTTAGCTTCGCTTTTGGATTAAAGCTAGATTTTTGTCGATAATTGTGTTGGAAAAATGGGTGTTATCTTCTGTTGATGTGTATAAAACATGTTGGAAAAATGGATGTTAATTTTCTAATATTTTAAGTGCCATTGGCCAGATAGTTTCAAATGGTGTGGATGTTATTTTCATTTCATTGGATGGTCCTGCTTCTGCTTACTATTTAGATTGGCTTTTTCAAATCTTAGGTCGGCTTATTATTCACATTCAAATTTCTTTTTTGAAAAATTCAGAAGAAATGCTTCTCAAGTCCGAAGAAATGCTTCTCAAGTAACTTAATATTTCTAGGCCTGCTTCATGAGCAGAGGCATGCAAGACGGCTCATGAAGATCATCATGCAGGATAAAGATCATCAGGATTGCTCACAACTAGTCATTTATTTTGAACTTCTTCTATTGTACTCCAGTTTAGGAACTGTTATTTCAGGTCAAAGAAGATGATTTTTTTTATAGAACCATTAATGCTTTACAGGTGCATTAGGCTATGATTGTAGTGTACTTTAATTGTGGGATATTTTGCTTTTCTTTATTTATTTATCATGTATATTATCCTATTGCTGTAATTGCTTGAAAATGGGCAGAATTGTTCTGGTAGTTAATTTTGTTCTATCTTTGGGTCATTCAAATATATAGCCTTTGGGTTAGATGGTCTTTATATTTTGGAACAGGGACATGGATTTAACATATTTAGATGTTGTGCATCTTTTCATGAGATCCTTTTGCTTAAATCATAAATTTTTTTGTTATTACACCTTCAAATTTTGCACACGATTGATGCAATAGGGATATGGGTTCATATTATTCTTGAGATGTGTCATATTATTCTTTAGGCATTGTGGTATAGATGGTACATTTCAGGGCGTTAGATACATGAAGGTATGCCATAAAACTTTTGTTTTGCATTTGTAATATCGTTTTGCATATCAACCATGTCTATCCACAGTCCATCAAAAGGAATGGTCTTATAGAAGATGAAAATTTCCTGAGTCTAGAAAGTAGTTACTTTAGGATAAAGTTTGGGATTACATCAAGCTTGATTCCTGCAAAACCTTAAAAACTTGATGTCACACTCGAGTACCACAAGGATTAGGAGATTTACCAAGACAAATGCTTATTATATATTTTTTTATTGTCCATTATTATATATTTTTTATTGTCTTCATGCAATAACTGCACAAACTTTTGCACCTCATCTACTGGATAAGTTCTGGGGTCTAGAGTGAAGTCCTACTACGGAATAACTGAAATAGATTGTAGGTCCAACAAAGAAGTAGAACAAAAATTCCTCCAATGACTTTGTAAGTTATAAAATCTTTACATTCATGCCATCACTGTTTAGTAATATCACACCATGAGAAATGATTCCAGGTTTAACTTTCAAAAGAAGCCCTATCCTTACGTTTTATTAAAATTGGTTGACTGGTTGTTTCTGGAGATTATATAGTCCAGTATTCCATCTTGAATCAAAGCTATTAGAATCAGAGATGTGGTTCTAATCGTATGTTGGATACCTCCAAAAAAATTGTGTATCACAACTTAGAACAAGATTCAAGATTGCCATTATTTTAGATTCGTACCTTAATGTTACCTGCATGTTCTCCAAGTCAGCATATATGCTGTTCTTACTTATCACCTCCAAGCTTGCAACAACCTGCCCAGGAGGAACCTCTTATGGCAGTTTGTATCAAAATCCACAAACTTGACGGCCTAGAAGGGCCAGAAAAACTAGCAAAATAGCCCTAGTTAAAAATACCTCTTCTCTTAAGTTCCAATAGAGAATCACCGTGGCAAAGGGCATGCTGACATCAGGAGTTTTCTTATTTTCATCTTTGGTTTTCCAGTTATTTTATTCATGGATATTTTTGCTTAGAATTTCAGGCTGTTTTATTCTTATAACATATCAATGGTGCTTTTCTTCATGCTTATACTTTATGAGCATAATGAAGGGCTCGCTCTCGTGTTTAGCCTTTATTGGTATGATTGGCCTTTGCTTTGGTGACTTGGAATTTACGAGTCTAGCTTTCCAGTCTGTGCTAGGGGTTTAATGCTTCACCGTCCTTGTTATTTGGTTCTTGACGAGTTTCTCTTGAGTGAGAAGTTTGGTATCGTTTAGTTGTTGGTGTCAAAGTTGAATTCGAAGTTAAAGGTATAGTAAGAGCAAAGGTGGGTGAGACTTGGATATAGGTGCGACATGTTGTTACTTGGTAATCTGTAAAAAGGCTTACGTTATGGAAAACTAAGACACACATTATGGTGTTTTGGCATGGGAATGTATATTATATAGGCTTGGGGCTATCTGGAAATATGTGAAAAGACTTTGTATGTTATGAAAATACACGAAAAATACCTTAGGGTGATGTGGCATATGGTTATATTGGAGTATTTGTTAATTAGTCTGCAGAAAGCTAACCTAAAGAAATAATCGTGAAAGTTTAGGGCATCTTGAACTCTAGATATTCGGCCTGTTTACTCCAGAAATTCGGCTAGAGAAAAGCTTTGGCCACATCATTCTCATCACAGATATACAGAAGAGGTATGTATTGTCTTTTAGTTATAAGTGTTGGAAACATGCTGCCATCTAAAACAGTTCCAGGTTAAGGACTGTCGGTATGTTGAATGACTATATATGAACAGACTTGGCACTTGTAAGCTGCAAAATCCGCATTGCCTTGTGCAGACCATTTTGTCTACATTTCCACCGATGAGCAGAGAGATGGGAAGAAAGAAAGGGGACCTAAATTTCGCTACTAGAAAGAGGCTGGCACAAGAGAAGTTGAATACTAGCTGCAAGAAAAATTTATTTCAGTATCATAAGATTGCAAAGGTCTCTGAACCAAAGCTTAGCTCAGAGGCTATTGAAAGAAATGTGAATGCTCAAGATGGGCAGTCCAATCAGGAGAAAGCTGAATTGCCTGCTGCAGAGGTGAATGCCACAAGCAAAAAAGCAGGAAAAGAGATGATCTAGCAATGACCAAAGCATGTGGATCTACAAGCTTGAAGCATGTAGCTGATGAAAATTCTAGCAAATCTAGTGGACTGGAGCGCACTTCTCAGGTTCTAATAGATTAGATCATTCTTTTACATGGTAAATCTAGCTGGAGCTATGTTCATGAATGGAATATGCTATAATTCAACTTGTTTCATCATGAGATAAGATAGATCTGTATAATATAATGGCTAGGAGGATTTTAATATAGTAAGATGCACTTGCTTGAATATTATGTTCTAGGCTTGTAAGCATACGAAAAGAGATTTAGTAATGTTTTTTAAGTTGTAAGCAAGCTGGAATTGCTTTCCCACTGGAAGTTAGTATAAATTAGTCATCTACATAGCTGCTGAGTGAATTTATAGGACTATAGCTTGATATGGCTTATTGCAATAAAAGATGTAACGGATTTGAATAAATGTTCAGTGCTTATGAAGATTTAAAGATGAAATGAACATGAGTTCAAGTCAAATCTATTTTTATGGCATATGGGTTCTGAATATATGAATGAGCATATAATTTTAAACAGGATATTACTGATAATTTAGACATAAGGCAGATCGGATATAATTTATAGATCCATATCCTTGTTGCTTGGAAAAATTACTCTACTTTTACTGAAGCAAAATTGAGTTATGAATTTAATTGCTGACCTGTTGGCCTAAGGATAGCAGTAGACATATTTGAACTGTTGCTAACAGTTCTGGTTTACCCCATGATATGTTTGTGAAACAAGTAGGGTGAAGGGGCATAAACCTAAAAAGTCCCATGACATCTGCTATCCTCAGCACGGCAACCATTCTGATGCTTGTTTTTGTTGTTTTGGGTGCAGGTAACATGACTTTTTACTCCCTGCTATGTTTTGTTCAAAAGATGGAAGATGGACAAAAAGCGAAAATTCTTTCTCGTTAATTGGTCTTGAAGACTCAAATGCACAATCTGAAGTTGGAAAACTGCAGTTTCCTTTGTTTCTTTGTCTTATGTTTTTTGTAGCAAAAAACTTCCTACATATAAGATCTTTTAGATGTTATCTATTCTATGTCAAGGATCTATGGAACAGAGTAACCAGATCATGGCCTTGTTGTTTAAAATCATCTATTTAAATACAAGGGCTGCTTATTGAATCGAATTTTAGTCCTTGAAAAGGTCTGAAGTAGATTGAAGTCTGTCTTTAGACAAGTTTCGAGATTTTTTGTTTTAATTGCAGTTTCTTGGTTATACCAAGTTCCTTGATCCTAGTTACAAAATTTGTAGGTGAACTACTATTTTGCTTACTATGACATTCTATTTTATTATAGGAGATGAATATGGAGCATGAGCCAAGCAATGACAACATATGGATCAAGGAGCTCATTGCTTTACAATATGATAAATGCAATATTGATAGTTCAAATTTTGCTGTTCAAAATATTTTGGCGTGCATCAAAGGCAAGGATATCCCCTCTTTTATCACATTCAAGGAATGCAACCTACGTGATAAAAGATTATCTCCAGTAATGTACCTTGGATTTAATGGGTGGTTTAAAGTATACCAACAAATTAAGATGGTGAACTTTGAATTTGCTAAAGCTAAGGATATTATTGCTGTTGTTTATGCTGATGTAAGCAGTATACTGTATGAACGAACTTGCCTAGAAGATCTACAGGCTAGTAAATTTGTATTGGGGCTTTCAGCTTTAGAAGCTGCCAATGACATAATACCCTCATTTGATAACAAAAAAGAAGAGGATGCCATTACTATGCAGAATAATGAAGAGTTTCAAGAATATCTGTTTTCTGAGGCTGATCTGGCAGAAGAAGCTGTGCAAAATACTGAAAAGGACAATAGTTCCGAACCTCACCCTTAGCAATTCTTCATGCTACCCAATACTTATTGAACAAACAGTTGAAACTTATTCTGCTGTCTACTCACATGCCATTTGAACCAGTCTGAACTTTGGAGCCCTTGCTCCAATAAATGTTGAAACCTGGATGGCTTTATCTGGTGTAATAAAGGAAGAAGTGAAATATGCAAAGGCAGCTGCAACAAGACTTGAAAAGGTGTTTAGCACTCTTGATGTTAATTTAACTTTTAAAATGGACTTCTTTGGCCTGACCTGTCTGAAAGATACTATTATCCAAGTTGGACAGAAAGGTCACATGGCATTCTCTAATATTGAGAGAGATGACTTTTATCTCAAGCATATATGGAGGACTTAGTGTCCCTACTTCAAATGCAAATGCGAGAAGAAAGAAAAAAACAATAGGAGAAGAGATGATGTATGTAGGTACACAATTATATGGCTGGACTAAGGGATATAGTTCTTAATGAACCATATGCATGAATTATATCCAGATGCCTCATCTATTGTGAAGATGGTCACTTTGACAAAATTTCTGAATCAGGAACTAAGATGTGTTGTAATAGCTTATATTGGGTACCTGGAAGTGAGAAAGACCATGCTGGACATGACTATAGCTTATGCAGAAACTCCAGAAAAGAACCTAAAAGTCATGCTTGGCAACAACAAAGTTGCTGATATTGCTAAGAAGATGATCAAACTTGCTACTTTTATGAGCATGCAAAACCCTAACAAATGCACCGGAGTTATGCAGAAAGCCTTTTATGTTCCTAAAAATGTTGGTACAAACTATGTCATCAAGACTCCTAAGATGCCACCTAGAATCATGGTGGACCCAAAGAATGTTGACACTGGATGCAACATTACTAAGAATACTGAAATTGGAAGTACCAGTACGGATGAAATTGTTACGTCTCTAAGTGATGATCTGCCTCCAAATGTGGAAATTGTTGCAGATACACAGTAAACTTCAATGTTTTTTTAAATTTTCCAACTAGGAATGACATTTCTAAGTTTGGGCGGCTATTATACAATCATTGGCCATTTGGCTTGGATTTTGAATCCATACTAAATAAACAATACGTTCTATCATCTGTTGAAGTAGAATAGAATAGAATAATTTTTTTAACGTCCACGGAGACCAATAGGTCATGGGACCCATACAATGGGCTAGTACAATCATTACTACTAGGATTAAAAAACCCCTGCCTCGAAAGGTTTTCAAGGGAAAAACCTTTGCAGTAATGATGATACTAGACAAGCAGAGATAATGACTACTGAGGGCTCAGTAATTGCAGACGTTTATCTAGAACCTCAAGTATGTATAATGCCAAGTCATGCACAGATGGTGCTCTGAGAAGTTGTGGAAGCGTGGAATGGAATGCTAAGGTCAAAAATGATTCGGACTATCTCAAAAGCGGGGCAACTTCGGAAGAGTATGGCTTTCATCTTCAATAACACATGGCGGCAACAGGCACATAGTCTCGCTTCTCGCGGCAATTCACGGCCGCTCCCATCTACCCGTCTCAATCCAGTAGCACTGGGGACCCCGTGCGAATTGATGCAATAGCTACAAGCTTGTTCCTGGACAATAAAGCAAGCAAATAAGCTTGGGGCCCTGGTGCCAAGGTAAGATTTATGTGTGCATGATAATGACCCGGTTTTCACTTGGGCCCAAATAATCGCTGCGTCCCATATCTTTTGAGAAAAAGCGACCATTGAGATATTGTTGCAAAAGCTTCGAGGATCGAAACGGCAAGCATCATGCGATGCTCACGGTTGCACAGCCCAAGCGGGCAAACCATGTAGTGCAATGCTCTTTCCAACATCGTTTCAAACGCGAGGAGATTCACCATGGCAAGTGCAAAACAGGATACCTAACATCATCCATGTGGTGCACCTTGCGGATATAGTGGAGATGGCGCTTCATGGCGGAATGTTGAAGAGGCCAAAAACACATCTCTTGTAAAAGAATAGCATAGGGCACCGTTGTTTTAACTCAAAGCTGTAAGTGAGAAAGGACTTTTGCACCCGCTCCAAGCTCTCCCAAGCACTAGCACTAATGGCGGGCCCCCACACTTGAAACCATACAAGAAAAGCAGGCTCTACCAAAGCCCGAAACAAGTGAGCTTTCCGTGGCCAATCATGAATTTCTGTGCGAAAACAATTGTTTTGCATTGCATAGAGTGCTCTCCATCCAGCAGCCACCCGCTTGGTAATACACTGTTCCCAAAGTGTGTTCTTACAGAATTCTACACCAAGATACTTTTAGATATCTACAACTTCAACTTCGCGGCTATCATAGTGCATAGTAGGAACATTGTGACGAGAAGATTGAACTACCAAAAGCTTGATCTTTTGGAGATTAACACGCAGACCTGTGTTCTCACAAAAACTGTGCAGAGCATGTAAATGTTGCTGCATATTAGCAACGGTATGTGCTAGAAGTGAAACATCATCAGCATACATAAGTTGCCTAATGATATAGTGTGCCAAATGTGGACCTCCGTGAAATGGTCCTCGGCTTCACCAAAGATACTGGCGCATCAATCCACACCTACCGCCTCTGCCCTCGGAATCCCTGATTCCCCCACGGTATTTCAATCTTCCCTGAAGACTTAGATTGATGCTGGTAATCACAAGTTTGCTCAAGAACAGCTATGGCTTACCGTATGCTACCCTCTTTGGAAAAATATGGGTCTTATATACAGGGCATGAAACATGGATATGAAGGGCTTCCCTTGAAGCCCAGGGGCCGATTTGGCCAATCGATTAGCCTCCCTCCTTCTAGATCCCTCCTGGGATCTATTGGATGCCTCCAAGGCTGATCCAAGATGCTGCCTGGCGTCATAGCCCAGCCCGTTGGCTGTTGGCTTGCCCACCCAATCGGGTCATGCCACCTCATCCCAATAAGGGATTTATTTCCATAGCTAGCGGTTTTTATTTTAGTTTACCTTGCCCCATGTCATGTTCATAACATACCTCCCCCTTTCAAATCCTTGGTCCCCAAGGATTGTGGGAGTATATTTCAAAACCCATTCCCTGGGTCACCTCGTGACCATGGTTTCGTCATCTAGTCCCTTCGGAAACCCGTTCCCTGGGTCACCTCATGACCATGGTTTCGTAGCTCTTAGTTTGCGGACGTGCTGACTTGCCATCCCTGATGCAAGCCCATATTTTATTGTACTAGGTAACTAAACTCATATTGACTCAGCTAATCTTTCCATGGCCTCCATGGATTTTGAGTCAAATGAGGGTTTTGCTGCACGTACTCTTCACTCTCCCATGTGGCCTCGGAGAGTGATTGACCTCGCCACAAGATCAAGTACTCTGCAATATCTTTATTGCGCAGCTTCCGAATGCGAGTGTCTAGAATCGCCTCAAGAGTTACCTCAGAGCTAAGGGCTAGGGGTATTGTCACTGGAGCAATTACGTTGCCCGTGGACAATATCGCTTTCTTTGAGTTGGCTTACATGGAAGACAGGATGCACTCCTATTCCATCTGGAAGCTCTAACTCATATGTTGTCTCATTGATCCTTATTAACACTTTGAAGGGTCCTAGCATATCGGGGCGTCAATTTGGAAATCTTTCCCTTGACCAATGGCTTCAAGGTCCCAACCTTGAGTGCCGAGGGTAAACTATTCGTAAGAATGCATACTCACCTTCCCTGAAGGTTACCTCCCTACGATGTTTGTTGGCATTTAGCCTGGCTCGATCTTGAGCCTTCTTTAAGTTTGCCCTATACTGATATAATATGGCTTGCATATCTTCCAACATATGGATAGCCGCATCAGTTTTCAAGGCTTGGTTAGTCCCAATATATGATCTTGGGTTCCTACCCATCATTGGCATAAAGGGGCTCATTTTGGTTCCTATGTGGTATGCGTTGTTGTAAGCGAACTCTACAGAGGGCAAATATTCCTCCCACTTGGACTGTTTTTCAAACACAAAACTTCTTAACATATCCTCCAGGATCATGTTAATTCGTTCTGTTTGTCCATCAGTTTGGGGGTGATTTCCACTACTCATACTGAGGCTTACTCCTAGCCCCTTCATGAAGTCTTTCCAAAAGTGCCCCGTGAATTTAGAGTCTCGATTGCTTACAATTTTTTTGTGGCAGATCAAACATAGGGTACACAACCTGTAGGTATTCCTCGCCACATCTTGTTCAGTAGCATCACCTCGTAATGCTAAGAACTTTGCGTCCTTTGTCAGACAATCGACCATCACTAGCACTTGAGTGTGTTGTCGATTGGATCATGGGAGTGAAACTATGAAATCCATACTTATGCATTCCCACCTTCTCAACGGTATGGGTAACGGTTGTAATAATCCTGGCATTTTGCCATGATCTATTTTTACAGCTTGACATACCTGGCACTGGGATACATAAGATTTTACATCTTGCTTCATACCAGGCCAAAAGAATTGTCTTTTAAACAATTCGTATGTCTTCTATTCCTCCCCGTGCCCTGCTTGCGGGGTATTATGGAATTCGTAAAGAATCTCCTTCCTAAGATTCTCTACTAAGGGAACAGAAATCCGTCCCTTATAGATAAATCATCATTTTGTGCCCAAAGAGAACCTTCTCTTTTGGTTGGATCTTGATCCTTCTCATACAAATCCCTGATTCGTTAGAAGCGATCCCATTCTAGAGATGTCATTCCATTAATGTATTTTATTCTGGAAAGTGCATCTGCAACTGGGTTATCTATCCCGGGGGTGTGCCGAATCTCAAAGTGAAATTCATGCAAGAAATCCAACTAGCGCACTTGTTTGGGACTTATTTCTGCTCGACTTTGCAGAAATTTCAATGGTTTATGATCAGTGAACACGATAAACTTGCATGACTCTTTATTGGTCCCTGACCTTAAGTAATGCCACCAAGTTTTTAAGGCATGAACTATGGCCAATAACTATTGTTCATATATGGCATAGTTCTTTTCTGCCGGATTTAATTTACGACTCTCATGAGCCACAACATGCCCTTGTTGCATTAGAACTGCTCCCAAAGCTTGTCCACATGCTTCAGTATAAACTTCAAAGGGCAAATTTAAATCTGGAATTTTCAGAATTGGTTCACTTAAATCCTTGATTCGTGCAAAGGACATCTTTTGCTCCTTCCCCCATACAAAGGGTTGCCCTTTCTTAAGTAGGTCTGTAAGGAAGGCAGCCACCTTTGGAAACTTTGGAATGAATTTCCTATAATAAGTGGATAAGCCCAAGAAACGTCTTACATCTAGAACATCTATAAGTCCTGGCCATTCCCTTATGGCCCAAACTTTGTCTGGATCCGGGCCAAACCCTTTTTCGAGACTATGTGTCCCAGATATGCCACTTCTTATTTTAGAAACTCACACTTGGAAATTTTGGCAAAAGTTTGTGCTCCCGGAGATCATTAATACCTTTTCCATGTGCTCCAAGTGCTTCTCTTTACTCCTTGAGTAAATTCGAATATCATCCAGGAATATTTGGGATAAATTTGTCTAGATACCCCTGAAAACTGTGTTCATTGGCCGCATAAATGTGGCTGGGACATTTGTTAACCCAAAGGGCATGACCACAAATTCAAAATGCCATTGGTTGGTTCGAAAGGCCGTTTTGGGTTCATCTCCTTCCCTAGTGCTAATTTGATGATATCCACTTCTTAGATCGATCTTGGAGAAATATTTGCTCCCACCAATCGATCCATGATATTATCAATTCTAGGCATTGGGTAGGGATCTTTGATAGTGACTTTATTCAAAGTCTTATAGTCGATACTATATAATCTTACAATACCTATACAATCCCAGCTTATATATTGCAACCCATGCGTTTTACCCCAAGCCCCGCTTGAACATACTGGGTAATAAGATGTATTCACAACTCCTAGTTGTATATACAGTTAGTTTCTTCCGAAATATAACAGAAGCTTCATATGGAACCACATTGTCAACTAAATCTTATGTTCTAATCATATTGTAGCTTGATTCATCCTTGGCATCCTCCCAGAGGCACCCTCTAAAATCAATTTTAACAAATGCTACAATAATCTATTGCATGCATCCATATGATCCTACTTGAAGCCATATGCTTCTTTATTAGCCCGACTTGAATCTCATTAAGCCTCGCTTAAAACAACTCTTATCGGCTTGATACAGATCATTAAACTTGTAAGCTTTAAAGCGCATGCAATATTTTAAGTGCTCTTCCCAGAAGAACCCCTTAAAATAACTATCAAGTTGCTTTACAATTACTACCTTGTAGTTTCTTCATGATAAATTGTCAACCTTATCAATACTGCAACTTGTATTCTCAAGATGCATTAGCTAGCATCTCTGACTATAGTGCTTTTAAACTATAGATTCAATAAGTAGAGGTTCATCTATGAAGGTTATTTTGGCTTAACAATCCCGGATTGTATATGTCAATTAATCTTATCCTTTTGAATTTTCAAAGGAATATCTCAAACTAGTTAACCTTTTTGCCCACTTTCCTTTATTTAACCAAGATTCTACTTGGTATTCATAAGCAAATACAAGGTCCAAAAACCTTTAAATCCTTTCAAAATTCCTTTCTAAAATTCAAGGGTCTTATTCCCAACACTTACCACAAGTGTTGCTATTCCCCAAGGGTTACCATGTCACAAGTCGGGACTCCCAGAGCCCTAATGAAAGCTTTGCTTCCAAGATATTCACTTAGTAGACCCCAAATCCTTCAAGGAACCAAAGTCCTAAAATCCATAGGAACTGGCGTGAAGTCTATCACAACATTTCCCAATATTGTGCACTTCTAGCACAAACCCTAGGTCATGCACCAGTGACCCCTTGAGTTAATAATAATACAATTGTCACTAATTCCTTACAAGGACTGGTTAAAGGCTAACATGCAACCTCATGACACCCTACCCAGTAGAGTGAGCCAATGATCCCAGATCATGCGGTTACCCCGGGCAAAATGTTCTAACAGCGGACTTTTTACTCACGATGAAATCCCAGATTTCCCACGTCCAAAATTGTTCAGGACTCCTAGATTTTTAACGAAAGCCGAGCTTTCAAAATTGCAGTACTCCGGTCTGCCAACTGGTTACCTCGACCTTCACAAGCTCGATTGCATCACTCAGTTGCCCTAGCTGAACCCTATCATATCCAAAAGAATATAGTAATATTCACCAAAATATTAATATTTTTAGGGTCTTGCCCTTTTCCATGTGGTTCGTCTATGTTCTACTCCCCCGGCTCCTCATGACGAACCACCTCATACTCCTGGAGTGCTAGAATTTACAACCTATTTTCCTTTTAGCAAACCCAGTTTGCAAGAATGTAGTAGCTGGTACTGCCAACAAGTGCCCTTGGCTCTTGTTAATTACCAGTTCAAATAGTACTAACATTAGCTAAAATCGTTAATAATAAATATTAACTAAGTAAGTAATAAACCATTAAAACCCCATTTAAATTTTCATGGTTGATAACGGGGTACGAAATCCCTGATTCCATTAATGGGCTGATAACGGGTCTTGGTTACCTTCAACCAAAAAATTCACAAAATAAAAAATCAGAATCACCAAATAGTGATTCCGGGCCAGCCAGAATCAATCACTCCGGGCTGCTCGGTACTCCGATTGCCACGAAATTTGGCAGGTAAGCATTTTGGCCCTAAACACTCCTGCTCGTAAATTTTCAGCTCAAACCGAGCTGTTTTTCAAAATCCGTTTTTCCAGATCCCAGACCTGATTTAGCAAGCCCTGCTTGCTCAGAGACTGCTGCAGCAATTTCGAATTGGATTCTTAGGTGCCCAGGAGCCTGAAGAACAATTCTTAAGCCAAACCATTGTGCTTCGTGGAAGCTCCAGAAATTGCTCTCAAGAACTCTGTTCGTTCTGTTCTTCACAGCCTCCAACCTAGCATCAAACCTAGGCTCTGATAGCAATGAAATGGTCCTCGGCTTCACCAAAGATACTGGCGCATCAATCCACACCTACCGCCTCTGCCCTCGGAATCCCTGATTCCCCCACGGTGTTTCAATCTTCCTTGAAGACTTAGATTGATGCTGGTAATCACAAGTTTGCTCAAGAACAGCCATGGCTTACCGTATGCTACCCTCTTTGGAAAAATATGGGTCTTATATACAAGGCATGAAATAGGGATATGAAGGGCTTCCCTTGAAGCCCAGGGGCCGATTTGGCCAATCGATTAGCCTCCCTCCTTCTAGATCCCTCCTGGGATCTATTGGATGCCTCCAAGGCTGATCCAAGATGCTGCCTGGCGTCATAGCCCAGCCCGTTGGCTGTTGGCTTGCCCACCCAATCGGGTCATGCCACCTCATCCCAATAAGGGATTTATTTCCATAGCTAGCGGTTTTTATTTTAGTTTACCTTGCCCCATGTCATGTTCATAACACTCCGCCGCCATGATTATCAAGCCATTCTTCCAATTGATCAATGTACAAGCCAAAGAGTGTAGGAGATAAAGGGCAACCCTGACGAACTCCAATATTGCTAGTGATTTGAGTACCTGATGCTGGAAATTTAGCAAAAACCCTTTCATAGAGCCGATAAACTGCATTTTGAAGATCTTGTGGAACCCCAAGTGCCTGCAAGCGCTGCCAAAGAAGCTCGCGTGGTACTGTATCAAAAGCAGAAGTAAAATCCACAAAGCATATATAGAGGTCTTGTTTCAAACTTCGACTATGTTCAATAAGCATGCGCAATGTGAAAATATGGTCTATTGTAGAATGGCATGGACGAAAGCCTGCCTGTCCTACAGCACGTACACCAGTATGTTCTGCCCATGATGTCAACTGCTTCTCAGTAAGACTGGCTAAGAGCTTTGAGAATATGGAACTTACCATGATCATGCGATAATTAGGGCAGGGTAAATTTTAACGGCCCTAAATGTTTTTCTATTCAAATTAAGGTTGGCTAAACCTATGAAAAATAAAAGTTCTTAGATTTTTTTCTTGGTGAAATTTGATAAAATAAAGCCCTTTAATTATCTTCCCACTTGGCTAAAATGTAAAAATTTATATGACACGAAATTCTATGATGGCGAATTTTTCTTGGTCCCCAGCTAAAGTGCAACTATTTAACTTCAAACTTTGAGTACTGATTAGTACATGAATGACATTGATTCAATATGCTTCTTTTACAAAATGATAACAAAGTTGTTCAAAGTACAATTCATAAGGAACAAATAATATCGTTTGAAGGAACATGCATGTTTACGTTGGGGTCAAATGCATCCAAATGGTGAACTTGGTGATGAAGCCCTTTTGGGTCAACAATTGCAAGAAGAGATCACTACTATTTAAAGCTTAAATGCACGTCATGTAACATTCTTCATAGCATTTAACCTAAACAACTTATAGATACAAATTCAAAATATGATTGAGGTAGCTAATGGCAATTCCTAAATATGAAAGAGATCCCTGAATAGAATTGGCATGGCTATTTGAATTGATCAGGATTCTCCTAATCAACTTTAGAGAAGGCGATTCAGTACACCATGCAGCAAACAATCCCGGCTAAACTCTAAGCGTTCAGAATTTACCCCCTTTTGGAGTGGCTAAATTATGCTTTTTCTAAAAAAATTGCCTTTATAAACTTTAGCCATGAAATTTGACTAAAGGTCTAAAAAATCGCCATTTGGCGAATTTTAGCCACTCTTTATTACCCTGAATTAGGGTCATGCTTATCACCTGCTTTGTAAATTGGTACGACCTTACTGACAGCACAAGTTTCTGGCAAGCCTTCTTGCAAAGCTTGATTTAAAAGAGTAGTGATGATTGAAAGCAATAGCGGACCCCCCCATTTAAGCAATTCTGCTTGTAAACCTTGAAGATCAGGAGACTTGCCATTAGATAGATGCCGCAGTCCTTCTTTGACTTCCTCCTCTGTGAATTGAAGAATATCACCTACCAAAGGAGGCACAGAATTAAGGACCCCAGGATGATCATATAAGTGGACCAATCGCTCATCCCATTGCTGCATAGAAATATGTCCAAGAGTAGGAGGTGGTCGATATAATATTTTGTGCCAGAAGGTCCGAGGCTCACGTAGCAGTAATTCAAACATTTGCTTCTGATGCTCAGCAACAAAGCGTGCCTTCTTGCGTTTCAAAACAGACTTATAATTCTGAATGGCATTATGTCGCATATCTGGCTCAACTATCATTCGCAATTGTTTTTTAAGCTGCTTGCAGTCTTCATCAAACCAGGCATTTCTAGGAAAGGATTTCCTACCAGCATGAGCAACACCAGAAGTGCATGTACCAAAGCAAGAGACAACAGAAGTAAGCAAAGCATCAGCAAATGCTGCATTACGCTCTTGAAGAGTTGGGTAATCCAAAATACCTGCAAGCGCAGGAGCTAATGTCTGTTCATATTCAAAATATCTAGAATAAGTCAAGCAAATGCGAGGGGCAGGAGCCTGGATAGCAATGGGTTGAAGAGGTGGAAGCTGCCACTTTAATGACAAATAAAGTGGATAGTGATCAGATTTTATCTTCTCATCTCTATGCCTTGTGCCAATTCAAAAATCTGAAATGCATGACATAATCAACGACACTAGTACCACCACCCTGCCTATCCTGTCTGCATGTAATACCTTGAGAGTGTGGCCATTTCTCTAAGCCATTACAAAGTACCATCTCAAAGACTTCACACAACTGGATGAGCTCCCTTCCAAATGTTGAGACGGGTTTGTTAGCATCAGGTGATGAACATGGAAAGACTGTATCATTAGCAAACATCCATAAAGGGTCACGGACATCCTCAAGTATGAGTTGAGCAGCTTGCATTTCAGCAGTGCGAGCATTGAAATCACCAAGAAGAATAACATGCCCCAACTGTTTGAATTGAGCAATGTCATCATAAAATCACCATAGGGATCACTGCGAGCGACATCATATTCATCATAAAAAGGTGATGATATAGGTGGAAAGTAACAGGCAGATGGTGCTACTATTGTGGCAATGAAGTTTGATCCACATGTAGCGATTATATCTATCAGCTTTATGAAGCGTGATATATGGAGCAAGGACATCCTTGAAATAGCAAGCAACTCCACCGCAACCTCTTGCCCATGACATTCATTAAATAATGAAAAGAATTGATAGCCTGTAAAATGAAGTAGCCGTTTGGCTGAATGCTCCCACGTTTCCATGAGCAGAAGGATATCCATATCTTTTGCAATGGGATTCAAGCCATCACCTTTACGCCAGGGAAAACCTCGACAATTCCAAGACACCAACCGAAGGCACATTTCCTAGGAAGGTACATTTGAGGTATGAGCAGTGCGAACTGAGGAGGCTGGAGCAATAGAGGCGGCAGCGGCAGCAGTAGCAGCAACACGAGGTGCATTTGCAGCGTTGGTGTGTGCATGGGAAATGGGAGAATGGACTTCAACACCAGCAGTATGAGTGGCCTTAGCATGATGAAAGGCGTCAGCAAAGGTTGCATGTGATGGTGTAAAAATACGTAGTTTTCCACGAATCAGTGCAGCCTTACCACCATTCTTTTGAATGTCCTGGACCTTTTGCAAATCCTGGCATCTGATTAACTGTTGGGACTCAAATGCTTGAGGATATCCATTTTAGTACTCAAATTTTGCACTGTAAATTTCACTATGCGCGGGTAGTGGGGCTGCAATGCTCCAACCCTATGTGCAGCAGTGACAACAACTGGTGTTGTGAAGTCCAATTTAGCTAACACCAAAGTCGTACCTTCATTTGCAAGTCCTCGATGCTTCTTCCGGCATGCCACGAATGACCCGTGATTACACGGTTGTGCCTATCAATGTATTCTCTACCTCTGGCGGATGTAGATGCGGTGTAGATGCAAAACCTGTTACATGAGAATTTTGAAATTGGGGGAGGATGAACTAGGCATGGATCTCACATTAGGATCATGATGCTTTGAAGCGAAAGTTGGAGGTGCCTTGGTTGCATGAGAATAGGAACGTTCCAAGGCGAGAACTTCGACTAGAGGTGTCCTTAGCAAGCTCGATCACTTGGCGGGTCATGCTTTCTTCAAATGCTCGCATGTGAGTATTACAACTTCGTAGACACCTCGAGACATGGCGGAGTAAATCTTGCCTTTGCTTGCCAATATCAACCATTAGGTGCTCCACGGTCATATGACAAGCGGCAAACTCCAACTTTATAGCCCTCAATTGCTTCCCAAAGCTTTGCATGTTCGGCATGAATTTTGCCGATGGCGTTGCAAGGTCGTTCACGACACTTTGCCAATTCAGACCTCAATGCACATCGAAATTGTGTCATCTCTTGTTCTTTGCATGTGCAAAGTAGGCGTAAGAATGTCAAACTTGTTCTCTAGGTCTTTTTGAAGCAAATTGACATAGAGAGGAAGACGTGCTGGACGAGGGACCTTGGAGAAATCATCTGGGGTCAATGCCTCATCAATCCGCTCCCTTTCATCATCCTGAGTTGAACCTCCAACGCATGTTGGACGTGTGGCTGAGCGATATGCACTTCCAACACCTGTAGCAGAGGCAATCTGCTCCCCATCAGCATCGTGTGGTGAACCTCCAATGCGTGTTGGAGGTTCGTCTGGGCCAGTTTCACTGCCAACACCTGTAACGGATGCAATCTGCTCTCCATCATCATGTGTTGAACCTTCAACACATGTTGGAGGTTCGTCTGGGCCATTTGCTCCATCAACACCTGTGGGAATTTGCGATGGACAACGCTTATCCCGTTGAGAGTAAAGATGCAATGCCCTATTTAATGTCTGCTGTTTAAGATGAGCATCTTTATTGAAAGATCGAGTCACATCACCTTTGTAACCATTATTTTTGTTCGTGGATCTGAGAGACTTCAAGGGGTGACGAGCAGGCCCTGACAGATTTGGCTGATCAAAGGGATTAATACCCACCATAGAAAAGTCCCCTAGCTGCTGCAAAGGAATTGAAGAAGCCATTACTTCCAGAGGGCCAAAATGGGCTGATCTATAATAGTAATCAGTCCCGAAATCAAAAAGTCCAAAAAGCTGAAATGTATAAGGATGCAAATGGTCCGAATCATATGTCGTTGGAAAGATCCAGGCATAAGCTTTCCAACGAGCCCGAAATAGTATATAAAGTACTTTTATACAACTTGCTATTTCTGTAGGTCATTGATAAATGGACCAGAACTACTATTAGGTATATAAACAGAAAATTACACCTGTTATGTCATAAAACAGATGACAGAAAATATATAATACATTTCACATTTTTTAACAAGGCGTTGGAAAAGTTTAACATCAAAAGAGTATTTTATATTGGGTTAGAAGAATGTTTGCAAGAAAGGGGCATTGAATTACTGGATAAGACTATACACTGATCAATTGAAAGATAAAGTGTACAAACCCTTTGCTATTTTTCCTGATGGTAGCAGGGTCAAATGTGCCTGTAAAAACCCAAACCTTAAGAGATTCATTGATCCCAAGATTGCTCATGTTAGAACCATTGATATGGACATTATTCACTGCTCAAAACTTAAGAAAGAATTTGCTAATGGATTTAACCATATCCCTGACCATTCCTTCTGTGTTGAACAATTTATGACTGAATTTGCTCTTGCCTGCAAACAATTTTTTGCAATTCATAAATTTGGACTTTTAGATCTCATGGATAATGATATCAAGAACATTACTAATGTCATGCAATATACCCAGATGGATATTGTGGAATTCAAAAACAAGATGACACCAAAAAGATATTTATGGAATGATCTTGAGGTTAGAAAAAACATTGAATGGTTAAACAATAACCTATATATTGCAGGTCTAGACAAAGCAACTAATAATGCTGCCTTCATATGCCAGAAACATATCCAGGATATGGCCATAACCAGGTTGGATAGTAATGATTTTGAAAAATGCATGGAATCTGCTGAGGATATAAAACTGAAATGTATTAAGGATATTCAAGCATTTTTGGGTGATGCCGCAGGAATACAGAAGAATCTGTCATATTTAATGGCTACCTACAAAGCACACAAAAGTGAATATAGATGGCTTATTAATGCCCATGACATGTTATTTTCTGAGTTAAAGTCACATTTAATTAAAGTGAGTCACATGCCATTCCCACTTTTTTTTGGAACCCTGTTATTTTACACGAAAAGGACGAGGGAAAGTTATTCGGCATATATAACTATCCAGAATTTGAGTTTCCTGTATTAGGTTGGGTCCAAGTATACTATATCTTTCCCCTCGTTTTTCTCGGATCGCATGTCAAGAACAACAAGAATACAACTCAAACAAAGGAATTTCATTACACATTGAAACCAAAGTTGTAGTTGAAAAAGAATTTTTATCAATAAATTAAATTGTTACAACGTATTTTACAACGGACGCAGAGACCATGGTGGTCTTGCTGTCATTACAGTCACATCACGGTAGGTGGTCCACCTTACAGGAAGAACATGCAGGGCTTCTTCTTGCCATCTATAAGCTTTGGGGGCAACCTGAAGAACGTGAAATGCCTCACGAGGAAGTGCCTCGTGAGCCACCCGCTGACTTGTCCAACCTATTTCTCCACCCTCCTCTCGCATCTTTTCATCAATCGCTAGGTTAAATATGCTCGTTCCCTAACCTCCGTGGATGTCATGCAATACTTGCAAGATACTTTGAGCTTTATGGACTTGCGAAATGTTCTTCCTCTCTTCCTCATCCTTTGAGGTCCCATAGCATCTGCAATCACGAGCAAGCTTATCCCAAAGTCCTAGTAAGAGTGTAGACTGAGCGGGATCTGTACCAGAGCCACCTAGAACAAAGAGAATCAATCATTAACAATTACGGTGCCATTATCATGAGTAACTAAGAAAAGGATGCAGAATTCAGAATAGGTTGGACAACATTCAATTCATATAGCTGCATCCAAACACACAAAGAAGCATACAAATAGTCTCATCAATGGGACAAGCAATGCCTTTCTCGACTCGCGAGTCGAGAAACACAAGGAGCCCAAAAATGAACTACTATATTTAACTAATATCTTATCATGCAAAAACCACAACAAATGTGGTTTTCTATGCATGAATTAATTTGGTAAAAGAAAACCAAATGCCAGAGTAGTTTTTTGAAACTTATATTGGTTATTAATGTTGGTTATCAATGTTGTAGCGATATATTAAATCTAATTGTGGTTTATGAGACCATTTAGCTCTCGAGACCAAGTACATTGATCTTCGAGCCTTGATTTGGGCACCCTCCCTTTATTTTCCACACCCATTCCACTTTCCCAAGTCCATGGCATTCCTTTGCACCATATAGCCAATTGGAACTTATTAATTTAGAGCATTGTACCTCCTGAAATATAGAAGGGTAGTTTGCCAGTCAAAATCCATGGAGTTCTTTACATTTTTTTCATTTTTGTATAATGCTTCCGACTAATTTATATTATGCAAGAATTATACCCTTTTAAGATTTACCACTATTTCACCCTCCAACTTGGTTTTCCAACATTGTCACCCATCCCATGGTACCGGAACTATTGTTTTATGAGGACGACATATTGACATAATGCTTTATTAAAACTAGTAATGGCTTGTTAGAACCAATATGTAGCATAATAACGGGGTTTTTTTTTTGTATTTTTGTACGCTTTTCACAAAGGGTTTCCTAAGATTTCATGGCGTATTCGAATGGATGTACTAATGCGTACATCTAGAGTGCACCATTTCTTAGTCGTTGATTTAGCTTTTTTTTTTTCAATGGTCCAACATCCAAGGGCTCACAACAAAAGCCCTCTTTTTATTTTAGGGGGCTGAACATGCAAGCCTCGTGGATAGCATTTTAGGGCATTCTTGCAAAAAATTAATGTTCTTGTGATCAGAGTGGAAACAGATTTGGAGTGGCAGAGGATGATGCGACCAGATTTGTGCTACATATTCAAAGTTTCCATGGCATGGTCTGGTGGGTTTCAAGGCAACAGTGTGTTGATATTCTTATTTACATGTGAGCAAATTTTAAGTGGTGAAATTGGCCTGGAGCTTGGCAACGAGGTCAGCAGGAATATTGAAAGCAAGCTGCCAACGACATCCCTAACTTGTTCAGCCCTGCAAAAGTCTGTACATTTAATCCGTTCACTGCAGACCCGAGCATGTTTTGCCTTGCTGGTCGGAGTTGGGGCCCTGTTTTTTTGTGCAGATGTGCATGTAGGCTTAGTACAGGTTATTCCATGATTTCATTGAGCCAGTAAAGACCCAAAATGCGCAGGTGATGTTTGAAGGAAGCAGATCAATGGTGTAACTCTGGAACTCTGGAACTCGGCATTTACAAAGCTCGTTGCAGTAGAGTAGCAAAACAGAAACATGGCTTTCAGAATGAAACATTTGTTTTAGGGTTGCAAATGACGATGCAGGAGCATTTAATCCGTTCACTGCAGACCCGAGCATGTTTTGCTCGAGGACGAGCATAGTTCTAGTGGGAGAGACTGTAACGGGCCCATGGTAGACCGCTCGAGTATTCGAACCTTGAATGTGCCTGTGGGGCGTTCCTGAGACACCGGCATAAATGGGTAGCGACTACTCATAAACGTCTAGCCCAGTTGGTTAAGGGCATGTCGGTTAGGAACGTTACAGTCATCTTGCATTATTATATGTGTTGCATCATATTTGTATTTCTTCTTCAAGACTTCTCTCAATTGTTTATGATTTATAATTCCTTTTGTCTTGCAAACATGTTCTAAATCCCTCACAATGGCATTTAAGGAGGATGACACTCCAGAATCCCACTAAATCTAATCATCGTGATAGTCTTCCTAATACTTTGGAACTAGATAATCATTTCCTAACATGTTTGTACTCGAGTGACAATTATAAGTGACGCGATATGATCACGTTAATGTATCACATTCAGTCTTGATGTTATTGTGCTTTTTAGTAATTAATATTTAGGCCCATAACATTTACCTATGTTTGCGTTAGTTAGGGCCCGAAGGGCCCAAAAAATTTTTTAATATAACAATCCAACACACAACTACCATTAACATTATTAACACAAACCATTGCATTTAACACATATTAATTAAAATCCCCTTAAACCCCCTTTGGTTTGGGTGCATATTCACACGGGGGGTTACGTAGGGCAGCGAGAGCTCTAAAAATATATTTACAACTAGAAATGGAGCCCAGCGTTGCTGGGCATAGCTAGCAACTGTAAATGATACACCGAAGCAAATTGTTAATTGAATACACATTCTTAAAATCATAGAGCATTTGACCACATTTCCACTTCCCCTTCCCTTTTTCCTTTTTCTTTTGCATTTCCATGCTTTTATTTTCTACTTTTCCTTTTCCATTTACCTTTTTTCTTTTTCCACTATTCCAGTTCTACCATCTCATTTTTCCCTTTTTTATTTTCCCATTCACTATTTTTAATTTTCTAAATTCGCATTCCCTTTTCTCCCACTTTTATTTGCTCTTTCTTTTTTTCTTCCTTTTTCATTCTCTGCTTTTCCCTTTTTCCTTATTTCTATTTGCTCTTCCTTTTTGTCACCCCCCTCCCCCCTTCCTATTTTACCCTTATTTTTCCGTCATTCCCTACCCCTTTTCCTTTTACCTTTTTTTTCCTTTTCTCCCCTCCCCTCTCCTCTCCTCCCCTCGCATTTGCTTCGCTTCATTTTCCCCTTTCCCTTTCCTAACTTTTCCCTTTCCCTTTCCGATGGCCTTTTTCCATTCCCCTTCCTCCTTTCCCACCCCTTTCTCTGTTCCTGTCCCTCTCCCCCTCCCTTTTCCTCTTTCCTTTTCCTTTTCCAACATCCTTTTTTCCACCTTTTTTTTCTTTCTTCTTTTTCCAGTGCCCTTTTTTTCCTTCTCGTTATTTTCATGTCTTTTTTCCTTCCTTTTCCTCCTTCTTTATTTTTTCCCTTTCCTTTTTTCCATATCTTCCCTTTTCCCTTTCCTCGTACGTTCCCACTTCTCTTTTTTCTTGCCTTTTCCTTCTCCCCTCCCTTTTTTCTTTTCCCCTTTTTTCGTGTCCTTTTTCCCTTCCCCTTTTCTCTTTTCTCCACCGTTTTCCTCTTCCCCTTTCCCAGTGCCCCTTTTCGCTCCCCAATCCTCCCTCTTTCTTTTCCCTTTCCTTCTCTCTACCCTTTTTCTCTTCCCCTTTTTCTCTTCCCTTTTATGCCTATCCTCACACTTTCCCTCTTCTCCTTTTCTTGGTGTCCTTTTTTCCTTCCTTTTCTCTCTTCCTTTTTCCTTTCCTCTTTTCCCTTTCCTTTTCCCTTTTCCTTCTTTCCCTTTTACCCATGCCTTTTTGCCTTTCACTTTGCCCTTTTCTCCTCTTTTTTCCTTTTCTCTTTCCTCTTAAGAGATCAGAGCATGGCCAATCACGATGGTAAGAAGTTGTGCGATAAATCTCGACCTTCGGATGCAAGCAGATGACCTCGACCATCCAAATTAGGGTTTGATTCATGACATACGCTAAAACTTTATAATATAATACATGTACAAAATTAACACCATTAAGTACATTCTTTAAAACCTTATAGTATTTTGCAAACCTTAATATACAGTATACAAAAACTTGTACATGCATACCCCACAAATGAGGATCGCTATATACGGTCCAGATCTTGGAATAAAGGGCAAATATACCCATCCGACAGCTCTCGTTGCCCGGAGTAACCCCCCGTGTGAATATGCACCCGTGTGACATGGTTTAAACTTGACATGGTGACCATCTAAATCACGGTTGGTTGGCACATAGTGTTTGGTTGCACTACTAGTGATGATGCCCATCATTGATGATTGGTCTTGAAAATATATCTTACGTGGTTGAATGAAACTTATGTCTAATAACCTTGTTGTTTCAGATGTTTGCAAAATACAGGCTACAACACATGTTATAACCTGCAATGTGTGTGAAATCTCCTCCTCTAGTGATTTTCATAGTTGTAGTGAACATCAAGAATTGATCTAGTTTTTCATTTGAGCTTTCACTTGCAAGAATTTGATGTTGCAATGTGTTAGCTACATGCACGATGCAAAGAAACATTGTATATTAAATACATTTAGGGACTTGAACCCCTTGAGTTTCCATTGTAATTTTTTTGAAAGAACATGTAAATGTGGCATATGATGGTTCCTTATTAGGTAGTATTATTGGTAGAACCAGATAGAATGCAGATTTTACAAAGGTAGCATAATGACTAAAAGGAATGCGAGATGGCCCCTTTAGATTTGGACACTATGATGGTTGGGCGAATGAAACCTCATAAGGGAGTCCAATTTTGCGAAAGCCTCACATGGATTGCCTTCTTTGGCCTAATTTCCCCAATCCATTTGCAATTCTGGGTAGCGGTGATGGCAGAGCCGGCTTCATCAGTGGTTGCTTCGTCAAGTAATTGATAGTTAATTTCCAAAGATGTAGTCAATTTTTAGAGATGTTTCTTTGTAGACTAGCTAGGCATTCAGGGGTCTTTGGGTGTGCTGATGAAGAAGGCCGCCCCAGAAAGAGATGGATTGCATCCGGATTGAACCCTAAGTTTGGGGCGCTGATCTTAAGCTTGCTGCAGTTTTTTATTCGTTGGGTTGTGACAGATTTTCTAGTTTGAGGTGTCAGTGCATTGTGTTTGTGAATGCTCATAGATAGGATTTGGAGGCTCTTTTTGTGTTTATGTTGCACTTGTAAGAAATTTGGGGGTGAGGGCCCTGCCACATGTACGCCACTCCTATGTATGGAGCCATTGGTTAAGATCCAAGGGCTGAGGACATTTTTTATTTTTCATTATAGTTCAAACTCAACAAAAAACATAAGGACCCGTAAGGTTCAAACCCTAGAGCTTCGCCTGAAAGGCGGCAAAGCAGCTAATGGTTTAGAGTTTTTGCAGAGTGTTGGAGGAGTCGGATCTGCTGCATGCCGCCCGCCATAACCATGGAATTTCTTGAATCTTGGGAATTTATCAGAGAGCTCTGTTGCCTAGGTATTACGCTCAAATTCTCAGTCTTTAATTTCGCTTCTTATTCTATGCTCTTCTTGGTCTTCTCTGTAGGTTTTTTTACAAAGATCCCTTTAGTATCCCTGCCAAGAATGTATGTATAGATCTTATTCTGGCTATGTTCTAGCATGCATATATTGCCATTTGTTATGCCTGAAATGCTATTTTATAACCAGAATATATGTTACGACATTCAGTTTCATGGATTATTTATATCCTTTGTTGGGCCTGGCGGTCAAGAAATTTGATTCTGACATACCTCCATTGCATGTTACATATTTTACTATTGATCCAGCCCTATTTTGGCACTGATTTTCTACTTCGCATCAAAATACTTGGATGCAGCTTGGAATAAGAAAATGATTTAAAAAGGTGATGTTTTTATGGAAGTATCCCTTTTAATAGGTGACCATTATTTTGTTGGTGATTGCAGGCAGGATATTACACAGCCTTTTCATAGGGATTGGCACTGGAGATAATCTTGAATTTAATTCGAGCATGGTAGGAAAGAAGCTGTGAAGTGTACTACAACATATGATGATGAACCGTTGCAGTTTATGACAGAGAACTTTTATTTTTAGTGCAAGGTATGTGGACAAATTTGAGATGTGTTCTTATTTAAAGTTAACAACTAACAACAGGAGATCTACCTCATTGTCCGATGGAGTGGCCATTGCATGGAGCTATTGCGAGTATTTGCTATCGTTAGAACTGTATACTATGATGGTATCACATATCATAGCATTTCATTTCAACATCTCTTTTGAGAACATTGGACATATAGGTACGTGATATTTGCCACACATATGAAGCTGTTAATTGAGCTTCCAAATTTCTATGCAAATGTGAAAGCATGTCATTTTGTGGTATTCAATAACATGGACTTCACGATTGGTATGCACATTTTGATGAATAATTTCGAACATGTGTTCGGATCCCAATGTGGACAGTTATGGACATGCTACACAGGTTTCTAGGAGAGTTAGCCCACTTACCATCTTCAATGCTGATAGATGCACTGCAGATTACAAGATGTATTAGTGACAATGTAAGCTTTTGTTGCCATGTGCATTGGATAGATTAGTACGCTATAGTTATAATCTTATCATCTGTGTTATGCATGAATTGAAGCATGAGATTAGTGTGTGAATTGATCTGTACGAATTTGAAATGGAGATGGGAAATGAATTATAGGTTGCTTATCTAGGCCAGACGGAAATACCAGGGTTCAAATCCCTGAGCCTTTGAACTGTCTTTAATGAACAGTAAGAATTGGATGGAAACCACGAATCATGTAGAATAAAACATAAAAACATTAAGAATTTTGATGGATAAACTGGTAGAATCTAATCCATATCAAAATTGATATTGAATGACCACTTTATGTCCATAAATGATAATGTTTCCCACAATGAGTATGTCTTAATTTGTTCATAAAACCAAATCAATTGCATTGGTCAAAACACCCTTCATTTGATCCATATATCACTATCTTGATCATAGAAAAACCAATTGCACATTCATAAAATGTTTAGATATTTTTTATTGCACCAAACAACATTGGTTTATGTAAAGAAATCTAAATAACTTTCTAAGAAAACCACTCAAACAACTAAAGCTAAAATCATTCGTGGTTCATTGCCTACATTTCTAATTGGACCACATAGTTAAAGCATAGAAATAAAACACACTACTAAACCAAATACAGTGACTACAACAAAAAACCATGATGGTGAACTATGGTAAAGAACTAGTCCTAGTTATTCAACATATTAACCCACAAATTAATATTACTTCATTATAGTGATTTTAAGTAATAACTATTATAAAATACTAATAATGGATTTTTTTGGGGGCCTTGTGAAAGGCCCTGGAGAGTCTATTTTCATTCAGTGTTGTTTACGTACACGTATTTTACGTTTACGTACGTCCCGTACCTTCCTCACAGTACTATACGTATTATACCTATAAGTTGACAGGTCAAATTGAGCTCTTGTTTTATTAATACCGTACTTAACGTATTAATATGTAAAGTACGTATGATACGTACTTTACAAAAAAAAAGTGCAAATAACATTAGACCTATAAAATTGATAAAATTATACATTAGAAAACATATTATTATATGTTATTATTAACTTTTGTTGTGCAGGTATTGTCTTTTTTATTTCTTATTTTCTTCTTCTTATTTTTGTGGTCATCGATTTTAGATATAAATTTATTGCGTGATTGTTTGTAGGTGAATCCAAATGAGATAGATGTCACAAAGACTCCTGACCTTCCACCTCCTAGCCATGATAATGATATTGATAGAGAGATTTATGAAACGTATATCCAAGAGACTATGAGCATGAAAGGAAGGACGAGGAGTATGACAAGAGATGTAGCATCTTCATCACAAAGACCTTCTACAAGCCGAATAGGTAGGTGAAGACGAAGAAGAATTTCTACTCGTAGTAGACGTGTGACACGATCAATCTCAGCGGCGGGTTTACCAAATGAAGATTGAGCTTGACATGATTGAAGAAGAAGAGGTTGGGAGTGAGGATGAGCTTACGGAAGAAGAGCATTCATGGAAATCATCATCATCATACAGAAGGATGATTATTCGTGGATTTCATTTATAAAATATTGTTGTTGTAAAACTCTATATGTTTTTTTATTTTGTGGTTGAATTAAAAATAGAATTATGAGGAGATATAACTCTTAAATAGACATATTTCAATTTCAAAGCTTTGAGAAATACTTAATTTCCTAGAGTAATATATTTTGGTTCAATTATTTAAAACTTGAAGTTCTTCATATTAGTTGTTATTGCAACTATTTTAAATGCAATACAAGAATTTATAGTTTTAAAAATTACACGAAGTACTTAACGTACTATACGTAAAGTACGTATTTTACGTATTTAATAAGTATTTTATAATTCTAAAAAACGTATTTAAAGTACTTTTTAAATGAGAGGTATGCATACGGTATTACTACATTAAGTACGTATAATACCCGTACCGTACTAAACGTACCTGACAACATTGTTTTCATTATAGAATATGGCTGCATCCAATCACACAAAGAAGCATATAAATAGTCTCATCATTGAGACAAGCAGTGCCTTTCTCAACTCGTGAGTCGAGGAAAGCCCTAGAAACTCAATGTATAACTATTTTCATTACAGAATATAGCTGCATCCAATCACGCAAAGAAGCATACAAATGGTCTCATCATTGGAACAAGCAGTGCCTTTCTCGACTTGCGAGTCGACAAAGGCCGTGAAAACTCAATGTACAAGTATTTTCATTACAAAATATAGTACAATTGTTCACGTTTCTTTCAAAAATTCACAAAACTTTGCTATCTGAAATCAGAGGTCACTGATCTTGATCACTATAATATTTCCCGTCCATAGCCCTCATGATCGCGCTGCTCTCCGGATCAACCTGCTTGAGGTTCGGATAGTTCCTAATCACATCGGCCACAAGAATGGAAAATAGGAATTCCGCCAACACCGGAACGAGATTGAAAGACAACCTTCTATCCATTTCATGCTCTTCTGGTCGATAACTCTTTGCAATGATTGTATTGTCCGAGTTATGATAGCACTTGTAGGCGGAGTCGTCTATGATCAGCGTGTTGTGTTTGTTAAAATTCTGGTATGTTTCATAAACCTTTTCCAGCCTTTTCACCATAATAGGCTTCCCCTTTGTGATGGCCGGATCGAGGTCTGACACATGCTCGACTCTTTTGTTTCCCCAAACAAATTTGAACTTCAAAATGAGCAGGCCGAGAACACCAAGGACATTGACAACATTTTTCTTTGCCATAAAAGACCATATGGCCACATCGAATTCCCATTCCAGACACCATTCAATAATCTCTTTTGCTCTAGATTGAGGATACACGATCTTAGACCCTGCTTTTGTCGGCTTCTGTGAGGTGTTAAGCTCAGGGACGTCACCATCGTGGTATACTACAGCCAAGACTCCATTGACATAAAAAATTACAAGTTTGGTGGGTCCGTCTGGATCCCAGTTCGAGTTTGGCTTTGACCAAATTTCTTCTTGATCGGGATCCAAAAGGCGGGATGATTATTCTTTCACGTCCTTTCTTGATGGTCCCACTGTCTTCTACTGGACTACCTTTTTTGGATGCAGTATCCTCCTATGGAATTGAATCGCCAGCAGGTCCCTGTGATAGTGACAATGATCCAGATTGATTGCACTCGATGTCCCTGGAATGACGAAAGCCGTCATTTATGAAAGGAGGTTCTCGACTCACGAGTCGAAAAAAGAAAAACGTTAAAGACTTGGAGGGTTTCTCGACTCGCGAGTCGAGAAAACCCTCGAAAAGGAAAGTAAACTCACCTCAATCGAAGATTATCTATTATTCGTTCCGCTGCAAGTTCATCTAAATCTTGGACATCTCCGTCATCTTTATCTCCCTGGCTATCATCTTTGTCTCCATCATCTTCGTCCTTACTACTGCCAACATTGTTCCTGTCTTGAAAATGGTAATGAAGTAGGTCCAAGTATGACGTAATGGTCTCAACCAGGTCCTTGTTCTCAATCATAGATTGGTTTCATTCCATAGAGCATAGCCCCCTAAGAGAACAGGCCATTCATATACCACTCGTATACAATCTGATCTCCCTCGACCAGGGTTGCCCTTAAGGCCATATCTGCATAGGCGTGATTTAGAAGGTGAGGCGAATCATAAGCTTTCTATTAATTTTGTAGGCGATTACGTTTTGCGACTTGAACTATTTCATAGAAACTCTGGCGAACCTTGCCAACGTTAATGTGGTAATTGAAATAAATAAATTAGATGTTGGTCTAGTGGTAACACACTAGTTCCTTAGCAATGTGTTCTCGAGTTCGAGACCGTCCAGAATCGCACTCGGTACTGTTGGGGGTCAAATCCCAACAGACGCAATGTAAGGTGGTTGGGGGCAGGGCCCAACCGAGCAATGTAGTGTGGTGTGTGGTCACATGTCCAGTTGGATGCTGCCTAGTGGCGTGACGTTAAAACTACTATCTATCTATCTTACAGGATTAAAGAAACCTATTATGTTTAGCAAAATTTGAGTAGTTGTTGATTTTTTGAGTATTCTACTATGGTCCACTAGAGCTAGCAAACAATTACATGATCTACAATGTTGTTAAGGGGATAATCTATGATCCTAAACACTTAAATCCATGGAACTGAAGGCGAAACTCTAGATCTGAGCTTAAGAATGCATGGCTAATTTAAGAAAGGCGGGCGGACGAAATGGTAAAACTTTGGCGAAAGAATATAATTTATTTTCAATAGTAACCTATTCAGCTTTAGTATCTCATTTTCAAAAATATTCAAAATATAGCCATTTGGCTATAAATAGCCCCTTAAGGGCAACCCTGCCCTCGACCAAGCTGGTAATGAAGTACTTGATAACTCTCGGCCGGATAGGAATTCTATATATTGGACTTGTCGCATCATCAGTGCCGACTTTGTCAATTGATGGCACATCCTCCATAATCCTGCCGCCATTCCAGGGTTCTATATGCTCCTGAGAAATCATGAACTTATCGACGTAGTGGTGCTTGCTTGACCACCACTTGTCCAAGTCTGCATTCGACCTTGAAACCAGAACCAAAATTGTGTTAGCAAAATTTGGTGCCTTTGGCAGGCCAAGTCAACACTCATGTTCCAGCTCGTATATGGAATACAAGACCTTGTTGCTGAAATTAATATCCGCTGTCCACTGTGAGGCAGCAGTTGTCTGATTGCCCGACGTGCAAAAGATAAGGAAACTGAAAGTATCTAGCTCGGTCATATCCAGACACGTCTTATACCACTGCTCAATGTCAGATTTTTCATAAAATATGGTGGAGTCTTCGATCATATTCCTGGCAAATAGTGCCACAGGCCCAGTCGCTAGTTCTAGACCACCGAACCCCTTGTGACCCAAGGTTACCAAGAAGGGAGGGGAGCTATCGTCTGTCTTAAATGGCACCACCCCGAATCCAAGCTTCCACTTTAGAAGTGCCATAGCACGTTCAGGAAAGGGGGCGGTTTTGACGTTACGTTTAAGCTTCGTGTTGATATAGGGTTGGCATAGCCAGTTCAACTCCTTCATGTCATCCTCATCAAGCGCCGCCTTCTCCTTATAGTAATCAAAATCATGGCATGCATTGAATGAAACATTGCAGAATTCTGTGATGCCTTCTTCCAATGCACACCGTCTCTTCAGAGCTGTGGCATAATCCTTTACGTCCTGCATTTTTGAACTCCTAGTCTTCCTTAGCAAGATTGTCCCATCCAGGATTTTGCCCTGTAGGTCGAGCGTTTTTTTGTCCGTAAGGCCCTGTATCCTTTTCATGAACTGCTCGTCGAACAGCTTTGGGTCCGGCCTGGTTGGCAATTCTCCATTGCTGTCCTTAAGCTTGCCTCTTGTCCAGAGAGCCTAGATCTCACTCCATTTTATCCAGACTGCCTCACTACTGAGAATGAGGTCATATTGGTCAGATAGAGATTCCCTGCTCTTTCTTGGTGTTCTCTTCTTTTTCTCATCTTCATCATCCCCCTCATCATCTTCCTGGCCTTTAGAAGAACATATCTGCATAGTTTCTTGAAGGTCTTCCACTTGTCTAAGGGAGCCCTATTTCCTTTAGGCCACTGAGAACAACCCAATGTCTTCCATTGTTGCCGAGTGTGTATGATCTGGTCAGGATATGGGCTGCAATGAATAAGTGGAACTATGTCAGAATAGTTATTTAATAATCCATGGGAAGAGAACATACAAAGGGTTTGGGGCTTTCTCGACTCGTGAGTCGAGAAAGTCCCCCATTACAAGGAAGCCCCTGCATAGCATTAAATTTAAAATTCTGAGTATTCTCGACTCGCGAGCCGAGAATACCGGGAGGAAGAAAAAAAAAAAGAGGGTGAAGGGGATTTCTCGACTCGCGAGTCGAGAAAGTCCTCAACTGCAAGGAGGCCTCTGTAAAGCAGGAAATTATAAATTCTGGGTATTCTCGACTCGAGAGTCGAGAATACCCAGAGGAATACAAAAAAAAGAGGGTGCGGGGCCTCTCTCGACTAGCGAGTCGAGAAAGTCCTCAAGTGGAAGGAGGCCTCTGTATAGCAGTAAATTACAAATTCTGGATATTCTCGACTCGGAAGACGAGAATACCTAGAGGAAGACAGAAAATAGAGGATGGAGGGCCTTTCTCGACTCGCGAGTCGAGAAAGTCCTCAAGTGGAAGGAGGTCTCTGTATAGCAATAAAATACAAATTCTGGGTATTCTCGACTCCCGAGTCGAGAATACCTAAAGGAAGACAAAAAACAGAGGATACGGGGTCTTTATCGACTCGCGAGTCGAGAATCGCTCTGGTGCAGGGACAGTAATATACCTTATATAGCTGGCACTTGATGCTATTGTATTCTGACAGTGGCTAATGCTGACGAGCTCGGTGGATGGTGTATCCACCGGTGGATGGTGTATTCTGCGCTCAAGTTTGGAATACCGATCCTTAGTCCTCTGTGGGACCTCCTTTTCTGTCTGCAACACTTTTGTTGTCCTCATAACCCAAAAACCCAAAATCTCACATCTTTGCCCTTCCAGTCTTCCGCAGTGCTCCATTTTAACAACTCACTTGTAGCTCTGCTGAATGGTATAATGTTCGCAGGCATTGGATCCGCAATAGGATGATGCACCATGAGGTTCAGAATCTCTAGCATGTGAGCTAGATTAAATTCCCTGTGGTTGAAGAGGATCGCATTGCCAGTGCGAACCTTCAACCGTCTTATATCCAACAGCAACTTGTGGCCAATCCTAGTGGATAAATCTGAGCCAGGCGCTCTATCTTTTGCGCCCCCCCTCTGCGACTTCTTTATTTGGTCATCTGGATCCAAGAACTGGGAGTCTACCATTGCGTCATCTTCCGCATCAGAATCCTCTGGAGTGCTTTCAGTTTCCACACTTGCACTCTTCTCTGGACTTTTCTCCCTCGCAACAACATCCTTCATAACTGTTGAGTGCTTTAAAGTCTTAAGCACGTTGGATGTGAAGTTTCCTGTGTTAAAGAGCCTTTCTCTCACCCTGGAAATCTCCATTCCGAGCTCCCTTGATGTCAGCGTTCCGGCCTCCTTCATCCCTTCCAAATCCTTCCAGCCCAAGTTCTGACAATTTAGAGGCACCGGCCTTTTGCGACTCGCGAGTCGAGAAAGCTCCCAACCCTCCTTCAAGATGCAGTTCAAATGCATTCCTCTGTGCCTAGTCGCAGAGGCCTCCACCCAGTCCGAGCCTCTCCCCTTCGCAATATCCGAGGAATATGGTTCGAAGGAGAGTGGCTCTGACTAGGTAGAGGCACCTGGGCTCGACACTGGAGAATGCACTAGAGCTTGGGCAGGTCTAGTTCGGATGTGGGATAAGGAGTCCGCATTGCTGTGTGTAAGACTCGAGGGCCTTCTCGACCCGCGAGTCGAGAAAGCCCCCAGCCCTTCTTAGGGATGCAGTTCAAATGCATTCCCCTGTGGCTAGTCGCAGAGGACTCCACCCAGTCCGAGCTCCTTCCCTTCACAATATTCGAGGAAGATGCGAAGGAGAGTGGCTCTGACTGGGTAGAGCCATCTGCGACTTGGCATTGGAGAATGCACTAAAGCTTGGACAGGTCTAGGGCAGATGTGGGATAAGAAGTTTGCATTGCTGTGTGTAAGACTCGAGGGCCTTCTCGACCTGCGAGTCGAGAAAGCCCCCAACCCTCCTTAGGGATGCAATTCAAATGCATTCTCCTGTGGCTAGTCGTAGAGGCCTCCACCCAGTCCGAGCCCCTCCTCTTCGCAATATTCGAGGAAGATGGTTCAAATGAGAGTGGCTCAACCCATAAGCAACAGCAACCGGATGTTTCTTCTCCTCAGGCCTAGCTCAAAAGGCCCGCCCCTACTATGCCAAAATTAGAAACCATCATGCTATCTTATCCATGGCCTAATAAATCGGCCCCTTTCCTTCACATCCATCTCCTTCTAAATTCGCACCATGCGAACTCAAATCGAAATCAACAACCACTGCAATCTTCGGGCCACTAGCTTCAGTCGGTAGCAAGCAGCTCAAACCCGTTACAAAAATACCCTGGACATACTATTTCAGATACATACACCCCCAAAATCTAGGCAAAACCATGCGTGAAGTATGGTCTCCAAAAACCAAACGAAATAATTGGAAGTTTATCAATATTCTTCTCGAATGCTTCATTTCTTTGCAACAATGTTCATCATTTAACAATGCATAGTTCCTTTTGGCAATAGAAGAAACTACTTATATGGTTGTATTAGGACAAAAAACTTATGCGAACATATTATTATGCTTGTCTTTTCTTATGTAGAGGCTTCTTATTTAATGTCGAGAAATGTTTACACATAACACCCCTACCCAAATTTTTCTTGGAACAAACACAACAAATTATATATAAAAAATTTGAACCATTGAATTAAACCCCCCCTAGAGCCCCCAGTTGTTTTTATTGATATTCATATAGGGCGTCCAGTGGTTGGCAAGGAGCCCCAAAACCATATGGTTGTACTTGTACATGTGTACAATGCCCTTCACAACCTTTGGTTTAATTCCGTATTGGAAATTGCCAGTTAACTAAAACTTGCTATAAAATGAATCGCGCTTAACAACGGCCAAGATCGCCCGAAACCGACGCCTAACCAATGGAGTAAAAGTCAAATACCCATTGTTTTTGAGAATTTAAGTGAAAGTAAAAGATGCATGTAAATTGCCCAAAAAGGATGATTCAAAATATTGTGAGATATTACATGTGGATGCATGAACTCGATTTTTATCATAGAAGGTGTCAATAATATGTCATAAAGGTGATTGGGTCTCTGAGAGCCTCCAAAATCTTCTTGTTCCTTGGTTATAGATCAATTTCAGAGCAAGGTTATGAAGGATATATATTTAAGAACAAATTGAAAAAAAGAGAGAGGCATTGCTCTATATCCCGAAATTGAAATATCGACCTATCAGGTAGGTAATGTCGAAATCAAGCTCGATGCACCCGCATAAAAAAACACATTGCAGAACATAAATTTTTGAGTTGCAATCATCGCAACCAAAAGGTTGCCAAATGTTGCCCTCCCGTGGTGTGCCTCTGTATGAAAAAAATGGCCCAATCTCTTCTTTTGACTGAATTTGAACTGCAAAATGATGATCAGAAAAATGAATGGTGAATCGGGAATCAAAAAGAAAGGGGTCAAAGAACCGTGATCAAAACGTGATAAGCGCTACAAAAAATTGTTGTTATGGAAATAAGGAACTCTTATCTTATAGATTAATCTGGGCGTCTTAGCCATTAAGTCACAAATTTAGGCTGTGAATCTTAGGAGTCAGAAAGGAAACAATAGCTCCAATTGAATGGTATGGCCATGTCAAAACTTATGTTCATCAACATTCCTGCTAAAATCATATCGCAGCTTTAGGTTTTGATGAAGAATGGAAACCTCCATGAATGAGGACCCAAGAACAGCTCCTTAGAGTTCTTTCATTTGATCACCCTTCATCCCAAATTCTAGCATTGATCTGTTGAAATTCACAACAGAGGCAACAAAAGCATTGCAGATAAGGGGCATCGACTCTATCATTCCCGAAGCCATTAACAACCAGATGTGAAAAAATGCGCCCATTCAAAACGTAATTGAACGATCAACAACAAAGCCAATAAAATATATGGCCAAGATCACGCATAAATTCTCATCTTAATTTAGCTTTAATGTTATAAAAGGATATTAGTAATTGTCTATATCTACCTCTATGTCTTTAGTATAAATATATGCACTAGAATAGCTTCTTATGCATGCCAAAGACACTATTTAATTGCTTGAGAACTAGATTTGATTCCGCTCGATTTTAAAGTATATCAATATACTTTCTCCTTTAAACGACATCACAAGCATTTCATGATCGAAATCCATAACAATAAATGATAAGAAGAGAATGTAAAGGCTTTTGGTGACATTTGTCATCAAGAAGACAAAAATTACCCGTAATTGAGTCAATTAGGAAGCAACAAAGAAAAGGCCAAGGTTGACATCATCTAACATATTCTCGCATACAAGTTGCATTACTTTATAATTTATTCAAAAATCGTTTAAGTTTTGCTGCTACATGTCTTCTGCACATAGGCTATCCAGATCCATCCCCTTTTAACAATTGGATGTTGTAATAAGCGAATTAAATTTCTCCATTTCGAGTTCCATCTTGACAAAGCCATTGCCATACCATACATCTGCAAAGACATATTGTTGGTACTTTTCTCTTTTTCTTTTTTCTTTTTTTTCCCATTCAAATAGATTCAGGACTCATGCATTGTGGGTTTTATCTAAGCAAAAACAAGCTTGCCATCTAAGCCTTAGAAGGTGCTTTTTCTCGACAAGTACTCACATTTTAATTCAAAGGTTTCTATAAACATCATGCAAATTTGGTAAACTAAAATGAAAGTTAGCAAAACCTTCCAGATTCACCCCTCTTAGAATAGAATAGAATAAAACAAAAATAGGACATATTATATAATTGCACGGTCATATTTTTTATGAAAGAAAAAAATATATGTTTAGATTAGATATGTGTGAAATGTCGACAATATCTATCGATCACATCATTGTTATTTACTACCTGTTGATCTGCAATTTGTTGTAGATCACCCTTATTTACTTATACTTATCTGTATATCAACATTTGCGACATCTATTCCGTTCAAACTGGATAGCAGAATTGATAGTGGAGTTGGAAGTATAGGCTTTGCAAAGGCAAAGGACATCATAATCACTGCCAAACAGATCACCTTCTTGGCAACAATATTGATTGACAGCAGCAACTGTGGAGTTGCAAATGACATTGATGGCTTGAGCCTCAGGGAAGCACTCCTCAATTGTCGGAGTAGTATTAGCATGCAGCATGGATGGCATGGCAAAGAACATCGCCATGCCTATGCTAATGGCCAGCAACATCATTGATTTTCCCATGTTTTCTTTTTTTGGATGTGTGATACACAACACCACAGTCTGGCCTATTTATTCATCGGCTAAAGAATGGTTTGGTGAAATTGGATACCTCTTTCGAAGATGAACCACCTCTAAGTTGAAATGTGATGCCCCCTTCATAGACTTCAATCCTCCCTTATCTTTTCACACAATTTGACTCCTTCATTAATGTATATCTTGCCTTTTCTCTACCATCAACTCCCATCCTTTTACATTTCTCCATGTAAGGGAGGAATATGACATGTTTGAGTTCAAGGACATTTTATAGAAGTTGAACCGTGGTTAAAAGATTTTAAACATTAAACTTTCCTATCTAAGGATCGTATTTGCAATTAAAAAATAAATTTAAAGAAATCTAATTTAAACTATATAAGAGGTGGATTTAATCGTCCACAAGAGGAATTTTAAGCTGTAAATAAATTGGTATTCACTACGCACAAGAGATACTTGTTTGAATCACATGTATAATAGTCTACTTGGATGGGATACATGGTTTGTTCTCGTGCTGAGGACTTGCAATATTCATCTTCCTGTTATAGAATGTTGGCAGACCTAAACTCCCCTTCACTCTTCTTTGTTGTTCATTATAAGAAAGTTTTGCTCACTTAACATTGTTATTTTTAGCATGCACATGTGCCAGATTATTGAATTATTATCCAATGCTTTGCAGCTCATATTATACCACCATTTTCTAGAAGCAACAATATAGTGTTGTTGCTATTTAGGTGTATAAGGTGGTCTTGTTCAGTTTGACATTTCAAGCTTTTATTTATAGATCTTATGAGGTCTTTCATGTAAAGGAAATAACCACAATAAACTTTAGAACACATGTAGTATTAAAAATAAAGTGCATGGTATATACGAGGGGCGGGTTCTGGGCATATTCGAGAGTTATGTCTTATTTTGGGCCATAGATAAGGATCCTTGTTTGTGGTGTATGCTCCCACATGTTAGGATATACCACATAGCAAGATCAATAAGATACTATAAGATTTCTCAGTGGGATCAGTTTTGCCTAGGAGATTTGTCAAATTGCAGGTGGATTAGGGTCTGATTACCTCAGCCTCGTTTGATGGAGATGACAAGATCCAGTCGTAGCCCTTCAAAACCCATTAACTAGTAAGAACTTCTCTTTTTACTTCTCACGTGAGAAAGCAACCTAAAAATGGGTAGAACATAGATTTTGATATCACATTGGTAAAATGCTGGATAACATTTTGTGTAACATATTGCAACTCTAACTATGAGCTAATTCATGGAAGGTGTTTGATGCATAGAATATACATGAAGCTCGGAATCCAAAAACATCAAAGGATTCAATTATAAAATTTCTATCCCTATAACCTAGCTTATTAATTTGTCCTCTGTAAGGAGTTCAATTGGTTGCACCATGGGTCCAGTAATTAAAAATGATTTATAAATAACTAAACTATCCAACCTCCAAAATTAGATTGAAACAACAATATCACACGTAGGAACATAATTTAAATGGTTGTTACAAGCATGGAATTAGTAAGTAGTATACTATATCATTTTTTATAGTTAGCTTTAATGAGAAATAAGTTGGCTGCTAAATTTGCAGATTTACCAATAAGTCGTATTTAATTAAAGTGGGACAAATCTTGAATTTTGGGACTCGGCCTGAAAATGGGACTCAGAAATTTCAGAAAGTTGAGCGAGGTGAGATCGAAAGGGGAGGGGCAAGGGGAAGGGGAAGGGGAAGGAGAAGAAGGGGCAAGGGAGAAGAAGGGGCAAAGAGGCAAGGGGCAAGGGGAACGAAAGGGGGAGGGGCAAGGGGAAAGGGGAAGGGGAAGGAGAAGGGGCAAGGGAGAAGAAGGGGCAAAGAGGCAAGGGGCAAGGGGAACGGGAAGGGGAAGGAGAAGAAGGGGCAAGGGAGAAGGGAGAAGAAGGGGAAGGAGAAGAAGGGGCAAGGGGCAAGGGGAAGGTGGCAAGGGGCAAGGGAGAAGAGGGGGCAAGGGGCAAGGGGAAGGGGGGCATAATTTAATTAATTAATTAAATAAATAACTAATAAAAAAATAAATAATTTAATTAATTTAATTAATTTAATTAAATAAATAACTAATAAAAAAATATAAATCATTCTCCTCTTCTCGACTAGTGAGTCGAGAATTGGAAAACACCATTTTGATGGAGCTTCCAATTTTGATGGAGCGTACAGTTGATGCTTATAACCTAAGGGAACTGATACTATGCCGTGGATATAGATAATCACATAACATACTCATTGCTTCCACTTGCAGCAAAGTGAAAGGGCATCGCTCCATATACATCACGTGCGTTCTTCTCTGCACCGTTAGCCAATAGAGATTTGAAGCTCGGCTTCAAATAGAGATTCCTAATTTAACTGCACAAACGCAGATAATACCCAAAGCAATCCTCCGTCTTCGCATGGCGCCGATCCCTACGCCTACATAGCCACCACCGGTTCACGAAACGAAAGATTCACATTGAAATGCGGCGTCCACTCTCACTTTTGGTCGCACATAAAACTCCACGCCCGATGCTTTGTAGTTTTTCCATGCCCGCTTGAGGAATCTCGAATCTTGATCTGCCTTTGGATCGATCGCCCATCCCCTCTCTTTGGAATGCTTTGTAACATGTACTCCATTACGGTGCATGAGTAGCCCGCGGTATGCTCCACGCGGTTCATATTCCGCCCGTCGCAGCAATGTTAGCATATAGAAATTTTGAAGCTTCGCTATGGAGGCGGAGGAGGAGATGCAACTCAAGCTCCGGTTCCAGGCAGCTTGAGACGCTCCCAAAGATAGTTCCAAATCAAGAACCTTTGGATTAGCACATCCCCGAGCCTTGCGCATTCTTTTACCCGGCTTGCAATTTGTAGGTTCTTCAAGACCCCGCCGGTCTGAAAGCTCCAATCCAAGATCTCGCTAGTCGCGAGAAGCTCCAATATGAGCCATATATGAAGACACGGAAGTCGACTCTTCCTCCGCCAAGCCGATTCTGTTCTTGTTCTTGTTTTGCCCCCATTGCAAAGGTACGAAGAATGCAGCCCGCGAGTTTGTAACTTGCGGAATTTGGGTTCCGGCCCCCGAGGCTTGAAGCACTTAAATCCGGGCTTGGGTTCTCCGGTTTCATGGTTATAACACGATTTGCTTCGGATCATCCACATCAAGCATCAAATCACGGTAAAAAAGAAAAAGAGCTCTTTACAAACGGGGCCCTTCACATTTCTTGTTACTGCTTCGCCGATTCGAGTGACCCAAATCTGCATGGCGTTCACAGGGCGGCCCAAATCTGCCATATCCAAGTCCGGCCTTCAGATCTGCTGGGGTTTCAGATCCGCTGGGGCGTTCACAGGGCGGCCTTCAGATCCGCTGGGGCTTCACATCTTCCAGGTGTTCTTCCCTTCTCTTGCAGCTTCTACAACCGGGTTTTGGCGGATCTGCCTCCTTCTTTCTCTCCGCCCTGCTGGATTCTTTGCATCTCCATTCTTTCATCTTTGATCTGACGGATCCTTTGATCTGCATTCTTTCATCTGCCTCCTTCTTTCTCTCCTTTGCTCTGCCGGATCGAGGGAGTTTGAATGCTAGACCATGGCTTCGGCTTAAAAAACAAAGGGAAAATAAAAAACTTAGAGGCCTATGTCGGCTCTCCATAGCTGTGAAGCTTTTCTCGTTGGGGGTCAATTCCGGTGGGAGCTATGGCTATGGGAGCTTCTTCCGGAAAGAAAGAGTCCAACTGGTACAAAGGATTTTCGTCTCAAAGGTGTGTACCAAATTTTGAATTTCAACCATGGGCGGGAAAAAAAGGCGGGCTATTAGAAAAAAGGGGGTAAAAAAATACGTTTGAAATTTTTTTTTTGAATTTCCAGCATGGGCAGAAAAAGGGTGGGGTATTAGAATAAAGCGGGGTAAAAAAATACGTTTGAAAAAAAAATACGTTTTAAACATTATGTTGCCATAGGGGATGGTCTATTTTTTCGTAGGGGATGGTCTATTATGTTGCCATAGGGGATGGTCTATTTTTTCGTAGGGGATGGTCTATTTTTTCGTAGGGGATGGTCTATTATGTTGCCATAGGGGTTGGTCTATTAGAAAATATATAGCATAGGATATTGTATTTATTAGAAAACATTGACATACTAAAAAGGGGGAGGAGGGGGGGAGGGGGGGTTTCTATTTTTTGGTCTATGTATACATAGAAAATGCATAGGTATGGTGCGCACTTAGAAAATACATAGGATATGGTGCAACTAATAATGATTTGCACTCTATGATATTGGAGGTAGAAAACTATGTTTGTAGGCAAGTAGGTTCGCCACATTTGTTGTATGTTTGATTACATTTGAACAAAGGTATAGTATTATGATATGATGTTTGAAAGTTAATCATTTTTTTTTACCTCGGACTGTTGTGTTTTTCACTCTAAATGGCCTTAGACTTGTGTTTTCATCTTGAGAGCTTTAGATCTGCGTTTTTATTTTTGGAGGGCCTTAGAACTGCATTTTTCACTCTGAGCTGCCTTCCTCGACTGGCAAACCTGCGTTTTTCGCTTTAAGCTGCCTTTCTCGACTCGCGAGTCGAGAAAGGCCTTCTGACCCCTAAAACCTGCGTTTTTCGTTTTGAGCTGCCTTTCTCGACGGCCTTGACCCCTAAAACTGCGTTTTTAAGCCTTGAGCTGCCTTTCTCGACTCATGGTCGAGAAAGACCTTCGACCCCTAAAACCTCGTTTTTTAAGCCTTGGTTGCCTTTCTCGACTCGCGAAGTCGAAAAGGCCTTCTCACCCCTAAAACCGGCGTTTTTAAGCCTTGAAGCAGCTTTCTCGACTCGCGAGTCGAAAAGTCCTTCGACTTTGTTTTTTCCCTCGAAGTGCCTTTCTCGACTCGCGAGTCGAGAAAGGCTCTCAGGCCTGCATTTTTCAAAAATGGCCCTAAGAACTGTGTTTTATTTTATTTGAGTTGCCTGTAGCATCACTTGACTAACTTGATTTTGTCTTTTGCAGTCCTTATCTCGACCAGATAGTACATGCTTGGGAGCAATGAAAAGACCAATTCATTGAAGAAAGATGCCGAGAAGAGGGTGGTGACATCAGTTGGACATACAAGCACGTGACCCATGAAGGAACTTCTCATACAAATTTCTATCGTCTGTAAGTTGCTCTATGACTTGGAGAGAGCTCCACGCGCCCTTTGCACTAGGAGGTTCATGTGTGAAGAGGGTGTAATCATTATGCCCATACGACCACTATGGTCTCTTCACTCACTGTAATATATATTGTAATGAGCCCATTTATAAATATAAGGTATCTCAAAACTAGTATTTTTTGGTGATTAAGTAAACAATTTGTTTAATTTTCGTTGGAATTTGTGATCTCTTGTCTACCCACCTAAGAAAATAGAGCCAAAATGTTCAACTAAGAATCTTTTCCAACTAGAACTTTGGTTTCAATCTATAATGAAATTCCTATGTTTGAGTTGCATTGTTCTTGTTCTCGACTCAATTTATTAATAAAAATTAATTTTCCATTAGAACCTTTGGTAATGAAATTCTTATGTTTACGTTGCATTGTCTTCATCTCGCCATGCTATCTAGGAAAACTGGAAGAAAATCTTGGATGCACACTAATAGACAGAAATTGCAATTATGGCCAATTTTCGGGTCGAGGTGCTTCTTTTTGTGTAAATTAACAGAGTTCCGCAAAAAAGTGGGAATGGAATGAGTCCCACTTTAATTAAATACGACTTCAATTAATTTCAACCTTAAAATTTACTGATTGAGGCTTCTTTTGTGCATACTTGTTTATTCTAAGTTGGAGATGTATGTGGAATTGGACTCGGGATAAACTACTTCATCCTAAGGTGGCTATGCTTTGATGGCAAATTCTTCATAGATGCCCTCGTATTAATGTGTTTATCCACAAGATCGATCCTTGAATGTCAGCATTCTGCCCTTTTGTGCAAGCAAAGGGCTGAGATTATTAAACAATATTTTTTTTTTCCTTTTTTTGTGATCACCTCCGGACCTGTTTGGTCCTGGCTACTTTCTCTGTTTGGTACAGATACTTGAAATAAATTGCGAACCAAACATTTCACTCCGCGCCAAGATGGTTGTTACATGTTTTCATGTGCTTGGATATTTCTGTTATTGCTGACCTTAGGATGCGCACGAAAGAATTGCTAAGGCCTACCATTGCTTTTTACTTGCTCCTGCCAAGCAACAGTTGATCTTTGAGATTTAGTTGAATGTGTTGTCTAATCCTAGACTAGTGGTCCTACTCAATAGATCATGATCATCCCCTGAGATTTTAATCACGCATGTGCATTTGTATCTATCTTTTAGCTTGGATTTGCAATACGGTTTAGCCATGGTCTTCTATGAGATTAACTTTTTTTTTGGTGTACTTCTCTTCCATGAATTTTTTTATCTTGTTTTTTGCCTTGCAAAGGCTTAATGCCCTTGCCAGATTGGGAAACTGCCCAATTTAAGATGGCAGTTTTCAAACGACATATTATAACTATATCGAGGTAATTTGGGATCAAAATGGATCAATGCAAAGTCCACATATAATGAAGTAGTGTTTAATATAGTTATTATTGCATAGAGTTGATGCAGGTTCGTTCAACTCAAGATAATGCCGAGAAGAACATTATGCTAGGGAAAGAGAATATGACAGTCCCCTAGAATATACGATATAAATATGTATATCATAGGTAGGTCACCATATAATCTATATTAGTAGACTTGTATGCACCCAGAAGGAGGAAGGAGGAAGGAAGGAAGGTATTTTTATCGTCCACGGAGTCTATGGGACCCAATACAAAAGCTAAGCTATTTATATAACTTAGACAACCTAAGTAGGGAACCCATTTCCACATGGCTACACCCTATAGGTGATATACCACGTGGACATACCCTATTGGAGCGGCTATCATGTGAACCCTAACATATAAAAGGCCAAACCCAAGACCTAGGACACTTTTAATCCGAATTCGCGCTCACAGCTTTGATTCGAGGATCATATTTGATAGCGCAGCTTGCAGTAGCACAAGCATCGGAGGGAGGAACACATACTCCGAACTACCTGCATGTGATGGAGATACCAGGAGCAGGAGGCAGTTCTCTAGGAGCAGGTATTTCGAGTAGATTTATAGTTAGTTCATTTGAAAGTTGGTATTTCAAATGAGTGTGCCGTACCTCTGGTAGAGAAATTCTAGAACACACAATTCTGATTAGGAACCCTAATCAATGAACCCTATGCATGTGATTAGGATTAGTTGTTATTCTTGTTATTTATCAAGTTATAATGATATTGTAGAATATAGTCATGTTAAATCCAGTAACAGAGAATGCTACACAGAAAGATATAGGGCTATAGTTGGAGACGTTTTGTTGAGTTGAACCATTATATTGTGAAGCTTAACCATTAGACGTTATTTAATGGTTAAATGTTAGGAGATTACATGGTTAAATATTTAGAAGGTTACATCGGTCGAATGTGTGAAGGACAAGTAACAAGGAACAGATCTGGCAAGTGAATACAACAGTGGCGGGAAGCATCAAGAGACCTGAGCGGCCGGATCCAAGCCTAAGCGGCCGGATCTGGCCCTATAAGATGAATGAGAATGTAAAATATGATTGAGCTGTATTGTCGAAGATGCAGGCTTGGGCTATCGAACGAAAATATTCAGCTATCTAATGGTTCTAAACCTTAATGCTTTGAACATTCTATTTCATTGTCTCATGCATTAAGTTAAGAAATATTGTCTAGATATTGATAGGAAAGTATTGCTATGAGATCAATTAGAAGTCATTGAAACACGTATTTGTGGCTTTGCATCATTGCAAAATCTTCATTTGGTATCAGAGCATAACCAGGTTGGAAAAAATGTCAACTAGACTAGGAGCATCTCTTCTAAGTGCTGTTGATGTGTTTAAAGGAACAGGGGGCTTCCAAGTGTGGAAGGAAAAAATAAAAGAAGTGTTGGAGGTGGAAGGTCTGGGACCTATGTTACTGAGGAGAAGTTGAGCGATTTGAGCAGCTCGGCCAGCCAGAGGGAAGGAGGCAGTTAGATCAACTGCTTCAAGTTCAAGTGCTAAGGACAAGGATGATGAAAGTCTTACTGAGGTAAGTTCAGAGATAAGTGTAGCAGCAAAATTGGTTGAAGCTAAAAGTATTATTACTGTCAAGCTAGGATCCAGCATACTTCTAAAGGTCAGAGGTATGAGTCCTAGAGCTATATGGAAGTATTTGATTGCTACTTATGAGAACAAAACATCTTCACAATTGGATGTTTTAGACAGGGAGTTAAGAAATCTGAAATATCATGATAAAGAAAATATCACTGAGTTCTTTCAGAAATTTGATAACTTGGTTGCAGATTTAGAGGCTGCAGGAGTGATGATCACTCAAGACCACCAGGTAATGACCATTGCCCGTGCTTTTTCAAACTATGAGCATTTGTCTACCTTAGTCAGAAACATAGCTAAGAATAGAGAAAATGCTGAATTAATGGTGAAGACTGAGCTTGAGCAGAAAGCTCTTATTAGTGAGTCAAATGAACAAACTGAAATATTATTTGCTGGAAGGGGCAGGGGTAAAAACACTGATAGAAATAAGATTGGCCCTTGTTATGTGTGCAATAGTTATGGACACTTGAAAAACAATTGTCCAAAGAATGTGAAAGAGAATAAATGCTATAATTGCAGTGGTTATGGTCATATGGCAGCTAACTGCTCTAGTCCAAAGGACTATGCTAGAGGGAGAGGCAGAAGTGATAATCCTAGAGGGGATTTTGCAAGAGGAAGAGGCTTTAATCCAAGGGGAAGAGGAAGGGGAAGAAATACCTCGACAATTAATATTGCCAAGAATGTAGAAGCTGAAGGAGAAGAAATAATGGACGAAAATATAGAGGTAAGAAGCACTGATCCAGAAATTTTGAAAGCTTTGTCTATAAATGAAACAAAAACTAAGGATGATGAACATGCAAACAAGGAAAGTAATTATGATGATTTTGAAGAAAGATCAGAGGTGGATCATAATATATCTGATGCAAAACAGGTCAGCAGCTCAAGGGATGAGCAACAATTAGAGATAGAACCCGAAATGCAAAATGAGGAGGCTTTTGAACATGGGGATGACACTGAAATCAGAAATAAGAGGAGGAGGAAAACAGAAATTGAAAAACTCAAGGAAGGAATGCAAGTAGATCTTGAGACATATGGCAGAAGTGATAGTGGAAAGAGTAAAAGACTCAATGATGATGAATTAGATATACATCAAATTATGGCTCTTATTGAACCAGGGTTACCAACTAATTTTGTTGAGGCTGTTAGCTCAGAAAATTCAGACAAATGGATGGCAGCCATGAAGGAAGAGATGTATGCATTTGAAAGAACACATACATATGAACTTGTTAAGCAACCAGATGGTAAGAATGTTATAGGGAGCAAGTGGATCTACAAGGTTAAAACAGGGATAAATGGAGAATCAAAGTATAAAGCGAGATTAGTAGCTCAAGGATTCACACAGAAGAGAGGTTTAGATTATGAAGAGACTTTCTCTCCAATAGTTAAATTGACAAGCATCAGGGTCTTGCTTGCTTTTGCAAATGCAAATAATTTAGAAATACATCACATGGATGTAAGTCTGACATTTCTAAATGCGAGAAATAAATGAGGAAGTTTATATGAGACCAGCTCCAGGTTTTGAACCTAAAGGAGAAAACACGGTCTGGAAGTTGAAACGTGCTGTGTATGGGCTAAAACAAGCACCCAGAATGTGGTACAACTGTATAGATAGCTATCTGCAAAAACAGGGGTTTAAACAGTTTATGAATGATGGGAATATGTACATTCTCAACAAGGGAGATCAATTTTGTATTCTTGCTCTATATGTGGATGACAATATACTTGTGTCAAGCAACTCTGAAATTCTGGAATATTGCAAAAATATTCTAACTAGTAAATACAAGATGACGGATTTGGGTGAACTAAAAAATTCTTGGGAATGGAAATTCTGAGGATAGATCCAAAAACATCCTACAAGTTACTCAAATCAACAACATTGAAGGTATGTTAAAGAGATTTTGCATGGAAGATTGTAATATTTCAAGAACTCCAATAGTTCAAGGTCTGAAACTATCAAATGACATGAGTCCAATGAATGAAGCAGAAATGATCAAAATGGCGCATGTTCCTTATAGGGAATTGATAGGTTGTTTATTGTTTGTCTCAAACTCTACCAGACCAGACATTGCTTATCTTTGTCGGCTTGCTTAGCGATTTCTCTAACAATCCGGGATATCAACCTTTGGATAATAGCTAAAAAGAGTGCTAAGATACTTGAAGGGTACAAAGGATCATGGTCTCATGTTCAATAATAAGGATTTGACACTGACAGGATATGCTGATCCGCAGTGGGCAAATGATGTAGACACTAGAAAATCCACTTCTGGTTTTTGCTTGATGTTAGGAGGAGGAACAATTGCTTGGAAAAGCAAAAAACAATCTAGTGTAGCTATGTCCACAGCTGAGGCAGAATACAATTCAACTACACTTGCAGCAAAGGAAATTGTTTGGGTAAGGCGTTTACTTAATGAGCTCAAAGTTTTCCAAACATCTCCTACAGTATTATTTTCAGATAGTTTAAGTTGTATTGCAATTACCAGGAATCCAGTGATGCATCAGAGAACCAAGCACATAGAGTTACATGTGCACTTTATCCGAGAAATGGTGAGCAAAGGGATTATAACTGTGAAACATGTTTCAACAAATGATCAAATAGCAGATGTGCTGACTAAAGGTTTGTCAGAATTTAAGTTTCAGAAATTTAAACAATTGTTGGGAATTTCAGAGGTTGATCCCACAGCAGAAAATCACAAAGGATTCATGGAATAATCAGCTAAAGTATTGAAGCAGTTGATTTAGCCAATATGAACATGTGACGTTAAAGGGTTAAACCTGAAAGCCTATACTATAAACAGTTGCAGAATGTTGTTCTGAAGTTATGAGCAGGAAACAAAATATCAGACCAATTCTCATTTGAGAAAGTCTGCAAATGATGAAGATCATGACTGCAAAAACATTGAAGTTTATATAGTCTGACTATGAGAAGCAGTGGCAGTAGGCAGACTGTATTAACATCTTGACTGCACAAACATTAAAGTTCACATAGTCTGCTTATGAGAAGCAGTGGCAGTGAGCAGACTGTATTGACCATCATGGGAGATAGGTTGATTGTTGTATTAATCTAAAATGCAGGAGCTATTATGGTGCAGTTACAGGTTCTAAATCTATGTGAAAATTATGAGGTGAAAGAATTGTGAGGTGAAAGGGCAAGTCAGGAAATGAATGCTTTCTTAAGTTTACCTCAACATACATGACAAAGTTCTGCAGATACATGTCTCAGAGGATGTTAACATGAAAGGGGAATGTAGAATATAGTCATGTTAAATCCAGTAACAGAGAATGCTACACAGAAAGATATAGGGCTATAGTTGGAGACGTTTTGTTGAGTTGAACCATTATATTGTGAAGCTTAACCATTAGACGTTATTTAATGGTTAAATGTTAGGAGATTACATGGTTAAATATTTAGAAGGTTACATCGGTCGAATGTGTGAAGGACAAGTAACAAGGAACAGATCTGGCAAGTGAATACAACAGTGGCGGGAAGCATCAAGAGACCTGAGCGGCCGGATCCAAGCCTAAGCGGCCGGATCTGGCCCTATAAGATGAATGAGAATGTAAAATATGATTGAGCTGTATTGTCGAAGATGCAGGCTTGGGCTATCGAACGAAAATATTCAGCTATCTAATGGTTCTAAACCTTAATGCTTTGAACATTCTATTTCATTGTCTCATGCATTAAGTTAAGAAATATTGTCTAGATATTGATAGGAAAGTATTGCTATGAGATCAATTAGAAGTCATTGAAACACGTATTTGTGGCTTTGCATCATTGCAAAATCTTCAGATATATGATGTTGGTTGATCTTATGTTTGCACCTCTTGTGTATTAAGAAGGGGGGTAGAGACCTAGTAGCCAATTATTAGATGATGTGATGCTTCTAGATTAGACCCAACAATTCCCATTATTATACAGCCAATTACAGAGCCCACCAGGATGTGGAAGCTATGGAGTGACTGAGCACTGTACAAAGGGATCAGTGGCAAAGTGGAGGGAGGACCTTGCTGTGTGCAGTACTGGGGTCCTCATAGCGGGCTAGGCTTATAGTTGGTCACTTCGTGTGGCCCAGGTATGGGTCCAATGCTCCTGAGCTTGAGCTGTCATCCTGACTCTTACAGAATTGCAGGTGTCAGCATGGCTCATGTTTTGGAGAGTTCACTTGGGTAAGGATGTGTGTCGCCACGATTCTCTAATAGCCCATAGAGCCATTGCACTCCTCCGGGGGAGGCGGCCGGGGGGGACTGTCCCTCCCCTACCTTATCGGACCGGGAAGATGCAACCCCGACTAGTCTTGTTGGGTGATACCATGAGATTGCATCCCCAAAAGGTTACAGTCACCACAAAGCTTGATTCAACCTATCAGGAGGCAGATGGAGTGGTTAACCCTAGTCATTGTCTAATGCCAGCCCAAGTCATTGTGATAACTCAGTCTGGTCTATCTGGAGACCCCCAACCATCAATCAACTCCCCCTTGAGTCTGAGCTGGGTAGGAGCCTCTATGTTTAAGATGTGTTATATGATGTATTATAATTGGAGGAATCATCACGAGCCTTAGAGGTAGTACTGTTGTTATGTTATTGCTAGCACTTATGTTTATATATTCTGCTTCCGCTGATGTAGAACCCCATAAAAGATGAAATATAACATCACCTCCATGTCCTCTGCTCATCTGTCTGGCCATCCCAGACATGAGCTAGACGGAGAGCCCATATGATAGAGAGCCGTTAGATGGGGAAGGTCCTTCGGTGATACAAAAGGCTGCCATATATAGCATAAGGAGCATCACAAGTGGTTGGGGGCAGGACCCAAGGTGCACGCGTCTCCAATCGGATGCTATCAATATGGCATGACGTAAATATTACTTTTTTTTCCCTTTCAGTGTAAGGAACAAAGTAATATTGGCCAATGTGGCCTGATGTAAATATTGCATCTTCTTCTTTCAATATAAGGTAGTTGGGGGCAAGACCCAATAAAGCAATATTCGTGTGGTGTGTGAATCATATGTATGATCAGATGCTACCAATGTGGCATGATGCAAATATTGCTTCTTTAGCATTTAGTGTAGGGTAACCAAATAATTTGTCTGCAAACCTCAATGTTGTAAGATCTCATCTTTCTGGGTGGATATGTTATTATATCGACGTCTAAATACTACAAGCATTGCTTGATTCCATGCACACGGGTGCACATCGTCTTCGCATTGAGACAGGGCGTTGGACTTGGGAAGCACGAGAGGAGAGGCTTTGTCAGTGTTGCCATCAGGGTGCCATTGAAGATGAATGTCATGCCCTTCAGATCTGCCTAGCGTTTGCCCATATGCGAGCGCGGTATGTTTAGTTAGTAGTGTCTGGCCAGCCGCTGCATGAGTTATTGAATACGACGTCCGTGGGCTTGTTGGGGTCATACCTCCAGGAGGTTATAGATACACGGACTCAGTTGTGTCTTCCGAGACGGTATTGAATTGTCCTATACAATAGTACAGTGTATCAGTATACTTATTACTGCTAAGGTTTTTCCCTCGAAAACCCTTCGGGGCGGGGTATCCTGACAGTAATACGCTTGCTACTCTCTTTTTGTTTGGGTCCCATAGGCCAATTAGTTTCCGTGAACGATAAAAAATCTATTCTATTTTATTCTCAACTTTTAATGCTAATAAAGGATTCGGATAAGTGTTTGTGACACAAAAAAGTTACTTTGACGTACCATCCGCATTCCAAGCTCAGGTCGACAAGTAAGAAGAACAATCAAATGTTAAAACCACTATTTGTAGAAAAAATATTTTTTGAGGGGAACAAAACTAAACGTATGGTACATTGGTAAGAAAACCCAACCGAAATGGGCGGTGCATTAATACAGCTCGAGTGACATATTAATGGCAGATCAGACATGCAGCTTTAGGTAAGTAACATCAAAACTTCGTAAAAATAGAACTTGAAATAGAAATTCACTTTGTAGTTTGTACTTGTAAGTTGTATCTGTATATGAAGCAAGCAAATGCTAGTTAGGAGCTGAAGCAAGGAATGGCGATGGCTTCCAAGAGCCTGGGTATGGCCATTCCGCTGTTTATGTGGGTGTTTTGCAGATGGGTGAGCGCTCAAAAAGCTATCATAGTATTTGGGGATTCTACAGTGGATACAGGAAACAGCAAATATGCAGGGAATGTCATAAGATTTAGAGCTGATAGGCTCCCCTATGGAAGAGATCTCTCCCCTCCCCATGCTACTGGCAGATTTTCTAATGGAAAACTCCCCACTGACATTATTGGTCAGTTTATTTCTTCTATCTACAGTATATAATGTCAGTTTATTTCTTCTATCTACAGTATCATGTGTCCTGTTCTTGCTTCCAGTTTTCACATTCTTACTTTGTTTTCTGCATTTTACAGCTGATTTGCTAGGTGTTCCAGTTCCTGTTGAGTACTACTCTGCTAATGCCAACATAGACAACATGCTTAAAGGGATTAATTTTGCTTCTGCTGGCTCAGGATACCTGTCTCAAACTGTAGGTTACTGAACTCTGATCGACTCCATCAATTTTTTTCTTTTTTTGCATCCTTTAATAATGTAGAAGGTGGCTTAATCACATTTTCCTTTGCAGGGTTCTATTAGCCTGTCTCAACAGTTTAAGAATTTTGAAAACGTTCAACACAACATTAGCGGCGCGATTGGAGAAGCAAAAATGAGGCAATGGGCTGCAGATGCAATCTATTTTATGAGCACGGGAGGCAATGATGTAGTAGACTACAATGTGAATCCGTTTGCGCAGGCAATGCAGAGTCCGCAACAGTTTGACAACATGCTGGTTGCCTCGGCATTGGATCATGTCAAGGCACTCAACTCAACTCAACTCAACTCAACTCAACTCAATTCAATTCAATTCAATTCAATTCAATTCAATTCAATTCAAATATCGTTTTTGAGTGAATGCGCAATTCATTTGATATTGTTTGAAGTGCAGAGTCTGTACAATATGGGAGCAAGGAAAATGGTGATAGCAGGATCAGGGCCACTAGGGTGCCCCCCATTGGTGCTGACCATCTTTGGCAGTCCAGATGGCTCATGCATACAATCTCTGAATGATGAAACTAGACTATACAATGCAGCATTAAAGGCAGGGCTTCAAGATCTAACTTCAAAACTTGCAGGCAGCGTTATAGTGTATGGTGACATTTACACTCCAGTCATGAATGCAATACAGCATCCTGCAAATTATGGTAAGACAACAAATACTAGACATAAAGAATATGGAACAAAAATGTGTCATCTGATTATTGAAAACAATAATAAATCTCTAATAATTTATCTTGGAGGATATGAAGGTGGAGAATATGATCCTAATGTATAATATTAATTTGCAGGATTTAAGGTGTCGGATGCAGCGTGTTGCGGAATGGGAAAATACGGGGGTATTCCACCGTGCAGTAGTGCTAGAGTATGCAAGAATGCAGATGAATATGTATTTTGGGATAGCATGCACCCTACTCAGGCCTTATACCAGATTATTTCAGAGGGTTTATATTCTGGTAATCTGGCTTCTCCTCTCAACATCTTGGAGCTGGCCCGCCTTCCTTAAGTATGGCCACCTACCTTATTTAAAAGCCTTGTAATATATGCCAAGTCGTGGCCAATTCATTCGGTGCAAATTAAATATCTATGCCTGTTTTTCTTCATTTGTACTTCCAGTTTTATTTTTGCCTCCTATTAAGTAGCGTGATTTTTGTTGTTCCAATATTTCATGCACTTAAGTAGCACCTGGATGATTCCATGGCGATTTGTCCACGAGCACTATTAGATTTTTGGTGAGATACCTATCCATTGGTTAAAGACTTTTGGCTACCTGCGACGGCCCCATTCTTGTGCGCCCCAAACCAAAGGGGGTAAAGGAGCCCCCTCTTGCTGCCAGCTCGGTGCCATCGTGGCAAAAAGTGCCACCTATCGCCCACAACCAATGCTTAGATGAGGGTCTAGGCCACACTCGCGAGGTGCAATAGAACATGCAATCGGCACAAAGCCCTGCATGCATCGTGGTCCCGAAATCCCCAAAGATGCACCACATGCGGCAGTGGTTTTGATCCGACCTTCCTTCCTCTCGTAATCGCAATCGCACGGTCGTTTAGTGCTAACCCGCAGCCCAATTGCTGTTAATCAGGTTTGCAGATTAGAATTTGAGGGTGCTTAGATTTCAACTCAAATGAATTCGAGTGACGGGCTTTGAATTCAGGTACGTTCAGGATCTACTAGGCAATAAATGTCCCAATTCAAAAATCACGAGCAAGATTGGACGATCGCTTCACCCCCAATCTGGGGATGACCCTGCTTATATTCCAAACAAAAGGTAATATAAGTATTGGCAATTTCTCAGGATCAGATCTACGTGCATGGGTTACAGAGCTCTATACAACCCCAATATGTAGTCAGATGCCTTTAATAAATTGTTTGGCATCCCCCATCTTTACAGTAGCAGATGTAAAGCATGTACTCAAACATACGAAGAATGGGAAAGCACCAGATAATCTGAAATTAGTGGCTGAATTGCTCAAATGGGGTGGGGATAACCTGCATGAAAAACTAGCTGAAATCTGCAATAAGATACTAACCGATGGAAAATTCCCGTTTGCATGGAATATAAGCAAGGTCATGCCCATTCATAAAGCTAGTGATAAGGATAATGTTAGAAATTATCGCACCATTTTGGTAAGTAGCATTATGGCAAAGCTATTTGCATCCATGACTGAGGGCAAACTATCAAATTGGGCAGACACTAATGACGCTAGGGCCATGTGCCAAGCTGGATTTTGCGCAGACTATTCCACTTTAGACCACTTAATTACATTGAGAGTGATCATAGAAGGAGCCAAGGGAAAGGAAAATCAGAGATGTTTGGCTTTTATGGATTTATCTAAAGCATTTGACCGTGTTGATCGGCTAAAACTATATGAAAGACTAGAATCTTTACAGGTACCCATTGACCTGAGATATGATGTGGCTTGCTTGTATAACCAAGTGCTAGTTGAATTGTCTTTCCCTTTCAAAGGCACAGATATGGTCCAAAACACTATTGGAGTGAAACAAGGGTGCCCTTGTTCACCGGTACTCTTTGGACTCTATATCGATGAGGTCGAAGATTGGCTAAACAAACAAGAGGGGATTAGAGTAGAACTATTGCACCATGTTATCCGTCTATTGCTCTTTTTGCAGATGACATTGTGCTTGTCAGTAAGAGTCATGCATGTCTACAGAAACCCCTTGACGTGTTCCATGAGTTTTGCATAGAAAAGGCATGACAGTTAATAAGGACAAATCACAAGTTATGGTGTTTGGCACCAAGAAAAGGATTCAGGTTATGATTGGGGGGGAGAAATTGCAGCAAGTTTCTCAATACAAGTATCTTGGTATTGAGATTACTACAAATTATAGATGGGGAGTAGCAGCAACCAACCGAGCCTCTGGGGGGCTTAGATCACCCTATGGGATGATGCATATGTGCAAACAAAATAACTTTTGGCATTGGAAGCTTAAGAAGCTATCTTTTGGAGTGCAACCTGTACTACTTTATGGTTGTCCTGCATGGGCACCAGGACTATCCCAGGTAAATTGAAAAAAGATTGAGGCTGTGCAAAAAAGCTTTCTTATTGAGGAGCTAAGGGCTAAAGCCCAAACTTTTTATTGGTTACTGCTTGCTGAGGTAGGAATAATGCCGCTGCCGCTTGAGGCCGACGCTCTCTTTCAAACTTTACATTATGTATACAGAGTTAAATCCATGACGAAAGATAGACTTCCATATCTAGCCATGCAGCAATCTAAAGATAAAGGATGGTATGCTGAGGTTGTAAAATGGGCAGCTCGCTGGGGGATGCCAGAAGGAAGTTGGCCCCCAACAAATCTAAAAGATTACGTTCATGGCAATGTCTTGAGAAGGCTAAGGGAGATAGATTATCAAGGTGACGTAAGGAAGCTCTTTTATAGAACAGAGATAAATCCTATGTTGGTATACAAAGATCAAGACTATCTTTTCACCGATATTAGTAAAGGTAGCTGATGACTCAGGGATCAGACTATCTTCACATCACCTTAAAATCGAAATGGGCCTTGGTCTAGTACACCTCGTGAGGAAAGGTATTGTCCCTGTTGCCTAACTACTCCTCAAATTGAAACCGAATACCATGCATTATTGAGATGCCTGTCATATGAGCTCATAAGAGATCGCTTTGGTATTAAGGAAGATATGAGCCTGATGGAGTTGCTAGGATTTGCTCCATGTCTACTTAGTGTATATATAAGATCTATTTGGACGGAAAGGCAGGAGATCCTTGAATTATATAAACAAATGAGTACCTTTGATCTGGATAACATTCTTGAATAGTCAATACTCTTACTATTTTATAAAGTTGTCATATAGACCTGAGGGTCTTTATATGACATTATTAATTTTAGTATTATTATTATTATTATTATTATTATTATTATTATTATTATTATTATTATTATTATTATTATTATTATTATTATTATTATTATTATTATTATTATTATTATTATTATTATTATTATTACAAGAAATTTATCGCGGCGGCCAAGGCCGCCGCGAACATTTCTCTTTATCAAATATTATGCTAAGTCAGAATGATATCAATTTTGGACATGTGAAAGCCGAAGTAATACTAATGTTTGAAGATTTCGAACCTCCATATGTGATAGAACATCTAGAAGCACACATGCATTCATGTATACAAATACCTGGATGAAATTAGCTCAAGAGAAATAATAAACATGTGGTTATGACGCATTAGCTCAAGAGAAATAGTAAACATGTGGTAACGAAGGTATAAGGACATGGGTGTGTTTATATGGGCTCAATGCGATTCCCCAAGTATGAGATGCACCTCTCCATTTGGTTCGTGAACTACTGCAACAATAATTGGGCCTCCATTTTAACCTCTCAATATATGCTTCTTAAACCATTTTGTAGTTCTTAGGACCATTGTGTAGCTCTAAAATGATCAAAGTAGTGATTCTTTGAATATCTGTTATAGTCCATTAAATTATTTTTTGACATAAAAATAGGTGCCTTTAGATTCTTTGAATATTTGTTATAGACATAAAAAATAGATGCTTTAACATTTCAGTGCATTGCATAAAACCTTGCTAAGGTTATTTTGTTATTTTACAGCCTTGTTAATAAGCACATAGTAAAATTTGGTATCAATTTCAACTAGAGAAAATATCCAATACCCAATCATGTGCTTCTGTGTCGATCGTTAGACGGATATTACTCAAGGAAATTTCGTCTATAGAATCAAACTTTTGCTTGTCTTGTGCATCTAATCAACTAGAGAAAATATCCAATACCCAATCATGTGTTTTTGTATCGATCGTTAGACGGATATTACTCAAGAAAATTTCGTCTATAGAATCAAACTTTTGCTTGTCTTGTGCATCTAATCGTATATATTTGCCGGTATCAATTTCAACTAGAGAAAATATCCAATACCCAAACATGTGATTCTGTATCGATCGTTAGACGGATATTACTCAAGGAAATTTCGTCGATAGAATCAAACTTTTGCTTGTCATGTGCATCTAATCGTATATATTTGCTAATGACAGTATTCAAATGTTTTGTCCATAGTAAGAAAGAAGCTTTTGCATGAAAATAATCCAGGTAGAATAATCTTAGAAATTAAATGAAACCAATCCACTGCTGATGGTATATGCCCATAGAAGTCCATAGATCCGCTCAGCAGACTCCAACTATAAAAATGATGAAGGAACTACAGAATTGGACGAGTCTGTGACCACAGACCTAGCCCAAGAACAACACAGTAGCGAACAATTCAACAAAAATTAGACAATCTGCAAATCTTAAATTAACATTATGAAACCCCTGTTCAAAACCTCTTGTTCTTGCCCTTCGATGTCATGTGCACAAACTGACAGCTCTACTCCAGAACTCCAGTTCCAAACCAACATATCATGCCAAGGCCATTCAGTTAACTTTGAAGCCAAAGTCATGTTCACCTGAAACTCATTGACGTCCAACATCTCATACTGATTGTCCAGCATTACCGTTAATAAAAATCCACAACAGATCTTCCAGTTTCCATGCAACAATTTTGAATTACACCAATGTATTTATAGATCCTTCAACATGAAAATCAACATCAGAAGAGTGCTTTTCATATTTTTAAGATTGAAGTATGATTATAATGGCAGATTAAAGGGATAGGCCACAAAGAATATGAACTCAAAGAAAATCAATCTTTGGCATTACAACCCACACCCAACCAGAATGCCATTGCAGCATAGTAAAAAGAGATAAGATAATCCATACCATCCAAAGTATATAGACTCTGATAGCCAGCTCCATATCCCATCACTCTTCCTGGATGCCATTTACAACAAAAGCTGTACGTGAGAAAACATTTACCACATATCTCCACATGAAGATAATCCTCCATCGTTGAAGTTGCCTTGAAGTTGTAAAGTAAATTGGTCTCTCGTCTCAGTTCTTGGTATAATTTGCTTATGTTATAACCTTCTAATCTGTAGTAAAGAAAATGTAATGGAGGTCAATGACTTATTGCACATATTCTTTCTCAGGTAAGAGAGTATCCCAAAATATGACAAAATTGGCTTCCCTATTTGAAGTCACCAGCGCAAGGAAGAAGATACCTTTCAAGAGCACGCATGCATAGCATATGAAGATGTAATGAGAAGAGTAATGAAAGTATGCTACTCTATGTACGTTCAATGAGTTCAATGCATTCACAACATGATCAAATTATAAATATTGTTCAAAATGAGCGCAACCGAAAAGCATTAATTAGCAGGATCTGCTTCAGAGAGAGGAACACTCTGATTATCACAACATATATATATAATGCTTCAGTCGAATAGATGAGTGTAGACGAGGTTGCTTTTCCAAACAAACTTCATAGCCATAGCCTCTGATCAAGCATCTTAGTTATCCTAAGGATTTTAGCTGGCATAATTTTTCTGGCATGATTTGGTCAAGCTTTACTATAGCTGAAGACCACTGGAATAACAACATGTTTGGATTCTTGGCATACACCCTGCAGCAGCAGTCCATGACTGCCGGATGCTACAAAGCTGCCATGCTCATGATCACAAAACAAGAACAAGACAAGGAAATATGTACAAAGAATGAAGGGGAACGTGGCCAAATGAGGCTCTCCAAATATGAGATAAACCTGAGTACATCTGAAGAGGCTCCGGTCTAATATAGTGTAGACCGCAAATCTGAGCCGTACACTAACTAAATCTAATCCCTACACTTATGTTAATCTAATCATGCCAAGTGTCAGTCTGCCACCACTGACACCTAACATGTGCATGCACCTAACATGTGCATGCACAATGTTAACCACTAGGTGGTTAACACTGCCTCCCCCTAAAAGTTTTTTAGCACAAAAACATGTACAGACTTTTATAAGACAAGTCCGACAATTACAACATGGTGCCAAAAAATTTTAGGGGCGAAAAGGATGGTACTGGTAATGGTTTGTTGTGTCGCCGAAAGATCTTCATGAAGGCATTCATGACGAAGAGGATCTGAAGGAATGTCGATGCAGAACATGGATTTTAGGAACTTTGGGGCAAAAAAACATAAAGACTATCCCCTTATATTATGGGGAAGTCCATTGTAACAAATATTTCCCAATAATTCACTTAGAAACAATTAAGGGGTCTTCAAAAAGGTGAGCACCACAAAAACATCCCCCGTGATCAGCCATAGAAAAGTAGAACAGAGCGTGGAGTTTTTCGTTGCAGCATGGGCCATGAGCATGGGCATTGGGCACGGCGTGGATGTGCGTGATCACAGGAACAAAAAGTGTGAAGAGCGTGGCTGCGGCGTGACAAAGCGTGGATTGGCGTGGGCATGAAAAAAACATTAGCGTGGGTCTTAGGCGTGGGCATGAAAAACATTAGCGTGGGCCTTGGGCGTCAACAAGTTGACCCGTGGGCGGTTATCAGCCAGCAAAAATATTGTGTGTGACTGTGGCGTGAAGCGTGACCCGTGGGTACAAGCAAGCGTGGGCGTGGTCCATGGCGTGACCCGGTATCAGCCAGAAGTGCGTCAATAACTCTGCGTGCCCTAAAGATGCCCTAAAATGTTTGAGAGAGGGGCATGTGCGGCAGCCGATGATGGCGGTAATCTGTGAGCCAAAATAGCTAAAGATAGCAAGAGGTGACTGATGATAGAAACAGATCGGATAAGGCAAAGGCCGAAATAGAAAGCTCGAGAGTCGGTGGTCAGGCAAGGGCCGATGGGATAACTCCGCTTTGCTGAACTGGATTGACTGCTTCTTGATATGCTCTTGACTATTGCTTCGAAATTGTTCATCAAAATTGCTGACTCTTCTTCTGTTTGCAGATGATATGCTGAACGGCGGCCTAGAATCCGGATCTAGATAGAACTTGCAAGCTGGTGGCCGGATTTGGCGGAGAAAGAAATGATCAGGCTGTAGAAATTTCGGACCCAGGCGTGATTTTCGATATTCTAAAGAGAGGATCCATGAGCATTTGTGGCAGCCTTGTGGCATCCGGCAGTCATGGACTGCTGCTGCAAGGTGATGCCAAGAACCCCAAACATCAACACTGGCGCCTTATGCCGGGGTATCTTCGGCTCAGGATCAATCTCTTGTTTTTCTTTAAGTATCTCCAAAAGTTTATAAAAATTATTTGGTTCTACATCGACACTTTCTGGGATTTTCTGATATTTTTCCACTGTTTCAACCACGGCATTCTAGTTCTTCTTCTTCCTTGTATACAGCCTTGCTTTGGCAAGCAAGGAAGATTGAAATGGGTCCAATGGCTATTCCACATATTTTCGCAACATTATTTTGTGCTGAACACTGTTTTTTTTACAGATATATTTTCAGAGTGTTTTTACGGTGCCCCTGTTTTGGGTTCCAGCCTTTCATCATTCTTGCAAGATCAGATATTCTTCCTTCATCGATATTTTTGATTCGGTTCTTATATTTGGTATTTGGAGAGGCCCCATGGATCTCGATCTGAGTCCATAATTTCGATGTCATCGCGAAACTCAATCTCTTGTCTTGTGCCCAACGGGCAAGCCAATGGATGGTCTCACTGCACCATCTCCACCTGTTCGTATCAGAAGCCCACCGGCTCTCTAAATATCCCTGCCTAGCCCAGGTCCTGCAACTATGCAACCCACACAAACAATCGCAGTTTTTCTACAAGGCCCACACAAACAATAGCAGTTTTTCTACAAGGGGGCTATGTCTTTGAGCCCCTGTTCTGCCACTTTTTTAGCACGAAAATGTTATCTTCAGGAGCATCTTACTCTGTCGCAGCATCCACAATTGGCCTTGACGCAGCACCTCTGACCAACATGGCACACCGAAGCAGCTCTCTCTGTTTCTATTGTTACAGAACTTTTTGAGGCAGCGCCCAAAGGATTTTTCTGCCATAACTGCTCTGTTTCTAAAAAATGAGGGCCGCCTGCATCAGACCTCACATGACAATTCCGCTTCATTTTTCCTGACCAATTCTACTTTCAACACAAGCACCGTTGTCTGCCTTCGTGTTTTTCTTTCCCACAACGAATCGTCAACACCACAGAGCAACAGGGCTACAGGTTCATCATCGCAAAGGACATCCAAGCCACAAGCTTTTTCGCAAAGGACATCCAAGCCACAAGCTTTTGTTTGTGGCCATCGCTCCACCTGACCAGAGAAACTAGGTTCCCTGCTCGTCACTCCAGCTCTGGTTGTAAGTAGAGCCCAATCCTGAAGCTTTTGTCGCCACAGTAAGAAGCTGCAAATTGCGCACCTTCAGAATGAAGTTTCATCTCATTTTTGGGTCAGAAAGTTTACCTGCTATTTATGAAGAATCTGTTCCAACATCCGTCGGTCTCCTGCCATTGTATCAGATAACCCAAGCAAAACCGACATAGATTTGTCAAGCACCATGCAATAGCAGTCCTTGGATCTCTGGAGCACGGCATGCCCAAAGAATATCATCCGGAACCACAACCTCTGCCCACAAAACTTCCATTTCCACGGCCCTTTGGCGTGGAAAAATTTTTCACGGCCTTCCACGGTCGACCCACGGCCATCACGGCCTGGCTTCAAATCCTCAGAACCCTCACGGCATGGCGACTCTCAGCGGAAAATGACGGCCACGGCCCATCACGGCCTGGCTTCTCTGATCTTCCTGGCATAACTTTGCCTTATGAAAACAGCTTCAAATCTTCTGCGATCGAGCATCTTCTCACGGAGTCAATCTCTTCAATCACAGCGTCACAGACCCCACGGCCATCACGGCGTGGCTTCTCAGACCTTCGAACCATCACGGCGTGGCCCATCCCTCCAGCACTTTAGCGACCCACGGCCTTGTTATGGCTTACAAAACTCACGGCGTGGCTTCACAAAAGTCTCCACTACCTTTCTGAAGCTCTCACGGCAACAAGCTTCAGGGCGACAAAGCTTCAGCGTGACTCTCACCACGGCCCCGTCAATCCGCATATCCATGGGCCCCTAAGATTGATGACCACATTCATTCCGGCGTGCTCCTTTCCTAGGAGCGTGCCATCCACTGAAAGCATCCACTCAACTTTGATGGCCCTTGGCCACACGGCATCCACGGCCTCCCACGGCGTGGGTCCAGAATCGAGCCCACGGCCCCTCACGGGCGTGGCACTACTTCATTGCGTGGCACTACTTCATTGCGTGGGACGCGCAATCAAAAAATTAATGCTTCAATATCCACGGCCCCACGGCGTGGAAAATTTTGAGTTTCTTTCCTGAACTCTCTATTCCCAACACATTGTCACGAACTTTTTTCAGGATATCTTTTACGATTTTTCTCTTTCCTAGAGAGACTTTCGACGACCATTCAAGATGGCCACATTTTGGTGTTTTCCACCCCTTCTAACATTGAAGCCCTTTTTTCCTCATACCAGATATCTAGTCCGATCATTCTGCCTTTGGAGGTAAAATTTCATGCAACTATGACTTCAAACATCACGGCCCAACGGCGTGATTTCAACAATCTGTCACGGCCCCTCGCGGCGTGACTTAGAGCACAACTTTTGATCAACTTTTGACGCAAGTAGCATCTGGAGCATATTTTTGGCACATTTTGGGGGACGCCTCATCTTTTGCCCGATTCTTATATCTGCTTTGCACCTTTGTACCAACAAATTTCAAGTTCCTGCCATGGCGTGAAGATGAATTCTGCCTTCCGCCCCTTCGTGCATCAACCTCACATGGCCACATGGCATGTGCAGGCCAATTTCAGCAATTTCTCTTTGGTGTCAACTTTTTCAAGTTCAACATTTTGATCAACCTCATCCGTCCATAATACATGGCGGTCGAGCCTCTTTCAAGTTCAACCAATGGCGTGAAGATGACTTATAGCCTTCCGCCCTTCAATTTCAACTCCGTCAAGTTCAACTATTTGCTCAAACTCTTTCAAGTTCAACACATGGCGTGAAGCTGACTTGCCTTCCGCCCCTTCAATCACTTATGTTTCAACTCCTTGTTTCAACTTTTCAAGTTCAACACTGGCGTGAAGATGACTTAGGACCTTTCGCCCCTTCAACAATTTTTCTTTCCAAATTTTTTCAACTCATTACAAGACACTTTGATTGGCGCATGTATTCGGAGCTAAGTGGCAAGCTCTATGAGAAGTGGTGACAGCCTTCTCAACATTAGATTCGACTTCTATGGAATTAAAGGAGCTTGTGGCAAGCTCAAGAGAAGTGGTGACAGCCTTCTCAACCTCTCATGATTTCTGTACTTCATCGACATTTGCATTTTTGGCTCAAGACTTCGGCGACATTCTCATTATTTCCCCTCCCTTTGGACACTGTTGTAAATGTTTAACCTGCTGTTATAAAGGTTCTGCATAGTTTGGTGTGGTGGGGGGGAGTGTTAGCCCTTTGGGCTAAACATATATATGAGTGGCATAGGCCACATGTATTTATCACATTGGACCACTTGATCTGGGGCCCAGATTTAGCCCATATATATGGTAGGTGGCATATGCCACATGTATTTGTCATATTGGACCCCACAATCTATGGCCCAGATTTAGCCTAGATCTGTGGACGGTGAGATGTCAGTTAGGGTTAGGGTTTTGCTCTACTATTTAGAGAGAGCATTTCCTCTCATTGTTTAGGTTTTTGCTCACGTTTTGGAGCACCTCCTTTTGGAGCATCAATGTGATTCTGTTTTGTTCATTCTTTGCTTTGTTCTTGTTCTTGGAGTTTCTTCCCACCTTCTTTTGTTGATCCATGAGCATTTGTGGCAGCCTTGTGGCATCCGGCAGTCATGGACTGCTGCTGCAAGGTGATGCCAAGAACCCCAAACATCAACACTGGAAGGCTGGCCCTCTTAGAAATAAGTAACAGAAGCAAGCCCTGCGAGGTTGAAAAGATATGCTGCCGGGTTTGGAAGGTTGTGCTTCTGAACTGATGAAAATATTTGCTTACTGTGCAGATGAACCAGAAAACCGACATGAGGCTTGCGTGAAGACTTGGTTGCAGCCTACTGAGCTTGAGCAGATGGATGGGGGCTAGCAGAAATGCTGGCCCTCTTAAAAATGCAAGATGAATTGGAGGCCGAAATACTTGAAGAAAAGCCTTCTCTTCACATGTTTTGCCGAAAAACAGAGTGCAAAAGGAGAGTGATGCTGGAATCCACCTTAACTGGGCTGGTGAACTGGATAGAGCTTCAGCAACATAAAATATTTGTATGAGTCAGTGGGCTCTGCAGGTAGAAACGAGGTAACAGCTTATGAAAGATTCGCCATCCTATTTGCTTGAATCTGCTGTTATCTTCAAAATAAGCAGCCATGAACTTCAAGATATAAGCTCAAAGGGGGCTAGCTGAGTGCTGGCCCTCTGTAATTAAGTGAAGAAGAAATGATAGAGAATATTTTTGGTGTGCAAAAGCACGAATCTGATAAAACTGAGAGAAAAAACAGAGGATAATGAAAAAAATCATGATATTTTGACATTTTTTCAGCAAATAGAAGAGAAAAGAGGATCAAACTGTTGATTTTTCTGAAGATCTTGCAGAGAGGAGTGCTGTCACCACTCCATAAATCCTGAAATCGCAAACCGTACTTCTTTGCACTTGAAAAAACAGAGTCTTGAGAACAGAGTTACTAAATTAAATTTGATCAGCTGGCAGAATCATCAGCTGTGTGGAAAACAAACGCCTCCAAGCGGATACACAAATCGACTTGGTTGGGCAAACTAAAGAAACCTAACAGGGAAAGAATAGTATACAAGAGGTCTTCAAAACGGGGAAGAATTTGAGCAGCAAGACAACAGCAAACAGCAAGGGAGAAGAAAGTGATCACGAGCGAACCCGGCATAACGGCGCCAATGTTTGGATTCTTGGCATACACCCTGCAGCAGCAGTCCATGACTGCCGGATGCTACAAAGCTGCCATGCTCATGATCACAAAACAAGAACAAGACAAGGAAATATGTACAAAGAATGAAGGGGAACGTGGCCAAATGAGGCTCTCCAAATATGAGATAAACCTGAGTACATCTGAAGAGGCTCCCGGTCTAATATAGTGTAGACCGCAAATCTGAGCCGTACACTAACTAAATCTAATCCCTACACTTATGTTAATCTAATCATGCCAAGTGTCAGTCTGCCACCACTGACACCTAACATGTGCATGCACCTAACATGTGCATGCACAATGTTAACCACTAGGTGGTTAACACAACATGGCATACATCGCTAGTCTATATATGGTACTGAATCTACCAAGAACCTGTTTCTGTCCGGACATGAGCAGGTTCAGACTGCAAACCTTGGTACTTTACTGCACGCAGATCCTGGAATAACAAAAAGACATACATCACTTGTCTTCTTTAAGACAGTTGTTGAGAAAAAACAGAAAGACATAGCTTGGACCACGAAGACATGGAAGCCATAGCTGAAAGCAGAAAGGCAAAGCCCCTTGCCTTCTTTAAGCTCTTCACTGCGTTGTTTTGGTAAGGCCAGGGCAATACATGAAGCTTGGATGATCACAGCCATGGCCGTTGTGGCTGTAGCTTCTACCGAAAGTCCGGAGCTTTTTAGAAGAGCCATCTCCGGAGCCACAGTATAGATCATGCCATAGCTGCTGTTGCCATAGCTATAATCCAGGTAAGTCCGCTTGCTTGCAGCCGAAGAAAACCTAAAAGGTCCATACGTGTCGACTTCACGTGAGGCAGAACACAGAAATATTAGCTATCGAAAAAATAAAAATTCGAAATTTGATGTATCATTATATATGGTTTGATTATTATTATTATTATTATTATTATTATTATTATTATTATTATTATTATTATTATTATTATTATTATTATTATTATTATTATTATTATTATTATTATTATTATTATTATTATTATTATTATTATTATTATTATTATTATTATTATTATTATTATTATTATTATTATTATTATGATCATCATCATCATCATCATCATCATCTTATATTATAATGTTATTGTGTAAGTGTTGGACCCAGCCCTAATTTGGGCGGCCCAGATTTGATGAAATCAATGGAGGAGATGATGCCACGTCAGATTCTTTAATATAACATGGTTTTTTTTGCTAGGGTTAGCGAGGCGGCAGTAGCACCTTCGAGCTGCTAGCTCCTCCTCCAGAACGCATCTTCTGGAACAATCTCTGGGTTGCGGACTGCCGATGGTTGAGCTGGACACTGGCCATAGCAACAGAATTTGGGTTTTCTTTTGCTAGGGTTCCTGGAACAATCTATGGGTTGCGGCTGCGGATGCTTTGCAAGAGCAGTTCACATTTTCTTTCTTCTTCTGGGCTTGATTTAGTAAGATTTTTAATTTGGCTTTATGAACTCATGGATTCCTACTGCAATAAAGAGTCAGTAACACACAAGGAAGCTTTATTCTAGCAGAGCAGGCATGAGAAGGAATTTTTGCAAGAGCTATAGAGCCCTTCCGAAAAATTCCTATGTGTTGCAGCAGTCAATTAAAAAAAAGGACGCCCTTTCGAGACAGGAAGGAAGGTTTTGGAAGCGGCTGCTGGGAGGCTGAAGGCCGTTGGAAAGGTGGGGGTCGAGACAAGGTCTAAATCTTCGTATTGTCCAGGTGATTGAACAAAGCAGTCAAGCCTATGATTTAACGCCATCAAAAGCAATATATGGATGGGCCTGTATTTATTCACTTCCGGAACCAGTGGCCTCATATGAGCAATATGACGACGTTGCTCTTTAGGTAAGAACATCCACATATACACACAGAAAATCTTGCATCATAACGGTCCATAATATTATTTGTTTGCAGAATCTGTAGTAGGGGACTTCAAGCAAGGAGCATCACAGTAGTAAACGGTGTAAATGGATGAAAATGATGCCATTTCTGCCAGTTCAAGCAAGGCCATACCATCCATTCCTTCTTTAGAACTAAGGTGCTGTCAATGAAGATCAAAGCCCTTTAGATATTCGCCACCCATTCTTGCTGGCAAGGTACTTTTCTTCACAAGCTGAAGACAAAGCATTGCATTTGATCTAGAAATGGTGCATGGCATGATTGCTGGGTATCGAGTGCTGCAAGAGGTGCATGGCACGGTTGCTGCAAGGCTTCTTTTTTATTGAGCAAACAAAATTTTGCCAACTCTACCTACAATTTACTTGAGGTGCATCTTTTAATCCCTTGCCTTTTAGGATCTTCATCTGTTTGTTTGTTGTAGATATTTCTCCAGGGCACCATGTATATGCAATACTGCGGCACACTCCCAGATAGTGAGATAATCCGTTTGCTTTGCATGGTCTTTTGCAGGTTTAACAAGCTTATGCAATGGCAAGGCTCTAATGGAGAAGACCAGTAACTTTTCCTTTTAAGCATTTTGCAGCTCACAACAGCCAATCAATGCCTATGATATTACAGATGATTACGATTATGGACGTTTGATAGAATTTGCAAATCTGAAGGTTTTAATCTACCTACGATACCCATTCAAGTAACAATCAGCTGGATGTCTTCGTTTATGATTTGAGCAATCTGATACGAGATGTTGAACAGTATGTTTTCTTTTGCAGATTTTACCATATTGTGATGATATATGACTGCCAAAACATCAAAGATCAATTAACATCTTGATGTTCAAACAAAATAAACTATAGCTCTGCCTCAACATTGCAGAAGGTCTCGGGTGGATTGGAAAGGTTTCTGCACATAAATCGTCCGCCGACATTGAGGTTTTGCCCAAGTAACATCGTGTTTGTGGTATCAAAGTATATTTTTGAAGTTCTTGATACTATTGCAAATTACCTTTTAGTACAAGACTGTTGTACAACTCATCTAGGCAAGCATGCATATGGTGAAACTATCAAATTTTTTTTTTCTATCAATTGTTGCTACATGTATTTATTTTACTCTGAACCAAGAAAATGGCACAGATTGGTGGTGCATGCCCATGGCCAGAAACAGAGGTGTTGAATCCATGAACTCTACTGAAAGTTTTGCTTTCACTTCTAAGATGTCATATTCTATAGAGACACGAAAAGGGGGCTCTGGAATAGGAGGAAAAATGCGCCATATGACTTTTGATGTTGTGCCTGTTTAAGGGAACTTTTAAAACATGCATGAATTACAACTGAACACTTCTTGATTCAGTTTGGTATTGCTCAACTGTATGCAAGGTAAATGAAGTTATATATCTATTTATTATAAAGTATTGTCCATGGATTAGTTGCAGGCATAATTGTAAAGATGTTGGTCTTGCAAGCGGAAATCGACCCCCTTTGATTCTTACATCTTATATAGATTTGACAAACATATAAAACAAATCACATATTTCATGAATGCAAAATATCTAGCACCTGACACCATATTCATGGAGGAAAATATCTTGCTTTGTGATCATCTTTTCTTAGATCTTACATTCGCGGTAGCCATCTTTATAGATTAATTGTATGCATGATCATAATCAGCTGTTGGAGAAAAATGGTTGTTCAAACTTTGGGGGCTTCATAAACAGAAAGCATTTATATTTATCCGTGAACTATTCTGCAACTTAGATACATTGTCAAAAAATTTAGGACAAACCAAAACGACCTTCAAAAGTTATAGAACATGGTAAACTTTGTATGATAGATTTTATGTATGTTGTTTATTTGCTTTTTCCAACATCCTTAAGAGTAATGCAATCTCAATAATGTTGTTTCACTACAAGGCCATTTCCATGAAGGTCCTTCAACACCCTTCTATAATGCAACCTTTCTGCAACCACCCTTCTATAATGCAGCTACCACTGTTACCTGATAAGCATTCTTTAAATAATATTTGCAATATCTCCTTTAAATAATATTTGCAATATCTCCAACCTATGTGGGCATAACCATTCTATAATACAATCTATTTGCAAGGAAACTTTATTGCAAACATTACATAAAGAATGCTTATCATGTAACAACAGTAGCATCTCCAACCTATGTGGACTCCAAATGATCAGCACTTAACTCAACAATTAATTTGCAAGTTTAGTTCACATGGCTCTATAATAAACATCCAAAGGTCCAACGGTTTTGAGAGCCCTCAGACACACACATCCAATGATAATTTCTTACGGGATTTGCCTAATTATATTATATTTATGACAAGGAGTTAGTAGGTTTTGTCTCAAGTTCTCAACTTATGCCCAGCAACGCTGGGCACCATTACTAGTAGTTATTATTATTATTATTATTATTATTATTATTATTATTATTATTATTATTATTATTATTATTATTATTATTATTATTATTATTATTATTATTATTATTATTATTATTATTATTATTATTATTATTATTATTATTATTATTATTATTATTATTAGTAGTATTATTATTATTATTATTATTATTATTATTATTATTATTATTATTGTTATTATTATTATTATAATATTTGAGGGAATTGACCCGTTGGCCCTCACATTATGCTCCAAGGATCAGTTAAGCACCATGATAATTGCTTAAGGTAAGCTCCTCTGATTTCAGTCTCTTTCATGTTCTTCCAAAATCTCAGTGCTTTTGGTCTAATATTAAGGTATCTGTCTTTTTTCTAACAAGTTCTCTGCATGCAGCAAGTGCGAAGACAGATTGAATGCGGAGAGGAGGATCTAGGTGCCTCAGTCTGCAAGGGCATTTCCAAGGGACGCCTTCCCTTGCGAAGAGATCGAGGACGCAGGTGAGTTTTTCGGCCAACAGCTCGACTGTGCCAATGCCAACCTCCCATATCACTTTTCCCAATGCCCTGGTGATACAGTATGCCCTGGGGTTGTGGGGTGTCTTCTATGATCCTTGTCACATGCTGTCCTAACGCCACAGATGTATTACAACATGGCTGCAGTAGAGAGACAAGCGGTTGAGGGTTACATTGAAGGGCTCAACAGTAACATCAAGAGGCTAGTTCGAGCAATTAACCCAAGAACAGTCGGGGAGGCCGAGGACAAGGCCTTAAGTTTGGAAGAAGCCCCAGTAACTCCAGGACAGAAGCAGTTATCCTTCAAAGGTAAGATGGCAGGGCAGTATCAGAATAAGCAAGCAGCAAACACGCCAGCTGGAGGCCAACAACAAGGGAAAGCTCAGGGAAAGCATTTTGGAGACCGCAGGCCACATGATGGATCAGGGGACAGTTCGCTCAAGCGTCTTTTAGACAACATCCCTAAGGAGAAAAGACAGGAGTGCATTGAGAAGAAGTTGTGCTTTAGGTGCTTCCAACCAGGGCACAGAACACACGACTGTCCATTCGTCATGCAGACGGCGTTGGCAGAACTTGCAGATTGGGAATCTCCAACCGAAGGTGGTGATGAAGATGACGACCAGCATGAAGGCCAAGATTTTATAGAAGGTGAGTGCAAAATCTGCGCAGCTATTGAGTCAGGTGATGTTGAAAATCAGTCCACAGTCATCTCGATCGACTGAGGGAATCATAGATAGCAGTCCATACCTAGTCTTGATAGATACAGGCAGCTCTCATAACTTTGCCTCTTAGGCTTGCTGCTCTAATGAAGAGCAAGATCTTGAAATCAAAGCCAAGACCATTTAGCATGGCAAGTGGTGCCATTCGGCACACCAAGGGGAGGAGGATCACGTTTGACATAGACCTTAGTGGAAGTAAGTGGCCGATGGGGGCAGAGGTCATGGATATTGGAAAGTATGATCTTATAGTAGGAATGGAGTTCCTAAAGCCAGCTAAAGCGATGATTCACTGCGAGCGCAACGAGATCTCCATGACGGCGCCAGACAGCAACAGATTCATAGTAAAAGGTAAGAAGGTAGTGTAATCCACCAGAATGAACCAAACCCCAAGCTGAGCAGAATGCAAAATATATGCATCAGGCTGCGCCACACTCTACCAGCAAATAGGTTAAACACAAATTGCAGATGAAGAAGGAGAGAGATAAAATAAGTCTGGAGGTTCATCCTCCTCTTCTATTGTTAATTCTTCCATGGAATACACTCTACTATAATAGATCTCCTTCAAGGCACAAGAGTGAAAGAAGAGAATGAGGAGACGTGCCCCTCCTCTTAAACTTACACATCAAATCTCCTCCATTCATCTTTAAGCAATCTCCACCATTAGATCTCCAATAACTTACATGTCTCCTAGGATTGCGCCACCTCTGCATTCCCATGCTTTAACCATTGAAAAGGACTTTTATACACCTTCAAGTCCATAAGTTCAACTTCAATACATCATAAATGCTTCATCCCCAATATTTTCACATTTTTTACATTTTCTCCATATTACACCCATATTATTCTCCATTTTTGCACACATTTCACCAATTTAGGCACATCATGAAAAAATAGTCAAGAAAAAATGCACAACATTATTCCCCCCCAAGATTATTCATCGTCCCGATGAATTCTTCAAAAATCTTTTCTTCGATCTTCATGTCTTCAACTTGATCCTCAAATAGCATCACAACTTAACAAAAATCCAATATCAAAATGTCTTCAAGTCTTCAAAAACATCTATAGAAGTCTTCCAAGGAAAAAAATACTAAAAACTTCTAACATCACTTCATCTTCATCAATCATAGGGTGGAAAGTCCCATCCAGGTCAGTGGCACCCTCACTCCACTGCCCAGTATGGCGCTCTATCCCCTTCACATCACTTATAATTTTTCATCACATTTTACATAGATCATGAGATGCTGCTGCCTTTCTAGGTCAGCACATCCATCATGCCATCCATAATCACTTAAATAAAAACTAAAACTTGTAAAACTTCTTTTGATGCGTTTAAATATTGAATAACTTAAATATTAAACTTCCGTCAATTGCAAAAGCAAAATACCGACCATTGTTTCTTGATCTTCGATCTTCGAAGAAAATACTCCGTCTTCACAAATTTTGAGAACATACAACTTAAACTCAAATAAATGCACATGATGATGTATTGGGGTCTTCAAAAATAGTGTGTAAGATCTTCCCATAGCAAACATCTTTGGAAAATGTAGCAATTCTCGTCTTTAAGATCTTCCCATAGCAAACATCTTTGGAAAATGTAGCAATTCTCATCTTTACAGAGACTTGAACTCGTGACCAAGTAATCAACAGCCAACAACGTATCCAACTAACCATTGCCAAATGTGTTAGTTTAATTTCCTTATCTTCAATTTGTTTTTTTTTCCTTTGTTCCATAGTCCCTCTTCTTCTTTCTACTGTGCGCGCGGGCAGGGCCGTTAGGGTATGATGGAGCAAGGGTAAAGAACGGCGGCTTCAGATCAAGCTCTGGCTATGTCCCAGATTTCTATCTTGTTTTTTTTCTTCTTTCTATGCAAGGATTAACACTTAGAATAGGGCAAGGAATGGCATGGAAAGATCACAAGCTTTTTCGTCCTTTAATTCTCGGGGTTTGTTTGGCTATGGCTGCGAAGCTTTAATGCAGTCATCCCAATCGGTTGAAGCGTGAAAGAGAAGGCAACAAATTTATTTTTTCAAGGCTATTGCACGATTGAGTGGCAAAGCTTCAGGTAGAATCGAAAACAAGCATTTGATGGATAATTTTAGCGGGCTTTAGGGACGAAGAAATGGCATTGAGCTTTGTTTTGTATGCGTAGCGTAGTAGGTAATGGCACGTAATATATAGTAGACGGTTTCTTTGTTCAAAATTAACAATCGAGATATATCAACATAATTACGTTTATGAGAATATGGATTAACTTGAAGCTTACAACTCTATCACACAAGCACTCAGCAAGCTTTACCGGCCGGGCAAAGGAAGAACGAAGCCATATATTTATTGAATTCTAGAAATCTCTGAAATGCTTCATTTATAGCAGAAGGATGGACCATACCTCTTAGTCTGCTTCATAATGATTTGGAAGAAGAAATAAGTCTGCAAATCCCCTTCTTATTCCTTATGCTGCTATATATAGTTGAGATTATCATCATAAAAATCATGCTAATAGAATGCTGCTTCTTCTCACAATGCCCCCCACTTATGTAATCCACCAGAATGAACCAAACCCCAAGCTGAGCAGAATGCAAAATATATGCATCAGGCTGCGCCACACTCTACCAGCAAATAGATTAAACACAAATTGCAGATGAAGAAGGAGAGAGATAAAATAAGTCTGAAGGTTCATCCTCCTCTTCTATTGTTAATTCTTCCATGGAATACACTCTACTATAATAGATCTCCTTCAAGGCACAAGAGTGAAAGAGAGAGAATGAGGAGACGTGCCCCTCCTCTTAAACTTACACATCAAATCTCCTCCATTCATCTTTAAGCAATCTCCACCATTAGATATCCAATAACTTACATGTCTCCTAGGATTGCGCCACCTCATTCCCATGCTTTAACCATTGAAAAGGACTTTTATACACCTTCAAGTCCATAAGTTCAACTTCAATACATCATAAATGCTTCATCCCCAATATTTTCACATTTTCTCCATATTACACCCATATTATTCTCCATTTTTGCACACATTTCACCAATTTAGGCACATCATGAAAAAATAGTCAAAAAAAAACGCACAACAGGTAGCTTCTCCTATGTAGTGCATTTCTATGAAGCAGCTAAGAAAGAGTATAGAAAGAAATAAGGTGGATTATATTCTGAGGTTAGAGGCAATTGAACAAGTAAAGAGAAGGGAAGTGACCTAAATGGGAATCAGTTGCCCAAGCCAGTAGCAAGGCTCATTAGAGAATTCAATGATGTGTTTTCGGATGAAATCCGTCAGCTACTACCTTATAGGGGTGTAGAATGTGAAATCACATTAGCTCCAGATGCTAAGCCTACCAGCAAGGCACCATACAGAATGAGCACCCCAGAGTTGATAGAGCTCAAGAAACAGCTGCAGGAATTGCTTGACCTTGGATTTATAAGAGCAAGTGTGTCTCCCTTTGGGGCACCCATACTCTTCGTCAAGAAGAAAGACGGGAGCCTAAGAATGTGTATAGACTATCGCCAGCTTAACAAACAGACGATAAAGAATAAGTATGCTCTGCCAAGGGCAGATGATTTGACGGATCAATTCCAAGGAGCAAAAGTTTTCTCTAAGATCGACTTAAGGTCAGGTTACCACCAAATAAGGATAAAGGAAGAAGATATCCGTAAGACCGCCTTCAGAACGCGGTACGGGCATTTCGAGTTTACAGTAATGCCTTTTGGCTCATCGAATGCCCCAGCAACATTCATGCGTCTCATGAACGACATCTTCAGGGAGTTCTTGGACGAGTTTGTCATTGTATTCTTCGACGACATCTTAGTCTACAACAAGTCCATTGAAGAGCATTGTCAGCATTTGAGAAGAGTGTTGGAGAAGTTGAGACGGTATCGGTTGTATGGGAAGCTCTCTAAATGCCACTTTGCAAGAGGTCGAGTGGAATATTTGGGGCACGTGGTAACAGCCGAAGGGATTTCTACAGATCCGTCAAAGATTGAAGCAATAGTTGATTGGCCAGCTCCAAGGAACGTGGCAGAAGTGAGAAGTTTTCTCGGTCTGGCAGGATACTATAGGAAGTTCGTAAAGGACTTCGCTAGGTGGGCGTCCCCCTTATAGGACCTCACCAAGAGCAATAAGATAAAGGATTGGGCAAAGTTTTGGCTTGAGAATGTCCAAGCCTCCTTTGAAAAGCTCAAAGAGGCTCTAACGACAGCTCCAGTCCTTGTCCTTCCAGATCCGAGCAAAGATAAGCTAGTGGCCACGGATGCGAGCAAGATAGCAACAGGTGCAGTTTTGATGCAAGAAGGAAGGGTAGTCGCCTACGACTCGAAGAAGATGTGCGACGCAGAGCAACGCTACCCAACCCATGATCAGGAGTTATTAGCCATTGTCGGGGCACTAAGGATTTGGAGGCATTATTTGTTGGGGAGGAAGTTTCAGTTAGATACTGATCACCAGAGCCTTCAATATATTTTCATTCAACCACTCCTCAACCTAAGGCAAAGGAGGTGGATGGAATTCCTTGAGGAATATGATTTCGACATAGTATATAAGCCCGGCAAGCTTAATGTTGTTGCGGATGCCCTCTCTAGGAGACCATTCGAAACGAGAACGCATTGTAATGCTATATCAACTCTTTCGAGTGAGTTTGGTAAGAAAATTGAGGAGACATTGCCATCTGATGATGATTTCAAGGAGGTATGGGCAAGCCTCTCTAAGGAGGCTAGAACAGATAAGGAACGAGAGGCCTTTGATTTGGCCGCTCTCAAGTATTAGATCCCGCTACTACCATTAACTTCCCAGTAATTTGCATTTGCGGACGCCAAAAGCTTGGGTTTTGAGCTTGGTTCTAGTAGCTATGGCGATTGATGCATCCATTGCTTGATATTTCCTTTCTTGGGTTTTTTTTCAATTGAGCAACTATAAAAAAGAACTCGAAGAAATGGAGGGCATGGCAGGGCATTATGACCTCGCTTCAAATGCACGATGCTACAACAGTGGTCTGACTTGGGTTCCTTTTTCAGAAAAAGCACTGAAGTTTCTAGAGGTGCCTCGATGTATGGAGAAGTAATAAGGTGATTACAACACAATTTTTTTTTCGTTTTATTGCACTTTGATAACACTTATCTGGTCTGATCATTCTCCTGAACTAACTTTCATTATGAACTATTGATGTAGGAAGATGGTTAGGATTTAGTTAGTTTGAAAGGATTTTCTTAAGAACGTGATAATCGAATAGGATTGCATTTAGGACATTTTGAAATGCATTTTGCATTCTTGGGTGATTCAATATTGTAGATGGCTAGAGCATCTCCGCTTGAATGTTGCTATCCAAAGATCTTTTCATGTTGCAGTTTTGCCAGATCTTTACTAGTTATTTGGTTTTTGATGCAAGCTATTGCCACGAATTTTCCTAGAGCGATTGCATATCTCTTTTTCTTTTCAAAACAATATGCGCACATTGGTTTATTGGATCTTCAGGACCAGACCATCCAAATTAGTTAGTTAGAGAGTCCGAAGAACTTTGATGCACTGCTCTGATTCTATATTGCTCAATCTGAATGCAGGTGTTCTAGAAAATGCCTTGCGCTTTTTAGAAAGAAGCTTGCCAGCAATAATGCCTTGCCATATCCTAATGTTCTCTATCATGTTGCTTTTTAGTTCTAATTTGTTTAAATTTGGCTTTTGAGTTGGAAAAATCACCATATACATCTGCAAAAGCAATATCAATAGCATTGGATAGTTGGCAAACAAGTTGGATTGGATTTTGTTGGAATATAGTGGGAATAGACATCTAAACTATGAGAGAGAAACATTCATAAATATAAAGATGTTCTAAATTTTGTTCCCAGTGTGGGAATTTGATTAGTTCTTTGATGAAAACCAATAGAGGAAAAGATATGATTTTACTTCCTAAATATTTTAATTACATCAAACCCATTTATTTTCCTTATTTATTTTCACAGACGACATTTTCAATTTTATCCCCACAGACGAGGTTTTCAATTGAACCATCCTTTTCTCAGTTTTTGGACAGCCTTGATGTTGTCTACAACATTCAAGTACACTTGGAGTGTAGACGGCATTTTCAATTTTATTCTCACAAATGATGTTTTAAAATGAACCATCCTTTTCTCAGTCTTTGGAAAACTTTGATATTGTCTACAACCTTCAGGTACACTTAGGGTCTCTCATCTTCATGGTGGTTATTGCTTCCCAATTGATCTTTGTAAATTCAATACCTAGATCCGTTCAAGGATCAGTGTGTAATGCCACTGGTTTTTCAAAAAAAAAAAAGAATTGGAAACAATTGCGAGCATAAAGCCAGATAAGTCACATTACCTTTAAAAGCATATAAGAGGATCTAAGGGAATCAACAGGGATCTTCGTAAGATCTTTGAGAATCTAATGGAATCTTGACATCCGTTCGAACTTGCATCGTAGAAACTTGCACCGTAGGACGTGTTAAATAACTTGCGCGGTGTTCTAGATTGTTTTGAAACGTTCTAGAAAGTTCTACAATATTTTAGAATGTTCTAGATGCTCATGGCTAAGCATTCATCTGGAATGTGGTTAAGGCCACACTGGAAGGCATTTTCAGTGTCGTACTGTGCACAATCTCAAGATTTGTCGTCCTGATATGATTTATCAATGGATCAATGGATTTCTACAAGGGCAGTGATTTGTTGAGCCATCTGCAAAAACTTTGAAGGGCTTGGTCAATGTATTTCCAAGGAAACTTCATATTATTGACTAATTTTGTTCCTCTTTCCATCAAAACTTCATATAAAACAATATGGGATATATTCTTTATTTTGAAAAGAATGTAAGGTGTATGATATGAGCCTCTTTTAGTTCTTTCTCAATATTTAATTGTCATTCATGTTGATGTCTCTGCTTATCTTTCTATTTTTGTCCAATTTGCCCTAAAACATATAACAAAGAAACCCATTCAATTGAACTACTCCTTGAGTAAGATCTTAAACTTGCATATAAAACCAGCATCTCAATCTAAAAATAGAAAGTTTTTCTGATTAAGATGTTCTAGAATGTTCTAGAAAGCTCTGGAGTGTTCTAGAATGTTCTTGATTGTTCTAGAATATTGTAGATAGTCATGGGTAACAGGCTCGAAAAATAGGGGGTTTCAACCCAGAAAATCCGATAACTTTTGAAAAAATCTGGTGCCTTTACTTATTCCCCGAAACGTAGTTCCTGCAAAAAATTCAAAGAAACGGTGAAAATCCGATGCCCTTGTTAATTTACAGGCACAAATCTGGTAATTATATAAGGGAGTAGGATATTTTTTTACATACTAATAATATATGTGCATTTGCATGAAAGATATGACTATATGACCAATAACAAATAAATAAATATATCAATCAACCAACCAAAAGAAAATCCCAATCCTTTTAAGTTAATCACCCTCTTATCTTCTTATATTATAAAGTTTTAGCGTATGTCATGAAGAAAACCCTAATTTGGGTGGTTGAGATCATCCGATTGCATCCAAAAGCCGAGATTGCACGACTACCCACCACCGTGATTGGCCATGTTCTAATCTCTAAAGAGGAAAGAGAAAAGGAAAAGGGAGGAGAAAAGAGAAAAGTGAAAGGTAAATAAGCACGGATAAAAGGGAAAGAAGAAAAAGGGAAAAGAGCACGAAAAAAGGGAAAGGAAAAGAAAGGGAGAAAAGAAAGGAAAAAAGGACACAATGAAAAGGAGAAGTGGGAAAGGGTGGGGACATGAGTAAAAGGGAAGGGAAAAAGGGGATGAGGAAAAGGGTCAAGAGAAGGGAAGGGAAAAGGAAAAGGGAAAAGGAAAAGAAAAGGGAAAGGGAAAAGAAAGGGGAGAACGAGGGAGTGAAAAGGGACACTAGGAAAGAGGAAGAGGGAAAAGAAGAAAAAATGAAGAGAAAATGGACACGAAAAAAAGGGGAAGAGAAAAAGGGAGGGGAGAAAGGAAAAAGGGCTTAAAGAAAACTAAAAGAGGGAATGTGAGGAAAAGAGAAGGGAAAAAAAAAGAGGGAAAGTGCGAGGAAAGGGGAAAAGGGATGATACGGAAAAATGAAAAGAGAAAACAACAAAAGAAGAAGAAAGGGAATGAAAAAAGGCATAAAAATAAAGGGAAGGAAAAAAAAGGGTATTGAAAAAAAGGAGAAGAAAAAAGGGTGGGAAAAAGAGATACGAGAAAAAGAAAGGGGGAGGACGAGGGAGCGAAAAGCACTGGAAAAGGGGAAGAGGAAAAAGGTGAGGAAAGGAGAAAAAAGGAAGGGAAAAAAAGAAAGCGAAAGGGAGAAGAAAAAGGGAGGGGGAAGCGAGGAAGGAAGAAAAAAGAGCATAGAGAAAACTGGAAGAGGGAATGTGGGGAACAAGAAGGAAAAAAAAGGGAAGAGGGAAAGTGCAAGGAAAGGGGAAAAGGGAAGGTATGGAAAAAAGGAAAAGGAAAAGAACAAAGAAGGGGGAAATGGAAGAAAAAAGGCACAAAGATAAAGGGAAGGGAAAAAGGGGCACTGAAAAAAAGGAGAAGGAAAAAATGTGGGGAAAAGGGATATGGGAAAAGGGAAAGAGAAAGAGAAAGGAAAAGGAAAAGAAAAAGGAGAAGGAAAAGGAAAAGGGAGAGAAAGAGGGGAAAATGTAAGGAAAAAAGTGGAAGAGAGAAAGGGCTGGAAAAGGAGGAGAGGGGAAGGGGAAAAAGGCCATCGGAAAGGGAAAGGGAAAGGGAAAAGAAAAGGGAAAGGGAAGCGAAGCGGCGGGGGGAGGGGGAAACGAAAAGGGAAAAAAAGGTAAAAGGAAAAGAGGAAGGGAAATGGGAAGGAGAATAAAGGGAATGAGAGAAAAATAAGGGTAAAATAGGAATGGGAGGGGAGGGGAACAAAAACGAAGAGAAAAATAGAAAAAGAAAAAATGGAAAAGCAGGGAATAGAAAAATGAAAAATGAAGAAAAAAAGGAAAAGGGGATGGAGAAATGGTGAAAGAGGAAAAACGAAAGAGTATATAAAAATGAGAAAAAAAAAGAGGATGTGAAATTAGAAAAATAAAAACATTAAAGGGGAAAACAAAAATAGGGAAAAGGAAGATGGTAGAAATAGAATAGTGGAAAAAGGAAAAAGGTAAATGATGGAAAAGGGGAAAATAAAAAATAAAATACAAAAGCATGGAGAAGAAAAAGGGAAAAGAAATAAGGAAAGAAAAGTGAAAATGTGGCCAAATCCTCTTAATTGTGTCATTTTACGACGTAAATTAATTTAACAATTTGCTCCAGAGTGTATCATTTACAGATCCTAGCTATGTCCAGCAACGCTGGGCTTCATTTCTAGTTGGTACTATAATAAAGTTAGTTGTGCCATTAATAGTTAATAAAGGTGGGTGGATACTTTTTGGTCCCTCCAAATTAGAAAAGGAACGTGGATTTGGATATCAATCCCACCATTCATTCATTTGGAGAGAAAAGTTTGTGGCCTTAGATAGAAGTTAAAGAGGAAAAAAATAAGGAAGAGGAGCGGAACAGACAAAAGCGATGCTGGTGGTGCCATCGTGGAGTTCAATTCAAGCATTGCTCATTGCCATTGGCAGTTGGAAAATAGAAGAAAAAGCATGGATGGAAGCTAGGAGGATGAAGGAGCAACCTAAGGATCGAGTTTAAAGGTGTTGCTTATTTAAAAGATGGTTTTGAGCCAAAGAGGGGACTCCTTGGCATGTTAAAGATAGAGTAAACTGATGCAAACTCTTTATGTAATACAATACTTCAACATTTGTTGAAGCTTGGATTGGAGAAACTTAGAATGGTGGGATTTGGTTCGAATGATGCTTCTGTGATGACAAGAATAAGAACAGGTGTTGCAGCGAGACTTAAAACCAAGTACTCCTTTATGACAGCTATTCATTGCATTGCCCATCGGACCAATCTTGCAGTTCAAGATGCAACTAAAGTTTGTAACATGGAATGGACACAACATGTTGAGAAATTTGTGAACTCCTTAACATCTCATTTCTCTTGTAGTAGCAAAAGATTGACAAAATTACAAGAACTGCTAGGATAATGCATGTGAGATTCTACGTCTTGAAAAGATTCAAGACACTCATTGGTTGAGCAGACATGGAGCTATAAGTAAGGTTTGTTTTGATTTATCTACTTTGTTGGAGTACTCAGAGCTTGAGTGTTATGAAATCTTTAAGAAATTGGCCAATCTGAAGACGATATATTTGTTGCATTTTCTAGCAGATATCCTTGGTGGGCTCACTATATTGAGCAAACTATTTCAAGTAGATTATGTTGACATTACCTGTGTTCATGAGCATGTACAAAGTGTTATTGATGTTTTCTATATTGGTATCCGGGAAGATGATTCAAATGCTAGTGAAGTGGATAGATGTGGATATCCTGTCATTCCAGACTATGGACCACCTGATGGATGGCTTGCCCAATTGAACCTCTATTCATGGTGACGAGTATAGCTTATACAAAATAATGAGGAGCAGATTTGGAAGAAGCAATCTTGCGACAAAAATCATATGCCAAGGTAATATGTGATTGCTTGCGAACTAGATTTGAGGATATTTTGAATTTGAAGCATTTCAATGTACTTTCTCCTTTAAACATACCTAGAGTTTCTCTAAAAGCACGGAGGTTTCGTGAAGATAGTATTGAGGATTTGATTAAGTTTTATGGCACATCAAAGCTTGTTAGAGGATCACCATAGGTGCATCCACTTAATTGACTCTTAAACAAGTTGAGAGGGGAGTCTGCTCATAACAAAACTCATGCTACGTCTAATTGGCCATGCAAGAATCTTGAGGAAGTAGCATTGGTTATAGCTTCTAATTCTGTGAATGAGAATAGATTCAAGAATATTTTTACATTGCTTCAAATTGCACTAGTCCAATGTGACAAGCAACGCTATTTGTGAGAGTATTTTCAGCAGGAGAACCTCCATTAAAACCAAATAGCGTGCACCAATGGGAATTGAGAGCTTGAATGCATGCACTTCAATACAGGTTAATGGCCCTTCAATGGCTAGGGATTTTGATTTCACAAGAAGCCTTGCAGTTTAGAAGGGTCAAACGCCAAATTTACAATGGTGAACCGAGCAAGCATCTGTGATTTATTTTGTACTTGAAGTAGTACGTTGTTGATTTTTTTTGGGTATATAGGAACTTTATTTATCTTTGATTTGATATAAGAAGTTTTTATTATAAATTTAAAGCAATATTATTATGTTAGTATTTGCTTTAAGTATTCTCTGCCACATATTGAAATTATAAGCTTTAAAATTAAGTGTAATTCTTAAATCCAATTAGTTTTTGGGTTGCCCCTAGGGGGGCAATCCCTTGTTTATGTGTGTTTTTGGCATATTCATGGTATATGCTAGCATATACCTAGAATATGCCAAAAACTGCTAAAAACCTGCTGTAAGCTGTAAATGTTAGGTCATCCCTGTTGCCAGGCGGCTGCTGTGCATACCGGCTAACCGGAAGTTTGGATGCATGGAGGCCGATACGAAAATTTGGAACTATTCTTGAAACCTATAGTATTTTCTTGGACAGGGCTGCACTCAGTCAATCAATTGGCAAGAAAGAAACTGACGGTGTTGTTTGGGAATTAGCTTTTCTTGCTCTGCCTGCACTTATTGCGCAAGCAATTGAACCCCTTGCGTAATTGGTAGACACAGCTTACATCGGAAGAATAGGTAATTGTATTAGTTCAGATGAATTGTGGACTTCCAAGTAGTTAAAGTTAAAAATTACTATATCCATTTTCTTCAAGATGCAGGTCTTCTTTTAAGGTAAAGCCAAATGGGAACAGGAATGGAAGAACCTTGATTCTTCCAGGCTCTGCAGCATTGCCAATCTTGCTTCAAACCGGGCGCCTCGATCTTTGGATTATGGCGGCAAATGAACCCAACAATGCTTTGTCACTTTGCCCACATGGACAATTCATGTTGCTAGTGTAGTGGAATGGTGAGTAACTCTTTTTTCGCAGATTATGGGTCAGCTAATATGATGAGAATGTTTAGAAACGTAAACACATGCTATTAGTACGTCATGTTATGTTAACCAGCTTTTATCTTACATTGTGTAGAATTTTCTCATGTCCGCGTCTCTAATGAAATATTCGACAGTTAGATTACCATTTGATACTCTGGTTCCCAGATACGTCTGCGGATGTTTTTCAACTGTCAAGCATTCAAAGGCAAATGAGTGTGGCAAGAAAGTGGTAGTTCTAAACTCAAAATTTTAACATATGATCAGCACATGTTGATATGGCCAGATCACCAGTATTTCCTTTCGATTGCATCTCCCAACTAGTTTATTCTAGTTTCTCCACTAGAGTACCAATTCTTGCAGCTTTTGTTGAACATTGCTGCGGATTCTTTGTTTTTGTCAATGGCGGTTCTGAATTTGAAGGAAGCCACTAATCATTGCATCCGTGGAGATTCAAACATCATAAAAACCAGTATGTGGAGATTCAGAGTAGTCAAGCTGAATATCCCAACTTTTTGGCTTAAAGTATTTTGCTTTCATGCTAACCTCTAATGGAGATTTCCCACAAAATATGAATGTTTTTGTTGCCTGATCAAAAAGAAAAAATGACAGAAAAAATGTTATTAGTGGAAATTTCCAAGCCATTTGCTTTTGGATTATTAGCCTTCAAGGTGAGGAACAGTGCATGATTGCTACATTTGGACCTGTGCTTATCATTTCTGCTTTGCTGCAGCTGTTGGGAGGCATGTACACTTGGCTCATGCCAAGTGATCTTAGGTTTCCTGGGGCGCGGGCAAAAGATGCTATTCCGGGTGAGTATGTGTTTCTAAACATGAGGTTTCAGTTTCCATGCACTGTTTTTCTAATAAGTTCGTGCTTAATGTCTTAGCAAGTAGCTATTGGTATGCTGGCCTCATGGCTAAGAGCTTGATTGAAGTCCTGTTCAAACGTTCCAGCTGCCATGATTGTGGAAGGACTGGTGAATTGGATTGCATAGTTTTATTGTGGTTATTTGAAGATGTGTGGCTGTTCTGGACATTCTGGAGAGCCTTTCTTGCTCTAAAGCTGCAACAAACAAATCTTTTATGTTTGAAGACTTCATTTATGTGAGGACTACTAGTCACCAAAATGCAGGTTAAATTTGAACTGCACACTTCTATTGTTTATTCGTTGTATGCCTTATCGCGTTGTTTGCATGATGATGCAGGTTCATAACAGAGGTGCAGTTTATTAGCTCTTGTTCATGGTTTTAAGTTATGTGAACTTTAGAGTGTAATTATTGCACGTTGAGCTTCCTGGGTATATAGGCGTATGGAGAGTCTATTACAAGCTTGGTCGTGCTAATAATGTGGAGTCTACAGCAACAAGAAAGTTAGAAGAGGAACAATACCATGCATATTTTATTATCAGCTTAGAAACAAGGACAATGGTAAGCTTCTCTATTCACATGCCTAATTCGGAAAGTGACCAAATGGCAAATTTGCATTGAAACGGCAGGTTCTAGAAATTGGTGAAACATTAGGAGAAGTTACAGAATCTGTTGAATACTATACACAGGGGCCAACAGTTTGTGCATGAAATCTTTTTAGCAGGTTGCACGTTTTGACAATCTATGTTCATTCTGGTTAGGTATAAGTCTTCTCTTATTTATCCTTTTATTGTACTTTTGCAGATGTCGAATTGCACAAGTGTACGCTCGTGGTGTATGACTGCTTTGGAGCCTTGCAAACTCAAGATTTGCAGATAGGCTCCCAGGGCACAGAGACAAATTCTGGTGACAAACCAGAAAACATTGTAGTTGCTGCTTCGATTGCAGATCCATACATCACATTACAAATGAAAGATGGGAGTGTTCAGCTAATAACTAGTGGTAAGTTCGTTGGTGGCCACAGTATTTATGATCATTTCCTACTTTGGAGATGTCTATATCTGTCTTACTAATTTGATTGCTTATCATGTGTGGCTCTGTTCCACATTCTATGATTGTCTTGCACAAAAATGTGACTGCATTGGCTTAGTTGTTTATCATGTGCAAGTCGTATGCATGTTCTTGAATTTGGTTCTTTGCCTATGCTTGCATTGTATAAATTTAAATTAGGCTATTAATGCCACCGTAGTGCGTCAGTGATTCTCAAACATATACAATCTCAATATCCTCCCCTTCAAAGACTTAATGATGCCTCCGATCGATTCTTGATCTACTCTATCATCATGAAAGGTCCCAAACCATGGTTGCGGACCACTAGTGGCGATCCATGGCACACACCTTCGGGGTACCTGACCCATTGGAAAGAGGATTAACATTCGGTTTTGAGCAAGGAGACATTTACCGTATTGTCTGCGCAGGAAAGTGGCATTCGAAATTTATGAGCTCCCAAGTGTATCTTGTGTATATAAGGTTGAACATTTTGACAGATGGAAAACGTATTTTATCTGACAAAGGAACCAAAGGGAAAATGGCATCCTCAAATTCCATGGAAAAATGGGGTGAAAAATTTAGCTGGCCTTATCTTTTTGCGATACTAAATGATGGCAATCAGAATTGCATATCGGCCTTTTGTTTTGAACATCCCGAAAAGTAGTTCCAAAGATGCAAGATGGTTCTCGATTAGCGGGATGGTGATTGACAATGACAACAATTCAACATTAAGAAATCTACATTTTGTCAGGCTGCAGCTTGATCTATTTTGTCGGCTTGTTTTAATTGTCGTATATTGACTATGTTCTGCCGTAATACATGCAATGTACATTTTGATGCTTTGTCCAAGAACTTAGAAACATTGCATGTACATTTTGATGCTTTGTCCAAGAACTGAAACATCTCTCTCGCATAACATATTAAGGAGCATAGAAACATTATATTATATGTTGATCAATCACTGATCGTTCATATTTTGAACTTTTGCAAATACCGTGACACATCTGGATGAGCACCTAGTTTTGATATTCTTTGTAACACTCGAATAAAATTTGGTGAACCTAATGGAGTATTCACACACGATGGATTTTTTGCGATGCTTTGCTTTTCGTAGGTAGTTAGCGATAGATTTGTATGCATATAATATTCCGAAATCGTCTATGTATTTAACTTCATTTGTCTATGAATTTTATGTATGTATATAATATTCCAGTCGTCTATGTATTTAACTTCATTTGTCTATGAACCTCAATTTTATGCATTTTCTTAGACGTAAATGCAAGGTAACAACAATTCTGTCTTTAGAGCCAATGGTGTGCTGCCATGTGGCAACAGTTCTTTTAAAGAATATGAAACACAGTTTTGTCTTCTCGACAACTTTTTTTACCACAAAGTTCTTCCATTTTACCTACGATTCTGCCTATTCTACCCACGATTCTTGTTTTGTTTTACCCACCATTCTCGCCTCGATTTCACCCCACGAATCGTTTTACCTTGCATTCACGTTGCAAGAATCACCGCTTTGCCTCAAATTCCGGGGTGGAAGTAGTGCCTGCTTCCATAGTCTGAGTTTTTATGCTTGTTTTAGTTGTCGTATGTTGACTATGTTCTGCCGTAGTATATGCAACATATATTGTAGTATATGCAACGTATATTTTGATGCTTTGTCCAAGAACTTAGAAACATCTCTTTATAAGGAGCATAGAAACATTATATTATATGTTAATCAATCACAGATCATTAGACATATTTTTTACTTTTTGCAAACATAGCGACACATCTGAATGAACAGCTAGTTTTGATATTCTTTGTAAAGCTGAATAAAATTTGGTGGACCCAATGGAGTATTCACGTGATGGAGGTAGTTAGCAGTAGATTTGTATGTATCTAATATTGCAGTCGTCTATGTATTTAACTTCAGTTGTCTATGAATCTCAGTTTTATGTATTTTCTTAGACAAAAGATCTTTAATTTCAGTCAGTTACATGGAAAGGAGAAGATTCAATGCAGAGGCTTCCATAACTGGTTGGCAATCATAGGTTATTAGAAGAGATCGACAAATGAAAAATAGGTTTGTAACACAATATCCACAAAGGGCGCTCTTGATTACATTTAGCATGGGATAATATTGATGTTATATAAGCAATCAAAAATTTCAATTGATCAATTATGGTGCAACGATTGCGTTTCAAATAACTTCTATAACATGAAATGCACCCAAACATCTTTACTTGGTGACCTGACAATGGGCATTATACTAGGGGGCAGGAGGACGTTGAGCTCTAAGTAGATACCATACTATGCTAAGGACATGCCTCCTCGTTAGACTTATGAGAGAAACAAACCGAGTTAATCTTTCTATGTGTCAATGTCTTAAAATAGCAATTCCGATTCAAACACTCTATTGTCTACAACTACAACTTAAGCCACTTCACTCTCCGGCCATGGAGGGCAACCCTCCGTGCGCAGCACCTTGTTTCATTTGAGGGCAAATTTCCGATAACTTGTGATTGAAACAGGACAAATCTGACTCATCTAAGAAAAGTCCGGTATAGCCTCCTTGAAATAGGCGAAAATCTTACAAGGCTAGAAAAAAATTTCGCACCCTGATGGGTAAGCACCTAGAAATAGAAAGTTTTTTTTGAAAAACCTGCAAACAGTCAAAATAGAATGTTTGAATATTATAGAGAATTCTAGAGACCAAGGAATAAGCACCTCAAGCTCAAGTAGAAAGTCCTTAAAAGTATCTTTCAAGATGTTGTAGACACACGAGTGCAAGCAACATATACCTAAAATATGTAGCATAATAACAGGGGGTTTTCTTTGTGTTTTTGTACGCTTTTCACAAAGGTTTTCCTAAGATTTCATGGCGTATTCGAATGGATGTACTAATGCGTACATCTAGAGTGCACCATTTCTTAGTCGTTGATTTAGCTTTTTTTTTTTTAATGGTCCAACATCCAAGGGCTCACAACAAAAGCCCTCTTTTTATTTTAGGGGGTGAACATGCAAGCCTCGTAGATAGCATTTTAGGGCACGAAACAGGGCTTGCAAATCTGCAAAGATAAGATTGCAGGCTGTGAATATGTTAGCTATCATTTAAAGAGATCGTCGTTGCAGGAGAGAAGCTTCTTCATAAAAAATGGTGGCAGATCTTATAACAGGGGGCGTGGTTTTGTGGGTCGGATTCAAGCAGGTCTCGTAGTACAGTTGGCCCGGTTACCTGTATTTTTGATTTACGAAGATGAAGAAGACTTCGACAGTTTTACTATCCACGGTATTGTTTCAGCCTCATGTTTTATGCGGTTGTCTATTCCTTTCGCGGGTATAATACAAAATATGTTCACACAAACCTATTTCTACTAGACTGGTTAAACCGCCTCTGTAAAGTAGGTAGCAGCTACGGTGGCCATTAAAGCAATGGTCCGGTTGCCTTGTCTTTCTGGTTGTGAACTCTTCCTGTTTCTAGCTTCCGGCCTCTATCCATCGGTTAGTTGAGGATTTGAGTCTTTTATGATTTCTGATTCACGAAATGCTCCATATGCACTTTTTTTCATAGATTTGGTTGCTCTCTCTGCGGGATTGAGGTCTCTAGTGATGGTTGATTATCTGCCTTACTCGCAAATAAGGTAAGGGATTGATTGAAGAACTTTCACTCACATTTCGAGTCTCTTTCAGCATTTTGATGAAGTGAGGAGTTGTGAACTCCCTGGCTTTACAGCCAATTTGCAGCTGTATTGAAGTAACTAGGAAGCACCTTTCTGACTATATCAAGCTTACTTTTACAGCAGACCTGAGTTTAATGTTCGTGGTCCTTGATGATGGGCCTGCAAGGGTGCCTAAGCAACTTCTTGTTTATTTATAATTCTTTTGAATTCTTCAGGTTGCCTTACTACTGAAATGTTTGCCAACAGATCACTACAAATGAAGAGCAAGAGAGATTGCTTAGACAATTGGCTTTAATACATGATGAGCTAGATCTTTTACTTGGTTTGTCAACAGCTCGTGAAGGTGTTCTTTGCGAGGATAAGGACAACAAATGAGGTTGTTTCCCCATTTGATTTGAGCGACATTTTTGCTAAAGTGGATATTGTGGTGCCGCCATTTAATGGGTATGTTATGTTTTTCTTATTCACTTGTTTTTCCGAACATGGTAATGCTGATTTAATAGCGTATGGTTCTTTGGGCTACCCAAGAATCTATGTGTTTTTAAGAGAGAATGTGCGAAATGCCATCCAAAGATTTATCTACCGGGGAGACTTCATCCGTACCACGCTTTATGTTGAAAGGTTGTCCCTTTTATGTTCATGCTTTCCGTGTTGTCCGCTTTGGTCTTGCTAATGGAGCTTTTTGTTTAATAGCGAGTTCGAGTGATATCTTTTCGGCATGCGGCTATACGGATGGCTCTACCGGAGGATCGGATCTATCGAGGTCACCATCATGTTGCTACTACTTTTAAAAAGCTAGTTGCTTGTTTACCAATCTGAATTTTCAAGCAAACCGTTGGTTCGGGTTTTACCGCTCCTTCGAATTGAGCACCACGGGATGTGATGAACCTTGGGCAAAACCTTTATGTCGAGTGGCAAATCGAAGTGGTCTAAATTGCTTAAAAATGGAAGTAAGTAGACGGATTTTTCACCAGGGCCTTCTAATTTTTTTCTAATTTTTGAAGGTCGATATCCATGTTGGACATGAACATCAAGTGGTGGGCGTGCTTTTTTTTGAACTGCTCTACTTATAGTAATTTTAATTTTCTTATCATCTACAACTAGGAATTGTGGAGAGTTTAAATGCTGAAATATTCAGATGGTTTAGTTCACATCAACATCAATATTTAACAATCTTGATTTGGTGAGATAGAATATGTTTTGGCCAAACAGAGGAAAGTATCACGTCCAATATGTGAAGAAATGTAGATTTTTGGTTCAAAAGATTGTGAAGTACTAAGTTTCAAGACTTAACACACTTCCATTTATTATTATGAAATATAAATGCTCTAAAGAAAAGTTCAAGCATCTTCTTTTATAGCACCCCAATCATTCGTGTTACATGGTATTATGTCACACTTAATATTAGGACTTCGAATGTAATGGCTTGATTTTAGCTCTATTACCATTTTCTATTATGATTTGTATGCATTAAGGAATTTCCATGCACAGATATTATATGCACAATATTACATGCACTAAGGAAACCCATGCACAATATTACATGCACCCCTACACCATCCTTAAGGCCCCAAAGGGGCCAATTTTTTTTTTAGTTAACACAAACCATTAACACACAACTGCCATTAACATTATTAACACAAACCATTGTATTTGACACATTTAAATTAAAATCCCCCTTAAACCCCCTTTGGTTTGGGTGCATATTCACACGGGGGGTTACGTAGGGCAGCGAGAGCCCCAAAAAATTTACAATACATGTACAAAATTAACACCATTAAGTACATTCTCTCAAACCTTATAGTATTTTGCAAACTTTAATATACAGTATACAAAAACTTGTACATGCATACCCCACAAACGAGGATCGCTATCTACCTTATCATTACAAGAAATTTATCGCGGCGGCCAAGGCCGCCGCGAACATTTCTCTTCCCTTTGGGCCTGAGAGCTTTATGGTGGTTTTCCATAACAAATTAGGTGTTTATGGCCATTTGGCATAATAAACTAGGTGTCTATGCGCCCTCAATCTGTTACTGTTGTAACACCTCTCAATCTCAACTTAAAACTTGAGGACTAGTTTGTCAAGGAGAATGGTTGTGCCTCTACTATAGAGAGAACCATCAGCTCCAATGTTGAGCGCCTTGAGGGGGAGATGATCGGCAAACATACCATATATATATATATATATTTATTGATTCAAACAATAACAATGGAGGCCGTATGAATGTCTTTAGAGAATTTAACAACCACATTGAAGGCCCTATGTATGTCTTCAAAGAATTCACTCGTGGATTATATCTCAATGGTCCAAAGGGCTAGATGGTCTTTGGGACCCAGACAGAAGTGGGAAGGGATATACTATCAAGATGAGTACTCTTTGACAGCAGATAAATTGTTTTATTATGTCAATGAGGTGATAAGGTGATGGATTATGGAGTAGACATTTAGGGTACCAATATTAAGTTGATATTTCTAGATACAGGACGCACGCCAGAATCTCAGTCAACGTTTCAAATGTCGACATGTGCTTGCGCAAAAATACATAGAGAACCATTACTGGAAGAGAGAATTCCACAGGTTTGGCTATGGCGCTGATTGCCGAACTTACAGCTACAATTTGTTCCAGCCCATCGAAGCTGCCCCTTCACAGAACCCTAACAGATGAAAGTGGTAAGTTTTTCCAGTCATCTCAACCTTACCAAAAATGACCCCTTATTTGGATTGCATTCTGCCAAGTATGTCAGCCCCAGTCCGGCTTAAGTACTTCGAATGTAACTACAGTTCCAAAATTTGCAATAAAGGAGCGTGCTTCTCTTGAAATGGACCCATTCACGTTGTAGAATCGATATGTACGCTGGCTATATGAACTGAACTTTCTAATTAACTTATCTTGAATTAAACTCAGTGCCATATTTCATCAATTGATTTTGAAGCAATTTAGTGCATGATATCCCTTTGCACGGGCAATCCATTAGTGCCTTCCATGCGTGATTCTCATAAACATTCTCTTGCCATGCAGATACGATTTGTTGATAACACTGATCCAGCTGGCATAGATCACCAGATTGCTCAGCTTGGGCCTGAGCTATCTTCGACACTTGTTATTTCAAAGGTGAAGGTTAAGAGTTATCCAGAACATGGCAGATGTATAGCTGGTTACATAATATTTCGGAATTTCTGTCCAGAGTGGTGGTCATTTATTGGCCCCAATTGCTAGAATGCCTTTGCAATTTTCTTCCATTTAAAAGCCTACAGCTTCAGAAAGTTTATCTTGAGATCCTTAAAGCTTATTGACCGATGTCTTTGGCATCAAAGCAATAGACGTGCAAATCCTAAATCCAACAAATTGCTAAATCCAACAAATTGCTTCCCTCGTGCTTTCTGTTGTGAACCTGTAAGAAGCAGTGCAACCACCAATTCCCTAGTTATGAATTCTGCCAAATCTCCCAAACGAGGCCTTGATCCTGGATTCTTATGCAAACCCACATACTGACTCTGGGCTTATTGTTCACACCGCCTGCAAAGGGACACAGAGCCTGTCGATAAGCACAAGCATTTAGTATTAGTGTGGGTACAAACATTAGCATGGCAGGAAAGATAGACTTAATAGACAACAACAACAATTTATCAAAGATGCACATTCTTTGCTTTTCACATTTTCATATTTTCTCTAATGGTCCAAAATACAACCTCAATTGGTGGTGCGTTTGCCAATGAGTAGGCAAGGAAAAACCAACAATAGGAGTAGCTACATGCTGCTCAAATCTAATAAAAGAAAGAAATCCCCTACCGTGAATGTTCACAACGAAATTCAGCATGCAAATTAATCCCATTTAGGACCTTTGCCACAGTCTAAATAGAAAGAAAGGTTTATCAGAAGCTCACCTTTATATAATGCCAAAAATATTTGCGTCTGGCCTAGACTATTATGTTGTAAGCAGATTTAGCTAAAAGATCAACTGAGAAATACATCATATCGCTTCTGAGTAAACTTGCATGCTTGGTAAAGAGCATCTATTGCCATTAAAATAGAACCTGTGAGTTGAAAGTTACAGCGACTGTCAACACAAGACAAAAGACGAGCTATTGAATAGGTAAATGAGAATGAAGCTTACCGTAACTGTCACTTGCTCTGTTTGCTCTGCACGCCATATCTAACAAACTTAGAAACATTAATATACATAGTAAAAAAAAGGATACGAAAAAATGCAAGGGAATTCACGCCAAAGTGCACCGATATTCTGAGAACAAAGGCATAAACATTCTGAGAACAAAGGCATAAACGGCTAGGTTCTAATCAAACTCCTGAGGAACGAAATGGACAGGGAGGATTACAGCGAATGGATTTAGATGCCTGTTGCAGATCCGCCCTGCAAATCCCAAAAGCCCTTTGCATTGCATGCCAAATATTTGCAAAACTCCAATTTTGGCACAATGGCATTCGTAGAGTTGAAGCCCAAGTAAAGGAATGCAAAGAAAAAAGCCGCTTTCTCTGGAAAGCCTGTTGATACTGAGCATCGCCATAGCTTGTTCATCAAATTAAGAGAAGTTTCAGCAAAGCGGTCAGAAAGCACTCACGATTTTTTTGCTTTCTCCAAGGATCTTGAATGCCCGAGATGAAATGGATCATAGATACCATCTGCATAAACTCTACCCGGCCAATCACTACCAAAAATTGCCGGAAACAGATCTTTCGTTGCTCCAACTATTTCGTTGCTGTAACCGAGCTCCAGAAAATACGTCCATTTTTGGGGCACAACTTGCCGATTTCTGGTCTATGTCCAGACCTATCAGATGCAATAAATCCAACTTGCAACCAAAATCGAGAAGCAATAGTCAATCTACCCGAAAATGCAATATAATCTGCAAGACAAAGCAAATGAAGCTCAGGATAAACCTGTAAAAACTGGGGGATGTAGGTTCTCCCACCGCCACTATCGGACGACAAAAAATGGCGAAGCAATAAAACGTGGCACCAAAAGGGCAAATTGGATTGCGGCGCAAAAATATTCTGTGCGACAAAAACAGAAAATCAAAATATGAAACTGAGTTATATATGTGTAGATTATATTTATAAAATTACTTTGGATGCCTGATTGTTGATATATTCAAATTGATCCTGACCATTCGTTTGAAATATGGTGAGGTGGCACACTTACAGCCATTGGATATCCATGGGGGCATGCATGAGGGCATGCATGGGGCATGCTCCACATCCCTGGACCGTTGGATCGAAAGGGGAGGATAAATCCTGGCCCTTGATTTTTGTGAGGAAGGTGCAAGGAAGGTGCCAAAAAGTGAATTTGGTGTAGCAGATCTCAACCGTTAGATTAAAAGGTGAGCATAAATCATAGCCATTAACTTTTTAATTATTAAATTAGTTTTTTTTTTAAAGGAGTGAGGTCATTAATAAAGAAAAGTAGTGAGGTGGCAAAGTATTTATGAATAGACTTTCTAGGAAGCTTCCTTCTGTTTAATCAACTTCAAATGCACGTAGCTTGCAGTAGAGAGGTCGGATGAAGGTGGAACCTATGCCATTGGATTCCTCTCATTGAGAGCTTTCCAATGAGTGATGGTTTGGCAATATTTTGTCGCAGTTGGAGCCAATGTGATCGAATACTAAGAATCTTCTTAGAATCTTCGCGTTTCAAGGAATCTATGGCAAGTTGAGGGAATCTAAGAGAATCTTCATAGGATCTTAGAGAATCCAGAGGAATATCATGAGCATCTTAGAGAACCTATGGGAATCTCAAGAGAGCAACTTTGAGAATGTAAGGGAATCTAAGGGAATCTTGATAAAATCTTTAAGGACCTAGAGGAATCTCGAAGGAATCTTGGGGAGTCTAAAGGAATCTTCATAGAATCTAGGGGAGCTAGAGGAATCTCAAGAGAATCTATATGAATCTCAAGTGATCCTTTGGGAATTTAGGGGAGTATTCCGAAAATCTTTGAGAATTTAGATAATCTAGAAGAATCTAGGAGAATCTTCATAGAATCTTGGACAATCTAGAGGAATCTTGAGGTATTCTTTTGGAATCTGAGGGAATTTTTAGAGAATCTAGAAGAATCTAAAGGAATCTTCATAGAATATTTAAGAATCTATGGGAATCTAGATGGAATCTTGGAGAATCTTGGGAAATCTTAGTAAAATCTAGGGGAATGTCCATAGAATCTTAAGAATCTAGAAGAATCTTTGTAGAACTTTAAGAATCTAAGAGAATCTTTGAGAATCTCGGAGAATCTCAGAGAATCTAAGCGAATCTCAAGAGAGCCTTTGGGAATCTAGGGGAATCTTCCTAAAATTTTTGAGAATATAAGTGAATCTCAATGGAATCTTAGAGAATCTAAGAGAATCTTCATAGAATCTTGGGGAATCTAGGAGAATCTTTATAGAATCTTGGGGAACATAGAGGAATCATGGGATAATCTTTGGAAGTCTAGGGGAATGTTAGGGAATCTTAAGAGAATCTATGGAAATCTAAGAGAATCTATGGGAACTTATATAGATTCTTGGAGAATCTAAGGGATATATATAAGAGAATCTAAGAGCTATATCTCTGTATTTGGCTTCTAGTTGGATTTGTACAGTCCCTAACTCGTACAGGCCCTACATAGTATAAAGACTTGTATCAGTTATATATATACAATCATATAAGCTGCCCCCTTATAAGTAGAGATTTGGGTGTCGCCGCGTCGGCCGTCGATCTCAGATCTGGACGGCCCACGTTGCGCCACCCAGATCTCTACTTATAAGGGGCCAGCTTGGGTTTGATTCATTTGGGCCGTCGAATGTGCGAGATGGACGGCCCAGATAAAAGCCCCCTTTTTTGGGGCTTTTGATTTGGGCCGTCGGATTTTAGGATTTAATCTAGACCGTCGATAAAAAGCCAATATAATTTAATGCTTAGGCTAGATTTATCTCAGCCGTTGAATGTGTTGCATCAACGGCTCGTGATCAGCCACGTATATTAACTACAATAAATGCTATGTTATGAGGTGGCATGAATATTTGGTGCCCCATTAATGCCACGTGATGAGCTGGCAACAGTATTGAATGAACCATTAATACGTGGCATGCAGAAAGTAATATAGAGGGAAAAAATAAAAAAAGAAGTATGAAAAAAAATTGATTTACTATGAATTCGTAGGTTTTTCAGCTTTAGATGTTCGTCTCTGTTGATTTACAGTGCGCAAGTGCAAAATCAAAGGGTTTAGTGCAACTTGATCGCCGGAATGAATGCTTTGGATGAGGAGCTCCGCTGATCTTTGATAAATCGTGGGAGAAATATGTAAACAGGGCCACAATTTGTCAGAAGAAATCGAGGGAGAAATATGTGAACAGGGCCACAATTTGTCAGAATAAATAAAATAGGTACCCACCTTACCAAGAACAAAGATTTATATGATCAAGAACAAAGATTTATATGATGGGTTGGGTTTATTTCTGTTTCTTCACATTGGCATACAAAACAAAGAATTATGGATGAATCTGTCAAAAATCTGCGCATCGCCTGTGTGAAATCTGAGCATATGCATGTGATTTCTGCGGTGGGTCTTTTGGTTTTTATAGATTCTAACATGACATGGATGAAATTGCGCAGGAAATTGGCAGAAATTGATGAAAGCTTTGGAATGGGCAAGTGCCGCAGAGCGAAGATTTGTCTTATGCAGGTACTTTGTCACAAACCCAAAAAACTCTTTTATGAGCAATTCAATGCATAGTTTCTAGTACACCTGAAAAAACCAGCTTCATAACTAGTTCGATCAGAAGGATCAAAACAGTGCTTCAATTGACTCTGTTTTTAAGTTGGAACGGAAGCTCCAAATGATTGATTGCCATAACCATAGCCAATCCGAGAGAAAAAAAATCACAGGGTGGGCCTTCTTGCCACTATTCTATTGTACAGATAACAGGTTTTTTTGCAGACAAATTTGTGTGGGAATCACAGTACAGACGATGATTCCCTTCAATTTTGGACCAAAACTGTTTCAAGTCGCCATCTAAACTTAGGATCAAGTTAAGGAACTTCATGCCGGACCTACACTCTGTTTTTTTCCAGTCTAAAAGCTGCTGCATTTTTTGTGATTTGGACCCATTCAGGAATCGAATTGTGCAGAATGTATTTTGGGTTCCTGTTTACTCATGAAATCCGGCAAGAAATATGCAAAATCTGATGGTTTTGTGATTTTGTTTTGATCATGGCAGTGAAAATCTCAGAGCTAAAAAATTTCTCGGCAAAGTTCAAGGATGTGGATGCTTTTACCACAGAGGTGCAGATCTGGTTGGAGAATGAAATGCCAAATTCTTTTTCTTCTCCACGATGTCATTCTGCAAATGACGTGTATGTATGGGGGGAAGCAAATCGGGACCCCCTTCCGCAGTGGACAGGGGGAGCCTCGCGACCGGCGACAGCCGGGAGCGAGTCCCCTGCCCACTGCGGAAGGGGGGACCGATTTGCTTCCCCCCACAACATGGAAGATGGGAGCTGCGTTTTTTTTACCGATTCTTGTTCCTGATTGCACCGGCTTGATCTTGATCTTCACCGGCTGAGCGGAATGGCAGCCCCTCTTTCCATTCCGGAGTGTAGGGGACTGCCACATGGCAGCACCAGGATGATTCCGGCGACCCATCTTCCATGTTGTGTCAGAAGCTGGACAGTTATCAGCATTGCTGGCATCGTTCTTAGGGAAATAAAGGGGCGGCATATTTGATGTTGCTACTAGCATTGGAATATCAGAAACACGCGCTCAGCTTCTTCGTGACATGTTGGCATCGATTCTTTCAAATGAAGAGTTTAATGCAGATCTTCGAGCAAAAGCACCAGTACATGAGTACATGAAATTGAGTCTGTTGGCGTAGATGTTGATGATATCCTCCTATTAGGAGCCTGTCATCTGAATTTGTTGAAGCCGAACTTTCAGAGATCAGGGGTTCTCTTCATTTTGCAGTAAATGCTATATAATTAATTTGGTCTACAGACCAAATGATTAAGTCATTCTTATTTCCATATGTTGTTGTGCTGAACCTTAGGTTCGTATTTCCTTTTTGACTTGGCTATGCAACAAGGCCGATTTGCATTCCCTCCACTATTTAAGCGGTTGTTTTAGGCACAGAAAAACAGGAATATTTGGAGACATGTACCCGTTGCAAGTTTTTGATGCCGTTTCAGTGGAATCTGTATTGGTACTGTTGCCAATGCATGAAGATGATGCTGAGGTTACGCAGGAAGTTTATTTTTGAGAAGAAAATTTGAAAGAGGCGATGGCTACGAGGTGTGCCAAGTTGCATCACAAGAAAGATACAAGTGCTTTTATTTGCTCATTTTTGCTCATTCTCTATGTCAATGTGTTGCGTCAACTTTGTGCCAAAAAGAGATTCTATAAGGAGAAACCCAGATACTATGGCTCGAGAAGATGGTAAAAAAAGCAAGTGTTGGTCAAATTTGATTCGTGCTTAAAAACAACTTATTCTTCAGCGACCTATGTTTTGTTCCAATTTCATATCTCCAGAGATTTCTAAAAAGGTAAGTGTAGCACATGCGTTAATAATGAACTTATCTATTTTTGTTGGTCTCTTCTATGACTATAAGGATGCCCCCAATTGTGAATCAATACAGATTTGCATATGTCAGTATTATGGTGCGCGAATTGCACACTCATTTGTCAATAGCTAGGTCTGTTTGGAAATGCATTTATAGGGCATGTGTTATTTCCAATGTTATAGGGCATGTGTTACGTGAGACAGGGACTTGAAGAAAATCTCAATGGAAAATGAATAAAGCTTCTGGAAGCCCTGTTGGAACTATTGGCAACCTTAGGTATGGTATTTATTTAACAGCCAGCCTTATTTTATGTTTTGAGTTAAATATTTGAGTGTAATCTTGATATTTTAATTCTATTCCCTGATCAAAGCATGTTGTTCTAATACATCATTTTTGCATGCTGAATGAATATCAGGTGTGTTTGTTTGTTGCTACTTCAATGTTCCCTTTTCACTTGAGACCGAATATTTTTTCCTCTTGAGCGTAGTTTTGCTTGGGATGTACATCCTTGAGGTAATCTTTTTCTCTGCCCTTTCTTTACTAGTGTAGAAAAAGAGTAAGCAAACACTAGCTGGTTGTGTTGACCAACGATAGAACTGTTCACATCTCTAAGCTTAGTAAAGTTATGAGTACTTTGGCCGAGTTCATGTTGTATATGTCAAGTGTGCATGGTGTACTGAATTTGTGTAGAAATTATTCTAAATACTTGCTCATTGCTATGGGACTCTCTCATCTCTCAATCCATATGATCACCTGCCATATGTGGGGAGCAGTTTTAGCTATGGAAATCGATGAATGTGTCATGCTTAAGCCAATTCTTCTGTTGTTGTTTATGATTGTTTGTAGTTTTAAAACTTCGTTTGCATTATTTAAGAATCATTCAGGGATTAGAAATGTGGGACGGTTCTCAACAAATCTGTAACCAGTATGCAGACGACTCATTTCTGTTTATCGAGGCAGAGGAAAACAATATGTCATGTGCAGGACAACTACTGGCCACCTTCTCAATAGCTTCAGGTTGCCTCATAAATTGGAAAAAATGCTCAGTGCAGTGGCCTTTGGAGAACAGGCATCCCATATGTTTGGAAAGCTTACCATGGAAAATTATCCCTGAGGATGAACACTCCAGCTTGTTAGGAATCCCTGTGGGCATCAACATCACTAGTGCACGAATATGGGATGAAATGCTACTAGGCCTACACAAACACCTAAATTGGTGGAAAGTAGCAAAGTTATCCCTTGCAGGGAGGATTACTGTGGCAAAACATGTGCTAAGTAATACCTATGTATACATATCATCAATCCTACTTGCTCCGAGGGAGAAGGTGCAGGAGTTAGAAGGGCTGATTCGAAACTTTGTCTGGGGAGGTAATGAAGAAGGTGCAACGATCAAATTTGCTTGGTGGAAGTACAAGAGGGACAAAACAGAAGGGGGAATTGGTATGTTTGACATAGTCTTACAGAGCAAAGTACTAATAGCCAAATTCATACGGATGATTCTTCAGGAAAAGGTGAAGTCTCCAGGTTTGCACCTCATCAACCAAGCTCTATTATATTCTTATAAGCATAGTAAGCCCTCCGTCAAGGTCTCGCTTCCATGGTCTCTCTTTTTTTATCTCAAGCCATGTAAAGCCTCCCCCTTCACTCAAGGGTCTTATTTCGGCTTGGAATGCCATAAAGAAACTATTCACGCTTGATATCAGCAAATTTAAAGCAGGGACCTCCCCTCCATGGTGGGTACCAGTGGAATTGCACAATAAACAAGGCCCATTAGGTATAGTGGCTGATGCGAGGATTGTGAAGAGATGGAAAAACTGTGGTATACATTCTTGTGCTCAGTGGTATATGGGAGAGCACCTGGCCAGTTGGGAAGCATTTCAGGCCTGTTTTGATTTAAAGGAGGCAGACAAGATAATTTGGGAATGTGTGGCTTCTGTACTCCCAAACACAATAAATAGAGAAGATCAAAGTCGATGGGTCGTACATCCTTCGATATACACCAAACAAGTTTGTGAAGTCATGCTACAAATGGTTTGAAGACTAAGGGATTTCTTCCAAAGATCTCCCAAGTGGGAGTTAGTGATCCGCGGAGGACATCCTTAAAAACATCTGGAGAAACGCTTGGCTGAAATTCCTCCCTCCACGAATCAACGCCTTTCTTTGGCAAGTGATCCATAGGGTCCCAAGGGTCAATCATCTAGTCTCCAAATGGGACAATAACGTGAGCCCACTTTGCCCTATGTGTGAAGAGGAAGAAGAATCCATAGAACATTGTCTGGTGGAATGTGGGATGCTTGCATGAAGTATGGGCCTGAGTCGGATAGGTTCAATACCCCTTAGGAACCAAAGAATTGCTGCTAGGAATTCTCCCTCCGAATGGTGTCCCAAGAAGAAGATTTCTTTTCACATAGCCGGGGCCCGGACGATCCGGGTCAATATGGAAAAGGAGGAATGCCCGAGTCTTTGCTGAGAATCAGGAGGTATTCATATCATCAACTCAGCTAGTTCACCTGGTACTTGAAAGACTTAAAAAATTTAGGCTAACGTTTAAATGTGAAGAAGAGGTAAAGGAAGAAATATGGGGCACTTATTTTAATCTGGTCTAGATCGGGAAAGAGAATAGTACAAGCTGGAGCTACGTAGCTACCCCCATCTCATATTCGTGGATGGGTGCACCTCTGCCATGTGGCTTTGTATCATTCTCTCTAAGTAAATAAAATCTTTTTTATCCCTCAAAAAAAAAAAAAAAAAAAAAAAAAGAATCATTGCTTTACTTTGCTTTAATTTTTGTCTGATAGTAAAAATTGCAAGCATCTGCTTTTAATTAGAGTCTTTTAGTTCAATAAAGTCTGAGAGATGTATGAGACAAGTCCCAGGTGGATGGAGGATATGGCCTAGTGCAAAAGCAGAGCTTCGAATTGTAATTTATGGAGGCTGGGATATTCTATTGCTAAAAAGGATCAAAACCTTATGGTTTGCATTCCACTCAGCATTCCAATCATTTTGTTGAATACATGCGATGGCAAGCATGTATTTGCATGAAATTGAGGCAAGGTGGATGAAAGTTATCCGTATGCAGAGCTTTGTATGACAATCTATGATTTCCTTATTTTGTTTTGCTGGATATGATGGATCGAGGGCACTCTCAAGGATTGGCTTCCGAGGGAAACATGTGGAAATTGTCTTATGCCCACATGTTCTGAAATAAAATGCTACGAAAATCTTCTCTTTGTATTGACAGAGTTATAGATTTTTTATCTAAGCTCTAGAGAAAAGGATGTAGAGATAAAATTTGAGAATTGTAGATAAGCACATCATAGATGTTATCCATTTGCAGCAATTTTTACAGGGTTTAACTAAGGTACCCTTTTCCTTTCAGATTCGACAGCTTGAGAATATTGTTGGCTCCTTGACAAGGTAACAAATGTCTTTTGCACGAGAGGTGGCCAAAGATGGCCACATCTCGAAAACTAATCTTTGGTGGAATCTTTGGTTTTGATATTGTTTGTCCATCCTAAATGAGTATTTGCAGATTTGATACTTCTTTATTCAGTCAACTATATATATTGGCTATTCGTTTTTAAAAGTGGTTCTTTTTCCTACTTGCAGCAAACCGTTATGCAGGCATTGCGGATTGTTTTTATTCTCTTGCGTGGAGATAAAACAGCTAGTGTCATTCGTGACTCCCCCACTGAAGTCCTTCACTTTGCATCGAAGATTACTTCAAATCACTTTTAGAGTTCAAGAAAGACAAAAAGGCTGGTAGCTTCACAAGAGATCTATTATTTTTGTTTAAGCTAAGTATTAGAAGCAATGGAATTATGAGTCTTCTTGCAGACTTATAGCTTGAAGAAGCTAATCTTGTTATGGGTGGATAGAATAATCTCGGATTATGAAGTGTTCATGCATGTTATGCTTTTAATGCTAGGTTGACGTAATTAAAGGCTAAAAATTCTTAAGTCTTTATCGATTGGTAGTGCATCAATTGTTTGTTGCCATGGTTTATGATATTCAAAGGCGCTACTTCAATGCGCTATGCTTCTTTTGCTTTGTTGCAGCAAGCAATGCATGTTCGTTTGGATGAGCTTGTGCATTTGTTATGAACTTGGCTATGAGGTGTGCCAAGTTGCATCATAAGAAAGATACAAGTGCTTTTTTGTGTTACCCAATTGCGTGCCAAAAAGAGATTCAATAAGATAGATAGATAGTATTTTAACGTCATGCCACTAGGCAGCATCCAACTGGACATGTGACCACACACCACACTACATTGCTTTGTTGGGCCCTGCCCCCAACCACTTTACATTGCGTCTGTGGGTTTTAACACCCAACAGTTCAGAGTGCGATTCTGGGCGGTCTCGAACTCGAGACCTATAATTACTAGACCTAGTGTATTACCACTAGACTAAACGCCCAGATACTATGGCTCGAGAAGATGGTGAAAAATTAAGCTAAGTGTTGGTCAAATTTGATTCATGCTTAAAAACAACCTATTCTTCAGCGACCTGTGCTTTATTCCAATTTTATATCTCCAAAGATTTCTAAAAAGGTAAGCGGTAGCAACAGTTGTTGGAATTATGGCATGCCATAAAATATGCAGTTTTAACATTAAATATAATTGAGGTCCATTTGTTTTGCTCGTCATGTTTTCATAGACATCATTTTTCAACCCAGAAGGCAATTGATTGTTGTTAATAAATGTCTACATCAGCATCTAGCAGCTTGCAAAGTTTTTCCATACTTCATTAGCCCAACCCGAGAGGCCATTTTTATTCTTGATTTTCTCATGTTGTTACCTGTAATTTGTCACAACATCTAATTTGTCACAACATCTTATACTAGTAAATGCAAAAAAATTGTTTTAACGCTTATAGAAGCACGCAAATTTCTCATATTTTTCATGGTATGGTGCCATGCCCTATGATGTCAACATCATTGATCCTTCTATAAATTTTGTGTATAAGTACCTGGTAGCATGCTCTATTTTCTTAGCATCATTGACCCTTCTATAAATTTTGAGTTATGTATGCAAAGGACACGTCATGTAGCTTCATGCATCAGGAGACAAGGTAGAATCTCGCGTTCAAATCTTGCATGTTCAAATTGACGCAAATTCGTTACTAAACAAGCTTTACATTATTGAATGCTGGACAATTTAACACACATTGAACAATACAAAGACTTGCTTGCATTACATGTTACCACAATCTCCAAAAGGAGAGATGACCATATTATCTTAACAATTCATAAATTCTAACTGCAAATAAAGCTGAATTGCATTGGAAAGAATAGCAGATCTTTGACCGAATATTGGACTAGGGTTGGAACTAGACGGCATTGTCATTTCACCAGCTTGCGAAAAGCTTCCTCCCATTGGATGACTGACATTTCTATTTGCAACAACAATTAACGTAGTTTGATGCCAAGATACTATACTATATGCTTGATCTCGTTCTATTTTGCTCCCAACTTAGAGTTATGGAAGTAAGCCTTTGCATTGTGCAATGTTAGATTTGACATTCTATCAGGCTTTTCGCACCTGGCCAACGCGACACACACATTGAATAAAAACAGTTAAGATAATATCCATGTCAAGAGTAACTACACTTTTAGCTATGTTTTTTTATTTCACTGTGACTGCAACTTTGACTTTGACCTCTTAGTAAGAGACCAGTTGACTTGATACGCTCCTTTATAGTATAAATACTTGTATATATATATTCTTATTCTTATTCGTAATCTTATTCTTATTCTTATTCTTATTCTTATTCTTATTCTTATTCTTATTCTTATAGAGGTATGCCTGGAATGACGAACCAATAGATCGTGGCCGTTGCATAGTAGTCCAAAGTAAAAATCAACGGCTGAACCAATAGATCGTGGCCATTGCATAGTAGTCCATAGTAAAAATCAATGGCTAAGATTGAACAGACCAAACATTGGCCAGATCAGCATAGTAGTCAATAGTAAAAATCAACGGCTGAGATTGAACAGAGTAAACATTGGCCAGATCATCAATCTAATCTAATTCTAGCCGTTCAGATCATCCACATGCTTTTAAAGCATTCTATTCTAATTTTTAGATCATTTCATCCTCATCGATTATATTCTATAATGTTATTTTAACTTACATAAGGCTACACTTTCCCAGAAAGTTCTAAAATGTTCTAGATAATTCTAGAGGTTCTAGAGCTTCTAGATAGTTCTAGAATGTTCTTTGACTAGTCAAATGGGATGGATAAGCACCTCAACCTAAAATAGAAGGTATCTAGTAATAGTAAGTTTATAGTAATTTTTATTAAATCTTGGAGAATGTCATGGAGGTAAGCTATTGGGCATTGACTAATCAATTAATGCTAAAAATAGTAATTTCCAAAGAAGTTTCTAAAAATAGTAAGTTTTTGTTAAATGTTCTAGAATGCTATACGAGTGAGCTGATGAGCTTTGACTGGTCAACTAGCAAGAATAAGCATCTCAACCTAAAAAAGAAGTTGCTAAGAATGTAAATATTAAAAACTTCCTAAAAGTAACTTTTGAAAAGTCCCTAAAAATCATAATTTTTAGTTGAAATTTAAGAGAATCTCATAAAATCTAAGGAAATCTAAGGAAGAATCTTCATAAACTCTTAGAAAACTAGAACATGGACTAGGATCGATTAAAAAACTTGTACATATCTATCTATCTATCTAACATATATATGTTTTTATGTTTGTCGCGCTTATCCGACCATCCGAGATCCTACGGCTCACGTGGCTTTGGGACGTGTCCTACGGCCCAGATGGCTTGGGGTTTCTATATAGACTCTATATAGACGATCCTACGGTCCAGGTTGATTTGATCCTGATCGTCGGTCCGAGATCCTACGGCTCACGTTGCTTTGGGACATATCCTACGGTGTGCATGGCTTTGGGAATTATATGTAATAAATCCTACGGTCCAGGTTGTTCTTGATCCTGATCGTCGATCCAGGATCCTACGGATCACGTGGCTTCCAAAACAAATCCGTAGGATCCTGGATCGACGATCAGGATCAAGCCAAAAAGTAGTAATGAGCCTATTATGTAGTGTTATTGAGTTGCATAGATCAATTGTCTCTATTGATAATAAAAATCAATTCAATTCTATTTTCATGTAGATTGTAAACAAAGATATATTGGAATAGAATAGAATAGAACAAATATTACTTTTAGATTCACTCTCATGGAAACAAGATTATATATCTAATAATCCCACCGAGTTATAACAAGTTTTGAAGGGATTGTGGACCAACCAACATTAACCAGCCAAGAGGATCCTCGTGGGACATCATTGTTACAAGATTAAGTTTATTCAAGATTATTATGTAATAGGTTTTGTGTGTTTTCACAGTATGCAAGCATCATGGCTCATGGGATATATCTTCATTGACAAACATCTCTTAATCTGTATATGTTGTTACTAGAATAATTAAGTTAATAAGATATTTCCATTACTGTAAATTGTATTATGTTCCATGCCAAAGATTCCTACTATAAATTGTTATTATGTTAAAAATTAGTAATGTTACCATATGAAAGTGATGATGACATTGTGGCCAAGCAGATGGAATGGAAGAAACCATGCCACCGACTTCTTTTATAAAGGAAAAATGGACATTATGTGGCCCATGTGATATCAAGGTAATGCAATAGAAAAACACGTAGCTTCATTGCACAATCAAGGAAGATTTTATAGCAAAAAGGCATTGCCTTTGGATCTCAAGAATAAGAAATATACTCGATGACAATCACAACTAAAATAGTCACATGCGTAGTGGGTGCAGGGACAATTGAAAATGTCAACCTCATTGGTGGAAATATACTGACAATGCAGAGAAAAGTTTGCAAAGGTCAATCCACTATGTAGTGAAATAAGTACTATATCTAAGACTCTAATACACCATCACTAGGTATTACAATTCCAAGTTCAATTGGGGTTAAAGTCTTGCCAATTTTGCTCACCTTGAAGAAAATGTCTAAAAGCAAAAGCATTTAGCCTCATCATCTTACAGGTAGCCTTTGATGTTTCTGGATCTTACGTGTAGGTTGAATGTAGAAAGAGTGGCAGTAGTGTTCATCTTTTGCTCTACTTTGCTTGACTCTTAGTTTTCTTTGTTTAAATTAGAAATAGTAATATTATGCTTGATTTTTGTAGCCATAGTCTTTATTAGCTTTATTCTCTCTGTTTATTTGAAGATTAAAATGCCCTAATATTTTCCCTTACTGACTTTTTCTAGTTACTATACCTTTGCTCGAAATATCAAAATTTCATATACATAGGGGTAGACACTAGAAGAAAAAGAATCACATATTTATTGTGTGCTATCAATGTGAGCTAACACATGCTTTATTACATCCGTGTCAAATTTATAACGATGAATCTTGTACCCAGTACTTGGCAAGAGCTTGATGGAGAGGCAAGTGCCCACATGATATTGGACATGCATACGGTATCTAAACAAAAAAGGCAGTCTTTGATGAACTTTTGCTTTTGCCAAGCCCACGTGGATGGATAGGCCCAATCCCAATGCTTGACACAAAGAGATGGAATAAAGGAATAAGTGCAAGTCATGTGACCTTAAAGGATGAATATGAATCTTTTGTTTGTTATGGATCAATAAAACTTTTGCCCCTTAATGCGAATATACGTGTCATGCCATCTGATCTCATACAAGAAATTCCTTTGGATGTGAATGTGTATTATCAAGCTTGGCAAGTGAACCATTTTGTGATTCGTCTGACAATATGATTCATGTCGCAACAACCAACATATTTCAAGTCACTGCATGGGGAGAAGTCTCCACATTGTAATTCTTGACGTACATTACATGCCATATACATGATGCCATATCACATGCATTTCTCTGCCAGCCACTTTCTATGTGCACGAAGAATTATGAATACATTGTTCAGTCTATTTTATATATATAACTCTGAAAACATGGAGGGTACATAGGCATATATAAAGCAAAAGTGCATAAAATATAGTAACTACTCATGTATGAAGCCCAACTAGATGATATCTATAATATTATTGCAAGTCAACGAAAGTGTACTTGGCCTAAGGTTATAGCAATCTATTTTTATGAAGAATAAGTTTAGCTTTCGGTCAACATTTGCACATGTGTGGTTACAACTAGGGCCCAATAGTAGTAAACTAAGCATTGAAAAGGCATAGCTATGTGGGATGGATGTTATTCAAAATATCAACTTATACCCAACCAACTACAAATGCCCTATCAACCATCTGCATGTGTAGAAGCATAAACGTTGCCTCTTGTTGCATTGGATACTTGATACAAATACTTTGTACGACAGTCTATTATCATGAATAAAATTAAGGAACGCAGAAAAAGGATTGTAATATAAGACTTGTAAACTAAAGGGTCAAATAGTCCACCAAGCAAAACCACCTTCACACACTAATGAATAATTGATCTTTGTATCATGACGAAAATCTGGTCTTAGGGCAAAAAAAAGAACGACGTTGGTGCCTAAAACACATGCCTCTGGTTTCGTGAAGTAGGAAGGAAACCTCAATGAGTCCTTGCTTGATGCTTTTCTAGAGGCTGTTCTTTCCTGTACCTTTGGAGCATGATGAGATAACAGATTTCCTTCCCGAGGCAGATGTACGACTCTAGTACTAGAATAACATTTAGTTGAATCTATTTGAATTGACATTTATCGTCCACATAGACCAAAACGGTTTGGAATACAATACAATATATAGCACAATACGACCATTACTTATAGGTTAAAAATGCTCTTGCCCCGAAGGTTATTCAGGGAAAAACCTTAGCAGTAATAGACTCGATAATAAACTGTACATATATCATAACATATATATGTTCTTATGTTTGTCCTCCTGAATCCGGCCGTTGATCCGAGATCCTACGGCTCACGTGGCTTTGGGACGTATCCTACGGCCCAGATGGCTTGGGAGTTTGTGTATAGACTACTATATATGTAAGCAATCCTACGGTCCGAGATCCTACGGCTCACGTTGCTTTGGGACATATCCTACAGTGCACATGGCTTTGGGAATTATATGTAATCGGTCCTACGGTCTAGGTTGATCCGATCCTGATCGTCGATCCGAGATCTTACGGCTCACGTGGCTTGGCACATATCCTACGGTGCACATGACTTTGGAAATTATATCCTATCGCTCATGTTGCTTTAATTATTATCACGTGGTGAGATCTCCCAAGTTGAATGCTCATCCCTTAGGAAAAGGCTTTTAAATTTTTTATGTTGTGTGGGGGATTCGAACCCTAGCCATTGACCCCCCAGCCCCCCCATTCTAACCACTAGACCAAGCATATATCCCAGGAACAATTTATGTTTCAAATATACTTAAGGGTAATATACCCTTTAAGAAAAATAGACTATAACATTCTAGCTAGTTCAAAAAAGTTCTAGAATGTTCTGGAAGGCTCTAGAAAGTTCTAGAATCTTCTAGAAAGTTCTAGAACATAAGGGAATCTAGGGGGGATCTAAGAAAATTCTTCCAGAAAGTTCCAAATTGTTCTAATAAGTTTTAGAATGTTCTAGAATGTAGGGGAATCTATGGGAATGCAAGGAAATCTAGGGAAATACTTCCAGAAAGTTCTAGAATATATTGAAAGTCTTAGAATGTTCCAGAAAGTCTTAGAATGTTCTAAAAAGTTCTGGAATGTAAAGGAATCCAGAACTAATAGAATCTAAGAAAATCTTATAAAATGTAAGAGAATCTAGGAAAATATTTACAAGCCTAAGGGAATCTCTTAAAATCTGGGGGATCTAAAGGAATCTTCATAAAATCTAAGGGAATCTAAGAAAATATTGATGAAATCTTAGAGTATCTAAGGGAATCTTTATAGAATCTCTTTGAATCTCATGTAATGTAAGGGAACCTAGGGCAATCTCATAAAATCTAAAGTGATCTTCATAGAATCTTGGAGAATCTACGGAAATCTAATAGAACAAATGCCCACGAAACCTCTAAGAGAACCTTAGTAAAATCTTAGAGAATCTATGAATTTAGAGTACTCTCAAAAGATTCTTCTAGAATGTAGGGCACGACAAGAACTTGCACGTAGGAACATGCTAAAACTCGAACATGCACCGTAGGATGCATTAAATTTCTTGTATATATATATAAACATATCTCATCTCGTCTGTCGAGAACTTAAGATATAGGATGATAACTGCAGGCATCTGTAAGCGCACATGTAGCGGCACATCTGAAAGATGTGTCTTTCATCTTCAATGCCTCCCATTTGGCAACATTGACATACTTTATTAATGATTATGCACCAATTTCAAGCAAGTACGATCATTATTCTGCACGTGGATTCTTCATTTAGTAGAGTAGCTTTTAATTATCATGTTTTATGAATACTGTGCAAATTTTTAAGGATCATGGCCCATAATTTTGACGGAATCACTCATCTAGGCAATTAGTACCCGCATAACTTATTTCACATAGAATGCCAGGTAGAATTTGGAGCTGATCCTATTCAACTGTGGACCAAATTTTTTGACCTTATACTAGCAGAGTGGTCCTTGGATCTTGAATTCATGTTCTAGAAATCTAAAGCTGCAAATTAAAGCTGAACCCTGGGTTTTTTTGTTCTTGTATATCAGGGCGACACCATTGACCCAAGAAGTATCGGACTCATACCCGGCCCTCTCAAAGTGACCGGTTATAAGCCTAGCTCGCTCCAAGTCCCCAGTAGCCATGCTCAGCAGGGACTCCCGCTATCTTGCCATTGACTTTGGTGTGTGGTACTCAGTCACTTCATAGCACTTGGTGCGCTCTATCCACAAGTTGCATATAATAGGAACTAAGGGGTCTAAACTAGAAGCATTGTCTACACAAGGCTACCAGGTCAATTCTCTTTCCCAATACAGGAGGTGCAAACATGATCAACCAACATTTTATATCCATATAACGTGATAAATAATAAGAATAACATCTAATCCTAATCATATGCATCTAACTTACAATTAGGGTTCATTGATTAGGGTTCGAGATCCAAACTGAGAGTTTTAAAATGGCTCTACTAGAGATACAAAATGCTAACTCATCTGGAATCCTAACTTCCAAATGATCTACCAGGGAATCTACTCCAAATACCTGCTTTGGAGGAACTTCCATCTGCTCCTGGCATCTCCATCGCTCCATGTGTGGTTCGAGGTAGCTCCCACTTCTTCTGATGTTGCATACACGCTCCTGGACTGCTGTGCTATGCTATGTTGCAGCAGATGATTCTCGAAACGGAGTTTCGAGCACGAACAGGGTTCCAAGACTGTTGGAGCCGAAAAATGGCCTAAGGTTAGGGTTTGGCCATTAGTAGGTTAGAGTTGCCATGTCACACCATGTGGCTCCAATAGGATGTGTCCATGTGGTGGGTTGCCAATAGAATGGATGACTTAGCCAAGTTCCCTTCTCCACATCAAGGTATACAAGGCTACTAAGACAGGCTTGTATGTGTGACGTGCCTAATTTATACGTATTTATATCGTATATTTTAGGGGAATGTCACATTCTCCTCCCTTAGCATAATGCTATCCTCAGCATTACGGTAAGCTGATGAACCTGCATCCACCCTACAAGATAGAATAACAAAGAATATAGCGTTAAGAACTTTATTGAAGCAATCAACTTCCACTATTTAAACGATAATTGTAAGACTATACTTACACACATACAAAATTATAGAGCCTTAATAGTATATCATTATTTCAAAAATGTTGAACTGGAATGAGATTCTGTCTTAGTTCAGATGCTTGTGTATTCTATTTAGAGCAGTCTGAACTTAATCTAACTATTGGAAATGCATTGATGAAGGTTGTGCTGATGGCAAGATGTTCACAGTTGTGGCCAATTCTCAACATGGAAAACCCGCTATGCAATTGTTTTGATATCTTACGCAACCTATCGTGGCAGTTCTGGCTTCTCGAATTGATCAAATGACTAATATAGATGACTTTGATGTTAGTAGTTGGTGCAAAAGGACTTCTGATGTAAAAATATCATATGTACGGGATCATATGAAGAGACTGTAAAAATCTGACTTTATGGGTCCTGCGGCTGCTTTCAACTTATTGCACTTTTCTTGCAATTGTTGACCTATAATGGATTATTGTGCCATGTCATACAAGGTCAGCTTGGCTCGGGTTTAACAATGGAATACATAATACTTGCCTGTAAGTCATGACTACTTACTTAACAATGACCTTTACCACTGTTAAGGTGATTTGTAAATCCAAAGGGAAAGTTGTGAATCTAGAGCTTTCCCAAGTATTACCTCAAGTCCAGGTTTGGACACTGAAATAAACAACCATGCGACACAAATATACTGTTACTTCACTCATGGTCATATATCCTTAATTTCATTCCAGAGCCACAAGTCCATTCGTTCTGGGAGGAAAAATGCATGTGGTTATAAGTACTAAGGAAAATGCTAGAGCAATGCAAATCTCCTTCGGATGAAGGATCTCAATAAAAAGCATATAAAATACACATTTACGCAGCAAGAGATATTTCTATCTTTAGGGTGCTCGTGGAAAAGGCCCCTTTCCATGAACCCTGACCTGTGCAGGAGTAGCAGCTCCACTAAGCATTATCCGGGTGCTTAATCTGTGACTCAGATGTTAGAGTCAATTATATCCAGTTGATTTCATTAAATAAACAATATAATATCATAACAACATGTTTAGGAGTTTATAATTAAGCACAAAACCTATAACTCCTATTCTTCTCGTGATGTGCTCGTTCTTCCATGCTCCTCCTTCACTGACCTGCAATACGCAACACACCACATTAGTTCAGTTAATAAGTTGTCATTTTAAGGGGACCACCCCCCTAATTATCTCCTTGAGCCGAACTACTAGTTCAAGGTTACCACTACCTACCTGCACTGAATCATGGCCCATTGAGATTTAAACATAGGGAATATCTAGGATGGCCCCATCATCACCCATGATTAGATGCTTACCTCCTACACATGACCTCTGGTCCTGTGCACATGCAGTGCATCATGGTTAAGGAACATTTAAGATGATCCCATCATCGCCTACAATTACCTGCTTAACCTACATGACCCGGGTCATGTGCACGTGCAGGGCACCATAGCCCTGAAGGTTTAAGCATAGGGAACATCTAGGATGATTCCACCATCGCCCATGATCACCTACTTATCCACATAAGATATATATGGACTACCCACAGTTGCATCTCATGCCTCTCTCCTTAGGCTCCATGCACTAGACTAAGCTACTACTAACTGGCCAATGTCGACTAAGTCGGTGGCGACTTGGCCGTTGAACTGCTCCATGAACTCTGGGTATTGCTTCTCTAAATCATGCATTAATACCCATATTGCATCTTTCCCTGGCAAGTGTTTCCCCTTGACCAGGTATTGAAGGAACTCTGACCTTCTTGTCTTCTTGAATACCTTGTCAAGAAGTAACTCAAGAACAATCACAATTTGCTCCTCTGTCATTTTCAACAAGGTTGAAGTCTCAAAAACTTCCTCCGGGTTTGGATCTTTAATAAGCTTATGTGGAAGATCTTATGAACTTTTAGATGAGCGGGTGAGTCAAGCTTATAAGACTGGCTCCCTTACTTGACAATCTTAAAAGGTCCTACCCAGCTTCTTACACTTTTCGATGCGGAGCTTTGCTTTCTTCACCTTTATGTTGAGCCAAACTACAAGCTCTCGGGAAGTTCTATGTCTAGTTGTTAGACTCTTCTGACATGCCCTTGCTGCTATGAGATATTCTCGCACTTCTACCACAAGTTGCTGGCATATCGGCCAGAAGTTGTTGAGAAATGTCCACCTTGGACACTGGATTGTGCCATATATCTGGAGTCAAGCATTGATAGCCATAGTTGATCATGAATTGAGACATCTTCGATGACTCTTGCTTCGTACTATTGTACACAAACTCAACTAGGAGGATGTAATTGGCCCATTTGGATTGCTTGTTCCAAACATAGTTTCTCAACATGTCTTCCAAAATTCTATTGGTGCGCTCAGTTTGCCCATTTGCCAGTGGATGATAAATAGAACTCATTCACAACTTGCTGCAGATCGTGTTGAAGAAGTCCTGCCAAAAGTTGCTAATGAGCTTCGGATCTCTATCGGAGATGATCGCCCTGGGCATTCCATGAAATCTGGTAAACAACAAGGTTGTATCCAAAGTTGTGTTTGTGGTGCAACATCGCAAGAAATGTGCCAATTTAGATAACTTATCTACCACAACCATTAAGGCATCAAGACCCCTTACTGTCCTTGGGCCCATTATGAAATCCATGCTGACTAACGTCTGGCACCGCCAAAGGTTCTAAAGCTCCCGGGATTTGAAGTTGTTCCGCCTTTGTCTGCTGATACAACCGGCATTCTTGGATATACCTGGCTATCTGCTTCTTCATGCCCGGCAAGAAGTAGCTACTTCTATTCTTGAAGTAGGTCTTTATAAATCTTGCATGGCCGACAATAGGGCTATTATGCGTGTCATGTAAGATTAGCTTCCTTACTCCTGATGCTTCAGGTACGCATAACTTGTTCTTGTGATATAAAAGATTGCCTCTTTTTAAAATGTTTGAAGGCCTCTCTTTCCTTATCCATATCCTTGTGTTTTTGCAAAAACTAGTCCATACATGCTTGAATTCCGTGTTAGAAGGGATAGCTTCTTCTATCTTCTTGTCGAATTCATTTGGCAAGGTGGAGATGGCATTGCAATGTACAAGTCTCTAAAGGCCATTGAGAGAGCACATCGGCAACCACGTTTAATTTGTCTGGCTTATATACTATCTCAAAGTCATATTCTTCGAGAAATTCCATCCATCACCTCTACCTCAAATTGAGGAGTGGTTGCGTTTTGATGTACTGAATGCTTTGGTGATCAGTATGTAGCTGAAATTTCCTATCAAGCCAGTAGTCCCTCCATATGCGAAGAGCTTGTACAACTACTAGAAGCTCCTGATCATGCGTTGGGTGGCGTCGCTCGGTCTCATTCATCTTCTTAGAGTCATAGGCTACTACTTTTCCTTCTTGCATGAGAACTCCACCTGTTGCTAGCTTACTTGCGTTTATTGCTACTAGCTTATCCTTGCTTGGATCTAGTAGGGTGAGCACTGGCACTGTTGTCAATGCTTCTTTGAGCTTTCCAAAGAATGCTTAAATGTTCTCTAGCCAATGTGCCACCCAATCCTTTACTTTCTTATTCTTAGTAAGATCCGACAAGGGGGATGCCCACTTGGCAAAGTCCTTTACAAACTTTTGGTAGTAGCCCATTAATCCAAGAAAGCTTCTCACTTCGGGGATGTTCTTTGTTGCCGGCCAATCTACTATGGCTTCTATCTTTGTCGGGTCAGTAGAGATTCCCTCCCCTGTAACCACATGCCCCAAATATTCCACTCTACCTGTTGCGAAATGGCTTTGGAGAATTTAGCATATAGACTATGCCATCTTAGCTTTTCTAGAAATGTTCTTAAGTGCATCGCACTCTTCTATAGAATTGCCATAGATTAGGATGTCATCGAAGAAGATGATGATGAATTTATCTAAGAAATCCCTGAAGATATAATTCATCAAGCACATAAAAGTGTTGGAGCATTTGATAGACCAAAGGGCATAACTATAAACTCATAGTAGACATACCACGTTCTAAAAGTGGGTTTATGAATGTCTTCCTCCTTGATGCGAATTTGGTGATAGCCCGACCTTAGGTCAATTTTGGAGAAGACTCTTGCTCCTTGGAGCCGATCCATTAGGTTATCTGCCTTTGGCAATGCATACCCATTCTTTATTGTTTGCTTAGTAAGCTGACGATAATCAGCACATTCTTAGACTTCCGTCTTTCTTCTTCACAAAAAGAATGGGAGCTCCAAAGGGCGATACACTTGGCCGAATGAATCCAAGTTCTAGCCATTCCTGCAATTGTTTCTTTAGCTCTGCTAGCTCTGGGGTGCTCATCCTATAGGGAGCTTTGCTAGTCAGCTTAGCATCTGGTGCGAGCATGATCTCACACTCCATGCTTCTATAGGGCAATACTCACGGATTTCATCCGGTAGAGGTCCTGAAGGCTGAAATTCTTTTATCACAGCTTAGCAATTGCCTTAAGTAATTGCTTTGTATTTGCATCCTTCTTCTTGTGCTTAAGTTTTGGACCAACAACTTCTAGTCTAAGGATATATTCAAAGACTTTATGATGCAACTACGCAACTGCTTCAAAGACATGCACTGCATTATAGAAGCAATTTCCTTACCTTTGACCATAAAGCGATTGCCATTGGAGCCATGATTGATATCTCATGCTTATCACAGTCGATCATTGCTTTCGCTGGCTTTAAAAACTTCTTAACAACTATCATATCATACTTCCGAATATCCATGACTTACTACACCCATGCTCAAGTTGGTTCCACTTAGGGCTATATCCAAATGACTCTTTTTTGTTTAATATATTGAATTGCCCCACTTGCCATGTTGATCGGCTTTGGCTCCGACTTAAAAGTCTTAGACTTTAGCAATGCTGCCAACCTGGGAGGCAGAACTGTTGTATTTTCCTGCTTGTATGGGATCGTGGAATATAGTGCTTGCGGAAAGCTTTGCTGAAGGTCTTGAACCTGTAATTGTTCCTCTTCAGCTTGTTAGACTTTACGTAACCCCTCCACCATATACGTGCTAGACCAATAAGGTTTGCAGTTATCCTTCATTACATATGAATTCCCAAATTCTTCCATCTCAACCAACCATGCCTCGGCCTCCATGCCTGCCAGCTTATGAGTTTTCCAGACGTTACTCATAGCACTATCTATCTTCTTCTGATAATCTCCTGTCTTGCGGTTTCTATGCATGCCATGAGAGTTATCTATTTCGCTCTCCGAACTGGTATCTGATCCACTGCCTGGACTACTAACCTGGACTGGAGCTCGAACGACTAGGGCTCCTCCTATTTATTCTCTTCCTTTTCTTGTTCCAGTGCTATGGGTGTTGCTTCCTGCTCTGGATCCCCCTACTTTGCCTCCTGGGGAGGTGGTGGTGGAGGTGGCATTGGCCCACTCTTCAGCTTGCATGAGTGAGGTGGCCCATTGCACAAATTGCGTCATCTGGTTGCACACATCTAAATCAGTTGCCTGTTGATAGCTTCTGCAGACATATCTTCATCCTTAAGTGCCCTGCCAAACAAGTTCCTGGGTTGCCAGTTGCATTGTCGTCCTTGATTCTCTAGAACCTGTGAGGTTGACGAACTTTCTAGCTGCAAGTATTCTAAAAATATTATTATATTTTATTCTTCTCTTTGTAGGAGAGGAAAATAGTGTGAATTGCATTATACTGTCATGCTTAGATGGGTGGCCCTGCTCAGTTGGATCTAATTGTCCACTGGGTTTTTTATTCCTGTCTCTGCATTGTATTATGTCTTATGATGGAGTGTTGTTAATAAAGTCTGATGTCCTTAAAAAAAAAAAAAAAAAATTAATCACACATGCTTATCATTCAAAGTTATATGCTATCCTTATCCTTATTGTTCTATCCTTATTATTTTTAATGGATCATTGGATCCAAGCATAGTTCCATGAATATGCCAAATCAAGGGCCATGGAATTTACACATCACCCCATGTATAAGTTTGCGCACCCCATACGCCTAAATACGTACATACATACATGGTATAGTTGAATCCATACACACAAAAAATGCATAAACTACCATTGTCCATTTACAGAATACAGATAAGAAGAATACAGATACGAAGAAATGAGAGCAAACGAGAGTGAAGAACAGAACACAGAACACAGATAACAAGAAATGAGCGCAAATGAGAGTTGGCATTCAAAGAGAACGTGACATAAGAACTTCATTTAACACAAGTTCGAGTCTTCTTCTGACTCCGAACAACGCCCCAAGAAAAAGAAAGAAGAAGCATTCATAAAGCAGGATTCTACGTCCACTTCTCGCCCTTTTCGCCCTGCCTCGCCCTTCTCTGCCTCGCTGTTCTCTGCCCTGCTTCGCCCTCTGCAAAGATTCCTCAGCAAAGATTTGACAGCCAAGATTTCTCGGCAAAGATTTCTCTGCCCTGCCTCGCCCTCTGCAACCGGCTTCTCAGCAAAGATTCTCAGCGAAGCCGGTTTCTCAGCAACGTTTCTCCACAAGCCCCTCAGGCCTGCCGGACTACCTCTGCTTCCCTCGCGTCTCAGCTTCCCGCCATGCTCGGACAGCAGCCACCACATCAACTGCCACAATTAGCCAACATCCAGTTTTTTTTTAACCCTAACCCTAATATCTCTCCCCAAACCACTAACGAAATCATAGTAAGAAATAACCTCTCCCCTATTTTTCGCCAAACACTACCACAATCATACCAATTGGATAATTTGAGAACCTTATGTGATACTTCTATGTTGATTTATTTCAAACATAAAAGAAATCAAGATAAAATAGGATTCTATTAATCATACAATAGTTATACAATTGCAACTCCAGTAATTGTGACAACATATTCATATATCAAAACATTCGAAGCTATTTCAAAACTTGGAGGATCTAATCCCGAGATCGGCGCTTGGACTTGAAAAACTGCTTAATGTCTTCTAGCATGAGGCCTTTCCCGATGTTTCGGAGAATGTTTCGTGAAGTTGCTCCCTCCAGTGCTCGAGCCAACTGGGGTGCTGGAAGCTCGGGTGTCGTGGCTGCTACTATTGCCAGAGGTGTGTCGTGTAGATGCCCTTGTGCGAAATCTAAGCTATATAGTGCCACTGACCTCTTGAAGAAAATGACGTGATCTATATTTTTTTTTTATCTTAACATGCCTGCCAAAGCCTATTAGTGAAATGCGGAGAGCGACAGCCTCTCCCCCCCTTGGAGTGAAGTCCTTGTGGAACACTATCATCTGCCCTTGGCTTGAGGCTAGAAGATAGTAGCGAAGAGCTTTCCCCCTTTGGGACCCTGCCTTTGCTTTCCCTGCACCTGTGCCCTTTCTCCCCACTAAGCTGCCGTAGATGTCAACTACCAAGAGATCATCATCGTCCCTCTGTAGTGCTGGCGGAGCACTCCAAGTTGATGTGAGTCCTCTCTCTCACGCTGCTTGATCGAAGAGGGCAGGTCGTGCTTGGTCCTTTGCCTCGCTTGTATAAGTTCCTTTGGATTGCTTGAGACTCTTCCTCTGATATGAACAGTTGTTGTTGTTGAAAGGTCTGTCTTATGTACTCATAAGCTGCCACATCTGACATTGTTTTCCCCACGTAGGAGTGCTGCTCTACTACCTCTCGGGCAAATTCTTGGTGTGTATAATGGATGAGGTCTCTCTGCTGTTCTTCTGCCATGAGGCCTAAGAGCTCATCTATTCTTAATCTGTCCTCCAAGCAATATGGTAGCTGGAGGATGTTGTTGGCAACGAGGTACTCCTCCCTTCGATGACCACTAGGGATAAGGCTGTTATGCCTATAGGTGGTTATGTGGCTCTTCTCATTTCTTCCTCATGCCTCTCAACTTGCCTTTCCATCCTTTCTGCCAGCCCTTCTCTCCTCATCCTCATCTTCTTCCTCCTCTTCTTCATAATCTGCCTCAGAATCTGCCTCAAGCTGAAGTTGTCCTGAAGAAGTACCACGAAAAACATATCCAGTGGAGTCGAACTGTTGGATGAAGCATTGATTTACCCTTGTGCTCAAGGGTACTAAGTCCAATGGTTGTTTGGATGGTTCCTTTACTTTGTTGATGGCATTGAAGTGCATGAATGCTGCTAAAGCTACCTGCAATGACATGTACCTATGCTTTTGGGCTTTACATCTCATGTAATCTGGCATGCTCCTCGTCCGGTGCCAAATCAGTTTATTGACCCTTGCGCTCTTACCCAGCACTTGACTGAGTGCCTCTAAGGAGACCCATTTCCCTCCCCTTGGTGGGATGGTAACTTCCTAAGGTAGGACTTGTTGGTCGTACTCTTCAATGGGTACCACACTGATGTGGTTGGTGTCATTGTACCATTTGATGAAGTTGGTAGGTGCCATGGGAATGGAGAGTGGAGTAGAAAATGGTTCATAGAGATGACAAAAAGGCTGCAAATTTGCCTAAGCAGGGAGAACTCAAGTTTAATGAGAAAAAGGGTCAAATGGGGTTCCCTTATATAGACTAGGATTTCCTAAGTTTTCGCGCTGGAACTACCTATTAGAGAAATCTAGGTTTTAGAAAGTATAATGGACCAATTTGATGATTTGAAGAGCTAATCTAACTAAAACAATGCAAGACATACTGAATGGGGCTTAATGGGTGATTGTTGGTCAACTTTGGTCAAACTGGATCAAACCGAGTTACTCCGTGCAGATGGAATTTTTGAGAGTCCTAGAATGCCGTTTGGCGTGGAGTGACTTGGATGGATCTGTTTCGGTTCAAATTTACCCTATTTGGTCGATATAAGATGCTAGGATGCAACATTTGTTTACTTCTAGCCTATTACCAACTTATCTCTCAAAAATCCAATACTTAGAAACAAGAACTTGGGCAAACTGGGTTACTCCACGCGGATGAGATTTTTGAGGGTCTCGGAATGCCGTTTGGCGTGGAGTGATCCCTGGACTTGACCTAAGTTTCTCTTCTTTAACCAAAATTTTAGCAGGTCTTCCATTAATTCCAAAGTTTTGTACATATTAACGTCAAAATTTTTACATAAAAGTTCCTAAATTTTATCTTTTCGAATCCTCCTTGAGAAAGGTCCTTGGACATAACAGTAATCCGCTTGGCATGAATGGTGCGGAGGTTCCCCTCTTTCAAGAGCTGGACGAGCTCTGCATCCATGCCTCTTGCAAGGCAAGCACCATCATCGAGGTGACCCGATCATCTGCCTTGAACTCCTGCATTACTTCTCCGAGGAGGCTCTCAAAGGGTGCTTTTTGGATCAAAAGTTTTGTGCACTATTGAAAGTGTCGGATCTTCTGAAATGCTCAATTGTGCTTGGATTTAGGCTGTGATGGACCCACTTGAGCATCCTTGTTCGAGGTGGAGGGGGCTTAGGATTGTTCTGTGGTCTGTCACCCTTCACATACTTTGATATATTCTGCTTACAATACCAATCATTGTACCTGATCCATCGCCTGAAGTATACTTTAAAGGCCACCTTCTTCGTCTCGAACTCTATGTCGTGTTTGAGCTTGAAGGGTTTCTCTCTCGCCTTTTATTTCTTTTCCGTCTGCTTCAATGGCTTTGGCCATACAACGGGATGGCTGTCGAGCATTGGGGTTCGATGGCTCCCCAACTTGCTCCTCTCTTTCCTCCTCCACTTGATCAGCTTTCTGATCCAATGGTTCTTTCGTTTCTTCCTCCTCCTCCAACTCGAAGTTGGCTTGGGTTCTTCGTGGCTCTTCTTGGATCACCACATTCCCTCGACAAGAATATAATATGATATGATATGATATGAAGAAGCTGGAAGTATATATGCAAATACAGGTTGCAGCTGACAGTTAATTATTGCATCAAGAACCTTATGCAGTAAGAAGTAAAGATAAGATGACTTAAGAAATAGCATCTGAAAAATTATAGTGATGATTAAGCTTGATATGGCATGAAGGGGGAATGTAGAAATTGTAAGCTATTATATTATGCCATATAATTGAACGTCGAATTGCAGATATAAGGCAAGTTGAGCTGAATGATCATGACATGTGAAATGAGGCATATATACAACCATTGGATTTTAATAATATTATATCTTAGGGTTACACAAGCATACGAAAAGAGGAAATAAATATTTGATATTTGGTTGCAATGATCTATAAAAAGGAATCAAGAATCATGTCGACAGTGGTGCCATGGGGATAGCTCAGTCGAATAGCTTAGTATCAGAGAGATAATCCAACAAGAAAACTAACCGACTGAATGTGTGTTTAGAATGAGACTCCAATGATATAATGTGTGGATTGATTGAGATCAATTTGGATTTAGAAGTTGAGTCCTTGAGCTCTCGAGGTATGCTTCAATGGTTTGATAATAAGCAGCGAACAATGCTTCAATCAATATCAAATAAACAATATTTTGTATAACAATGGTCTAACTTAATCTAAGGAGAATCTAAGTTCACATTTATACACTCTATAGTATGTGTATCCCATTGTTTGAATGCTAAGTAAGTCTCGCTGAATTATTGTCTCATTAAAATTGAAAACTACAAGTGTGTAATCACTATTTTATTGACTAAGTTTTCTACATTTCATACATATGGAACCTATCCTTGGGTAGAGAGGAATTAAGGGTAGAAATTGAGAGTAAAATGGAGATGTTGCTCGAGGGAAGTTTTGGATGTTTAGAATCCAAAACGGGACTTAAAAATGTTCTTCGCACAATAGTTTGGAGCAGACCAGAATTTAGGATAGAAATTTAAAGCAAACTAGATATTTTTCTAGAAGGTCATCTTGGATGCTTAGAATCCAAAATGGAGACTCAAAGATATCCTACACACAACAATTTGGGGCAGACAAGAATTTATGGCAGGAATTTAGGGTAAAGCAAAGATGTCGCTCGAAGAGCATTTTGGATGCTTAGAAATCAAAATGGGGACTCAAAACATGCTTTGTACAACAATTTAGGCTTGACTAGAGTGTGGAGGAAAAACCCTAGTGAGTGAGTGTAGGCAAAACCCTAATCCTAGAGAGAGAATGGTGTGACGGCACTAGAGTGAGAAGTGGGTGAGTGCAAGTCTCGTCATGTGTAGTGTGTGCTAAGAATGTCAATGAATGTGTATGTGAGAAGGAATCATCATATGCTGCCATGACGTCAATGCTGTAACACACTAGTCCTAGAACATGTAAGTCTTGAGTTCGAGACTGCCCAAAGTTGCACTATGTATAGACCCGTTCTATAGCCCGTTGTAGAGTTCCAGTGGATGTTAAAGTAGTATATATCTATCTATCTATCTATTGTGTAAAGATTGATAATCCTTCTCTTGAGTTATAGAGTTGATTATGCGATATAATCATCATTGTCATATTGTAATTAATATTCATGTGCATATCTTTTCTTCATCATATTTTGTCATTTTTCCTCATATTTTGGTGTTCACTATCTTGCCAAGAAATGGCCCCAAGGAACTAGATAATGATCACACTAAGTTCCATTTCCAGGATTAATTACGAATATTGTTGTCTCTCTTCATTTAAGTTGATTTGTGAATTTTTTGGTATGATTTTTGATTTCATTATAATTTCATACATGACCATGTCCGTTGTTACGTAATCCTTCCCTCTCATTTTGTGTCACATATCATTGCACTATGATGCGCATTTGCATCCTATGAGTTAATGGGTGAAGCCTATGACTACTTAGTTTAACTAATATTAACTTTAGTACCTTATTGGAAATTCCAATCTGAGTGTAGTAAAGAGAAATAAGCATATCTTTACTGCAAAAATTGAGATTCATTTACAGAGAATTCGATATTTAGGTTCAAATTCCTTTTAAGGTCAAGAAACAAAAACATGTTCATCAATACATTGGGAATGTTAAATTTTCTATTAATATCAAGCAAAAAAAATAAAAAATAAAAAAGATAAAAGAAAAAGAAAAAGTTAACATTCATTGAAATTTCATTTTTCACGTGATTGTCCCTCCTATTCTCACAAAAATATATAGAAGTCTAAAGTCAAGCATCTGCAAAACATAGTAATCTATATCCAATTATATCAAGAATAACTACATGTCTAGGACCACCAATGCATTTATCAAATCAACATCCAATGGGTACGTATTATTCTTTGATGGTGGAAATCAAATGAACCAATGATTTTAGATAGCTTAAAACATAAAAATTCTACAAGAATCAACCATGTGAATATCTTTTGAGGACTTTGATGATATATAGGTAGCATTGGAAAGTAACAATATCTTAAGTTTATAACATCCTCAGTAAAGACATAATGTCGCAAAAATAGAGTTAGGGTTTGACTACGTGCCACTTATACAATGTATAGGATTGGATTTTATCTAATTCATGTATCATCGTAGCGACGTTCCTAAAAGTTGATACTCTCTACTTTAGTTTTATGAGAATGAAAGGTTCTCCTTTGACTACTTTTGTAATATTGCATGTCCACATCATTAACAACTTTGTTAGCCACTTGAGAATGTGGAAGCTTCGTATAAATTCCAAGAAACATCCGGCCCATATTGCAATGAGCTAGCAACTTTGTCCACCTTCATAAGCTTCATATGTTTGGCCGCCAAGTTCATGTGGACATTGATAACTTGAATTGCATCATCCTCAAGAGTCCTAATCCTTAGTTGTCAATCCACCGCTTTAAACTTTAGGGTTTTAGGCTTTTTGTAACTTAAACTAGGGCATTTTGTCTTACTCCTGTGCATGCGGGTTGAAAGCATCATGGCAATCTAGTTCATCTATCTTTTATGACTCTATCTTGCATCTTATCACATCATTATATCTAGTTGGAGTGTCTTCTTTGAGTTGCATTTTGATGCTTCACTCACACACCTTCTTGAAATAGACTTTTACCATTGGTCGTGTATGACATATCTTTCAATATGTATAGGATGCCTATTTTGTGACTATTTTGACCATTAGTTTTGGGACTTCTATTAGTGTTAATTGATTTTAGGTAGAGGGGAAGGTAATTTTGAGATAAATCAAAAGCTTGAAAGTGTCATCCATCAATTTTCCCCCGCTGTTGGAGAGGGGTGAAAGAAGCTTAGTAGATCGCCATAGTCGTGCTTGAGAGGTTATTGGCTTGGTGGGATTGATATCAGAAACGATTGATTTGTCCAGTGCTAGCACTTTGGGTGCTAAAAATGAGAGAAAGTAGGCAGTTGATTGATTTAGGGATGTTAAATTTTAGGTCTAAGTTGTTGCGGGTCCATTCCTTAGTAAGAAGAAAAAAGGTTTCTAATTATTCCCATGAGATATTTGAACTCAACTTCCAACATGCCCTAAGGTCCGGCTATAATGCCTCAGCTAGATGTCATAGATGACCCCCTATGCATTTTCTCCTTATATTCGCAATTATCATATATTATATTATATCACTCAAGAATGATGTACCAATGAACTATTAATAAAGTTAATTGTGTAACTTATATCTAATTTTTATTTCATCCTTTTATACTATATCGTCTATATATCTTGGAGCCCATTCACTATATCTTGTCTTGTTCCATTGATCATACGGGTGATGAATCCGCATGTGTTTATGGCAGTGCACCTTAAAGCAATATACACAGGATTTTTACCTTCTCAGAAAGCAACCATCCACATTCCATCGTGTAGTTGCAATATTCATTTTCCATTCCTCTGCTGGCCCAAGTTTGCCCATCTTTCTTTGTGTCGAGAACCTACCATTTCCTTGCTGGGAGATGGGTCTTCAACTAACTGCCCTTTATCCTTGATTTTTCCTTATGTTGTTCTTTCCAATTCCTCCTTTCTTACCTTGTCTTCTTCTGGATTCCAGTTTGTTTTTGTAACTATAGCCATTTCCTCCTCACTGATTGACCACCCCCACCCCCCAAGTTCTTTTCTTATCTATTACGCATGCCACTCTAGCCAAGTCCTCCATTACCACTAGCTATTGTTCGACAAGAATGTATAAACTCTTACGTTCTTGAGCTCCACAGGTACATTTATTCTAAAGAATTGAATTGAATGGAATGGAATTAATTTTTTATCGTCCACGGAGACCAATCAGCCTATGGGACCCAATCAAGGAGCACAATAGAAGTATTACTGTCAGGATTATCCCTCCTCCCCTTCCTCGAAGGGTTATTCGAGGAAAAAACTTTGAATAATAAGAATTTTGACAAACTGTACAAATACACTATACCTCAAGGTAGTGTCCGAAGATACATCTGAGTACGTATATCCCTCACTTCTTGAAGATATGATCCCAGCAGTCACACTAAAGCCGTGCTTAACATCACATGCAACGGCTGATTGGGCTGGACCAACTCACCGTAACGTGCCCAAATGTGGTCATATGCCAAACAAATCTGAAGGATGTGACTCTCATGCTCAATAACTTCCAATTGGCAATACTGACAAAGGTTGTTCTGGCATGCCTCCCCAATCTATCTGCATGTCTCAATTCTGAGGTGAAGTGAAGCTATAAGTCTGCATTTTTTCATGGGTAGATGGGTACACATGTAGCATTGCAGGCCCCACTCAAGTGTGGAATGTATCTAGTGATGGTAATATACCGTCTTGACTTGATGAAGGGCGTTAACATTCTAAAGCGTGTTGAGGAAACAAGTGTCAAGGTACTGCCTCAAGTTATGGTGATCCTTTTCTGTTTGGCATCTATCTTTTTTTTTTTTTTTTTTTTTTTTTCTAATGATTTTTCCTGCTGTGGGTTTGTGGTCATGATACGCAAGACTTTATGGTCATGATACGCAAAGCTTTAATATGTCCATTTAATATTTACGGCTCAAATTATGCAAAGGGCATGTGGTCATAAGGTTCAAGATATGGAGCTTTTGCCAGATATGTTCAGCATTTGGACTATTACGGTGTCGAAGATATGCATGTGCACGATACATTACCCAAGGCACAAGGTGATCTATGCTCAAAATTAATATTTGCATAGGTCCTATTGTCATATGGTTTTCAATTTTTTATGAAAAGGTATTATTTCTACCTTGGGCTGGAAATTGCATGCGGTTTCAATGGGAAAATACTAAGGTAAAGCGTGTTTGAAACCCTAATTGCACCGCATCCGCATTTAACAGACGTGATGAACGAGAACCAAACATCCGGGTCAAGCTCTGATTCGTGGATTGATTCTCAACCATAGATGAAAGGTATGGCTCGATCTTGCAAAGATTAGGGTTGCGAAATTTATACATAGCTCGAAAAATGATCTATTATTGATTTGTTATAAGAACCTTAACTAGGACGCCAGATTTAGCTCTTGAGGTTGTAAGAACCCTAATTAGGGTAGTTTTGATGTATGGCATGCAGCCGATCCGATGAAGAGACAATGGGTCTCATATTCTACTCAAGATTTCGACCTCATTATTTATTTGGTTGTAATAGCCGATGGGTGATGGCATTCGATATTAGGCATGCGACCTATGACAGAAGAGAATTACGATGAGATATCAAGAGATTATAGCAAGGAAAAATATCTCACTCAGAAAGATTTGCTACAAAGGGTCAGAAATCTCTATGATGAGAATGACCGGATAAATTTCGAGATGATAATTCCGCACTTGCTACAAGCAATCTTATAATGAATGCAAGAATGAAGGCGAGAGTGACAAGAAAAGGGTATTAATACTTGTGCAATCAGATGCAATTTTGCTGGGATAAACACGATATTTATGGTGCTAGTGGAAATGACGGTCTGTACAAAGTGTCATGGCTGGAGGCATTGATGCATACGCAACAAGCTCCTCTCAGGTCTGAATAATTTTTATTGATCACTTGTCCACACATGCAGATAGCTCATAATCCATTTGTCCATTGCATTATGTTCCTAGTTTTCATTTTGCTATTGCATTGGCGTAGCTATGATTCGTTGATATCTGAATATGCATGCTACTGCAGTTTGTAAGTTACTTAGCTGATCTGATTCTAATTATTAACATGCTGAGTATTTGATGCCTGAAGATTGCAACTCATATAGAGTCTTTGCGACATGATCTACTAGTAGTTTCTCTGCTATAACCAGGGAATCTGATAAAGACCAGGGTTATGTGCATTGCAATAGTAATCGAATTTAGATTTGTGCTTATATTCCATTATCTGATTTCTATATCTTCATACGAATTACTTTCAAGGCATGGTATCGTATTGTCCCTATTTTGTTCACAGGCTATATGTATGCTTGTTTTACGCTGGATCACAGATTAAGAATGCACCATATTTCTGCATGGGTTAAGTTGCACAGACAGATACTTGAATTAAGGCCTATGGCAGGTAGGCATGAAATAAGGCTCTATTTGGTCAGTCTTAAATAGAATCTGCCTAAGTGCAAGAATACTTTAAAATGACATATTATTCCCTGAAATATTACATGTAGTCTTAGATGCGCTATGTGGTTGATTAAGCAGAGGAACATGCTTATCTGCTAATTATGCTTATTTCAGAGGTCCAAAGTAACGTTGCTTATGCTGGTTTATGAATGTTAACGATAAATTCTCGAAAATAATACTGCTACTATATAGGGGGCAATAACGATATTCGCACACTATGCTTTAATTAACTTACTGTTTTGGCAGAGTTAGCATAGCTAGAGGCTTCTTTAGCATGCATGCTTAAAGTAGAGGATGCATGCAAGTTATTTAACTAGGGCAGAGGCCCTTGGTATTTTTTGCACATAATTTCAATTGCATGTATGCTCTCTCTATTGTGGTTTGGATTACAAATATGGTGAAGGGCGTTAAGCTCAAGAAACCTATAGCTTACCTGCTAGTAGCTTAGGCTCTTACCCTGATTAAGGCTAAGCGTCCCTTTGGTTCTCTGCAGTAACCGTGTTTCTTGCTCCTTGGTTTGTTTTCCTATTTATTCAAGTTGGAAAGCTATAAGACATGATGACATTGAAGATACATTTGCGACATTGAAGATATCAAGTCTGCTGAGAGTTCTATGGGATTGATCCCAAAGTTTATGTAATCTTATGGTGTTCAAAAGTCAATTCTAAACTTTCCTGAAGGTAAACATGATGTATGTGCCAAAGTTTTAATATGATGGACGAAACGAAATTGTTATTGGACGAAAATGTTAATGGCTATAGATTCTGGTAAATTCTGGTGATTTAATAAATGTTAACCATTCTTAAGGCTTAAGTCAAATTTACACTGTTTTGGCTTAAGGCTGCAAATTGGCCCAAAGTGGTCTTTGCAAAAGTCCATGAAAGGTAAAAGTCCTGCTTTAAACAGATTTAAAAGGTTTTTTTTTCTTACTTACTCGGTTCTCTAGTTATACTAGAGACCTTAAGAAATGGTTAAAGTAATGTGTGTGTATAATTTGTTACTAATACTTCTTGAACATTTATAGGAAGGGGCATAAGCTATAAATGATAGGTTCGAAATTATGAATCTGGTACATGTAATCCATAGGCTGGAGATCCATGGTATAAGTTGGAAAATGCCATTGAGCATGTTTGAAAATGCCATTGGGCTTTTTGGATAATGCCATTGGGCTTTTTGGAATATAATGCTCCAAAAATTTGATGATTTTCTGCTAACATTGTATGCATCTTGCGTCATAATGTTCTGAAAACTTTGATTTTCAGCTAACGTTTGGACTGGTAGCAACAACCTTGCCCATACAAACAGGCTTGCCTGCAAGGTAATTCTCTCTCAAATTTTATCTTTATTCTATTCAAATGCGTACATTGCTGAAGCAAGCATTGAGGGTTAGAAGTATGGTACATTATAGGGAGCTTGCCAATAAGTGTGAATAGACAGTTTTTCAAAAAGAACATAGGTGTGGTAGGGCCCTTGTAGCAACAAGGCCCTACTCCCCTTGTTGCTATAAACAGACCATTACATGTTTGGCTTATAATTTGTTACTAATCCTTCTTGAACATTTATGGGCATTAGCATAGGCTGGAAATGATGACTCTGATACAAGTTTTCCATAGGCTGAAGATCCATGGTACATGTTGGAAAATGCCATTGGGCACTTTGGAAAATGCCATTGGGCTTGTTGGAAAATGCCATTGGGCTATTTGGAATATAATGTTCTGAAAAATTTGATGATTTTCTGCTAACATTGTATGGAACCTGCTCTATAAAGTTCTGAAAACTTTGATGGCTTTCAGTTGACATTTGGACTGGTAGCTATAAGCTGTGCCTATACAGGCTTGCCTCCAAGGTAAATCTCTCTCAAATTTTATCTTTATTCCATTCAAACGTTGATGGTTAGAGTAATGGTACACTATAGGGAGCTTGTCAATAAGTGCGAGTAGAATGTTTTTCAAAAAGAACATAGGTGGGGTAGGGCCCTTGTAGCAACAAGGCCCTACTCCCCTTGTTGCTATAAACAGACTATTACATGTCTGCTTGATAAAGAATAGGGCCCCCTTATCTACGGAAGGAGGAAGGGTTTTTTTATTTATTCTAATGATTTTCCCTGCTGTGGGTTTGTGGTCATGATACGCAAGACTTTATGGTCATGATACATAAAAGCTTTAATATGTCCATTTAATATTTACGGCTCAAATTATGCAAAGGGCATGTGGTCATAAGGTTCAAGATATGGAGCTTTTGCCAGATATGTTCAGCATTTGGACTATTACGGTGTCGAAGATATGCATGTGCACGATACATTACCCAAGGCACAAGGTGATCTATGCTCAAAATTAATATTTGCATAGGTCCTATTGTCATATGGTTTTCAATTTTTTATGAAAAGGTATTATTTCTACCTTGGCTGGAAATTCGTGCGGTTTCAATGGGAAAATACTAAGGTAAAGCGTATTTGAAACCCTAATTGCACTGCACTGCACGAACAGACGTGATGAACGAGAACCAAACATCTGGCTGGCTACAGATTCGTGGATTGATTCTCAACCATAGATGAAAGGTATGGCTCTGATCTTGCAAAGATTAGGGTTGCGAAATTTATACATAGCTCAGAAAATGATCTATTATTGATTTGTTATAAGAACCTTAACTAGGACGCTCAGATTTAGCTCTGCGGGTTGTAAGAACCCTAATTAGGGTAGTTTGATGTATGGCATGCAGCCGATCTGATGAAGAGACAATGGGTCTCATATTCTACTCAAGATTTCGACCTCTGCATTATTTATTTGGTTGTAATAGCTGATGGCTGATGGCATTCGATATTAGGCATGCGACCTATGACAGGAAGAGAATTACAGATGAGATATCAAGAGATTATAGCAAGGAAAAAATATCTCAGCTCCGTATATGTAGCAAAATAACAGGGGGTTCCAGGGGGATTTGATATAGATATAATTCTTGAAACCATAGACCATATCCCTAAAACAATTCAATGGGTTATTATAAAAAAAACATGGATTTAAGATTAAAAAAAATCACATTAGCTCACTAGTTAAATTGGTTAAAGTAGTCTTATTAGGACATTGAGTTATTTTGGTAGAGGTTCGAATCCCCGTATTTCATATTCTAAAACCGTATAGAGGCTCGATATACCATCAAAACCTTAGGCAAACTCGTATTTGACATCTTAAAATCATAGGAATCCCCAATCATAAATGAGCATAATCGAAACGAGAGGTGTCCAGAGACTTCAATATACAGTCTGGGCCGTAGGATTGACAGATCCGACGACTGTGGTAGTCCAGGGTGCACCTCGTTTAGAATATGTAGCAGGGCTGTAAATCTCTGATGAGAATGACCAGGATAAATTTCGAGATGATAATTCTGCACTTGCTACAAGCAATCTTATAATGAATGCAAGAATGAAGGCAGTAGTGACAAGAAAAGGGTATTAATACTGTGCAATCAGATGCAATTTTGCTGGGATAAACACGATATTTATGGTGCTAGTGGAAATGACGGTCTGTACAAAGTGTCATGGCTGGAGGCATTGATGCATACGCAACAAGCTCCTCTCAGGTCTGAATAATTTTTATTGATCACTTGTCCACACATGCAGATAGCTCATAATCCATTTGTCCATTGCATTATGTTCCTAGTTTTCATTTTGCTATTGCATTGGGCGTAGCTATGATTCGTTGATATCTCGAATATGCATGCTACTTGCGGTTTGTAAGTTACTTAGCTGATCGATTCTAATTATTAACATCTTTGAGTATTTGATGCACGAAGATTGCAACTCATATAGAGTCTTTGCGACATGATCTACTAGTAGTTTCTCTGCTATAACCGGGGAATCGATAAAGACCGAGGGTTATGTGCATTGCAATAATAATCAATTTAGATTTGTGCTTATATTCCATTATCGATTTCTATATCTTCATACAATTACTTTCAAGGCATGGTATCATTATTATCCCTATTTTGTTCACGGGCTATATGTATGCTTGTTTTCTGTTTGGATCACGATTAAGAATGCACCATATTTTACGCATGGGTTAAGTTGCATGACGGATACTTGAATTAAGGCCTATGGCGGTAGGCATGAAATAAAGTCATGTGCATGCTATTTGGTCGATCTTAAATAGAATCTGGCTGAAGTGCAAGAATACTTTAAAATGACATATTATTCCAAAATATTACATGTAGTCTTAGATGCGCTATGTGGTTGATTAAGCGGAGGAACATGCTTATCCGCTAATTATGCTTATTTCGAGAGGTCCAAAGTAACGTTGCTTATCTTTGGTTTATGAATGTTAACGATAAATTCTCGAAAATAATATCGCTACTATATAGGGGGCAATAACGATATTAAGCACACTATGCTTTAATTAACTTCTTGTTTTGGCGAGTTAGCATAGCTAGAGGCTTCTTTAGCATGCATGCTTAAAGTAGAGGATGCATGCAAGTTATTTAACTAGGGCGCAGGCCCTTGGTATTTTTTGCACATAATTTCAATTGCATGTATGCTCTCTCTATTGTGGTTTGGATTACAAATATGGTGAAGGGCGTTAAGCTCAAAGAAACCTATAGCTTACACTTTAGTAGCTTAGGCTCTTACCCGATTAAGGCTAACGTCCTTTGGTTCTCTGCGGGTAACCCGTGTTCTTGCTCCTTGGTTTGTTTTCCTATTTATTCAAGTTGGAAAGCTATAAGACATGATGACATTGAAGATACATTTGCGACATTGAAGATATCAAGTCTGCTGAGAGTTCTATGGGATTGATCCCAAAGTTTATGTAATCTTATGGTGTTCAAAAGTCAATTCTAAACTTTCCTGAAGGTAAACATGATGTATGTGCCAAAGTTTTAATATGATGGACGAAACGAAATTGTTATTGGACGAAAATGTTAATGGCTATAGATTCTGGTAAATTCTGGTGATTTAATAAATGTTAACCATTCTTAAGGCTTAAGTCAAATTTACACCTGTTTTGGCTTAAGGCTGCAAATTGGCCTGAAGTGGTCTTTGCAAAAGTCCATGAAAGGTAAAAGTCTGTTTAAACACATTTAAAAGGTTTTTTTTTTTTTTTTTTTTTTAAGAGTTGGTTTTATCATTAATTATGAAATCTCAGAGTACATAGCAAAAGTATGCTTTTAGGAGAAGCATATCAAAATATAGTGAAGTGTAGCAATTGATAATAGAATGTAAACAGAGCGTAAACTGAAGTCTTCAGATTAAGAAGGAAGAACGATCAGCAACCACCCTTGGTAGAATGAAATGGCAGTAGGTAAACAGCAGGACACAATTCCGGAGCAGAACCGATTCCAACGAGCAAATTGCAAACCTGCCAAAAATGAAATCCACCAAAAGAGTAAACCAGAACTAAATAAAATAAAAGCCGGTATATGCTTCTTGGCTTAAAGGTCAAATGGACAGGGATTTCAGCAGTGATCTGAGAAGTAGGAATTGAAGTAGGCATTAAAGGCATCTGTGGAGCCAAAGAGATATTGGAAAAGGGGCCAATTATTTTGATAGCAGAGTCGAAACAAATCCTTATCCTCCAGAAAAATTAACAGTGACCCATATAGATCTGCCAGTAATTTGTGACTGTAGTACCATGTTCTATATCTTGAGAGCTGAGCTTCTGTGAGAATTCGGTTATTTGCTGTCAGGAATTTCCACAGTAAATGGATCTGGATGACCTCCCTGCAAAATATACTTGCCCACATATCTTCACTCTCCTTGTTGTAACTCATACGTCCTCTTTTCATCAGGAATGACTCCATAGAAGTGGCAATGTCATTTTTCATGACTTGATCCCGAGATCTCTGAGTGAAAGGAGAGCTGCTGGTATCAAACTTGTTGTTTCCTTCTCCCCGTAAGAAACTAAGATACTCTAGGATCATCAGAAAGAAATAAGTTAGAGACCACAACATTTAGATTGGAAGCAAACAAATCATAGTGACCCCTATACAAACCATATTCTTCCCATTTCCTGTCAAAATTAGCTCCAAATTTCTTTTTATGTGCTGTAGCAATAGTCTCAAAATCAAACTGAAAGTGCATTTTTAACCAGAAGATGGACACACTTTTTTTACCATATAACACCCGATTCCTTGCTTTCCAAATGTTCCATAGAGCAATATTAATGACTGTATTATCAAATTTATTATCCTGATTCATAAGGGACATAAGATCCTCATTGATTTCAATCATAAATTTATCAGAGAACCAAGACCGAAAACCATTTAGGGAGCTCTGAGAAGAAAATATGGGACATATCCTCGGGCTGTTACAAGCTAAAGGGCAAATAGCAAAAAATATTAAGGTATCTTACGGACATAGAGACCAGATTGTTTAGGCGCCATTAGCAATAAGCCAAATGAAATATGAGACCTTAGGAGGGCAATAAGAATGCCAAACATTATGAAATAAACTTTTGAGCTGATCATAAGTAATGGACCATTTCAAAGATAGCTTTACATCCCTCATTGTTGGAAGTCATTGCATTGTAAACATTTTTTTACTTTGTAATCCCCTTTGTCATTTACTCTCCAGTCCTCTTTCCAATTGTGACTAAATTTGAGAGGAAGGGCTTGATGAAAGAATAAATTTTCTTATCCGAAGAGGTGCCTCTGATAATACCCTTCAATCTAGTCCAAGAAATGACTCTACCACATATAAACATGTCTCTGATATTGACTAAACCAGCTTCATTCCATTTCTTATAAATTAAGGATGCTTGATAGCAAGAACGGGAGAGTTACCTTTCGATCATGATGGGATTCCAAAAGATTGGAACATCGAGTGAAGCTTCTCTCTTTTAATGAAATGAAAATTAGGAGAGATAGCATTCCAGGCCTTGATGAGATTGTGCATAAGAGGGGAGATGTTGGAACCTGGCTTCAGTTGATTGAAAGCAGAATGAGGGAGCAGATGATGAATAGAGGGATGACCACAAGGGTGACTTAAAGATATCCAATACCTGATAAAGATATAAGCAGGAGATTGATTCCCATGAATAGCTTTCCAAATGAGTTTACCCGCAAGAGATTGAGTTTGAATAAAAAGGTTCTTGCAACCTAAACCTCCAGAGACTTTAGGCTTACATATGGAATTCCAATTAACCAAATGACTTCCCTTCCAAATGAAATTTCGATTACTTTTCAAGCTCCGTAGACATATTTAGGAGCAACTAGAGTCGTGGAAAAGTAAACATGAGAACTGGCAAGAACAAGCATTTGCAATGATAGATCTACCTGCAAGAGAGAGATAATTCCCATAATTGTTCAGTTTCTTTTTGATTCTCGAAATAATAGGATCCCAGAGGCCTTTGATGCTATGATTCAAAGCTATAGGCAACCCCAGTAATTTGGTAGCCTGATTAGAAGGAAGGACATTAATGCCAGCAAGAACTGGAATATTGAGGTCACCAATGATCATACTTTTACACAAATTCAATTGAATACCGAGAGGCGTGAGAGAATTGCCTTAAGATCTTAAGAAAAAGATTAATATTTTGGAGATCAAAGATCAAGGAAGGAAAAGGTATCATCGACATATTGAAGAATGGAAATACTATCATCGAATTTGGGAGATTTAAACCTTTCACTGGGGCGATTACGATAATGAAGAGTGACCCTAGTTAAGAGTTCAGCAGCCACAAGGAAAAGATAGGGAGCTAGAGGACATCCTTGCCTAACTCCACAAGATAGAGGAAAGAAGCCAGTAGGGACACCATTGATGAGGACAGCAGAATTGGATCTAGAGTTTAAACCATGAATAAGATTCATGAGCTTAGGATGGAAGCCCAATTTAGACATGGCAAAATCCGAGAAAATCCCATCTCCACGAGTCAAAGGCTCTTTTAAAATCCAGCTTGAGAAGAATACAATTTTGGTTCGAAATTCTGTTCCAGTGCAGACCTTCCATAGCAGCCACATAATTATCCAAGATATATCTATTTGGAAGGAATGCTGATTGGTTTTGGCTAATATTTCTCTGAAGGAAGCTTTTGATTCTCATAGCAATAATCTTAGCACATAGCTTGTAGGTTGTGTTGGTGAGGGAGATGGGCCTCCAGTCCTGAAACTTTGAAGGATGATCAACTTTAGGAATCAGAGAGATAAATCCACTGGAAATTGAAGGATGCAAATGATTATCCTTCCAGAAGGCATGAACAAGGGAGATAACATCAGTTTTGAAAATATCCCAAAACTTGATGTAAAATTCAGCAGGAAGGCCATCCGGCCCAGGAGATTTGCCTTTGGTAAAGGAGTTTAGAATCTCATAGATCTCAATTTGAGATGGAATGGCAATGAGAGCTTCATCCATGATTTCCCTAGGAGCAGGAAGAATAGAGTCCACAATGGAATTAAACTCTTTGGCTTCTGAGGCCATGTTGGGGTCTATTGGCTTATCACTAAAGATATCCATATATCTGCTCTTGAAGAAGTTAGCAATTTCAGAATGAGAACTGTAATTGTTACCTTGATCATCACTAGTTTCAGCAATGGAATTTCTAAGAACCCTACTCTTTGCAACCCTGAAGAAGAATTTAGAGGAGCCAGAGTCCATATCATTAGCATATTTGATTTTACATCTAATCGCTGAGCCCTTAGCTTCCATCTCCTCAATATTCTTAATTCTTCTCTCTAAAATATCTTCACCCACATGGAGATTGTAGTTAGATGGATCATCCTGAAGAAGAGACCTAATATCCTTCATATACACTAGGAGCTGGTTTTTTTCCTTGGTTCTCTCCTCTTTGATAACTTTGGACCAGTTTTTAATCCACCCCTTGATTTGCTTGATCTTAGAGTAGAAACATTTCATAGAGGGCAATTGACTACCATCAACCACATTTGAATTATTGGAAAGAGTCTCATAAAAGGATCTGAACTGAGAGCAGAATTTCTCATTTTCCAGCAATGAGGAATTGAATTTGTAGGGCATGCTCCCTTCTCTTTTGATGCTGGTGATATGAGAGGTATGAAGGAACTGGGGCTGGTGGTCAGAGATGGAAGTTCCCTCATCACTTGTAACATAACTATTGTCCCAGAAGGATGTAGAAGGATTGGAGACATAAAATCTATCTAGGGTGCAGAAAACTCTTGCTTTATCCTTTTGTTTATTTGACCAAGTGTAGGTGGCAGTAGAGGATGGAATATAGACCAGACTGTTATCAGCAATAAGAGTATCCCAGTTCTCCCTTTCTGTTCTGGACATATTGATTTTATTTCCCAATTTGAGGTCCCAAGATGGAGTATTGTTAAAGTCACCAGCAATAATCCAATTCTCAAGAGATTGAGCACTCAGCCAAGAGTTCATTTCAGACCAAATTGGCTCCCTATCTTTTGGAGAGGTAGGAGCATAGACATTGATAATACCAAATCTGGAATTAGCAACCGAGCAGGTCAAGGCTTGCCAGGCTCTTGAGGGACTGTTATAGAAGGAGGAGTGATTGATATCTTTCTTCCAGATAATGGCCATTCCACCACTTGCTCCAGATGAGCTTATCCAAGTAGAGGTAGAATTAGGATAAATCCACTCCCCTAAATTACTACATTCAAAGGAGGGAAGTTTAAGTTCTTGAAGGATAATGATATCTGCATTATATTGCCTAATTTGGGCAATGGCTCTTCTTCTTTTTAGAGGGCCTTTAATTCCCCTGAGATTCCAGGAAAGAATCTTCATATCACTGGGAGAGGGGAGAGAAAATAAGAAAGAAGAATCTAGAGCCTGGTCTTTCTGGATTTCCTTTTACTTCTAGTATTCTGGGCTGGAGTTTTATTGAAGCCAGATAAAACCACATCATGACTAGTCCTATCCTTTCTGACAGGTTTTTTCAAAGGTTGGGACTTCCCCTGCAGAGGGTCAATACTAAGACTTTCATTTAAGAATTCTTCTTTGTCCCAGTTTTCCTTATCACTACCATATCCCTCACTATCAGAATAATCAGAACAACCCCCTGGATAGAAATGAAACATAGAATTTTTATAATTGTTTAAAGGAACAGAATTAAGAACTTGCCTGGATGTTGCTTTCCCTTGAAGCTCCATGTTTTGAATATCCTCAGGAGTATCAGGAACAATCTCAGGATCAGCCACAGAGTCAATATCCATCCTAACTTCTTTTGAATCAGAAGAATATGAGGTATGATTTTGCAGAGAGGCCATCTGTTCAATAAACTTATTGGGTGTATGCAAAGGATTGCAAGGACTTTCAACCATTTGGAAGTCCAAATCAATTAAGGAAGGCAATTCAACAGTGTTTGTGTCAACTGGATGGATATGGATAGCTGAAGAATTTTTTAAGGGTGCAGATGATAGACAAATTTGAGGAGAAGCACATACCTTACTTTTATTTAATTCAGGATCTAGGTTACTATTAAGGTCAGATAATACCTGAAAAGGATTTGGAGAGTTGATCTTTATGTTGTCTTGCTGCTGTACTGATACTTGAGTCAAGTCTTCAGTAGTTTGACTTGAATTGCTAGCTGGATGGGAGTCCTTTTTCAGCTCATTTGGTTTGTTGATGCTTTGTTGTTTCAAACTTGCTGGCAAGGAGATTTTCAGTTGTGAATTCATCTGACTTGAATTCAGTTGGAGCTTAGCTTTGTCTCGAGATTTCATATCTAATGACCCACTCTTACTCTTATTTTTGACTGGGAAATCCATAAGATTATATGAGCATTGAGCTTTCCCTTTAGCTTCTTTAATTATTTCACTCAGAGTGAAATTTAGCTTGTCTGTAGCCTGGGTAACTTTCCCAGACACATTCCCTTTTACTAGCAGCTTAGGTTCACCCATAGATAGAGGCATATTATATTTTGTACTGTTTATGTGTGCTATTTCACACATTTTATCTCTATCTCTTTCCTCATCTCTAGCTGCCTTATTTCTCTGTATTCTCTTATAGCTACCATTTACTTTAGTCCATTTGAATCTGTCACTTTCTGGCAGCTTCTGGAATTGTGAATTCTTACTAGAATTCCCCTTTGTAGCAGTGATTAGATCAGGCTGATCCTGTTGCTTTTCTTCAGGATCCTGTTGGGTGAAAACCTTGTTTGGAGGTTGGATTTCTTGAGTCTGTGTCCCATGCTGGAGCCTGTCAATCTGAGGGTCCACAGTTGAAGTTTTGCAATCAGAATACCAGAAATGCCTTTGAAAGCATTTCTGACATGTAGAGGGCAGACCTGACCATCTAAGGTTTAATTGAGATTCACAACCAAAGGCATCTATGAAAGGTATGGAAAGGGGGATATCTTTGGAGAGGTCAAGCTGAACAAAGCTTCTGGGAGGTTTGGCAGGGAAATATTCAGTAGATATATAAGTTCCAACAGAATTGAACAAAAGCTTGAAGCACTCTTCATCCCAATAAATAGGATTGAGCCCAAAAAGAGATGTAGAGGCAATGCAAAGATTATTCATTTGATCAATATCAAGTTTAGGAAGCCATTTGAGAAAGGACAATTGAGAAGTATCAAAGGTCATAGGCCCGTAGTTGAGAAAGAAATTTGTTGATCTGGAATTCCCACATTCAAGCATGATGTAGGGGTAATTGAGCCAATAGATAGCCTGAATTAGGATCCCTTTGTTGAGACTGAGGAGGAAGGCCCACAATTTTTCAAGCTTAATTCCACATTTTTGAACTTTGATGATCACAGCAGAATTTGAAAGAGCATCTATTTTAGAATGCACAACAGGTAAATTCAAGGAAATACCGTCATAAATCTTCATTTTCCGATCTTTTAGATATGGAATTCGAGTACGCTTGAGTCTTTCATCAAGTTCGTCATCCGAGCGGACTTCCGGGCGACCTCTTGCAACACCATATGGAATGGGAATTTGGGTAGCAGGGTTTAGGGGATGGAGAATACCCCTATGATCGGGATCAGCAGACAAATTGTCCCAATGAGGAACATCATGAGAAATCGGATCCATAGCAAGAGGCGGGAGCAATAAATTATCAAAGTTACCAAAGAGGATGGTTTCCGAGGGCTGATTTTGATATGAAATCAATTTTGGGAGAATGGCGGATCGATCAGAAGCTGGAAGATGCGCGAAAACGTGAAGAAGAGCCAAATGTTTAGGGTTTTTCGGAAAATTTGTGACCATTGTGACAAATTCAGGGAGAAGCAACAAAAGTTCATGCAAAAATTTTTTGACAATTGAAAAGGGAGAAATTAACAGGAAACAGGGGATGAGAGACCATTGGAATGAAACAAAATTAAACTAAGATGATCAGGAAGCCTAACATGCTGTATATTTGATTGCGGAGAGACCCACATACAATTCAAGGGAATTTAAGGAGAAATTCTTTCAAATTGAGCAGGATCTTGTGGAGAATAAACTTCAACCGAGATCAAATAATCCAACCAATTGCAATAGACTCTGAATGTCCCTGTCGGACCAACTGCACTCGAACCCACAAATTCCTCTAGCCAGGAATTGATGATTTGAACTTAATTCAATCTTTGCGGGGTACAAAAGTGAATTCCGAGAAGAACAGATTGTCCGGAAAGAGCCTTTGAAAAACCAAGGAGTTCCAAAGATCAGCAGCCGTGCCCTTTAGAAATCCACATGAGATTCTATCTTTCTCTCTTATAATTGTGAAAATAGAGGTTTCCATAAGAAAGATCGAGTAAAGAAAGAATACAGCTTCATAAATGTATCAAGATGAGGGTCAAATTGTAGATACTGATGAGTGGATTGCAGCTAAAGCCACCCTTCTACCAGGGCAGTAGAATGATCCACAGGAATTGAGCTTCAGATCAACAAAAATTCAAATTTTTCCCATAAGTTTTCTCAAGAAGAGGCTTGTAACAGAAAAACGGGAAAAGGACAAAAGGAGCAAGAAAAATGGCGCACGTCCCATTTTCCGAATCATTTTCGCATCAATGATAGAATTTCCCATCGCATCTATCTTGTGGTTCTTCTTGCCTTTGGGCCATTGTACTCTTGATTCCTGATTATATATCAGATTTTCACATATTTCTTGCATGTTTTTCAAGTATTTTCCACATGTTTTTCTTGTTTTCGAGTGGGTTCATGACATGAAGTGGCATAGTAGTCGTCTTTTCATAGGTACACTTGCAGACAGGAGAACCAGGTGGCAAAACTAGTGTAGTGAACTGTGTGTTGTAGCTAAGCATATGAGATGTATGTGATCAATCATTTTCGGGTGTGAACAAATGGTAGAGAGTTCGACTCAGACCACCTACCACTTTATCTGCAGCTGGCTTGGCAGGTTGTCCAAACGCCCTGTGCTACAGCTCCTCGCATGCTTCAGTTGTACTTAGATTATGAATATGTAGAGGCTTACACCCGGATGCTCACAGATGACCTGGCAAAAATTTTGTAGCTTCCAACGCTAGAACAACAGACAGGCCAGTCGATGGAGGTGCTTGAGACTGCTGCAGAAAGGTGCTTTAGGAGAAGCCCCACACGACGGGTCTCGAAGATCTAACTTTTCCACTTGCCCGATGGTTTGATGCTGAGTATAAAGAACTCAAATGATGGCTCCACCAAGCCACAGATCCCGCTTTATGCCCACAGATAGCTAGACAGTATCGCACTTTCCTAACAGATAAGAAAGCCAGGTATATCACGCGGCATCAAAGGGAAATGTTTTATCTCCTGGACCATCAGCCTAAGACCTTCTAACAAAGAATGCTCAGAAAGCTAGTACAACCTACAGAGAACATCACTTTAGAGCACTAGAGGCAATACTTGCAGCAGCTCTATGACCCTTAGGGCACTCGAGCAGCAACATCCCCTGCAGGAAGGCAGGATGCTAGATTTCATAGAGGTAAATGTCATCCAGGGCTTACAGCATCTTGTCAATGAAGTGGCAGACTTGGACAGTATGCAGACAAAGTTGCTCAGGCGGGCAAGGCCATCCATGGTACTGATCCTAATTGTCGTGTTCAAGGTGGCATTACAGGAAGGTTTCCCCCATAGTGGACCACTAGCAGAGTTGTTTTTGTCTACAAGGCAAGTGACTGGCACTATCTGGCCAATTAATCGAACAATCATGGTCAGTTTTGTATTTGCACAACTGTTAACCGGTATTCTCGAGTAGCACTTGATGAGATGGGCAGAAGCAATAAAGGTACAAACCCTCAAGCAAGCAAGATTCAGGCTTCGATAAAACCATTGATCATATCTTTACACTATGGACTCTGGTTGAAGACAGCAGGAACCGTCAGCAAGACCCGTATTGTTGCTTTGTGGACTTTGCCAAGGCTTTTGACAGTGTGCTTCGCGAAAAGCTATGGACAAGATTGCAACAGCTGGAGTCCCTGCATATCCTCAAAATGCAGTATACAGGCTATATGAGACATGCTCAGGTCGGTTCCAATTGATAGGCCAACATGTGCCAACAGTATTGGAGTCCACTAGGGATGCTCTATCTTTCCAACGTTGTTTAGGCTCTATATCAATCAGTTGGAAATCTAATTTGCTGACAATGGGGGTAGTGGAGATCAATTTTTGCACCAGTTCACCAGGCAGCTCATATATGTTGATGATGTGGGCCTCCTATCTTACATTCTGGAAGACATGTAGTGTCATCTGGACGCCCTGGACACACTCTACCAGGCCACTGACATGTGCATCAATCTGGACAAAACCAATCTCATCCTCATATTAGTCAAGGCCTCTCTCATTCACTTACCGCGGGCAAAATGTGGAGATGATGCCAACTTGCAAGTATTTGGGAGTGGAGTTTCCTTCTACCATGTACTGGGACACTTCCGTCTAGTTATAAGTGCCACTAGGCTGGAAAGCATTGTTGCAATGTTAAACAACAGTCACGATGTGGAGCTATGTGAACTGAGCCCATTAGTAGCACTTATTTAGGGTCTTACCTAGAATGACCTGGAGTAGGTGTTAGAAATAGACAACACGTTCAATCTTATCCTAGCAAAGATGTCATTCAACTTCACTTTTATGATAATTCAGGCTTATCAAATCTTATTTATGCTTCACAACACCATTAGCATTTCAATCAAACCTTTCACACCAGCAAGGAAGCCACATTATGGTCAATAATTCCTTGCTCAAATCAATAAACGATCACTGTAGCAGAGGGATTGACTGAATTCCTGTAGCAACGTTGACTGCCTCCATTCGATCGTATATGAGACGGATCAAACCATCCTTGGACCCGAATCATTCTTTAAGGCTCTGCTTCACATTATAATAGAACTGTCCGGCGGTTAAGGCATCATTCATGCTTTCCAATCTGAGGCTGTTGTCTATTGAACTATATCCCACAGGCTTGGCTAAGGAAAACTGCTACTTTCGATTTATCCCACATACCTGCTTTAGGAAAGCACATAAAGCACATAAAGCACTTATATGTATAAAGCACTTATATGCTTCAACTGTTCTTGACTTTACAACCTACTGCCACTGCTTCTCATAGGTTGTTTTTGTAGCTACAATATATTCACTGCCACTGTTTCTCATGAATATAAGATGACAATTTTCTAAATTCCTTATAATATGACATGACTTACATTTTCAACACTTCCCCTTCATGTCATATCTCCTTATGTTATATCTGAATCTGTATGCATGATTTGCTTTCTGAGCTCAGTGAACCTTTTCTCTGCCAGAACCTTTGTCAAAATATCTGCTACCTGTTTATCTGTACTAATATAATTAACTTGGATCAATCCTTTGCATACTGCATCCCTAATGAAATGCATTTCTAATTCTATATGCTTCGACCTTTCATGCATTACTGGATTTCTGGTCATGGCTATGCAGCTTGTACTGTCACATAGCATCTCACTAGAGTTTGGCTGCTCAATTCCAAGTTCCAAAATTAACCTCCTTTCCCATATTAGTTCTTTTGCACATAATGTGGCTGAGGCATACTCAGCTTCTGCAGTAGACAATGCTATAGATGATTGTTTTTTGCACTTCCAAGCTACAAGACCTCCTCCAAGCATCATAAGGTATCCTGATGTTGATTTTCTTGCATCTAAATCTCCTGCCCAGTCAGCATCACAAAATGCAGTCAATATTAAGTTTTTTGAATTGTATGCAATTCCCATATCAATAGTGCCTTTCAAATATCTCAGAACACGTTTTGCAGCAATCCAATGATCCTTCCCTGGATCATTGTTGTATCTACTGAGCATGTTTACACTATGAGCAATATCTGGCCTTGTGCAATTAGCAACATAGGCTAGGCATCCTGTTAAAGATCTATATGGAATTTTCTCCATGATTTTCCTTTCTTCATCATTCTTAGGACACATGTCAAGAGAAAGCTTACAACCCGGGTGCAAAGCAGGGAGTTTTACTAATGTTGCATTCTTTCATTTTAAATTTTTCAAGCATACCTCTGATCTGCTCTTTTTGAGTTAAAATGATGGTACCTTTATCTCTATTTCTTGACACCTCAATCCCTAAAAACTTTGTAAGTTCTCCAAGGTCTGACATTTCAAATCTGCTTTTCAACAACCTTTTGCACATCAATAAACATTTTTTCCCTTTTGCCACCATAATGTTGTCATCAACATATAAAGCAATAATGCACCAATCGTCTTGACATTCAAATTTATACAAATTCCCATCATTCAAAAACTTAACAAATCCTTGTTCAATAAGATAAGAATCCATGCATTTGTACCATTCTCTAGGAGATTGTCTTAGCCCATAAGCTGCCCTTTTCAATTTCCAAACCTTATCTTCCCCTTGCTCAAATCCTGGTGCTTGTTTCATGAAAATTTCCTCATCTAATTTTGCATTTAAGAAAGCGGTTTTACATCCATGTGATGCACTTCTAGATTCCATGCATTTGCCAAAGCCGGTAGCATTCGACCTTTCATTCATTTTACTAAAGGAGAAAATGTTTCATCAAAATCCCGGCCTTTTTTCGTGAGAATCCACGCAACCAGCTGGCTTTGTATTTAGGTGATTTACCATCTGCTCCAGTTTGATTTCTGAAAATCCATTTATTGCCTACTATATTCTTACCCTCTGAGTGTTCCTTTGTTTCAAAGGTGTCGATCGACAAAAGAATCCATTTCCTCTTTCATAGCATTTAGCCACTTTGCTCTTTGTCATTTGAAACTAGAACATCATCTAAGGTTTTGGCACTACGGGTTTAGATGCATTAAAATTTCAAAAATATTGTTTACCTCATGCTCCTGTTCAACTTGCAATCTCTTACTCCTTCCAGCTTCATCATCACGACCATGCATCTCAGTCTCAAATTTCAAGCCTGCTTGAAGTTTTTGCACTTCTGTCATTCTTTTCTTTTTCACTTGAGGTTGTTGTTGAATTACAGGTACAGACCTTTCAACCTGACTTGTATCTATTGATTCTTCTTCACCTTCCCCTAAAGAGTCTTCAATTTCTTCCTGAATTTTCTGTTTGTGTTTCAGCCTCGGTCTCAAAGCATCATCATCAGATCAATCTCATTTACTTTGTTAGTAGATCTGACCTTAGCATTCTGTTCAGTCAACTTAACATTTTCAGGCAGCCTTATAGGTCTAGATAATACTTTGTAAACTTGTCCCTCATCAAAGGAAACATCTCGACTAATAATTACCCATCTTGCTTTAGGATCATATAACCTATAAGCCTTGGACTGATTATCATATCCTACTAGATATGTAATTAGAGCCCGATCATCTAATTTTTTTCTGTTTTCCTTTGGTATATGAACAAATGCTAAGCATCCATACACTCTCAAATTTTCATAATTTGGTTTCCTTCCTGACCAAAGCATATCAGGAATTCCACCATGTGTACTAGCAGATGGCAACATGTTTTTAATAGTCACAGCAGTTTGAACTGCCTCTTCCCATAAGAAATTTGGTAATCCTGCTGATTTTAACATGCTCCTAACAGCATTTAAAATTGTTCTGTTCTTCCTTTCAGCTACACCATTACATTTGTGGGGAATGACTACAAGTTAGTTGCCTTTTAATGCCTTTATTCTTGCAAAACCTCTTAAATTCTCCTGATAGGAACTCACCTCCTCTGTCAGACCTCAAACATTTAATCCTTCTTCCTGTTTCAGTCTCCATCTCATTAACAAATTCTTTAAACTTTTCAAAAGCTGCATCTTTAGTTTTAATGCAATACACTTTAGTTTTTCTACTGAAATCATCTATTAGAGTCATAAAGTATCTTTTCCCACTCAGACTAACAACAATAAGTGGTCCACACAAATCCGTATGTACCAAATCCAAAATACCCTTTGCTCTTGCACCTTTTTTCTTAAAAGGTAATCTGTTGTGTTTGCCAAGCATACATCCCATGCATACTTGTTTTTCAGATTGAGATGTGCTGATATTAAGGAATCCTTCCTTGTTTAATACCTCAATTGTAGCAGGATTAACATGACATAATCTTTCATGCCAATTTTTCAGAGATGGATAAGTCAGCAAATTGATACTGGACATCAAATGTTGTCTGTTTAATCCATATAAATTTCCAACTCTTTTTCCCACAAACATTTTTTTATTACCAAGAAAAATATTACAATGAAGTTTTTCAAACACCACTTTATAGCCAAGATCAACTAACTGGCATATTGAAATAAGATTTCTTATCAATCCTAGTATGCACAACACATTTTTTAGCTTTACAGCTTTGCCCTCTAGGTCAAACAACTCCAGAACTCCAGCACTCTCAATTCTTCTTAATTCCCCATTTCCAAACCGTACATGTCCTCCTTCTTTTCTCACGGCATTTTTTAGCATTTCTGAGCTTCCTGTCACGGATCTCTCAGCTCCTGAATCTAAGATAAGAGCATCAGTGTCAAATTTTGTATTAATCTTAGAACAAGCCTTAGACACATTTACCTCAATGTCTTCATCCTGCTCATCTTCCTCTTGGCTTGTTTCTCGAGCAATATTTAGGCTAGGCTTAGCCTTGGATCCTTTACCTTCAAATTTCTTCCCTTTTCCTCTTTTTGGACTTGAGCAGTTGGTTGCTATGTGACCTTTACCCTCACAATTATAACAAATAAGTTCTTTTCCAAGTTTAGGGCAATTTATTTTAAGGTGACCATAAGCATCACAGTTAAAGCATGGGCCAATTTGTTTTTTACTAAAGACCTTCTTGCCTTTTTTCTGTTTGATAAACATGGCCTCTGAATCATCATCATCATCTCCTTTGGTCTGCTCAAATTCTGTCCTGATCATTCTAATTGCATGTTCCTTTGATTTAGCCACATTTCTTAACAAAGTAGCTAACTGTGCATTATGGGAGACTGCTCTAGAAATTGCTAGAAGTTGATAGTCCTCATTTAACACAACTCCTGCTCCCTCTAAGTCAGCAATTATTGATTCAAATTTTTCCAGAAATTCAGTAATGTTGTCTTTCTCATACAATTTTAATTTTCTCAATTGTTTTTCCAATACATCTATTTGAGAGGAAGACTTTTGCTCATAATTATCTAACATAAATTTCCACATTTCTGCAGGGGATTTACCTCTGAGTTTTAGCTTGATAGCTGTCCCCACCTTTTGGCATATTATGGATTGAGCTTCCATTATTCTTGCCTTCTCATCCACGCTAGCCACTGAAGTAACTCTTCTTGCTGCATTAGTTCCACCTTCACCACTTGCAGCTGTTCTAGCTCCACCACCTACAACAGAGGTTGAAGTACTTGATTCTTCTCCTCCAGATACTACGACTGCTGTATTAACCACATTAGGATCAATCAAGTACCATAATTTTTCAAATTCTAACACCTCCTGAATGCCTTGCTTCCAAATCTGGAAACCAGTTTCCCCTTTGAAGACCTCTATGGAGTTTAAGAGATTAGCTCCAAATCGAGTAGACATCTTGCTTTCCTGGATTTATTGGCTCTGATACCACTGTTAGAAATAGACAACACGTTCAATCTTATCCTAGCAAAGATGTCATTCAACTTCACTTTTATGATAATTCAGGCTTATCAAATCTTATTTATGCTTCACAACACCATTAGCATTTCAATCAAACCTTTCACACCAGCAAAGAAGCCACATTATGGTCAATAATTCCTTGCTCAAATCAATAAACGATCACTGTAGCAGAGGGATTGACTGAATTCCTGTAGCAACGTTGACTGCCTCCATTCGATCGTATATGAGACGGATCAAACCATCCTTGGACCCAAATCATTCTTTAAGGCTCTGCTTCACATTATAATAGAACTGTCCGGCGGTTAAGGCATCATTCATGCTTTCCAATGAGGTCATTTGTCTATTGAACTATATCCCACAGGCTTGGCTAAGGAAAACTGCTACTTTCGATTTATCCCACATACCTGCTTTAGGAAAGCACATAAAGCACATAAAGCACTTATATGTATAAAGCACTTACATGCTTCAACTGTTCTTGACTTTACAACCTACTGCCACTGCTTCTCATAGGTTGTTTTTGTAGCTACAATATATTCACTGCCACTGCTTCTCATGAATATAAGATGACGATTTTCTAAATTCCTTATAATATGACATGACTTACATTTTCAACAGTAGGTACAAAAAGCCGCCTTAACACAGGCATTGGGAGTGAAATCCACAGTCGCATATCAAATTCTCAGGAGACAGGCTTCTTGCCTCTTTAGAGAGCAGCCCTTGATTATCACATCGTCTACTTTCAGAAGGTGGTCAGTATGGACGATGCTTTGTCTTCCCAACCTGGCTTACACCGTGACAATGGGGCTGCAGCACCTCAAGACCTGCTGAAAGGAAAGGAGGGCTCAGTACATGTGCAATAGGAGAGGATTGCCATAGCTTGAGGTATAGTATCTTGAGGCTTGGCTCCTCATCAAGCTTTGGGATGTTAGTGCATTTGCACAAGTCAGGACAAAACATTACCAGTACCACATAAACCCCATACTAGAATGGACCTTGCAATGCTACCGGTGTGCTCATTTGCCCATAATTCACACATGTGCGCATCATCTCCAAATTAAGATAGGTAGATGGATTGGAGAGCCATGTCAAGATAGGATTTGTCAATGCTATCAAGTGGGAACCGTTGAGGATAAATATCACACTTTTTAGAGCTATCCAGCGTATGATTACATACTGGTATGCTATGCTGAGTTGGTTATAACAAGGTGACGGATCAAACGCACTAATGACCTGCAATTGCACTAATAAAAAGCATCTTTCGAAGATTCCCTAAGATTCCCTTAAATTCGACCACTTTTGGGGGGTCTTTTAAAAAAATGGACCACAAATTTAGATTTCGAGTGCCATTTTTAGGTCCTAGATTTTAATAAATGAAAGTCTTTAGACTTGTAGTGCATCGATATAGGGTCTGAAAATAAAAAGTAATTTTGTAAAAAGTAAGCACATACAGGAAATCTACAAACTGAAAACACCACTAGAATCCTCGTAAGTAGATTCGTTAACAACTATCAAGAAGGGCGAAATCAAGGTTCCTAGAATAGGCCTAAGGAAAAACAAAACACAAGGGCGCTATGCGCGCATAGACAATCAAAGACAAGAAAGACTGGAGTTTTTAATTAGAACACAAAATACTACAAAAATCCCTGCATACTTGACAAGCAACTTAAGTACGTCGACCTCCTCTTAGAAGGTGACCGGAAAGACGAAGAAGAGAAGCATAACAGACTATATGCATGTAAGAAATTCTTGTTTTTCCTGTGTCTATGGCTATGCACGCATAGCACAATATAAAATCTTGTTACTTGTGGCTATGCACGCGTAGCAGAACATAAAATGGTGTTGCCTGCATCTATGCAAGCATAGCATAAAACATCTAACTGAGGCCACATAAGATAAAAAGCCTTTGTATGAGGTATTAATCCATGCTTGTAGCTTGCTCTCGTTGCTCATGGATTTTTGGAATCTTCTTAATCTAGTATCCACATTCAAAATTTCAAAATGAAGCCCCAATAGTTCCTGTTAATCCATGGCATAAGATAATGGTTCATTCAGCTTTGAAAATGTTTTCCAGCAGTGAAGTGAAGTGATATCAACTGATATATCAACTGGTCTTCTGAACAACGGCTAAAAAATAAGAATAGGTGCTAAGTTTGCATACAAGTCCAAAAGTTGGACTTCTGCAGCCGAATCATGATAAGATAATACCACCAGAAGGCAGATTCCTCACTAACGATGCCGCAATGTCTTGTCTAATGCCTGGAACTGCTAGCTAGCAAAGAAGCCAAAATTGACATTACAATAAAACCATGAGGAGCATGAACTTAAAATTGTTTCACTACCTTAAGCCCAACGGACATATTGATGCCAAAGATTGGAATTCCCATCTATGATAGCTCTTCTAACTCCATTAAGTTAACCACCTGAAAGATGAAAGATGAAAGATGAAAGATGAAAGAGCTCAACTTTAATAGTCATGAGATTGACCAAAATCTATATGGTTCTAACAAAACATAATTACATAGGACCAACCTACCTCAACCATTGCATCTAAACCTACTGATCCAGCAATTTTGACCAATGAACTTGTTCCTGTATTATTGATCCCCATGTCAACTGACTGATTAATCACAAAAATCATAAAATGTACATAAATACCTTTCTTGAGCACAATATGAATTACTGTGATGGCAGAAGCACCAGATTCCCTTGTTTCTGCAATCTTGAAAATGTGAAACCGACAAGTAAGCAAAAATTCTAGTTGGGACAACTTCCTTATAAGATAAATTGTTCCAACGCCTACCTGAATAGGATGGATGTTCCAGTCTTTCCAAAGAACAGGCACATCCACAGCTGTAACATCAATTGGGAACAGTATCGTTTAAAATTAGCATTGACATCATACAGCATAAAATAGACCCTAAGTGCTGTGTAAAGCTCCAAAGCCAGGGCAAAGCTCAAGCGGCAACATAAAATAGAGAAGCGGGGCTCCGTTGTTGTGCAGCAGTTAACCTATTCATCATTATCTACTCTGAAATCTGTAAGTTTGAGGCTTTTTTACTGTGATTCATGCTCCAACTTGAGAAAAATCTAAACCGAAAGATGCAAAAAAGAAATGTTTTCCATCACAAATAATGGCACAAAAATTTCACAAAAGCCCCCTTTTTTTCACAAATCTTACCTCCGGCTTCTTCTTTATGACTGCCAAGAACACTTGAAGACAAGAAAAAAAAAGCTGAGGAAAAAAAAAAGTTTGTTGCTATGCGCGCATAGCAAAAAGATTTTTTTGTCTATGCGCGCATAGACACGACCTACCAGGTAAATTTCTACCTACCCATTTTTTTTACAACCTACTAATTTGTACCTACGCAATATTTTCCTACCTATTTATTTTACCAATGGTTATTTCAGTAGAAATGGTTTCTAGACCATTTCTATTGTTTAGTTCATTGCAGATGTTACGAGGTATTTATGGTTTGAAAAGCTTCTAACATAGTGGCAACTTTAACCATAGCTATATCTTTTTTTTTGCCTCAACGTTGATTATGTGCACATAACTTGGGTCTCTTTTTTTGCACCTTTTAGATTATGCAGGCTTAGCTTGAAAAATTATTTATCCTTCTAGGCAAAAGCCTGGCAACCTTCTTTTTCCTTCTAGTTGGCTCTAGGAGCCTAGCTCACCAACATTTCCTCTGGAATTGAAGCATTGAAGCCATTAAAATGATGTAGTTGGATGAGGATAGACAATTCCCCTTTTTATTTTTGTGCTTTGGAATTTTACTTGTGTTTTACACCATCTCAGATAATGAACTCGTGCTTTCCAGAATTAAAGGGACTGATTGGATTTGTGTCAACATTACAAAAATTGAATTGGAAGTAAAGCCAGGAGATTAATTTGTTTTGCTTGGCATTGAATGTATTCTTGAGAACGACGTAGAAGCTTGAGGATACCAAGTTTTTTTAATGATGTTTCAGATCTTTGTCTATGCGCTCATAGACAAACATTAAGGTTTATGCGCACGCAAGGACAAACACTATGCTGACTGTGAACTGAAAAAACATTATTTATTATTAATTATTGAATTTTCAAGGTTTGTAAAAAAAATGTGCATGTCTATGCGCGCATAGACATGCTTATCTGTTTAACTTTACATTTTGGCCGAAAAGGCCCTTGCATCATTAATTGCAGTTTCTTTGCTGCTTCTAACTGTTCATCGTATTGTGTTTGTGTGTACGTGCACCCAGGTCAAGTGCATAAACATTTAAAATACTACAAAAAACGACCTCCCTTTTAATTATAAATGTTGTATTTTGTTTGTTTGTTCCAAAAAATGCACCTTTTTTAAGGTCAAAGGACCGTTTCTCTAAATTTTTTCTTAAGATATGCCAAAAGTACCGAATTTTGGGGTTTTTTTAAAAGGAATCTTTTTGTGTGCGCAATCGCACTACAGGTCATTAGTGCGATTGATCCGTCAGCTTGTTTTATGCCTAACCAGTTGTTGCATGTGATAATTGAGTGCTGACATCTTTGCCAGATAAGCCCGGAGGTCATTGGTGTTTGCTTATCCTGCCGCCTTTCAAACTATGTTAGTCAAAGGCAATCCTTAATCTGATGCGGGAAATACATTGCTTCTTTATGGCTAGTTACTTTTTAAATAATGCATGCATTGAAGTCTCTAGCTGCTCAGCAAGACATGTGAACTTAGTTGTTAAGCTTTCAACATTTGACTGGACCTATCTCTAGGGCTCTTCAAATGCCTAGCTTGGCCTCCTTTTGCATGACTTGTCAGCCTTGCCTATGTGGTCTGTCCTACAGATGGCGATGGGATCTATTATGCCCCATAGTATAAGCTTGGATATACAATATTTACCTGTGGTTTTAAAGACTTTTCCATCTATGGGTACATCCATGGATTTGGTGTGGAAATTGGAATTGACATGTCGAGGCTGCAGTTGTGGAAGCAAGATAGAAGAGTATGAGTGGGACAAAAGGGCTAGAGCGGGGAAAGTGCATGTAGGGGGGATTTTACTGGAGTCATGTGTCAATGCAATTCGAACACTCGTCTAAAGTTATTTGGGCAAAAAGCACTTATATTTTTTGGGTGGCAGGCCATAGAGCTCTAAACAATCTATTGGTGACCCTCTGCCACCTTACAAATGCTTGTCTGAAAGCGTTGAAATGAGCATTGTCTTATTCTCCACCAAATCTGCTTCCCACCTTTTGAAGTGTTTCCTAACTTACAAAGGCCCGTCTGAAAGCCTCCAAATGCAAAATCAAGTATAACCCTTCAATTGCATGCAATAGCCGTCACTCCTATGTTGAGTGATCTATCACAGAGCTGCGAACCGAATGCTTGTTTGAAAGTGTTGAATTGAATGGTATAAATAATTTCCTCTCTGCCAAAATTGCTTCCCACCTCTTGAAGTGGTTCCTAGCTTATAGACGCACGTCTGACTATAGGCAAAAAAATCACGTGCATGAATTTTCAATATCTCTCCAATTGCATGCAATAATCTTAGGTACAATTAGAAAATAGCATTGGGAAAATATACCATACATTGGCCAAATATACCATACAAATGCCTAAATCTGAAGCAATTGGAAGGTATCAAACATTAAAACTTAAAAAATGTATAATATTGAATAGTTGAAAGCAAAGAAACGCTAAGATCAGGTTGTACATTTGTTGTCTTTTTCTCAAATCTTAGCCAAAGATGTGCAAATTAGATACCATAAAAACATCTTAGAATAAGCTTTCCAACATTATAAATTTCACCCAAAAGAAAGCTCTGGTTCAATTGTTATGAAGAAAAATATGCAGTCTGAATAAACAAAAACGCTAAAACTAGACTGGAAATCTGCTATTTTTTGCTCAATAACCCGTGAAGTGTTAGAAAATCAACATCCTTAAAAGGGGCTCTGAGAAAAGTTTTTCAATGGCACAAGTTTCATGCAAAATGGAGTCATAGAAGATAATTATGAATAAAAATGTAATATTAATTCTGAAGTGCAGATGTAGGCCGAAATTTTGCTATTTTCAATAGAAATCTTATTTCAAGCATATACAGATCAATATATCTATAAAGTGGTGGACGTTCTTCCCCATACTAGTTTGCAGATGCTCTTGCTGGTTAAACGGATGTTCTTCCCTGTCCCGTTCTTTGAATCTTTGTTTGATGGATCGATGTTTCCCCGCATTAGTTTGCAGAAGTTTTTCCTTGTTAGGCGGTTGTCCTTCCCTGCCTATTTCTATGATTTTTTTTTAGTCTATTTAGGTTTGAAAGACTAACAATTTTGATGGGTGAAATCGCTTGAGTTGCATTTTATTTTCAGGTTTTTTCTTGTGCAAGCACATTGGATTAGTCTTTTGGGGCTTTGGCGTTGCGGTCACATTGCGGTCTTTTCATCTTTTGACATATTTGGTGTTGGCGGTGCACGTGAAGCCTGCTGGTGCATGGAGATTTTTTGACTTATTGCTTCTAGTTCGGATCTTAACGTTATCGTTTATATCGCTCTTAATCCATTTTTAATCCTCATGGTCGGGGAAAACCTCAAAGGGCGGGGTTTTTAGTCCAATTGATAAGATTTCAGACTTCGAGTTTGTGTGGCTTATTTTTTTTCTTTTATATAAGACCTCCGGTGATTGTCTAATTCTGGGGTTTTAAGAGATGTTTGGCTTTACATATGTTTTGGCCATCCATTATTACTACTCTATTGTTGTACCTGTTTTTTCTTGGAACGCTCAATAGGAAAGCCACTTCAGTTGTTGTTGCATAGAGTCTCCCAAGAATCTAATTTACGGATTTAGATTTATAGCACTATGCTGTTCATTTAAATATTCTTGGACGTAATTGCACCCTCACAAAAGCTTAATCAACATTTTATGTACTCATTATCATTAACATTTAACTTTTCTCAAATTTACATATGTACACAAGATAAGACCCTATGTAACTAATAATAATAATAATAATAATAATAATAATAATAATAATAATAATAATAATAATAATAATAATAATAATAATAATAATAATAATCATAACCACCACCACCACCACCACCACCACCACCACCACCACCACCACCACCACCACCACCACCACCACCACCACCACCACCACCACCACCACCACCACCACCACCACCACCACCACCACCACCACCACCACCACCACCACCACCACCACCACCACCACCACCACCACCTTAATAAGACGTCACAAAACTTGGAATAGAGGCTGCAAAAAGATGGATGTTTCTTGGCGCCTTCATGGCTAGGGTGGCAGCAGGAAAAAGGGCCGCCCCTTCTCCTTGCTTTCAACACTGCAGTGGAAAAAAAAAACTTCCTCACGTTCATGATCTGGCTGCTAGCAAGGGCTTTGGTTATCTGGTGCCTTTCAGATTCTGCGTCTATGAGGATGTTATTTTTTAGTTTCTTGGAGATTCTTCATGGCGGCCTCTTTAGCCCTCTCAGATAATCCACTAACGTGGATCTTTACTCTAATGCTTCTGGTAACATGGCTTCCGTAAGCATTGTAATTTTCCATAAATCAAGCAGTGATCAATAATTAATTTGATCAACCAATTGCTTTTTCTGTTTTCTTTATGGGCACATACCAAAATGGCATGGATGCCTGCAAGGTAGAGTAATTAAGATGCAGGGCTCTGAGAGAAGATGCTTCAAATTTCCAGTTGATTAGTGTTTCGATTCTAACGCCAGGTTTGTTATGCTAGAAACCTTTCCCTAGCAGAGTTAGGCTTTGTTATGCTAGAAACCTTTGTTATGCTCTTTCCTACTAGCAGAGTTGATTCTTGAAAAAGAAGAAGAGTAGATTAGCCTGATTCTTCAGATTTATTGATGAGATATGGACTGGTTTAGATTGCCTAGCTAGGAGTTTTCTACGTAGGATAATGCTTTTATATCTTGACCCAAGCTTTGAGAGGAGTTTTGGTGGCTGAGCTTGTGTCTAGCCATTTTAGGCCAACTGTCACATATCCTGACAATACAACATCTTTCCTGGCTCATACGATGTTGATTAATTTGCAACAGGGGTTAACTTTTGGAGTTGTAGCAGCCTCTTTGAGCAATGTGGCAGATTGCTTATGATACTTCTTCATGTCTTTTTCTCTTCATCTCTACTCTTGCAAGAAGTGGTTTACCTAGCGTTCAAGATATATTTGTAGCTTGAGAAAAAATTGTATTTGTCTCTGTAGTATTCTACTAGCTAGGAAGATGTTGATTATGATCCTGTAGTACTAGTTAGTTGGAAGAAGAAGTTGAGGAAAACTTGTGAGCACGAAAGATTAAGTATGATATTTGATCCCATAATAGGATCCTTTGTACTTTTAAGGTTATTTGATTCTAATGGGATCTTTCTGTTGTATTCTTTTCCTATCTGAATAAAAAAGAAAAAGAAAAAGAAAAAAAAAAAAAAAAAAAAAAAAAAAAAAAAATCCAGTCCACACTAGCCATGGCATCAACCAACTAGTAGTGACATCAACACAGGTCAATCCCTTATGCAGTCTTATCAGTTCATACTAGGATCGAAATCCCTGATGACACTATCCGCCATGGAACACCAAGTATTTAGATCATAACATTTACTTATCTATCCCATAGTACATATAAAGAATGAACAGGTCATGAGACCATTGGTCAACTGTAAGTTGAGAATCCTATTCCATAAACATAGCCAAGTTATATTAAAAACATTTGCCCCTGATCTACTAGGGTGATAACAAAAGGCCAGTGCCAAGTGCAACCACATATGTTACATAATCCCATGCATAGTGCCAATATGGATGCTCAGTAATCCCATGCATAGAGTCAATATGGATGCTTAGTAAAATGCAGGATCTTAAGACCATGTAGATTTTAGCCATAAGCATTACTTCCTCAAAGATCGAATGTTTTAAGGTATACGTTTGAAAAGCCCAAAGGTGTCTTTCACTTTTCACTAAAGTTAAGAATTGGACATAAGTGTTTGTAGACTCAAAAGAACTAGAGTAACTTTCAGTTCCACAGGTTAAATACAGCGCCTTTTGACCTTAGACCATGCATGCAAGTCTTTAGCCCACTATTTGTTAAACCAGCATCCGTTTACCATTGTTATGCCATTTTTTACTTAAAACTGAGCCACTCTCATCCTTTGCATGCATGCAATTCTTAGCCAATGCATGCAAGTGATTATACCAGTGCATGCAAAGATACTAGCAGTACATGTGAAGACACAAATGATAAGGCAACATTTTAGTTCCCAGCATATGCATGCAGCCACTTTATATTGACATTTACATTCTGTATGGCCACACTAGAGTTTAACCAGACATAAACCAGTTTTACGTATTTAGACCATGGAATGGGGCCCAAAAATCAACCTGCACGTCATTCCATTATTTGAAATATCATATAGAGTATTACAGCAGAGCCACAAACCCTGATACCCTGATGTTCTAAGACCTCTGTGGTCTGCCAATCTAGTCATGATATATTTTAAATAGCAATGCATAACTTCAGCCTTATTTCAGTCTTTAAACAGAGTATAATGACCAATGCAAATATACCATAGAATGCAGTAAGCAAAAAACAGTGGATTCATTAAGTAAAGATAGGTGAAACGTTTGAGTACATAGAACTCTGTTCAACAAAGTCGTTTGTGCAGAGTTGTTATCACAAAATGCTGGCCATATGAATCAGAAAGCATGGAAATATTGAGATCCCATAGAATTCCTAATCAGCCAGAGCTTTGAGTCAAAATATTAATGAGTACGGTCTAGTGAATCTTCCCTTTCAAAAAACCTTTTGTAAACACCATATGAGTGCGAAAGCAAGAGATGCCACCAATATTATCCATATTATTGCCAGGACACGAACTTGACATCGAAAAAAGGAAACAATAGGAAGAGAAACCGGTACCTGCAGCCAACCAACACAACATTAGCAAGAATTTGGTAATGAGTGAGGGGCCAAAAGGTACATTAGGTTTCTCAGCTCTTCGCTGGTCACCTATTGTCACCTTTTTCCCTCAAGTTCATTCCAAGCAAAAAATATGAATATAAAACCAATGAATCAGTATTCACAACTGCAATACAGTTCTGAACCCTATGTAAACATGTTGAAATCCATGTAATATCTACTGCAATACTGGATTATCAAGGACATAACTATTAAACCAGTGAGGTGATCAGATCTTAACAGTAAGTATAAGGAGTCAAGCACCAATGTATTCAAATCAAACTGAAGTATTAATTGATCCTGAACCAACTAGGTTTAATTATAAAATCTGTAGGAATAGATTAGGGACCAAAGACACACTAAAACCGTGTTGAACTTCTACAAGCATGGCTTGATCGGACACGAGAGTCATCGGGTTCAAACTCATTGTCCCCTTCCCCGTATCCGGGACCGTATTTCTAAAGCTTGAACTGCCTCGCTTCCATTGTCACGATTCTGCCTTCCAGCATAATTTTGTTTGTGAGCATCATTGCTCTGATGATTAATCCAAGGACGTTTGATCCCGGTGTTCCTCCCAGCATCCATGTGTTCGTTATCAGACAAATTATCCTCAAGACAAGCTTGGAATTCTGCCTCAAGCCATTCCTCCTCAAGAACGGTCTTGCTATCAGGACTGTATGGGCAACCGTCTGAATCACATTCTAGGTAATATGCAGACATCCTTCAGTAAAGGTTTTCCCGCCCTTGGACCATGTACGTAGCAGCCCTCAAAATTCATGAAGTGATGCTCACACGGTTTAAGCATGCAAGCAAGTGCCAGATATGATAAGAGCCAGCCATCAAAGCCATAGTCTATAGGTAGAATCCATCAATATGCTCGTAAAATCTAAATGTGGTAAAGCTAAACATCAAGCCTGAGTCAGAAGAACTCACCTAATGTGCCAGTCACGGTAAGTGAGCAGATCTCCATATCCAACCCTGCCACTGCCTTGTCTTACAACACGCAATGGGCTCGGGGAACCAAGCGCCCCTCATCTGCCTGTTACTTGAGTTACAGGTAACGGAACGGGGAGAAAACCCTAGACTTAAAACTTTTAATACATATAGTTAAAGTGCATAAGCCATTATTTATTTTACTATACCCCAACATGTAAAGGTGAGAGTTTATTACATTAGCTACCCATGGGGATACCCACTACTGTAATCTGTACAAAAGCTCCCTTAGTGCAAAACTTAGAACCTTTCATCTAAGAAGACCAGCCCATGCCAAATGTGAAGGTAGGAATACATGCTATTGGTACCCAAATGGGATATACATTACTGTGATCTGTATACTGCATCCTTAGTGCAAATTTTTTTTGAAATCTTTCATTAAAAAAGACCAGCCCATGCATATAAACATAAAAAAAACCTACCTCCAACCGTAGGATAGGTTTGGCCCAGCAAAAATGTTATGTGCTCGTAGGGAGGGTGGACTCCTACCAGCACTGCTGGGGTCCACACCTTACCCTATTAGATATATTGTCCAATAAACTACATATCAAAAATTATGACAATAGCTGGTAGAATCAATCATACCTTATGCACTTGCATTGATTTCTTGTATCAAGATAAACTTGTCAAACTTGAGTCCTGGAAAGGAGTTGTCTTGTATATAACTCGTGACTTTCCTCTTCATGCCAAGGATGTCAAAGCCATTATTGTTGAAACAAACTATCAGATCTTTAATGTCAGCAGCAGCTTTGAATGGACATGAGTTGACATACATGTATGGTAAGATTTGGGAAACTATTACGTTTCTGGCTTGTAAGTAGGGCCTGCAGCTATCAGCATGTACGAATTTTAACGCAGTAAAAGGTAGAATATCCCTCTTATCATACTTGGTATACCTATATACTCCGCTGTCATTGTTGACAATTTCAATGCGTAGATTTAAGAAGTTAACCATATGGCTTCGTGGGCTGCTTTCCCCATATCTGTAGTGAAACACGGTTTCTTCCTTGATGCCAAGTTTGCTCATGTCGTAAATATCCAGACTATGGCCAAACTCCTTTGGGGTAGTACTCAGAAATTCCCGAATAGTAGGGCAATTAATGGCAAGCAGGTCATCAATGTACCGGAATGTATGTTTGAACATACTGATCTCCTTGTATCTACCATGCAGGGCCATCTTCTTGATGAAATCAACCTCGAACCATGCAAGGTACAAATTGCACCAGCTGGGGCTGCACGAGAATCCCATGGGGATTCCACATACCTGCAGCCATGTCCTGCTGCCCATAGCTATAAAGCAGTTAGAAAGCAGCCAATGGTTAGCTTTAATGAAAACTGTTAGCCCCATTTTGGACCAGCATCTTCCCTTTGGTTCAGTTTTAAACCATTTGGCAGTGTAGCCATTGGAGGACTTCTTAATCCATAACTCATTGTTATGGTGTAAGCCCCTTTGCCACTTCCAAGCAGCCATGCAGACTAATTCAATAATTCTGCAGATTCCATTGTCACCGAGTAGGGGGATGTTTTCATAACATTTAGTTATGTCCGCAACAAATAGGTCATGAATACTGGATGGAAGATTGATCACAACATCATATACTGAATTAACAACCCAGCAGGAATTCACTTTACCTGGGAGCATGGTATGTACACTAGCACTTAGCATTTTGGCTATCTCTGGCCAGTTAGATAATATATCATTAAGACCAGCAGTGATAATTTCTGATATCTCTGTGTAAATTGTGTTATGGGCGTTAGTAATCCACCTATAGTCCCTCTTATGGGCCTTATACACCCCGAGTAGGTATGGTAATCTTTCTGATTCACAGCCGATACATCCCATAATGTTTTGTATATCCTCCTTAATTAGACATTGGATCTCCTTGTGTGGGTTGAGAATAATCTGAAAGTCATGACTGTTCAGCCTCTTGATGGCCATTTCCCTGACATGTTGTGGGCAGATAAAGGCCGGATTGTTGGTGGCTTTATCCACCCCAGAGATATAGAAGTTGGTATACAACCATTCCAGATTGTTGATCACATCTCTATCAGCTAAAGCAAATTTCTTTGGTTCAGTCACGCAACTGATAGCAATGCTGATCCTGCTAGATGCAATATCTAATATTCTCATTTTGAACACCACCTTATCCTCATCTGTAATATCAGGGTATGAATAGATATGTGCATCAAAAAACAGGTCACACACCTTAGATACTTCCTCTCTAAATTCCCTCATGACCAGCATCTTATCAGGAATATGATTAAGACCTTTTTTGAAGAGGTTTCTAAGTAGTTTGTTTCTTACAATTGATAGCTTGGTGGTTCTAACATGACCAATATCAGGGTCAATAAAAGAGGCCATATTAGGATTGCTGCAGGGGCATGGCACATCATTATCTTGTGCAAAAATATAGAATGGTTTATAGCAGATATCACGAAGATTCTCACTATATTTCCATCCAAACATGGTATTGAGCATCATGTTTGTCCCAGACTCACCAAAACATTCGAGGGCAACCATATGAAATATTCTGGGTAAACATATGAGGTCCTGAATTTTGGACAGAAAGGTGCAGTGTACAATTTTCATTTTATTCCGAGGTCCACATTCAGTAATAGAATATCTCCCTTGACAGTTTATTGTGATAAACTTAGACATCTGTAAGCAGCAACAAAAGTATTTTAAACATACTAACACTACCTAGATACAACCAGACCTCTGGCAAGCCACACTATGGCATATGATTTTTGGTGTATGTATGGGCCGAGTGGCATCTTTTTTATTTTTCTAAAAAAGAAGAAAGATACGGGTATACATCAATTATGACGATGTAACCTGTTATTATACACAAAAGTATAGTGTACAGCCAATGCAAAATACAGTAAAAAGTATAGATTCACACCTTTGTCTCAGGCTGGATATCGTAGTTCTTCCCCAGCAGCCACGTCACAGGCACGTACATGGGTGGTTCTGTCCTTGGTGACGGAGTATCCAGCAGGGACTTGTGTACCGATGCATTCAACTGAGGCACTATCAGACATAGCTGGTGTCTCACTCATTGGTTTGGTCATAATTCTTGGTGTGCGTACAACCACATTCTCGCAAGTCTTTGGTTGGATTAGATGCACTTCGCTCTCGAGTCCGCTAGTAGTATGGTCGGGCGAAGCTCCCCCTCTTTCGGATGTGTGACAGTTTGATGGTCTTCTCACAAATGTCCACCATCTTGCATCTAGGCGCACCAATCTTAAGGTCGACCATGGATCAAGAAAGCTTCATTGTCATTTGGATCAGCACCTCCCTGACCTGTAGGTAGGAAATAAACCCCATGATACTGGTTTTAAGGGGACCCCTAAGGAATCCTCTAAAAGTAACCACTTGAGCTGCAGTAGACATGTTAGGGTAGATCAAATCCAAATTATTGAACATGTACCACACTCCGTGATCCAGCCAAGTCATGTTATCACCACAGGTGGTTTTTTTAGTCTTCTTTTTTCCTCTATCATCGCATACACACTTAAAATATGGGCAGAATGTTCTCCATATCCTCTTAAGGTAAAAGTCATTCCTGTCAATATTGGGATATGCCATGTGGCCTTTCTGGCCCATATACATGTATGGACTTTTTGTGCAGACTTTATCAAAGAATCTTGTGTCTATGCTGCACATGATTTCTTCCTTTCTGACAAATTTTTCCAGTGACAAGGCTGCACTATACGTGGCATTAACCTGATCCTTAGTAAGGCCCCCAAGTAAAATCCACGTATCCCTGTTGATCGGGGCTAGGGCCCCAAAATTCTTGGTTCTCCACAAACCCTGATTGCATAGAACCGCGTGATTCTCAACCAATCGTTCAGGAATAACAGGGAAGTTCAGGCAATTGTTCAAGGTGAAGTCAAATGCCCCATTCCCGTCCACATCATTAGTCTTGTTGTTGGCTTTCAGGTTTTCTTTATCCTGTTCTGACAGTATAGAGTCAAAGGGGTCATCATCCACAACCTCGTCACAGATAAAAATGTCATCCTTTGCCTTAACTTCCCTCTTGATACTGTTGGCCTTTTCCAATGCCTTAATTCCGGTCAGATATTGGATTTTGCATCGATCCTCCTCAACTGTCCACTGATAGATCAGGTCAGGTAGGCTATTATACAGTTCGTCAATGACTTTGACAATTTTATCAGCTTCGTTTCCAGCCTTATTGATGCTGGAGAATGCCTTAATCCATTGATTAAACCCTAGATGCAATAGGGCCGAGTAATCGCTCGTCCCCTCCGGCAGCTTTTTTGTATAATATACTGTATGCCTTTGATATCTTTAATGCAAAGACAAGAGACTCGAACAAAGATAGCTTGGAACTTCAGATTTGAAGTAATTGTACCCTATAGCCGCTAATTCATTGTTCCAAGTGGGTAGGGTAATCTCAGATACTACTTCTCTTTCCCATCAATCATTGATAAATAAGCCATTAGTTCATAAGGCACCAATAAAGAGATACAATTTATCGATACAGCCATGTTTTTGAGCTAAATATTTGATTTCTAGGTAGAAGTGACCCTCAGGTAAAACCGGGGAACCAAGTTCCTAAAAAATCCAAATCCACACTAGCCATGGCATCAACCAACTAGTAGTGACATCAACACAGTCAATCCCTTATGCGCCTTATCAGTTCATACTAGGATCGAAATCCCCGATGACACTATCCGCCATGGAACACCAAGTATTTAGATCATAACATTTACTTATCTATCCCATAGTACATATAAAGAATGAACAGGTCATGAGACCATTGGTCAACTCAGAAGTTGAGAATCCTATTCCATAAACATAGCCAAGTTATATTAAAAACATTTGCCCCTCGATCTACTAGGGTGATAACAAAAGGCCGCTGCCAAGTGCAACCACATATGTTACATAATCCCATGCATAGTGCCAATATGGATGCTCAAGAATCCCATGCATAGAGTCAATATGGATGCTTAGTAAAATGCGTGGATCTTAAGACCATGTAGATTTTAGCCATAAGCATTACTTCCTCAAAGATCGAATGTTTTAAGGTATACGCTTGAAAAGCCCAAAGGTGTCTTTCACTTTTCACTAAAGTTAAGAATTGGACATAAGTGTTTGTAGACTCAAAAGAACTAGAGTAACTTTCGCCCACAAAAATACAAATACTTTTGACCTTAGACCATGCATGCAAGTCTTTAGCCCACTATTTGTTAAACCAAAGATCCGCTTACCATTGTTATGCCATTTTTACTTAAAACCGAGCCACTCTCATCCTTTGCATGCATGCAATTTTAGCCAATGCATGCAAGTGATTATACCAAAGCATGCAAAGATACTAGCAAAGACATGTGAAGACACAAATGATAAGGCAACATTTTAGTTCCCAGATATGATATGCATGCACCACTTTATATTGACATTTACATTCTCAGATGGCCACACTAGAGTTTAACCCGGACATAAACCAGCTTTTACGATTTAGACCATGGAATGGGGCCCAAAAATCAACCTCGCATCGCCATTCCATTATTTGAAATATCATATAGAGTATTACAACAGAGCCACAAACCCCGATACCCTCGATGTTCTAAGACCTCTCGTGGTCCGCCAATCTAGTCATGATATATTTTAAATAGCAATGCATAACTTCAGCCTTATTTCAGTCTTTAAACAGAGTATAATGACCAATGCAAATATACCATAGAATGCAGTAAGCAAAAAACAGTGGATTCATTAAGTAAAGATAGGTGAAACGTTTGAGTACATAGAACTCGCTCAACAAAGTCGTTTGTTTGTGCAGAGTTGTTATCACAAAATGCTGGCCATATGAATCAGAAAGCATGGAAATATTGAGATCCCATAGAATTCCTAATCAGCCAGAGCTTTGAGTCAAAATATTAATGAGTACGGTCTAGTGAATCTTCCCTTTCAAAAAACCTTTTGTAAACACCATATGAGTGCGAAAGCAAGAGATGCCACCAATATTATCCATATTATTGCCGTGACACCTAACTTGACATCGAAAAAAGGAAACAATAGGAAGAGAAACCGGTACCGCAGCCCAAACAACACAACATTAGCAAGAATTTGGTAATGAGTGAGGGGCCAAAGGTACATTAGGTTTCTCACCGTCACTGGTCACCTATTGTCACCTTTTTTCCCTCAAGTTCATTCCAAGCAAAAATATGAATATAAAACCAATGAATCAAGATTCACAACCGCAATACGCTTTCAACCCTATGTAAACATGTTGAAATCCATGTAATATCTACCGCAATACCGATTATCAAGGACATAACTATTAAACCAAAGGAGGTGATCGATCTTAACAAAGAAGTATAAGGAGTCAAGCACCAATGTATTCAAATCAAACTGAAGTATTAATTGATCCTGAACCAACTAGGTTTAATTATAAAATCTGTAGGAATAGATTAGGGACCAGCACACACTAAAAACTGTGTTGAACTTCTACAAGCATGGCTTGATCAGACCTGAGAGTCATCGGGTTCAAACTCATTGTCCCCTTCCCCGTATCCGGACCAGTATTTCTAAAGCTTGAACCGCCCCCGCTTTCCATTGTCACGATTCTCGCCTTCCAAAGATAATTTTGTTTGTGAGCATCATTGCTCGATGATTAATCCAAGGACGCTTTGATCCCTGTTCCTCCCAAAGATCCATGTGTTCGTTATCAGACAAATTATCCTCAAGACAAGCTTGGAATTCTGCCTCAAGCCATTCCTCCTCAAGAACGGTCTTGCTATCAGGACTGTATGGGCAACCGTCTGAATCACATTCTAGGTAATATGCAGACATCCTTCAGTAAAGGTTTTCCCGCCCTTGGACCATGTACGTAGCAGCCCTCAAAATTCATGAAGTGATGCTCACACGGTTTAAGCATGCAAGCAAGTGCCAGATATGATAAGAGCCAGCCATCAAAGCCATAGTCTATAGGTAGAATCCATCAATATGCTCGTAAAATCTAAATGTGGTAAAGCTAAACATCAAGCCTGAGTCAGAAGAACTCACCTAATGTGCCACTCACGGTAAGTGAGCAGATCTCCATATCCAACCCTCGCCAACGCCTTTGTCTTACAACACGCAATGGGCTCGGGGAACCAAGCGCCCCTCATCTGCCTGTTACTTGAGTTACAGGTAACTGAACGGGGAGAAAACCCTAGACTTAAAACTTTTAATACATATAGTTAAAGTGCATAAGCCATTATTTATTTTACTATACCCCAACATGTAAAGGTGAGAGTTTATTACATTAGCTACCCATGGGGATACCCACTACTGTAATCTGTACAAAAGCTCCCTTAGTGCAAAACTTAGAACCTTTCATCTAAGAAGACCAGCCCATGCCAAATGTGAAGGTAGGAATACATGCTATTGGTACCCAAATGGGATATACATTACTGTGATCTGTATACTGCATCCTTAGTGCAAATTTTTTTTGAAATCTTTCATTAAAAAAGACCAGCCCATGCATATAAACATAAAAAAAAAAAAAAAAAAAAAAAAAAAAAAAAAAAAAAAAAAAACCCCTCAATCAGTTCTAGACTACTAGAACATCATTTCCTCTATAAAAAAGACAGCTCAATTTGCAGTCCTAAACATAGGCAGGCCTCTATGTCTAGGTCAAAGACACATTTTATTCATGTCTATTCTATTCAAACTCATTTTTCAACTCCATCACTTGGAATCTTATGGATCTGCAATCATCTCTTCTGAAAATACAAAACAGAGAGCAAGGAAATCTGTTACATGCACCCACAGACAAAAAGCAAGCATTAATATGGTTGTATTGTAAGGGATAGCAGGTGTCATGGATTTCCTTGAGATTATCCCATTTCGCCCTCCTTATATTTTCGCTCTACGGCTTTATACGGTAACATCCACATCCACAAACCGGTCAGCCTTATGATAATTTGCTGGCTGCTCCTACAGATGTTTTGGAATCTAGAAAACTCTACTTAAATTTATTGCTCACTTACATGAGACAATATTCATCCTTAAGATCTATATCAGAAAAATAAATTACAGCCTATCTCACCATTTGATCAAATTAAATCATATCAAACCTTTGGAATTCGAGTAGAGTCTTTTGGCTTCTCCATTGCATTGTCTGCCTCTTGGTTATTGTAGGTAAGTTCGTATGCATCTTCCTTACTGGCCTCCATGGTATCTGCTACACTTGTTATCTCAGATTTCTCCCTAATGGATTCAGATACTGTTATCCCTTCAATTATTTCCCTACTGCCATTGTCATTGTTCTTCCTTCTTTCCTCAGTTTTGCTTCAGCCATTCTTTTATGGGTGGTAAGATTCAAATCACCCTTTTTTCTCACCATGTTTGAGGCAGGGATCTGAAACAAAGGCCGTGGCTCTCTGATTCTAGCACTCATAGATCTATTCTTCAGCTCTATGGTATATAAAGACTGATCCACTATCCTTAATGCCGACAGTTCTGCATGGAGGTATTCTATACCTGCTTTTTTAGCCGTGGAGTCTCCGTTCCAACTTGGCATCTCCACATAACTGCCTATAATTCCTCCCCTCCCCCTTCCCCTTTTTTTGGAACGGGCCATCTTCTTGCCCTAAAGCAATTTCGGGTCTCTTCCTCCTGTAATATTTGGTTAGTACAATAAGTTCTTTGATCTTAGGTTTAAACGTCGATATTACCATATTTTAAACATACCACATTTTTTTTATCTATAGCCATTGCCTTCCATATATTGGATTCCTTTGTTCCCCTATGCATTGATCTTTTACCACATTTTTCAACTAAAAGAAAATCCTGCCTCCTACCTCAACTGAAACCCATTGAAATTCCCTTGACTAACTTCCAGCGCACATTCTTTTTGTCTTTAGAAGACATTCCCATATATATTTTGACTTGATGAGCATGTCAAAATATCTGTACTCCACCATCTGATATTCCCATATTATGTCCGCTATCTCATTCAGGATTTCAATAATGCCCTCATCCCCAAATAGTGGGATATTTTATAATACTTCATTATATCAGCTGAAAAAAACATTGTGTATTCTACATGGTAAATTTAAAACCACATCATATGTAGAACTTACTATGCAGGATGCATTAATTTTTCTCTGGTTTGAGAATCCGAATTTAACCGTCATTTTGAAGCATATTTAAGGCCAAACCTCTAAGAAGCTATTTAGGATAGCTGTTATGATGCTTGTTGTCTCCGAGTATAAAGTATTGTGGGCATTTGTTAGCCACCTATATTCTCCTTTATGCTATATGTAGCCATCAAGTAAGGCAGTTTCTTGTTTTGTACCTGTAATTCTCCATAGTGTCTTTTAATATCGAATAGACATTTCTTTTTTACCTTTTCTGGTCGGTCCTTCTGTTTTTTAAAATCTGCACTTTCAAGTCTAAGTTTGGCCATAAGGAAAATGTGCTTTGGATATATAAACACAGCATTGTTGCCTGCTTTATCCAAGCCAGCAACATACAAACTTTGGTTCAGCCATTCTAGATTCTTTTGTACGTCCATGTCCTTCCATAGGAACCTTTTTTGTAGTAATGAGTTTTTCAAGTCCACAATCTGTGCACCCTTCTGCAGTAACTCACTAATATTCTGTATATCCATATCTATAAGATCTAGCATCTCATATTTATGTACAAGAAAAAATTGCTTGTATAGTTTAACAAATTCTGTGGTCAACAAATTTTGCTAGATTAGGGTTTGCATTTGTTAGCTCCTTCATCAGCAAACACAAGATAAGGTTTGTACACCTTGTCCCTAATTTGCTCTATATATCTCCAAGCAAATTTTGTGTTCTCTACAATTTCAATTCCTCTTTTTTGAAATATCTCATACATGATGTTGTAAAAATTTCCTTTAATATTAAAGCCATCAAGTGCCTTGGACAAAAATGTCATATGTACAATTTTCATCTCCTTGTCCTAAGGTTTGTACACCTTGTCCCTAATTTGCTCTATATATCTCCAAGCAAATTTTGTATTCTCTACAATTTCAGTTCCTCTTTTCTGACATACATGATGTTGTAAAAAATTCCTTTAATATTAAAGCCATCAAGTGCCTTGGACAAAAATGTCATATGTACAATTTTCATCTCCTTGTCCTTTTTCTTGCATGACAGATGTCGATTCTTATTTACATCCTTTATAATAGTCCCGATCTTCAGATTTTCCACCTATAGCAAAACCATGTATCAGCATAAACTTTAAATCAGTAGAAATGTTCAAAAAGTATTGTATTTATATTTATGGTTTACAATCAAATGGCACATGACAAAAGTATAGTCATTCATACCCTTTTTATATTTTAAAAAAAAGCCTTATATTTAGGGCTTTAAGATGTTGTCAGCATACAGTCTGAAATTCATTAGTATTCTATTCTTGTGAATCCCCCACATATCCAAGCTTCACTGGAGTATTATCCTCCAATGAGATGGCCATATCATCCCCTTTTGTAGTAGAGTAAGCTTACAATGCTACTCCACTGCTTGAAGTTATAGTCTTGTTCTGTTGTGCAGTCCCCTTATTTCTCCTTGGATCATATGTAATTCTTGGTGGCATCCTTGGAGTACGTGTGGTAATTTGCTTGGATTTAGTATTGCCACTACTGGCCACAGGTTTAATACAGAAGTTCCTCTTATTTGCAGAGATTTTGCCCTTCAGAAACATTACTGGCCTTATCATTTTCTCAGCAATATCAGCCATTTTGCTATTGCCAAATGCTTCCTTTAAATTGGTATCAGGGTTTTTGGCAAACTGCAGTGTCATATTTATCACATTCTTCCTTGCCTCCGGATGAAACACATAAGCCAGTACTGCAGGCTTCATTACTTTGTTCAACAATTTTGTCAGTATGACCATTTTTAGCATGGGAGTTGAACCAGGGTACAGTGTTTCCATATGGTTCATCATGTCCCATATCCCTTGGTCAATCCATACTATAGTGCATTTGCATTTATCATCATTGTTTTTCTTGAAGCTGAATTTTTCTTTCTCATATTGGCATCTGAAATAAGGACAATGTGTTCTGTATATCTGTTTCAGATAATAATCATCTCTCTAAATATTCGCAAAGGCCATGTGTCCCTTTTGGCTAATGACAATAGGAGCATTATTTATGCAAACATGCCCAAAGAAAATCCATTTTGAAATTCAGATCTGGATTAATGGAAGTTAATGTCTTCTCCAGTTTGTAGGCATCACTCTTAGCTTCCTTTATTTCATCGCTTGTTATCCTTGCCAGAGCTATCCAGGTCTCCAAATCTATCGGGGCCAAAGTCGCAGAATTTTGGCTCAACTATATAGCATGATCATGTACTGCTGCATAAGCTTCCACAATCTGTTCTATAAGTACAGGAAAACAAGTTGAGTTAGAGAATGTCAATTCTGGGACATTTGCATCAAGCTCTTGCTCTTTGTTCAGTGGTTCCTTGATATCAATTAATTTATCCTTTTTATAGTTGATCCCTGCTAGATCCTCCTCATTAAGATCCATATCAGAGAATAGACACTCATTAACATCACCTGCCACCTCTATGATGGTGTTTGTATTTCTCTAATCCACAACTTTAGTCCGGAATTATTTTTTGACCTTAGCATTCCATTCCACGCTTCCACAACTTCTCAGAGCACCATCTGTGCATGACTTGGCATTATACATACTTGAGGTTCTAGATAAACGTCTGCAATTACTGAGCCCTCAGTAGTCATTATCTCCGCTTGTCTAGTATCATCATTATTGCAAAGGTTTTTCCCTTGAAAACCTTTCGAGGCAGGGGTTTTTTAATCCTAGTAGTAATGATTGTACTAGCCCATTGTATGGGTCCCATGACCTATTGGTCTCCGTGGACGTTAAAAAAACTATTCTATTCTATTCTATTCTATTCTTCTTCCTTTTGAAAGGATGCAGTGATATTATTAGCTGCCTCCAGTGCAGAGATGCCCAATACAAATTTCAAAGCAGCCTCATCCTCCATGCATGTTTTTTTGAACATAATATTCTCCATGTCATCATACAGTGCATCAATTATGTCTTTGCATTTAATTAACTCAAAATTCACCTTTTTCATGTTCTGAAATACTTGAACCACCTGTTAAAACCTAGATACGAAACAGGGGATAATGATTTTTTACAAAGATTCACTTCCTTAAATATTATAAAGGAATGAATGTCCTTGTTTCTGATACATCCAAGAATCGTTTGGACAGCAAAATTTGGGCTGCTTATATTTAACTTACCATAATCAAGTGCCAATAATTCCTTTATCCATTGGTTATAGATATCAGGTTCCTCCTCCCCTTGTGGTTCCTACAAATATGTATACATCATAAAATTAGTAAGCTTATTATTTATTCTTGCAATTTTTATCAAACCAGAATCAATGTTATTGGTATAACCAATAAACTGAAGTGTGAAATAAAAAAAACCCTCAATCAGTTCTAGACTACTAGAATATCATTTCCTCTATAAAAAAGACAACTCACTTATAATCAATTTATCACTTATATAGACATGCATTTTCTAATGTAAAACAGTAATTATATCTGTCTTTTTCCTATTTAATTCATCATATAAAATTAATGGTGTGTCAAACCCTCAAGATGAGAGTGCTATAGTATTATTACAATTTTTTCAAATATCATCATCTTATCATAAATACAGATTAGATTACTCAAACCTTATTACAAAGGTATTCTGTTCTATGCAAGTATGCACCATCATGGATTAGAAATCCTATGTCTCTCAAATATAATGCACGATCTCTATAATTATAACATGTATCCTATTTATTTCTATATGTGTTTAACCACATGTCCATGCAATATTAGATTCATACCATCAACCATTTTAGGCCAGCACTAAATGTACATCAAATTCTTAACAATCAAAGGTTAGTATTGATCCTAAAAACATAGTTCCTAGACTCAATATATTCTCATGTTTAAATAAACTCCTAGTTAATGTTGATAAACATGTAATAAAAAATATAATACATATTCAAAAAATGGTTCAACATGCCATAATTTCAAAAAGCCTTCCTTCATAAGATCCACTCTATATGACTCTTAAATTCTGGTCATGATAGTACAGAGTACAACTCCTAACTTAAGGATTCAAAATATTATCAAGTTTCAGGTAAAGTATCAGAAATAATGATGCAATATAATGCTTATCATACTCATTTTTCAACTACATTCCTTGGAATCTTATGGATCTGCAATCATCTCTTCTGAAAATACAAAACGGAGAGCAAGGAAATCTGTTACTTGCACCCACAGACAAAAAACAAGCATTAATATGGTTGTATTGTAAGGGATAGCAGGTGTGATGGATTTCCTTGAGGTTATCCCATTTCGCCCTTCTTATATTTCCGCTCTACAGCTTTATAAGGTAACATCCACATCCAAAAATAGGTCAGCCTTATGATAATTTGCTGGCTACTCCGATAGATGTTTTGGAAGCTAGAAAACTCTACTTAAATGTATTGCTCGCTTACATGAGACAATGTTCATCATTAAGATATATATCAGAAAAATAAATTACCGCCTATCTCACCATTTGATCAAATTAAATCATATCAAAGCTTTGGAATTCGAGTAGAGCCTTTTGGCTTCTCCACTGCTTTGTCTGCCTCTTGATTATTGTAGGTAAATTCGTATGCATCTTCCTTACTGGGCCTCCATGGTATCTGCTACACTTGTTATCTCAGCATTCTCCCTAATGGATTCAGACACTGCTGTCCCATCAATTATTTCCCTACTGCCATTGTCATTGTTCTTCCTTCTTTCCTCAGTTTGGCAGGCTTTCAAAGCTAGATCTCTTACAGACTTATGATACTGGTAGATCTTTTTGCTAGACCCCTCACTTTGTTTTGCTTGGGTCATTCTTTTTCGTTTGGCAAGATTCAAATCGCCCTTCTTTCTCACCATGTTTGAGACCCTCTGATTCTAGCACTCCTAGATCTATTCTTCATCTCTGTGTTATGTAAAGACTGATCCACTATCCTTAATACCGACAGTTCTACATGGAGGTGTTCTATACCTGCTTTATAGCCATGGAGTCTCCATCCCAAGCTGGCATCTTCGTATAACGCCTATGATCCTCCTCCCCCCTCCCCCCCCAAAAAAAAAAAAACAAACCCGCAGTTAAAGGGATGCAAACACGGGATAGTGGACTTATAAGATGTCATAGGGCATTTGGTCTAGTGGTATAATTCTTGCTTTGGGTGCAAGAGCTCTCGCGTTTAATTTTCGGAATACCCCATCAAACATGCGGTACTTTTGAATGTATATATACTTTTAACATCCACTCACATTAGAATGTCAAAGGGATGGACAACTCAATACTACTTTATCTTGCATAATAAACTCGTAATATGTCTTAGGGTATTTTTCTAGTGGTATGATTCTTGCTTTGGGTGCAAGAGGTCTCGAGTCTAATTCTATATGCCATCACGCTTGTTGTCATTTTATTTGCATCCTAGGTATGCAGGCTCATTCAAAAATTTTGTTTATAAGAAGATTGAGTCGTCATTATATCTCAAGCCTTATGAATACTCATAACAAATGTAACAGCGATCGAGTAATCATAAAAAACAGATTATTCATGTACAACAATTGATTAAAACCCTAGATGTGAAATAAAATAAAAAATTAGTGAAGGGATAAATTTGAGCAAAAAAATGATGAAGAGATAGCTTTGAGCACTTATGAGCAACACCACTCGTACAAAATTTTAACTTCCACTCATATAGCAAAGGTTCAAGTGATCAAAGTTGGGATAGTAAACTTATAAGATGTCTTAGGGTATTTGGTCTAGTGGCATGATTCTTGCTTCGGGTGCAAGAGGTCCCGAGTTTTTTCGGGAACGGGCCATCTTCTTGCCCTAAAGCAATTTCGGATCTCTTCCTCCTGTAATATTTGGTTAGTACAATAAACGTTAAGTTCTTTGATCTTAGGTTTATGTCAACATTATCATATTTTAAACATACCACATTCTTTTCTGCTATAGCCATTGTCTTCCATATATTGGATTCCTTTGTTCCCCTATACATTGATCTTTTACCACATTTTTCAATTTAAAAAAAAAAAAAACTTGGAACACTCTCTCTCATGTGGAGTGCTCCCAAATGCACCCCTTAATATTCCTACATTACAGATTATGTGGTTTTGAGGGGACCATCCCCTTAAGTAAGCTTAATTGATTAATTTATATAATGGTTAGGGATGAATGCATGCATTTCATCATGGCGTAAGAAAACGATACTTTTTCTATAAACTTTTTCTATAAACGTCAAGTCAATTCGGTCCAAGTTTAGTTTAGTTGAATTCAATGCCGATAATGGTTGCATGCCTAACAATGCTTTCATCTTCGTCAGAAAGGCATAAGGAATGGCTTAATTCTTATAATGGCCACCTATTAGATGTTTTCCTATAAGCAATGCCTCATGCATTTAACATCTAGATGAATGCACATCCTATAGACCCACATTCCCTGGAGTTTCTTTTATGCCATCTATTTCAGGGAAGGATGGATGGGCAGGGAAAAAATTAAGCATGCTATATGTTTTTTCGTACGAAATGGTTTGGCTATTTTTTAAAATCTTAGAGTATCTTGTGATATATGTTTGGCTAAAGTAATCATTATCATTTCCTTTTTATGATTTGGAGTTTGTGAAACTTTAGCATTAAATAATCCTTTAGACTTTTACTCGGCTATTTTTTCTAAATAAAAAAGCCAAAAATGTAAATTGTGTAGCTTAGGCGTATTGTAATAATACTAATGTCAATAACAATACAATCAAGAAACATATGATAATGATTAAAAACTTGTAATAGAAGCTCATGACATGGTCGTATAACATCTATAGTCTGAACTATGTTCAATATACCAGGACTCTTCTAGATGTGGTGATCAATTTGCACTTACCTCTAACCCTTGAAAGAAGATTGTGTGCAATCAAACCGAGCGCTTTGAAGGTAATTGGCCATCTATTATAATTCATTTTTGAAAATGCACACATGTACATGTGATACAAATTTAAATTTTGAAAAAACTACTAAAATCGATGATATGTGGCGATACCTAAAGATCTTTAAACAATAATTCATTTTTGTTTGACTATTAATCATTTGATAATATAAAACACTGTAACATAGAGAATGGCTAATCCCCTTTTCTATAAAAAAAAAAGAGGGAAAATAGTTTGGCTAATCCTAAAATAAAATTGGAATTAACTATGGCTACTTTTTCATTTTCTTTTAAAGAAGTCATTCATAAAATTTGCCGCCAAAATTGCCTAGCCCCCTTTAAAAATTACCATTTGGCTATTAATAGCCATTAATTTTTTCCATATCAATGGGGTGATGGCTAACATCTAGAAACTTGGTCTGCCATGGCAATGGCAGCGGTTCCAGTCCGTCCTTAGTTATCTGCTTTAATTTCAAGAAAATATTATCTGGTCCCCATTGCAGATGGCGCTGGCCAAATCTGCCTGTCTGATGCAGGCCTATAGGTATGTAGGTAGGTAGATATGTAGGAAATATGGCTTGGTCCATTGGGCTGCCTTGCTCTACAAGTTTTGTGGTTGAGCAGAGTATTGAGCAAGGGATTTGTTGAATAATGGTAATACAACAAGGTTGCTAGCGTGCAGGTCAAGCCCCACATGTATGTTTCTTTTGTTATGGTTTCTTTTGTCATGTATAAATTGCCCTTCTGTGACGTTCCACATATTTATATGCGATAGATACAAATATATGACATGTCACCATGAATATTTAATGGTGTATTAATTATTCATGTTATTAATTGACAAGATAAGTTTAGCTATGTTAGAATTCAATACTAATTAAGAGCCAAGTATGCTAAATTATTAATAATTAGTCATTAACTATGTTAATTATTAGTTCCTAATAATTTAGTTTAAAGGGTGCCACCTGGTCCAAATCGATTGGGCAAGATCTTTGGGTCACCCAAATTGGGGCTCCCATCCCAATTTGCCCCAATTCGAATTGGGGCCAATTGGAGAGGAAGGAGAAGCTTATTCAACCAGCAGAGCATGGAGGATCTGAGAGATGGAGGATCTAGCTCAGATACCGGTTAGTAGGCTTAGTTAGCTTGAGATCCTAGTTAGAGATTAACCCTTGCTTGTCTAGATGGATGATTAATCTCTATTTCATGTTTTATTTGAAGTTACGGATGGATGTAGGTATTGTGATAGTTCTCTTTCTGTACCTCTTGTGTTTGTGGGGATTAAGGGGGGTACAGACCTAAAGGCTATGTAGAAGCAGAGATGCTCCTAGTTATAATCCCTCAAATCCCAATAAATGCGGCATGTGCACAAGAGTCCATGTGGCTGGGGATGATATGTTGTGGTTCAGCACCATACAACGGACGTGGTGGTGAAGTGGAGGTGGAACCTTGTTTAGCATGACTACAAGGATTCCTATAGTGTGCTAGGCTTATAGTCAATCATTGTGTGTGGGCCGAATATGGGTTTGACACCCCCTGGGTCGCAAGATACGTGCCTATAGGGACGTTCTAGAGTCGATGGGTGGGGCTGGGGTCGGCCTGTGGATTTTGAGGGGTAAGTCAGGTATGAATGCATGGGCGCCAGTGGTCCCATGATCCTCTAGCCACCCATGGAACTATCGTGCTCCGGGGGCCCTTCGCTACCTCATCAAAATGGGGAGATGGAACCTGGAGTAGTCTCACAGAGTGACTCCATGGGATTACGTCTCCAAAAGGCTACAACCACGCCATAACATGTTCCAGGCTTCCAGCCTATCTGCAAAGTGTGTACAGGAGGGGCGGATGGAGTGGACTACCCTAGCCATTGTTTTTGCCAGCCGCCATTGTCATGATTCTGTCTGTTGTTACCTATAGGCCCTGACTGTCAGTTGATCCCCTTGGAGTCTGAGTTTGGGGTTGTATTATTATTATGTAATGCTGTCTTGATGATGGATGGATCACCCTTCGTGGTAAGGTACTACCATGTATGTACGCTTCTACTATATAGAATTTCCATAGAAGGCGTGGGACAAATGACACCTCCGTTTCCTTCACCCGAACACTTGCCCATCACAAGTGGTCCGAGTCAGATGGAGGCCCTTCCCGTGGTGATGGAGTTGCCATGGGAGGGGAATTTCTCGTATTTATATGATGGGAGCATCGTATAGGTTTCGGGAGCATCACAATGGTATCAGAGCCATTAGATTGATTAGTTGATAAGGGATTTCTAATATAGAAAATTCTCCTAAGTTCCATATAGTATGCCCAAGTAACTTCTCTAGGCAAAACGAGGGGTTAACTAGGAAGAGAAATGTTAAGGAGAAAGGAGAGAGTGCGTTGAGTTTTTGGTAGAACCAGGTCACTTGCTCTCGGAGGCAGAGTAAAAATTATGAGCACCTAGTATATTTTATTTTGTTAACTATGGGCGATTTTTTAATATAATAATATTTTTGTTAATTATTGTGTGGGCGATTTTGTTATATCAAAAATTTTATTAAGTTATATATGGGCGATTTTATTACAATGAAAATCTTATGCTTATTTTGATGGACAATCTTATGCTTAATCTTCTGGATAAACGTTTCTTATGCCTCTTCTTGTACATGCAGACTTCCTTAATTCAAATGCCCTGTTATATGGAAAGGTATCGACTCTGTAGCTGGTCTTATACAACCTTATCATTGTATCCAAATTCTCATCCAATCTGTTGTGAAGCTGGTTTTTGACAAAGGTCATCTTATTAAATGTTCTTTCATCTTTAACATCTAATATCATAGTCAAGCATAACTTAGCCAATTTATAATACTCGCCCATAGCTTCTTTTAAGTATGTACTCTCTTCTAAACTTTGCCATAACCTAGTTACAGCACCAAATTCAGTAGGTTTGGCTAATGCTTTGAACTGCAAAGCCATTGTGCTGCCAAATGTGCCTGATTGTAGATATAAAGCATTAGATATAATGCAATCAATGGCCCGAAATCCTATGGAATTTAAGACTGAAGCTACGAAATCTTTGCTGCCCATTTCTGAGAAGCCTAATCCGAGAAGACCTAATTCCAGAAGCTCTAATTCGATTTCGAAAGCCCTAATTTCGAATTACAATGATGATACCGGGATAAGTTATCACCTCAAAAACCTTAACTATTTTGGGCGATTTATTTGGTAATGTATATGTTTAAAAATCATCAATGGGCTAATCCCTTTTCACAATGTCCATACATTAATCATATGATGGGCGATTCCCCCCTTTGCAAAGATCAAAATTAATTATATATGGGCGATTGCACCTCTACAATATAGAAAATTGATCCTACTAACCTGTCGAATGCTAATCTAAAAATTTAAAATAAATTAGCCCATTTGCGATTAATCGTCCTTAATTTTTACCTTGCTCGGAGGCCATAACTTTATGTAGGAAGCTTGAATGAACGATTCTTGTGCAATTCGTAGAGGACACTTGAATTAGGTAAAACCCCCTAAAAGCCTCATTGGGAGACGCCGCAGATGAAAGAGTTTTAGGGTGCCGATAGGGAAAAGTGAGTTTAGCACTCAATTTAAAAGCCTAAAAACCCTCTAAATGCATTCATATAAAAATGTCGTATAATTTTTTTTTTTAATACGGGGAAAAAAAGTTCTTTTTTAGATGGCGCGGGCTTAGGAAAGTGAGTTTAGAATTCGATTTTAAAGGCTGAAAACCCTCTCGGCACCGCATTCCGTACAACAACAAAAAGAACAGAAAAAGTTACACGTCACCATGCTTTATAAACTTGAACTTGTGACCCCCCAACTCCAGCCATGAACACTTACCACCATGCCAAGCTTCTTTAAATATAATATATAATTGCATTCGTATGGAAAAGAGCCACTTTTCTAGTATATAAAAGGGCCTTCAACACTTTAAACATGGACATTTCAGTTCAACGTCAGTCTTGAGCCTCTCTGTTGCATTCCTGTGTGTTTGTGTATTTCTTATACTCATCCTGCACTAGAAAAGGGCCTTCAACACTAACATGGACATTTCAGTTCAACGTCAGTCTTGAGCCTCTCTATTGCGTTCCTGTGTTTTTGTGTATTTCTTATACTCATCTAATACTGTTTTCCCTAGGGTACCAAGCCCCATTAAAAAGTCTATTATTGGAACTTGAACTCTTGACCTCCTATCACAAAGCCAAATCCTTTACCAACACAATAAGCTTCATTTCAAATGAATAAAGTAGTTCTCGTTCATCTTATCCAATAGTAAATCTATTTTATATTTAAAATAGAAGACTCCAATCTAGCAATTGTTTTTCCTTAAACCAACACTGTGGTGGCAACAAATCCACGGGACTTGTGCAACCATGACAAGATGAGAACAATCTAAGGGTTCTTATGTCACTGGAAAATGGTTCCCACAAACATATTGGCAAACTTTGACGATAAGAGATGGAAGGAAATTCCTCAGAGCGGGATACCCACTTCTAAGTTGGATTCTAATCCACTATCACCTCTGATATTCTTTAGGCAAAGGAAATAATGTTAAATTATCGACATTTCAAGCACATAGCTTTAAATATTTTCTCCAGCAGTAGCGATTCTCTTTCATCCCGCCATAACTTAATTCACACTAAGTTCATATGATCCATATTGGACTCATATACTGGGGTTAAGTAGAATTTAAAGAGATGACCATAACTAATGCTATTTTCCATATTCTATAAGCATCGACTCGTCTCAATTTTTAGACAAGGGAATTTTGTTGGCCTAGCCTACTAGGGACTGCCACGAGTACCCCCTCTAGACCATAGGTCTAGCTTTAATCCTTACCCTTCAATACTTCTTCTCAATGACCATGCTCCTTTTATAGATCACTCCCAAATCACGATACACACTCTGTAAGACATAGTGAGTGCTTGTGTTAAAATCCCCATAGCAATGTCAACACTTTACTCTAATTTATCTAGAGTACAAACTTTAAGTATTATTTTGTGCCGAACTTCACCGCCTATATGGCAGTGATTATTTGTCTGCACCATACGCCTGTCAAAGTGACGGTAGCCTACCCTCTTTTGGAGTTGTTCTACTGTAACAGTTTGATGACATCCAACCATTGTTGACGTCACCTCCTTCTAGGGTATCTAGATATGGTTGGGGCAAAGTGTTTGCAACCATTATTTTAGTGCCTAGGCATCATTAAGTCCATAAATAAACTTGCACATTCTAAGGGATTATATGAATATCTCAAAGGACAATGCCACTCAAGGACAAGAGGGGCCTCTTCTATTAAAAAGGTTCTTGGTGAAATTATTGTCCGCCATGTTGTCCCAAAAATTGAGTGTCTTATTCCCTAAGCCACATACCATACCTTTGAAGAGTTTTCCAGCCCTTGCTGCCTTTCAAGCCGAAAATCTATCCTTGTCTGCTAGTCAAGAGCACCCTTCAAGCCATGCCACCCCTCCAAAAGTGTGAAGGTAATAACATCCATGGTCAATTTTCGTTACCCCAGCCCTTCAAGCATGTTGCCTATTAACTCCAACATTGCTCATCAACTGTACACCTAATACATCATATACAAATTCTTATTCCATAGGGTCATCAAACAATTTAACATTTCAAATATTCTTTAGACCTCTTGTTGTCTTCTAAATTACCTTTATGTGTCGTAAGGTTTAAAAGTTCATGTTCCAAGGTTGCTTTCAAATCTCCCTAACCCGCATATCGTTGGGGGTTATGATATAATGTTGTCATAGACTTTAAAATTATTAGTCATTGAGTTGTTCTATCATGACGTCATGTCGCTGTTGTGGCATTACAAGTGACTTGGCATACTCATATAAGCGATAGTCATGCCCTAAGTTAGTGAGTGGGCCTTCGTAAGAATCGTAAGTTACCCAGAGTCATCAGGGCACCTGCCTTGCACTTTGTAAGTTCCTAAACACCTACATCTGATATACCCCAGGCCGTTATTTTCATGCTACCCCGGATTGCATCAATGTTATAGCCCTATATGTTCTAATTACACCTTTGTGTAACCCATGGGGTTCACCTCTGCATGATCCAAGCAAGAATCATGTTGGATATCTAGCCTTCAGCGTCTATGCAAGATACATTTGAGCTTTTAGCAGGTAACTGCTATTCATCACCCAGCTGGGAATTATACCATTATACTATTCACCTCAATCATCTTGAGCTTTATTCTATAGCCCCTTGACATTTATTTTAAGTGCCAACTACAACTTCCTACCTTAGTATGTCGTGGATTGGTTGTTGTCTGCACATTCCAGACGTACTCCAAATCCTTCATTGGTAAGTTTGAACTTCGATTGTGTCTTTCCCTCCCAGTGTCACGGCATAGATTACCCCACCAAATTTTATATCGTATGTATTCATGCTACGTATTGTATTAATTTACTTAAAGCGTCAACCTTGCTAGTTCCTTGAAACAAAACCCATTGCCTATGTACCTTTATAATGTGGCTAAGCCATTGGCTTCCCAAATGGATAGTGGCCACCTCTATGTTGGAATTGTATATGCTTCCTACTTTTTATTAGGGTCCCAATGTATTTCAACCATCCCATTAATGGTACTTTTATTCCATAAATAAACTGTGCTCCCATTGGGATTATACCAAAATTCCAAAGATTAGTACCCATCCTCAGGAGCTTTTCCAACGGCTCCTTCAGCTACACTATTACCTTGCATTTCCGATATCCACCATGTCTTCTCACAATTAACTTAGTATTTTCTTAGGTTATCATATCAACTTTGACATTTTATTGGTTCTCCATTCTTATTCTCCTCTTAGGGTTCTTAACATCATACTCAATAAGAGGTGAATACCTTCAGTCAAGATATCCTCGTGCCTCTACTTAGGAATTCAGCATTGATCCCCCATGAGTAAGGTACTTCTAACAATATACAGACTGCTGGCCTATATCGTCTCACCCTTTCATTCTATATACACTTGGTATGTATTGTCCTCTTGTCGGTTATCCCTAAAGATATAAATTACAAAGTCATCGTCCTTCTTCTCTTCCATCATTGGACGGGATATTTCATACGTCTTGCTATTCCCACACCCAATTCATACTCTCAGCTTATAATGCTGATTTAATTCATTGGTATCTAGAACCTCTGAATCATTAACCTCCCATTATCTGTTCTTTCAACTCTATTCCAACCATCCTCGAGATGTTTTTGAATGTAACATCATCGTATATGCTAGACTTTCTCTAGCTAATTCTCTGACTCAAACTCTTTTCATGTCCCATAGTATGTTATATCTTTCAAAGATCGTCAACTCCAAACAATTGGGATAACTTGAATGCTTATCTCTGGTAGACCGTATTTAGTCCAATATCTTCATATATAAGCATATCATTATGCTTATCCTTTAAACCTTATCAGATAACATTCCATTCACCTTGCACGAATATCCTACTACCTTCCTCTTTGGCATAAATTTGACTGTCACAGTCGACATCCTTGCTATCATCACTAATGTAGTATTCGATACTAAACTTTTACCAACATTCACGACCCTTACCTTGATATTATGTAATATTGTAACATGTGTAATCCATTCTTAAGTCTAAAGTCATATATGATTGTTAAACATAGCCACATAGTTATGTTCATAATTGCCGGCCATATCGTACAATCCTCAGTACCTACAAGTCTAACATATGTCTTTTTCCATGTATACTCTTATGTATCCTTTCATTATAATCCGCTCCCATATACCAAATGTTATCCACCAAAAACATTCCACGTCTTATTGCCGCAAACACATTTTCTCAACTCGTTATATTGTACCATGTACATGTTGTGCCACACTTTCCTGCATCTCTGATTAATACACATAGAAAAACCCTATTTTGACTTGATCCCCAAGCTCTAGTCGTACATTCAACAATGAGAGTTGTCGCCCTGAGTTCCTAATGAACGTGTTCAATGCCTAGTATAGGAACTCTTCTCTCCATTATTTCGTATATCATACGAACTATGAACTAAAAGTTCTATTATACACCCTTTCTTCTTTTCTTCTGGATTATATGTTCCTAGTAGGCATATACAAAAGGCGACCTACTCCTGGAGAGAAAAACCACAGTACCAAGTCCAGACCACATTCCCCTTGGAGAGTGTCCATCGGGCACCTACCTTGTTCATATTCCACACTTTCGATTATTCAAAGTGTCCCTTCAAATTTTCTATATTAGAAATGTTGTTCACAACAACTTTCATGCTTCCCTTATCTCACACGTGTCATCTGGGTACATTGTTTGCCTTCCGAATACATCATTCTTTAGAGATCAACTTAGTATGGCTTCACCAAAGCTCCAGCATACCTTACTTGCCACTTTCAGACGATTGTGCCATATATTACCAAGTGTTTCCCATTCTAATGGTCTTATAGGACGCCTATTCTCGTACTCGCTTATTTTGCCATCAATTCTATTGACTTTGATGGAAACTGCGTCCCACACCATTGCCACCATTAAGCTTTACCCACCCATACCCTTGCATCTATGTGGCACACCAAATGAACTTTGGCCTCCTTATGAAATGCAAATTATACGTAATTTTATAATCTATAATTTATGGATCCGCATCATTATACGCCATTAATCTTCTAACTTCACATGAATCATACCTCGATTCAAGTAGCAATAGCTATAAAATATAGGATCAACATTCTATACCTTGACCACCATTGACTAGAAACTTCCACTTCTAAACTGATATTCTTTTCATATGATGGATAATTATGACTTAGCTCATACCTTGGTACGTTACCTCTGTAACATGTCGTATGACAAATAATCATTGGCCAATTCTGACTCAACTACATGGTGACATATCTAGTATTATCCTACATTGACTCATATACCTCTTAGGGAATTGATGGCTTTAATCACCACCAACATGGATGTATATGCCAAATGGCAAACAAATCATCGTAATTATTAATTATGCCTCCTTAGGTTGCTCTAGTTGGCCATTCTTTCTGGTATGGATCCAAACTACGGATACAATCCCACTCGTTATCTCAAACTTCCAGCACTTCTACTCGATTCCTTATGTACTCATGGGATATTTAATATTCCCCTTAGTCATTAACCTCTAGGGAACCTTTACCTGGTTCAGCATTTTCTGCGTATGTCGTACTATAGTTGTCGCATACCTATGCGCCCCTAACAATAATTATCTCTACACCATTGATGCTTGTCTATATACCCTCCTATGAGCATACATGTGTCTGCCACTCTTGAAACACCCAGGTATCATTGTTCTGCATAATGTACCTTGTTTCCTGCAGTTCGTAACTTTTATGCCTGATAATGTTCCATTCTATATTCTTCTCACCATGAGCGATACATCGCATTTCACGTACCATACATTCTCTCAGAATTATAAATTGCACATTACACATCCTTTCAAATTTGATCACTTTAAAAATGACGAACTGTGCGATTTATAATCTCATGATGCCTCTTTAAGGAGCGAAGACTTTATCCTCTAGCATGTCACGTGTACCTGGGAGCAACCCGAGGCTCCCTGGAATAGCCCTGATGCTAAGAACATCATCATTTTTAAGGAGAAAGAATGTGGCGTTCCACGTATTTATATGCAATATGTATAAATACATGACACGTCACCATGAATACTGTATGGTGTATTAAATATTCATGTTATTAATTAACAAGGTACAGTTAGCTATGTCAAAATTAAATATTAATTAAAGGCCAAGTATGCTAAATTATTAATAACTAGTGATTAACTATGAATTAATTGCTAATAATTTAGTTTAAAGGGTGCCACCTGGCCCAAATCGATTGGGCAAGATAGAGCTACTAACTTTGGGTTACCCAAACCCCAATTTGCCCCAATTCGAATTGGGGCCAATTGGAGAATAGAAAGGAGCTTATTAAGATGGGAGATCTAGCTCAGATACCGGTTAGTAGGCTTAGTTAGCTGGAGATTTTATTTAGAATTAACTCTTGCTTGTTTAGATGGATGATTAATCTCTATTTCATGTTCCATCTGAAGTTGTGGATGGATGTAGGTATTGTGAGAGCTCTCTTTCTGTACTTCCTCTCTTTGTGGGGATTAAAGGGGGTAGAGACTAAAGGCTATGTAGAAGTAGTGATGCTCCTAGTTAGAATCCCTTAAATCTCAATAAATACAGCCTATGCACAAGAGTCCCCGTGGCTAGGAATGGTATGTTGTGGTTCAGCACCATCCAATGGACGTGGTGGTGAAGTGGAGGTGGAACCTTGCCTATCATGGCTACAAGAATTCCTATAGTGTGCTAGGTTTATAGTCGGTCACTGTGTTTGGGCCGGGTATGGGTCTGACACCTCCTGGGTCGCAGGATATGTGCCTATAGGGACGTCCTGGACTCGATGGGTGAGGCTGGGGTCAGGCTGTGGATTTTGGGGGGTGCGTGGGCGCCAGTGGTGCCGCGATCCTCTAGCCACCCATGGAGCCATCGTGCTCTGGGAGGGGATTCATCCCTTCCCTGCCTCATCGAACCGAGAAGATGCAACCTGGAGTAATCTCATAGGGTGATTCCATGGGATTCCCTGGAATAGCCCGGGTGCAGTAATGCTTGTAGAAGAAGGGCAGAGTGGATCTTTTAAGGTTCTCCTTTGCAAGTAGAATCTCTTGCTAAAGAAAAGAAAGAGAAGCTTGAACAGAAGCTGTTGAACAAGCTCATTTTTGCTCATTATTTTTTATATGCCATATAAAGCAAATAGTTTATCCTAGTAATCACCCTTCTTAGTAAGGTGAGCATGCTCACCAAATGGTTTCAATATCTTAGATGTCTATTGGCAATCGTGTATAATTAAGGTTACTCCTCTACATTTCCTTCCCAATTCTTGATGCTTTGCTCAATTACTGGGGGGATCGTTAATCTTTCCAAAAATGCCTCTTGATCTCATCATGAATGTGATTATCCATATGTCTATCCTACTTGACTATATGACCCTAAGCCCTCAAGGTTGGTAGAAGCTCTCATCTACTTGTTATTTGTTGGAGTAGCAAGATGACGTTCTTTCAAGTTTCTCGCAAATCCGATCTGGTTGGAGTTGTGCTCTTCCTCAATCTCAGGGCTGACTTTCTCCGCTAGTGGTCTCCATTGGTAATGGTTTCTATGACATATAGTTGACGATATGAGGTCTTCATACTTCCTTCCTTCCTTCCTTCCTTCCTTCCTAATTTACCGTTGCGGATGCACAGGTGCGTGATGCCATATTGCGCCAGGGCCAGATGCTGAAGGGGACATCCATGTACGTGGATCGGGACCTCACACCCTTGCAACAGGAGGCACGCAGACAGGAGCTTGTCAGGGTCAGAGGCATTCGCCACCAGGGGGGTGCCGCAGGATTGGTTCGAGGCAAGATGCACATTTTCCGACAACACACTCTGCTGCTGCGACCCGCAGCCCCAACCCGCATGGTGAGCGTGGCCCCTTACGCTTCTCCTACCCGCGGCCCCCCCTTCTCCTGCTCCTACTCCTGCTCCCTCCCGACCCATGCCCTCTGCCCACATCGCCTCTCCGCTCCATCTACTTCTCCCTTTCGACCTCTGCTTCCCGAGTCCTCCCCGCGACTCGAGTGCGCATACCATCCCTGGCCGACAAATAGGGAATTGTGCCTCGGGGTGGTCTCATGGAATTGTCGAGGCTTCCCTTGGCGAGAAGGGGACAGTTTGAACTTCCGTGGCGGCCGATATGAATCTCATCTTCCTCATGGAGACATGGGAGCATCTTTGGAGCCACGAGGCTACATGATCTGTAGGGTTACCAACATTTCTCGGTCTTCAATACACATGCAGGACGAGAGGGTCATGGTGGAGTGGCTTGCTACTACCGGACAACCTTGGCACATTCGGTTACCCTCCGGAAAACGAGCGAGACACAACCGGTACACGTGGGTTCGTGTGCATAATACCGGTGGCAACCCTCTTTTTACGGCGCTGTTATTTCCCTCACGCGAGAGCACCTTCTATCGCAGCCCACCCGTCTGCGGATAGGATGGACCCGTATGTCGATCTATATGATGACATACTGGCCGACACCCAGCCATTGGGTAGGGTCGTCCTTCTTGGAGATTTCAATGCACGGACAGGAGTAGAGCAGCCCATGCGACTTGACCCCCTCGCTGACGATGTCCTGCAGCTATGCCCCGCAGAAGCAACCTGGCCACGAGGATCGGATGACAGCCAGGTCACTCGCTTTGGCGCGATTGCTCTGCTATGTGGTATTTTTGACTTGATAATTTGCAATGGCTGTCCCGCGGTGGCGATTCTGCAAGTGCACATGCATGACGGGGACAATCGGGGAGGGTCTAGTGTGGTGGACTATGTGCTCGTAGTTGCGCAAGATATGCATCTCATCGGTCGTTTCCGGGTGGGCACAGGCAGTCGGGATGAGGAGGTCGACTCAGATCACCTCCCACTTTATTTGGACCTGGTTTGTCAAGCCGCGGAACCCCCACTATGCCAGCCCCTCGCCCCTCGGTTGAGACTAGATTATGGCGGCCGGAGGGACTACGCCGAGATGCTCATGGGCGCCCTCCCGATGGTGCGGACCTCCACACTAGAGCGGCGTGCAGCCAGACCGGTGACCCAGCTATTACGGGATCGGCCGGGCCGAGGTGCTTTAAGCGGACCCTCCCAGCGTCGCGCTTCGAGTCGGCAACATTCCCGCGTAACCGATGGTTTGATGCGGTGTAAAGAAGCATAGCGGCGGCTCCGTCACATTCTAGATCTAGGCACCGGCTTGCGAGGCCACCATGCTGATGCAGCCCATTTGAAGGAGACAAAGGCGGTACCTTACCCGTTTATCGGGGGAGATGTTTGGCTGCTGGACACTCATCCTCCCGAACCTTTTGGCGCGGACTACTTCGAAGGCCAGCCCGGCCCTGGGGGACATCACACCCGGCCCGGTGGGAGCAGTACTTGCAAAAGACTCTATGACCCGCCCGAGGGGCAGCGTCACGCCCATACCCCCAGGGGATGGCCCCCCATTGGTTCGTGGAGGAGGATGTTGAGGAGGGCACACCTTGGTAGGCTAATGGGAAGGCGGTGACCTCGATGGTATCGCGGCCGAGTTACTCAAATGGGCGGGCGGCCCGCTTGTCCGGGTCCTCACTACCCCGCTCAACGAGCATTGCGGGAAGGTCTCCCCGACAATGGACCACAAGCGGGGTTGTTCCCATTCACAAGGCGGGCGACCCACCTTTGTCCGGCCAATTACCGGGGACGATCATGGTCGATTCGATATTTGCCAAACTCTTGGGCGGCATTCTCGGCGACAATTGACCCGGGCAGGCGGCGGCGGATGTCGCGAGCCCTCACACAGGCGGGCTTTAGACCTCGCCACTCAACGATTGACCATATCTTTACACTGCGGGCGATTGAAGGCAGCCGGAATCATCGGCGGGACTTGTATTCTTTGCTTTGTGGACTTCGCCTTGAGCTTTTGATCACGGTTCCCGGGAAAAGGCGTGGGCTAAACTGCGTCAGCTGGGGCTCCAGCTTTTTGCGCGAATGCCATATCGAGTTTTATGAGAGTTGTTTTGGCGGGATCGGCCGGCGGGCCAAGCATTCACCGGTAGTATCGAGGTCCCAGGTTGCCCCTCTCGCCAACACTTTTGGCCTCTACATTGATCGGTTAGAGCCACGGCTTCTGCGAGCATGGGGATGGCATACGACTTTTGCACCGTGTCATCCGCCCGGCTCATCTATCGCGGGCGATGTTGGCCTCTTGACCCACACCCGAAGCTATGCGGTCTCACACGGATGCCCTAGACACATTTTGTCGCTCGGACATGCGCGGCGTGAATCGGCCAAGACCGGGTGGTTCTCATATCCTCTTCCGTCACCCCATGCCTCCTCGCACTCACATATCGGGGATAGCTTTGTGGGCGCCACGCCCACCTACAAGTACCTAGGGGTGGAGTTCCCCTCCTCGCTCTGGCGGGAGGCGTCTATCCGCTTGGGGTGATGCCCAGGCCGGAAAGCGCTTTATGCCATGCGAGAACAACGTCACCCTGGTGAGCTCTATGATTGGGGCCATCGGTCCACATCTGTTCCGCACCGGTCGAGCCTTTGCCCTTCTATACTGGGTCGAGGTTTGGGGCCCGGTCGTCTCTTTGGTGACACGGAATGACTTGGAGCAGTCACGTAGGCATTTTTGGCACGGGCACTTGGGTGAAACCTTCATCCCCTATCGGTCTGCTGCCCGAAACTGGATTCTTGCCGCTTCACTGAGCAGCCCTTGATAGACATATCGTCTATTTTTCGAGAAAGTGGTTACTATGGGTGATGCTCGGCTCCGCTTTTGGCTTACAACGTGGCAATGGGTCCGCAAATGCTTAGGGCCCGTTGGAGGGTAAGAGAGATCGGTGGTTTGCCGATGGAACGTGTAGGAGCACGGATCGTCGCAGGTGGACCGCGGCGGCCGATCGTCCGCGACTGCGGGAGTACCTAGACGCTTGCTTCCTTGGCAAGCTCACGGGACCGGCTCTAGAAGCATGTCAAAACGGGCCCATTACAAGGAGCACATCAACCCGTGTTAGCCCGGGCCCACAAATCTACTGCGTTCCCAAATGCCCCCTGAAAAGCGCCAGACTCATTGCCTCCATTCGCATTGTGCCCACCATCTTCGCGATCGAGGCGGGCGGGTGGATTGGGGAGCCCGCCAGACAGACTCTGTCGATCTTTGTCAAACGGGTGCCATTGAGGATGAGTCACACACTTTCGAGTTGCCCAGCGTTCAGTCGGATCCGGGCGATATCACGCTCCCTTAGTACGGCCGTGCTTGCCCTTACATTTGCTGATGAACACACCGTCGATGCGTGCCCGGGTCGTACATTCGGAGGTAATTGGACTGCGAGGTCACCTTTGCCCCGCTGGCTGCTTTCGTGATTAGGCACTACGGGTCTGAGGGCAAAAGTATCGGTGGGGTGCAAAAGCAAAGGCCCGGACATCGGCGACAAAGACATATAGCACCCCATATGGCAGCTTGTTTAAGGTGTTACTGGTACTAGCACACGGTAATTAGGTAATCAATAGAAATATGTAACAACTCCAATTAATAACAAGTGGAATACTATGATAGAATAGTACATCCAGGGTGCTGATCTAAGTGCTGGGGCCGCGTTTTTTTGATGCCCACTAGCATACTTTTGCCCTACAGTGCATGACTGTATATATTTGGGTGTTTCTGCATTTTATATGTTAGGACAGTTTGTCAGCAGGCTGATTGCTGCCGCGGTTTTTCCCTCGAAAACCCTTCGGGGCGGGGGTTTTTTAATCCGGGCAGTAATTCCGCTTGCTGCGTTTTTGTATTGGGTCCCATAGACCGATTGGTCTTCGTGGACGATAAAAGTACCTTCCTTCCTTCCTTCCTTCTTTCCTTCCTTCCATATCCCTTTCAAAGGGCATGAAGTTAATGTTGTTACTCTATAATATTTTCCATGTTGAATCTTCTTGTCTTGGCAACTAGAAGATTTGATGATACTTCTAACTTTTGATTGATATTATTGTGTTGAAAGATCACAAGGATTTGCTAGCCTTAGAGATTCGAGGCCAATTAGCAACAAAGGGGAGAATCCTTCGTAGCTTCGTGCACCTTGAAGGCACTAAAATACTACCTTTCGTTTTGTGTGCACGGATATATAGTAGTTTCCACAAGGAGTTCGGAACAAGAAAAGCAGAAGCCGTCTTTCGTTGGGTTTTGTGGACGATAAAAATCAATTCAATTCAATTCAAATCAATTCAACTATCAAGATTTTGGTATGCATGTGAAGCATAGAGATAACGTCGAGCATGTCATTCTGGTAAGAATATCAGTGGCGCAATACCATCTAGATTTTCCACAAGGATATCTTCGGACACAACTCCAGCTCTTGTTATGGCAGAAACACCTTCTGTCCTCATGATACGAATGGTGCCAACATTAGAAGAATGAACGGTTAAGAACATCTTCAGCAACCTCGACCATGGCCTCAAGCTAAAAGGCATGAACAAATTCTTCAGGACATCCACACGATTAGATTTGTATCGTTATGTTGGACTTTTATGATTATTATTAACATAAATTACTTGCTTTGTATGATCTTGAAAAGTGAGAGTTAGGGCCTAAATTTCTAAGGTCATGGATGTATAGTTAATAGTTGTGGTGCTGAGGAGGAGGCCAGAGGAGGCACCTGGAGGAGGATTGCACCCAAGTTGTGGAGGCAAGAGCTTGAAGAGATGGCATCAAAACGTTCTTCTTTTTCAGGTGGGGATTTTCTCTGTGGATTCAATTGAGATTCTCTTGCCGTGGTAGATTGAAATAAGGTAGATTGATGTATGATTCTGATATGGTAGACTGATCTTGTATTGAATGTAAGAAGCTTGATATGTAAATCCATAGTTCTGGAGGTAGCTTGTTGGTGGATCGCATCCGAGCTTGAATTAAAAAATTTAGAGCGATGAGTTTGTAGTTGAGGAGGAAAAGGTCTCGAAGCCCTCTCAGTCAGGAGAATCTAGTAGTTCCAATGTAAAAGTCATGGATCGATCTTCTGTTGTAGGTGTTGGAATTCTGTGCAATGTGCAATATGTAAAAATCTGAGAAAAACCCATGAGCTACAGGTTAAATCATGCCGGAAATGCATGGAAAAGAGCCGAAATTAGTGTTAGAGATTAGTTTCGAAGGATTCAAGAACCAATTTGCTCATTAGATAGCATATGGAGAACTCAGATGGCAGCTCCAACAGATCGAATCTCAAGGAAATAAGCTGGATTTTTAGTTCCGAAACAAAGTAAATGTTATGTCAGTGTGTGGGACATGCTGAATCGATCTATTAGGGCTATGCCCAAGCAGATCCGAAGTGATTTTAGAAGCAGTTCTTCAACAAAGAGTTCTGGTCTATTTTCGTTGCTAGTCATTTGCTTGATTCATTTATTTTGTTGATACATTTGCTTCTTTATTAAAAAATTGGTATTTTATGGTAAGGAAAAACTACCAAAATACCCTTATGAGTTTGTGTAATTACCAAAATACCCTTATGAGTTTCAAAAATACCAAAATGCCCTTGTGTATAGGTGTGTAGGGGCATTTTGGTAATTTTGAAACTCATAAGGGTATTTTGGTAATTACACAAACTCATAAGGGTATTTTGGTAGTTTTCCCTAAAATAAATATACAAGTAGTCCAAAGGGAAGACATGGAAGTATCAAGGAGCCTAGAATTTAGCACATACCCTCTATCTAGAAATAAAGGGGCGAAAATGTGTAAGAATCTGTATTAAATAAAGAATAATTTGGAATTAAGATTAAAAGGCCTAGAACTCCTGGAAATTGGTATTTCTTGGCTCCTGGAGATGGGGCCTAGGCCTGGAATCTTTTGACAGGTGATATGAGCAGTTGCGGTCAGGAGGTCATATGGATTTTTAAGTCGGAAGTGCGGCATTTGGAGTTTTCACATTAGATGCATTAATAAATCCCTTAGCTAAGGAAAGTGGGTTTTTAATTGAAATACTAAAAACCTTAGCTAACAATTGTTAAAGATAAATTAAAGAGTGGAACCTTAGAGATCAAGTGAAGTTGGGCCGAGAGAGCAATGTGAGGCATATGGGGGCGCCTATATGAGGCTATGGCATGGATCACTGTAAGTCTAAGTGTATAACTGTAAGTTTCTAAGTTGTTGAACTATATTTTATCAAAGGCATCATATCTAATAGTATATCCTCATGGGAGAATGGTTCTGAGGTAAGATTGCATTGAGTGGATTGGTGGTATCTTTCCTTGTCATAGCTACATCAATGATAGTTAGGCTTATGGCTTCCTCGACGGGTTTGGATTGCGATCATTATCTTCGTCAACAACCTAGCTACTTCAACTTGGGCAGGTTGTATGGGCAGCAACAGTATAATCTAGGCACATGTATAGTAAACATTCTAATGAACACCACATGTCATGGTCTTTGCATTGTTCCACTGTCGTCTTGGTATTTGATTATATCTATTGGAACCTCCGGGGTCGGACTTCTAGGTTCGGTGGCCTAGGTTGCTCTGGCATGCTCATGTTCATCTGTTGATTCTCTGTGGTATTGTACTCTGTGACACCGGGCATAGTTTCCCTGATCAGGATGCTACGTCAACTCTTGTGACTCCATGATAAGAGGTCTTCCAGTGCCAGACGTGGGCTGGGAAGGGTATGCGCATACGAGGTTCACCCCACCAACTCCGCCAACGGGGCTCGGAATGTGAGCTGGCTGGGCAACAGGGCCTGCATGTAGGCTGGCTGAGCTTCCCATTGTCCCGGAGCTATATGTCATAACGGTTTGGTATTTTGGCTACGTTCTTTGCTTCTGATGTTCATGTTTGGTATTTCCTTGGATTAATGTTGTCATTGTCTTAGCACTGTACTCACGTAGGATTTTCTGTCTGTGTTTGTGCGTATCCAAGATTTCCAGAGTATTTCCATGCATGCAGTGGCAGACAGGGATCCCCACTTAGTCACGAGGACTAACCCCAGTGAGTGCATGTGCAGATAATTATTCACCCAATCTACATCTATATATTCAATTGTTTGTCATACCAACCTAGCAAGAGTCCACAAGTTTTGACAAGATCCTGAGTTGCCAGGAGGGTCAACTCGGCAGGCTCATCACAGTTGGTATCAGAGTAGGTCTCGAGTTCGAGTCTCCATGGGTGCCTATATGCGGGCAAGACTTGGTGATCATTGTGACATGGTATGACATAGACATGGTATATCCTTGGATGCTCGAGGACGATCATAGTTCTAGTGGGAGAGACTATAACGGGCCCATGGTAGACCGCTCGAGTATTCGATCCTTGAATGTGCCTGTGGGGCGTTACTGAGACACCGACATAAATGGGTAGAAGCGACTACTCATAAACGTCTAGACGGTTTTGCCCAGTTGGCTAAGGGCATGTCGGTTAGGAACGTTACATTACTGTAACGGGCCCATGGTAGACCGTTCGAGTATTCGATTCTTGAATGTGCCTGTGGGGCGTTCCCGAGACACCGGCATAAATGGTTAGAAGCGACTACTCATAAACGTCTAGACGGTTTTGCCCAGTTGGCTAAAGACATGTCGGTTAGGAACGTTACATTTGGTATCAGAGCAGATCTCGAGTTCGAGTCTCCATGGGTGCCTATATGCATGTGTAATTTTCAAAGACTTGGTAATCATTGTGACATGGTATGACATAGACATGGTATAGCCTTGGATGCTCGAGGACGAGCATAATTCTAGTGGGAGAGAATGTAACGTTCCCATGGTAGACTGCTCGAGTATTCGATGTGACATGGTATGATATAGACATGGTATAGCCTTGGATGCTCGAGGACGAGCATAATTCTAGTGGGAGAGAATGTAACGTTCCCATGGTAGATTGCTCGAGTATTCGATCCTTGAATGTGCCTGTGGGGCATTTCCGAGACACCGGCATAAATGGGTAGAAGCGACTACTCATAAACATTTAGACGGTTTTGCCCAGTTGGCTATTTCCTATTTTGGGGTTTTTTGTTTTCAAAATCATACGTTATATTATATTAGGATTTGGAGGTGTTCTTATATGCTAGGCATTCAAAATTTAGGGCTTTTGAGCATGGCAATACTTGGCATGGCTTTTAGGAAATGGTTATTTTGACAAATACTTGGTATTTTGTATTTTTGTGGCAATACATTCTATTTTTTTTAACGTTTGAGGTAATACTTTCTTTTTTTGCAACTTTTAATGGCAATATTTTCTACTTGAACTTTTAATGGCGATACTTTCTCTTTGTATAACTTTTGTGGGACAAAATTAGATATGCGCCCAAATTTGATGACCTGTGAACATGTAGGAATTTGGTTTAGTCCACAGGGTTTCATCTACTATAAAGGGATACGCCACGTGCGTTAATGGGGTCAGCAAAAAACCCTTCGTATACGCCTTGTCCAACCTTTTAAACACCCCTTCCCATATATATATTACACTAAATCCCCCCAAAGAAAACCCCCTAGCCAAGCCCCTATTTGTATGTATACGGTTTAGGGTAAAAAAAAAATCCACCCCATTCACTCACATGTTATATACACCTTAAACTATGTGACATCCCCGGGGTTTAGTCGACTAAATTCGGCCTTAAATATGGTCCAGATCAGATGTGTAGGAAGGCACATGGCATCGTCCAAATCCGACCTTGAACTACAGCTTGTGCAGGTATGTGGGTTTCTTGTTTTGTTCTTGTAGAGAAAACATGGCTTTGTTAAGCTGGATTGTGTGCGAGTATACCCTTTGCCTGGTTGCCTCTTCTATTTTGCCTTTGTTTGCTCAACATGATTTTAGGCAGTAAGGTTTCCAATGTGATTCTAGATAGCAGGGCTTCCAATCTGACGCCACATATGATTCTAAGTTGAAACTCTGTACGCGAAAGTCACCTTTGCATTTCTGTTTCTGGTGAGGTAAAGCAAATCTTAGCGGATGATTCCAACTTTTATTTCGTCTTGAGGTGAAAATAAGGCATGTTTTTTGTGTGCGTGTGCGTGCTTGTTTGGCAGCAGCTGTTTTTTTTTTTGGGGTAGGGGTGGACAGTTTAAATGTTGGTTTCTATGGTGTATTTAACTTTTAGTCCATGGTAGGATTATGCTGTTTTGGCAACATACTATTACCATTTCTGGCTTACATTGGAAAAGTGTGGTTCTTTCCAATGGTAGGCCAGACCCATATGTTGATCTATATGATGGCATTCAATATCATAAGTTGTTAGGACATGTCATGCTTGTTAGATAGTTTGATACAAGCACATGCATGGAGCAAGTAACAAAGTTCAACCCTCTAGCCAGTGACATGTTACAATTCTAGAGAACATAAGACTTTTGGCCATCCGGTCTGCTGATGGGGGCCATCCTTCCATGATATTTGGAAGACAGTTGCTTCAAATGTGCAACATCTTTGACTTGCTCATTTGCAATGGTCTTGCACAATGACCATCCTCCTCCTTCTACACTTGTCGACAAAAGAATCTGGGGAGGAGGGGGATCTAGCATTGGAGATTATGTACTTGTGGCCGAGCAAATTTTGCACCTTGCCAAACATCTGCAGGCGGGAATAAAGAGCAAAGATGAGAAGATGGATTCAGATCACCAACCTCTCTTTTCTATTCTATTCTATTCTTTTTTTTAGGTAGACTTGTGACCTGTGCAGGTCCGTTACTAAGTAACTTCCACATGCCTCAGCTCTGCATAGACTACGACTAGGTAGAGACTTATGCCAAGCTGCTAGCAGAAGAGTTAGAGCCGGAGGATTCAATATTCTTTGCAGTACGGGACATGTGCATGCAATAAAGGGGGTTTTTACCATTTTGTATTTGTATACTTACCAAATGGAGGGTTTTTTTGCCATTATCTGGAGCAAAATATATACTTTAGGGGTTAAATTTGCTTTCAAAGATCAGCATACTAGGGATGCTTTGGGTCTATTCAATTCTTTGAATTCGTCTGAAATCATCTCGGACTCGTAAGAATTTACTTTTAATTTGTCTTTAGCAAGTTTTAATTCACTTTTTTACTATCTATCTATCTATCTATCTATCTATCTATCTATCTATCTATCTATCTATCTATCTATCTATCTATCTATCTATCTATCTATCTATCTATCTATCTATCTATCTATCTATCTATCTATCTATCTATCTATCTATCTATCTATCTATCTATCTATCTATCTATCTATCTATCTATCTATCTATCTATCTATCTATCTATCTATCCTTCCTAAAAGCTAGGGTGCCCCTTAAAAGGTATTATTTAGGAACTACAAAAGTACCCAAAAAGGTAGCCCGCACTGGGTATTAAGTACCTCTATAATATCTCATAAAAAAGTATGTTTTAGAATTGATGTATTTATTTTGGCCTACGATAGAAATATCTTTATCTTAACTTTGAATATTAACATGCCATTGACTATTGTAGGTACTTTTGCAGGTTCCAAAAGTGGTACACCCTAACATGCTTTCACCCTCTTCGCTTCTTTTTAGATGGATTTCATCACACTGGAAGGCTATTGTTGTTGAAGAAGGGAAGTATATATTCAAGAGGGGGCACCCTCAGACATAGGGAGATATCGAGTTGAAATTTTTCTGAGCTGTGCGTCAAATATGAGATCCAACCTATCTTTCATTCTTTTGCATTTGAAATCAAGCAATTGTTTTTTGGTATTTCAGTGCTCTGTATTTTTGATACATTGTATCATCAAGATAATAACAAGCATCTTTCATGTTTTTTATTATGATATTGGTCTCTGTCATTTGAAGGTCAATCCAAAGTGCAGCGAGGGAAAGGGAGATTTGGTTTCTAAGACACGTATATTACCTCTAGAAAAGCAAGATTGTGGACTTACCATTGCCCCCATCACAACTTAATTGCCTCCAATGGATTCTACTTCTATATTTCTGGCGAAGATGAAATTATTACAGGAATTTTTCACAATTGCGACTTGTTTCTCGAGAAATTTTATCGTGAAGAATGGTCGTCCCAACTACATAAAGGACTTGAGAAGGTAGATTGCAAGATAATAAAGAAAGCATTCAAATCAGGTACTGTACTTGGAAAAAAACGCTATACATTACTTTCAAGCACATAAGATAAAGGAAAGTAAAAGAAGAGAGTAGATGGTTATGGGTTCTGGTGGAACAAGACGATGCTGATAGTACCTATTATGAGGTCATTGACATCTGCATCTTCAAATGGGATCAATGGTCCAGAACCTTAAAAGTAGAAGAAGCATGGTCTTTGTTTGATGTAAGAATAAACTTGGAATCATAATATAAGTTAAACTTTTTCCATTTTCTGATGGATGATGTCAAAGTAGGAAAATGTAAGGAAGAGTCATATACAACAAAGCTTTATATGCATTCTATGGTCCTAGCTTTACGTAAAAATAGCTAATAACAAAAATAACAATCATACTACTAGGTTCAAATCCCAGTGTTGTTTGTCTTTGGCTACAGTACCCTTGTGAAAATATTGCGCTGTGGGCATGGTATGAACCATGCCTTGTTTGTGTAGTCATATAAAATATGTTTTATATCATGGCCATGGTGCACATGCATAGCTCTCACTTCCATGCTATGAGGATGTAGGTAGTTGCATACAGGTAATCACCCTTTTTATTCCTCCAAACGCTAGAAATATGTTATGGCAAGCATAATGTCAGAGAAGGTTTGAGATCAATTTCAAGCATGGTATGATGAGATCATATGTAAGGAAGAGTATCGATTACACACTCAGAAGAATTCACTCAGGAACCCCAATAACCCATGGATGCTACTATTGTTTACAATAACTTTTGCCTATTTTTTATGCGATCAAATACATTGACGTGTAAGATCAGTATATTTATAGCTTTGTGGCTGCAAAAGAAGCCAAATCACATCCTTCTCCAATAAAAGGAAAGATTGTATTGAATCTCAAGTCTTTTCTAACACGATTTCCAAAAGCTGATCATGCTAGGATCCAAAGGTCCTTACCAGAAGAAGGGTGTGAAGGAGAGTTTATATCCCATTGACATCATGTTTGCTACTTAAATGATTTATTGTCCTACTAAGAGATAGCGTGGAACCGCAAATGAAAGCTAATGCAGAACATCATTCACCTTTAAAAGAGGTTTTTAATGCAGAGAGAGAGAATTAAACAGTGGAAAATGATGAAGAGGACGAGGATGAAGAGCACAAAAATGCTTCTAACGAGCGCTGTGACAGATGGAGTCTCACGAAAACCTTACCTAATACTCTAGAAGGGAAGGAGTATCTCTGCTCCACGATGTAGCTTCAATTACTGGTTTGAGGGAAGATGAAGTCTTTAAGAACGTTTATGTTTTTGTTGTAGTGCTATACCTGCCAGAAGTGCCAAGGGATCTGAATGAAGCATTAATATATGATGGAACACCATTTCCTCTAGAGATGGCAGAGTTGGGTTTGAAGGATGTGTCAGAGGTAAAGTTCGAAGCGAGTTCATCACAAGCTCGCGAGAGATATACATGGGAGTCAAGTTCTTCTAGGTCTTCGATCAACATATCCACCAAATGCATTATCCAATCTGACGAGATAGAGGTAACGGTGCCATAACTCTGCTTAATTCGAATATATATATATATATGATAGAGTGCATGTATTCTGCAAGAAATTTTTTAAGGACAATTTCTGCGCCAGACATAATTGTGTCTCTCTTGGCTGAGATAACGTATTGACCATTACATGGCATATCTTCATAAGGGCAAGTTGTGATATTCCATTATGAGTATAACCCATCCAAAACTGAGGATGTTTAGAAATTGAAGGCACACTTGTTGCTTGGCAATCACTTTCCATTAGTTGCCAATTGTGATCGAGTAATGGCTGCCAGTTAGATATTACCACACATGTATTTGGTGGCTTTGATATATTCTAAGTCGCTGCTAATAGAGCTGCATTGCCTCTATCTATGTTGGACAAGAGTACAATTCGCCTGACTTGTGAAGAGAGAAAGCCACAAATTTTTTAGCTCATGTTCCTATTGCATGCTGGTGTACAAGGGTCTAATTTGGAAGAATCAACTTCTTCTCTTGTAATTATTTGTCAGAGTAACTAATAAAATCATTGCCTGATTGCGCAATAACCCATTGCTATGACTCTCTTCGTCGGTGCAGATCTTCATTCCACAAGTGTGTCAAAAGTATCACGAGTGTGCCACTAAGTAGTGAGATTATGGTTGTCAGGATGTTGCCTACCAAGTTATTTCTTCAATTGATTATAGAATTGAATTGAATTTCATCATTCACTGAGACCAGATGGCCTATGGAACCCAAATAAACAAGCAAAGACCAGCCTGCCTATTACTGTTCAGAATTAAAAAACCCCGTCTCGTGGGATTTTTGAGTAAAAAATCTTACCACTAATAGGCTTGCTGATAAATTGTACTTTTTTACATTCATATAATGACCAACCCGCATGTCCAATATGTGTGTTTATGTCAAATGTTCCTATCAAGTGTGTGTTCATAATCAAGTGCAGAGGTTGGTTAGGTGTAATTAACCCATCATATCGTGCACGAAAAGGTGCAAATGTTGGGCAGTGCTAAAGAGTGTGGTACTCATCTTTAATAACTCCCAGCGGGCAGTATTGGCAGACCCTATTTTCTAGCTTTTCCTGGGTCCATCTACCTGCCTCAAATTTGAGGCAGTGTGCTCCTATGAAAATGCAAGCAATCACTTTATAGCTTTTCATGGGTAAATTTATTAACAATTAGTGCAATGACCCTTGGCAAGCGTAAGATAAATCTGGTTTTATAGCGCGATCTCTTTACCAACTCCAAAGCATTGTTATCCCAAAGCTTACTTAGGGAACAGTTGTTCAGATACTGTACCAGACGATTGTGATTCTCATTGTTATGCACCTGTATGCATCCCTAATCCTGCATATTCCATCTAGATAACCAGATGGCTCATATCTTCTAATAGATCTAAGGCATTGTGGACCTATGGCCATTGTATAGGCAAGGATAAGAATGTACGAGCCTCCTATTTTTACCGCGTTTTGGCAGTATATGATATGATATTCTAGAGCGACTCTTTGAAGAGTGTCTCTTGCAGAAGAATTTGACATGGAATCTGGACTTGACTCCACGTGCTCAAGTCAGAAATTCCTGTTCTAAGTCCTCCCAAGTGTTAAATGATATCACTGCCTCCCCATACTTCCACTCCATACGGAAGCAACAGCTCCACCAACATCTTGAATAAGTGCGACCAATAAGCCTTCCAGCCTGCCATCACCCATTGCCTAATACAAGTATTCCAATATGTGATTGCCATGAACTCCATTCTTAGGCATTTGTATGTTAGCACTACTTCCACATCTTGGCCTTGGTAAATGAAGCAAGGTTGCCTCTGTTGCTTCAAAGATGACACGAGGAGCACTTTGGTTTTGGCCAAATTGACGTGATTCCAGTGGCTTAGCAAAAGGTACTCAAGGTATCTAGATGTTGCTGCATAAACGCTGGGGTGTAGGCTAAGAGTCCATGTCATTTACATATATTAGCCATTAGATGATATGATGGCAAGCCTGGCCCCCTACCTCCATGTTGTGTAAGACAATCCTTCAGTTGATTAATCTAGAATCCAAACAACGTAGGAAAGTGTGGGCACCCTTAGTGGACCCCAAAACTCTTGTTGATAACTCTTTTGGGAGGTGGATTTGAGTTGAGCAAGTTTCATAAAGCCTGAAAACTAGGGAACTCCCAACTGCATTAACTTCCCCATAGCTTCTCTGTAGAGATCGTGTCAAAAGCTTTACCAAAGTCCACAAAATAGCAATATAAATCTTATTCTTTGTTATTGTTGTCCTCTATTAAGGTACGCAACATAAAAACATGTAAAATTTTTTAGGCCTAAATCCTACTTGAGCAAGTGTGCATACCTTGTTTCCTTTGCCGACTGCTCAAGTATATTGGCCAGCAGTTTTGCCAATAATGAGCTAACTATGATTATCTGATAGCTGGCAGAGCAATGTGAATCATCTGCCTTATGTATGGGGACCATTCTGCTGATGATACATTGTGAGGAGAATCCTTCTCAAAGGGCCCTGTTGAACAAACTGGTGGGGACAGGGACAATATGCAATCCAATCCACTTTAATAATTCTGCCTACATGCCATCTAAGCCTATAGCCTTGCCATTTGTGAGAGGTTGCAAGCCTTTAGTGACATCTACCTCTATTATAACCAATGTTGGGTCTATTTGTATTGGTGCCTTACTACAAACCCCTTTAAGCGTAAAGCTACATCAAGTATTGCTCTCACTGTTCTTGAGAAATGTTTCTAGTAGGTTGAAAAGATCTATGCCACACTCTTCTCCAAAATATATTGGGCTGACAATCAAGGAGATAGAACATTTCTTGTTGATGTTCTACCATATATACAGTGCCTTTTTGCCCTTGAGAAAAGATTTGTATGGGAGGGAAAAAAAATGTCGTGCGCCATTTTTCTTGGAACCTTTTCCCACATTTTCTATTTGAAATACGTTCTTGGCCAAATCTTGGCTGAATTCTTTTAAATTTGGCCTTTACTGAGTCTCAATTGCCTCGAAATTGATAGCTAGCTTGGTAGAGGCTAGCAGTTCATATGAATCCTGATTGCATGAGCTCCAAATGGATACTAAAATCTTTGCAATCTTGATAGATGGTAAAAGATTAACCCGCGGTTTCCTTTTCGGTTCTGCCTCTCAACTTTGGGATAATCTTATAACTCACCAAATCTTTCCAGAAGAACTTTTTTATCCTGAGTTCACATTTGTACCAAGCTGTAAAGATTTTAAAACCCAGATCATAGAATTTTAGTTGGAAGAATTTGTTGGTGATAAGAACTGTTCGGCTACTGGAATTTTTTCGAGTTCATTGGGACTGGTCCGAACATCATATTTACATGAAGGTATTCTCTTCTTAATTGAATGAATAGATTGAGATTTATTGCAATTTGTGAGGTATTCAAGTCAAAATTAATCTAGAATTGCTCCTTTTTCTTTCATTCTATTATTTCCCCTGTCTTTCCCCCTTCCTTTCCGTCTCTCCCCTGTTTTCTCCGCGCCAATTTCCCCCTTGTTGCTTTCTCCTGATCTTTATGATGGCAAATATGAAGAGGCAATTTACCCTAAATCCTAAAACTTTGCCCTTTCTCCACTGCTTTCTGACGCTTCAAGAATATGATCGAACTATTCTGCTCTCTGATATGAAGAAAATTGTCCCGAAGACCTCTAGTTTCGTTCCTTTTGGAAATTTCAGTGGCCTTTCCCTGCAAAAAAAGCTTATGGATCCTTTATCTGATCACACCGCGAATTGGGATAATTACTGGAAAGATCCAAGCTTATATGGGATCACTCCTACAATTGATCCTGCCACTAGAATTCCGGTGCCTTATGGTACTCTATGACTTATCAATGAAGTTAACTCGGATGCAGTATGGGACGGGATCCTTCAACAAGAGCAGCCACAAATGCCTCCAAAACTCGCCACTGTTCATGGTATTCATCTAAATTCCCCTACGGTTTTTGAAAAAATGAAATCTCTTTCGAACTCTACTGTTATTTTGAAAGTTGATAAGATAGGAGTCAATATAGCTAATTTATGGTCACACATTCTCTCCATGCAAAAAGGCCTTTCTATTAATGCTATTTGCTATTTAATGCTATTAATGCTATAAAAAGGCCTTTCTATTATATCATGGCCGAATGTGGAAATCAGAGATCTTCTAATTTCTTGCTTCATGGAACCCTAAGCTCTCAATCTCTGATCTTAACAATTTCTGTGTGGCTTCTACATCCTTTTATGGCCTTAGCCCAATCTATTGGAACGAAGTTCTTTCAAAACTCTTTTCAATTCCATTGATACCTATATCTCTATTGTTTATGCTCCATACAAACCTCTAGTAGCCTATGTCCAAATGGATCTATCCAAAGAAATTTCTCTAACTATACCCTTTACTGATTGTTTTGGCCAAAAAGCTGTTTTGGATCTAAGATGGGCTGACTTACCTCCAAATTGTACTAAATGTTGTTCTAGGCATTTTTGGTATGCAGTGTTATGGATCACACCAATGAACCATACCTTTTATATCTCTGAGATCTTTTTCAAGACTTCTTCAGGAAATCCATAGTTCCCACAATATGTAATTCATCCAGAATTGCTACATATTCCACAATCAAACTATTAACAATGACAAAAAGACCTCTATTTGAAGTAGTGGGTCAAATAAACATAGGTCAAATAAACACAAGATACAATAACCAATCTATGGTAGTTCCACCACCCAACGGGTCAATCAGTGCTACGAACTGGCAAAATTATGGCAAGACCTGACAATCAGCTTCTACTGGTAGCTCCTTCCTCGAGCTAGCAGTCCTCAACATAAAACACCAAGAGTTAGCCTCAGGGATAATAGTAGGTTATTGAACAAGAATAACAGAAGCTCTAGAAAAAAGTAATGGCTTTCTTTGAATCAGATTCAAGAGCGAAGGAGTAGAGGAGTCTTCTTTGACCCCTTGTCACTCTTCTGGCTATATCTCTCCTATTCGGGTGAACTAGTCGATGTGCTGCCCTAATTCGGAAACTAGACTCTATGATGGTTCCAGAAAATTAAAAATCGCCTAAATTCAGTTTCTGGTTGTGGAGATATATGTAATTAAAGTTTAGCTTCTATTTATAGATCTCTGCTGCGACTTTAGCCCTTTTTTATTTAGCAAGCCTTTTTAGCATCATCGTTAAATATAGACTATAAATTGTCTTTATTGCCTTGCCTTGCCAATAATTTGCCAAACTTAGATACTCATGCTAGTCTACCAAGGCTAACGTTCAAGATCACACCCTCGAGCTACCATATTCATATCAATTCCTCCCTTTCTGGGAAGCAACTGACCTCAGTTGTATCCATCAACCACAAGTCGAGCACCAACTCAATTTGTGTCATATGAGCACTAACCAGTTCCATCCATTTGTACATGAGCATCAACTCAGTCCATATGTTTATGAGCATCAACTCAGTCCATATGTTTATGAGCACCAAATCAATCCAATTGTATGTGAGCACTAACTCAATCCGTTTCAGGGTCCAAAGGCTAGGGTTGCGATCTCATAAATAGCACTATTTACTACAATCATAATTTTATGGCTAAGGATTGGAGTAAGCTACTGCAAGGATTGAATTGAAAGATATCAAGATAATTCACTAAAAGTATACTTCTACATTCTAAGAACGGTAAAGTTTAAGAAAGAATGGTGGATTTTTGTTGAAGCACCAACCTCGACCAGTAGCACCAACTACTACTCAAAATTTTAGACACCAACCTAAAATTTTCAATGTCATCCATTAATATCAAATATATCAGAAGGGAGCATTAAAATCATAAAATCTAATCTACAATTTCTCTAGCGGCTCCGACCACTCCATAAACTTTTAACAGGTTCTCTATTCTCTACTTTTTAACCACAATTACTGACAAGCACACTCTAATCACCAGTAACTAGAAACAATGGAACCCCATAAAGATGCAGTTTACATTGTTCGTGCTTTGGGATTAATTTAGATAGAAATAGATTCATCTACCATAAATATAAGAAGAGTTGAATCAGAGATCCATCCTCGCCGAGGAGATGGATTGTCAGTTTTGATTAGGCTTGATTTAAAGGAGATCCATTTTGGCAAAACGAAATGGATTGATAAAGTAGGATAGGCTCAGTTCCCAGTGCTTATTTCAAATCATCTGTGCCTAATAGATTCATATATGTTTCTTGCAACAGAAAGAATTTACCATATAGATATTCAAGGGCTATTTTAGAAGGCTTTCTTGCTTTCAAGAGGATGAGATTGGTAAGAATAGATCAAATAAATTAAATTCACAGAGAGAAATCATTTGGGTTCTCATGATAAGGGTAATCACCAACACCAATTAGTTGACTTGCAAACTTCAAGAATAGCTAGAATAAGAATCTCTATTCCAGTTTGAAATCTCTATCACCAACCGGATGACTTGCAAATATTAAGAATAGCTAGGCTCTGATACCAATTATTATGGATCACACCAATGAACCATACCTTTTATATCTCTGAAATCTTATTCAAGACTTCTTCAGGAAATCCATGGTTCTCACAATATGTAATCCATCCAGAATTGCTATATATTCCACAATCACTATTAGCAATGACAAAAAGATCTCTATTTGAAGTAGTGGGTCAAATAAACACAAGATACAATAACCAGTCTATGGTTGTTCCACCATCCAACCGGGGCAATCAGTGCTAAGAACTGGCAGAATTATGGCAAGACCTGACAATCAACTTCTACTGGTAGCTCCTCCCTCGAGCTAGCAGTCCTCAACATAAAACACCAAGAGTTAGGCTAAGAGTTAGGCTCAGGGGTAATAGTAGGTTATTGAACAAGAATAAAAGAAGCTCTAGGAAAAAGTAATGGCTTTCTTTGAATCAGATTCAAGAGCGAAGGAGTAGAGCAGTCTTCTTTGACCCTCTCTCACTCTTTCGGTTATATCGCTCTTATTTGGACGAACTAGTCGACGTGTTGCCCCAATTCGGAAACTAGACTCTACGACGGTTCTAGAGAATTACACCAAATCCGATCTCTGGTTGCAGAGATATATGTAATTGAAGTTTAGCTTCTATTTATGGACCTCTGCTGCGACTTTAGCCCCTTTTTATTTAGCAAGCCTTTTTAGCATCATCGTTAAATATAGATATAGCCTTGCCTTGCGAATAATTTTCCAAACTTAGACACTCATGCTAGTCCGACAAGGCTAATGTCCAAGATCACACCCCCGAGCTACCATATTCATATCATGCAGACTGCAAAATAGATGTGAACAATGATTTTTTGAAGGAAAAGGAAACTCTAAGAGACTCGACTGGCAGGACTTTAGAAAATAACAATGTCATTGAGAAAGTTCCATTAGTCCCATGGACTAGAGCTAATGGCAGTGCAAAAAGAATTGCTAAAAGGAGAATGGAGAGAGAGCAGCAAAAATCTCCACTATTACAAAGGAATGGTGCTTTCACAACTACTTCTTCAACTACAACTTAACTAACAGATGCTCAAAGATATAAGCTGAAGGGTAAGGCAAAGGTTCGTGATGATAAAGACCATAGCTTAGATCTTCATTCTACTCTCTCACAGTAGGGACTCCAAGACTCAAATCTATGGTAAAGCCTTAATCTTGGCTTCAAAACCACAATGCATTCCTTTAATTTGGAATCCAACTATACGAGAGATTCATTAACTAAGGAAATTTAAAACAAATACTCTCTAAAAATCAATGAGCCACAAATGAGCAAAGTTAACCAGGCTCCTAAAGAAGCAAAGGCCAACAATTGCAAGAATAATGTACAAAGTGTTGCTGATCCAAAAGTTGTTGATTCTACATCAATCAAAAACATCACAGGGGATCTTATTGAGTAGTATCAAGTCTATCTATCTGAACCTCATAAGGTCTCTAGAGAAAGGTATAAAGTTATATCATTCTATGAGGATGATGATGGGATAATCTTCTGTTCTAATCAATTTGCTGTTCTTGCTAACAAGTCTATAGACCAGACAGATTTTATGCATTCAGAAAATGAAGCTCAACCATTATCTTCCCTGATTAACCTATCTATTTCTTTCTCCCGTCCTAAAACTAAAAAAACTATCACCCCTAGTTTCATAGACCTAATTGATTTATCATCTCCTGATTCCTCTGATAACCTTTCTCATAACTATCCTTCCATTTCCAAGGAAATTGCTCAGCAGTTGACATTCATTGAGTTTTATAAGCAAAAGGAAATTAGCGCAGAGATATTGGAACAAGAAGTGGACTATATGGTAGATCCAGTTGGCACTGACAAGGAAAAAAAGGTTGAAACAGATCATGAAAGAAATATTCAGCAAACAACTGATATGGAATATGTACCAGAAACCCCAGAGGATACAACAAATGTGAGCACTCCAAGGAAAGCTGAGGGGCTATTTATCAGGCAAGTCTTCAATCTTATAATAAATAATAAAAGTTCTAATTCTAATATCATTGCAGATGTTGATTTGGATTCTAAACTCCCAGTTAATAAACTCTTTGAGTTTATCCCTGATGGCATTTTATCTAAAAATGAGAGTGATTCTGATATTGAGAGCAACAAAGAAAATAGTAGTCAAAGAGGAAAAAATAATTGGGATCATGAATATTATTTAAATAGTTATAATCTAGCTGAAAACATCAACTCCAACATCTCCTCCAAGAATTCCAAGGGAAACAGAAAACTGTTATTTCTGCCCCAAAAATGCTCCTACTAGTAACACTCGAAGTAAAAATAAAAAAAGAAAAGAGAGGAAAGAAAACCAAAGGTATTTAACCTATCTACCCTCCTTCCTTGTACATTTTCCTTTCAATATAGATTATTTCTTGGAACCTTAGAGAAGATGCCTTGAAAAGAAGGAGAGTGATTTCCCAATTAAAAACTTATAATGCTGACATTATCCTTTTGCAAGAACTTAAGTTACAAAAACTTGAATGTGCTAACCTAGTAGTTCTTCTATTTGGATTGGAGCATGTGGAACCGCGGGTGGTATCTGTATGATTTGGAAAAATATTTAAAATCTGGACTTCTACAACAGCCCCAATAGGACGTGGCAGGTTACTATTTTTAAATTGCATGATAAGACATTTGGTATTATTAATATCTGTGCTTCTACTAATATTAAAGATAGGGAGGCTCTTTGGCTAGACTTAAACAGCTGGATCAAGAATCAAAACATCAATGATTGGATCATTGCTGGGGATTTCAATAACATCCCAAATTGGGATCAAAAGTTGGGAAAAAAGATCAACATGACAAACATGAGAAAATAAACTGGCAAAATCTGATCGATGATAATTCCTTTATTCTTATCCTTCTTCCACTGCTAAATATTTCTGGTCTAATAAAAGAATAGGGGAGTCTAGAGTATATTGTGCTCTAGATAGATTTTATCTCAATGCATCTGATACAAATATCTGGGATAATGCCTATGTGGTCAGTGATGAATCCATTTCTATTTCTGACCATCAACCTCAATTTCTATGCACCAATCATCATACTTCTATCCCTCGAGCTGGTAATATTCCCTACAAATTCAATACCAATATTCTTAACTCTGTAGTCTTCTGTGATCAATTCAGAGTCTTTTACTCTAATTTGCCTTGGGTTAATGACCATAACTCGATGAAGGGTCTTTAATATAAAAAATTCCAAAGCTTGGATAAAGGCTTGGTTCAATCAACTTCACAAAGCAATTGAACACTAGAATGGCCTTGCAGAATCATCCTCTAGACCCTATTCTTCATCTTAAAGAGGAAGATATTGAAAGGCAAATTAAGCTCATTGAAGAGATTGAGGCAAAAGGTGCTGCTATCAGATGCAAAATTAAATTTACCAATGATATGGACTTGGGTTGTACAAATTTCTTCTTCAGGGTTGCAAAATTCAAACAACTCAAAAACTCTATAACCGAAGTCAAAGACAATTTAGGTAATACTCTTAACAAGCCAGATGAGATCTCTAGCTTCTTCTCCTCAAATTATTCTAATCTGTTTGCTGCTGATAATTTCAAAAAGCTCATTGACTTAAAAATTTCCAATGACCAGCCAAAAATGGATATTACTCTGATCAATACTCCAACAATTGAGGAAATATATTATGTGCTCAAAAGTCTAAAGCATGGCAAATCTCCTGGCCTGGATGGCTTTCCTTCTGAATTTTACTTGCACTTTTGGAATGTTATGAAGCAGGATTTTATGGCTTTCATTAAAGGTTTCTGAACTTCAGATCATCTTCATCCATCTATTGCTAGTGGTTTTATTTCTCTGGTTCCTAAGATAAATAAACCTACTACTTTTTCTGATTGGAGACCGATTTCTTTAACAAATTCCACCTACAAGGTTTGTGCTAAAATTATTGCCTTGAGAATTAAGGATCATTTGCAAACCATGGGATTAAATCAAAGGGCCAACTCTGCCATCCTCATTAATGGCTCTCCTGGTCCTTTTTTTTCCGTTGCTAAAGATGCGAGACAAGGCTGCCCCTTTGCTCTCTATCTTTTCATTGTGGTTACTGAGCTATTGACTAAAGCTGTTATGCACCATCAGAACAATGGTAGTATTACTGGTCTCAAAATTCCTGGTATTGAAAACTTTCTTAGCATCCTCCAATATGCCGATGACACTCTCTCTTTTCTCAAGAACAATTAAGTGTAGTGCTGCCTGGGGTATTTCTTTGAATCTAGAAAAATGCACTATTATAGGAGATATTTCTGATAACCAGATTATAGGGATTAATGTCATCAACACTTCCTAAGCCTCTAAGCTTTTAGGTATGCCTTTATCCCTAAATGCCAATCTAACTGGTCTTTAGGATCCAATTGTGGAAAAAATCAGAGCTAAATTGCATATCTACAAAAATAATCTATCTATGGCTGGTAGAACCATTATTGCCAATTTGGTTCTTCCTAGTTCCCATATATATATATATATATTTCTCTTCTGCTTTGGTTGCTCCTGCCATTGTCTATAAGCAAAGTGAGGAAATAATAAGAAAGTTCATTTGGAATGGTAATAACATGGTTAATAGGAATATTATTGCTCCGAAAAAAATAGATGGAGGCTTAAACTGTAAGAACTTACTCAAGCAAGCTCAAGCTTTGGCAGGGAAGTTCATTTGGAAAGCCTTGAGAGATTCTTCTAGTGCTGCTTCTCTTTTCATTAATTACTGGTTATCTAGAAGCAGTTCAGTTGGTCATCCTTCAATCTCTCATGAGCTCCCAAACTCTGCTTTTGTGAGCTCAATCCTGCTCCTAATATGTCTTTCTTAATGAGAAACATGCTAAAAGCTTGGAACAATGTTATCCAGCTTTTGCTTTCTCAACTGTGAATCTAACTCATTTCGAGATAGTGAACATCCAAACTATGCTCTTGCTCTTAAGCACCCTCAAATTTACAAAAAGTGGAAATCCAATGGTTTAAAATTTATTAAAGATCTCTGGAACAATGATAGATGGATATCTTGGTCTACTTTGAAGATGAAAATCGGGGTATTGTGTCAGATAAAAAGATCTTCTTTCATATTAAGGTGGATGCCTCATCACTGGTGCAAAACTCCACGATGGCGCGATTCACCACCTACATGCCCTTTACGCCTAGTCATTTCGAATAACACTCGCCCCCTCCGTCTTACCGTGGCTGCTGGCACGGAGTTAGCTGGGGATTGCGTCTTCGAGTCCTGTCATAATCGCACATTCGACGAAAAAGCTTTACAAGCTGCATTGCCCTTCTTCACCCACGTGATATTGCTGGATCGGGCTTCCGCCCATTGTCCAAGATTCTCTATCTAATGCAAGTCGGGAAACTTGTACTAAGTTTTGGAAAATGCCAAATTATAACAACCGAGGACTGGAGCCCCAAGATTGTTATAGTAGGGCATAACACCCCAGTTTTAGGTTTTATCCACTTTAACGAACTGGGCACGAGAGTTTTATGGTGGTTTCTGGTGCTTTTATGGTGGTTTTTATAACAAACTAGGTGTTTACGGCCATTTGGCATAACAAGCTAGATGCTTATATGCCCTCAATGTGTTAGATGTGTTACTTGTGGGTAACACCATTGCAACCAATGGCTAAGATTTGATCTCTGAAATCTCAGCTATAAAACTTGAGGGCCAAGTTGTTAAGGTATTATAGCTACTTATCAATGTAAACCATTCTTGCAGAGAAATATTGCCATTAGAACCATAATATTAATCACGAAGCATCCCCCACAATAAAGAGGAAGAGGAAGAGGAAGAGGAAGAGGAAGAGGAAGAGGAAGAGGAAGAGGAAGAAATATATTAGGAAGAATGGCCATATCATTAGATATAAACAAGTGGTCCAGCTCATGAAGGTGACTAAAGTAGTCATAACAAACATGAAAACGTGGAGTGTCAAAGGTATTAAATGTGTAAAGAGTTTTCACTTTATGTACCGCCGGATGTTAGTTGGAGCTTTCAATATGGACAAGTGCTAAACATATGTTGGAATAATTCACATGTGTCTCAAAACTCGCGCCACCATACAAATGTACATATGTATAGTGAAAATATTGTACGATGTCCAACATCTGAATTAATGCATATAAACGGAGTACCCGATGCACAAACAATTTATATAATTTGTTAGCCATATGTCAACCCCATAGAAAGGGATATACGTGAACATTCTCTTCTACAAAGGGAAGTCTATGTTCATTACATCATGGTGATCTATCTAACTATCTATATAGTTGATACCCAGTGGAAGATATTTGAGTGAATCAAATTGTTCTGTTGATAAGTACAAAAGGGAAGCATTCTTTATTATAGGGGAGCTTAGATTGTTGAGGAGAATGCATAATTCCTGGGAAAACAACAGAAACAACAGAATCAAAAGAATTCAATGTAGCAGTACAGGGATGCAATAAAAGAAAACGTGGTACATAAGAAGTAGTGCACAGACTGGAAGTGCGTCAAGAGGAACAATGACATGAGTGGTATAGGAAGAGCAGACTAAGTAGTGTTAGGAGGGAGAAGCAAACTAAATAGTGTTTAGAGAGAGGAGAGAAAGGCATAGGAGTGGTGTTGTGGCCAGATGTGCTGATGAGCGTAGAAAACATGACAGAAGGGAAGGAAGAGACGCAAGGAACAGATGCAGGAGGCGAGGGCAGAGGCAAAACAGAGACGGAAGCAATGAGAAGGCAGACAGCGAGGGGCAGTTACGAGCTACACGGAAGCACTGAGGAGGAGGAACAAGGAGAAGCACTAGGGGAGATGGATATGTTGGGGGGTGAATATTCTTGAGGGATTGAAGCAAACGTCTAAAGTGGGTATTAGTGTGAAACGTGGCTAGAAGCTATTACATATTTTGAAAAGCACCTTTACGTTTTATTTCACCACCTGAAAAAATAAATAAATATTGTTTTTTTATTAGGCTATTATTTAATCTATTCCAGTTACTTAATTTTTATTTGGTTGGAGGGCAGCCACCCGTACTTGGCTTTGTTGTTGCTTCATTGTTCTGCCACTTCACAAAAGCAGGTAAAAAAGGAAAGGAACCAAAATTCCCTCCTATTAAATACCCATGTTTCTGCTTTCTCTGCCGATCAAACCTTCAATTCATGGGCTCACGGGTCCCTTCTGATACCTCAAAGACCCTCCTTCTCCGCCATAACTGTGTTCTTCTTCTAATCCTTTCCTTTTTCCTTTTCTTTTTCTTTCTTTCATAATATCTTCTTTTCAGATCCGGCATTGTTTCTGGCATGATTGCTGCTTTTCCTCATGCAGTTGTTCCAGTTGCATTTCACTGTTCTGAGTTTTCGAACCCACATTTTTGAGAATAGCTCTGTGTGGCCCGGAATCTAGTTCGCTGCTTTAATTTTGAGCCGGTTAAAAAAGCTGGATGATGCTATGCTTTTATTTCCAATATACCTGGCAAAGATTCACCTCAATCATATTTTATTGGGCTCGAATTCCTTGCAATAATGCAAGAAACCTTGAGCTATGGCGCGGGTTTTCTCCTCTATTTTTTTAATGGCTTATGGACCTTTGTGACTGCGGCAACAATTGGATGCTAAAGGATTGTGCGTTCTTTTGGAACCCAGAAAAGATAAACATTTCTGGTTCTACAATTTCTGATTTGAAAGCCGTTCCCATTTTATATGACAGGAATGAATAAATTCCAAGAGACCTCTGATCTGTTTGCGACTCAGAAACAAATTCATCCCGATCCTGCTTCTGGAGGAAATCAAGAGACCAAACATAAGATGCTAGAATGTAAAGAACCCGGATGCTTGAATCCGGCGATCAAGCAATCAAATTCTCTGCCATACTGGAGGTTGTTTGATTATGCTGACAAGTATGATATGGTATTGATGTTCGTTGGTACACTGGCTGCATTAGTAAGCGGTATGATATTTCCCACCATACTTGTGGTGCAAAGCCGGCTCATCAATAGTTTTGGAAGCCAACAGAATAACATTTCTCTTCTTGCCAGCAAGGTGTCGGAGGTGCGCTTTGCTTTACCTTTTTTTAATGTTCCTTTACTTTGTATAGCATACGGTTCTTCCTCTCCAGCTTTTTAATCCGTTCAATAGCGATTAAATTTAAAGCCACAGCTCTGCTCAGGGTTTTGTCATGGTATTTGGTCCAGCTTGCTTCCAAGCATTCTTAAAAACCGATACATTTGGTCTGCGTTATCCATGTTGAGGTACTTCTATCAAGATTACCCGTTTTGTCATACATGCATTTGCTTCTTTCTTTGAAAATAAGACCTACTCTTGCTTCTTTATTCGAAGTTTCAGTGCTTAAAAAACTAAGCAGAAGAATCCTTGCTGATTGTAAATCTTGATAGTAAGAGCCCTTTGGGGGCGTTGGATCTGTTTTCTTTTAAGGCAAAAGCATCAACATGCCTTTGGAGGTTGCATTTACTCCGATTTGATCCGTCGCTCGGGCTTGAACTGCATGAAATAGCTAAAGAACGAGGGGGGAAACAATACCTGGGATTTCATTTCCTCTTTTCTAAGCAGTTATTCAGAACTTGTGTTTTCTGGCTAGAGACTACAGACACCATGTTTCTTAGTGAATAATTCTTTTTTCTGGTCGATTAATGAACAGGACGCAACATATTTGGTATATACTTCAATCGTTGCTTTGGTGGCGTCATATTTTGGTTAGTACTACTCTTCCTTAAGTTGGTTCATGCATACCAGTTTGGGTCTTAAAACCCTTCTTGGCCTTGCGGGATTTAGGCTTTGTTATATATATTTATTTATTTATTTGTCCAAGGAAGATTGACTACGTTATGAACAAGATGATGACGATGGGTCTTTTCCTGTTTATTACTGTGCCAGAGATATGCAGCCACCAAATGTTCATTTGCTAGTTCTTAGGCTTAAAAAATGAGCAGTACCACCACTTGACCTGTTATAAGTGCACATTTGTATTTTTCAAAGATCCTACGAGTCTTAGTTTGTGTGGTTGATTTATGGATTTTGTTAACAGAAGTAAGCTGCTGGATGCGTGCCGGTGAAAGGCAGGCTGCAAAGATTCGCATGGAATATCTGCGAGCAATTTTAAGACAAAATATTGGATATTTTGATAGCGAAATCTCATCATCTGAAGTTGTTAGCAATGTCTCTATTGACACTCTGCTTGTTCAGGATGCGATTAGTGAAAAGGTTCTAACAACATTGCCATTTATATATCTTCTACATCTCATTGCTTCTTGTATACTTACTTGTTTCTCATTCCAAATTTCCAGGTTGGAAGCTTTATTGAGAACATTTCACATTTCGTTGGTGGCTACATGGTGGCTTTTACTCAGATATGGAAATTGGCAGTAATCATGTTGCCTTTCACTCCTCTTCTGATACTTCCAGGAGCATTTTATAGTAAAGCTCTTTCAGATATTGCGATTCGTCGAGAGAAGGCTTATGCCGAAGCTGGTTCTATTTCAGAGCAGGCTATATCATCAATCCGCACCATATATTCCTTTGTGGCTGAGAAGAGAATCCTACATGCTTACTCCAAAGCTTTAGATGCGACTATCAAACTTGGGCTGAAGCAAGGGATTGTTAAAGGAGTAGCTATGGGTTCAAGCGGGATTAACTTTGCACTTTGGGCTTTTATGGCATGGTATGGAAGCGTTCTTGTTATTCATGGTCATGCCAATGGAGGACAAATCTTAGCCACAGGTTTTGCTGTCATCTCTGGTGGCATGTATGTCAAGCCTATCCTTCTTTTTAAGATTCAGTTTATCTAAATCTAGCATCACCTAGTTATCTAATCAGCACGTTGATTTGTTAATCAGGGCCTTGGGAAGTGCAACTCCAAACTTGAAAGTATTTTCTGAAGGTTGTGTGGCTGGATATAGAATATTCCACGTGATTGAACGCATTCCACCAATTGATTCTGATACTGACAATGGCATATCACTTGAAAAGATTGAGGGAAACATACATTTTAGAAATGTTAGTTTCTCATATCCTTCAAGAAGTGATGCAGCTATTCTACAACATTTTAATTTGAAGATACCAGCAGGTATGATTAATGGATAGACTAGTATCTTTGAGCAAGGGTCCATTCTGTATTATAATGTTGAGACCTTTGTGATACTTAACTGGTTTTATTGCTTTATCAGGAAAAGTGACTGCAATGGTTGGTAGTAGCGGATGTGGGAAGTCTACTGTTATTGCTCTTTTAGAACGGTTTTATGACCCTCTTGAAGGCGAGGTTCTTCTTGATGGAGTTAACATTAAAAATTTGAAGCTGGGATGGTTGAGAAAGCAAATTGGGTTGGTCAGCCAAGAGCCAGCATTATTCTCCACCTCAATAAAAGAGAACATTCTGTATGGAAAAGAAGATGCTACTATGGATGAAATTATTATCGCTGCCAAGGCAGCAAATGCACATGGTTTCATTACTAAACTACCAGCAGGATATGATACGCAAGTAAGTCGCATGTAACTGAAATGTGGAATTTGTAAGTGCAGCATGGGCATGCTATAATTGTGATTGTGTTTCTTTACACAGGTTGGTGAAAATGGGGTTCAGATGTCAGGAGGTGAAAAGCAACGTATTGCAATTGCCAGAGCCTTGATTAGAAATCCATGCATACTTTTGTTGGATGAAGCTACAAGTGCCCTTGATAGCTTTTCAGAACAGCTAGTTCAACAAGCCCTTGAAACAGCTTATGTTGGCCGTACAACTATTATTATTGCACATAGATTATCCACGATACGTAACGCTGATACTATAGCAGTTCTACACTCAGGCAAGGTTGTTGAAGTTGGTGGTCATGATGAACTAATGGCAAAGGTTGGAAATGGGCACTATGCAACATATGTTCAACTACAGCAAGCATCTCAGGGATCGATAACAAGTGATGAAAAGGCAGTCGATGTAGAGATGACTCATATTACAACTGAGATAAAATCCAGTAGCCCAAAATACCATGTTTTGACCTTTCAAAATGATATAGAGTGCACTGAATCAACTGTAGATGATCTTGGAAAGATACGTAAGCCATCATTTCTGCGACTCTTGGCACTGAATGGACCTGAATGGAAGCAAGGGTTTCTTGGTGTATCTGCAGCAATATGCTTTGGTTTTGTTCATCCATTTTATGCTTTTCTTATTGGTGACATGGTTTCAACCTTTTATGACACCAACTTGCATAAATTAAGAGAAAGTATTAAGATTCATGCACTTGGTTTCTTTACCTTGGGAGTGGCATCCTTTATTGTCAACATTGTTCAACACTATAGTTTTGGAGTAATGGGTGAAAGTTTGACAAAGAGAGTACGAGAGAGAATGCTAAATCAGATTCTTAAATTTGAAGTTGGGTGGTTTGACAAGGACGAAAATAACAGTGGTGCTGTGTGTTCTCGTCTTGGATCTGATGCAAGTATGGTATGTCCCATCACTTAATCCCGCATAATTTTTATATTATTATATTTTTGTATCTTTATTAGTTTTAACTTTTATTTTCTTATTCATTTGTTAGGTTCGAGCATTTGTTGGTGACCGAGTTTCATTGCTATTACAGACTGCAAGTGCTATCACCGTAAGCTTTGCTATAGGCCTTATAACATGTTGGAGATTAGCTTTGATTATAATAGCCATACAGCCTTTGATTATTGCTTGTTATTATATAAAAAGCATATCCTTACGAGGATTTGCACAAGAGGCTGCAAAAGCACAACAGGATGCGAGCAAGGTAGCAAGCGAAGCAGTATCTAATCACAGAACCATCACATCATTTTCTTCTGAAAACAAAATTCTTAATCTTTTCCAGTCAAAATTGGAGTCTTCTACCAAGAGAACCATGAAGAGATCTCATATTGGAGGTCTTAGCCTTGGGGTTGCTCAATTCATTCTTTATGCATCATGGGGTTTGGATTTTTGGTATGGTAGTATACTAGTAAAGCAAGGGAAGGCCACATTTGGAGAGGTCCTAAAAACTATATTTGTCCTTGTTAGCACTGGTCGAGTTCTTGCAGAGGCTGGAACTTTGACGCCAGATTTGGCCAAGAGCGCCACAGCTGTAGAGTCTGTATTTGAGATTCTAGATCAAAAGACAAAAATAGATGCTAATGACAGTAAAGCAGAGCCATTGGAAAACATAAAGGGTGAGGTTATGTTGGAGAACATCAGTTTTGCCTATCCAGCACGCCCAGATGTCATGATTTTTAGAAACTTCAACTTAAAAATCGATGCTGCACAAAGTATGGCGTTGGTGGGTCAAAGTGGTTCAGGAAAGTCTTCAATTATTGGGCTGGTGGAAAGGTTTTATGACCCTGTTTCTGGAAGAGTGCTGATTGATGGAAAGGATGTCAAAGCCTTGCATCTTCAAACTCTGAGACATCAAATTGCACTCGTGAGCCAAGAGCCAACACTCTTTGGCTGTAGCATTTGGGATAATATAGCTTATGGTAAAGAGAATGCAACAGAAACAGAGGTTTTTGAAGCAGCACGAGCAGCAAATGCCCACAATTTTATCTGGTATGTGAAGATTCTGTTGTTAATTAAATAGTCTTTTGCTACATCACTTATATATATATTTTTTTATTCTACTTGTGGTCAGTTCTTTGCCAAATGGCTATTCCACATTCGCGGGCGAGCGAGGACTTCAGCTATCTGGTGGCCAGAAGCAACGGATAGCATTAGCGAGGGCCATATTAAAGAATCCAACTATATTGTTATTGGATGAAGCTACAAGTGCCCTGGATGCTGAGTGCGAAAAAGTTGTGCAAGAAACACTAGATGGCATGATGGTGGGCAGAACCACTATAATAGTTGCACACAGGCTCTCAACTATCCAAAATGCTGATGTCATTACTGTACTAGAGGAAGGCAACATTGTTGAGCAAGGAACCCACCAAGAACTCATGAGGACCGGCTCTGTCTATCATTCTCTTGTTTCCCATTCAAGAGCTCTTTCTTGATCCCAAACTACCAAAGTATACACATTAAACCTCCTAAAAACCTCCTAAAACAACACGAAGTGGGACACAACCTGCGTGAAATGTAAATTTTGTTGAAAAATTAATACTATACAGATTGGCATTCATCATGTACGGAATAAACCTATTTAGTGATATCACTTCAATGTTTGCAAATTTCAAAGATCATTAGGCCAATAAGAGGTTACGCTCTTATTCAAGGTCCGCCATATGTCCTTATGAGATGCTAACAATTTTGTACGTTATACCATATGGCACCGTCCCATAGGATGATCGGTTGGTTCTTATGTCAACAAACAAATTAGCTTATTCTCCTATTGGGTAGTGCTTATCTCAAAGTGTGGCCAATAGTGCTTTTGGCAATGCTTATCAACATGTCGAATTTGGTTGAGTTTTCATGCTTAAACGAATGCATTTTTATCTTTGAATGCTTTTGGACATCTCCATCTTCAACTACAACCTATTCACGCATCCAATCAATTCGTTTAATTTATGCTTAAGTCAATTTCTTGGCATGACCTCAAATCGTTGTCCAAATTTGTAATTTGGCAATGGGAACAACTGACTTGATCCCTTGGTGACCTCACATTATGCTCTCACTAGGTGATATCAACGTTGGCTTTAAGTTTCTCAATTTTAACGTCCACGTGCTTGGAAAGTACAAAATATATCAAAATTTGGAAACTAATTCAATGACCTTGACCGATGACATGATATCATCCTCCAAATGACAACTCATTGCAATTGGCAAGCTTTAAAGTTTTGAAATGAGGGTATTGACTCCTTCTACCACTATCTATCTAAACATGTAAAATGATTTTACACAAGATTCTATTCGTTTATTCCTTGCCTAATTGCCGACATGTGTTGCCTTGCAGAACAAATGCAAAAAAATAATTCAACAAATGTGTATATAAAATACGCACAGGTATTGCGGGATTGTATAGTCTATAGTCTACTTAACCATATACGTCTTGTTGAGGAGATACTATTTAGTGACTCCATCACCTGTTTTGACACGTGGTGTCACGTGGAAGAAAAAATAGCAAAGAAAGAATAAGAAAGTAAACAAGCTGATGACACATTGTTTATGTTTTGACAAAACCAAAAAGCCTTAAGTGTGGATTAAATATCTTGGGTACACTAGGTAAGAGTTCTTTCACCTCCTTGAACTCATAGATGGAGGACATAATACAAAGAACACTTGATCAAGTGGAAACTTGCAAGCAAAGAAGAGGCCAATTGAAAAGAGGAAGAGGATTTGAAGAGGGACTTTCCCTCTTTCCAATTCCTAAACCAAGGAAACTTGAATATGCTTCTTGTAGCATAAATTATATGATGTGTAAACTTTGTTGACCTTAAAATTTTGGATAAAATGTTGTTAATTTATGATTACCTTATTTAAATAAGAAATCCACAATCTATATTCCACCCATTATAATTCAGGTCCAATCTATAAAATATACTCCACAAAGCACAAAGTATAAATCCCTAACCACAATTTAACCTTCACAAATGCAAAACCAATATATAGCAAAATAATAGGGGCTTCCAGGGGGATTTGATATGGGTATAATTCCTGAAACTATAGACCATATCCCTAAAACAATTCAATGGGTTATTATAAAAAAAATATAGATTTAAGATAAAAACATAAGCGAAACAAGAGGTGCCCAGAGGCTCCAACATACAATCTGGGCCGTAGGATCTACAGATCCAATGACTGTGGTAGTCTAGGATGCACCTCGTTTAGAATATGTAGCAAAATAACAGGGGGTTCCAGGGGGATTTGATATGGATATAATTCCTGAAGCTATAGACCCATCTGGGTGTGTTGTAAAGTGTCACATGTCCGATAGGACGCTGCCTTGTGGCGTGACGTTAAAATCTCTTCTTCTTCTTCTTCTTAAAACAATTCAATGGGTTATTATAAGAAAAACATAGATTTATGATAAAAAAAATACTCACGTTAGCTCACTGGTTAGATTGGTTAAAGTAGTCTTATTAGGACATTGAGCTATTTTGGGAGAGGTTCAAGCTCCCGTATTTTATATTCTAAAATCTTAAGCGAAACCGTATAGTGGCTCGATACACCATCAAAATCTTAGGCAAACTCGTATTTGACATCCCAAAATAGGCGCCCCCAATCATAAATGAGCACAAGCGAAACGAGAGGTGCCCAGAGGCTCCAAGATATAGTCTGAGCCGTAGGATCGACAGATCCGACGACTGTGGTAGTCCAGAATGCACCTCATTTAGAATATATTCGAGAGGTGCCCAGAGGCTCCAACATACAGTCTGGGCCGTAGGATCGACAGATCCGACGATTGTGGTAATTCAAGATGCACCTCGTTTAGAATATGTAGCAAAATAACAGAACACAAACCACAGAACAGAATATAAAATTCCCCCAATCCACAAACCAAAACACCCAACTACAACCACAAACATAGAACACAATATAAAATTCACTCAATCCACAAACTAAGACACCCAAAACAAGATGACCTAGCAAACGCACTAATGACATGCGTTTGCACTATAAAAAAGAATCTTACAAAGATTCCCTAAAACCCCCTTAAATTTTGCTACTTTTAAGGGGCCAAATCTAAAAATGGTCCTCGATTTTAATTTCGATGTGTCGTTTAGGGTGATCAAAAAGTAGAACATGGACATGTTCTAAATTTCAACATGCATTTTAAGGATATAATAGCATAAGTTATAATTTAATTTTTTTCTACAAACCTGGATAACATACAAAAACAAAAAGACTATGAAATTATAGAAGTAACACCACATTGCAAAAAGCTCAAATGAAGCTCCTAAACATTTTATAGTGATATGGACACATAGCACCTCAACCACCAAAAATGGTATGTGAAAGATATCATTGAGGCTATAATAAACTGGCATGTGAGACAAATATCATGTGCCTATGCACTCATGATTCATAGCACCTCGTCTACAAAATATAAAAAAATATCATGAGGCTATATGCGCATAGCACCTCAACTACAGAAAAAATGGTATTGTCAAAATATAATATGGGCGAAGTATTCATAACACCTCGACTAAGAAACTATATATGTTCAACATTATAATCTTGATGTTACATTGCCATCTACACTTTATAGAGACATTTTAAATAAGATTAGAAAGCATGACGCCCAGCCTTTAGCTAAACCAGAGCACGTGTGCAACATGAAGCTTTTAGTCCCATGCATACAACCTACAAAATCTAGGTCTTCGATTGAATCAAGGAGACATCTTAAGTGCGGGACATGGGATTGAATTGGCAATACATCTATAATTGAGATTCTATAATGCCCATGTTCTTTTTATGTTTTTATTCTTTCTATTGAATAAGGAAATAACAAAGCCTGTGTTTATTAAAAGAAACAAACGTAGTTGCTTAATACTTAGTAGTTACACAAAGGATAGAATTTTGTGGGATTATATAAGATCATATTAATGTCGAAAACGTTAAGATGGAAAACATGTGGAAAGTTTACAATGAGCAGACTCTAGCCCGCTGTTGTGTAGTTATTTTACATGCTCAGGAGCATTCAGCAGTTGCAAGGATTGCATTTGCAGTTTGGGCCACAATTGTATGCTTTCGTGGTCTCCTTATTTTACATGCTAAGGAGTTGCAAGGGTTACATTTGAAGTTTGGGCCACAATTACATCCTTCAGTGGTCTTCTTAGTGCAGGTGCATGATGAGCATTTGCAGTTGCAGCACTTGCACCCTCTGTCTTTGCCTTCGATTAAACGGATTAGGCTTGAAATACTACACATTTTATAGCTTAAAATTTTAACATGAGCCAGCATTCATGTGCTGAAACAAATTGCATATCAAAATGGTTTCATCCCTCACATATAGTTCAAAACAAAAATAGCATTCATTTGCTACAACTTGCATATCATAAAATTGTGTGCCCCAGGAATTTGTCCTCTAACACGGAATCGTGTGCTCTTGCAATCTCTAAATCTCAGCCAGTCTCAACATTTGGTGATCCAAAGACTGAGATGAAGAAGCTGCAACTGGAAGAGTAGGAGGGCAGTCAAAGGGGTGTGAGAGATATCCATTGAGATGGGAGCTGATCTAGGAGCATGGAGTGTCAGAGGAGCAGTTGGAGGAACCTAGTGGTGAACCTTGCGATATTGAGCAAAGAGAGGGGTTTCAGGAAACATGAGGGATAGCTCATGACCATTCAACAAGGACAGCTTAAACGAAAAGAACATGGCCCCCTTTGGACAACAATTGTTTGAGGCAAATGACGATGAATGGGCCTTGCAACACAAATCTTAGCGATGCCATTGATTATGGAGTGTTGCAAATGGAGTCCAATCTCATTAGCAATCGCAGAAATGAACTTGGAATCCTGTAGCTCTGGAAGGAAATCTTCAATAGCAAACCAGAATGGGGCAAGTAAGGCATCAGGCTTAGCTGGAAAGAATCCAGGAACATACTGTTGATAGAGCAAAAGAGGATCAACACCTCATTCTATGAGTTGACCAGCTGGCACAGGAAATTCAAACATCAAAAGAAAGCAACGTTGATCTTTTGCCGCAAGCTTGATAGATTGATAAGCAGGAAGCCCTAGCTTGTGAAGGTGCCCAGATAGCCAAGATCCCACGCGCTTCAGATCCAAGAAAGGGCCGGTGAGTGGCAAACCACGGAACACGCAACCAACTGCTCCACATGGCGTCGATGATCTTCATGGCTAATCTGCACCACTGGAGCCCCAAAATGTTGAAAAGTTGCCCTGCACTCTTGAACCTCATAAAAGATTTCGTCTTATGGGAGCTGGACATCCATAGAGTCTTGCTTGGCTTGCAATTGCTAGAGATAGGACGCAACTTCTCCGCCTGTCGTGGGGAAGAGGGGGAAACTCCTCAAGCCCTTAGGAAGTCCTCCGTGTGTTGGACGTACCACTTGCCCTGCGGGTACATTAGTTTGTGTAGGTTGCACCACCATCTGAGCACTATCTCCACGATTAGTCCGTGCCAAGGAACTTCCAACCTGTGTTGGAGGTGCCGCCTATGCAACACTATTAGGTGCAGCCTGTCCAGAGGGGTACGCCACAGACACATGAGATCTCAACTGACATGAGAAACCTCCAACATGTGTTGGAGGTGCTGCTAGTCCAGAAGCAACTTCAGCAGACAAAGAGGGTCTTGCCTGACCCACAGAACTTCCAACGTGGCCAGATCACACCACCTGACCCGAGGAACCTCCAACGTGCGTTGGAAGTGCGACATTCTCAGAAGAGTCCCCTAAGGGCACATGTTCAACACATCTTCCAGTCTCACCAGACGTATGGGCAGAAGTGTGAACTGTAGTCGAGGCAACTACATTTGGAACAGAAACTGGAATACGTAACTGAGAAGAGGAGAGAGATGGAGCTCCTGTCTCAATTGAGCCGGCCCCATTCGTACCATTAAAAGACATGTTGGGCAACACTAAAGATTGAGTTTTGGCATGCAATCAATATTTTTTTAACACATTTTTTATAACTACCCCCTTAAAACACCAAAAAATTGAGTTTTTGAAAAAGGAATCTGCAATTGCGCCACAGGTCATTAGTGCCTTTGCTAGCTCATCTTGTTCCAAATCATAAATCAAATCAAAGGACCGCAATTTAAAATCCACTAACCCCAACCAACAAATCATAAACCACAAACAACAAATCTAAATATAAATCTAAATTCACAAACTCTAAATCACAATTCTATACCACAATTTTAAATCTATAATATAAATTCACAACTCCAAACCACAATTCTATTAAAGAACCACAATTTAAGATCTGTTGACCTAAAACCACAAAAAGTATGACCACAATAACCACAATGCTAGGCTATAAACAAAGCAACAACTCCACAACAAAAACCCCAATTGAAGTTTGCCAATGACTACTTGTTACGCACAAACCACAATCTTTTGATCACTCTAGATTCAAGACTTTACAATCCTTTAAGAAATCATATAATCTACATTCTAGTCCACAAATTAAAATTTGCAATACAAGAAGTATAAAGTGAATCTGAATCCTACAATTAAATATCAAAACAGAACAATGTTTATCAAAAGTACTTACTATCAGCAAAAAACAAAATAAAGACTACAATTTGTATTACCATATTTCTATCTCTTGGACTCCATGGATTTAGAATATGATGAAGCCAATCATGGTTCAGTGATGACTGAATCTTGTATAGGTCTTAGTGCTTTTTTAGTCCCACTATCTTCCTTGATGGGTAGATTATCTTCCTCTAGCATTGAAAACCTCTTTTTTGAAGCATGCTTATAAAAACTCAACAAATCTATATCCTTACCTTTAACATCGTGCAAAAACCATGCTATAGCCATAACTTAGGCTAATCTGCCCATTTCGAACATGACTCCTTTCCTCATAGATTGCCCTGTAAATGCTCAGAAAAGCCTCTTGCTTCTCTTTTTTCAGAGCAACTCAGTGTATAGGATTCTTTATTCTCCACCTTTGGTCCCCAACACTTGCACATCTCTAATGGATCCACAAACTTCTCCTCATGCTTTAACAAATCTCTGTATGGCAATCCACTATCATTCAAGACAGTTTTTTCTATTTCTACAACCATGAAAAGCTAGAAGGCCAAGGATTGAACCAAATCCACAAGATAAAAAAATCAATCGAAACAAAATCGACACTACATATAGCAAAAGCTTTGCCTACCCATCTATAAGGCAGGAGACCCAGATAACCATGCCAACTGTAGAACAATCATGGTCAGCTCCCTCTTTGGAAAATTGATGGCCAGCAATCTGGAGCAACATTTGGCGATGTGGGTGGAGGAAATAGAGGTGCCAAACACTTACACAGGCAGGATTCAAGCCTCGATAATCCACCATTAATCACATCTTCACACTATTGGTTGAGAATAGCAGAAATCAATGATAGGACCTTTAATGCTGCTTCACACTCCTCGCAAAAAGTGGTGGGAGAGATTAAGACAGCGGGGAGCTCCATATGGACTTTCAAATTGCGGTATACAAGTTGTATGAGACCCCAGGGGATTCGCCTTTATGTATTTCGGATATGGCATCTGCGTTCCTAGGGTCAGGCAAAACCCCCTTATTATACGCAAAAATGGCTTGATATACACTTATACTCCTTAAAATATAACTAGACAAGTGAAATAAATGGTAAATATCCCTTATTCTAAGTACAAAATAGGCAATAAAAAAACCCCTTAGCATACACTTAGATGGTTTATACGCATAATACAGGGGAAGTCAGGAAGATTGACACCGACAGGACAACCTATCAACAGTAGTGTTGGGATTCGATAGGGATGTCTGCTTTCTCTAATATTGTTTGGCCTTTACATTGATCAGTTGGAAGGGTGGCTTATTGATCATGGGAGTGATGGAGCTCAGCTTGTGCACCAGATTAATAAGTAGCTCATATACGCCAACGATGTTAATCTTCTGGCCCACATCGCGAAAGACATGCAACAGCATTTGCATGCACTAGACACTTTCTGCTAAGCCAAGGGAATGCGGGTCAATTTGGCCAAGACTATGATACTGCTTGTCTCATATTTGCACTATTCGAAGCTTCTGTCCTTTAGAAGGCAAATGTGAATGTAGCGCCCACCTACAAGTTCTGGACATAGAGTTCCCCACTACCACATACTGAGACACTTCCATCCGATTACGGGTAACAGCAGGTTGAAAGGCACTGTATGTAATGAAAAACAATAGTCACAAGGCAGAGCTAGATGACTGTGCTCATCTATCACATTTTGTTAGGGTCTTAGTAGATATTGTTTTTTTTTTTTTTTATATGGGGTGAAGTTTGGGGTCTGATCATATCCCTAGCCACCTGGAATGAACTGGAGCAGGTATAGAAGGCCTACTAGCTCAGGCACTTGGGGTAAAATCCAGTCCTCTATCAGACCTTTATGCAAGAGACAAGTTTCTTACCTTTACAACAGGCAGCACTTGACCACCACATTATCAACTTCCAGAAGGTAGTTAGTATGGGCAATGATCGTCTCCCTCATCTAGCTTATATAGTGGCCATGGGTCCGCAGCGCCTCAAAGCCTGTTGGAAGGAGAGGCGAACTCAGTGGTTCTCTTGATGGAATGTGCAAGAGCACAACTGCATACAAGTGGAAACTGAAGAGGACCAACATAACTTGCGATATTACTTCGATGCTTGTTTCCTCAACAAGCTTTGAGATGCGAGTGCTCTGGAACATGTTAAGACATCACACTACCAGCAAGGTCAACCCAATGCTTAGACGGGATCCACAACGCTACCTGTGTATACATCTGTTACTGAAAAAGCACAAGTTGATAGTGTCAATTCACATAGGTGCACATTGCCTGCGAATTGAGACAGATAAATGGGCTCGAGTGTCACTTGAGGATAGATTCTATCAATGTTGCCATCAGGGTGCCATTGAGGACAAATACCATACATGTAGAAATGTCCAATGTCCAATTACATCTAAGCCCGCTATACTGAGTTTATTCTGCCTAACTAGCCGCTTCATGCGCTGCTAGACACAACCTCAGTGGGTTTGTTAGGATCTTTTCTCCAAGACATCATGGATGCAGGTTCTAAGTTATGTCCTCAAACACACCATTGAGACTAAAAATTATTATTATGTATCATTGTACAGTCTCTCAGCATACCTATTACTGTCAAGGTTTTTCCCTCGAAAACACTTTGGTTTTTTAATCCTAGCAATATATGCTGCTTGTATCTATTGTTGGGTCCCATAAGATAATTGGTCTTCGCAGACGATAAAAATCAATTCAATTCATGAAAACAAGTAGAGAAAATTATATTCCTCTCACTGACTCCATTTGCTCAAAGTGTAATGATTGTTAAGTGGCAACATGTTCCTTTGTTGGGATAGGAACCACAGGACAATGGCTCGGATGGAAGAGATATGTTCCAACCATCAATTCTATATAAGGAGTGGCACATACGTGTTTCAGTTTTCTTCATAGAATGGACAAGTGCCATATGCAACAACTAATCTCTGTATTTAATAGAATAAATGATTCAGTAATTTTGATAATGTTAAACTACAAGTTTGATATTTATTTTATGTTATATTTATTTTTTCATGAACAAAGGTAGTATTATTGCTAACATAATGAAAGATACACTTTATAGTGTCCAAAAAATTGCTACAGTAAATCCTGAATAATATTGCTCCAAATTGGATCTGAAATATTATTGCAACGCCGAAGATGAAAGACTATGCTAGTTTGGGCACTCGTAAGCATCATTAATATCAATTGCCACGTTTTGCATATTGCAAAATGCTTTTCCAGGTGATTATCTTCTCTTTTCACAACATTCAATGCATTCGTAACTCCATATTTAATCTGAATTAACTCCATTGGTTTTATTGTTTTTGTCATGAAATAAAGAAAGATGGACAAGGAAGTATTGATTGAATTGAAAAGATACAAAGAAAGCGATGATGAAGAAAAATTCAAAGCCGCAGCCACAAAAGGGGTTCATGATAAGTGGATTCATAAAATGGGTAAACTGTTATTGTCAATCCTCAATTGGAGCAAACTTGTTTTGAAGTTGCCACTAGATCTGATATTGACACCGAAACTTTTGGACTATCCATAGAGAAATTGCTTGAGATGGTGAGGGGTTAAATATCCAATGAAGTAAGAGATTGTTGGATGCATTGGATGTCATCATGTACAGCCATTCATAGCACATACGAAATTCTAAAGGGTGAAAAGACTGGGTTAAGAATGAGGTTTGGTTGGAGCATTTAATAGAGAACTATTGCATGGTGTTAAAAGAGTTCTAAAACTTATGCACCACATATTGAAGTTCCACATGGTGAAGATTTGGAGACTGGTTTTGAGCCTTTAGGCTTACAAATAGAGCAAGCTTATTCAAACCCTAGTATACTCACAAGACGGCAATTGTGCCCTTGGCTCAATTATACGAAAAGAGTTCTAGAGGAGTATACCGTAGCTATGAAGTTTCTGATTTGCTATCCTTTTCTGTTTCTTTTTCTTCTACTTTATGCATTTTTTTGCCATAAAGTTTTGTTGAATTATTTTGAATAATAACATTGCAGGTATTACAAGCATCTTCATCATAAAAAAAATTCTAGACAAGTTTCCAGATGAGGTAGGGAACTCAAACTTGAAGGATGAAAATTGCATATACTCAAAGAAGAGAAATTTGGATAGGCCGGGAGGACTAAGTGACTATGAGGTACAAAATTGTCCATGATGGATTGACTTTGTTGTTGGAGAGTATCCATTAGAAGAAGAAATAGAATACAAGTCCAATGTGCCCATGGAGAAGGCAGACTCATCACTTCAATTCGCACAGGTGCACATCACCTCAAAATTGAGACATACAGATGGATTGTGGAGGTGCATGAGGATAGGCTTTATCAGTGTTATCAATTGAGAGTCGTTTAGAATGAGTGCCACACTTTTCAGAATTGTTTGGATTTTGATTGTATCCAGGCATGCAATATGTGATGTTGCAGTGTGGTTACTGGGATCATATCTTGAGGAGGTAATGGATATGCGCACTCAGATATGTCCTCAAACAGTATCTTGACATGTATCATAATGCAGCATGATATATTCTTGTATAATTTATCAGCATCCGGGATCAACATTCTTATGACTATCAAGGTTTTTCCCCCGAAAATCCTTCAGGGCAGGGGTTTTTTAATCTTGATAGTAGTAGTTTGCAATTGGTCTAGGTGGATGATCAAAATCCAATTCAATTCAATTCAATTCAATTCAATTCAATTCAATTCAATTCCTATAGTCATAAATTAAAGTAAATTCTCGTACTCCCATCTCACAACAAATATCACAAACTATTTTTCAAAGCACTTATAGACTCTAAATATATCCTTGAAAATATATACTCAAAGGCGATCATGACACTTTACGACTACTTACTAACTCAATAGAGAGACTGCCAAATATTAAATGTTTCAACTTCATGGAGAGTAACAAATAAAACTGGTTATTCTAAAGAAGCTCACTTTGACTTATGGTATGCACTTGTTTAATGTCTTCCCGAGCAAATGTATTATGTTGGAGCATGTTTTAGACATGCTCCAAATCACATGTTGCATAAAAACTCATCTACTCACAGTTCCAAAAATATTATATAAGCTTGATTGATTAACAAACTAGGGAATCGCTAGTTGTAGACTATCGTATCACTCACAATATCTTATAAAAGCCCAATGAGCTTGGCCTAATTAGTTTGAAGTTATTAGTACTTTCTCTTTCATTCCTCAGTGGCTTGAATTAACCTCCATAGCTTCTCAAATACATCTAAGAACTTATGGGATAAGAAAATAACACCTTGTATACACATCATTCATGCAGTTCGACAAAGAAAACAGACAAAAACCAACACGAAACAACAAAAAAATAAATAAATAATGAAAACACACTCTCAGATCATCTGAGGACAACCCCTCGGGCGTAACACCTTGTTTTATCCTTCTTACATCAAGATTAAAGAGCTTGTATATAAAATGAAACTGTACCCCTAACACACGTGCATCCACGACATTACAAGCTCATAAAACTCAACTAGCCCGAATGGAGTAGAGTCAACTAGATGTAAAATACAAGTGTCTCGACAATTTTGGAGGATGTGTAGCTTCTCTTTGAAGTATATCTTTATTTTCTTGTTGAACTCCCAGATGTCCCTGACCTTAAGTATCCACTCCAAAGTCACACAACCTATAACTTTAGACTTCACCCAGTGCAAATATTTAATAGCCTGCTACTAAGAAAGCACCATCATGCTAGGATCAACTTCATGGTAATGTCCTCTCTCCATGTGCCTCTTCACCAGAAACTCTGTGCAGGGGAAACCATCAAGACTGTTAAAAAGGAGGTTAAAGAATTGAAATAGCCCTAAAAATGATCCCACAGAGTTCCAATTAGTGCCATAGACAGATCCTTTTTAAACCTATGAGCCATAGCAGTGTCTGCAAGTAAACACTGAAAGGAAGCCTTGAGCTCATTGAGGCTAGAAGTGGGTTGGGATATGGCCACATTGTTCTATGTTTTCAAATGGCCCAACAACACAGGGTTCAACATACATTTGCATAGCATTTAATGAATTTATCATGTTGTATTACAATGTACAATATCTTGTCTCATGAGTCATCCTTTGCGTGATATTTCATATTAAATGTATTAAGATCCCTTGAGATATTCTTACCTACTTCTATAGCACTAATGTTTTTTTGACAGCGCATTAAAAGTCTATATTGAACATATTGTAGATACGTATACGACAAAATCATGCATATATGAAATGTAACTATATCATAGGTTGTGAGCTTTTGCAAATAATATGCTGTCGTAAAGTTCAAGTTCAATGAGTGTTTCCAAAACTTCTAATTTCATTAATGTCTCTATAGATATTTATAAAGAGAAATGAACGGGTCGGCTAATGAGACAATGAAATGTTTAAACTATCTTTTTCTTTTGTGCATGCATATGTAGCACATCTAGTCCAATAATGGTAATAAAGAGGTGATGAAGATGTTGAAGATTTTTACTTTTGGAGCTATATAATTCAATACTTCTCAATTGCAAATGTGAGTTGTCTTGTTGAGGCGACGACATCATTAAAGAAGCGACGTCCATTGAGTCTCATTAGGTAGACATTTTGTTTCAAAATCCTAAGATATTTAGCATCATTCTAGCAAAGAAGGCCACGTGACTGTGGCGAGTAGCACGTGCTAAATCTAAAGACGATTTGCCATCTATTTTCGAGGTGATCAAAATGCTTCTTGATTACACATGTGAGCGTCATTCAAGACATGACATCCCATCAAGTTTTGTTAGGTAGATCTTTTATGTCAAAATCCTAAGCTATTTGTGCAACGACTATGGCGTGACTACAATAAAAAGCACATGAGATATGTAGACATGAGAAGGTAAGATCATTTGATGGGGCTAATGAATCTACTAAGCCTTTTTCACTGCAAATAACAATTTTTGGGCAACTGCAACATAATGAGTAAATGACTAGGCTAAAGTCGTATTTAACTAGAGTGCTCATAAAATGCTATTTAAAGTAGAGAGATCTGTCGTTTCTAGTGATGGACTCATAAAAATATAAGGAAACAAAATTCCATAAATAGGCTTCTCATTCATTTCAGGAAAATTTCTATAATGGTGATATATCTAGTAGCCGTACATCTGCAAACTACCCACAAAAATGAAGAGTTAGAGAATATTCATAATGGCCAAATCTCGATCGTCGGTCGGGAGGATAATACAACAATTGCCAAAAAATACACAATCTTGGCCACTATCTTAGAAACCCTAATTTTAAAATATCTAGCATATAAAAGTACCAAAAGGAAGGAAGGAAGGAAGGTATTTTTATCGTCCACGGAGACCAGTCGGTCTATGGGACCCAATACAAAAGCGCAGCAAGCGGATTACTACCCGGATTAAAAAACCCCCGCCCCGAAGGGTTTTCGAGGGAAAAACCGTGGCAGCAATCAGCCTGCTGACAAACTGTTCCAATATACGAAATACAAAAAACACACAAATATATACACTCATGTACCGTACCCATAGTGCCTGATCAGTGAGCAGCCAGGTGGGGGCAAAGGTAGGCTCGCAGATCCAGTACCTCCTGAATGTACGACCCTAGGGCACGTACTGGCGGTGTGTTCATCAGCAAATGTAGGGGCAAGTCCGCCGCATTTACTAAGGAACACATCCGCCCGATCCGACCAATCCCCGGCAACTCGAAAGTGTGAGACTCATCCTCGATGGCACCCGCTCGAGACGGGCGGGGGCTCCCCAATCCACCGCCTGCCTCGATCAAGCGAGATGGTGGGCACCTCGTGCGATGGAGGCAATGAGTCCAAGCTTTTTCGGGGGCAGCTAGGAATGCGTGTAGAGCCGCGGGCCCCGACCAACGCTGGGTTGATGTGGGCCGCTTTGACCTGCTCTAGAGCCGGTCCCATAGCTTGCCCGTGAAGCAAGCATCCGTGTATTCCCGCAAGTCGCCACGATCGGCCTCGTGGTCCACCGCGACGCATCCGCTCCTCGCGACGCTCCATCCGGGCGAACCACCGATCTCTTACCCTCCAACAAAGCCCCGAGAAATGGCCAAGGGCCCATTGCCACAGCCAGAAGTCGGGTGCGGGAGCCGAGCATCACCCATATTAACCACTTTCTCGAAGTAGACGATGTGTCTATCAAGGGCCGCCTCGCTAAAGCGGCAAGAATCCGGGGCTTCTAGCAAGAGAATCTGATAGGGGATCAAGGTTTCACCCTGCGCCCGTGCCAAAAATGCCTTCGCATCCAAGTCATTCCAGTCGCCAAAGAGATGACCGGCCCCAAACCTCGACCCCGCATGAAGGACAAGCTCGACCCGGTACCAAAACAGATGTGATCGATGGCCCCAATCATAGAGCTCACCGCGTGACCGTTGTTCTACATGGCATAAAGCTTTCCGGCCTGCCACCATATGTTTATGGACGCCTCCCAACAGAGCGAGGGGGGAACTCCACCCCTGTGTACTTGTAGGTGGGCGTGACCTCCACAGCCGCCCTCAATATGTGAGTGCAGAGGCGGGGGTGGCGTGAAGAGGATATGAGAACCACCACGTCTTGGCCGATTCACATGCATGTCTCAGAGCTCCGGCGTAATGTGTTTAGGGCATCCGTGATGAGATCCATAGCTTCCGGGTGTGGGCGAAGGTCAAAATTGTCCGCATAAATGAGCCGGTGGATGACCCGTGCAAAAGTTGTATGCCATCCCCCATGCTCGAGAAGCCGGGGCTCTAACCGGTCAATGTAGAGGTCAAAAGTGTTGGTGAGAGGGGCAGCCTGCCGGACCCCAATACTACTCGGGTGAATGCTTGGCCCCTACCGCATCCCCGCCAAAACAACTCTCATACCACCTTTGTATATATATGGCATTCTCAACAGTACGGTGCGGCCCCAGCTTGACGCAGTCTAGCCCACGCTTTTTCCTTTTGGGACCGATGAAAGCCTTCGCTAAGTCCACAAAGCAAAGAATACAAGTCCCGCCGATGGTTTCGGGCCACCTTCAATCGGCCCGCAGCGATGTAAAGATTTGGTCAATCGTTGAGTGGGGGGGTCTAAAGCCCGCTTGTGTGAGGGCTCGCGACATCTGCCGCCCTCTGCCCTAGCGGGTCAACTGCCGCCGAGAATGCCGCCAACAGGTTGGCAAATACCGAATCTGACCATGATCGTCCGGTAATTGGCGGACAAGGTGGGTCGCCTCGCCTTTGTGAATGGGGACAACCCTCGCTTGTGGTCCATTGTCGGGAAACCTTCCTCGCAATGCTCTGCTGAACAGGGTAGTGAGGATCGGCACCGCTGCCCCGCCCATTTGAGTAACTCGCCTCGCATACCGCCAAGGTCACCGCCTTCCCATTAGCCGGGCCGTTGTGCCCTCCACAACATCCTCCTCCGCGAAACCAATGGGGGCTATCCCTGGGGGTATGGGCATACGCTGCCCTCGATGGGTCATAGAGCCGCCGCAGCACCGCCCCACGCCTCGGTGATGTCCCCTCAGAGGGTCGGGCTGGCCTTCAAGCACTCTCAAGGCCAAAAGGTTCGAGGATGAGTGTCCAAAGGCCGAACATCTCCCCCGGTGCTCGGTAAGGTATCGCGCTTTGTCTCCTTCGATGGGCGCTGCATCGTGGTGGCCTCGCAAGCGGGTACCGGATCCGTATCGTGACGGAGCCGGGCGCTATGCTTCTTTACACTCCGCATCAAACCACCGGGTTACGCGGAAAGGTTGCTGTCCCCGAGCGGGAGGGGAGAGGGAGGGGGGGATCTCCCAAAACACATGTCTGCGCCAACCGGCCTATCTCACCGCTTCTAGTGTGGGGGTCCGCAGAATTGCCGGGCGGGCGTCCATGAGCATCTCTTGGCGTAGTCCTCTGCCTCGCTTATAATCCATCATGAATCGAGGGATGGCGAGGGGCTGGCATAGTGGGGGTCCGGCGGCTTGCCAAGCCATGTCCAAATAAAGTGGGAGGTGATCCGAGTCGACCTCCTCATCCCGGACCGCTCGGTGCCCACTTTGAACGATCGATGAGATGCATATCTTGCGCAACTACGAGCACATAGTCCACCACACTAGACCCTCCCCCCTGATTGTCCTGTCTGCAGGTGCACTTGTGAGAAGCGGACCACTATGACAGGCCATTGCAAATTATCAAGTCAAAAATACCGCATAGCAGGAGCAACTGTCTGCCAAAGCGAAAGTGACTGGTCATCCGATCCTCGTGGCCAGGTTGCCTCTACGGGGACATCGTCAGCGAGGGGGTCAAGTCTCATGGGCTGCTCTACTCCTGTCCGTGCATTGAAATCCCCAAGAAGGACGACCCTACCCAACTGCTTGTGCTGCCGTGGCAGATGTCATCATATAGATCGACATAAGGGTCCATCCTATCCGCATCGGAGTGGCTGCGATAGAAGGTGCTCTCTGCGTGGGAAATAACAGCGCCGTAAAAGAGGGTTCCCACCGGTATTATGCGCATCAACCCACAAGTACCGGTTATGTCCGCCCGGTCTTCGAGGGTAACCAAATGTGCCAAGGTTGTCCGATAGTAGCAAGCAACCCCACCATGACCCTCTGTCTCCGCATGTGTATTGAAGACCGAGAAATGTTGGTAACCCTACAGATCAGGCGAGCGGCATGCTCCCATGTCTCCATGAGAAAGATGAGATCCATATCGGCCGCCACGGAAGTTGAGACTGCCCCCTTTCGCTAAGGGAAGCCTCGGCAATTCCATGAGACCACCCGGAGGCACAATTCCTATTTGTCGCCAGCTAAGCAGGTATCGCAACTGAGTCAGCGGGGAGGATGGGAAGCGTGGGCCGAAAGGAGAAGTCGATGGAGCCGGAGGCAAAAGATGTGGGTCGAGAGGGCGGGGTCGTGAGGGAGCGGGGAGTAGGAGCGGGAGAAGGGGGGACCGTGGTAGGAGAATCGGGCGGGGGCCACGCTCACCGCGATTGAGGCCGCTGGGTCTGCAGGCAGATAGCGGTGGCGGAAAATGTGCATCCCGCCTCGAACCAATCTGCGGCACCCCTTGGTGGCGGATGCCTCGACCACGACAAGCTCCCCGTCTGCGTGCCTCCCGCAGTCGCGGGTGTGAGGTCCCGGTCCCACGTCTGGTCGCCCCTTCAAAGATCTTGCCCCGGGCGCAATATGGCATCACGCACCTGCACATCCGCAACCGACCCTAATCTAAATGAAAAAATATGGCATGGTTGTCTCTAGATTATTGTAGTTGAATATTTATAAAATGGGCGCATTGACCATTGGGAAAAAAAAATGAGTACAAGGAAGGAAGGAAGGAAGGAAGAAACTTTTAATGTCCACGGAACCCAATCGAGGACCATTGGAAATTTTGATCTTATGTTATCGAAAATTGATTTTTGACTTCGTAAATTTCAATCCATCATGTTGGCAAATCGTTTTTATAAGGTTTTTGTTGGGGGAAAAGAGGTTTATCAAAAAATAGTTTGTTTGTGTGTGCTGATGATATGGTGCTCGGGGGAGTGGCCTTGCATGGAACAATATTTATTGACTAGAAACGTGTGCCTGGCGATGCCAGGCATTAGTCATGGACATGTGGAATGGGTAACGTAATGGGGAATAAAAAGTTATAAACGTAATCTTGTACATAGATGTAATTTTGAGTGTTAAATGCAAGGCTTTAGGGAGATCGGATATTAGCAATGGACAGGTGGAATGGATAGGAATTAGATGGGGGCATTCGCGGAATATTAAAAACTAATAACAAATCGCAGAAAAAAAAAAAAAAAAAAAAAAAAAAAAAACCAGCCTTAATTCTTGATGTTTGTAGGTGAAATAAAATGTCGATAGATGCAGTCGTGCTCGAAGATGGAATGCTAAATCAAGATGTGCAAGTGCATTTTTGGTGTGTGCACATTCATTAATACATATATAGAAGGGGCGATATATAGGGGCGGTATATACACAGGGAAAGAGGGAGCGAGAGAGAGATGAAGGAACTGCATTAATCATCTCTGTAAGATCCTCGAGCTCACAAAGGAATGGGGAGGGAGCAAAAGGGGCTCTATAAGTTTGCTGGCACATATTCATATGTGATTTGAATATTAGCTGTAAAGGTAGGTGAGGGGCAATGGTAAATTGTGTTACAAAACTCATTAGTCGAGGAAGTATATAGGGGCAAGCCTCACTATGTGTGTTCATTCTCTTCCTTGAAAATCTAAAAAAATGTCAGAATAGTGCTTGAGGACTTCAAAGATGAACTACGATGTGGAATTACTAACTTTTAAATGATAGACTACATGATGTTCAACAAATTGAGGTAGTGTGTATTTGATTGTGTCGAGATGACATTAGCAAACTGATGTAGTGTCGTATTTGAAATGACAATCAACAATGTGAGGTAGTCTCAAATTTGATTGCATAAGGACTGTCATGAGCTTATTGGATTTGATCATATAATGAGTTAGAGTTGGCAATAATATTTGGATTCCTAAGGCTTTTTGTTTCGCAACAGAAAAATTATTTTATAAACCCTTTGAACTTGCATGCAGGAAGACATATCATTGAACGTATAATTGGATATCTTTAATATTTGTTATTACATATTGTCCAAAGATGCAGACATGAAGCTGGCTCTCCTGTCAAGCTTGTTTGCAAGTTCGACAAAAATAAATTAATATTGTTCGAAAGCATAACATGATACATCTTTCATCAATTGTTATGGCACTGCATTGTTAACAGTGGTGGAGCATAGTAGTGCAGCATAAAATCTTCTTCCGATTCGTTCTAATAATGCAACAGAATGATCCAAGCCAAATAAATGAATTTAGCATCAAGAAATACAAATGTTTGACAATGAATATATAGTGCATGCAGTTCTGTATTTTTCTTCCACTGCTAGTAACGTGCATTTTCTTGCCACTCAATAGGACGTATACCCTGTGTAGCAAATACTGTCTTGTTAACCTGATCTTTGGAATCTCTGGATATAGATCCACAATGATAGGCCCAAATGTTTGGCACCTCTGAAGAGAGTGGCACTCAGTTCAATAACTCCAAATTGGCAACAATTATGAGCCTATCCGCGCACCTTCCCGGGCACATCTGCCTATGACGTGCTCATCTGCAAATGGATGCAATCATTATGTGCTTCTTCTTGGGCAAACATGTGAGCAGGTACTACGCATATCCCAAAATGATTGAGTGGGCATGGGAGAGGAAGACAAGCCATATGATCGGATTTTGCAGGATGCATTAGACTTTATGACATGGTCTCCAACTCTTTCAGGCAGTTTTATTAAAGATAATCTATATGCATTTATCTCTTGACTTCTAATTGCTACAGAGGGAGGAGGATAGATCCAAATCCTTGTCCGTTAGTTTCTATTCTTCGTGTCTTCAACTGCAACTTCTCGACCTCCATAACAAGACCTCTCGTGCAAACACCAAGACTCGACCTCCATAACGTAAACCCTTCAATAACCTAGCAACACATAGGGTTTATGTTTTGAAGGCCATATCCTAGTCAGACTAGAATCTTGCACAATGCCATCACGTAGAGGGAAGGTGTTGATGCCAAAAGATAGGCCCTTAAAACCTTCCAGAAGCAGTCCAAATATCCTCTCCCTATGGCCCTGGCAACGGACGGGCAACTTCTGCACTCCGAAACTTTGAATTGGCCCTTCCAATGGACTTAGAAAGTTGATATTACCCTGAGGACCAAGTTTTGTGGGCAAAAGCCCACCCCTTCTTCAAGAAGCACTAAAGTAGCTTATATCCAACATATTTGTAGTCAATTGGGCTAGAAGGTGGCTGCAGGTTCGTCATTTCAGATGATATAGCAAAGTAAAATCGCCATTCCAGAACTGCTGTACTGCCCGAACGAGGAAACACCCGGGGTTTCTACATGATCCGTGCAGAACGTCTTGGGAACTTTTTTGGGGTCTGTCTCCTTGGGTCTGGCCTATCTTCTCTAGTGAGGTAGTGACGCAAAGTCCTGGCCTTGTTCGACTGGGGAAGAGTGCCAGCTCCGTTTTCCAACAACAGGCTGCTCATATGGGGATAGGTGTTCTGGCACCCTCGCCTACGTTAGACTCAACTAGGATCTTGGTACTGTGTCATCATGTAGAGGGAGGCTATTAATGTCAGAAGACGAATCCTCAAATCCCCTTGAACGAAGATCGCCTCAAAAGTCTTCCCCTGACGTCCCTGGTGACGGAAGGGCAAACTTCCCACTCCAGAATTATGAATTGGCTCTGTAAATGAACTTAGAACGTTGACATTATAGTGGGGAGCAACTTTCGTGGGCAGAAGACCATTTCTTCTCCAAGAACTGCCAAAATAGCTGATGTCCCAACACACTTGTAGTCAATCGGCCTAGGTGGTGCCCGCAGAATACTGCCCCGTGGGACGTTCATGTTTCTTTCTTCGTTCAAACTAACCATGTAGCTTGTCTCTCTCTAGGGTAATTGTGACATTCCAGAATAGCAACTCAGGGGGACCTTACCCCTCCTGAATGAATAGCAAAGCTGAAGTGGCAACAATAGATGCAAAACCTCCCCACGTCGATCTTGAGGAATCAAATATAGTATTGGGGTAAAAGAAGGTCAAAGAAAGAAGAAATGTAAAATAGACCGTTGCATTTTGACTTGCATTGACTTTTTCTTGTTTTTATTTCATTCTATAATTACTTCTAGCCTTCCACACCATTTTACTCGTGGCTTTTTGGACACTAGCACTTTTGGTTGTCTAGTTCAAGAATCAATTGACCTTTTTGCAAAAATCCAGGCATAAAAAAATATTATATGCATACAAATTTGACTGGTTTTTTTTTGGAAATTGGGAATTACAACTTGCAATATTTTGAGAAGTGTTATTTTTCAAAAAAAGATTAATCGATTTAAGTAAATTGGAGGTTCTAGCCATGTCCACTACGACCAGGATTGATATGCGGGGCTTTTTATAGATTGACACCACTTTCCGGGGAGAAGAGCACAAGATCCTTAAATCTTCAATCAATTTTTTTTTCAAATGTACTTAGGTTTTCAACCAACTCTTGTTCATATATTCGATGTCTCTATCTCAAACCGCACATTTTCAATTGTGGCTTATTGATCAATGTGCCTTAATGATATGTTCAAAGCACCTAAGAATGAACAAACCTTATGAGATTATGTTGCTCAAAGGGGCAAGCATGGTAGTGTAGGTTGAGCCATGATAATTGTTAATTCTAGAACCTAGTTGATTGCATCTAACCACAACTCAAACAATCCAATAACCATGCTGATAAATGAATGAACGAATGAGCTATATGGGCCCTCCCTTTTACTTCCAATCAATGTCTAAACACTTTCAACAATCTCTAAAGACACCTCAAAAATTTCATCGCAAACAACAGTCTCTCATGCACACCGATCTTTTTGTGCGCACAAAAAAGTATAAATACTACGAAAATGAGATTTTAAACTGACAATCTAGACCGAAGAATCTTAAGCTTACTCCGTTAACATCAATGGCACACGACCCCAACAGACTCAAAGCTCATCAAAGCTAGGAACAAGACCTCGTAGTACTCGAACCAAAAATACCTACATGAAGCACAACAACCCACATATCCAATCTCATCCCTGAGTAAACCTGCAAAAAAGAAACCACCTCTTGGCACAAGACCACCATACGGGCACGGGGCTTGCCATCTAGCCCAAGGGCCACCACAAAAGCACAAGGACCTACCACTTGGCATGAGGACCACCACAAAGGCGCATGTGCCTATCACTGGCATGAGGGCCACCACCAAGGCAAGAGAGGCACAAGGGCAACTACACAAACAACTATACAAGACCACTACAATCCAGACTTGATACAATGTAGTGACGGCCAATGCGACAAGATCAATAGACAATAGGACCATGATACAAGACCATTCATGGTATAAGGATCATCCTAATACAATCCAAGTTACGTAAAGCCACCATGATGCAAAAATAGGGTATAAATTCCAATATCACCCACACGTAATAAATAAGGTCATCACAACGACGATAATTGGCCGAAGAGCCTGCATCTCATGGTGAATGCTTCCATGACAAGATCAAGGAAGTAGAAAACAAAATGGTTAATGTGAGTTAACTAACATAAAACTTCAAAGGCATGCAGTCAAAGAACTAGAAAGGGTGGGAGGGTGAGACAAGCGACTACAAAGGGAGAGGCTCAAAGACAACTGATGAAGATGCGAGGGATGCAGAAGGCTATAGATGCTCTAAAAAAAATCTGACTCTAAGGGGAACCTCTCAACTAGCCTCAAGAAGCAGATAAATCATACTTCCAGAAGCTAGTTGAGTGCACTCTAACCACAACTCAAACAATCCAACAACCATGCAGAAAACAGAGGCAGAAAAAGAAGGTGTTGATGTACTAAAGAAAAAACCCAATAAAAACACTCCAAATCCATCGGGCAGAGAGTACAACTACTCATGTCAAAAGCACCCTGCAAACCATCAAGAGTCTGTCACAAGGAAGAATCAAATATGAAATCCAAAACCAATCTACAATGCAATCAAACAAACATCCTATAACTCAAAATTCGAAAAAGGGCATAAAAATGCATAATAAAATAGAAGTACAATCCAAAAACTCTAAAAGGAAGGAAGGTATTTTTATCGTCCACGGAGACCAATCGGTCTATGGGACCCAATACAAAAGCGCAGCAAACGGATTACTACCCGGATTAAAAAACCCCCGCCCCGAAGGGTTTTCAAGGGAAAAACCGTGGCAGCAATCAGCCTGCTGACAAACTGTTCCAATATACGGAATGCAAAAACACACAAATATATACACTCATGCACCGCACCCGTAGTGCCTGATCAGCGGGCAGCCAGGCGGGGGCAAAGGTGAGCTCGTAGATCCAGTACCTCCTGAATGTACGACCCCAGAGCACGTACTGATGGTGTGTTCATCAGCAAATGTGGGGGCAAGTCCGGCCGTACTAAGGGAGCGTATCTGGCCCGGATCTGACTGAATGCTGGGCAACTCTGGAAAGTGTGAGACTCATCCTCAATGGCACCCGTTTGACAGCACTGACAGAGCCTGTCCTGGCGGGGCTCCCCAATCCACCTGCCCGTCTCGATGCGAAGATGGTGGGCACCTGTGCGAATGGAGGCAATGAGTCTGTGCTTTTTCAGGGGCAGCTGGGAACGCAGGTAGAGCTGCGGGCCCTGGGCTAACACGGGGTTGATGTGCTCCTTGTAATGGGCCGTTTTGACCTGCTCTAGAGCGCCGGGGTCCCAGAGCTTGCCAAGGAAGCAAGCGTCCAGGTACTCCCGTAGGTTGTCACGATCGGCCTCTGTGTCCACCTGCACGCACCTATGCTCCTGCACGTTCCATCTGGCGAACCACTGATCTCTCTTACCCCTCCAACAGGCCCTGAGCCGCTGCGGGCCCATTGCCACAGCGTAAGCCAGGTGCGGGAGCCGAGCCTCACCCATATTAACCACTTTCTGAAAATAGACGATGTGTCTATCAAGGGCTGCCCGCTAAAGCGGCAAGAATCCAGTTTCCTGCAGCAGAATCTGATAGGGGACTAAAGGTTTCACCCCAAGTGCCCGTGCCAAAAATGCCTTCTGCACCTGCTCCAAGTCATTCCAGGTCGCCAACCCATTCGAGAAGTGAAGCAGACTTGGTCGTTCCAGCATCATGAAATTGCAGGTCCCATATTGGTAAACAAGATTTCTTCTTCAAAACTAAGCCAAAACCTATAACTTCATAGTATAAGTTGCAAGTCGTCTTCAGAGAAAGAGCCCGTTACATCTCCGATAGAAGTCCCAACAGTTAAGCACAAGCGAATCACACACTCCTCTGCGACTGCAATCGAATTGGATCCATCTCGAAACCCAAATAGTGTTCCTCGGGAAACTCAAACAGGAAAGTGCCGAGTAGAGCAAGAACTAACAAGTGACCTATGACAATCATCACTTTCTTCAACTTATTTGGACTTACAAAAAAGATTTCGTGTTGACATACAAACAATATGTAGCGAACCTCATCCCCTATTTCTTCAACTGATTCCGAAGCCATGTTATAGTAAGTTTCTAATTGCATTTTTACATGCTTTGATTTCTATTAATTGTATTCTTTCGTTTGCTTATAGATATAGTACTCTGTGCCTCCTGTAGAAGTTAATAATCTTGGCAAGTGGCTGAAGGCAATGGCTGAAGACAATGGCAAGTGGTTGTTATCTCATTGACCCAAGTTGGAACTTGCCCAAGACCATGTATCATATTTTGTTCTAATTGACCAAAGTTTGAAGTTACCCAAGACTGTATTTCATATTTTTCTTCTAAACATTTGTTTCTAGAGTTGAGCTCATAAGGTTTTTATTTTGGACGCCTTTGCCTTCATAATTTTTTCATTGAAGCATGCGCCTTTTCATAGACTTTTCATAACCTTTTCACTCCAAGACCATAGTTTTATTCTAGATATTTTCGCCCCAAATCTATTGTTTTATTCTGGGTGTTTTCACGTTCTTAGCATTTTTACTCTAGACATTTCATACGTTTTCCGTGAATCATGCCCTATTCATAGAGTTGGTATAAGATTTTCTCTTTCCCTTTGTGTTTGACTTTATTTTGCTGAAGATGATAATACCTTGGAAGTTGCATGGAAGTCATATTTCTTGTTTATACGACACCTTCTTATAAATTTTTTCATTCTAGTTCTTTGCATCCATTCTCGATCGTTCTTGATCCTAATAGATTCTCCTTTATAGATTTCTATAGCTCATATGACACATCTTTTTACCATGGAATCGAGTGGGATATTAACGTTTCTTCTTGTAGTTTTTCTTGAGCATTTTGTTGTTTTCATACTAATCTACCTACAATCTTCCCCATATCTATTGGCGCCTTTAATCCAAAGGGCCCATGGCTATGCCTTAGTGGCGTATTGTTGTATTTTCACTTGGTAATTTTGACTTTGTTGTTGATGAAGTTATTTTCGAAGTCGTACTAACTCTTAAATTTCTTTAGACTCGTATTCCATTTTCTTCCATGTTTATTAGCATACTGTTATGCTATATATTCTAAACGAGGTGCACCCTGGATTACCACGGTCGTCGGATCCATCGATCCCACGACCCAGATCGTATGTTGGGGCCTCTCGGCATCTCTCGTTTCACTTATGGTCATTTAGGATTGGAGGTGCCTATGATTTTGAAATATGAAATAGGAGCTCGCCTAAGGTTTTGAGGGACTGTAATTATGTTTTGCACGTACACAACCAACACCATATAGTATATTGCCTGAAATCTTATAGTATTTTGTAAATCTTGTTATACAGTATAACAAATTTTATACATCCATACCCCACAAACGAGGAACTTTGTGTACGGTGTAGATTAAGGAATAAGGGGTGAATATGCTTATCCAACAGCTCTCGCTGCCCTACGTCACCCCCCATGTGAATATGCACCCAAACCAAAGGGGGTTTAAGGGGGAATTTAATTGTAAGGCGTGCAATGTAATGGTTTTTGTTATAGGTTAAAAAAAAAATTTGCCCCTTCGGGGCTAATTAATGTTAATCGTAATTATATGTTGGTTGTTATATGTAGGTAAACATTTGATGGATGTTAGAGTGATAAAAAGACGAAAGATTAAAGTCCAAAAGTATCTTTATTTAGTGCATTTTCAATGCAAAGTTTGAATCTTGCTTTGCAATTGAAATTGTCATTTCGGTGTGTGCCTCGTTACGAAATACAAGTAGAAAACAATGTGTTAAGTAAAAAGAGAATGCAAGTAAACTTAATGAATATTCCTAGAGAAGAGCTATCTGCAACACAACTCAAAAAGATGAACATATAGAAGAAACAAAAGAAGATTGTTAAACTGCTATTTTCATGCAGCTAGACTGAAAGAAATAATAATAATTCGCTAGAGATCATGTGTAAGCCACAACTGCTGCATCAACTAGGACAGGAGCTCCTTGAGGACTAAGTCCCACATTTATCGAATTGAATTGTTCTTCTCCATGTCATACCATACTGGTTTAACTGGATCAGCTCATAAAAAAAGCACATCATTTCAATGCAACTGGACCAGTCGGCATTGGAAAATAAATTAGTCTAGTTACTGACTTACGTTACTACTACGCCATAGCCATAGCTTTGAGGATGCTGCCATTAAGGTGATCCAAAAGAGAATTCCAAGAAACTAGATCTTGCTCCGGCATTCTTGGAACAGCTCAATCGCATTATGGAGCTGATCTGATTGGGCGTAAGCAACAATTGCAGCATTCCTTGAAACAATATCTTTCAATGGCGTTTTCTGAAACAAGTTAATTGCATCCTGTAGGCGTCCATGCTGAATATACGCATTAACCATAATATCCCATGAAAAAACATTACGACAATCCATGCTTTCAAAAATCTTCTTTGCATCCTCCAAAGCTCCACATTTTCCATACACTTGAATTAGAACGTTTGCCACATATCCACCTATTTGATGGCCATTTTCAGTGATGAGATGGTCAATGCGCTTACCTTCAGTCAGATATTTACGATCTGCACATCTCTGCAATAAGGATGCAATGAATGGGACATCTAGAGGACCTTGTTCCGCTGCTTCCATGTCCCAGGTTTTAAGATTGCCGGATGTACATGCTGAATGCACGCATTGCAAGGATCTATTAGGTGTATTGTAATGGCTCAAGCGTCATCTCACAAGACTTGCAATTACAAAATGCAACAAATCCTAATCAATAACCAATCAAAAATTCCAGAGCAGAGCTCCAAATCCAGCCATATCAATCTCTGATGCAAGGGATGCAGTCTGCACAAAAACAGGGGGGAGCCCACATGGCCATATGGTAAACAGGGTCTGTCCTGTCTCTGCATCGCCCCGGCCTCTGCATCGGCCCTTGCCCCTGCATAATACAGCCATTCATGCATGCAACCCTAGTTTTTGCCATAACAAGGCATCAGAAAACAATGATGTGCTGCGAACGAGCTTTACTTACTCGGTTCCTTTCTTCCTTAAGACGCGAAATTGCTCGGGTGTAAGCACTGCCCGCCACTCCTCTTCACTTTTGGCCACTGGAGAAGGAGCTGTTTGTGCGCCATTGGAAACCCTGATCATGCTGCTGGCAACGCAACTATGGCTAGGGTTTCTATTTGTTTCCACAAACCAAACACAAGAATACAAACGAGCTTTACTTACTCGGTTCCTTTCTTCCTTAAGTTGCGAAATTGCTCGGGTGTAAGCACTGCCCGCCACTCCTCTTAAAAGCTCCAGATATGGCTGAATATATTTGATATACCCCCGCCAGACCTATAACTCTTATAATGTTTCCCCCAGACTGAAGCCAAAGATTGGAGATGCAATCACCAAACAACACACAGACAGATTCAGTATGGCAACAAACAACACAGATCCAAATCTGTTTCCACTCTGATCACAAGAACATTAATTTGGCTTGCATGTTCAACCCCTAAAATAAAAAGAGGGCTTTTGTTGTGAGCCCTTGGATGTTGGACCATTGAAAAAAAAAAGCTAAATCAACGACTAAGAAATGGTGCACCCTAGATGTACGCATTAGTACATCCATTCGAATACGCCATGAAATCTTAGGAAAACCTTTGTGAAAAGCGTACAAAAACACAAAAAAAAAAAACCCTGTTATTATGCTACATATTTGAACCTCTATACGGCTTTGCCTAAGATTTTAGAATATAAAATATCGGGACTCGAATCCCTATCAAAATAACTCAATGTCTTAATAAGATGACTATAACCAATCTATCAAATGAGCTAATGTGATTATTTTCTATCTTAAATCTATGTTTTTTTTTTTTTTTTTTTTTTTTATAACAGCCCATTTAATTATTTTAGGAATATATGGCCTATGGTTTTAGGAATTGTTACTTTTACATCCATATCAAATCAGGGATAGGTTCTGTACGTACGAAATTATTTTTCCAGACGTATAAAGTCCAAAAATATGTATTTTTAACCTACCGGCATAAGCGAAACTGAAGGTTGCGCTTAAGATAAAAAAGTTTCGCGTAAGCGAAACTGAACGTTTCGCTTACGCAAAAAATTTCCGACGCCGGAATTTTTTTTGCCGTATTTTTGATGTATTATACTTCAAATTAGTGCCGTATTATTCGAATAATACGTATTGAGTATAAAACGTATACAGTATTGAACCTATCCCTGTATCAAATCCCTCTGAAACCCCCTGTTATTATGCTACATATTCTAAACGAGGTGCACCCTGGACTACGACAGGCGTCGAATCCATCGATCCTACGACCCAGATCATATGTTGGGGCCTCTTGGCACCTCTCGTTTCACTTATGGTCATTTATGATTAGAGATGCCTATGATTTTGAAACATGAAATACGAGTTTGCCTAAGGTTTTGAGGGAATATTGAACCTCTACCAAAATAACTCAACGTCGTAATAAGACGACTTCTACCAATATACCTAATGAGCTAATGTGATTATTTTCTATATATGGCCTTTGGTTTTAGGAATTGTTATTTTTACATCCATAACAAATCCCCCTGGAACTCCCTGTTATTATGCTATCAATTCTAAAGGAGGTGCACCTGGACTACTACAGTCGTCGAATCCATCGATCCTACGACCCAAATCGTGTGTTGGGGCCTCTGGGCACCTCTTGTTTCACTTATGGTCATTTATGATTGAAGATGCCTATGATTTCGAAATATGAAATATGAGTTTGCCTAAGGTTTTGAGGGAATATTGAACCTCTACCAAAATAACTCATTGTCTTAATAAAACAACTATAACCAATAAACCCAACGAGCTAATGTGATTATTTTCTATCTTAAATCTATGTTTTTTGTTTTTTATAACAATCCATTCAATTGTTTCAGGGATATATGGCCTATAGTTTTATGAATTGTTATTTTTACATCTATATTAAATCTCCTTGGACCCCCTGTTATTATGCTACATATTCTAAACGAGGTGCACCTTGGACTACCACAATCATCGGATCCGTCGATTCTATGACCCAGATGGTATGTTGGGGCCTCTGGGCACCTCTCGTTTCGCTTATGGTCATTTATGATTGGAGATGCCTATGATTTTGAAATATGAAATACGAGTTCGCCTAAGGTTTTGAGGGAATATTGAACCTCTACCAAAATAACTCAATGTCTTAATAAGACGACTTCTACCAATATGCCTAATGGGCTAATGTGATTATTTTTTATATATGGCCTATGATTTTAGGAATTATTATTTTTACATCCATACCAAATCCCCCTGGAACCCCCTGTTATTATGCTATATATTCTAAACGAGGTGCCCCTGCACCTAGACTACTACAGTCGTCGGATCCATCGATCCTACGGCCCAGATCATTATGCTATATATATTCTAAACGAGGTGCACCCTGGACTACCACAGTCGTCAGATCCTTCGATCCTACGACCCAGATCGTGTGTTGGTGCCTCTGGGCACCTCTCATTTTGCGTATGGTCATTTGTGATTGGAGATGCCTATGATTTCGAAATATGAAATACGAGTTCGCCTAAGGTTTTGAGGGAATATTGAACATCTACCAAAATAGCTCATGTCTTAATAAGATGACTATAACCAATATACCTGATGAGCTAATGTGATTATTTTCTATCTTGAATCTATGTATGTGTGTGTGTGTGTGTGTGTGTGTGTGTGTGTGTGTTTTTTTTTTTTTTTTTTTTTTTTTTTTAAGTAATGATGGCTCTAATGCATGAGGACTCTAAGGAATTATTGCTCCGTCTGTAGCTATGTAGTTATTTACTGCAGGTTACTTGAACAAAGGTAAAGACCAATGGTTCTATGGCATATATGTGACACTAGGGCTTTGACCTAAGGACATTATGGAGATTGCACAGTACTATGGATAACTTGAGACATAGCAATTTGGTAACAATGGTGGGACATGTCATTGGCATTCACCTACGGTATTGGCGTTGGCATTCACCTATGGTATGAGCATGTTTACTTCTATTGGTCCACGATAAGGAAAATCATGCAACATTGAAAATACCATGGATAAATACATTATAACCAGGTACAAATTCGTTTTTGAGGATAGTAAATTCGTTTTTGATATTTAGGTTTACATTTGGCTTAACCTAAGAGTATCGTCAAAGCGGCTACTCTGTATTTTCACCGCCGCTGCTCTGATTGTGGAAGACCCGAAATGCTTAAGGGTACATACATTTGTGGAAGCAGGGCAGAATAAGCTGGGCAGAATAAGCTGTGAACTCTCCTCCTAAGAAACATGCATGGCATGATAATGGAGGAAAACAAACGAATCAGAGGCAAGCTGCCATGACCAGGGGCGACCAAACCAAACCCAGGTTTTTATAATCTATCTGATTTTGTAATCTATTTTAGACATTGATTCATGCAAAAACAGAGTTAAAAATGGAATGATACAGACTGATAAATAGCCGGCTTTTTGTAATACTCCATAGCCGGATATGCATACATCTACAAGCTTTCTGTGATACTCCATAGCCGGATTTGCTAATATCTATAAGCTTTTACTGTTTATGAGCTGTTGTACTTCAATATAAAATGCTAAATGATGTTTTTATGCTGGTCTGTACATCACAGACTTTAACTGTTTAGGATTCGTCCCCTTTGCTTATTAAAAGGAAGCATATGACCCCATGAGTGCTGTGCCAACAAAATATTAAGCTAATTTCATGATGTTAGAGCTGCCAGGTTTTAGATCTCAGGTTACACTACTTGGCATGCTTGAATCCATGCACCTTGCATATTTTGAGTAGACGTGTTGATTTTTTTTTCATGTTGCATGATGATTCTGCCAGTGGGCTTATGGCTTTGATATTTATGCATAGTATCGTTTTGAATGCTATGCTTGTTGTTAGTAAATTTGTCTTCCTACAGCCAGCCTTTTCTCGACTCACACTTTGTCATATCTTCATTTAAAAGCAAATCATCGTTGGCTACTATTCTCGCTCTTATGACAGAACTAATGGACATAGTTACTATGGATTTTCCAGTTCTGAGTTATACAAACACATAGTTATTGATTATATTTACATCATAAGTTTTAAGAGTCATGCAGAATAGGGCTTGTCCTTATCATTTAGCTTATGCCCTTTCAAGTTTGCTCGTTCCTAACATAGTAGGCAGTTTGACTTGCATCCCTTGATATGTTTGCCTACTCTATGATTACATAATAAGCAGGTTACTGGTCTACATGATTTGGGCATGACTTAGCAAAGATGCTTTAGTTAGTTTCCTGCTCTATAATAGTGGTCAGAAGTTGTGAAATGGTTTACAACATATTCTGCCCAGATTTCCAGCCTACTTGCATAAGGGAATATGCTGGTATGATAGCTTTAAATAATAAAGGCATATGATTAGGGTATCTGGACTGTAATTCTAATATTAATGCATGATGCTAATATTGTTTGAATACTTTGTTAATTGTTAGAAAATCTGTCTTCTTACAGCCAGCCTTTTCTGACTTAGACTTTGTCATATCTTCATTTAAGAGGAAATCATGCATTGGCTTTCTTTCTTACTGCTTACTGAGCATAATTTGCTTACTGGCCTAACTGCTAGAATTATCGTATTTTTTAGACGTGGCCTTCCTTTGTTCCAAACTGAAGGGATTTGTTGCATAAAGTGGATTATTTTGGAATCATGGAGAATAATTAACTCGGTATTTGCTTTGCTGATTATAGAACAAAGAGCTAACATGTTTTCTAGTTTAATGTGTAAGACTTTTGAAAGGCAAGACCATGAGTCATTTTCTGCTGATAAAACTCATCTGTCTAATTTGTTTAAAGTTAAACATTCAAGGTGAAGGGCGATAAGCCCAAGAAATCCGTAGCTTACCTGCTAGTGACTTAGGCTCTTACCCTTCTTAGGCTAACTGTCCTCTGGTTTCACTGCAGGTAACGGGATTTCTTGCTCCTATGTGTGTTTTCCCATATATTCAAGTTGCAAAAGCTACAAGACATGGTGGCATTGCAGATATAGTTTTGACAAGTCTATTGAGCGCTATGGTGTTGAAAGACAAGGGAAACTCTAAACTTTAATTTTAATCTTATGCTTGTTCTAGAGTCAATTATGAACTCTTTTGAAGGTATAAATGATGTATTGAACAAAAACATTAATGAGATTGACGAAAGGAAATTTTTAATTGTTAATAGAATCTGGTAATTTCATATGCTTTAGTAAATGTTAACCATTTTTAAGGCTTAAGTCAAATTTACACCTGTTTTGGCTTAAGGCTGCATATTGTACTGAAGTGGTCTTTGCAAAAGTCCATGGATGGAAAAAGTCTGTTTGAACAGATTTTAAAAGGTTTTTTTTCACTAACTCAGTTCCCTAGTTATACTAGGGGCCTTAAAATGGTTAAAATTCAGGTGTATATAATTTCTTACTAATACATTTTGGATCTTTATAGGAACTAGCATAGGCTGGAAATGACGATTCTATATTTTCGATCAATCTGGACAATTACGCACTTAGACTGCCAATGTGGACGAATAATCAATGCTGGATTATCAATGACTTATTGTGAAGCATATTGTATTTGAATAGTGTTGTTCAACGCAACCGCAACAAGGCCTTTTGGTAACGTTTATACATGGTGAGATTGGACATGTTTTGTCAAGAAGAATGTCATATGAAATAAACTGCCATTACTGCCATTGGGCTTATGAAGTCTATGAATTGCCATGGGGCTATTGCACACCATACTAGTGAGCTTTGGAGGTAATCCTCTCCTAGATTTTGCCTGATATCTATTCTCACTCAAATGCTTCCTGTTATTGTATACAATAAAGAAGGTTATGATCAATTTTTCAAAATGTAATGTGCGTAGATTATATTGCTTAGATTATATTGCTGGAACTTATATGGGATAGGCAGGCATTGGCACATATTAGTACTCTTACCAAGCGGTATTTCTTACTCATTTTATTGGTGAACTTGCTTGCCAGTTGGCTCGTTAAGAAATAATAATTACTTGTACAGTTAGGCAATATAGGTAGGGTAGGGCTTTGGCAACAAGGTCCTACTCTCCTTGTTGCTAACTCTATTTATGAATTTTGGCCCACCCTGACCTACGGTAGGAGGCAGGCTTTTTTTATTATAAGTAATGATGGCTCTAATGCATGAGGACTCTAAGGAATTATTGCTCCGTCTGTAGCTATGTAGTTATTTACTGCAGGTTACTTGAACAAAGGTAAAGACCAATGGTTCTATGGCATATATGTGACACTAGGGCTTTGACCTAAGGACATTATGGAGATTGCACAGTACTATGGATAACTTGAGACATAGCAATTTGGTAACAATGGTGGGACATGTCATTGGCATTCACCTACGGTATTGGCGTTGGCATTCACCTATGGTATGAGCATGTTTACTTCTATTGGTCCACGATAAGGAAAATCATGCAACATTGAAAATACCATGGATAAATACATTATAACCAGGTACAAATTCGTTTTTGAGGATAGTAAATTCGTTTTTGATATTTAGGTTTACATTTGGCTTAACCTAAGAGTATCGTCAAAGCGGCTACTCTGTATTTTCACCGCCGCTGCTCTGATTGTGGAAGACCCGAAATGCTTAAGGGTACATACATTTGTGGAAGCAGGGCAGAATAAGCTGGGCAGAATAAGCTGTGAACTCTCCTCCTAAGAAACATGCATGGCATGATAATGGAGGAAAACAAACGAATCAGAGGCAAGCTGCCATGACCAGGAGCGACCAAACCCAGGTTTTTATAATCTATCTGATTTTGTAATCTATTTTAGACATTGATTCATGCAAAAACAGAGTTAAAAATGGAATGATACAGACTGATAAATAGCCGGCTTTTTGTAATACTCCATAGCCGGATATGCATACATCTACAAGCTTTCTGTGATACTCCATAGCCGGATTTGCTAATATCTATAAGCTTTTACTGTTTATGAGCTGTTGTACTTCAATATAAAATGCTAAATGATGTTTTTATGCTGGTCTGTACATCACAGACTTTAACTGTTTAGGATTCGTCCCCTTTGCTTATTAAAAGAAGCATATGACCCCATGAGTGCTGTGCCAACAAAATATTAAGCTAATTTCATGATGTTAGAGCTGCCAGGTTTTAGATCTCAGGTTACACTACTTGGCATGCTTGAATCCATGCACCTTGCATATTTTGAGTAGACGTGTTGATTTTTTTTACTGTTGCATGATGATTCTGCCAGTGGGCTTATGGCTTTGATATTTATGCATAGTATCGTTTGAATGCTATGCTTGTTGTTAGTAAATTTGTCTTCCTACAGCCAGCCTTTTCTGACTCACACTTTGTCATATCTTCATTTAAAAGCAAATCATACGTTGGCTACTATTCTCGCTCTTATGACAGAACTAATGGACATAGTTACTATGGATTTTCCAGTTCTGAGTTATACAGCACATAGTTATTGATTATATTTACATCATAAGTTTTAAGAGTCATGCAGAATAGGGCTTGTCCTTATCATTTAGCTTATGCCCTTTCAAGTTTGCTCGTTCCTAACATAGTAGGCAGTTTGACTTGCATCCCTTGATATGTTTGCCTACTCTATGATTACATAATAAGCAGGTTACTGGTCTACATGATTTGGGCATGACTTAGCAGTATGCTTTAGTTAGTTTCCTGCTCTATAATAGTGGTCAGAAGTTGTGAAATGGTTTACAACATATTCTGCCCAGATTTCCAGCCTACTTGCATAAGGGAATATGCTGGTATGATAGCTTTAAATAATAAAGGCATATGATTAGGGTATCTGGACTGTAATTCTAATATTAATGCATGATGCTAATATTGTTTGAATACTTTGTTAATTGTTAGAAAATCTGTCTTCTTACAGCCAGCCTTTTCTGACTTAGACTTTGTCATATCTTCATTTAAGAGGAAATCATGCATTGGCTTTCTTTCTTACTGCTTACTGAGCATAATTTGCTTACTGGCCTAACTGCTAGAATTATCGTATTTTTTAGACGTGGCCTTCCTTTGTTCCAAACTGAAGGGATTTGTTGCATAAAGTGGATTATTTTGGAATCATGGAGAATAATTAACTCGGTATTTGCTGCTCTGATTATAGAACAGTAGCTAACATGTTTTCTAGTTTAATGTGTAAGACTTTTGAAAGGCAAGACCATGAGTCATTTTCTGCTGATAAAACTCATCTGTCTAATTTGTTTAAAGTTAAACATTCAAGGTGAAGGGCGATAAGCCCAAGAAATCCGTAGCTTACCTGCTAGTGACTTAGGCTCTTACCCTTCTTAGGCTAAGCGTCCTCTGGTTTCCCCGCGGTAACGGGTTTCTTGCTCCTATGTGTGTTTTCCCATATATTCAAGTTGCAAAAGCTACAAGACATGGTGGCATTGCAGATATAGTTTTGACAAGTCTATTGAGCGCTATGGTGTTGAAAGACAAGGGAAACTCTAAACTTTAATTTTAATCTTATGCTTGTTCTAGAGTCAATTATGAACTCTTTTGAAGGTATAAATGATGTATTGAACAAAAACATTAATGAGATTGACGAAAGGAAATTTTTAATTGTTAATAGAATCTGGTAATTTCATATGCTTTAGTAAATGTTAACCATTTTTAAGGCTTAAGTCAAATTTACACCTGTTTTGGCTTAAGGCTGCATATTGTACTGAAGTGGTCTTTGCAAAAGTCCATGGATGGAAAAAGTCTGTTTGAACAGATTTTAAAAGGTTTTTTTTCACTAACTCAGTTCCCTAGTTATACTAGGGGCCTTAAAATGGTTAAAATTCAGGTGTATATAATTTCTTACTAATACATTTTGGATCTTTATAGGAACTAGCATAGCATAGGCTGGAAATGACGATTCTATATTTTCGATCAATCTGGACAATTACGCACTTAGACTGCCAATGTGGACGAATAATCAATGCTGGATTATCAATGACTTATTGTGAAGCATATTGTATTTGAATAGTGTTGTTCAACGCAACCGCAACAAGGCCTTTTGGTAACGTTTATACATGGTGAGATTGGACATGTTTTGTCAAGAAGAATGTCATATGAAATAAACTGCCATTACTGCCATTGGGCTTATGAAGTCTATGAATTGCCATGGGGCTATTGCACACCATACTAGTGAGCTTTGGAGGTAATCCTCTCCTAGATTTTGCCTGATATCTATTCTCACTCAAATGCTTCCTGTTATTGTATACAATAAAGAAGGTTATGATCAATTTTTCAAAATGTAATGTCGTAGATTATATTGCTTAGATTATATTCTTTGGAACTTATATGGGATAGGCAGGCATTGGCACATATTAGTACTCTTACCAAGCGGTATTTCTTACTCATTTTATTGGTGAACTTGCTTGCCAGTTGGCTCGTTAAGAAATAATAATTACTTGTACAGTTAGGCAATATAGGTAGGGTAGGGCTTTGGCAACAAGGTCCTACTCTCCTTGTTGCTAACTCTATTTATGAATTTTGGCCCACCCTGACCTACGGTAGGGAGGCGTGGCTTTTTATTATAAGTAATGATGGCTCTAATGCATGAGGACTCTAAGGAATTATTGCTCGTCAGTAGCTATGTAGTTATTTTTTGCGCAGGTTACTTGAACAAAGGTAAAGACCAATGGTTCTATGGCATATATGTGACACTAGGGCTTTGACCTAAGGACATTATGGAGATTGCACAATTACTATGGATAACTTGAGACATAGCAATTTGGTAACAATGGTGGGACATGTCATTGGCATTCACCTACTGGTATTGGCGTTGGCATTCACCTATGGTATGAGCATGTTTACTTCTATTGGTCCACGATAAGGAAAATCATGCAACATTGAAAATACCATGGATAAATACATTATAACCGGTACAAATTCGTTTTTGAGGATAGTAAATTCGTTTTTGATATTTAGGTTTACATTTGGCTTAACCTAAGAGTATCGTCAAAGCGGCTACTCTGTATTTTCACCGCCGCTTCTCGATTGTGGAAGACCGAAATGCTTAAGGGTACATACATTTGTGGAAGCGAGGCGTAATAAAATTTGGGCGAGAATAAGCCGTGAACTCTCCTCCTAAGAAACATGCATGGCATGATAATGGAGGAAAACAAACGAATCGAGGCAAGCCGCCATGACCGGGAGCGACCAAACCCGTGTTTTTATAATCTATCTGATTTTGTAATCTATTTTAGACATTGATTCATGCAAAAACAGAGTTAAAAATGGAATGATCTGGTGATAAATAGCCGGCTTTTGTAATACTCCATAGCGGATATGCATACATCTACAAGCTTTCAGTGATACTCCATAGCGGATTTGCTAATATCTATAAGCTTTTACTTGTTTATGAGCTGTTGTACTTCAATATAAAATGCTAAATGATGTTTTTATGCTGGTCTGTACATCACAGACTTTAACTGTTTAGGATTAAGTCCCCTTTGCTTATTAAAAGAAGCATATGACCCCATGAGTCTTTGTGCCAACAAAATATTAAGCTAATTTCATGATGTTAGAGCTGCCGGGTTTTAGATCTCGGGTTACACTACTTGGCATGCTTGAATCCATGCACCTTGCATATTTTGAGTAGACGTGTTGATTTTTTTACTGTTGCATGATGATTACGCCAGTGGGCTTATGGCTTTGATATTTATGCATAGTATCGTTTGAATGCTATGCTTGTTGTTAGTAAATTTGTCTTCCTACAGCCAGCCTTTTCTCGACTCACACTTTGTCATATCTTCATTTAAAAGCAAATCATCGTTGGCTACTATTCTCGCTCTTATGACAGAACTAATGGACATAGTTACTATGGATTTTCCAGTTCAAGTTATCTGAAACACATAGTTATTGATTATATTTACATCATAAGTTTTAAGAGTCATGCAGAATAGGGCTTGTCCTTATCATTTAGCTTATGCCCTTTCAAGTTTGCTCGTTCCTAACATAGTAGGCAGGTTTGACTTGCATCCCTTGATATGTTTGCCTACTCTATGATTACATAATAAGCAGGTTTCTTGGTCTACATGATTTGGGCATGACTTAGCAAAGTATGCTTTAGTTAGTTTCCTGCTCTATAATAGTGGTCAGAAGTTGTGAAATGGTTTACAACATATTCTGCCCCCATTTCCAGCCTACTTGCATAAGGGAATATGCTGGTATGATAGCTTTAAATAATAAAGGCATATGATTAGGGTATCTGGATTTGTAATTCTAATATTAATGCATGATGCTAATATTGTTTGAATACTTTGTTAATTGTTAGAAAATCTGTCTTCTTACAGCCAGCCTTTTCTCGACTTAGACTTTGTCATATCTTCATTTAAGAGGAAATCATGCATTGGCCTTTCTTTCTTCTTTCGCTTCGAGCATAATTTGCTTCTTGGCCTAACTTTGCTAGAATTATCGTATTTTTTAGGCGTGGCCTTCCTTTGTTCCAAACCGAAGGGATTTGTTGCATAAAGTGGATTATTTTGGAATCATGGAGAATAATTAACTTCGGTATTTGCTGCTCGATTATAGAACAAGAGCTAACATGTTTTCTAGTTTAATGTGTAAGACTTTTGAAAGGCAAGACCATGAGTCATTTTCTCTGATAAAACTCATCTGTCTAATTTGTTTAAAGTTAAACATTCAAGGTGAAGGGCGATAAGCCCAAGAAATCCGTAGCTTACACGCTAGTGACTTAGGCTCTTACCCTTCTTAGGCTAAGCTGTCCTCTGGTTTCACCGCAGTAACGGGATTTCTTGCTCCTATGTGTGTTTTTCCCATATATTCAAGTTGCAAAAGCTACAAGACATGGTGGCATTGCAGATATAGTTTTGACAAGTCTATTGAGCGCTATGGTGTTGAAAGACAAGGGAAACTCTAAACTTTAATTTTAATCTTATGCTTGTTCTAGAGTCAATTATGAACTCTTTTGAAGGTATAAATGATGTATTGAACAAAAACATTAATGAGATTGACGAAAGGAAATTTTTAATTGTTAATAGAATCTGGTAATTTCATATGCTTTAGTAAATGTTAACCATTTTTAAGGCTTAAGTCAAATTTACACCTGTTTTGGCTTAAGGCTGCATATTGTACTGAAGTGGTCTTTGCAAAAGTCCATGGATGGAAAAAGTCTGTTTGAACAGATTTTAAAAGGTTTTTTTTTTTTTTTAATTATGAATATGCCTATTTTATGTGATAGGAAATTTCTGGATATCATTTCCATAATTTTTTTTTTGAAGAACGTGTTTTACTTCATATTATACACTCAAAATATTACAAAGTACTTCCAGAAGTAAGAAATGTCCCTGAAGCATCAATCACTTTTAGATGATCACTCCATATTGGAATTTTAATACGATCAGGCCAATTGGAGATCTGAAAGCAATTATACAACTTCTTACGAATTTCTTGAAGCACCACCTGAGAAGAAATACGCTTATCATAAAAGACCTTTCTTCGCCTTCGCTTCCATACACTCCATATTAGCCAAGACTTTGCCATGTGAAATGCAATCCTTTTAAAAGCAGTCCACTGATTTGGATAAATACCCAAAAGAAAGTGCTGACTATCCAAAGATACTCCAAAAAGAGAATGCAGCCGGGGACCTAAGACTACTCACTCGCACACAAATATAAACAAAGGCTCCAATGTTTCAATGCACCGCTCACACATTGGGCAAAGTGGGCTTACTCCCGGCTTAAAGCGATGAACCATCTCATTAACTCTCAAAGAGCGATGAATCACCTGCCAAAGTAGAACATTTACCTTTGGAGGATTATATTTAGACCAAACAAGGTTCCAGATGGATTGCCATTGAGAAGGCAAAGTCTGTAAGTGCCATTTTCGAGAAGGTGATAAAGTACTTGAGGAGGTAAGCAATCTGTAGCATGAACTTACTAGCTTCTTGCCTTCTTTAATACCTCGAACAAAGTTCCAGTATCTCTTGTTACCCACCTTCTTAATTAGAGGAAGAGCACTTGCTACATAAGCCCATATACTGATATCTTTATCTAACAACCCATATGTCTCCTGAAACCATTGCCAAGGAGCAATGTCAATACCAAAATACCACTGCTCAATAGAAATAATACCTGCTCTCCTCCACCTCGCTTGGGAATGCGCATGCATAAATTCTACAACTGGGTGTAGTTGTCCATGAGTATACAAAGACAACCACAAAAAGGGGGGCATTTATTGCAAACCAGGGTATGGATGTAGCTTCATATTTATATGGCCTACACCACTATAATAAGCTGTCTACTATGCCTATTCTAAATAATAAGGAACTATTATGGAAATACTATGGATTATATTTAGATGCCCCTTTCGAAGATATTACAAGGATTTGAATATCCATTTTTACATTTACGCCATAAAAATGAGGGAGGAACATGTTCCAGATTGCATGCCCTTCAATTTTGGTCCAGAGGAAGGAAGGAAGGAAGGAAGGAAGGAAGGTACTTTTATCGTCCACGGAGACCAATCGGTCTATGGGACCCAATACAAAAACGCAGCAAGCGGATTACTGCCCGGATTAAAAAACCCCCGCCCCGAAGGGTTTTCGAGGGAAAACCGTGGCAGCAATCACCTGTTGACAAAGCGTACTAATCATATAAAATGCGAAAACATCCCAATATATACAGCATGCACCACCCCCAGAGTGCCTAGTCGGTGGACAACCAGGCGGGGCAAATGTGACCTCGCGGGTCCGCACCTCCCCGGATGTATGACCCCTGGGCACGCATCGACGGTGTGTTCATCGGCAAATGCAAGGGCACGCCCGGCCGTACTAAGGGGCGTGTCGGCGGATCGGCCCGGATCTTGGGCAACTCAACTCGAGAGTGTGAGACTCATCCTCAATGGCACCCGCTTGGCAAAGACCGACAGAGCTCCTCCCCGGGGGCTCCCAATCCACCGCCTGCCTCGATCACGAAGATGGTGGGCACTGTCGCGAATGGAGGCAATGAGTCCGCACTTTTTCGAGGGCACCGGGAACGCAGGGTAGAGGCAGGGGCCCCGCTAACACGGGTTGATGTGCTCCTTGTAATGGGCCATTTTGACCTGCTCTAGAGCAATGGGGTCCCGAGCTTGCCAAGGAAACAAGCATCTAGGTACTCCCGCAGTCGTCCACGATCGGCACGCGCGCCCGGTATGCGCATCATCGTGCTCCACCACGTTCCATCTGGCGAACCACCGATCTCTTACCCCTCCAACAGGCCCCTAAGCGGCTGCCGGACTCATGGCCACGGTGTAAGCCCGGTCGCGGGGCCGAGCATCACCCATAGTAACCACTTTCTCAAAAATAGACGATGTGTCTATCAAGGGCTACCAGCTGAAGCGGCAAGAATCCGGTTTCCGCAGCCCGAGAATCGATAGGGGATCAAGGTTTCACCCCAAGTGCCCGTGCCAAAATGCCTTTTTGCACTCCCAAGTCATTCCAGTCGCCAAAGAGACGACCGGGCCCCAAACCCTCGACCCCGCATGGAAGGGCGGGGCTCGACCGGTGCGAGCACAGATGTGGACCGATGGCCCCAATCATATAGCTCGCTTTGGTGACTGTTGTTCTCGATGGCATAAAGCGCTTTCCAAATGGGCTGTCACCCATAGCGGATAGACGCCTCCCGCCAGAGCGAGGAGGGGAACTCCACCCCTAGGTACTTGTAGGTGGGCGTGACGCCCACAGTCGCCCCCGATATGTGAGTCTGCGGGAGGCATGGGGTGACGAAAGAGGATATGAGAACCACCCCGGTCTTGGCGGATTGACGCCAAGATGTCCAGTAGCCCGACAAAATGTGTCTAGGGCATCCGTGAGATCGCATAGCTTCGGGTGTGGGCAAAGTGCCAACATCGTCCCGCATAGATGAGCCGGGCGGATGACCCGGTGCAAAAGCCGTATGCCATCCCCATGCTCGATAAGCCGTGGCTCTAACCGATCAATGTAGAGGCCAAAAGTGTTGGCGAGAGGGGCAACCCTGCCGACCCGATACTACCGGTGAATGCTTGGCCCGTCGGCCGCATCCCGCCAAAACAACTCTCATACAACCTGTATATGGCATTCTCGCAGGCAGCCGGAGCCCCATTGACGCAGCCTAGCCTTACGCCTTTTCCCGGGGACAGTATCAAAAGCCTTTTATGCGAAGTCCACAAAGCAAAGAATACAAGTCCAGTAGATGATTCCGGCTGTCTTCAATCGCCCGCAAAGCGTAAAGATATGGTCAATCGTTGAGTGGCGGGTCGAAAGCCCGCCTGTGGTGAGGGCTCGCACATCCGCTGCCTCGCCAAATAGTCAATCGCTGCTCGAGAATGCCAGCCAACAGTTTGGCAAATCTTGAATCCCGACCATGATCGTCCGATAATTGGCGGGACAAAGTGGGTCGCCTACTTTGTGAATGGGAACAACCACGCTAGGTCCATTGTCGGGGAAACCCTCCGCAATGCTCGTTGAATGGTAGTGAGGGACCGCACAAGCGCTGCCCTCGCCCACTTGAGTAACTTGGCCTCGATACCATCGGGTCACCGCCTTCCCATTAGCTAGCCGCTGCGTGCCCTCCTCAACATCCTCGCCCACGAAACCAATGGGGGCCATCCCGTGGGGGTATGGGCGTACGCTGTCCTGGGCGGGTCATAGAGCCGTCAGCGCAGCACCGCTCCCCACCGCCCGTGTGTGATGTCCCCAGCAGAGGTCGGGCTGGCCTTCAAGCACTCTCGCCCAAAGGTTCGAGGATGAGTGTCCAAGAGGCGAACATCTCCCCGATGCTTGGCAAGGTACCGCGCCTTTGTGTCCTTCCGATGGGCGCTGTATCGGGTGGTGGCCCGCAGCGGTACTGGATCCGTATCGTGACGGAGCTGCCGCTTATGTTCTTTACAGTCCGCATCAAACCATCGGTTACGCTGGAATGTTGCTGACCACGAGCGGCGACGCGGGGGTCTGCCAAAGCCCGCCCGCCGCATCCCGTAATAGCGAAGTCACCGGTCCGGCTCTGGCCGCTCTAGTGTGGAGGTCTCGCACTTACCGGGAGGGCGTCCATGAGCATCTCGGGCGAAGTCCTCGCACCGCCATAATCGAAGTCTCAACCGAGGGCGGCGAGGGTCTGGCATAGTGGGGGTTCCCGGGCGGCTCGCAAACCAGTCCAAATAAAGTGGGAGGTGATCCGAGTCGACCTCCTCATCCCGAATCGTCATTGCCCACCCTAAACGACCGATGAGATGCATATCTTGGCGCAACTACAAGCACATAGTCCACCACACTAGACCCTCCCCGATTGTCCCAATCGCATGTGCACTTGCGAAATCGGCCACCGTGAAAGGCCATTGCAAATTATCAAGTCAAAAATGCCACATAGCGGGAGCAACCGCACAAAGCGAAAGTGACCTGGCTTGTCATCCGACCAGCGTGGCCGGGCTACTTCTGCGGCGTAGAGCTGCAGGACATCGTCGTCGGGGGTCAAGTCGCATGGGCTGCTCTACTCTGTCCGGTGCATTGAAATCTCCAAGAAGGACGACCCTACCCAATCTTTGATGCTGCCGTATGTCATCATATAGATCGACATCTGGGTCCATCCTATCCGCATCGGGTGGGCTGCGATAGAAGGTGTGCCGTCCGCATGAGGGAAATAACAAAGCGCCGTAAAAAGAGGGTTGCCACCGGTATTATGCACACGAACCCGTAACCCGGCACCGGCATGCAATCGTCTTCGGAGGGTAAATCAATGTGCCAAGGTTGTCCGTAGTAGCAAGCCACTCCCCATGACCCCGCCGTCTCCGTCATGGTATTGAAGACCGAGAAATGTTGGTAACCCGGCAAATCGGGTAGCCTTGGGCTCCCGCATGCTCCCATGTCTCCATGAGGAAGATGAGATCCATACCGGCCGCCACGGAGTTCGACCGCCCCCCTCGCCAAGGGAAGCCTCGACAATTCCATGAGACCACCCTGAGGCACAATTCCTATTTGTCGCCAGGGATGGTATGCGCAACTCGAGTCAGCGGGGAGGACGGAAGCAGAGGCCGAAAGGAGAAGTAGATGGAGCGGAGGCAAAGATGTGGTCGAGAGGGCGGGTCCGCGAGGGAGCGGGGAGTAGGAGCAGAGAAGGGGGGCGGGTAGTAGAAGCGTATGGTGGCCGCTGTACCGGGTGGTTGGGGCCGCGGGTTCCAGCAGCCAGCGTGTCGCCGCCGGAAAATGTGCATCCCGCCGAACCAATCCCGCGGCACCCCCGCTGGCTAATGCCTCGACCCCATTAAGCTCGTCATCAAGGCTCCTCGCTGCACGGGTGTGAGGTCCCGGCCCACGCATTGTGGATGTCCCTTCAACATCTGGCCCTGGCGCAATATGGCATCACGCACCTGTGCATCCGCAACCGTGAATATGACAATGCGGTCACGGCCCGGGCGCTGAGCCCCATGCCGCGCTGCTCGAGAAATGTAAGGAACATTGAGAGACGGCACGCCTCTTTTGAGAGGAAGAATTCTTTGCCTATATTCCCTAGCTGATTACCTTGAGAGATCTACAAAAAAATGCTGCATGTTTAAGTAGGAAAGCAAGTGCATCTAAAGGATCTTATGCCAATAGAGCACCAGTCCGGGAGCTAGATACATGCATCTGGAGCTAGAGTAATGGATCAGGAAACAAGGAAAAAGGAGACTCTTAAGTGTTCCTGATATGCAAGTTAGAAGATTATGCTTCTGATCATGATAAAAATCAGGTACCTTCTGGTGAAAATGAATAAGGCCAGACAAGTAAGGATATTTGCTGATGTTGCTTATTACAAAGGTGTACAATAAATTATATGAAATGATAAGGTAGTATTTCAACCAAATTATCAAATTTACTTACTGTTTCAATAATGATCTAGTTTATTCTACTAACTGGGCAAAGAGGTTACAAGGGTTGATCGGCTATAAACCGAGAGGCTCCATTGTACCTTTTGGCCCTTCATGCATTACCAAATTGTTGCTAATGTCATGTTGTTTGGCTGCAGGTACCGGACCTCTCCTACCCTTGTCATTTTTTTGCTACTAGTTTGATGGATTTAATAGAATATGGAATGGAGTTACAAAGCTGAAGACAAGTTCTACATTACAAGACATAGCAACATTTTGAAAAGGTTCTTTATGACTTCATTTTTACAAGGGAAATTACAGGTTGTATCTAGTCTATTTTATGAGATAATAAGCAAGGTCGGAAAAGCCTACTGGCTGAGACAAATTAATAGGACAGGTCTCTGAAGGATGGGCTATACATCTAATTGCTACTTAAAATTGCATAATATTGTGAAAAGCAAATTGTCATATATGGCAAGGAATATAGATTTTCTTTGAAACTGGCTCTGGACATAGCTCTGAGCATAGGTTTATTACATGATCTGTAGGCAGTCATGCGTGATACAAAATTTCTAAACATGCATGCAAATTCGTCATGCAGCATATGTTAAAATGCATGGGCTTGGCCATTATGCATGTAATATAGAGAATGATTGAAAAAGGAAAATTATCTTAAGGATGTGTATATTAAAAAAAGGGCAGCATCCTAGACAGGAATGCAAATGCGTTATGCTGCATATATTAAGAGGTGTTCTTTTTAACAGATAAAAAATTGAGGTATAAGTCTCTTTGAAACTTAGGCAAATGAATGTCACTGAAAAGATGATGTGCATAAATTTAAATATATCTTGGTGTTGCAGTATATCTGGGCATATCAACTTGTACAGGTTGTATCATGTGTTATCTGCTGAGTAGTACATTGCATGAAAATATAGCATCCTAATCAAACATGGCACATGAGTGTTACTTGCATTTTTCTGAATTATAGGCATGTTTGCTATTTATCTACTTAAAGAGAAGATGACATAATGTTGCAGGCAAACTTGGCAAGCAGTGTGTAATGAAAAAATTACTGTGGTTCAGAGCAGTGAAGGAGGAAATGTGGCTTTACTTTGCATTGTGATGCAAAAATAAAACCAGAATGCCATGTACTTGACCATGCATGATTGAAAGGACATTTATATGTTAGAATGTGAACCCTTGGGCAGAACTCTGGCTTTGGATTGCAGTTGTTCAAAATGTTTTTGTAGCATTGGCTTGTATGCAAGCTTGTCTTTCTTGTGATAGAGATAAACTTTGTCTTCAAGTCCACTTATTTGACATGGTTCTTAATGGAACATGGTTTTGCATTGGCTGTATTTGTTCTATGACAAAAGGGATTTGACTATTGGATCATAAGTACCAAAGACTTGGATTTATCTTCGTCTGGATTGATAATACTGTTAAGGGATTGACCAAGGCAGATGGCTGGTCTAGCGTTTGCTAGTTCAGGCTGGTTTTTTTTTTTTTTTTTTTAACAATCCATTTAATTGTTTCAGGGATATATGGCTTATGGTTTTAGTAATTGTTATTTTTACATCCATATCAAATCCCCCTGGAGCCCCGCGTTATTATGCTACATATTCATGTGAATGAAGTTTTGCTTATGCATCTGCAATTCTTGGTTCAACTAGCTAGTATTATATCGGTGCCCAGATACTCTTCTTTGATAGTGCTTGTGGTTCCTAATGGGATCTTATTTAAGGTTTTTCTTATTTGGATTCCATGGTACAGACTGTGATTGCTATACCTTCTCTACTTGGTGCAATACTATAGTCTTTGAGTCGACCTAAATACTTGTTCTTTCTGGCATAAGGTCCAAATGGTGTTCCACTGACATGGCTTCAAATGATGTCCCACTGAAAGTTTTTCCTATTTGTATTCTATAGTTATTTTCATTCTCTTTCTTTTTGCTTTCTACATTTCCCCTATCACATTTTACTATTTTATACTCTTCTCAGTTGAGTCTATTATTTGTTTTTTAACCTTGTAGGTTGCATTTGCTAATCCACATTACTCTTTTATTTCTAATGTTCACCGACCTTTAATTTTCGTTTCTTTTATACCACGTCATTATAAACCATTACTATATTATTCAAACTCTCATCTTAGATATTACACTAATGCGGAAGGTTTTTTTATCTCCAACAAGTCCTAAGCGATTAAATCTCCAACATGTCCTAAGCAAATTTGTCTTTGTTGTGCGGCTTAGTAGATTTTCTAGTCCATATTTGCTTCTCCTGCAGTGGATAAGACCAAATTTTTCAATATGTAGTTTTCCAACAACGATAAGAGCCGTCCTTGGTTTTCCATCCTTTGTCTTTTGAATATCTTTTTACAGCTTCACATAAATTTAGGTCATTTTTGTACTATTTGAATCTTTCACATATCATTTCAATTGCACTCATTTATGCTCGCCGTAGTTGACCTCAAAATGTTTTCATCAAGCTGGCTTTGCCCCGATTTGTGATCTACTCCCTGCATCAGTCTTGCTAACTTTCTTCGCATTGTCTATGTACTATAAATCTTCTCCATTATTTCTATTGGCCATTTCAATATAGAGGTGCTTTGAAACTTCTTCACATTACTATTCATATTTTCCCTTTAACTATTGGCCTATATAATACGTAGGTACTTTTATTGTACCTCTAGGTACAATGTAACTTATATTCCTTGGTTTTTCTCATCTTTACTATGGCAGCTAGTATATGTTTATATTTGTGACATTCCCTAGAAATATACGCCATAAATATGTATATTTCTAGGCCCAGTCCTATTATTATAGCCTTGTATACCATAGTAAGTGGAAAAGGAAGCCAACCTTAGGCTTAAGGCCATTTCCACATGGCCTCAACCTAGTGGGCACCCACCATCTGGAAGCACCCCACAGGAGCCACGTGGTAGTAACATAGAACCTTAATTTAAGTACTCTAACCCTAACCCTAGGCCACGTTTTGGCTCCACCTACCCTGTGACCTGTTTTTCGCTCGGAACTTCGTTTCGAACACCATTCGTTGCAGCGTAGCTCAGATCGACAGCCCCAAGGCAGTACGCTCATCAGAATGAGGAGGAATCACTCGACTCATCATCAAGTCATGGAGACCCCAGGAGTTGGAGGAAGTTCGTTCGGAGCAGATATTCATTGTAGCTTCATAGGTAGATCATTTAGAACCTAGGATTCTAGATGAGCTAGTATTTTATCTTGCTAAGAGCCTTCCTAGAACCCTCAGTCTAGGCTTGGAACCCTAATCAATGAACCCTAACTCTAAGTTAGATGCATGTGATTGGGATTAGATGTATCTTCATTATTGATCATGTTATGTTGATGTACGATGTTGGTTGATCTTATTTTGCACCTCTTATGTATTGGAAAAGGCGGTAGAGACCTAGTGGCTATTATCTAGATGATGCTTCTAGTTTAGACCCCTTAGTCCCTATTATTATACGGCCTGTGCATAGGAACCCACCCGACTACGGGGGCTATGGAATGACTTAGCACCATGCAACGAGGCTAGTGGCAAAGCGGGTAGTGGGAGATCCCTCCTAAATGCGGGTACTGGGGATTCATAGTGGAGTCACTTAGTGTGGGCCGGGTATGGGTCCGACACTTCCTAGGTCAATGGTGTCGCCCTGACCCTCAGGAATTGCAGGTGTTGGCCTGGCTCTTGTTTTGGGGAGTTCAGTCGGGGACGAATCGTGTGTCGCCACGATCCTCTAGCCGCCCATGGAACCACTAGACCTCGGGAAGGGGAGATGGAACCCTTCCTATCTCATCGGACCGAGGAGATGCAACCCCAGGTAGTCTTGATGGGTGATACAATGAGACTACATATCTGGCAGGTTATAGTCATGCTAGAGCCCGATCTAACCAATCTGCAAAGTACACACAGGAGGGGCGGATGGAGTGGCCAACCCTAGCCATTGTCTATAGCCAGCCCCGCCTATTGTTATATCTCGGCTGCTCTATCTTGTGGCCCAGGCGTCAGTCTACTTCCTTACGAGTCTGAGCCTGGGTGGAGATATCCTTGTCGTATCTATGGATGTATGGATGTGGTACCCTTCGAGGTAGTTAGATGTATTGTTGTTGGTAGTGCTGACATGGACCTTCCCGCACTAGGAATATCTTGGGTGCAGGATAGATGGAGGGCCCATGCGGGCGGAGGGTTGGATGGGAAACTTCTTACGAGATGTACGACAGGGTGTCATATATTTAGTAGGGAGTGTCACAATGGTATCAGAGCAATGTTCTTGGTTGACCAAAAGCTAGCACTAACCATATCTCTGACTTAGTAGTCTAACTGGCCTAATAGAGCATGGGATAGAAATTACAGCATTGAACCTCAAAAAATGGGAGAAATTTTTTTTCTCGGTCATAAAGTCAGGCTAAATTATAGATGCAGGAAAAAAAAAGGATGAGTCAAATTAACATTCTAGTAAGATGGGAGTGGAATTTATGCATGAACATCAAATCAAACTATTAGGAAAAATTCAAATTTTAATTATAATAAGGAAATAAGTATAAATAGTAAAGATATTTAGTAAGGGAGGGCTAATTAATAGGGCTATTAATGGTGAGGGAATATTCCTAGCCCTAAGAGCATCTTTCCCTTTTAAATACATTTTAGGGCCCCACTCTCCCTAACACACCCCAAACCTCTCTTTCTTGATCTCCATCTTAAGCTAATCCAAATTCTTGACTGTAAGATATGTCTCGCACCAAATGCACAACAAAGAAATACAGGAGCCCCAGGCAGAGACCTTCCATGGCAGAGGCAGCAGCAGGAGGAGGCAAGGAGATCCCGGAGCACCTCAGGCCTGGGAGGGAGGAGGAAGAGCGGAACGATTCATCCAGCTCCATGGACGAGACCTTCCACACTTCCCATGAACAGGTGGCCAGCAGCTCATCGGAGGCTACACAGTGGATGGGCGAAATGGTCGAGCTCAGCACACCCTCGCCGAGACAAGAGCAGCAAGAAGAAGAGCAGCAAGGAGGGCAGCAGTAGGAGGAGGAGCAACATCAAGAAGAGGTCGGCCCCAGCAAAAAGAAGGGGATCGTTCGATTATACATCTTCACGTGGGCACATCATTCTCATTTTTTGCTCCTCCAACTTGTCAAGACATCGTTGGTACATATGGGTTGGATTAATCCATTGGGCATTGCTGTTATTATTAAACCACTCCATTCGTCGCATAGCTTGCACAAAATCAAGAAACATCTCATAAATATATCCCAATGCATAGACATCATGAATTTCGTGTTCCCATACACGACCATCATCCTCTGATTTCTCAAACACACTTTCCTTTAACCATGGATATTTTGCTTGTCCATCCGAGAGTAAGTACCGATACTTCAAGAAGGGACGACGCTCTTTGGCGTAAAAATGAATTGCATTGTCCCAATCACCAATGGCCACCTGCACATTTTGGTCATCGTCAAAATGTAATTTGACTCTCTTGCAATTAAGCTTTGTGTGATTGAAGTGGCCTTTGTGGATCTCAATGACACCTTCTGCTAGGGCAAGGGCTATCTCTGGAACATACTGATATACAACTCGCATTTTGCTCCTAACTTCAGCGCCTATGTGTTTGTTAGTTCTTCTTGGCGCTCTAGCAATTGCATTTGACCGTCTTCTAAAATGTGACAGGTTATTAGGTAAATAGTCAAACAAGTGTGCAAGTGTCTCTCCATTCATAAATGGTAGAATCACCATTGGCCCTATGGTATCCCAACTAACTAGAGCTAGCAACTTCATATGCAAATCCAATGGATGTAGCCAAAGCAGGATGAGGGCTCTTGAAGCGTATGTATCTTTGAGCCATCTCATACGTCTCTGCCCTATCTTCGCCCTTGAAAACCCATCCACTGTATAGCTCATCATCTTGGAAGTGTTGTGTTCCATTGATCTTGATTTGATACGTGCGATGAGTTGGTTTCTCTTCAATAAGGCGTATCACATCCACGGCCTCTACAAGTATGGGATCAACAAAGATTGATGTGTTCGTGTGATTATCCAAAGAAAAGTGGGGCTTGCTACGCCTGCTCCACTAGAGCTTCCCCTCTGATGCAAAGCATTTATTATTACCTTCAACTGACGTGCATTGAGATCCGCAATGATATTCTTGTGATCTGCACGTCGTTTCTTTGAGGAATTCCATGAAGCTACCCATTCCTTCACACTAGCCTCGGCATTGGGACTTTTAAGCTGCATTGAATGCTTCAAACATGTCTTCAGTTCGTCCATGGGGTTTCCAATCATTGACTTCACATGTGTGTCGAGGAAAGAAGTCAACATTTCTTCCTGGCCTGGCCATTTTTGTGCTAACTCAAATTGGCACTTCCTTTTGACATGTCTGACAAAATGGTCGACACGTTGACCAGTTTGCATCGGTCAGGACTTTCGTTAGCACATATCTCATTTATGAGCACCCGTCTAATCTCACTAAGCATTTGTGTCTTCACATTCGGGGCCATACCTACAAACCAATTTAGATTCATTAATCTTGCTTTGTGACTTTTTCAAACCTTCATTATGAATCTTTACCTACTTTCTTAATAGTTAATTTCCCTCTTAATTTTTTTTTTAAAAAACCAATTATTGAAATTTTTTCTTGCTCTTAACCACCCCACATTAGTGTTTCTTTGACATCCCTAACATTTTTGAAAAATAACATTCTTAACTAGGAACCCGAAAATCAATAATTTGATTTTTTCAAAACCCTAACTGACTCAGCCTTTTATTTTTTCTTTTTGTTTAAAATTTGAAGAAACAAACAAGATATAAAAAAGGAGGTGCTATGGACACGGTACACCCCATGATGATCAGGGCAGAAACAATGAGAGATTTGGCAGACGCAATGCAGGAGATGATGATCAGACACCGGGAAGTACACAAAGAAAAAGGGCTTGTGATATGAGCCGCCCAAGAGGCGAGACATAGCTGCCCAAGAAATGCTCAGCTTAAAGCTGATTGATAACGACGCATCACTGCACGGCCATGATGCCGATTCAAAGCGGAATGCAGGTATTAATAGAAAAAAGGAAGCCTTCAAAAAAGGCTACATTAAACCAGTGTGACATGCTAGTAGCACCCATTCGGGAGCTCGCCCATGCTACATAAGTCCAGTGGCCTCAGGGCACAAGGGATAATGTCTATTCTATTCTATTCTATTCTATTTCGTCAGTTTTAGGTTTTCATCATCGGCTTTCTTCTTGAACGTTCCCTCCCCCCTTTTTTTTGGTCTTTCTACTTTCCCACCCTCCGATGCCCTTGCGCAATGCACATGAACTTTGTGGTTGCCGTTCCTTTTCAACTTGTGTGTCCACTTTTCCTTCGTTTGTAGTTTATGGGTTGATGTTCTTTTCTGCGTTAGGTGCATTTGACATTTTCCATCTAGATAGATGTCCTTCCCTGCCATGTTTGCGTCGTTATAATTTTTGAGATGTTTTTCCCCGCATTAGTTTGCAGATGTTATTCCTGGCTGTGCGGATGTTCTTCCCCGTCCCTTGGCGTGTGCTAATTTTATAAGGGCAGTTTGCTTATTTGTTGATGTTGATATGATAGTTTGGGTTTCAATTTCAAGTTTTTCGTTATAATAGGTCTATTTCAAGCCGCATTCGAATTGGATTGTGGCTCCATAGCTCTGGATGGATTTTCAACATTCTTTCACTCTTCCAAGCTGTCATGGACTTTTTTCCATTAGTTATGCTCATTTTAGATGGATGGTTTGCTAATTTTTTGCTTCATATTAAAATCTATATGTTCTCGTATATGCTTGTTTGTTGATGACTAACGGTTCCTTAATGTGCTCCATTTTTTAGTTTTTTCATTGTTTTAGATCTAAGTCAAACCAAAATTCGAGTTGGGGCGTGGCTTCATGTCTATGGACGAATTTGCAACATTATTTCTTGCTTCTTCACTTTATCAAGCTGTCATGATCTGTCTGCATTCGAATTGGGGTTGTGGCTTTATAACTATCGGCGAATTTTTTCAACACTTTTTCTTACTTCTTCACTCTGTCAAGCAGTTATGGTCATTGGAAGTTTACAGCTGTTATGCAAAGACTATGGATGCACAAGGATTATTGTCAAATGTTGGATGGATGACGCGCTCGTGTTGCTCCTAGTCCGTTATTTATCTCCATGGTTTTTCCCGAAAACCCAAAAGGGCGGGGTTTTTACTCCAGTTGATAAATCTCTGACTCTGAGTTTCATTATGGCTTATCGTTTTCTTATTAAAACCATTGGTGATTGTCTAGTTTTGGGGTTTGTTTGGCTTTATATTTTTGTATCCAATCATTTCTAGTACTATATTATTGTACCCTAGTTTTTGAATGCTCAATAAGCATGTTGTTTGTTTTAGTATGGGAGTCTTCCCAAGAATTGTAATGTTCTGAGAATCTAATTTTAACTTTTGATTATGTACTTATTTTGTGCAGGTACGATCCTAAGGAATCAAAGATTAATGCTTGTATGGATATAATTTGTCAGCCTTCATCTCAATCGCTTGCAAAAGTTCTTTCTGGTTAGTTCCTCATTTAGTTAGTTTTCTTGATTTGTAATTTATCGTTTAGTTTCTAATATAGTTATATATTACGATGTGCAGATCAAATTGCTAAACATGAATGCCTTGGTGAAATATCAAGCAACATTCCTTCAAATTCTTCAACTGTGTTATGAGTTTCTGATCTGCCCAATGCATGTGGTAAAGAGAATGCAAATGCTGCAGTAGGTTATCCTATTATAGAGGTTTTTGGACCTGGACCTGACATGCCACCTGTTCAATTAGTTGCTCCTGCTGTTCTTCAGTCAAGTGTGTCTGTTGAGGTTCTTGTTCAGTTAGTTGCTCCATCTTCTGCTTAGTTTATTCAGCTTTCTATTCAGCTTGTTGGTAGTAATGCTCCCAACGATGATGGCGGTCAGTTGGTGAATAAATATTTGACACAGAGGTTAGAGTTAGAATTGAAATGGATGAAGATGGTTTTGATGAAGATCATCTTGAGAGTGCAAAAGCTAAAGTATGTTGCGTCTGCAAGTGTTCAGACTATCAAACTGTGTTCAAACAATGAATTTGGAACTGTGTTCAAACTGTGAATATGGAACTATTTTTTGGAATATTTGAACTATATTTTGCCTAATATGGAGATTTTTTAATGGATTTTAACTCTGTTAATATGGATGCATTGTATTCTGTTAATAAGTAATTGTGTTCAGATAATTGTATTCAGATTTTTAACTCTATCCTGAGAATTTTGTGTTGGAGGAAACATTCTCAGGTGGAGAAAGAATTCTGTTGTATAACTTTAAGCAAAATAACACTAAAATGATAGTAATCAATGGTTATTACAAACTCTAAATATATCCTTGAAATACATACTCGATGACGATCATGACCTTTTACAATTACGTACTGCCAAATAATAAAACCTTCAACAACAAATGAATTTTTAAGATCCCCATTACTATAGACTGATATTGGCCAGATTTGAACCCGTGACTTCGGATGTGGCAGTTTAAAGTCCTGCCACTAAACCATGCCCCAAAGGTCACGGATTCAAGTATGACCAATTAGACCTGTGGTAGAGACCTTAAACCTGTCATCGGAACTCGATAATCACATGTGAAGCAAGCATATCACGCCTAGGTAGTAGACTGGCTTCCATGTGATATGTAGAATAAAGTGATATAGAATGTACTCATGATGTGATGATGAATAGAATGATGTTCATATGGGCTTATGATATGCACGTGTTTAGTGTCTTTCCAAGCAAATTTATTATGCTGGAATATGTTTTAGGCCTGTTCCAAATCACATGTTGTATAAAAACTCATCCAGGCACAGTTCCAAAAAACATTATATAAACTTGATTGATTAACAAATGCGGGAATCACTCGTTCTAGACTATCATGTCACCCCATAATGTCTATGGGCTTAGCCTAATTAGTTTGAAGTTATCAGTATTTTCTAGTAGCGCCCTTTTAGGGAGCTCGCCCATGCTACATAAGTCCAGGGGCCTGAGGGCACAAGGGACATTAATTTCTATTCTATTCTATTCTATTCTATTCTTATTCAATTTTATGAATTAGCCTCCATAGTTTCTTAACTAAATCTAAGAACTTTTGGGCTAAGGAAATGGCACCCTGTGTTCACAATATTCGCACGGCTCGACCAAGAACAAGCAAAAACCAACACAAAAGGACCAAACAAAAAAAATATAAAAACACACTCTTGAGCCACTGGAGGACAACCCCTCATGCGCAACGAGGACAACTCCTCATGCGCAACACCTTATTTTTAACATAACGCTTTTATAGCAAGACTAAATATCCCATATAGAAAATAAAATTGTACCCCTAATACACGTGCATCCACTACATTATATGGTACATCTATATAACATTTAATGACTTTATCTTATTGTATACATAGTACAATATCTTTGTCCCACGAGTCATAGTTTGTGTGATATTTCATAGTAAATGTTTTAAGATGTCTTGAGATATCCTTACCTACTTGTACAACTCTAATGTTTTTTGGCGGCATATTGAAAAGTCTACATTGAAAATATTATAGGTAGGTACATATACGACATACTCATGCATACGTGGAATGTAATAGTATCATAAATTGTGAGTTTTTGTAAATGATATGATGCTGTGAAGTTCAAGTCCAATTAGTATTTTAACAAATTCTAATTTCTTTAATATTTCTATGGATATTTGTAAGGAAGGAAGGAAGGAAGGAAGTTACTTTTATCGTCCACGGAGACCAATCGGTCTATGGGACCCAATACAAAAACGCAGCAAGCGGATTACTGCCCGGATTAAAAAACCCCCGCCCCGAAGGGTTTTCGAGGGAAAAACCGTGGCAGCAATCAGCCTGCTGACAAACTGTGCTAATCATATAAAATGCAGAAACATCCCAATATATACAGTCATGCACCACCCCCGTAGTGCCTAGTCAGCGGACAGCCAGGCGGGGGCAAAGGTGACCTCGCAGGTCCAGTACCTCCTGGATGTATGACCCCAGGGCACGTACTGACGGTGTGTTCATCAGCAAATGCAAGGGCACGTCCGGCCGTACTAAGGGAGCGTATCTGGCCCGGATCTGACTGAACGCTGGGCAACTCTGGAAAGTGTGAGACTCATCCTCAATGGCACCCGTTTGACAGCACTGACAGAGCCTGTCCTGGCGGGGCTCCCCAATCCACCTGCCCGTCTCGATGCGAAGATGGTTTTTTGTGTTGCAGCATAAAGCTAGTGACTACGTCAAAAAACCTACCTAGCCCTGGGATTGTGTTTAAGAGGAAGATAAAGCAAGAGGATGGAGTAAACTTGAAGAACCAAGAACCTATTTATCTTAATTTTGACGAGGTTAGCAATTTTATTGGAAATTTTAAGATGCCTCTCTATTTACATTTAATTGTTAACTAGAATAGCCTTGGAGCAGTGATTTCACATTTTTACTATATTCTTCAATAGTGGCATCCACCTCATTCCGAACATGATGCTGGTCTATTTTCAGCCATTTGTTATATAGTCAAAAACAGATGTGGCCAAGCTTCAACCTTCTCTCATGCTCATGTTAATCTATAAGGCTTAAAGACTTAAATTAAAAAATATAGAGGAGGCATATAACTTGATTGAAATACTTCCTTGCTGGATGCAGTAATACTGGCCTTTCCATAAGTAATGGAAGGCTAGTCCATAATCTAATCAGTAAATATGACCTTACTGATATTGTGATTTTAAGCAGCTTACTTAGAATCTGTGTTAAATCCAAAAATATAGAGGCATATAACTTGTTTGAAATAGGTGCATAATTTGAGAATTGACCAAGTTTTTTTCTTTTTTAAACAGGTTAGCGAAGATGAAGAACGCAATCAGTCCAATGATAAAGGTCCATCTCCTACCAACGACGATAATCTGGAATGAAAATAATCCATGGTAGAAAGTGTTTCAAACTGAAAACTATTGGATTTATTTTGATCAATGTTAGAAGTACTCTAAATGTAAAACGATCTTCCATTTGACCTTAATTTCCTAATTTTGTCAAGTAATTTGATCAAGATTAATCTTCTTATCATTACTGGTGCAGTTACTTCCTTTTCATTTTTTCTTCCTTTGTTCATTGTGCATGATGCAACTATAGACTAAAATGAAATCAATCTGGGATGAACACAAGAAAAAGCATCTCAAATATAAATCCCCCCAAAAAAAAAAATAAAAACTAGCAAAAAGGCACGCCAGGAGCTGTGGCCGAGCAAGATCAAGTTAAAAACTATGACAAGGGCCAAACAGCACAAGTTTTCAAGTTTGGAACAATTGAAGTAAAGGTTTACAATAAATACTTTCAACCAAACAGATGAAAGATTTATAAACAGTTTTAAAGTTTTATAATAAAGATTTTCAACCAAACAGTTGAAAATCTTGTTTATAAAAAGATACACGCTTAAGAAATTACTAAATTAGAGTGTCAATCTTTTCCAAATAATTATGTCATACAGGGCCTAACATTATATATCTGCTGCTATACCATTTTGTTATTAACATACGTGCATGTAAATGTCTAGGCTACCTAATCAGAAGTCTAATGTCACACGTACTACAAATCGGAAACTCCATATATTGGACCTACATACCAAAAATGGTCACGGAATTGGAAAATGTGAGATAGGACAATAATTTGCTAATAAACAGAATATGAATCATTTACAAAAAATATAGAAACCTTCTAAATTCAAAACTTTGGTCATGGTATGAGGGTCGTACCTTATTTTGCTCAGCTTTTCTTTTGCTCTTGCAAGTGATAAGGACGTTTTAGCATTTCTTCATCAAGGCCAGTTTAAGCCTGCAGATATTTGAAATGATCTGACAAAGAGCTGGTTAATGCATGAACAATATCCCTTCAAAAGGTTGCCATAATCATGCAAGATTCAACATCCCTTATTCATTGGTCTCTAATAATGCATTTGTCTATTTTCATAGTATTGCCACAAAAACAATTCATCTCTGTCATCCATCTAGCTATTTTGGTAAGCTCCAAAACAATGAAAAAAGTTCGTTTCCTTCATGTGATTGCGATCTCCTTAAATTGTTTCTACAACAAAAAAAGATGCAATAGCTCGTGTATGAATAAACTTTATTTTATAACAAAATGCATAATGAAAGATATTTTGGTCAAGAGATATACTTTGAGCGCGTCGTGCATGAAGAAATTTTCTTATTTGAAAGAACGGTCGGCTATCCACATCGAATTGTTGTCGTAACAACATTGTAAGTTGGCATTCTACTGAAAATTAGAGCCTTCAGCATTAGATGCGAAAATTATCATATGAGATGTGCCCGTCGCGGGGAAGATGCTAATGGTGCAAGTAAATGTCACCATACATTTAAAATGTGACAAACCTTGTATGAAGCCATGGATATAAAATTGAAATCAAACTAAATGCACAATATAGATTGGAATAAGCTACTTTAGACAAAGTTTTAGCACCATGTGCTTTATTATGACTCTTGGCAAGCCATATTTGCACACCAAATCTTCATTTTCATGGAATAGTCGGGACATTAGGAAATGTATCATGTGATCATGTTGGATGACTATTTGTCATGTCCAACGAGTTTACGAGTTTGTCAAGTTCTGTAATCCTGATTTCTAGAATTTCTGGAGTTCATTTGAAGAAGCATACCATACAAAGAACTTCCCAAAACAAGCTAAGATAAAACTCATAAAACAATGAACCTTTATAGCATTAACGTAGTTGATTACACCATAACAGTAGATTACTGCCGACACGATAATAGATATTTTCATAAAATTGGACCATTTTATTCTTCGTAGTGATCTACAACCATGCTAAGTTTCATCTTCAGCTTGGCTTCTTCGATTATTAACCAGTGCAAATCTAATTGCCCGTCGAAATGGCTTACTGCCAAATGCTCACAAACAGCATCACCATGAGCTCATTGTTCGCTGAACCCATGTTCTCCACAAATTTATGTAATATTGATTTAGGCAGTTGCTTTGACTTGGCAGCCTGATACAACCAGGAACTGTAACTGGAGACCACAGCATGATATATGGTTGAGCACAATGAGAATTAGAATTTACAAAGCTTGGGACAACAGCATTGACAAAATGCCAAAGGCTACATTTTGTCGGAATCTCTTAATCTGCTACAAGGCGGCTTAGTGATTGTATCAACTGCTTCAAATTGTATCGTGTCCCTGCATCTTCAGTAAGGGTACTAACATCTTCACTTATCCTCTGCTTTAGACAAAACAGTTGGTTTTTATAAGAAGAGGCACCAAATAAAACATGCTGAGAGTTTGAAACAAGAATTTATCTTTTTACCATGTTGCATTTCTATGGACATATAGGCACAAGCTTCTACCACGAGATCTATTTATGACACATTAATAATATATGAACTTGAAGATAATGTTTCTCCTGATATGTTTTCTCCACTTGCTTTATTTAATACTGGCATAATTAATTACAGTGTTATCAGCTCCTATTACTCTGTTGACCTGCAATCCTAAAATGGTAAGAGCCCCAATTAGAGGGCAGAATAGCTTTATGAAGGATGTGTCACTTTGAAGGCAGTGGGAGCTAAAGCTTGGAGACATGTGCAAATATGCAAAAAGTTTATTGTCTCAATTGGATGCAGCATGTAAAGGCCTTTGTCCTCCCAGGCATTAAAGCTGGATGGGAACTTTTAAGATAGCCAAGATAGGTTGGCACAACTACTGAATACATGACTTCCACTCCAAAGAGCTCGCTAGACTGTAAGCCTGGCAAGATATAAAATAGAATATTTCTCCTACCACATATGACAAGGATACTGTAAAGAAGTCTTTAAAGAGCTGCAGAAACTCATGCAACACAAACCAGCGAGTCAAAGAGAAACTACTTTCCATCTTGAGATGGTAAGGAATCTCTTTTTCCAAGATGACCTTTATTTTAATTACATAATCTTACCTAAGGAATATCTTTTTCCAAGCTCGCCTTCATTTTAGTTACATAATCTTATCACCTAAGCTTGGATATGTCAATTTGAGTCTTCGTGAAGAAATATCTATTATTTAAAGGCATGCTGACAATTGCAGAAGGCCTAAGAGTGATGCAAAGAAGAAATCAAACCTCAAGGTGCTTTAACGTTTTTGTTAATGTAGCCACTGACTGCTGGAGCAACTCTGTGTTTCTGTAGTCAATATTGAGCTGTTGATTCGCCTGGAAAAGAAAAGGTAAAATGCATAAGTGATTTTCTATTCCTTTGCATGTCTTATGTGACAAAACCATATCCACTTATTTTGGTACAAGACATATGCTTCTTGCAGCACATGAGCTGAAAGCTTTAAAACTCCAGGATGCAAAATGAATGAACCATACGAATAGAACAAAATGAATGAAGTAAATTTCAGAAGAATAGAGCATGATTTTCCTGTTGGTATAAACATTATGGCTTTAAGAAGAAGTTCAAAGCAGTCACTGCTTCTAAGCATACCGAATTTATCAAAGAGTGCAGATTTCCTTACCTTCAGGCACTCGAGTTCTGTTCATGCATACAGTTGTAGCTTGTTCCATTATTGTCTCATAATTTTCAGAGTTTGCTTGAAATATGACTCCACAAATGGAGACAGACAGAGATCAGTACCATTTCGGCTAGAGTTTCTACTTCTTGGCTTCACAGCCATGCACTGATCCGAAACTTGTAGATGTGCACAAAGCCTGCAACCAATTCAGGCGATTCAATTCGGCTAGAGTTTCTACTTCTTGGCTTCACAGCCATGCACTGTTCCGAAACTTGTAGATGTGCACAAAGCCTGCAACCAATTCAGCCGATTTACAAAACCATATCAGATTTTGCAAATTCTCACTTACTTTGGTACAAGACATATGCTTCTTGCAGCACATGAGCTGAAAGCTTTAAAACTCCAGGATGTAAAATGAATGAACCATACGAATAGAACAAAATGAATGAAGTAAATTTCAGAAGAATAGAGCATGATTTTCCTGTTGGTATAAACATTATGGCTTTAAGAAGAAGTTCAAAGCAGTCACTGCTTCTAAGCATACCGAAATGATCAAAGAGTGCAGATTAAAATTATTTCCTTACCTTCAGGCACTCGAGTTCTGTTCATGCATACAGTTGTAGCTTGTTCCATTATTGTCTCATAATTTTCAGAGTTTGCTTGAAATATGACTCCACAAATGGAGACAGACAGAGATCAGTACCATTTCGGCTAGTATTTCTACTTCTTGGCTTCACAGCCATGCACTGATCCGAAACTTGTAGATGTGCACAAAGCCTGCAACCAATTCAGCCGATTCAAGCAAAACTGCCGAAATAGGGCCACGCCAAAGGTCTGCAGCACATCTCAAGGCTTCATTATCAAGAGGAAATGGAGTCACAATAAAAAATCAAGCAAATCCGCTTTGACCTACCAGATAAACTAGTGTTGAAAGAAAAGCTCGATTGAGGACCGGAGAGACATACCCCAAGCAGCCGTTTTATTTGCATTAAGGTATTGAAAGTTACTAGCCTTGTAGAAATTAAAAACTGACATGGTTTCGATTTTGAGAAACACCCAATGTGCTGAAAGGTCGATGGAAGAAACCCTTTCCATAATCCATCCATGGAAAGAAGCAATTTCACGAAGCCAAACAATAAAAGGAAGCATACCCTTCGGAGGTCTTTTCGCATCTCCGTCTCAGATTTTACGCATTTCTAATTTCCCTAGCCGTCGATTTAAGAAAATACATATCCAACGGGTTAGATACATGGGATACCAAAAGATAATTGAGACATGGGTGTATTTATAGTAATGAAAAAAGGATTTGAGATTGAGATCAAAATTGTACTGTATTATGTTGAACAGTTTAGCATTTTGAATAGCTCAACATTAATGCAATGCATTTTAAATCTGAAAACCGTTGAATGCATTGAATTTGATGCAGTTGTTGTCTTAAGAGTTGTTGGACCTATATATTCACCAAAAGGCGTAGGATTAGCCTTCTTGGCCATGCACATTATCCACCAAAATATCAACTTATATACATGATTCAAAATGTTGTGTGCTGACAAATATTTGGCTTCAGCTGCAAAGCCTTGTTCCCAACCAAAATCATAAGATGAAGTTTACAATGACGTTAGCAACAAAGCCAAACATCTGAAAGCTAAACACCAAGCTGTTCCCTGGAAATGATTGCAGTTGGTTGATCTCGAAGAAGCGCCAGCCATAAGGGAGATGTGTTCATCATTGCCATGTCGCTGTTCTAATATCTAATGGTTGTGCAAGATGCTGCTGGTTGGGAAAGAGATCTTGGAGGGAAAGCTAGGTATTATGCCATTTTGTGTTCTAACCTATGTTGTAATGACACGGGATCAAATGGCTTAACATTAAACATGTTTGGATTATCCAATTGTACTCTGGAAGACTGCAAGGAAATACATTACCTAGTTTACTAGTATGGCGTCAGACAGGATAAAACTACTACAAATCGATCAACAGATTACGACTCCAATCCCTATCAGTTTTCATGCCAATAAATGATATGCTCCTATGGAAGATGGCAGGGTTTGCGGATTGCTGAAGCTAATCACAAATCACAATTCTATGATTAATTTGCACAAGCACAAAGATTCAACACGAGCACAAAGATTCAAAGACGAGCACAAAGGTACCTGCAAGAAACGGATGGGGTTTGATGGAGCCGAATAGGGCAGCGTAAATTGACATCAAGAGACTGTAGCTATTGGAATTTGCCCTAGAGCGAAAAGAGAGGACTTTTAAGAATTTCGAAAGGAACTTGTAAACAGAAAAACATGGAAAAACACATATATGAACAGAACATGTTGAAATTGTTGCAGAACATCTTAAAGAAGGAAGAACTTCCTATGGTCAACGAAAGTGGTAAATATAAATGCAGACATACATAACCTTATACTACACATTTACAAAACTACTTGATTAGACTCGAGCTACAAATAGACCAACTCCAAATGATTTTGGTCAACTCCAAATGACATTTTGGTCAACCTATAGGTATAATCCATAATGGAAGGAGTAATTTGTTCCAGCTTGAAATTTTGGATACGAAAGAAATGTGAACAGACAAAGTTCAAAGATTACCTCTGGCTGAACTTGTGCATATTAGAACTCCAAGCCTGTCAAACAAAAATTGAATGCCGCAAGCCAAAAGGCCAAGGCTACCAAGCTGAAATTGTCCATAGCTTCACCTCTCCTTTAGAAACTGAGCCCAGGAAAGCAAAAACATAATATTTTTAAATTAAAAGATTACCTCTGGCTGAGCTTGTGCATATTAGAACTCCAAGCCTGTCAAATACGAAATGAATGCCGCAAACTACATGACCAAGTTTACCAAGCTGAAATTGTCCATAGCTTCACTTGTCCTTTAGAAATTGGGCTCAACCTAGGGCCCAACTCTGCAAAGAGGGCGCTGAACCTTAACAGAAATGGTCCCTACAATTAGTACCATCTGGGCAGACAACTAGGTCAACTTCTTTGAGTAGAGATTTCATTTTCTTGGCATCCTGAGCCTTGCATCTTGCAGCTTTAATTGGAGACATGAGCTCTGAAACCCTGCTCGAATTGTAAGTTAGAGCAAGTTATATTTTGCCCCATTACAAATGACATAAAAACTGGACCAAGCAGGGAGCAAAACTCCTCTTTTTCCATCGGTTACTGCAGGATGAGGATTTCCTCTTATAGTTACAGATACTCCAAGCAGAACCTCAACAGGTAAATCCAGTCTTTTTGCAAGAGTAACCCCAACCATCATTGGAAATATTGCTGATGGCAGAGCAACTGGTATACATATAGAAGAAAAATGGAACACAAGAAAGTCGACCTATGTACCAATCTGCTATCGTGGAAAACCAAAGGTTTTAGGTAGTCATCCTTACGCACAGGTTCAACCTTTGTTGATGGAACAATGCACCCTTTCTGACACTGGAAAAAAGCAGAACATGAGATTTATGAGAGAACAGATAATTTTACAGGGAAAAGACGAAGAGCTATGTCCGGCAATTTGTCGCCCAAGGCCTGTTTTAGAGCTTGAGCGTTATTCTTTTCCAACAAGACTGGCTCTCACTAATCCGCTGCATATTCCTGACGATATTACCTGCATTTCTGTAGCCAAAACATGGTACATGCATGAATAATCCTTCAAAGAGCTTGCACAAAACTAGGGCTTTCGTTCATCTGGTGTTAGAGAACGCAATGTCATCCGAAAAGAACCTCGCGACGTCCTTCTCTATCTCCGCATCCTATTTTCCTGGCATTTTCTATTTTTCATAGCCGTCGATGTAGGCAATTTATGATCCATTGGTGTTGAATAGTGCCAAATCAAGTTTAGCTAACGTGGAACTGCTACGTGGATAGCCTAGAATTACAAGGAGGGTTGCACGTTTGGTTAGGCTGGCGTGCTAATAAAAAAGAAATCTATTAATGAAAAGATAAAATGACAAAAAATAAAGGTGGAATTGCCACAAAAGGACATAAAGTGAAGGTATGATGGATACAAATTTGACAATGGTCTCATTATAAAATTGACATGCATATGTTACAAAAAGACTTAAACTTTGACACAATTTTGTTACTCAACTATTATAAAAAGGAAACTAGTTCGTCATAACAAAAAGATATACAACGTGTAATAAGAGTTGTAAATCTGACGCAAAGGATGTCAACCTATGCAAGCTACGTGCACTAATATGATGTAACAAGTTAGTTGCATAATCGAGACTAATATGATATTAAATATGACGCAGTTGTCGACAAGCTTGAATATAAGTTTTGACATAAATATGCCATGCTATTGTTACAAACGTAGTCATTGTGTTAAGACTAATCTGATAAAAAATAGAACACGAACATTGAATAACTTAGACATAAGCTCGACACAAACATGGCATGCAATTGCCACAAATGCAGTCATTGTATCGAAACTAATATGATACAAAATATGACGTAATTATTGAATAACTTGGATACAAGATCGACGCAAACATGCTATGCAATTGCCACAAATGTAGTCATTATGTGATTTTTGTGTTATGTAGCCGTGACGGAATACTTGACGCAAAAGTTGACGTCCATGCGACATCAAAGTATAGAACTTTTAGCGTCATTATCGTGACATTTAACAGGCCTTTGACAATACGCATAGCGTCACTTTATTTGACGCTATACCCGATGAAAAATGCCCTATTATGTTGTAGTGTGATGTTTTTCACGTCAGTTTATTAAAACCTTCTTTACATGACGGAGATCAAGTGCTTCCGGATTTGCAATTAATCCAGGAGAATAACACCTTTGAAGTAATGCCATCCCAGATATTGCAGTATCAGGAACGGAAGCTGCGTAGTAGAACGATCAAAGAAATCCTTATACAATGGGCGGATTACCCTATAGAGGATGCAACATGGATGGAGTTAAACGAGGCTGAAGCAAAATATGCTAAAGATTTCCCGAACCTTTTTCAATCTATATCATGCCATGGAATAAGGTTGTCTAAAAGATGTATCAAACTTGTTAAGTATAAACAATACAGGAAGTTGTGAAGGAGTATATTTGTAATAACGTGATGTGAATTTTATTTGACGAGGACGTCGAATCTTAAAGGGGATAAGAATGTGATGTGAATTTTATTGTGGTATTTGTTCTAAGCTATATTAAATAAATAAGGAGATGACGTGGCATAAGAGGTGATGTGGCAACGAAATAATTGAAGGAGGTTAGATTTAGGGAAAGGGAAAAACATGAGAAAGAGGAAGGAAGAGAGAGATTTCAGGATTGAAAGAGAGAGAGATAAGAAGTGTTTCAAGGAAGCGATTTAGAGGTAAGAAAATGTCTGATGTTTTTTTAAAAAGGAAGGATAATCCATCTTAAGAGCAGAGGGTAATCATGGGCTGTAGTATCAGAGAAAAACAAAGGCTGTCTTGTAAATGTCGATTCTTCATTCCTGCTTAAAAAACCATGAATAGCTGGGTCTTCAGCGAGCGAAGCGCCGAAATGCCTACTTACTCCATTTTTGGATCTGATAGAACCTTCTGGAACTGTTTTATGGTGCAGGGCAAGCCATCTGGCTGCTGCCTGCGCGAAGTGGAAACACAAAAGATACAGTATTAATCAAGTAGTAGGTTAGATCTAAAAGAAAATAGTTACTAGATCGGCCAGATCTTTGCATGCCAGGATGAGGAGCCGGCTTTGCAAGAACCCTAACTGATCTATTGTCAAACCTTCAGAATAATGCTTCCCATCTGCAAATAACAGCTAAAAACCAGGGATCAGGGAAATCGGCCAGGTTAGTGGAGGATCCGGCCCCCTAAACAGGTCGGAATGACCTTTTTCCTAACAGAGATGGAGATCCGACCAATTTTGATGGTCTGATACGAAATTGGCAATAACAGGTCGACGACCCGTTATCAACCAATTATAACTTTTAATATAATGTTATTCATTAACTTAACTAATTAAATTGTTTATTTAAGCAAGGACCATAGATACCACGTCGGATAAGAAAGCAAGACCATTGGGCTTAGAACATATGTACTAGACGACATGGAGTGTCTTCATTGTTATGCAAATTAAGTTAGCATTAAGTTAACTCGAACACTATATCGCAACATTATGCAACAATATTATACGTGCAAAGTTAAGCCTAAATACATTGAGCATGAGCCGTTCCCAAGCCAACTATGTTTGCCTAGCTTTTCGTTTTGGCATATTATAATTATAGGAATGCCCGAACGTTATATGAACTAAGGTTAGGTATTAATTGTTCGTAAATCAAAAGGAAAAATATATGTCAATCCATTCAAGGCATGAATATCTCGATAATGGATAGCAATATCCATTCTAGGGCTAAGCTTAGGCATTAACAAGGCCATTCAATAATGGACCTTACCGAATGAAGTTGGATACATAGACATAAATAGTCTTTCTCGAGCTAGCATACCCATAGAAAAATACTGGAAATCGCTCATGTTGCTAGCCTGATTGCACCTTGGTCTGCCCACAACTCTTCGGGGAGAATAAGCAGAAACCGAGGCCGCGAGTGTTAAGCACTCAGCACTAGCGAGTGGGCACTGACGAAGCTCGCTAGTGCGGACTCGACGCTGGTCACGTCCAGTTGCTTCTACGTGAAGGTCTTTTCTCGAGCTAGAGACCCGTAGCTTAGGGAGACCGCAACATATTACTTGGGACTTGGGGACGACCTGTAGGTTCTGCACCCATGAGATCTTAGGCTTTGTGTGAAGTATATACCGGGCGAAGGACCGTCACACTCTTTAACATATAGCATCTTTGTCAGGGTGGCAGAAGTGTGTTGCCTTCTGAATGTTGGTTGCTCTAGTTCCGCCGTGTATTACTGCCTTTTCTTGGGAGGTCCTCAACATAGTAAAGCGGCTAAACTTCTTGTACTCCATAGAAGTCCATATTTCATCTGAAGATGCATGGGATACTGTTATGAAGGGTTTGGAAGAGACTTATTCTAGTAGTCCACAACTAAATTGTCTCTAGCAGGTCGTATTACAGTAGTCAAGTATATATGGCTTCAATTATAATGGCTCCAGAAGTAAAGATGCAGCTTCTTGTTAGGATTGCCAAAAAATTTATTTATGGTGGCGGAAGAAGGCGGCAATTTCAAGGTCAGTTGGACAAAAGCATTTTGCCAAAGTATTATAAAGGTTCTGTGATGATTCACTTTCTTCTACGAAGAAAAATATTGATCTTTAATTTTTTTTGGAGGCTTTTGAACAATGTAGATAAGCGAAGGTTTAAAGATCGCATGGACAACCTCCTAACTTATAGCTGGAACATCTGTCAGCTTATTCTAATGCTTCTCCTATTCTCAAAGTGTTGTTTGTTGCATGGGGGACAGTGATATGCACATTCAAGATCTTTAAAAAAGGAAAGCCAAGGATCGCATCAAGCTGTAGTTACCCTTGAAGGAAACGAGATTTTCACACTTAACAAATTATCACTTTCTATTTTTCAACATAATGATTTATGTAGCTTGTGTAGTGTTTCCATGTTTTTCCTATGTAGTTGTAGTTGCCCCTTAATTCCACTTTCTTCAAGACCCTTGATGAGTCAAATAAAGCTGTAGGTTACCAACTTGGAATTTTGGCTATCTGTCAAAAGGCTAATATTACCCGTCTTTACCATAATAGATACTGTTGCATCAGAAATCACAGAAACTACACTCTGCAATATCTGGTCCGAAGCCAACAAGCCATGATTTGACTATAAGTTCTACAATGACATCGATTCGAGCCAATGGATCGACCTTCTAGGACGGGACGAGCAACTATATATGCATTGTTCATTCTTATGGCTGGTTATCAGCATCTTCTCACATCAGCGTCTCTTCCTTGTCCATTGCTTCCCTTCTTTCCTAATCATTTCATGATTTTCTTCTTTTCTAATCTTATTTTCCAATCCTTCCTCGTCTTTGGTTTCTTCTTTTTCAATCTTTTACTTGTTTCTTCCTTTTCAACCCTTTAGTGCAACTTAGTCCTTTCGTTGTGACTCTATGCCGATCCTAAAGAAGCCAAGATCCTAAACTTGGTTAATGGGATTTTAATCCTCCAGAGCTAAAATTCTGTCACATTGGATTGCTAAAAGGCTTTTCTTTTGGCTTTTAGTGGTGTCTGGGAATGGTGTTTTTCATGCATGCCTTGGTGGTCTAAGATATACTTGTAGGAATAAGTTTTCAAGAGCAAAAGCATTAGATAACACTATTTGAGATTTTGATTCATTTCCAGGCAGCGTACAATGTGTAAATTTGACGGCTGTCATGCCCGTTGTTAGCTATTGCCAGTCAAAATGGGTAGAATTTTTTTTTGCCCTGCAAATGAAGGGCACCAAATTGTGAAATGCCCGTCATAGGAAAGACTAGAAAAAAATTTATATGGCATTTGAAGGGCTGGGAATGTAGGTTTGCCTGTCATTTTTTATCTATAGTAATATAGTACTTTATATAATATGGTATAGTATTTGTATATATATTAAAAAAATTAGAACTAAGTCAATGGTTCTAACAATAAATAATATCAATTATAATATCACAAATTATCACCCAACCAACCATTGAACTATTCAATCAGTTATGGAACTTACTATTATGAAATATCAATAACATTCATTCAAGAAATTTGGCCCGGCAGGTAGCCGACTACCCGTAAAAATTTTAGCGGGCTGGGGAAGAGGAATTGTCATCATCGAATTGCTTGCCTGTTGAATGTTTCACAACCTAGAGTGCTGCAAGAGCTCGTATGAACCTAGAGACATTTGATGCACTTATGCTAGTGTCATTATGGGATGCACCATCTGAGTCCATAGATTGGCAAGCATATTTTAAGGATTGGTATGAAGCAAAAGATAGAAAGCAATGCCGCTTGTTAATTGGTCAATTTGTGTTCCTAAAACTTACGCATGTACTGTTTTTTGGTACAATATTATACAGCACGTGCATTTTCTATGTATTTTTGTTAAAAATTTGGATTCTATCATTTTAATGAAAGGTTGAAATTTGAGAACTTTCCGTCATGCGAAAAGACATAAAATATTTTCCCTGTCCTTTGAAAATTGTCAAATTTACACACTGGCAGCGTATCATGCATCATGCGTACGCCATGTAATGGCCGGGCATAAAACTGCCAATAGATCTCAATCTCAGGCAAATTTCTACATCCTGTAGTATCATTGCATTTTAGAATTAGGCATCCGATCTTTTGTACAACATGGCAACTGGGGAGCCCATTCCGTCTCCGGAATGGAAAACGCACTCCAATTCTGCTCTGCAGGTCATGAACAGGTAATCAGGTGCTAAATCCCTTCTCCCCAGTTGCCATGTCGTGGGGGGATGAAGTTGGGTCGCTGATTCCAGGACCCGCTCCCGGCTGCCGCCGGTCGCAGGACCCCCTGGAATCAGCTTCCCAACTTCCATCCCCCCGTACATCATCCAGATCTGGCCGACGTTGTCTCGTTCTAACAGATCTCTACTTAAATTCTGCACATCTCAGTTTTTATGGCTTTCCACTTCGCTGCTCTTTGAGTATGAATCTTTTTCTTAGATCTTCGCTTTGGGAGATTTGCTTGATCGGCAAGCCCACATTTGTTTCTAAGCCTGCCCCATTGAACACCTGTTCTAACCCCATCGAATGCCTCTTCTCCAGAGGATCTTCTTTTACACAAGTAAGTTACTCTCTGCTATGAGTTGCTCCCAAGATTTTCTATTATTCCTCTACCTATGATATAGCCTATGACTTAGTCATTACAGGACAATTCATCGCTGCTATAGAAACTTTAGCTGCAGCAATAAAACCGGGTTTGCCACAGTACAGGTGAGTCAGGCATCTGGTCGCCCGCTTCTAACAGATCTTTTTCCTTGCTTAACAAGTTGCAGGTGTTCTAAAAAGTGTTGTTCTGCTACAGAAGTGCCCGTCCCCTGTCATTGCTTGCTGTTTAACCCGATGCTTTTAGGCCGATTGGCCTCTGTAGAATTTGGTTATGAGTTGTGATAAGATAGAGTTGGGTGACATTTGCCCTGATAGAAGTGTGCAACTAATCCATCTCTGTGTCCTAGAGCACATCATATAATGGCATGCCAATGAGCTACAGAATTCCATGCAGCTACAGAATTCCAGTTACAGAATGAAAATGAGCAAAACTAATTAAGATTTAAGACATGTTACCATAGCTACAGAATTCCATACAGCTATGGCTATAATATCTGCACACAGTTGGATATAACGCAACCTTTATAACATCTATATATTCTTAACTTGGTGCCAATGAGCATTATGAAATTCTTGAAGAACCCTGGTGAGCAGCATTGATTTAAATGTTGAAAGAACTATGATCCTTTCAAGATACTAAAGATTATAGAGAAGGCTATATTTCTCATATTCTCATATAGCGGCAAGCACGTCCTTATTCAGTCATATGCCAACACAATATAATAAAGGTTTCAATTCTTACCCAAATATTTAGATGCAAAGCGTCTCTTGTTTTGTATCCAATAGATACTATTTCATGCATATCTTTCAAATTAGTATATTTAAATCTCGCTATAGCAACATGCCAAGAATTTATAGGCACTCGTGACCAAGAATTTCGTATTTTTTGACATATGCTACATTATCCTCTCGACAAACCAAGATTTGACTATTATGGATATTCTCCATTTCTTCAATTTTATGGGTAGTTGGCGAATGTGTGGCTACCAATTATATCACCATTATAGAAAATTTCCGAGATGAATAAGAATAAGAATAGTTTTTTATCGTCCATGAGAAGCCTATCTATGGATTCTTTTTCTCATATTTTTGTGAGTCCATTACTAGAAACGAAAGCCATCTCTATTTTAAGGTAGCATTTTGAAAACCCTAGTTAAATACAACTTTAGATTTTATTCCTGTCTCTGCATCTATGTGTGTACTTCTTCTGGAATATTGAATAACAGTTTGCCGTCCTTCAAAAAAAAAAAAAAAAAAACAACAACAACTTTAGCCTATCATTTACTCATTAGATTGCAGTTGCCAAAAAAATGTTATTTTGGCAGTGAGAGTGGCTGAGTATATTCATTAGTCCCATCAAATCATCTGATTCTCATGTTTGAATGTCTCATGTGCTTTTTCTCGTAGTCACACCACAGTCCTTGCATAAATAGCTTAGGACTTTGACACAACAGATCTACCTAACAAAACTTAATGGGATGTCATGTCTTGAATGAAGCTCACATGTGTAATCTAATGGGATGTCATGTCTTGAATGAAGCTCACATGTGTAATCAAAAAGCATTTTGATTGCCTCCAAAATAGATGGCAAGCACGTGCTACTCGCCACAATCACGTGGCTACATTTGATTGAATAATGCTAAATATCTTAGGATTTTAAACCAAAATGTCTACCTAATGAAACTCAATGGACGGCGCTTCTTTAGTTGATGTCTTTGCCTCAACAGGACAGCTCACATAAGCAATTGAGAAGCATTGAAGAATATAACTCCAAAATAAAAATCTTTAACATCTTCATCACCTCCTTATTACCATTATTGGACTAGATGTGCTACATATGTATGCACAAAAGAAAAAGACAGTCTTAAGCATTTCATTGTCTCATTAGCCGACCCATTCATGTCTCCTGAGTGATGTTCTATTCTAATCTATGAGAAGCAGTGGCAGTAGATTAGAGCAGTGGCATGTTAAATGAGCTTTGGAAAGACCTATGAGAAGCAGTGGCAGTAGGTCAAAGTCAAAGTCAAAGGTGGTGGGCACCCCCTACCCGGGTGTTGCTGGGCTCGCTAGAAACACACCGACACCCCCTGCCCACCACTTAGGGTTTCCGTTGACTAGCCCAAAGGTGCTCTGCCCGCGTTCTTGAGTCCCCAAATTCAATTCTAGGCACCCTTTCCGCAGCCAGAGACCCCTCAAACTTTGGGAGTCATGGCCACAGAAGATGGGCCGGCCTGGGAAACCCAAGGCGAGGGCCCGCCGCACAAACGGTCCCGATCAGCCATCATGGACAGGGGAGAGTCATCCTCCATGAAGAAGGAGGCTCGGGCTAAGGCTAAGGCCCCTCGCCCGAGGCCAGCCCCTACGGAAGGGATTAATTGCTCGCACTAATATAGGAACTCCCGCTTCTAAGCAGAGAATTGAGCCACGCCAAAGCGGGAATGGAGGCTAACAAAGGCTCGTATTGAGGCTAACAGCGGCTCACCGGGCCGGCATGGCAAAGGAGATGGAGTCCTCGGCATCCCATGTGCTCAAAAGGCAAATCGGGTCGAAAGAACCGTATCACAAAGCTTGGAGACCCGCGACGCCGCATGTGGAAGATGGCCTTGGCCTTGCACACTTCGAGCGGCAAAGAAAAGCCAGCAGAGGTCGCCGACATGCGGCCCGCCTAGACTCGTGGTTCATCACTCGACACCATGACACAGAGAGGAGCGCCGCAATGCAGAGACGATGGTCACTTGCCCTCGGCCCGGTCGAGAGGTAGAGGCAGCCACCACCATGGCACGGAGCACAGCGCTCTTGCGCAGCGCCGCATTACAACCCGGGATCTTCGGAAAGATCTGAACAAGAAGCCCCGCCCTCGGCGCCCGTGTCTTTGGGGCTCGAGCACGCTCGCTACTGAGCACGGAGCTCCGGGGTTAGCGGGCAACCATCCACGACGAGCGGGGTCTCCCTACCGAGGTTCATAGTCACCGCAGCCCGGTCGCGGTGCGGAGATGGCCAAGCAGCAGCGGGGCTCTGCAAGAGCCGTGCTCCCGACTTCACAGGGGCGAGAACGGCTCGGACCGCTATCCCGGCCACAGCCTCCACGCGGCGGCAGCCCCCGATTTGCTGCCCGCTCTCCAACCACTCCACGCCATCCCAGCCACCTCCGGTCACTCCCACGCCATCCCAGCCACCACCACCACCCCCAAAGATGACCCGGCCTCCCCACCTTGGACCCGCAGCCGCAGAACTCCGTGAGCGCAGCGAGAGGCCACACCGTAGTTCGAGGCATGCCGTAACAGCAGGGGAGAGTTCACCACAACATCCTAACACACATTCTCGACGGATGACATTCCCGGCCAAATTCACATTTCTCGAAAGCAGCCCTAAGATGGGGCTTCCGGCCGCCGCCGGACCGCATTGTCATATTCACTCGCTCGCGGATGCAATGTGTGTGATGCCATATTGCGCTTAGGGCCAGATGTTGAAGGGGACATCCTCAGACGTGGACCGACCTCACACCCGCAAAAGAGGCACGCAGAGAGCTTGTCAGTGGTCGAGGCATTCGCCAACAGGGGTGCCGCAGATTGGTTCGAGGCGGGATGCACATTTTTCCGACAACCGCTACTCACTGCCGGCACCACTCCGCAGCCCCAACCACAACCGCACGCTGCCCCGCTTGCGCTTCTACTACCACGCCCCCTCCCCTGCTCCCTCAAGGCCCACTCTCGACCACATGTCGCTCCCGCTCCATCTACTTCACTCCCGGCCCCTCGCTTCCTCCCCCGCTGACTCGGTCAGCGATACCATCCCTACCGACAAATAGGAATTGTGCCTCCGGGTGGTCTCATGGAATTGTCGAGGCTTCCCTTGGCGTAGGGGGATCAGGAACTTTCGCGGCGTACGGTATGGATCTCATCTTCCTCATGGAGACATGGGAGCATCTTTGGGCACAGGCTACCGATTTGCCGGGGTTACCAACATTTCTGGTCTTCAATACGCATACCGGACAGCGGGGTCATGGTGGAGTGGCTTGCTACTACCGGACAACCTTGGCACATTCGGTTACCCTCCGGACATAGGCATTACACAACCGGTACTTCGGGTTGTGCATAATACCGATGGCAACCCTCTTTTACGGCGCTGTTATTTCCCTCACGCAGACGGACACCTTCTATCGCAGCCACCCCGATGCGGATAGGATGGACCCGTGATGTCGATCTATATGATGACATACGGCAAATCAGCGATTGGGTAGGGTCGTCCTTCTTGGAGATTTCAATGCACGGGACGGAGTAGAGCAGCCCATGCGACTTGACCCCTCGACGACGATGTCCCGCAGCCTACGCCCGTAGTAGCCCTCGCCACGCTGGTCGGATGACAGCCAGGTCACTCGCTTTGTGCATGAGCGGTTGCTCCCGCTATGTGGCATTTTGACTTGATAATTTGCAATGGCCTTTCACGGTGGCCCGATTCTCGCAAGTGCACATGCGCATAAGACAATCGGGGGTCTAGTGTGGTGGACTATGTGCTTGTAGTTGCGCAAGATATGCATCTATGGATGGGTCGGGATGAGGAGGTCGACTCGGATCACCTCCCACTTTATTTGGACCTGGTTTGGCGAGCCGCGGAAACCCCACTATGCCAGCCCCTCGCCGTCCCTCGGTTGAGACTTCGATTATGAGCGAGCCGCAGAGGACTACGCCAAGATGCTCATGGACGCCCTCCCGTAGTGCGGACCCTCCACACTAGAGCAAAGCCAGATTGCAGACCGGTGACCGCTATTACGGGATGCAAATGGACCGGTGCTTTGGCGGTCCCCCGTCGCCGCTTCGGGGTCAGCAACATTCTCGCAGTAACCCGATGGTTTGATGCGGTTGTAAAGAACGCATAGCGGCAGCTCCGTCACATTCGGATCCGGTACCCAGCTTGCGGCCACCACCACGATCTGCGCCCCATCCGGAAGGACACAAAGGCGCGTACCTTGCCAAGCATCGAGGGGAGATGTTCGGCCTCTTTGGACACTCATCCTCGAACCTTTTGGCCCAGAGTGCCCGAAGGCCAGCCCGACCCTCTGGGGGACATCACACCCGGCAAAGTGGGAGCGGTACTTTTGCGGCGGCTCTATGACCCGCCGGGGGCATACACCCATACCCCCACGGGATGGCCCCCATTGGTTCTCGTGGGCCGAGGATGTTGAGGAGGGCCCAGCGGCTAGCTAATGGGAAGGCAGCCGACCCTCGATGGTATCGTGGGGAAGTTACTCAAGTGGGCGGGCGGGGCAAAGCTTGTGCCGGTCCTCACTACCACATTCAACGAGCATTGCGGGAGGGTTCCCCGACAATGGACCACAAGCGAGGGGTTGTTCCCATTCACAAAGGCGGGCGACCCACCTTTGTCCGACCAATTACCGGACGATCATGGTCGATTCGGATTTGCCAAACCGTTGGTGGCATTCTCGAGCAGCAGATTGACCGGGCAGAAGGCGGCCGGATGTGCGAGCCCTCACCGCAGGCGGGCTTTAAACCCGCCCACTCAACGATTGACCATATCTTTACGCTGCGCGGGCGATTGAAGACGGCGGAATCATCGGCTGGACTTATGCTTCTTTGCTGTGGACTTCGCAAAGGCTTTTGATACGGTCCCCCTGAAAAGGCGTAGGCTAGAACTGCGTCAACTGGGGCTCCAGCTGCATGCGGCGAGAATGCCATATACGAGTTGTATGAGAGTTGTTTTGGCGTGATGCGGCCCGGCGGGCCAAGCATTCACCAAGAGTATCGGGTCCCAGGTTGCCCCTCTCGCCAACACTTTTTGGCCTCTACATTGATCGGTTAGAGCCCGGCTTATCGAGCATGGGGATGGCATACAGCTTTTGCACCTGGTCATCCGCCACTCATCTATGCGACGATGTTGGCCTCATTGCCCACACCCCGTGGCTCGCGGTCTCACCGGATGCCCTAGACACATTTTGTCGCTACGGACATGCGCGTCAATCCGCCAAGACCAAGGTGGTTCTCATATCCTCTTCACGCCACCCCATGCCTCCCCGCACTCACATATCGGGGATGTACGACTGTGGGCGCCACGCCCACCTACAAGTACCTAGGGGTGGAGTTCCCTCCTCGCCTGGCGGGAGGCGCGTCTATCCGCTATGGGTGACAAAGAGCCGAAAGCTTTATGCCATGCGTAACAAATATCACCGTGCGAGCTATATGATTGGGGACATCGGTCACATCTGTTCCAAGGCATCGGTCGAGCTTTTGCCCTTCCAGACGGGTCGAGGTTTGGGGCCCTGGCGCCTCTTTGGCGACTGGAATGACTTGGAGCAGTGCGTAAGGCATTTTTGGCACGGGCACTTGGGTGAAACCTTCAAATTCTATCGATTCTCTTTGCAGAAAATCGGATTCTTGCCGCCACGTGAGGCAGCCCTTGATAGACACATCGCCTATTTTCGTAAAGTGGTTACTATGGGTGATGCTCGGCCCCGCGACCGGGCTTACACCGTGGCCATGAGTCCGCAATGCTTTAGGGCCTCTTGGAGGGGTAAGAGAGATCGGTGGTTCGCCAGATGGAACGTCGCAGAGCACGAATGCGCAACATACCGGGCGCAATGGCCGTCGTGGCGACTGCGGGGAGTACCTAGATGCTTGTTTCGGGCAAGCTCGGGACCCCATTGCTCTAGAGCAGGTCAAAATGGCCCATTACAAGGAGCACATCAACCCCAGTTAGCCCGGGCCCACAGCCTCTACTACCGTTCCCACCGCCCCCAAAAAGCGCAGACTCATTGCCTCCATTCGCACAGGTGGTTCATCACAGCATAGACAATATGCAAAAATCTGCTTCAGCATGGTTAGAACATTACATGGGTGCAGCCCATCAGTTGAAACAAGTTGAGAGCAGGTTAATAAAACTAGAGAGGTCACTTGACATAGCAGAACGTCCTCAAGGGACGTTCTCAAGTTATCTACCTCTGATCAGATCAATGCCAAACAAGATTAATAAAGTTTGTGAACCCTGCATTCGTGTGTCTGGAACTTGTAAATTCAGTACGGGTAGGTAGGTATGTGCACATTGCCAACAGCTTGTAACACATGTCTCTAATGTGGCAGCAACTGTGCACCCTCCTGGCTCAATCTCAGGACTTCAGTATGGATCTCAAGGTGAGATAATCTGAGTATTTCAGGGCTTAACACATTCACTCCTATGGCAGATCATAACTGAATGGCATTACAGATCCTTGACCATGAACTAATCCTAGAGGAATTAAGAATATTACTGGATGTGCTTAAAAAGAACAAACAGTTAACAAGGTTAGTAATAAAATATTCTGTAGCTATGGCAACACCGATATACTAACATCATAGATACACAAGCAACGGAAAATAAAAAAGCTAAGAACAGGAAGATGTCTAAATCCTTTGTTACATGCATGGAAGATGTCAACCAAGTGGATGTTACATACAGGAAGATGTATGATTGCGGGACACGGCACCATGGATTGTACAAGGCGGCAATCAGCATCTTCCAGGTCCCATGGAACCGTGATCTCATGGAATATAATGACTGCAGTTTATGTCAGGTTCCAGGTTCCATGATGCCCCACAAGTATTTGACAGATTGCTTAAACGGGATGTTATTTTCATGGACTGCCATGATTGCAGCATATATTCAGAAAGCAAATGGCCCAGCAGCTTTTAAACTATTTAAGCAAATGCATGTGGAAGCAGTTGAAGCTGACAAGCTCACATTTCTTAGTATTCTTAAGGAAGCACTGATGTGTTGGCTATAGAATATGGCATGAGTAGTGGTAATATGGCTGTGGACTGTTTTAAGGACTGTTTTAAGGACATGCAAGAACTTGGAGTAAAGCCAGATTCTACTACATTCATATGTCTTCTCAATGCATGTAGCCATGGGAATCTGATCTCGAAGGGCCAGAATTATTTCAAGAGAATGACAGAAGAATTTAGGATTGCAGCAACAATGGATCATTATTCTTGTATGGTTGACCTCCTTGCATGATCAGGACAATTGTATGTGGCAGAAAAATTACCTCAAACTGCAGCGTGTACCCCATGTAAAGAAATGTGGACAGCTCTGCTTAGTGCTTGCAATACATATGGGGAAGCAGATCTAGGATTGAGATGCTTCCAGCACCTCACCCAGATGGATCCCCAAAATTCCTATCTTCTGATGGAAAATATCTTCTGATGGAAAATATCTACGCTTACACTGGGCCGGCCTGTGATTCAATTCTATGATGATTCAGAGAGACTGCTTGGATGACTTGTTCGAATTTATTTTCCAGGCTGAAGTGGAGACTGGAGTTGGGGACGCACTGGAGTTTGGAGTCATGTCACTGAACCATTTTGCAGGTATTTGATAATGGAATAATGAAAAGATTAGAGTTCGAAGGTGTTGTTGTAGAAGCTCTTATCAATATGTACGGCGAGTGTTTTCTGCATATATACAACATAAAGACAAGGGAAGTGCTTTCAAGATTTTTGAGCAAATGCAGCAGAAAGGGTCTCAGCACAGATAAGTTTGCACATACAATGATTCTAAGTGTATGCTTGACTTTCATAGGGCAGGGAAAGAAACTTCACGCTGAGGTGGTAGTCCATGAGTGGATATATGACAGGATCAACACAATTATTTGGTAGGATGCTTTAAAGGCACTTATCATGGACTGCCATTATTAGTTCTGCAATGATTATCATGTATGGTAAGTGTGGATGGCTTCATAATGCCCAAGTGGTCTTCGATCAATACCATGAGACTAAAGTCCAACAAAAAGGGGTTGCAGCCCGACGATATCTGCTTGTCTTTTGAGTTTAAATGTATTTGCTAGTCTTGCAGCCCTAGCAGATACTAAAATGATTCATGCTCGGATGCTTGATGGTGGATATGACTAGAGGTCATTGTTGGCACTATCCTCGACACTGCATATAGAAGATATGGTAGCATAAATCATGCACGAATGATTTTTGACAACATGGATAACCAGAATTTGCTCTCATGCTCTTTCAGGATTGGGTTGTATTCTCAGCATGTAATCTGTAGCCACATGCAATAGGCATGCCAAGAGATAGATAGTGCTAGTTAAGTTAGCATTCTTGCTGCAATGCCATCCTGATATGTATGCCAAGCACAGCAATTTATAGGTGGCACATCACTTATTTACCTGGATGGGGCATTGCACAGTCTCATCTCTATGAAGATTCTACCTTGTGTCTGGCTGGACAGCAAACACAAATGTGTCTTCTAAATCAGAAGCCAGCTTTATTAACATTTGAGAAAAGCTACTTTATGACAAGCAGGATTCAACTAATGAAGATGATAATTGCAGATGCATTTACGGGACACCTTCCTTATTTGGCCCCCCTTCCGACGTGCATCAAATCTGGCCCTCCAATTCAAGCATTCAATGGGCAGATATGATGCCACGTCAGCAGGGGGGCCGAATAAGGAAGTCTAGCCGCATTTACCTAGGTGGGAACTCACCTGTCAACTGACTTGTGAACTCACCTGCAGGACCTTGGGAAACCACTTAATGGTGGAAAAAGCAGAAAACCCAGACTTAGTGCAAAGATTTTCGTGTTCATCACAGTCAACCTGCACAAGCAAAGTCTCATATAAACGACTCAAAGATATATCCAAGCAGAAACGACTCAAATATATACCTTACGCCTTTTGCTTTCTTTAAGGCAGTGCCAAGATTCTCGTATCGGTGCCAACATTTTACAATGCCGACACCTTAAAACACAGATTTTGATCTAACCTGCATACGAAAGCAACAAATAAAATAGTATTTCAAACTAGGACCTGCAAAATCCAGGATAACATCATCTTCTCTGCTCTGCCAGGGATATAAAGGCAAATGATTCAAGAACGACCTGAAAAGGTAGCGTATCTGTTGTTTGTAGAGGAACGGAGCAAAATAAATGGGCTCCCCATAACCGACAGCAGCGGCTATCAGAGTGGCTTTCATAGTTTGCAGCTGGAACCAGTTCCGATTGCTTCTGTGTGGGGCTGGAAGCTTAATCTTCAAAGTCGGCAGGATATATACAAAATAAAATACTGACTGCACAGATGTGAAACGAAATACAGGCCTTACCAATCGCCTAGTTGTGAACTGAAGAGCTCCGGCGCCATCGCATCGTCAGAAGAGAAGAGGGAAAGGGTAAGAATTTTAAAACGGAAAAAGAAAGCTTGAAAAACGATTGTTTAAATTTCCCTCCTTAAGTAAATCAAATATACACTAGTTAGGGTCCGGTCACATGATGCTGTCAACAGGGTTCACAAGCCGTCAATCCGTCAATCGTAGAAATGGAAGGGGTCACATGCCAAGGGAAGAAGCCCTGTTGATAGCAATCCGTTCAGCGGGCTTCTGCATCGGTTGGAAGCATTGCCGTCAACAGGGATCTCAGAGATGAGGACAGCTGGAAGATTTTCTAGCACTTGGCAGCAATCCCTCTTCTTGATCACACACAGGCGCGCCAAATTTTCTTGCTTCCGGTCTTTCTTTGCAACGTGGAACCCTTCTTTGATAGGATCATGTGACCCAGGCAAAAAAATTCCGTTCCTGTCAACGGCAACGAATCCCTGTTACCAGCTTCATGTGACCGGACCCTTAAGGTGCCCATTGCTGGCATATGTTGGAACTTGTAATGTTGGGGACCTATAATTACGCTACCTAGCATTGTTGGGAGAGGCAGAAAACCTGTAAATAATAAGGTAGCTTAATAATATCCAAAACATTTCAAATCATTATTGTTCAATATTTAATATTTAAGCTCAATAGTAAATGTGTACCTAGTGTTGCTATGCATTAGTAGGTATGTATTTATATGGAGTTGATACCCTATACAGTTGGCCATGTCTCTCCATGCAACCTCTGTGTTTGTATGGTTCCAATATGAAAGATAACTTTGTTCCGTGCGCGTGCGTGTGTGTCGGTGTTTTTTAAAGGAGGGAGGAGGAGGAGGAGATTTTAAACATATGCTCGGAATGCATAACAGATCTAGGGGTATGTGTGTGTATGGATGGGTGTCTATATTGATAGGAGTGTGTGTTTGTCGCCAATAGAAGTGTCAATTTCATCAAATGCAGAATCAACAAACACATATGTGATGCATCAACATTGGATAGAATGGTTGTTGTGATTTAAACAAAGATCTATTCTATAAGGCTTTTCAAAGATTAGGGAATGGGGCATCATTTCGACACGAAGTGTCAATTACGTTTTTTGAATCCAAAATGTATGAAATAATAAGATTACACATTATTTGTGTTTTGTGAAAATATCCATCATGGTAGATAAATTTGTGAATGCCATTTTAACTTCTAGGAAAAATGTAATTCTGTCTTTAGACAGAATACCCTTTGTTATCTCTTCAATGTAGAACTTCAATTCTTTTAGTCTTCTACTAAGGAAGATGGGTCGTTACAGATGCATTTAAGCTTGTATATTTCACAGCTTTATACTATTTGGCACTTCAAATGGTTCCGAGAAAATACTTGTTTATACTTTTTACCATGAATGCCAACAAATAATCTTTGAGATGTCAAATCACATTGACATGATCAAGTCATCACAGTTGTTTGTCATGATATGAACGTACTGTGAACATACTGTGAACATCACATGTGGTCAACTTTTTAGATATTGATTCATATAAGCCACTAATGATGATATAAAGGTTACCTCCATTTATGCTGGTAACTACATTTATAGTGGTTTATATAATTATAGTACTCTTAGAATGCAAGGAAGGAAGGAAGGAAGGAAGGTATTTTTATCGTCTACGGAGACTAATCGATCTATGGGACCCAATACAAAAGCGCTAGTAGTGATGATTTTGCTAAATCAATGTACACTGAAAAACAATCTTATAAACTAGTAATGATTTCTAGAAACTAGCTTAAAATTTCGAATTAGTACAAAAAATATGATATGGACTATTATGGGTTTTGTAAAACCAGGAAGGACACATGGTTTTTTTTACATTGTGGATTGTCGTCTAAGAAAACCACATACATACTGGTTTTCATGCTAATTTTTTATACAAGTTCATTTTTGAGGGCCTTGTGCCATTTCTGCAAGTTTTCTTGCATCAACCCTAGGGTATGACCGGTTGACAAGAACTTCATCATTGTCAGGTAAGTTCCCACTTACGGGACCCCGCTCGGTACTTGCTCCCGGAGCGTTCCTGGCATCACCAAAACCCGCATTAGCTGCACTTGCAGCATTTGCATGGATAGCACCTATAGGGTCAGCTACTACTGGAGCAGCATCAGAGGGTGCAATTTCATCCAAATCGAACTCGGGCACTTCATCTTCCAGATGAATGTCCTCGAGAGCAGATATTATGCCGTCTTCTGGCAGATGCACTTCAGACAAACCGTCAATTGGTCTAGCCGGCATATCAGGTGCAGATTCAGCCATTAGGCTCTGATACCATTGTTACGGCACAAAAATTTTCCAAAGGAAAACCCTTGCCCGCATTGCTACGCCGGTCAGAATCGCCCACACCTTGGATCCTAGATCCCCCTCACTGACCACGATAGCTTGCTACTATGCAAAACCACCCACACAGACTGGATCATTCCAGAGAATTCTCCCTAGATGAATGGTTACCGGCTGGCCAAGCTTGATCCGGCTCCTGGCAGTAACAATCTGCCTTGGAGCCACACCTACAACCTTGGAATCCAAATCCGAGCTCATGGCCCAGCTCTTGAATCAATTAGCCAAGTCTTGTAGCAGAATCGGCTCTCCTATTCTTCTGATCCAAATTCGTGCACCTGTATCAAATATTGGTTATATTGTTTATATAGTACCATTAAAACCATGATAGTCTAATTAAAAATCATAAAATGTTTATTTGCAAGGTTGTTTCCCTCATATTAGTTAGTGGCACTTTTGTGTCAAACTTAGCCCTTTTTGTGTCAAGATATCTATGTATTTCTACTTAACAATGTCACTACATTGACACTTTTTTGACACAATCACAAGATATAAGTGCCACAATCTATAACAAAAAGTTGACGTAAAATTGCCATTATATATGATACTACAAAATGATGCAAAAGTTCTACAAAAGGTGACAAGAAACTATCACAAAATGTGCCACAAATGCGTAACAAAATCGACCCAAAACTGTAGAACTGACGATGCTATAGTGGAAACAAACCTATTGCTACATTGACTTAAATTATGTCACAATCTTGTTGCAATAAACGATGTAATCATCATCATAAAAGCTAACGAAAAAATAACAAAATTTTGACACACATGTGCCATAAGAATGACGTTGTTATTGACACAATTGTATCGACACAATTGTGTCACTTTCAAGCTTCTGACACAAATCTGACAAACCTTAGAAGGTAGTGACGCAGGGGTTGACGCAAAAACCCTATCCTCTTGTAGTGTCATGAATCTTTACATGTGGTGGCAGCTCTAATTGGTAGGCTAGGTTTCCCATCCTTTTAATGATTTTGAAAGGCCCAGCATATCTTGGAGCAAGTTTGCTACATTTCCCAATTCTAAGCTGACTTTTCTTTGGTTTAACACGGAGATATACAAGGTCTCCCACCTTGAATTCTCTATGTATTCTATGCTTGTCTGCGAATTGCTTCTGTCTATGTTGTGCTTCTGCTAGCCTGCTCCTTATAAGCTGCATTTTATCTACATATTCTTCCAACATCTGTCTAGAAATTTCAGATTTAACCATGGGATCATACCAATTTATTGGGGCATAACAATCCTGTCCGTAAAGTGTTTCAAAAGGTGTCATTCCTATAGATTCCTGTTTAGAATTATTGTAAGCAAACTCTGCTAAAGGTAACAATCCTTCCCATTTCTTTGGATTGTCTTAACAGTACATCCGCAATATATCCTCAAGAACCATGTTTACTCTTACTGTTTGCCCATCAGTTTCTGGGTGATAGGCTGTGCTCATCTGCAATTGAGTTCCAACTCCCTTGAAAAACGAAGTCCAAAAGTTACTAGTAAACCTCGGATCTCTATCTAAAACAATACTTGTAGGAATGCCATGTCAACGAAAGATTTCATGAATAAAAATATTAGCAGTTTCCTTCGCTGTTATTGTTTTTCTAACTGGAAAGAGGTGAGCATGTTTAGTTCCTGTCAATCACCACAAGAATAACATCCTTTCATGTTTGTGTTCTTGGCAATCCTACTATGAAATCCATGTTGATAGATTCCCATTTTCTTTCTGGAATAGGTAACGGCTGCAAAAGGCCAGATGCCCTAATCTGTTCGGCGTTAACACGTGAACACATCACACAATTTTGGATGTACTTACGGACATAATCTTTTAATCTTGGCCAAAAGAAACTTCTCTTTACCTTGTGATATGTCTTATGAAACCCTAGATGACCTGATATTACTGCATCATGACATTCATTTAGTATCTTCTTTTTAATGTGATCTATTGTAAGAATACAAACTCTTGATTTGTATCTCAATATTCCCTGTTCAAAACTATAATTATCCTTTATCTCCAGATTTTCTTTTTGTACTTCCTTCAATTTCGGTCCAAAATAATTGTCTGTAGCAATAGTATTCTTCGCCTCATCCAACCAATCTGTTGTAATCATCGTTATTGCATAACAAGCTAGAAGTCTAGACAAAACATCTGCAACGACATTTGTACTGCCCGTTTTATAATTAATCTGAAAGTCATACTCATGAAGAAATTCCATCCACCTACGTTGTCTCAAATTCAAATTAGAATTCCCTCTATTGAAACAATATGACCTAAATAATCCATTTCGATGCTACAAAATGAACGCTTGACTTTCTTAGCATACAATTTTTCTCTTTTTAAAATACCCAAAACAATTCTCAGATGTTCTCTATGCTCTTCTAAATTCTTTGAATAAATAAGTATGTCATCAAAGAACACGAGGACAAACTTATCAAGATATTCACAGAAAAGACACTGAAAAGTTGCTGGTGCATTTATCAAACCAAAAGGCATAACCACAAATTCAAAGTGCCTATCTTGTAGAAAAAGCTGCTTTGGGTATATCACTCTCTTTGATTCCTATCTGGTGATATCCAGATCTAAGGTCTATCTTTGAAAATAATGAAGCTCCTTGAAGTTGGTCAAACAAGTCATCTATTCTAGGCAATGGATACTTATTCTTAATTGTGATATCATTTAATTGCCTATAATCAATACACATACGCATAGAACCATCTTTTTTCTTAACAAATAATGCTGGAGCACCAAAAGCTGAAATACTAGGCTGTATGTATTCTTGTATATCAAGTTTTTTTAACTGTTTTTTTAATTCCACTAACTCTGACAAAGCAAGTCTATATGGAGCTTTTGATGGAGGGGGAGCTCCTGGAACCAATTCAATCGCATGATCAAGATATCTTCGAGGGGGTAACTCCGTCAACTCTTCCGGAAACACTTTCTTGAACTCCTCGAGGATATCCTGCACATCATTCATGTATACTTGATTAATCTCTCCTGACCCTTTGAGTACAAGCAACCCCAACCTTTCATGCTTCCTAATTGCCCTCTTGATTTGCTTGCGACTACTGGGCTTAGGAGTAAAATACTGCTTATTCAATCCTTCAAATGTATATAATTCTTGATGTTCCTTGGATTTTACTCTCACAACTCTTTCATAAAAATCTACTATAGCATGCACCTCACTAAGCCATTCCATGCCTATAATCATATCATATATGAGCCTAACTGAAGCACATGGAAATTTACAATTTTAGGCGTTCCTTGCACTTTCAATTTTAATGCATCCACATACTCACTAGTAGCTTTTCACTTACCATCAGCCATTTTCACCATTCTTAAGGCTTGTTGGTTAGTATTCAACCCAAACAACTTGACAAGCCTTGGAATAAAATTGTGAGTGGCTCCCGTATCAATCAAAATACTAAAAGGAACTTCATTGATTTTACCTTCAACTTGCACTACATGTGCCTGCAACTGTGCTGTTCCTTGATCAACGGCTGCACAAACTTGCATATCTTCCTCTAAATCCATGAGGGTTACCTGATGAGCTCTCATTGCCCCCACATTCTGAGATCCTTGAACTTTGGCATTTGAGTTATTCTTCTTAGGACAAAAACGTGCCCTATGCTCCTTTTGTTTACAGTAAAAGCATAAATTCTCCTTCGTGCACTTATCATATTCAACTTTCTTCTTTTCTTCATCCATCTGTGACATTGCATTCAAAGGTAACTTAGGAATATTATGAGAAGTTTGATAGACCTGAGAGTTTGATTCATCTCTATAATTCCTCTGGAAATTTCCTCTTTGTTGCTCCCTACGGTTGGCATTCTTCTCCTCCTTAAGGATGCTCTCGAAATATCGAGCCTTGTGCTCCGCTTCTTCCAAGGTAAGTTGATCACATCCAACTAATTTTTTAGGCTCCATATCTAGTCCTTGCACAAAGCGACTAGCTAGTTCCTACAGTTAAAGACTAATTATTACTTTTATATCACCTAGTTTAGAGAATGATGCTTGCTTAACAGAATGATTCTTGCCTTTGAATCTAACTTTGGACAATGTCGTTCCAAAGTAGAGAATTCTTGTGTATAGTTATCCAAGGATTGCCCTTTCTGTTTACACTCCATGAATTTGTTCATCTGTATAATATGAAAGGAAGGTGGACAATATTTCGATACGAAGAGTTCCTTGAAAGTCTCCCAAGCGACTTCTTCATCAGTCACCTTATGTGCTGCCTTATGACGATTCCACCACATTAAAGTGTTCCCAGTCAGGCTCAATGCCACCACTCCCACCTTTTCTTCCTTAGGAACTTGTCTTACAACAAAATAATTTTCAGCCTTCTGAATCCAAGCTTCCGTCTTAACTCCATCCTTATCAAAACCATCAAATAGTTCCAACTTATATTTCTTGGCAATCTCCTTTAAAGCAGATGACTTCTTTTGTACTTGAGAACTTTCCTTCCGTTGGCTCATAGGCGTAGATGATGCCGTATCCTCTTCTTTGTTCCCTTTCCTCCTCCTAGAGTGCGAGCTTAAGGGCATCGAGGATCCTCGTTGGTGGCTTCTCCCACTAGGTGCTCTCAATACTGGTGGACCTCCCACATCTCCCTGTTTAATCAATCAGGATTAAGAAAATTTTCCCTTAAACAGCTTGCAAATTAATGATCCATGACCTGTCTTTGCCCTTGTCACAGATTTTCGATTTGCATTTGCAAGTTTTGCATTTGTTCTGTGCTAGCTCGATTCAGATCAGTAAGTTGGTTCTCTATGCTGGTTTGAAAGCTTAAGAAAGCTTGCAACATAGAGGATTCTAAAGTTTTCCTCATTGTGTCAAAATTATCCTCCTCCCGATTGGCATTATTAGCAGCATGATGAGGACTGGATAGATGTTCCCTAGGAAGTGGTTCCATCTGGAGAATACATAAAAGTTTGTACTCAATGAGCTCTCTAAATGTCTTGAAATGACATCAAACTATCTGAACTTTCAAAACAGATCTCTATCATGTTTTGCTCCCATGATTCTTATAGAGGCCATGACATAGTCACCACATTCCTTACTTATTATCTATGCCCATTCATTCAATTTATTGTCTTACATCCATTAAGCAACCATATCATGAACTAGGTTAATTGGCTAAAATCACACAGAATTTAGACATTAACAGTTAGCAAACCACCAGCTGCCCACTCCGGTCCTACACTTGTAAGACCTGCCTCTATTCCTTGAGTTTCCTCAAGTTGGAAGGGGAAGCAGCATGTTTCTTAACATAGCCATATGCTACCCACTGGTGGATTGACCCCCCACAATCATAACTTCGCTACTTTGGGTTCCACGGGTTCCACATATGTATCCAGCGTGTCCTGCGTGTCCAGCGTTCGCTCTGCTATAATTGTGTCAGATCCACATAGGCATATCCTATGTGTTTTCAGTGCTTACTGCTAATTGCAATCAACCTATGTTATATATATTTCACATTCCAAAATTGCAAGTTCATGTACATACAACCATTAATCCCAAATTAATCACAAAGGAAAAATCGAGATTATGTCATGGTCCTCCTTCATGGTTGGAAAGCAATTGTTATGATGGTAACAATTGTGTAGGAATGGTTTAATAATGATTATTTTGTGACGTGTACACACCCTGACATAAGACAGATTATAGCCTTCCATGACCGTTACTCATTAGACACACCGATACTGTCTATTTCATCACCTCTAACTCTTGTACGGATGGAAAATAGTGAATCGCTATTTTCTATGTGGCAAGAAGATTGTAGGTCAAAAGTTTCAATTTTCAGTTACATTGTGAGTTACTTGAGGGGGTGACAAAGTACTAAAGGTCAAAAGGGAATGGGTAAAGACCCTAACACACAAGCAGTAACAACACAAGTTCTATCTATACTAGGCGGTAAACAATCTCGAACTACCCACCCCTTCTTTTTTTTTTTTTTTTTTTTTTTTTTTTTTTTTTTAACACGATACTTTGTCCCATGAGTATATTTGTGTGATATTTCATAGTAAATGTTTTAAGATGTCTTGAGATATCCTTACCTACTTGTACAACTCTAATGTTTTTTGGCGGCATATTGAAAAGTCTACATTGAAAATATTATAGGTAGATACGTATACGACATACTCATGCATACGTGGAATGTAATAGTATCATAAATTGTGAGTTTTTGTAAATGATATGGTGCTGTGAAGTTCAAGTCCAATTAGTATTTTAACAAATTCTAATTTCTTTAATATTTCTATGGATATTTGCAAGGAGAAATGAATGGGTCGGCTAATGAGACAATGAAATGCTTAAGACTTGTCTTTTTCTTTTGTGCATACATATGTAGCACATCTAGTCCAATAATGGTAATAAGATTGATTGATTGCTTAATAATGGTAAGGAGGTGATGAAGACGTTAAAGATTTTTATTTTGGAGTTATATTCTTTAATGCTTCTCAATTGCTTATGTGAGCTGTCCTGTTGAGGCAACGACATCAACTAAAGAAGCGTCGTCCATTGAGTTTCATTAGGTAGACATTTTGTTTCAAAATCCTAAGATATTTAGCATTATTCAATCAAATGTAGCCAGGTCATTGTGGCGAGTAACACGTGCTATACCTAAAGATGATTTGCCATCTATTTTGGAGGCAATCAAAATGCTTTTTGATTACACATGTGAGCTTCATTCAAGACATGACATCCCATTAGATTACACATGTGAGCTTCATTCAAGACATGACATCCCATTAAGCTTTGTTAGGTAGATCTGTTGTGTCAAAGTCCTAAGCTATTTATGCAAGGACTGTGGTGTGACTATGAGAAAAAGCACATGAGACATTCAAACATGAGAATCAGATGATTTGATAGGACTAATGAATATACTCAGCCACTCTCACTGCACGCTGTACAATTGTATAGGACAGTTCAATACTGTCCCGTAGGACACAAATGAGTCCGTGCATCCATAACCTCCTGAAGGTATACTGACGTCGTAGTCAATAACTGATGCAACGGCTGGCCAGGCACTAGTAATCGAACATATCGCTCTCGGTTATGGGCAAATGCTGGGCAGATCTGGAGGGTATGACATTCATCCTCAATGGCGCCCTGGTAGCAACACTGGCAAAGCCTTTGCTCTCGTGCTTCCCCAGCCCAACGCCCTGTTTCAATGCGGAGGCGATGTGCACCCGTGCGAATGGAAGTTATAAGTCTGCGCTTCTTCATGGGCAGCTGGGTGTACAAGTACTGGTGTGGGCCTCTTGTGAGCCTAGGATTGACGTGCTGCTGATAGTGTGCCAGCTTAACGTGCGTCAGAGCATCTGCATCCCAGAGCTTGCGAAGAAAAGTAGCATCTAGGTACAACTTAAGTGCCTTGCGATCTTTCTTTGTCCTGACCTGGACGCATCTGTTTGCCTGCACACCCTAGTGTGAGAACCACTGAGCTTGCCTGTCTTTCCAGCAGGATTTCAGGCATTGGGGGCCCATCACCATGGCCAAAGCAAGGTGGGACAAGCGTGTATCAGCCATAGCGACCACCTTCTGGAAGTAAACAATGTGGCGTTCCAATGCAGCCCGTTGAAGGGGTAGAAAGCCTGTCTCCTGGAGCAGGATCTGGTATGGAACTGTGAACTTCACCCCCAGGGCCCGCGCCAAAAAGGCCTTCTGCACCTGCTCGACGTCATTCCAGCTGTTGAGGGATATCACGGGACCCCACACTTCTGCCCTATACAAGAGGACCGGCTCGACCAAGGCCCGAAACAAGTGTGACTGGTGGCCCCAAGCATACAACTCTGCTTTGTGGCTGTTTTTCTACATGGCATATAGTGCTTTCCAACCCGCAGTGCCCCGCAACCTGATGGCAGCATCCCAATGGGTGGTATTAGAACTCGATCCCCAAGTACTTGTAGGTCGGAGCCACCTCTACCTCTTGTCCCTGATAAGTGAATGAGGGAAGCCTTGGCTGACGGGATGATGCAACTAGCAGGACCCTAGTTTTGGCCAAGTTAACTCGCATACCAGTGAATTGGCAAAAAGTGTCAAGGGCATCCAGGTGACGTTGCATGTCCTCTGAAGTATAGGCCAGGAGGTTGACATCGTCAGCATATATGAGTTGCCGGATTGTGTGATGCATGAGATGTGTGCCCGCACCTCCATGCTCAGAGAGCCAATCTTCTAGTTGATCAATGTATAGGCCAAAGAGTGTGGGGGAGAGGGGGCAACCCTGACGCACTCCAATGCTACTGATTACCGGCTGTGCTGACGATGTGATACGGCCTGAGCATGCCTCGTATAGCCTATATACTGCATTCTGCAAGTCAAGGGGGGTCCCCAGCTGCCGCAATCTGTCCCACAGCTTGTCGCGAGGCACTGTGTCAAAAGCTTTTGCAAAATCCATGAAACAACAGTACAGGTTCTGCCGGCGATTCCTGCTATCCTCAATCAATGTGCGCAGAGTGAAGATATGATCAATGGTGGAGTGGCTGGGCCGGAAACCTGCCTGTGTAAGAGCTCGCACATCCGTTTCCTCTGCCCATATTGTCAGCCGCTGCTCAAGGATGCCGGCCAACAGTTTTGCAAGTTCTCGATTGGAAAAGATTTCAGTTAACAATCCCAATTTCCATTTTGTTCATAAATTCAATAAATATCTATTCAATAAATATTGATGATCTTTATAGTACGGTAGTTGGCCGGGCATTGAGGGTCCCCTGCTTTGTATATGGGCACAACTCTACTAGTAGTCCATTGTGGAGGGAAGCCTTCTCACAATGCTTTATTGAACAATGCCGTGAGGACAGGCACCAGTGGAGGCCCAGCCCATTTCAGAAGTTCTGCCTGCATGCCATCTAAATCTGCTACCTTCCCATTAGCTAGACGTTGTAGGCCCATGATGACGTCCCCCTCTGTGATAACCAGAGCCATGCCTATCTGTGGAAGGACTGGTGTCTGGCCCCCAAGCGGGTCGTAAAGCTGTTGCAAGTACTGTACCCATTGCTCCGAGGTGATGTTCCCTGTGGGATGTGCAGGCTTGCTCAAGACCCTTCTCCAGAATGTCTTGGGGTGCCGATCCAGGAGACTAAACATCTCTTGCTGATGCTCTGCGAGGTATCTGGCCTTCTAGGAAAAGGAACAAAGAAGAGGATACGGCATCATCTACGCCTATGAGCCAACGGAAGGAAAGTTCTCAAGTACAAAAGAAGTCATCTGCTTTAAAGGAGATTGCCAAGAAATATAAGTTGGAACTATTTCATGGTTTTGATAAGGATGGAGTTAAGATGGAAGCTTGGATTCAGAAGGCTGAAAATTATTTTGTTGTAAGACAAGTTCCTAAGGAAGAAAAGGTGGGAGTGGTGGCATTGAGCCTGACTGGGAACGCTTTAATGTGGTGGAATCGTCATAAGGCAGCACATAAGGTGAGTGATGAATAAGTCACTTGGGAGACTTTCAAGGAACTCTTCGTATCGAAATATTGTCCACCTTCCTTTCATATTATACAGATGAACAAATTCATGGAGTGTAAACAGAAAGGGCAATCCTTGGATAACTATACACAAGAATTCTCTTCTTTGGAACGACATTGTCCAAAGTTAGACAATGGTGATGTGATGTGATGTCCACTGTAATAACGTGATGTGAAAGAGGATGACCTGGTGCAAGAGCTGTGCCCTATCATCAAGTTTCTTTCTAATTTCCTTTGGTACATGAAATACCCTACACAACCAAATGTTTTAAACATGTCATAGGCTGGTATGTGACCATTCCACATTTCTTCAGGGGTTTTGCCATTAATACTTGATGTTGGAAGCCTATTTTGAATGTACACAGTAGTTTTGACAGTTTCATCCCAAAGATAATTTGGCATACCTGATTGTTTAAGCATCGATCGAACTGCATCCAAAATGGTCCTATTCTTCCTTTCTGCTACTCCATTTTGTTGAGGTGTGAACCTGCATGTTAGTTGTCTTTTGATGCCTCGAGCTCTGCAATAATGTTTAAATTCCCCTGATAAAAATTCTCCTCCTCTGTCCGACCTAATACACTTAATTTTTCTTCCAGTCTGTCTCTCAACTTCTTGCTCAAAGATTTTGTATGCATTGAATGCCTGATCTTTATGTCTTAATAGATAAGTTGTGGTTTTCCTGGAAAAATCATCTATAAATGTGATGAAATACCTTTTTCCTGTCATACTAGTTACATTGATTGGACCACATAGATCTGTATGGATCAAATCCAGAATTCCCTTTGCTCTTTTGTGTGATTTAGAAAACCTCAATCTGGTATGCTTTCCTAGCAAGCAGCCTTCACAAACAAAATGTTCATCCTTTTCTTGTTCAACAATTGTCATATTGTGCTTGATCATGTACTGGATATTATTTAAGTGTGTATGCCCTAATCTTTCATGCCAATTTTTTATTGTAGGAGCTGAGATCAGGTTAATGAAACCATCAGATCTTGCATTGTCAAATGCAAATAGATTTCCAAGTCTTCTTGCCAAAACTTTTAATTCATTCTCAAAAAAGATTTTACAATGTGTTTTCTCAAAACATACTTTGTATCCTAAGTCAACAAGTTGACTAACAGAAATTAAATTTCTGATAATTGAAGGCACACATAATACATTTCTAAGCTCCACTGGTTTCCCTGAGAGATCAAAAATTTCGAGCATTCCAGCCAGCTCCACCTTTTGCATGCTTCCATTTCCCATTTGCACAAAGCTGGACCCCCTTTTCTCCTTTTCTTTAAGCTTGCTTTCATCCTTTATGACTGATCTTTCAGCTCCTGAATCTAACACAAGCAAGTCATCCTTAGATTTTGTTTCATTTATAGACAAAGATTTTAAAATTTCTGGAGTAGTGCTACTTACCTCCACATTTTCGTCCATTATTTCTTCTCCTTCAGTTTCTACATTCTTAGCAATGTTAATGGCTGAGGTATTTCTTCCCCTTCCTCTTCCCCTTGGATTAAAGCCTCTTCCTCTTGCAAAATCCCCTCTAGGATTATCACTTCTACCCCTGCCTCTAGCATAGTCCTTTGGACTAGAGCAATTAGCTGCCATATGACCATAACCACTGCAATTGTAGCATTTATTCTCTTTCACATTCTTTGGACAATTGCTTTTCAAGTGTCCATAGCTATTGCACACATAACAAGGGCCAATCTTATTCTTATCAATATTTTTACCCCTGCCCTTTCCAGCAAACAATATTTCAGTTTGTTCATTGGACTCACTAATAAGAGCTTTCTGCCCCAGCTCAGTCTTTACCATTAATTCATCATTTTCTCTATTCTTAGCTATGTTTCTGACTAAGGTAGACAAATGCTCATAGTTTGAAAAAGCATGGGCAATGGTCATTACCTGGTGATCTTGAGTGATCATCACTCCTGCAGCCTCTAAATCTGCAACCAAGTTATCAAATTTCTGAAAGAACTCAGTGATATTTTCTTTATCATGATATTTCAGGTTTCTTAACTCCCTGTCTAAAACATCCAATTGAGAAGATGTTTTGTTCTCATAAGTAGCAATCAAATACTTCCATATAGCTCTAGGACTCATACCTCTGACCTTCAGAAGTATGCTGGATCCTAGCTTAACAGTAATAATACTTTTAGCTTCAATCAATTTTGCTGCTACACTTACCTCTGAACTTACCTCGGTAAGGCTTTCATCATCCTTATCCTTTGCACTTGAACTTGAAGCAGTTGATATAACTGCCTCCTTCCTGCTACTGAGCTGCTCAATCTGCTCAACATCTCCTGTGACATAAGTCCACAGACCTTCCACCTCTAACACTTCTTTTATTTTTTCCTTCCAAGCCAGGCTTCCAACTGGTCAATGTAAAGTCCAAAGAGCGTGGGTGAGAGAGGACAACCTTGCCTAACTCCAATGCTACTGGCAAATGACTGTCCTTCCGGTTGCATGCAGCCTGTACAGCTCTCGTACAGTATGTACACTGCGTTCTGCAGATCCATAGGGAGCCCCAGATGGTGCAATCTCGCCCACAACTTTTTCCAGGGTACTGTGTCGAAAGCTTTTGCAAAGTCCACAAAACAGCAGTACAGGTCCTCCCGACGGTTCCTGCTGTCCTCGACCAGGGCCCTGAGTGTGAAGATGTGATCAATGGTCGAATGTCGGGGTCGGAAGCCTGCCTGGGTAAGTGCCCTAACTTCCGCTGCCTCTGCCCATCTGGTTACCAGCTGTTCGAGAATGTCCGCGCACAGCTTGGCAAACACTGAATGGTTCGGTAATTGGCTGGACAATGTGGGTCCCCTGCCTTGTAGATCAGAACAACCCTAGAAAAACGTAAGAAAGAGGAAGGAAGAGAGAGATTTCGGGATTAAAAGAGAGAGAGAGATAAGAAGTGTTTCAAGGAAGCGATTTAGAGGTAAGAAAATGTCTGATGTTTTTTTAAAAAACAAGGGTAATCCATCTTAAGAGCAGAGGGTAATCATGGGCTGTAGTATCAGAGAAAAACAAAGGTTGTCTTATAAATGTCGATTCTTCATTCCTGCTTAAAAAACCATGAATAGCTGGGTCTTCAGCGAGCGAAGGGCCGAAATGCCTACTTACTCCATTTTCGGATCTGATAGAATCTTCTGGAACTATTTTACGGTGCAGGGCAAGCGATCCGGCTGCTGCCTGCGCTGAACAAAGCCCAAAGGAAGTGGAAACACAAAAGATATAGTATTAATCAAGTAATAGGTTAGATCTAATAGAAAATAGTTACTAGATCGGCCAAATCTTTGCATGCCAGGATGAGGAGTGGCCAGGACTTCCGGCTTTGCAAGAACCCTAACTGATCTATTGTCAAACCTTCAGAATCATGCTTCCCATCTGCAAATATAACAGCTAAAAACCAGGCATAAGGGGAAATCGGCCAGGTTAGTGGAGGATCCGGCCCCCTAAACAAGTCGGAATGACCTTTTTCCTAACAGAGATGGAGATCCGGCCAATTTTGATGGTCTGATACGAAATTGGCAATAACAGGTCGAGACCTGTTATCAACCAATTACAACTTTTAATATAATGTTATTCATTAACTTAACTAATTAAATTGTTTATTTAAGCAAGGACCATAGATACCACGTCGGATAAGAAAGCAAGACCATTGGGCTTAGAACATATGTACTAGACGACATGGAGTGTCTTCATTGTCATGCAAATTAAGTTAGCATTAAGTTAACTCGAACACTATATCACAACATTATGCAACAATATTATACGTGCAAAGTTAAGCATAAATACATTGAGCATGAGCCATTCCCAAGCCAACTATGTTGCCTAGCTTTTCGTTTTGGCATATTATAATTATAGGAATGCCCAAACGTTATATGAACTAAGGTTAGATATTAATTGTTCATAAATCAAAAGGAAAAATATATGTCAATCCGTTCAAGGCATGAATATCTCGATGCTGGATAGCAACACCCATTCTAGGGGTAACCTTAGGCATTAACAAGGCCGTTCAATAATGGACCTTACCGAACGAAGTTGGATACATAGACATAAATAGTCTTTCTCGAGCTAGCATACCCATAGAAAAATACTGGAAATCGCTCTTGTTGCTAGCCGATTGCACCTTGGTCTGCCCACAACTCTCCGGGGAGAACAAGCAAAAACCGAGGCCGCGAGTGTTAAGCACTCAGCACTAGCGAGTGGGCACTGACGAAGCTCGCTAGTGCGGACTCGACGCTGGTCATGTCGAGTTGCTTCTAGGTGAAGGTCTTTTCCCGAGCTAGAGATCCGTAGCTTAGGGAGACCGCAACATATTACTTGGGACTTGGGGACGACATATAGGTTCTGCACCCATGAGATCTTAGGCTTTGTGTGAAGTATATCCGTAACAGCAAGTGTCGGGCGAAGGACCGTCACACTCTTTAACATATAGCATCTTTGTCAGGGTGGCAGAAGTGCGTTGCCTTCTGAATGTTGGGTGCTCTAGTTCCGCCGTGTATTACTGCCTTTTCTTGGGAGGTCCTCTCCATAGTAAAGCGACTAAACTTCTTGTACTCCATAAAAGTCCATATTTCATCTGAAGATGCATGGGATACTGTTATTAAGGGTTTGGAAGAGACTTATTCTAGTAGTCCACAACTAAATTGTCTCTAGCAGGTCGTATTACAGTAGTTAAGTATATATGGCTTCAATTATAATGGCACCAGAAGTGAAGATGCAGCTTGTTGTTAGGATTGCCAAAAAATTTATTTATGGTGGCGGAAGAAGGCGCCAATTTCAAGGCCAGTTGGACAAAAGCATTTTGCCGAAGTATTATAAAGGTTCTGTGATGATTCACTTTCTTCTACGAAGAAAAATATTGATCTTTAATTTTTTTTGGTGGCTTTTGAACAATGTAGATAAGCGAAGGTTTAAAGATCGCATGGACAACCTCCTAACTTATAGCTGGAACATCTGTCAGCTTATTCTAATGCTTCTCCTATTCTCAAAGTGCTGCTTGTTGCGTGGGGGACAGTGATATGCACACTCAAGATCTTTAAAAAAGGAAAGCCAAGGATCGCATCAAGCTGTAGTTACCCTTGAAGGAAACGAGATTCTCACACTTAACAAATTATCACTTTCTATTTTTCAACATAATGATTTATGTAGCTTGTGTAGTCTTTCCATGTTTTTCCTATGTAGTTGTAGTTGCCTCTTAATTCCACTTTCTTCAAGACCCTTAATGAGTCAAATAAAGCTGTAGGTTCCAGGTGCCCCAGCTGCGCCTGGATTACGACCGCGCAGGGACCTATGCCCAGTTGCTTGAGCACGATCTGGCGGGACTGCTGTAACTCCCCACACTTCAAGAGCAATCTGCTCAGCTGACTCACCTGCTTTTCTCATTTAAAAAAAAAAAAACAATAGCTAGGTTCAACCCGTGACTGGCTCTGATACCAATTTTGTGACGGTCCTTCGCCCGACACTTGCTGTTACGGAAATACTTCACACAAAGCCTAAGATCTCACGGGTGCAGAACCTACACATCGTCCCCAAGTCTCAAGTAATATGTTGCGGTCTCCCTAAGCTATGGGTCTCTAGCTCGGGAAAAGACCTTCACCTAGAAGCAACTCGACGTGACCAGCTCGACTCTGCACTAGCGAGCTTCATCAGTTCCCACTCGCTAGTGCTGTGTGCTTAACACCCGCGGCCTCGGTTTCTGCTTATTCTCCCCGGAGAGTTGTGGGCAGACCAAGGTGCAATCAGTAGCAACATGAGCGATTTCCAGTATTTTTCTATGGGTATGCTAGCTTGAGAAAGACTTTTTATGTCTATGTATCCAACTTCGTTATTGAACGGCCTTGTTAATGTCTAAGGTTACCACTAGAATGGGTGTTGCTATCCATTACCGAGATATTCATGCCTTGAACGGATTGACATATATTTTTCCTTTTGATTTACGAATAATTAATACCTCACCTTAGTTCATATACCGTTTGGGCATTCCTATAATTATAATATGCCAAAACGAAAAGCTAGGCAACATAGTTGGCTTGGGCACGGCTCATGCTCAATGTATTTAGGCTTAACTTTGCACGTATAATATTGTTGCATAATGTTGTGATATAGTGTTCGAGCTAACTTAATGCTAACTTAATTTGCATGACAATGAAGACACTCCATGTCATCTAGTACATATGTTCTAAGCCCAATGGTCTTGCTTTCTTATCCGACGTGGTATCTATGGTCCTTGCTTAAATAAACAATTTAATTAGTTAAGTTAATGAATAACATTATACTAAAAGTTATAATTGGTTGATAACGGGTCGTCGACCTGTTATTGCCAATTTCGTATCAGACCATCAAAATTGGCCGGATCTCCATCTCTATTAGGAAAAAGGTCATTCCGCCTGCTTAAGAGGCCGGATCCTCCACTTACCTGGCCGATTTCTCCTTATCCCTGGTTTTTAGCTGTTATCTGCAGATGGGAAGCATGATTCTGAAGGTTTGACAATAGATCAGTTAGGGTTATTGCAAACCGGAAGTCCTGGCCGCTCCTCATCCTGGCATGCAAAGATCTGGCCGATCTAGTAACTATTTTCTTTTAGATCTAACCTATTACTTGATTAATACTGTATCTTTTGTGTTTCCACATCCTTTGGGCTTTGTTCAGCGCAGGCAGCAGCCGGATGGCTTGCCCTGCACCGTAAAACAGTTCCAGAAGGTTCTAGCAGATCCGAAAATGGAGTAAGTAGGCATTTCGGCCCTTGGCTCGCTGAAGACCCAGCTATTCATGGTTTTTTAAGCAGGAATGAAGAATCGACATTTACAAAATAGAAATAGGGTCGGCATTTTTACCTGGCGTGCATTTTCCTGGCGCCACGTGGCATAGCCCAATAATGCGGAATGGAAGTCGGGCTGATATATTTCGACTGATCGGCTGCGCAGGTTAGGGTTTTTTTTAGGTTAGGGTTTTCTCTTTTTTTTTGGGTTAGGGTAGTCTCCACGCCGCCATCGTTTCTTCATGCAGATGGAGATGCAGTTCGCCGTAGTAGAGCAGATGACATAAAAGAGCAGATTGCAGCTGGATATAACAAAGCAGGTCGCATCAGAGCAGATCAGAGCTCGGCATACATATCAGAGCTCGGCGTATCAGAGCAGATCGCATCTCGGCATGCATGTTCTTCCTCTGTTTTTCGACCAAACGCCCTATTTTGTGAGAAGAAATGCTTGCCATATTCGCAGGTATTTCTAGTTCGCAGGTTAGCAGATTGCAGCGAGTTTCTTCGCCGGATATGTTCAAAGGACGAAAAACTTCACAATAAATGGTAAAAGCTTGTGGATCTTGCAAAAACGATGTGAATCTGTTGGAAAATCTGTTGCAAAAACGATGTGAATCTGTCCGAAAAATCCCTCCTCTATTTCTATTTTGTAGGGGAATGGAGGTTGGTCCTCCACCGGTTTTGCAGGTGACCCGCTCCCGGCTAACGCCGGTCGTGGGACCCCACCTGAAAAACCGGGAATGGAGTCCCAACCTCCATTCCCCTATACAAGACAGCCTTTGTTTTTCTCTGATACGGCAGCCCATGATTACCCTCTGCTCTTAAGATGGATTACCCTTCTTTTTAAAAAAACATCAGACATTTTCTTACCTCTAAATCGCTTCCTTGAAACACTTCTTATCTCTCTCTCTTTCAATCCCGAAATCTCTCTCTTCCTTCCTCTTTCTCACGTTTTTCCCTTTCCCTAATTCTAACCTCCTTCAATTATTTCGTTGCCACATCACCTCTTATGCCACGTCATCTCCTTATTTATTTAATATAGCTTAGAACAAATACCACAATAAAATTCACATCACAAAGAGAAGGAATTCAGTATTGAGATGGTAATCTCCAGATTTTGGTCATCAACTTTTAGGAAAAGAAAAGCGTCATTTGCATATTAATTAAAGATTTTCTATGATCCATTGTCCATGAGGAGTCCATGCAAGATGCCTTCCTGTCACACTGACCCCAATATTTGGTCCATAGTTGTTTTTAAGTAGTATGGAAGTAAAAACAACTCAAAAAATGGCATCAAAAGTCCACATGGTCATTTATCCGAATTTGCTAGAAGTTATAGTGGTTTTTTTGGCAGAAATATTCCACCCTGGTTCTTTGGCACTTTTTTTTTTGTCAACGTGTGTTTTTAGCAAATTTTTGTCAACTTGTGGTTTTTTCTTGATTGTTGTTTTTGGAAGAGCCATGCATTGTTTGTCTTCAAAAATAACACAAGTGGGGATAATTAAATTACAACACTATAAAGAAAAGACTAAGCAATTAACCACATATAAGAAAAGAAAAGAAAAGAAAATGTCATTGTTTAGCATAACCAACCATTGTTTATCTCCAAATAGCACGTTGTTCTATACGTGAGAAACAATTAACACTAAAAAATAAAAAAACTACATGGTAAAATTTATTGTTTTAGGCATTTTAGACATGTAGTATTTAGCAAAACAATATGTGGATAAACAATATTCTCTCAAAAAAAAACATGTTGTTCTGTACGTGGGAGACCAATTAACAACACTCCAAAGAAAACTACAGGGTAAAATATTGTTCTTCTAAGCGATTTAGACATGTAATATCTAGCAAAACAATAGGTGGAGAAATATTATTATCTCTAAAAAAACGTTGTTATATACGTGGTAAACTAATTAACAACAACATAAAAATAACTACAGGGTAAAATGTTGTTTTAGACATTTTAGACATGTAATATTTAGCAAGACGATAGGTGAAAAAAAAAATCACATTCTCACACATATATCATGAATTCTTGGTTGATCTTGGTTATTTCAAGAAAGTCTTTTGAGAATCGAACCCAAACAATAAGGATAATATTATTAGATTGCACTCTAAATTTTAACATTACATTAAAGCATTGAATGTGTAAGATTCAAATTTGATTCATGGTTAAGATCCAGAACAATTGTATTAATGGTTAAGGTTCATAACATGAGATTAATATGATTTGAAAACACTGTATCCTAAGTATTAAGCCCATTACTGTAGCAAAGTTGCCTTTGACAATGGGCTCCAATCCAACCATCTGATATGTGCCTATTCTCCCATGGAGCTAGACCTCCACGAGATGCCAAAGATCTTGATATATGGCTGCTTCCCGATCTTCTGAGCAATATGATCAATATATTCTCCCCAAGAGTGTGCGTGGTTTTAATTTGGCCTTGAATAACTGTCAAATATCTCATAAATTTGATGAGGAACAAGTTACAGAATGAGAATGGGTGTCTTTAGCCCTGTGGGATGTGACGATGGCTTTAGCAATCACTGCTCCATCAAATAGCTCTTATGCAAGAAGGGTTACTTTCAATGCATTATTTCTCAAAGAGCTCTTATGCAAGAAGAGGTACTTTCAATGTATTATTTGCTGAAAATGGAAATGAAAAACAACGTTTTCATCAAATGTTACAAAACATAGTGTTGCTATAATTTCTGTGATTTTGGATGTAGCCATTACTTGTCTATTCTTGGTCCTTGTCAAACATATAAAAATGTTAAATTAGATGAATATGCAACTAGAACCATGTTAAATTAGTTGAGCATCAAGCATGGAACCTTCCATGCTTGTTCTTTTTTTGTCTCTATGGCTATTGCATGATGCCTGACAACCATAGCCTTGTTAGAAGGTATATATGTTGGTGGAAAATATGCATCTAAATGTAGTCATTTAAGGTTCGTATCTCAATCATTAGCTACACAATTTTATAATTGACTTGTAAGGGGAAGTTTTTAGTTCTCTCCGCGCTGTTCGTACAAGAATTTGATTAGAACATCCTTTTGGCATTGCTTTCCCTTCAATATGGCAATTGCCAAGTAATAAGAACAAATTCAAGTCATGAAAAATTCCTAACCAAATTGTATGGACATATAGATGATGTTGCAATAGATGGTTTTCACTCAATTTATCCTCTACATGATATCATATTATGGTAATGTATATTTTATTAATTTCTCTTTTTCCAAGTATTATGGGTTAGGTTTGTGAGGTTGAATCCCAGCCGTGGATCTCGAGCATATTCTAAATATGATGCCAGCTCAGTGGCCAGCATCTTTTTGGAGAAAAAATGTCCTGCCATTTCCTAAGGTCTCCATCGAACTCATGGTCACCCAAGAAAAAAGGTCCGCAGACCATGCATATGCTGGATAGGTCGGAATCGCCCCTCCCCTGTGCCGCAATGGTGACAACCATCAGGCATCCATCTGCTCCTGATCCATCAACAGCAGCTCCAGGCCCAAGATTTCTGTGAGATACAAGAAAACAACAGATCCCCATCAATCAGACCTAAGAAACCCCAAATCCGGCTATCGCAGGGTTTCCACGCTGCCGCTGAGGCAGATCCGCCTTCACGTCAGGCTTATTTGTGTAATTTTGTGGGCGCTGCAGGCACGACCTACAGTAGAGATCCCCCTATAACAGGGCCCTTGCTCTGTTAGAACGATGGCTGCCCCTGCTCTGCTTCGCCGCACCTGCAAAAATAGAGAACCCATGCTGGAAAAAGAAACTGGCCTGAAACACTATCCACGCCCTACAATTTAGGATGAAAACTTGCCAACCATGGCAACAATAAACTTGCAAACAGATCGAAATTAGAAATTAGACATCTAAATGCGAACAAGCTCCTCAAATCCCTTAAATTATACGGTTACTCATACTCTACACCAGTCAAATCTTAGGCCAGACCACTGAATTCCAAATACAAAACTAAAAACGTGGAAGTTTATTATTTGAGTTCTTTGCAAATTCATCAAACGTGCATTTGGCTAGTAAGGCGAACCCAAATTAGGTCACTAGGGTTGCAGCCGCATGGAGCAAGGGATGTGGTCTGCCAGAAGCGAGCAAGAGATGCGGTCTGCCAGAAGCTATCGACTTGAGCGAGATGCCATGATGCCATCGGAAGCCATCACGAAGCCAAAGCATTCGAATCTCGGCTTTAATCTCTTGCATGTCCTATGCTGCCAGTTCCCAGAAGCCCGAGTTAGCAGATTGGGTTAGGTGACATCAAAATATGTCATTTAGCTTCCACGTCTCAAATGCATATACTGACTCTGTTTCTTATTTCTTTTAATACTATGCAAGAGAAGAAATGGTTTGAGAACCGAAATGCAAGAGAAGAAGATGTTCAGTTGGCTCTGGTCTTGTTAGACGAATATCACTGTCCTGTTTCTCTAAACTCTGTCACATGACCTAGATATTTTTACATGGTCTCTGTTGCAGTAAGCAAAACTCTCAAAATTAGGATTTAGAAATGCTCTTCGAATTTTAGGATCTGTAAATGCTTCAGTAATCACATGTATCTGGCCAAAAGAGCTTGCCCAATTTGAATGGTTGAAAAACAGGATTCAAATGCAGATCTGGGCATTGTACTGGGGAACAACAAGACTTTCAAAGAAATGTTATCAAGGTTCAATGTGCGTCTAGTGCCCTTGAAGTAGCAGCGCCACACATCTGGCCTTTTCACTATGCAAAAAGCTTTTGACAATCAGGGTCCTATTTGAAGCCACATGTGGGCAGAAATTGAAGCATGCCTTTTCCCACAGTACCATACTCCTTGAAAACTTGGCTCTTGCATAGTATACACATACGGAGTAGCTAAGAGCTCTCATAGCCTTGTATCACAAAAACATTACGAAGCAATTATTGAGTTTATGCATCTGAATAAGTGAACTTATAAGGTTATATTACAGAATCTATTATTTAATGTCGAAACCAATTGAATGGTCACTCGTTATAAAGCACAATTGGCTCTCTAGATGGCACTATCTATGACCTTAAGCAAAACCAATTGAATGGTCGAAGCACGATTGGCTCTCTAGATGGAACTATCTATGATCTTAAGCACGACATAAAGAATGATATCTACATCATCCAATAATAGAAGTGACACAATACGTGACATTAATGTTGTCCCAATTGCTGGCCCAGTAACATAACTACTAGTGCTACTATATGTGGCTACAATGGATCAAGAAAAAATAATTATGTGGCAACAATGGATCAAGAATGACTCTAACGTTATAGTTGGCTTTCTAGGTGACATTATATTTGACATAAAAGGTGGCATTTGTAGGTGACAAAAGTTTTGACACTATATTTGACGTTAAAGGTGATATTGCCTATGACGTTATAAGTGACAAACATGCTGACATTATATATGATGTTCCACCCATGTCTGACCTCTCTTGTTCTCTCGCGCCTCTCGTGGCCGTGTACATATTCTTGTGTCTCATATAGATTTTGCACTCTTCTTGAGTATTCCAAATTTCTTATTGTAACTATATTATTATTATTAACAATAGAAAATGGTCGTAGGTTCTGCGTTGCATTCTAGATCCCGAACCCTTTAAACTGACAATACTCCTCTCCTTTCTGTGATAAAATACTACTAATCTCAAAATGAGAAGCATTAGTGTCACGAGTACCAATGGCCTAGATGCCTTTATTCAATCGGTCATGTGGCACTTTGTCATCGGAGGGCCCACTTCAGCCATGTACAAAGACCCATCTAGGTGTGTTGTAAAATGTCCCATAAGCTACAGCTTCCGTGGGCGTTAAAATTCCATCATCGTCGTCGTCGTCATCGTCATCGTCTTCTTCTTTGTAACGTTCCTAACCGACATGCCCTTAACCAACTGGGCAAAACCGTCTAGACGTTTATGAGTAGTCGCTTCTACCCATTTATGATGGTGTCTCGGGAACACCCCACAGGCACATTCAAGGTTCGAATACTCGAGCGATCTACCATGGGCCCGTTACAGTCTCTCCCACTAGAACTATGCTCGTCCTCGAGCATCCAAGGCTATACCATGTCTATTACAGTCTCCCCCACTAGAACTATGCTTGTCCTCGAGTATCCAAGGCTATACCATGTCTATGTCATACCATGTCACAATGATTACCAAGTCTTTGCAAATTACCCATGCATATAGGCACATGCATCGTAACTGTTCGGTCTCATGCATGTAGCGACAGCAAGCATTCTTTCTGTTGCTCTGACGCCTGCTCCGTTAGTAGCAGCAGCCACAAGAACAAGAAAAAAACAACCAAGCCCCATTAACAAGTCGAGTGTCCCAAGTTCAGCAAGTGCAGACTCTGAAGAAACTCAGGCTAAAGCTGTTAGCAGTCCTACATAGCGATAGGTGCGTTCAGGCCTGTCACAACATGATCTGAGACTGGTCCAGTTCTTCGCTTTCCTTCCCCTGTGTGTGATCGTGCGAGAGGAGGCCAGGCTAGGCTCGCAATGCAGTAAGGTGGAAGGCAAGGCCCTTCCGTTATCTTGCGACCTGGGGTTTCCATGGTCATTGCCTTAGCCTCAAAATGAAATGAGACGCGAAGCAGCGTTTTCTTCTTCACGCCCGGTCAACACAGGTTTTTCTATAGGCTGAGAGCAGATTCGGACCATCTTTCTAGCCACCCTACCAGCTTCTCCTCTCGGAGTACACTCGAACAAAGACATTTCCAAGTCATCAATCATGTCACGTACGCTTCTCATAACCTAACAGTTCAAATCTCTGCTGTTAAAGAGGGGTTTGATCCTGGCTCGCATCGCACTTCGAGCCATTAGACAGTGAAAGAAAGGTCAACAAAAACGCCTCAACCGGATCAATTTACATATTTCATGCAATTTGTTCGGTCACGTGTGCCTCATATGACTCCCCATGTTTCATTGTATAATAATGGATCAAATCCCACCCTTTCCGTTGCTCATCGCGTCGAGTGTGCTGCCTTTCATGTTTGGTACCCAGTAGAGAACCGTTATGGGCGAGGAGGAATTCGAACCCCCGACACCGTGGTTCGTAGTGATCACCACGTGCTCTAATCCTCTGACAAGCGCGAACGCACCTATCGCCTCCGGCTCTCGTATTACGCCATACCTAATTCAATTCTAAGTCATGCATGACATGATCCATCTGGCTGTCATTCAAAGAAGGAGATTCTCCAATACATCAAGTGTATTTCGGGGAGCCCGCAGCGACTGATCACTGCAGTCGATAGGATACATATCTCTGTGCGCTCTCCTTCTGAGCTTGCTTCTTCACGCCCGGTCAACACAGGTTTTTCTATAGGCTGAGAGCAGATTCAGACCATCTTTCTAGGGTTTGCAAATCTATCCTAAACAGGAATATTCACCTGTCTCGACTATGCCTTTCGGCCTGATCTCAGGCCCTGACTCACCCTCCGTCCCAAAACGAAGAAAGTCAATTACGCTAGAAGGTGCAAAATTAGTGCAACCCGTCGGTCTACATTTCGGAGAGTGAAATCTCGTACTAGGGTGGGCTTCCAACAATTCTCTTTCTTCACCACGGTAGATAGAAACCGAACTGTCTCACGACGTTCTAAACCCAACTCACGTACCACTTCGATCGGCGAACAACCGAACCCTTGGGACCTTCTGCCCACCCTTTCTTCTTTCTTCCTTTCTTTCTTTCTTTGCGAGCCTAGCCTGGCCTCCTCTCGCATTATGGAGACTCAAACTCGAGACCTACTCTGATACTAAATGTAACCTTCCTAACCAACCTACCCTTAACCAACTGGGCAAAACCGTCTAGACGTTTATGAGTAGTAGCTTCTACCCATTTATGCCGGTGTCTCGGGGACGCCCCACAGGCACATTCAAGGTTCGAATACTCGAGCAGTCTACCATGGGCCCGTTACATTCTTCTTTTCTTCTTCTTCTTCTTCTTCTTCAACCATTGCTTATCCCAATTGGATCTTAAAAGAACATCTGTAGGGATCTTTTTTCCAAAGTTCTTGCTATTGAACATTCTCGTTGTCATTGATCGGTTCTCAAAAATAGCAAATTCTATTCTCCCCAGCACTACCATCACTGCTGAAGGAGTGCTCATCTTTTTTTGTGAAATGATTAGGCCCCTCAACTTGCCTAATTTCGTTGTTAGCCATTGCAGAACCCAATTTGTTGCTTGCTTTTGAACCATTCGCGTCCGAGCTCTCTTGATCTCTTGCACCTCTCGTGGCCATGTACATATTCTTGTATCTTATATAGATTCTGCACCCTTCTTGAGTATTCCAAGTTTCGTTATTGTAGTTCTCTTGTATCTTGTAGTATGCTCATGACGCAACCACAAAAACCCAGCAAACCATAAGAAAATGGAAAGCTCTATTATTAACCACATTATACCTAAAAGTATAAGTGCACATGGTGCGCAACATGGATGGATGACCAAAGCATGCAACAGTAAAAATCCTTCCATTTTAGGTCTACACCCAAAAGGTGTCCGGCCTTTTAGGATTTTCAAGGTCCTAAAGCTCTTGATTAAGTCGTAAAAAAGCGTGGAAAAACTTGTTGCGTCCAGATAATCGCTCCCCAATAGTCAAACTGTACATCCTCCTCCATAGCCGGACCTTTGCCTTCCTTTTCTTGGCTGGTATGTGGTGCTCCGTTTCTTTTGCCTCTTTCTTGCTGCCCATGTTTTCCTTGAAGCTCGCTTGATCTTCAAGGAAAAAAAAATCAAAAAACAAATATCTTTATCAGTGCCTGCATTTGGCTGGATTGGATTGATCGCACTGTGAAATCAGGTCATGGTGACTATGGCTGGTAGAAAAGAAGGACTTGGGTCGCGAGGAGGGCTTAGGGATTCTAGGTTGCTTGTCGCCATAGCTGCTGGAATAATATTAGGCGCGATCTGGGCTTCGATTTACCCGCATGGACTCTTCTCCGGAGTTTCTACAACAGAAAAGGTGAGAATTTCTCTTTTGTAGAATAACAGTTTTAATCTGGAAAGTAGGTCTGTAGAACATAATTATGGAACCCTGATCCTGTTCCTTGGAGTAGGTCGATTCTTTAACCTCTGATCTAGAACAAAAGGTGGCTGAGTTGAGTACTCGGGTTAATTCTTTACGGCGCGAAAATGACGAAATGAGGGACAAACTGAACATTGCTCAGCAGGAAAAAGATTCAGCAATACAGCAGCTTCAGGCTTCAGGTGGTCAGCTGAAACCAGGGCCTGTTGGATCTGTAAAATCTTTGCGTACAAACCCCCCTGTAGCTGCAGATGAATCCATCAACCCTGACCTGGCTAAGTTGCTGAAGAAAATCGCGAAAAACAAAGAGGTATTAGTGGGTATTTCCAATAAAAATGTGGCTGCTATGCTTAAAGTATGGTTTACCAGCATTAAACAGGCAGGCATTACTAACTACCTAGTAATAGCCCTTGATGATGAAATATATAAATTTTGTAAGGATCATGATGTTCCTGCTTATAGAAGGGACGCAACAATTCCAAAAACATTGCAAGGCACTGGTGATAACCATGCCATTTCTGGGTTGAAGTTTCATCTCCTGAGGGAGTTTCTCCTCCTAGGATATGGTGTTCTTTTGTCAGACGTGGACATAGTCTACTTGCAAGATCCTTTCAAACACTTGTACAGGGACTGTGATATTGAGGCAATGACTGATGGTCACAATAATGCAACTGCCTATGGGTACAATGATGTATTTGATGACCCCAAGATGGGATGGTCACGATATGCGCATACAATGCGTATCTGGGTTTTTAACTCTGGACTCTTTTATTTGAGACCAACTATACCAGCCATTGAGCTGCTGGATAGAGTTACAACAAGACTTTCCAACGAGAAGGCATGGGACCAAGCTGTTATCAATGAGGAATTGTTCTTTCCCTCACGTCCAGGCTATGAAGGTCTTCATGCGTCCAAGCGAGTCATGGACCGTTTTCTTTTTATGAACAGTAAAGCCTTATTTGTAGATATCCGAAAAGATCCCAAGTATGCAAACTTTAAGCCTGTCTCAATTCATGTAAATTACCATCCAGATAAGTATGAAAGGATGCTTGGAATTGTAGACTACTACAACAATGGCAAGAAAGATGCCTTGAGCCGATTTCCAGATGGATCAGAATAGTCAAAAGTTTGACGACGATCTGTTGTTTCAATTGCGCCATTTTTAAGTTATTGGTATTGTCTACTATTTCTTTCTGAACATGTTTTCTGTTTTTCGGATAATGCTTTGAAGAATTTCATTCGTTGAGCTCTTGCAAGTTTCATCTATCTTTAACAAAACTTAATGCTGTAGCATGTTTGAAGCAGTTGCAAAGCACCTACAGATTGTGCTTCGCACACCATTTGGTCTGCAGATGGTTCCTTCTATAACAAAGAGTCAGGGATGCTTTTCTTCTGTACATGGTAGTCTTTTACCAGAGCAAATAGTGGCATACCGTTTGATTATGAGAATGTCAGTTTGGATGGTTCAACTGTTCTGCTATACAAAGTAAGGCAGATCGATGAGGAATTTTAGGGAACAATGCAATAATTATAACAACAGATTATAACACACTACTATTGCTACGTGCTTTTAGACATCATATTGCAGCCTCCAAAGATATCTTCACAAGGTTGGCCAAGTGCATAAATTTCATTGAGATCCAAAAAATTATAAGGTGATAATACCCAAGCTAGTACTACTGATTGGCCAAATGCATATTCTAGTGTCTTGGTTTCCTGTTTGGAAAATCTCGGGTTCATGTGAAACGAGTGCATGAGGACATTGAAAGGGCAGGCAAGCATGCTGAACTTTGCTGTATAATCCTCCAGCGCTAGCCGCACACCATTCCAACAAAAAGGTAAATATAGTAAACTAGCACAAGTGCAGGGTTGGGGTAAGGGTGGGAGAGAGTACTTACATTGGCGAAGCTTATTTTGACATGATTGTCTTGTGGAGTTTGTGATGATCAGGAACAGGAACGGTTATTTGGCATAGCATTACATTCCACGCTTTGGCAATTTCTCACTTGGCATGATACATTGATGAGGTACTAAATGCACGTGTTTGATTGCTCAGCCAGTAGCAATCACCATGTTCCTCTTTGTACAAACTGATTTATTGAATGTCTAGCATCATTTTTCGAGGCAGGTGTTTTTTTTTTTTCCTTGAAAACCTTTCGAGCCAAGGGTTAGGTGTTTTTTTTTTCCTTGAAAACCTTTCGACCCAAGGGGTTTTTAATCCTATTAGTAAAGGTTGTACTAGCACATTGTATAAGTCCCATGTCCATTTGGTCTTTGTTGATATTAGTCTACTCTACTCTATTATATTCTATTCTTTCAAAGGTAAGGAAAAAAAAAACAACTTCAAACATCGGCGAAATTTATCTACACATATATAATGCAGTCTTGAGTTTTTCATTGTTTTTGTTCCCCCTGAATATTTCCGCACCCCAATCTATTTTCATATTTTGTTGCCACGTTTTTGTTCCAGACCTCCGATGCTGTAACCTGTCGAGACATGCGCCAGGCCTGGGAGAGTCCTTCTCTTCCGCTACAACCTCCGGTTTAAATAATGATTCAGGCTGAGTGCTCTCAACAGACTCGCTTGACCCCATTTGTGCAGCAATCGATCCATCGCTCTTCAAATGCATAGTCTCTTCTGAATGCATAGTCGCAAAAAATCGTGAAGACTACGGCAAAAGTTTTTATAGTTAAGTATTACATAATTTCTCGTGTGCCTTCACATATACGACTCTATCTCAAACCAATTGTACTAACACAAATGTTTTACTCGGTGCTTAATAATCAAACTAGGTTTGATGTAAATATGTTTTTCATAGAGGAATTTAGATAGAAAGACAACAGCAAGACTTATTATCAATGGCCTTGACAAGGTTTAGCATTACCATTTAGGCCATGATAACCCGTGACCGAAATGGATAATTTCATATGCCCATTGTTCTCAATTATATTGTTATACGGATTTGGATGGATTCAATACTAAGAGGCAAACAATCCTGTTGGTTTCATGCGAGTCCCATTCTAGAATCTTCATATTGTTAAAAAAGTTTATTTATATCTAGCACAACCTATCATGTATGACAAACATACAGAGTAACTAAGAATTGTTCTACTCAATCATAAGGAAATTAGAGATAGATATAGCATACTTAAATGAGGATGGAAACAACAGAATTTAGACCCCAACACTGTACATTGTAGAGATGTTACTCCTTAAAAGGAAATGCAAACAGCTATGACAACAGAAAGGAACAAGTGCGTCTTTCCATTCCCATGTCCTATTTATACAATCTTGGTTTGCCAATTCGAAGGGCCCCTCTCTTGTTTTGTGAAGGCTAATTTAAGTTTAACACCCTAAAATGCATCCATCTTAAATCTCATCCATGCAATCATATTTTTTAAGTCACTGAAATTGTATTCGTGTGAATATAGCTTGAAGACATTAGAATAATCGCTCTACATATGAGAGAGATCACAAATTACTTAATCTTGGGAACCTTGAAGACAAGCTCCGGAAGGACCTAAAACAAATCTACTGCCAAACCATTGTCTGCAACCTGCAGGTCTCTAGGATGATTAACAAAAAGACTGATTAATATAAAGAGATTTGACAAGCGACATCAGAAAAGACCTGGAATATCAGAGCTTCCTTGTCTTTATTGATGGCCACAGTCACTTTTAAATATTTGATTCCTGCATTATGTTGTATAGCCCCAAAAATCCCAACTGCAATATACAATTCTGGTGCTTCAACTTTTCCTGTTCTGCAGAAAAGTGGATCTAGTTGGACAACTTGATCCTCAAACATGGAAATCCATACACTAACCTGCATGTCATTTGGTACGAAGCCAGCATCTACTGCAGCTCTAGATGCACCAACTACATACAAAAGTTGTGGTTTAACTCAGAAAGATGAGCCCAATGCATGAAATTAAATTTAGCTTTGTTTACCAGCACCACCAAGTCTGTCAACTAAGGCTTCTAACAATCGAAAGCCTTCGGCACACTTGAGCGCTCTACCTCCTGAGATGACAACTCGTGCACTTCCTAATTCTGGTAGTTCACTTTAATTCTGTGAAGATAAATTCACCCACTTTGCGCATCCACAAAGTTCTGGAAATAACTTACTCTCTTTAAATTTTATCAGCAGTGGGCTGAACAAAAATGTCAGTAGAGTCAAAACCACAAGTCTTAGTTACCTCGGTCATATCTGACATGTCCAAACAAATAACATAAGCACTGCCAAGACCTGCCATTGAAAGTTTGGAGGCTGGTGGAAATGACATTGGACGAATACTGGATATGCAAGATCCTGACCCTTCATACCGCACTGTTGATAGTGCGTTGCCTGCATATATTGGCCTGCCAGACATAAAAGTTCACAAGTTGTTGTTATATTTATTATATTCATGGTCCATCCATCATGAGCTGCATTTCACTTTTCACTAGCGCTGATAATTATTATATTTAACATGGCAGGCAGTGACAACTTTGGCATAAAATAGAAGTAACAAACGCATATCCGCTTTGCATATCTGAGCGACAGAACTAACAAATGCATGTCTGCTTTGCATACCTGAGTGGTAGAATTTCTACTTGACAATCTTCATTTTCCTAACTTCAAAGCAACCAAATACTATAAACCTGCATCTGCAGATATTTCTCAACCTAGTGGTACTGAACCTAGTCATATGCCTGCTCCAAATTTCTACTAGGGAATTAAATAAATTATTAAACTGTAAAAGGTTTTTTAATGCCAATATCTAGCATTATAACAGGGGGTTTTTTTGGTGATTTTATACGCTTTTTGGCATGGTTTTCATATGATTTCATGGGCGTATTGCATGAGGCATACTAATCAGTATAACTAGAGTGCACTGCACTCCGCATTTTATTGTCTAAATTCCATATCACCAATGGTTTACCCCATACCCTCCACAAATAAATAAATAAATTAAAAAAAAAAACCCAATGGCACGCAGGGCTCGAGAACCTGTACTTTAGGATTGTGTTGATTAGGGTTTGTCCTTTGATTTCGAAGCAAAACAAACTCTGAGGCAAATCCGATTCTTTTACTTCTCTGAATCTTCAAAGAGCAAGGAACAAGTCTGTCCTTTGATTTCGAAGCAGCAGAAGCTCCGAGGCGAATCCGACTTCTACTACTCCTCTGATTCTTCAGTATTTCGCCAGAAAGGTTAGCTTTAAGCGCTTTTTTTTTTTCCACAGTAGGCTATGGCTAAATCCGTCGTTTGTTTGGGCAGATGCCTTCTTTCCTTTCCGATGGCGCCGGAGATGCGCTCGTCCCCTCATCCCGCTTTTAACAGACCCAGCCGACGGAGTGGAGCATTATGATCGCAACGTGCAATCTTTTCTTCCATGGATATTCCTGACAATCTTCCTTTGTCCTGGTAACACGCAATTTTATAAAGATTCTAGCTTGCTAATCTGCACTTCATAGTTTAGAATAAGCAATTTGTTCTTCAAATCAATCTGCGTCAAAGCTTGTATGTAGCCGACATCATTATTCATAAGATATTAATAGATTTCTTCAGTGAGCTTATCAGTTTCCTTATGGCAGGGCTAAAAACCGAGGGAACAAGCCCGTTGGACCTTCCTTGGCTGTATGTTTGAAACTTACATGTTGATGTCCAGATTCTTTAAAGCTTAGAAAATTAGTTTGACGGCCCTTGGTGAACTTGGATAGGTAGTTGATGGCACATGGTGCGGTGTTAATGCAATTAAAGGCTCTTCAACAAAATGATCAACCATACGCAGATCACGGAATAGAAGTGATATATAGGGTAATAATACTCTGCACCCATTCATTTACATTTTTTTTTCTAGATATTAGAGAACTGAATAGCATGCTTTATTTGGATTTTCAGTTTGCTGGTTTCGATCCATTTGAGGGATCAACATATTTTGGAAGGCGCTTTGATCTTGGACAGGTTGTCCTTTCATCAGGGCAACAATATGCAGCATTCATGGTGTTTGTCTACTGGGACACAAGATTGGGATAGAAAGTAAGGGATTCTTGATGATGGACGCGGTTTCAGAAGCAAATTCCGATTCTGCAGAGCCAGTTGCAGAAGCTGGACATACATGGCCGATTTTGTTGCAGACGACATCCTTAGGATAGAATATTGGTCGTAGATGTAGCAGTTGGTCTAAGATTCACTATTCATGGTCTAAGATTCACTATTCATGGCGAAGTGCTGATCCGAGATGCTGTCTGCTGTCGCTAATGTCCATTCTGCAGCCTCCTTAACAACTTAAAACTGGCAACAGATGGCTGCAAAAGCTGGTGGATACCATGAGATTTTAAAGCAGTGCTATCCGGATTTCAATTTGCTGGCAGTGACCATGCCGATATGCTAAAATATAGGTTGCTAGTGCAAGCATCTAATGTTGTTCCTGCTGTGATACAGGTATGGCCTTGGTTATTGATCATGGAAATATAATACATAATAATACAAATGGTTATTTTGTGGCTTACTTTTGCTGACTCTAGCTGGAGCTTTGAAGCAGAAGAGGTGAGTTCTTTGTCCTAATCTTGAATCTGTTAAACGAAATGCAAGACTGCTTTGCTTGCTTGGGCAGGATTTGGTGGAGATTTGCAGCCATAAGCCTGCTTTTATTCTGCATGTCCTATGCATAATCGGAGAACTTGTAGTAAACACGCCAGGGCAGGGCCCTGTGTTCTCATGATTTCCTCCAGTGATAAACCATCAACAAACAAGACTATTCAAACAAACAAGACTATTTCTCATTAGGAGAAGATGTTATAGATGAACACAATGCTGCAATTTTTATTCACAAGACTATTCTCCCATGGATATTTATATTATCTTTGGTGGATAATTTCATTCATAGACTTGGGAACCTATAATTCAGCATATGCCATTTGTATGATTTGTGTTTGCTCGTAGCAGCATCCCATCATGCAACAATTGCACATCATTGTATTTATATTAAAACAAGGCAGCTTTATCATCCTAGGCTTGTCTCATGTAATTGGATGACATGCACAAGTGTTTCTAAAATTGTTACATGCAAAAGTGTTTTTAAAATTGTTACATATACTTATGCCATTCTTACTGCTTGAAGTGACCCAAGGGCCCAATTTTTTTTTGTAATATAACCAACATGCATCCAACACATTTAAAATAAAATCCCCCTAGAACCCCCTTTGGTTTGGGTGCATATTCACACGGGGGATTACCCCGGGCAACGAGAGCTGTCGGATGGGCATATTTGCCCTTTATTCCAAGATCTGGACCGTGCATAGCGATCCTCGTTTGTGGGGTATGCATGTACAAGTTTTTGTATACTGTATATTAAGGTTTGCAAAATACTATAAGGTTTGAGAGAATGTACTTAATGGTGTTAATTTTGTACATGTATTGTAAATATATTTTTGGGGCTCTCACTGCCCTACGTAACCCCCCGTGTGAATATGCACCCAAACCAAAGGGGGTTTTAGGGGGATTTTATTTTAAATGAGTTGGATGCAATGGTTTGAGTTAATTAGTGTTAATGATATATATGTGTACCATATCAGGTGCTTACTTCGTTAATAGAAAATAAACTGTTAACTATTTACACATATTTGCTAGTCTATACCATATTTTTGTAGAGTTTTGTGCCACATCACAAGTTCTAATTGTGCGTTCATGTGTCTTGTCTCGTATAGGTATCTTTTGCAACACCTGCTTATGCTACAGGAAAAATACATTACTCTAAACCTTGATGGCAATATCCTGTTGCAGAGAGCTTGGGAACCTGCAAAGTTGACACATCTGCTTGCCAGCATAACTGCACGCAAATATAAAGCCTTCAAGCTATAACCCTACTAGGTTTTTTTTGTCAAGTATAACCCAGGTTTCTTCCAGCTTCTCACAACAGACATAAGGTGCAACCATGAGAAACTAAATGTATGCCATACACTCCCAACTTGGTAAAGAAGAATAACCTTAAAAGTAGCCTGGCTTTACAATAAAAAAGCATTAATTGCCAAGATGTGATACCGTGCCAGAAATAGCCTCTTCACAAAAACACCTAGCAAAAAAAGGGAATAGTTGGGAAATGTAAACAGATGGACCTCCTGCAACAAATATTTTTCCCAGCTTCAGCTCATCAATGACAACATGTACCTCCACAACTGAAACACATCTCGCATGCATATGGATCATGGCACTGCCAAAAATGCATTTTGTTGCAATCCTATTTTGCAACTGCCACAAACTTTTAATACGAAAACAGATGTAGCAGTATTGGGAAGCACATCAACCAGGTGCATTTGATCAAAGCAGCTAAGCCCTTCTTAGAAAGATGATAAAGAACCCGCAATACCACTAAGTCCACTTCGTATACGAGCTGTGTTAGATAGGGCAAAGCAGTAAATAACACCGCCTATAATTCCTCATTTGATTGAATTCCTTATTTCTTCATCCTCTTTCCAAATATGATTCCTTATTCCAGTGATTCAATGTTGCACCGCACAATACATGATGATAAAGATATTTCTGGCAAAAGCTCTAAGACAACCTTGCAAAACCCATAACTTTGCTCCCATAACTTAGTTTTCTTCATTCTCTATCTATAAAAATCTGTCTGTACAGTTGAGATAACCAACCTAATTAAATGCATTTGCCGAGGCTGGTGCCATCATAGTGCCTGCACAAGTCCAACCCAGGCAGCTGCAATCAATCAATGGCCCTTTTTCCATGGCATAGCCTACTGACTGCTGACTGCTGATGTTGTTGTAACAACCAACATGCTATTAACAATAAAGAACTTAGGTTCTACACTTCAACGTATTCCAAAAATTACCGCTTTGGTAATTACAGCATATGCCATTTGTACTAGAATGACTAGATTAAAGTGCAAAGTCTTTCTCTAATGACAAGGATCAATTTAGAACAGTTCAAGACATATTCCGTAACACGAAACTCTAAATTGCAGACTAGGACCTTTTCCTCACCTTCATCTGGTCTTCAAAAGTTCATAATAACCTACACTATGCTGGAAGGCCATCCATATATGATATTGTCATAAAAGTTGGCAGGCTGTTATCTTTAACTTTAAGGGCTCTCAATTTGATATTCTGAATATTTATGCATCTACTATATCAAAAGAGAGAGAAAAGCTATGGCTTGATATTAGATCTTAGCTTCTCAATCATAATTCAATTTCTTGGATCCTAGCTGGTGATTTTAACAACACCCCTACATGGGATCTTAAGCTTGGAAAAAATCTCAACATGTCAAACACAGAAAAAATAAATTGGGATAATCTCCTAGACACATTTCTTTTTGCGCATATTCCCTCTTCTACTGCAAGATTCACTTGGTCCAATAAGCAAAAAGGTAACTCTAGAGTTTGTTGTGTCTTGGATAGGCTTTACATAAGCAATTCTAGCCATGAATTTTGGGATAACAGTTTTGTTTCAAGTGATGAGAGAACCTCAGTCTCAGACCATCAACCTCAATTCCTTGAAACTAAACATCTTCTCTCCATTAAGAGATCTGGTAACATTCCATATAAATTTAATTGTTCTCTGCTCAACAATGTAAATTTCTGTAGAGAATTTAAGATCTTTTATGCCAGTCTTCCCAAAATTAGGGCAGTTAATTCTATGAGAGATTTCTATGCTAAGATCAAATCTTCTAAATCATGGATTAAGCAATGGTCTAGAAATGATTGGGAGTCAAAAAAAGCTGAGAGAAACAATCTGTTGATGCAAATGCAATCTGTTAGAACCAAGCTTCAGTCTGAACCTTTAAATCTTGATCTTCATCTACAAGAATCCAAGTTAGAGCAGTCAATCAAAGGCATCGAAGAATATAAGGCCAAAGGTGCAGCAATTAGATCAAAAATAAAATTCTCTTCCTCTATGAACAGTAACAATTCTAAATTCTTTTTTAGAATTGCCAAAAATAGGCTTCTCAAGAGTCAGCTTTCTTCAATTAAAAATGATCATGATATTACCTTGGACTCTTCTAAAGATATTGTTGATTTCTTTTACTCTAAATATTCTAATATCTTTGCCTCCAAATCTGATATCCCCTGGACTGACACTCATGCCTCAGAATGTATTGATTTGTTAAATTCACTGCCAGACAATATTGCTGATCCTTTATCTCCTAATTTAGAATTACCTCCCTCTGAAGATGAGATCAAGTCCACTCTATCAAGTCTTGCCAGTGGAAAGAGTCCAGGTCCAGATGGTCTCCCTCCAGGATTTTATTCTCATTTTTGGGATGTCATTAAATCTGATCTTGTTTCAATGGCTTCTCGCTCAATAATCATCTTCATCCTGCTATCTCATCTGGGCTGATATCTCTTATTTCAAAGGTCGATAATCCTTCAGTGTTTAGTGAATGGAGGCCTATCTCCTTGACCAATTCAACATACAAAATCTGTGCCAAAATTCTTGCCAATCGGATAAAAGGACATCTGCAAAAGTATATTAATTTGCATCAGTCAGCTTTCCTCCCAAATAGGTTTATTTTAGACAATTACATTGCTGCTATGGAGGGCTTGCACTGGGCCAGAGTTACAAATCAAAACTGTGTTTTGTTAAAGCTTGACTTCTCGAAAGCTTTTGATACTGTTAGGTGGGATTTCTTGACTCTTTCTTTGAGAAAAATTGGCATCCCAACTAAAATCATTGACCTCATCATGGGCCTCAATTCTAGATCTCAATCTGCTATTCTGATTAATGGTTCCCCTGGTAATTTCTTTAGTTTGCAAAAAGGTGTGAGACAAGGATGTCCTTTGGCTCCCTATCTTTTCGAGCAGCTTTCCAAAATCATTATGCATCATCAAGGCATTGGGAATTTAAGAGGCCTTAATATGCCTGGCAATGACAGCCAACTCACTCTGTTACAATATGCTGATGATTCTTTTAGCTATCTTCACAATGATGTCAAAAACATTGAGTTCTTCATCAAGATTTTGAATGGCTTTAGTGCTGCTTCTGGTATATATCTGAACATGGCCAAATGTGTTATTATTGGGGCAAATGAACAACCTGACATCTTAGGTATTAGGTGTATTCCTGTAAATCAAACATCCTCTCTTTTGGGAATGCCTCTGGCATTAGATATTTCTATTAAAAATCTGTGGTCTCCAATAGTCTCAAGGATCAGAAAGAAGCTAAGCAATGATGGTAGCTGTCTCTCAATTGCAGGTAGAACAATTATTGCTTCCTCTGTGCTTGCAAGTTCTCATATTTATTTTTCATCTGCTTTGCTAGCTCCCAAATGCATCTATCAATAAATTAAGAAGATTGTTCGAAGTTATATCTGGGGCAAACATCACTTGGTCAACTGGAAATATGTAACTCAAAGCAAAAAAGAGGGTGGTCTAGGCTGTAAAAACCTTTTATTGCAGGGATATGCCTTGGCAGGGAAATATATCTGGAAGTCTTTGCTGAGTCAAAGTAATCCAGCCAGTAAGTTTATTTATTATTGGCTTAGTAAAAGCACAATTGTTGGTCATCCCTCCATTGCTCATTATCTTCCATCTTCTGCATTTAATCTGCTCAAACCAGCTGGCAATTCTTCTCCCCTCATGAGGAACCTTATAAATTCCTGGAATAAAGTCCATAAAGCTTTCTCTCACTTTGGTATTAATCAGTTTCATAATACACGAGCATTTTTTGGAATCCGTCTCTAGCCAAAGTGGACATGATTCCTTTAGCATTAAATCATCCAAAAATTTACAAAAAATGGACCTCCTTTGGTTTTAATAAGCTTGAGGATATTTGGTTCAATGGCAGATGGATGACTTGGACTAGATTCAAAGCCATTATTAATGGAACCTCTTCTGACAAGGTTTTATTTAAACATATTGTTAGTAAAGTTTCCAACCTCAGTCTTCATAATGCTGTATCAGCTAGGATTGACTGACAGCACAGAGATAAGAATATCTACAAAGTTGCTAATGTTTACAAGTCTTTGGCCAACGCCAATCAATCATCTAAAGCTTGCCTCTATTGGAATCTCTCTGTTGACACTGGAAATGCTCTTTTTAGAAACGTGTGGAATTCTCACTGTGCTCCAAAAATTTCATACTTTATTTGGTTGCTTGCTAACAAAAGCATTCCAAACATGGAGACCTTGTCTAGACATCACCTGCTTGCTAATGATCCTAATAATTCTGCCAGAAGTTCTTTATGCCCCTTGCAGTGTAATGGCATTGAGGATATTGAGCATATTTTTAATTGTCCTAAGATATCTAGTTTCTGGAATTGGTTTCAACAGGTTTTCAACATCAGGAAGCAAGGGAGTATTGTTACATTTATTATGTCTGATAACAAATTTAAAAATTCAATCTCCTTTATTGCTTTATGGAATGTCTGGAAACACAGAAATAGATGTCTGCATGGGGGGCATAATCCTTCTCCTCTTTGGATTAAATGGCAAGTTATTTTTGATATTGAGCTCACTGCTACTGCACACAAATACAGAAATTCTGGTCTTCAGCTAGATAACAATTGGTTTACTGGCTTTTATGGTTCTTTTAAACTTTTCTGTAATCAATCATTATCTAATATTGAACCCGTTGATGCTAGATTATCTGAGGAGCTGCAAGCACAAGTTTAATGTTGACCTTGATGACAATGAAGTTGGCAAATACCAGTCAAGGAAATTATCTGTTCATAGAATCTGGGATTATAATATGTGGTCAGGATCAGTGAGGGGAAGATTAATCCAGTCTATTCAGCAAGTACAACAGAAAGAAATCATATGGGGCAGTGAATTCTCAAAAGAAACATATCTCATGTTCATCCTCTTTTGGTTTCTGGAAAACAACAGTGCAAACATGACTGACCAGCAGTTTGAGTTCTACAGGGAGTGCTACTATTATCATAGGGGCAGGGCAGATTGCTATGGTACCATGATCCACCTTATGTCCACTTGTAACTCGGACAGGCTTGTTGAGTTAGTCAATTGGGGAAACAATGGAAGACCTATCCTTCAGCCTCAATTTGGGTAAAAGCACGCTGTGGTGTTCCAATTCGGCTGTCCCCCTGTCCCCCCAAAATGTGGCATTGCATCCACCACTTTTGTGGTATGAAAGTATAATTATGGCACCGCTCAGCTGCCGGTATTTAAGAATAGAGTCCCGCTCAGCTGTGGGGGAAATTCTAATTTCAAAAACTAAAATTCAAATTCAAATTCCTATTCTTTGGCCCCTTCCTGTTCTTTGCCTACGTCCTGTTCTTTGGCTCCCTCCCTGCTGCGAGCTCCAATCCATTGTGGAATTATGGATGTCAATGAGGTAATCTGACACAAACCGGCATTTCGCATGGGAGAAAGCTTAAGAAGAACGAAGGAACAAGAAATGTTGAAGAAAAAGACGCCGAGGAAAAAGAAGAAGAGAAGAAAAATTGAGCTTGCGTATGGCGCGTATGATCCAGCTCATCAAGAAATGCAAGCAAGAACGCCGTATTGTCCTTAATTTGCTAACGCTCTTTCCATAAAATGACCAAAAGAATGGAGGATAGCACGAAGAAAGAAATTTTACTTGATTTTTTGAGGGATAAAACATTGGAAAAATTCATAGGTGAAGAATTAAAGGATTTGGAAGCCAAGAGCATCGTTATAAGGAGCCTCTGGGACTCCATGCAGACTGTCAAACTCTCTACCAAAGAATGATCGCCTAGCAGCCAAGAATAGTTGCCAGACCACGCCAGTCGCGATTCTGAAACAAGTGACAAAATCAGCCAGCGAGATCTTGGAAAGGTATTAGGTGTTCACCCAAGAAACCTGCAAAAGGCAAAGAAAAAGATGGAAGAGATCGATGGGAGATGGGTTTCTTACAAGAGAGCTAAAAGATTCGATGCAATTTCAGATGAACATATAGAAAAGATTCAAAAATTTTGGATTGAGAACACCAGAGTGTCTCCTAACACAAAGGATGTTAGAACTAGAAGATTGGAGAGAAATGTAAGAGAAGAACATGCTGCCCACTATCTGGAGGAATCACAGGTTAGTTTATTTCTGTTATTCATGTTTTCTTAGTTATGGTGCTTAGTGTGGTGGTGCATGTGGTGGTTATTGTGTTGTACAGTGATTGTGGTGTACTCAGATGCAAAGATGTGAATTGTGTGTAGTTGACTCTAGTCTGAAATGCAATATTTAATGTTTGGAATATTATTAGAACATGACAGAATTGAGTACTCCTTTACTGGGTGTGTGTACAGTCTAAAAATATTTGAACTATAACTAACTGATCCCGAGATACAAATTTTTGTTGAATAAAGACAATTTTTTGTCAGATTCAAGCACAGCTCTGTTGGAAAGTATGATATATTAAAAAACGGATCTTACAAAATGGCTTTACAAAATTTGACTTTCCATTGAAAGCTCTGTACCCGAGAACTAAATTTACATGCATGATTTCCTAAGCAACAGGAAATGCTGGTATGACTGGCTCGAGAACTGGTGCATCCAAAATTATTGTTTTCTGCACTAAAGCATCTAAGCTTTCTGCAGTCATCCCAGAATTTAACAGGATGAGGTTTGCCAGTGCTTCCTGCATCCCCTGGTGGTAAGTACGCAATTCTGCCAGTAAAACCCGCTGTTGCAGAGTCAGAGAGGACAAGTGACAGAGAACAAATATACCAGCTGCCCTTGCAGCAGCATGTAACATAAGCTGATGGACCTTGTCTAAGAGCTCTCTTCCTGTCAATCTTACTCCAAGCATAGCCATTGAAGGCCCAGCATCCAGTCTGTTATATGCCTTTAGGTTGGATTCGAAATCAGCAAAGAAGGTGGATTTAGGCATATCCACCTTCAGAGATTGATCACGAGCCCTGTTTAACATGTGCCGAATGCCCTCCTCGGTCACCCTACAATAGCCGTAGTGATCTCTGAACATGGATCCTACCATGTTGCAGGAATGAACTTGTTCGAATTGGCGCGAATTGGGAATGAAACGCCAAAAATCAGACGTAGGAACAGGATTTAGGACCCAGACCCTTTTCTAATGATTCGTCTTCGAGCTTTTGAGAAGCTAAAACCCTGGTTTGTTGTGAAATTGAAGGACTTCAATAGTTGCTGTTGCATTCAGCACGTGAGGATGCAAATGCTAGTGGATGGACTCAATGGGATGAGAACCAAACATCCGAAGAATTGCACTTGCACCTGCGATGTTTGTAGATCACATGAACTTGGTCAATGCAGGGCACACCAGCATAAAATGATGAAAAGAAATGTTGGATCTACTGAATGGCAGATTTATCGCATTTGATCATTTTGAAGCATGAAAGTGTTTCTTGCTTTTTTTATTTGTGAATTGTGTTCACACAATTCAATTCAGCTCTGATGCAAAGGAGATCAATTATTATGCAAAATCTTTGATTAACTTGATGCCAAATATGTGAATTTATATATATTGCCCTTCTTTGATGCATCCAACATTTATAGGAATCTTATTCACGGCAGATAAATGTTGAGACCTTTTGTGTGCAAGGATACCACAACGTAAATGATTCAAGCAAGGCAAGGCCGAATTAGGATATCTGGAACTCAAGATATTTCTGAGTTTACTATAATAATTAAAAAAAAACACACACACACACACACACACACACACATGCATGCATGCAGGCACACACTGACATACATACCAAAGCTGTCTAGTTGGCTGTCGAAGTTGTCTTTCATGCCCCCACATTTGCAGAACTGCAATGTTGCTTACTCTCTGTAGGCATTAAGCTTTTCATCTTCAAGTCCCCGCCCGACTTATTATTGAAGCTAAGGTCTTACGGGGCCAGTTTTCCCCTATTGTTTTTTTCTGAATGTCTCCATTTACAATTTTAAACTGGGTTTATTTTGCAAGTTTAGTTAGATCAACATAGCTGGCACCAGATTTTTCAGCCTTGGGTTCATAATACCTAAAACTATTGTAAAGAAATTTGTCGTACCAAATTGCTTCAAGCAGCACAGAAGTTAGTTTGCAGAAAACAAACTTGAGTTAAAGGAAGAAGATCCGGCACTGGGATTGTTTGTGGGATCAAGAAATCAGATGATTCATCAGGCAAGATTTGAGCTTTTCATTAGGGCATCGTCTATCACAAATACTATGCCAAATCCTAGATTGCTTCCATTCTGTGAGCCAGTAGAAGCCCTGCAAGTGGCGGAGCTTTGATGTTACTGCTTTCGAAGATTTTGCCAGAAATAGGGAATAGCATTTTGCTCCACAAAACAATCCGCAAGCCAAAGATCTCGAAGTTTCCTTGAATCACCGGAATGATCAGGAGACGAGGCTATAAATCGAGTCTTTTGTTGCAAATCTGGAGCTTCTGAGTAACAAGGAGAGAATGACCAGGTCCAGCATCTATGACCTGCCCTGATTCAATGGCAGGATATAAGACCTGCCTCCAGTGCAATATAAGATTCAACAATGAATTATAAGACTCGAGGGCGACTGGATTATTGAACAGAGCGCATGGATTATTTCAAACCCCAATATTGAACAAAGCGCAACAGATCCTTGAAGCATCTGTTCTCGATTCAACAGTGGCGGCCTTACCTTTTGCACCAGACGCAATAACACAAGGATTAGAAGCCATCTCTGGTAGTGGGCGAAAAGCAGGGGCCCTTCTAATTCTCAATTTTTAATGCAAGTTATTTCCTGATTTTTTCCTCTAGACAGACTTAGAAACATGTCAATTAAATAAGAAAGAATAAAAGATAATATTCTAAAGGTATCTTGCCTATAACAATTATATAGTTTAGATATGAATTTATAGGGCAGCCTATGAAACAAACAAAACTCAAGGATGTTCTATAACATAAGGGCAAAAAAAAAGAAAAAAAATAACAAAAACTAGCAAGAGGCACACAACAAGACTTTGCCAAGGTAAAATTTGTTAGATTTATGGTTATTCATATACTTTTATGGCTTTTTTGTTTATTGTGTTTGTTTTTGCTTTTTGAGGTAGCAGTTTGAAGGACCTCCATTAGCTTATGTGATTTTGCATAGTTGATGTGCATGTGATACGTTTTTTGTCACATCATTGAACAAAAAACATGTGTAGAACCACATGTAGGATATTTTACATTTGTTCAAACTGAATGATGTCAACAAAGTCATTGGCAATATTTTCTCATGTATATTTAATTATGTCAACAAAGTCATTGGCAGAAGTTTCTCATGTATATTTATCTATTACGACCATGGAGTACAACTATAGTTCTTGGCACTACTTCAGACCTCTAGCAAGACAGATGTATAAAGTGATTGACATTATAGCAAAATAAACTTTAAATATTAGAATCTGCTGGGGTGGTAATGAGCTACTTGAATAACAGGAACAGAAATACACAATTGCATATAAGAAGTGGACTTCTGCCTACAAGATTTCTTTAGGCTTGAGCCAAACGTGTGAATTGAACGTGTTTGTTGGTGCCGACTTTCAATCTGTTATTTCCACATTGTTCTATTATATATCAATTGATTTAACAATAAAGCTCATGTTTTTTAATACTGCAACAATGGTGGCAACAACTTTGTTGGCTCAAGACATGCATCCAAATTATTGTTTTGTAGAGCATAACTGTGTAAAATACCTTTTGATAGTACTAGCTTTGCATATTGTTATTTTTCATTGCTTGAAGGTGTTAAAAATGTACATAGAACTATTTTATCTGCATTCCCACTGCCTAAAGTTCTAGCTTTAGTCCAGTCCTTGGTATACAAGGGGAGCATTACTATGGATCTTTTTGAGAATAAAATTTGTATTGTCTCACAAAGCTCTACTCTTCCCAAATTCTCTACATCATAACAGAACCATTGTGTAAATGAGGTTGTGCAACATTTTGAGAAATCGTTTCTAAGGACGGTTTTCAGTTGTAACTGCCAAATTGGCTCTGGAAAGGCTTTTAATTCTACCAAAATTATCAAATGTGTAGACTAAGAATCCCCACAGATTGGCATGTCCTGAAGAAGATGTGGTGTCTTTGTTACCCTGCCTGCAATGTCATGATGCAGTTGTAAATACTCTAGTTTAGATGCTTATTACTATAACACTCCATGCCTTTCAACCAATTTTACTAAAAGATATTGATTTTTTACAGCTGAATAAATGAACGGTGAAATCGTATTGTTCGACATCAGAGACTCGCACCATCAGATACAGAACCAACCAATATCTTGTCCTGAAAGGAAACATCAGCGTACTAAGATATCTCTTTTCTTCACACTTCTTATAAACATGCTAGATCCATCATGAACACTATATTATTATGTACATATGTATCATATATCTAATTATGTTGGTGGTTCCCTTGTGAAGATTCATCTAGACTCGTTCAAATATGTGGAAATGATTTGGATCTATTCTATTCTTTTAATTTTAAGTTGCTAAGTGGTATAATCCATCCTACAAATTTCAAAATGAAATGTTTAAGAATAAAAGACTCTTAAAACAAAAGCAAGTACAGGCTTTCAAAAAAGAAAAAGATATATATATATTTTCAATTGCATCTGGTTGTCTCCTTAATTGGGCTAAGTGTAGTGCTTTATGGGTGGGGAAGGAAGCAGTTCCGCATTTTTTAGATGAGTATGCCTGGAAGGTGGTTGTACCATCTGCAAAGACAAAGCTTCTAGGAGTCCCTTTTGGTCTAGATATTGACATGAATGAAGCATGGGATGAAATTATCTTAAATTTACAAAGGCAACTGATTTGGTGGAGAGGTTCAAAGTTATCCTTGGCAGGTAGAATTCAAGTAGCTAAGTCAGTATTGAACAATACGCATATTTATTTGGTTTCGGTTCTATTGGCTCCAGCTTCTAAGTTTGCAGAGATAAAAAAGATTGTAAGAGATTTTGTCTGGTGTACTGATAAAGGAGGCACTGTGAAGGTGGCGTGGAAGAAATGTATGTTGTTTAAACAACAAGGAGGACTTGGTATGTTGGATCTTTCTTTACAGGGTAAGGTCTTAGCTTCTAAGCTATTGTTCAGTTTGTTGAAAGATGATTGTGCATCACCAGGTATGAAGTTACTTAAACAATCAGTAAAGAAGTGTATGGTTTTTCATAAGCGAGGTGTGAGAATTGAGCTCCCTTGGGCATTGTTATATCCATTGAAAGCTTATTCACATGCCTCACCAGTACTGAAAGGCTTGCTTCGTGCCTGGAAGGTAGTCCAGCAAGTGATTACATTTGATTGGGAAGCTTGTCTTCAGGCATCTTCCCCCTTTCTGTGGTTGCCTTTGTATACTCATGGACAACTACACCCAGTTGTAGAATTTATGCATGCGCATTCCCAAGCAAGGTGGAGGAGAGCAGGTATTATTTCTATTGAACAGTGGTATTTTGGTATTGACATTGCTCCTTGGCAATGGTTTCAGGAGAAATATGGGTTGTTGGATAAAGATATCAGTATATGGTCTTATGTAGCAAGTGCTCTTCCTTTAATTAAGAAGGTTGGTGACCAGAGATGCTGGAACTTTGTTCAAGATATTAAAGAAGGCAAGAAGCTAGTAAGTTCATGCTACAGATTGCTTACATCCTCAAGTACTTTATCACCTTCTCAAAAATGGCACTTACAGACTTTGCCTTCTCAATGGCAATCCATCTGGAACCTTGTTTGGTCTAAATAGAATCCTCCAAAGGTAAATGTTTTACTTTGGCAGGTGATTCATCGCTCTTTGAGAGTTAATGAGATGGTTCATCACTTTAAGCCGGGAGTAAGCCCACTTTGCCCAATGTGTGAGCGGTGCATTGAAACATTGGAGCATTGTTTATATTTGTGTGCAGAGCTGAGTAGTCTTAGGTCCTGGCTGCATTCTCTTTTTGGAGTATCTTTGGATAGTCAGCACTTTCTTTTGGGTATTTATCCAAATCAGTGGACTGCTTCTAAAAGGATTGCATTTCACATGGCAAAGTCTTGGCTAATATGGAGTGTATGGAAGCGAAGGCGAAGAAAGGTCTTTTATGATAAGCATATTTCTTCTCAGGTGGTACTTCAAGAAATTTGTAAGAAGTTGTATAATTGCTTTCAGATCTCCAATTGGCCTGATCGTATTAAACTTCCAATATGGAGTGATCATCTAAAAGTGATTGATGCTTCAGGGACATTTCTTACTTCTGGAAGTACTTTGTAATATTTTGAGTGTATAATATGAAGTAAAACACGTTCTTCAAAAAAAAAGAAAAAGAAAAAGGAAAGCAAGTGTAGGATCTCAAATGATCACAAAGCTTAGTTACTTTCTACAGAATTTGCATCTGGAGTTCTGGTTGGTTGGCATAGTGTTCTGCATTATAGACGCTTGATGGGGTAGTGCCTCCTTGTGTTGTGGATTTTCCTTGGAAGGTGCTTCCTCATGGGAAGGCTACTAAACTTCTTGGTATTCCTGTGGGCATTCATATTTCTATCTCCGATGCTTGTGATATTATCATAGAAGGGTTGCCAAAGCATTTGTTTTGGTGGAGTACTGCTAAGCTCTCTCTGCCAGCACGAATAACTGTTGCTAAGCATGTTTTCAGTAATTCCCACGTCTATATGGCCTCTGCCCTTCTGGCTTCTCAGTCAAAATTTCAGGTGATTGTTACCATTATCCGTAATTTTATTTGGGGTGGGACTGAGAAGCATGTTGTGGTCAAGGTTGCATGGTCCAAACGCACCAGGCCAAAATTTGCAGGTGGTTTGGGTATGACAGACTTCCATCTGCAGAGTAAGATTCTAAAGACTAAGTTCATTTGGAGGATCCTTAAGGATATGGTTGACTCACCTGGAGTGCAGTTGGTGAAGCAGTCACTTGCACATTGTGTTCCTTTTGGGAAAGCTTCATTAAAACTGCTTCTTCCTTGGGGTCTCTTTTATCAACTTCGCCCTTTTCTTAATGCCTCCCCTTTTTTGAAAGGCTTGCAGGAGTCTTGGGAGACAATACGGACTTTATTTCGTATTGATCTTCTGCATGTCATCAGTTGAGTGCTCCTTGTCGGTGGATACCTGTGGAAAATAATCTTCTGGAGCCTTGGGAGACAATACAGACTTTATTTCGTACTGATCTTGCTGCATGTCATCAGTTGAGTGCCCCTTGTTGGTGGATACATGTGGAAAATAATCTTCCACTTTGTGCCTTAGTTCATCCATTAACTCAACGGCGCTGGAGGTTAGCAGGAATCTTGATAGTTGCGGCATGGTATGATTCTGGCCAGTTAGCGACATGGCAAATCTTTCAAACAAAATTCTCATTGTCTCGATGCGATAGCCGATTTGGCAAAAGGTTGCTAGTACTCTGCCATTGGTTGCTCTAGAGGCTATTGAAGGGTGCATGTGGGTTTCCCACCAGAGTGTTCACGAGCATAGCTTGTGAACTCTATGTATAGGCTGCTTGTCAATGGTGATATCCTTCCGCCATCCACTAGGTGGTCCCTTCAGCTCTCGCCTCCTAGTTGGAGACGTATGTGGACTTGGGCTTGGGATAAACTACTCCATCCTAAGGTGGCTGTGCTTTGGTGGCAAATTCTTCATAGATGCCCTCGTGTAAATGTGCTTGTCCATAGATTTGATCCTCGAGTGTCAGTACTCTGCCCATTGTGCAAGCCAAAGGGACGAGACCATTAAGCATTGTTTCTTTTTATGTGATCATCTCCAGCCTGTTTGGTCTTGGTTGCTTTCTCTTTTTCACGTGACATTAACAAGTCAGCAAGTGCTTCTGGCTATTTATCCAGATACTTGGAATAAGTTGCGGAGCCAAGCATTTCATATAGCATCAGGATGGTTGTTGTGGTCCATCTGGAAGCGCAGAAGACTGTATATCTTTCAGGGTTTGGATATTCCTCCTGCAGTTGTCCTCCAGGACGCACAAGCTAGAATCGCTAAGGCTGACCATTGCTCTTCGCTTGCTCCTGCCAAGCGACAGTTAATATTTGAGTCCTATTTGAGTGTGTTGTCTTATGCATAGACTGATGGTTCTACTCAGTGGATCATGATTATCCTCTGAGATTTTATTCCCGCCTCTGCATGTGTATTTTGCTTTTGGCTTGGAGTTTCAATAAAGTTTGTCGTTCTTCAAAAAAAAAAAAAAAGAAAAGAATTTGCCCTAAGAAATGATTGCAGGACTCTAGCAGACATTAATAAATCTTGCTTATTTCTTTCTTCATTTCTTTGTTTCTCTATTCTTGAGTAATGAGGCCATGAACATTGCCAAAACTAGAGATGAAAAGGAAGTTTCTAATTTATAGCTCCATAGTATAAGAAATCAAACTGTTGACTATTTTACCAAAAAAATAACTCTATCTGATATAGTTTTAAACAGCAGTTGTAAAACGCCTGTGGAAGTTGAAGGAGGTAATTTATAGCCTTCGGTTTTCCATCTTTTGAAAGTGGCAGAAAGAGTTTACACCAAAATGTGCCATCAAGTTTCCATGCAATAATCTGTGAACTCTTAACTTAATTGAGAATATATGATGCCAATACGAAATCCGAGAGGAGCAACAAGTTCTCTAAATCAAAATCTAACCTTTCCATCATAGCCTCCCTTGGCAATGCATGTTACCTCCCTTGGCAATGCATGTTACCTGCATAGAGGGTCTTACAAATAATGTCATTATTGTGTCTTTGCATTGAACGGTCCACAACCTCTTTCTCGTTAGGACCATCAGACCACATGCACACCTGACAAAATATCAATAGCTAAATGGTACAAGCACAATCATATAGAGACTTCTATTGCACAATGTTGGTTAACTCTCAAGTCCAAAAAGGTGATACAAAAAATAATCATACACACTATTCTTTTGTCAGGCTAGAAAGGCATAGGCTATTTGTGCTGTACATACTCGTCATCATAGAACCAAGGAAAAAATGAAGCTTGGACATTAAGGATTTGGGCGGATAGCATAAAGTATAAAGCCGGAATAGCCATGAGTGATGTAGAAAACTACATGCGATGCCAAAATATCTCTCTTCAACATGAATTGCAATTAAGAACCCAGTGCTTGCACTTTTGTATTTAAAAACATCCTTCTACAGTAAGCAAATGCTGCTCATCATCTGTCACAAGTGCTAACAATTTTGGAAGAACAAAAAGAAAATAAGATGAAATGAAGCGCCCCTTCTATAAAAGGAAGAAAGCACCTCGACAGAAAGAGCTTTATAAGGAAAAAGTTATATAAAGAATGGATTGTTGCACCAACAGAGCTCGCAAATATCTAAGCCTATATAGCATGGCATGCTGCAAGCCTTCAATAAAAGGGGTTGTTGCATGCCAGGATCTGCCAAACTTTTTCAGCTCGGGAATCTTCAAACCCTTGGCAACAAAGGCGCACAATTAAAGATCAACAAAAAAGACGAAGCATTCAAATTCGGCAACGTACCGAGAATCCACAGATTTTGACTACTTATCTTGCTTTCCAGTATCATTTGCCGTCTCCTTCCATCAAATTGGCTCCATTGCCATATTAGCTCTTCTCTAATCTGCTTTGTTCTCTCAATTTCATCAATAATTCTTTTTTTTCCCCCCTTGTTACATCTAGTTGCCTACCTTTTTGAAACGATCTTCAAAATCGACTCTGCTTCTCTAAAAAATGGCTGCCTTCAAGGCCAAATGTCCTGCAACAACCACTTTCTGCTAAAATACAATGCCCCCAACAACCGTTGTCTGCTTAAGCACAATGCCAAAGATTATATGGTGAAACCTTTATGCACAACTCCATGCTTTTGCTTACAACACCTTTATGCACAAATCCACGCTTTTGCTTGCAACTAAACTCTAAATCATCTGAAAAACTGCTAAGCCCTGTTAGAATTAGTCTTGTAAGCAACTGAAATGCTTCGGTGAGTACGCTTCCAGTCGTAACAGAGAAAAAACAGGTGGGGGGGGGGGGAAAAAAAAAATCAATGGATCGATCTCCTTCGATTAGCATAAGGTGAGAAGTTATTCCGCGACCTCTCCATCTCCGGCCTAATTTTGGCTTGTTAATTTCGCTAGCCCTAGATCTAGAAAAAAGATCTAATAATTTTGGCCTGTTAATTTCGCTAGCCCTAGATCTTGAAAAAAGATCTAATAGTGAAGCTAACCCCGCATCAGTTTTTGCTGAGGTGGAGATGCTACATGGATAGGCTAGAATTGCAAGAAAGACTGTAGGCCCAGTAGGGCTGGTGTGCTAAAAAAAAAACAAAGAAAGCAAGTTTTAAACAAATACGCGTTCCCACCTTAGGGAATCTGATGCCGCCATTTTCCTTTTCAAATGCTTGATTATTTGTATATGTGATACTTGCATTCCATGTCTAATTATGGTCTATCTTAAATGTTTCTTTATTCTTTCTTTATTGCATACAATTGCATTAACACTTTTTCACGTTTTAGCGTCATTTCTAGAACCAGTATGTGCATCTAACCTCCATCAACACTTTAGCAAATCTTCTTGTGCTGCCTCTTTTCTCATATTCTAAGAGAAAATCTGCGGAGTTGGAGAAAAGCGCCCCTTGTTTGATATATACCTGCACATAAAATTAACAATTTTGATCTCCTGTTGGTTAGCAATCTCAGTATCAGGATGAAGCACTTATCGCCAGATCCAACGTGGTCTGCAATGCCATTAATTGTTGGTGCGATCATCTTTCTTGTTCTATTTCTATACAATGATCCTTTACTGCTGCTTGGAGGGAATGGCAACGGTCATAAAGCTCAAATCCTGACTATACCACAAGGTGTCACAGACCTGATCTCTGAACTAAGATCGACAGCTTCTGATATAGAGATCAATAATGAAGGAACGCCGTATATCTCAAGCGGGATGTGGTTAATGTGGCCGCCTGTATCAGCCATGAAGAACAGCGCGGTTTGAAGCCCAAAAACCAACTGTTTTGGGCGTTTTTTGGTGTTTTTTGGTCGATCCGGCTCCATTTTGCTTCAAATCTCTTCCTCTCTTCACTGATCTAGCATAAAAGAGGTAGATGAAGCGATTGGCATGGTTTTTAGATCGAATCAAACTGCCCATAGAGCAGAAAGAACCAGTCGATTGAAATTTTTGCCCCCGCCGCGCAGTTTGAAGCCTGGTTTTTTGGCCACATTAACCACTTTTTTGGCCACATTAACCACCTGGCTGATATCGGATGGCCACATTAACCAGTAATGTGGCACGGCCACATTAACCCAAAATTTTTTGGCCACATTAACCCACATCCCGCTTGAGATATACGGAGTTCCAATAATGAAGAGGAAACGAAGAAATGGAAAGAACAACATCCATGTAGAAGCAGAGATAACTTAAATTGAATCCTTTATATCAGCAAAAAAAGCATGGAGAGATCTTAATGAAAAATCCAAACTGGGAAAGAGTCTATCGAGAGTATAGTAATCTACACAGCAGATGCATGAGAAAGGTAGGGAATGTGAGCCAGTATTTCCACAGCCAAAATAACAGCATCTCAGATTGTAAATTTGTGGTTCCTGCTTTGTATTATGGTCTTGGGAACAGGGTACTGTGGTTCACTTCTTGCCTGCTATATGCAATCTTAACAAAGAGGGTGCTGCTCATACCTGCAAGCACATCTGTACCTGATATAATGTGTGAGCCTTTTACAGGTTCTTCATGGAGGATGATCACTCATTAATCAATTCCCAGATCTGGACTAGGCAAGCTCAAGTTGTTGAAGCCATGGATCAAGCAGCAAAAAACAAGACTAGGATCACTTCAATTTATGCTGCTGAGTTTAGTGATGAATGGCAGCCTCATATCAGATTCTTCTGCAGCACAGGACAAGATGTACTCAAGGATGTGCCTTGGCTCTTTTTCCGTGGATGTCTGTATTTTCTTCCAGGCCTCTTTGCTACTCGGCCGTTTAGACCAATTCTAGAATCTCTATTTCCTGATAAGATGGCACTGACTCGTATGCTTAGATCAGTGATGCTTCCTGCAGATTCAGTGTGGCAAAGGATAGACAGATTTCACGAGCTATATATAAAAAATGCAGAGAGGTTAGTAGGCATTCAGGTGAGGTACAGATATGGAGCAACACATTACAAAGGAATGAATACAGTGATCAACGCTAGGGTTACAAAGTGTGCAACAGAAAACGAGCTGATACCAAGAACCCTAAACTCGGCTGCAATGAATGGCAATGAAACATCGAAGAAGCGAGTGACAAACGTATTTATTGCATGTCTGTACACCATGGAATAAAATAACGGCTAAGGTTAGCCAAATGGCTATTTTGTAGCAGTTTTGCCAAGAAAAATGGCTAAACTAAATGGGAAAAATGCCCAAAAAGAAGAAAATTTTAGCCCAATTTTTTTGCCGCCCAAGTGAGTTTTTAGGTTGAATAGCCAAACCTTTACCTCCAGACATATCCATCATGACATTGATTAGCTAAACCTAAGATAGAGTGGGCTTGGAAAAATGGATAGATTAGCCCGAAATTCAACACCAATGTATGTACTAACTTTAAGAAATTTCAAATAGGGTTTTTATTTTTATTTTTTATTTTTCTTTTTTCCCACTTTCTTTCTTGTTCCAAGTACAAAGTTGAAGCATTAGAGGGAAAGGAACAATGTAGTCCCCTTTGTTCTTGGTTTTTGAACATGTTCATGTATGTTTGTTTCCTGATTTATGTATTTACAATAAATTCAATGTCTTTGCCAAAATGCTTGGATTTTTTTAAATTACTATAGCGTGATGGCTAATATTTGCCTTTCCATTTTGTGAAAGTTTAGCCAAAAACAAGAAAATGTGATGGAGAAAAACCATTTAGTTTAGCCAAGTGTTAGAGACTTCTAGCCCCAATTTGAAGGTAGTTTAGCTAAACCTATTTTGGCTACACTAAAATATAGGAGTAGTAATTTATTCCATGCTGTACACAGGCCTAAGGGATCATCTGAACAACATGTATATGAGAAATCCGACACACATGTATATGTGTTATGTGCTACCAGGAAGGCCCTCTTAGGTATTCTTGCCCCTTTGATGAGGAAGAAGATCATTTGATTTCTGAGACAGTCCCTTATTATCAGAGCTGCTTGGCCGTTGATTGCAGAGGGGTTAAACTCATCACTTCCATGATTCCAGTTACCCCTAGGGCTTGAGATGCTCTTCTCCTCAGCTAACCAGCTAGTGCGTACAAGAAATTTATCCCGGCAGCCAAAAAAACACACAAAAAAACACATGTTCTAAGATTCTTTGACTATAATGAATATTGTTTATGAAAGAGAGTGATTGGCCATATGATGTTTTTCATGCCAAACGTGCTTCGTATTCTACCTTATCTAAAAAATTCATCTTATCTTATCTTATTTATACTACAATTACATTCTTTCTCATCTTATTCAACAATAAGAACCCTCATCTACATAATTGGTAATAGAATCAACATAATAGGAATTCACTTGTTAAATGTCAAATGTTTGCCAAATTGTATTTACTACACGTTCCAAGTATGAGTGAAAAATATTTGGTATATGCTACATGCTAACATATAGATGACAAAAAATATTTGGTATGTGCTACATGTCGTCCTTATAAGCCAACTTACATATAAATATACTTGAAGCTCGTTTTTATTAATGGGTTCCTATTTTATTATATTTATTTCTTTGGCTCCTAGCCTGTTTAATTAGAATGTGCAACAATATAAATTTCCAAAGCTAACTTCTGGACTGTTTCCTTTTGTTATTAACGTCGTAATCCTTCTAACTTTGCTTGTTTAAAGGTTAGAATTGCCAAGCCTACTCGACGTATCAATTTAGATAGATAGTTTGAAAACATGCAGAAGTTGAACCTGCACTACAACCTTATGTTTTATGCCCGTAGGATAGATAGGCGCTATAGTCGACCACCATGGGATTCCCACTATTGTTTGTCCCATCTTTTTTTGTTTCCAGCATCCGATGACAGTCATGACAGTCAGTGGGTTTTGGGCCTGGGTGGAAATCGCCCATTACCAATGGCTTTACCACTAGAATGTCACCGCGATGAATGTTCTTCTTATTAACCCCCCTCCCCCCATTCTTCCTTTTCTTTTATATGCATCCGATGAGAGTCAGTGGGTTTTGAGCCTGGGTGGAGATCGCCCATTACCAATAGCTTCACCACTAGACTATCATTGCGATGAACATTACTTTCATTATTTCCACTCTCTCTCTCTCTCTCTCTCTCTCTCTCTCTCTCTCTCTCTCTCTCTCTCTCTCTCTCTCTCTCTCTCTCTCTCTCTCTCTCTCTCTCTCTCTCTCTCTCTCTCTCTCTCTCTCTCTCTCTCTCTCTCTCTCCTTTTTTATGCATCCCATGATAGTCTGTGGGTTTTGGGCCTGGATGGAGGTCGCCCATTACCAATAGCTTGACCACTAGGCTGCCACCGCGATGGTTATAATTTCGGGTGTTGACTCTCCCTCCCTCCCTCCCCCTCTCTCTCTCACACACACACACACACACACAAAAAAAAAGATGCATAAGGGGAATCCCATGGTAATTGAATAGCACGTCATCTATAGTACGGGCTAAAAAGGGATTTTTTTTCCCCCTTCTTTTATTATATTAACGTACCGTATATGGACAACTCCAATTTTTTGTATGTGATAACGTCATTTGCAGAAGAATGCTGGAGAAGTTATGTGCACCTGCAAGGAATGGTCAAAGAAACGTGCATGCGATAACTGTAAAAGTTGGAGAGTACGTACCTTATTCGAAGCTTAATTCTTATCATTTTCTTACGAGACCTGTGTAGAAAAAGATTGAGGGAGAGCATACAAGATAAACATAGCAACTCTTTATAAACCACGTTCTTAGCATGCTTCATAGTGTTTTCTGGTGAAAGTAAGATGAGCGCATCTTCTCTTGTCTGCATGCGACTAAGCACGGTGTATAATTGGCCGTGTGCGAATACATCGGTACGTAAGTCGATAACTACACGGTCCAATGTTAATCCTTGACAGCTGTTAAAAGTAGTTGAGGAGGATAATCGGAGGGGTAACTGCCGTCTATGTATGGTCCAGGGCCGATTCTCTGGTTGATAAAAGAAGTCTGTTCTAGAGTATGGGTATGTGCATGCATTCTCTTGAGCTGTATCATCTAATACGTTTACCATCACGAATTTTGCGTAAACGACCATAACTCTTGCATTTTTTACTAAACCTTTTTCTAAGTCTAATCGTTTCATAATGTGACATATAGCGCCTACTTTAAGCTTTAATTCGTGGTTAGGTATTCCAGAATGGGTGAAGTTATTTAAGAAATTTGATCTCGCATAAGGATGGTCATGTATGATCTCATCTTGTTTGGTGATGTGATCATGGCTATAATATGATTTTTCATAAGTACAAAGTCTATTAAGAACGCGACCATTGATATTATCGACGCTCTTGTTGATTGGGGACAAAAAAGTTACGCTTTTTGCATAGTGCTGAGTCTTGAAGGATGTTACATGGATAGAGAAACTCAACACTATTTTCTACGCTCGAAGTTGTGTTGAAGATATCTAGTGAGACTGTGGATTCTTCCCAATTCTCTCCTATACGATCAACAAATAGCATTAGTTCAGGATCTCGTGCATTGCGTATTGGTTGTTCTAATCTAAACACATGAAAACTTTGCCAGAGTGTGGGATTTTATTGATGCAGTATATGTTGCATTTCTCCCTCCTCCCTTGACAACAGGGGCTACCTGTCTGAAATCTCCAGAGGCGATGAAGTGTTTACCACCGAACGGAAGAATGTTCCCGCACAATCGTTGCAACAGATGATGGGCACTTTCTATGACAGCTTTATTGGCCATTGGGAATTCATCCCAAATAATGACCTTAGTTGCAATGAGCAATTCTGCTATACCAGAATCATGTTCTATCATTGAGTATAATCCTGAATTGTTTTCTTCGACAGGAATTTAGAACAATGAGTGGGTCGTTCGTCCTCCTGGGTATTGGAGAGCTGCTAATGTTGTTGTACCACATGGGAGGACTATACCTTGGTTGCCTCGTATGGATAGGCATATGCACTTCAGTAGGAATGTCTTTTCTCTACCGGCTTTCCCATCGATGAACAACGGTTGGGTGCTTTCTCGTGATTCTAACCATTCATGAATGAAGTCATATATCTTTTGTTGGTCATTATTCATTATGCTCGTCATTTGCATCACAGTATCTAAATATCTTGCATGGTCAAAAAATTTTTGCAATTCGTGGATGACGTTTCTTCCAAGACAAGGATGTAATTGAAGACCAAATGCCATGATGCTAGTATTGTGTTGTGTTAGAATGTTGTTGATTAAATGAAGTGATTCATTGAACGCAATCATATCATCATTTGGATATTCATCTAGTAAATCCACACTTATCTGTATTTTGAATCTAGTCCATAGCTCAATTGTTGGACCTTGATCAAGCAGTAGCATGGCAACAAGAAACCGTAGTTGTGTGGGACTTAGCGATAAGGATACATCTTCTTCCATGACTAGCGCTGCCTCATTATGTGCTGCGAGTAACCCTTCTGCCTCTGCAGCTTGCTGGCACGTTTCATATTGTTGTTCATTGACAATTTTCAACTGATCCCATGTCCTCACAGGGCGATGTAGGAGAATTTGTCTCAAGTAGAATGCTTCTCCTACCCGAGGCAATAGTAATCGTATCCTACATACAACTAGTTGCCTGACCCTTCTCTTCACTATACTCCTCGTGAACCCCTCTCGCTCTTGTTCTACATGGCTTGTATACCGTCAAGGTATATTGTTCATAGTATTGGATATATGTGAAGGTATCAAACTCGAGGTCTAGTGGAAATAAGAAATATCGATCTAGCAATGACCTTGTGTTAGGATGTGGCAGATGCAAAGGTAGGCATTTGATGGTAGGAGACTTATTTGTTATTTCATATGACATTGTTCTCCATGCCGCTTCTGTTGCTGATAGATAACGTGCTCTCAAATAATCCTGTATTTTATCCCTAGCAGGCCGCCTAGTGGCTTGTTTAGATGTTCCATGTGTTGATGATTGGTTCATGGATATTCTCTTTGATCATTGTTCATTAATGAGGATTCTGCGATTGTTCCATGTCCATTGCCTAACGATGATGGTACAGAAGCTGAATCCTATCTTGAGTCTGACTCGTATTTCTGGCCAATTCGTATTTGTAGTCATGGTGATGAATAACGTTGGGCGACCTTTTGACCTAGATAGTGCCAATGCATCAGCGACTTGCACAGAACACCATCTCTGACATCCTAAGAAGGATGATGGTAAAATGACGTCATTTTGAGCATTGTTTTCTCGTTCGGCATAGTCCTCAACATATTGTACTCTTCTATTCCGAAATGCTGGCATTCTGAAGTAGTTTAGACGAGCATCCTCAACCCTAGAATACATGTCAACTAAATATTCTCCACACAAACGACCTAATTGAAGAAACCGTTCCTCATGTAGCAATCTAGACCTATACCATTACAATTGTGTGAGACCATGTTCATTCCCAAGTCCCCAACCAATAGTTCCATGTGGAAAAAAAAGTGGACATAATTGCAATGGTTCAAACATAGGGTCAAGGATGTTCATAAAGGTTGGCTCCCCTTTGTTACAAACCCAAAAGCCAGCTATCCGAGGAGCGAGATCGACTGTGTTACTGGCATCCGCAATGGCGGCAATCAACTACTACTTGAATTGTAATATATGCTGATGGTAGACGCATACTTTCCATGGTTCGAAGGTTTTGGATAAATGGATTTACTTGATCAAGAATTGACCCGAGAATAGCAACCCATTGATACCAATGTATTGGATGCCCTGACTCCGATGTGGACCGTAATCGGTGATATGTTCGTCTCTAATGGTTACCGAAGACGGGAAGTCTAAATTGACAAACCCACCGCTAACTCCTAGTACACTGAAACAGAATAGTTTATTTATTTTTCTCTCTACCTCAGCAAACTCTTTCATGTTATACAGGTTGTTCAGTGCCATGGGCAAAGGGGGTAGTGGTGGTAATAACCACTTTCCCTTATTGCAACAGAACCCATCGTGCTCAACATTGAGCAGTGGAATTTGGCAATGTGTGCACGTCTTATTCCAAGAGCACATCACATAATTTTGACGTATAGCCAAATTCATATCATGTGCACGAGCTTGCCAATGTGCAGAAGCTCCTGATGTTACATCCCCATATGTACCATTTGCTTCAATTTGTGTTTGGGTTGAGGATGTTGGTATGATATGCATGGTTCGAAAGGCTGCATCCCTCTGTGAGGGTATAGAGAGGGGTTGTCCTGAACGCTCTCTAGCCCTTTGTCTCATTCTAAATCCATCATGTCCAGTCAAGCTTGCATAACGTTCTACCTCTTTTTGCCTTATGCTCTCTCTATCATCCTCAGATAGCTGTGCATAGCGTTCTACCTGTCTTTGCCGCATTCTCACTCTATCATCCTCAGAGAGCTCTGCATGGCATTCCCTGTCTCTCTGTCCCTATGCTCCGCGGATAAATTAATGTGGCATTCTACTCTTTTACCACGTATCCTGACCCTGTCCTCCTCGGGTAAGCTCGCGTACTGTCCCCTCTTTTTCCTATCACGCACATTTTGCCCTTCCGTACTCCCTTCAACGAACTATTCAAATTTGTAGTACCATTTTGCTGACTCACAACTGCATCTCTATGTTCTGCATTTCTCTCTTCTATTATTCTAGCACAACGTTGTCTTGCACGCTCTCTAGCTCTTTCTCGTATCTTCTCTCTATCATCCTCAGTCATATTTGCATAGCGATCTCTCTCTCTATGTCGTCCTCTCTCCCTATATCTCTCGGCTAGATCCCTTTGTGCAATCATATTGCTATCATCCATGGCCGTTCACTTTAGGTCAGTGCTATCTAATAGACGAGAATTTCCACGCCCTACAAAAAGTGTAGGATAGTAATATACTTGATAATGCTTTGTTTACATTCCTTTTTCCAATCTTATGTCATCCAATAGCAAAGGCCGACTAAAACACAAATGATTAATAATCTCAATACACTCCGTATGCATGAGGAATATATAACACAAATTAAATGTTAACTATACACCAATAGCTAAAAGAGAGAGCATGTATGTTGTGCCATTAACTACAGTTGAAGTAAATAGTTTTTACCTCAATCCCATTAGATGGAACATGTGATGTGTGTATTGGAATTTGAGATATCCTAACATCCTAGCACTTTTTGAATGAATGCATTATATAACTTTGCTATTTATGCTTGCTAAGTAATGTGTTATTATTGCTATTGCCAAATCATAGGTTTGGAACCGAACATGGTGCAATGCTTGCTCAGCAATGGAGTTTTTGGCAAGACTTGGTTCCTAAAAAACATATGGTGTGGCCCATGCCCACCAGCCTAGCACTTCTTGGAATGGACAATCGTTGTTACTTAATATCAAAGTTTAAGCCCATATCTACATTAACTCCCACTCTTCATTTTTTTGAATAAGGTCATTCAATTGTAGAATATGATTACATACGGAGGGCACAACCCTTCAATATTATCGTCCGACTGTAGGTTTGGAGAATAGCATTACATAACGACATAACTGTTTAATGTTATGGGCATACTTAAAAAACCACAACAGATAAAAGATCTGGGCTGGGTGTTTTTAGCAGCGTGATCTGGGCTACTGTTTCAGGTGCATATTATTGTTGGCATCGGGATGTTTCATAGCAATGGATCCTTATCAATTTATACTAATGGGGAGGACCGTTGCGACTCAGCCCTAGAGACTTATCCCAAATCTAGAACATCAACTTTCAATTCTCAACAATTTAAAAAGAAAAAAAAGTAACGTCACAATCATACATTCACAACAATGATATAATTCATAGAACATTTTCAATATACAGAATTTATTCTATTCAGATCCTTATCCATTTAATGTTGAAGGTATGTTCAGAATGATATAATTTATAGAACACTTTCAATATACATTTCAATATACAGAATTTATTCTATTCAGACCCTTATCCATTTAATGTTGAAAGTGTGTGTGCCTAAACTGGACTGGAGTTGCCTATATTTAGGTGCAGTGCTCACTTTCGAACACCTTTACTGGTAGTGGAATGCAATTAAGATGGGGTTAAGGGACTCATACGGTAATACAGGTCATAATCAAGAAGAAAAAGCGAAAAATTTTATAGTCTATGGGTTCATGCTTATAGTTTCTGATGTAGCAGCCTATCACACTCTTGCTTATGGTTCTCCAACTTCCTAGAGAATTGCAAACGATAATGATCCAAATATCACTACTGTAAGTCTTTTATTCCTAGAATTTAATCTCTTCAGTACACAAAGATCAAAGTTATTTAGGCATTTATATGGGACAAGTGCTTTATGCTGATGCTTGTTAAGTTTTGGAATCATCATCTTATTGATGGGCGAGTAATCAATATTTGTCTCTCTGTGGTAAATATGCTGCAGAATCAATAATTAAAGCCCAACGTTTTCTGATATTGAGAACGGAGCTGTTGGGATCACTTTTGACTACTAACAATGGAGGAGCTTCAGAATTTGGGCTTAGGCAAGAAAAGGTGAATAGATGGCTCATATCTGGGTTAATTAGTGGTCTCATACCAAATCATAAACGTTAGCATGTCTTTATGCAGTTCAAAATAATTGTTTTAGGAGCACTTGGCAGAAGGCTTGACCATGAGATGGGAAATCTCAACGTTTTGCATTCTTTTCCCAATCTTCAAATCGTGCTTGTGAATGACGAGAATTTGGTTTGTCTGCTTCCCAAGCACCATGATCATGAGATAATTATAAATTCTGTCTTTGAAGGTCCACATTGTGGCATTATCCCTATTGGTGATCCGTCCACAAGCACCACAACTACTGGACTCCGTTGGAATCTAAGTAAGCAAGTTTTTGCTTACTTGCACGACGCTTGTATATGCTGGCACACTCTGACTAGTTTGCTTAATGACAGGTAAAACTGCTATGGCTTTTGGATCCCTGATTAGCACATGTAATATATTGAAGGGGCAGAGGGTAACACTTGTTTCTAATGCAGACTTGCTTTGGACAACAGAACTTAAGGTTTGTGGAATCTAAGGCAGCCATAATGCTCAACGCTAACATGTTTTTTTCCATGAGCTGTCTCATAATTTTGGATAAAGTAGAGAGGCTTTTGGCATCAGGCTTTTGCCATCTCCTCCTACGTTACAATCAGCTCATCTGGACCAAATCATAATCAAGAAACTTGGTGTGTGGGATTCAAAATGCAAGTGTGCAACATCCAAATTTTATTCCTTTAAGAGAAGGGGATGAGAAATGAAGAGGCTGCAAACAGGAGATAAGGATAATGTATCATATCTTTTGTATTCTCATTAAAAAAGCATTTCTGCAACATTGTTTCCTCTCATATGTTGTGTCCAGATTTGATCAAAAAGGGTGCTTATTTGTATTTCAAGTGCGTTTATAGCATGTTAGATAAAGCTAATGTTATGGCTGTGTTTTTTTTCTTGCAGAAGGCGGGCAGTGGGTTTTTCTGGCAGGAGTTCATTTGCAGTCGCCATAGCCAATTCCAGCAGCGCTATAGAGTTCTCTGCAATTATTTGCTCGCTCAGCCAGTTCTAGTAGTCGGCCTGGGCTAGATTTAACGGGAATGTTTGGGACTTTCAGTTTCCTATCAGCGTCGGCATACAGGCTCACAGTCGGCCATGGTAGCAAGTTTTAGGGAAGATTCATGGATCTCAATGCCAGAATGAAGAGAAATATTCCATAAAAAACAAAGAAAGATGAAAGAACTTACAGATTTAACTTGTACACAGCCGATTCCAAGCGAATTTCAGAAACATGCATGGTCCTGTTCTTCTTATATACCTCGTCGTCGGATCAACTGTCATCCAATCCGACCTAATCCAAGGAATTCCTACAGATGGCGTCTAAGAATTAGACCGCCTTGCTAGCTAGCAACAGCAATGCCGGATCAGCTGCCATCCAATCCGACCTAATCCAAGGAATTCCCCTCTGGATGGCGCCTAAGAATTAGATCGCCTTGCTAGTCGGTAAACGACAATGCCGATTATTAGACACGAACATTGCCTTGCAAGCTGGATGGAGCAGATTGCTTGCAAAAAAAAACGTGGCATAAGAATGCAAAATTGGATTGCGGCCCAGAAAAAATAGTTAGGGAGCAACAAATAAAAAATCGAACTCTGGATTATATATGTCTTGATACTGCTAGAGATGTAAAAGCTCTATTTCTATAGTTACAATAAAAATAAGCCTCTCATATGAAAAGGACTTTGTGGCCGCATAGGAAAGTAAGCATGTGCCTAGCATGGTGTTAGTAAAAGAGGAGCTCAACATGCATGCATTGCACGTATATGTTTGTTTTATTTCATTTCATTTGCTGCTTAATCCAATGTATTGGCTTCAATTTTTTGTGCTTTTTATGCAGATTCGTTGATATTTTTATGCAGATCTGTTGAAAAGCTAAACTATTGCATGTGACTTTGGTCTCAGCAGGGTTTAACTTCTCTGCTAGTAAATTTAGAATCTTCTGCAAATTTAAGCAAAATGTGGGGAAAAATGCAAGCGATAGCAGTAAAAATCTCGAAATGCAAGGAAAGATCTCAGAATGCAAGTAAATTAGAATTCAAGAATGTAAACTCTTAAGTATACTATAATTTCATAAATGAAATGCAAGTGCCGCAACAAAACAAGTAACAATTTTGATTAGAATTCCTAAAAAGGAATTGAGGACAGGTGGCAACACAGGTTTGGACAAGGGTGTTGAATGGCATACGTTGCATTTACCTTGAATAGAGGAACTTACAACTAACATTTTACATAGAATATCATTCCACATTGTAGTTTACATGTAATATGGAGTAATTGCACCCAACCATGCACTACAAAGAAGTAATCTTTACAAACCATAACAGGTTTCCATAACGTTTGCAAATGTTTTTTTCAAAAACATTTGTTGAACAAAAAGTTTTAGTCAAAAGAAGAAGATTTTTGTGGCAAACCATTATTCGAAGAAAAAGATCCATCGAAAATAAACAAAGGTCTTTTATGAATTTAAAGGCCACCACAACATCGCATGCTTCATAAACAAGGAAAAGATGCAATGTAAAATAGGCGAAGACCTTTTATTTTTAATTTATTTTTTTAAAGGCCAACACAGCTTTTAAAAAGGCTCACAACATGGCATACTTTATAAACAAGATAAATAGATATTATTTTATAAACAACAATCTAAAATAGGCAATGGCCTTCTATTTTTTAAAAGGCCAACACAACTTTTTAAAAGGTTGCAATAACTTTTTAAATGGATGCAAGGAACACAGCATCAAACATCAACCTTCTTCAAACATCGACTAATAGCATAATTCGACTCGATTGCCAAGCTTCAGAGTGATGGTTCAGAGTGATGGCTGATAGAGCAGCTGCAAGTGAAGAGTCCTCAAACAAGAAGCCGTGAATTTTGCTATCATTACCATTGACATGAATTTTTGCAGGGAAGCTGATGGGAGGGCTTCTGCAAGAAGTTGCTTGGATGAAGAAAGGAGATTGTCAGAAAGTAGCTTCGTTGCGATTGCTAGAGCATGATAATGCAAACAGAGGTTGATAGTGGAAAATGTTCTAGAGATAGAGAATGGTCTAGTTTTTAATGCTACTGAAATGGCAAAGCATGCAGAAGGAATGTTTATGATCTTCAAGTTTTATTGCGCAACACTTTTGACATCCTATAGGAATGTTTGACTGCGATTGAAGATGAATGGTTGAGAGTGAGGGTGAGGGTGTCGACGTGGAAGCAACGTGTGTCTAGGACGAAAATGAACCAAGTGAGAGCCCTACTATGCGAAACTCTAAAGAATCACTAAGCTTACACGAGAGCACACACAGACAATAGGAGCATAGAGGCAAAAAAATTTGAACTTTTTGGTTGTGGTTGTTTATGGGATTTGTGATTTTTTATTATAATAAATGGATATCAAGTACCTGATATTTTGGATGTATTTGATGTTTTATGTGTTAATTTTTAAGTTGTCAATACTTTTTTTATTTTTGGGTTGCCCCTAGGGGGGCAAACCCTCGTTTGTATGGGGTTGTGGCATATCCTGAGTATATGCTGGAATATACTCAGAATATGTTGATGACTGCTAAAAACCGATTATAGTCTGTAAACTGGCGGTAGCTTTTGTTGCTAAACAGCCACTCACGAAACCGGCTAACCGGAGAGGCTCCTTTCCTCATCTTCTTGCTTGTAGCACGGCATGCATTTTCCTCTGCCTTCCTTAACACCCTGCTCCTTGGGTTTTTTATGGCTAAAACAGTCATAATGCCCTAGGGCGTTATCACAAAGGCTCATAACGCCCTAGGGCGTTATCACGAAGGCTCATAACACCCTCGGAGCAGGGTGTTAAGGAAGATAACGCCTTGGCCCTCGGGCGTTAATGGGAATAAAATTCTCGGGCAATATGGTCATGGCCAAAATGGCTCGGGCGTGCTCCCCCACGCCCTCGCCATTTTGGCCATGGCCATATTGCCCTTGAATTTTATTCCCATAACGCCCTCTGACCAGGGCGTTATCTACCCCATAAAGGCATGTTTCATTTTATAGCAAAACGAGGATCCAGCCGTTGTTGATCTACAACAAAATGAACTTGCCATGATAGAACATATTCTGCACACAGTGCTTATTGAGAAAATATCAGAGCCAGCAACCACCGCTGGCACAAAGATTCTCCCGCATGATGCGAAAGTAATGAATGGGGCTACGGACGAAGTTGCTGCAACAAATGCTATGTTACACACAAATGCAAAACACAAGATGTCATCTCCTGAATTCTCTGCACAACTTCGAGCACGCCAATCCCTGCCTGTCTGGATAAGGCGTGAAGAAATATTGGATGTAATCAGGAATAATCCCATGACCCTTTTGACAGGTGAAACGGGCTCTGGAAAGACAACACAGGTTTGCATCCAACTTGGAGACTGGAAAGAACAGTATTTGTTCACCACATGATTTTTGGATGGGATGTGTATTTATTAGGTTCCACAATTTATACTGGAAGAAGCTGAACTACAAGGTTTTGGTGCAGACGTCCATATTTTGGTGACCCAGCCTAGAAGAATTGCAGCGATGAGGTAGTTTCTTTACAACTCAAGTACATTGTGATTAAATTTTAAGGCACTTCCGTTAAGTACCAGGAGGAAGAACCAGGTAAAAAGGATTGTGAAATTATTCAACCATGATGTTTGGGTTCTTTGTTTGCACCTCATAGAGACTGCACATGGGGTCCATATAAAGCTGCAAATTTCTGCACTGTATCAAATAGGAGCAGCTTTTAGTGAACATTCTGGAAGTGGATTTGGAACACATGGGAGGAAAGTTCTCCGGCGAAGCATAATGGGTCAGTGGTAGAAGCTGCAAACGATGTGCATACTTCTAATGGCTCCCCTGAGGATGGAAAACATGATCGGACATATCCTGCAAATGGTTGTGTGGGTGTTGATGATGGATTATGCAATGTCGGTTCAAATATGGATATTTTGCAGCTGGGAACAGTCTGGCACGAGCAAATTGAAAGTTCAAAGTCAATTTATAGGTACAGAGTTTCTTACATATTTGTTGAGGTTTAATTATGTTATCATATACTAGGACTAGGAACATGAAATACAAATGTAAATGCCCTTAAACTGATTTCACTGATATATCATAAATAATATAGTTGAAATCTCTGCCCAGAGTGCCGACTCAGATGATGATGATCTTGCTGAAGCGAGCTCATCTAGACAGGAAGATGATTATGGGTGTGATGCTGTCCTTGCTTGGGCAGAGGTATGTAGATATTCTTAGCTAGATTTTGAAAATATGTTTTCAGAAACATGTTACAATCATTGGTGATTGTTGATTCAGGCATGACGACGATTCTTTGCGGATAATTTGTTCATACCACCGGGTGTCTATACCAGAGAGAGGAACTTGTCTTAACTTTCAAGCTTCGGATCACACTTTAGATCCAAGCTCATGCAGGAGTAACCTTGAATTGGCTGAGGTAGTATTTTGTTTGCTTTATAATATGTTGACTTTCTAATATTCACATGTTGCTTCAATGCTTCCGCCTTCATTAGTTTCGGGCCGCAGCATTAGCCGAGGAAGAAGCTCTTTTATTATCTATTTGGACAACGGCGACCGTCTGCAGATCTCTCTCACTTCAGAGTGTAAGGCTGCCTGCTCATTTGACAAAAAGATGTTGGTTTCAGAATTGAAATGGCAACATTCTACTTTTATGTGCATTTAGTTAATCCTTATTGTTGCAGGTTATGACAATGCTTGCTGGAGTATTGGTGGAAAAGCAAGTTGTGGTTATTTGTTAGCCTAACTAACTCGAAATTTCTTGTTCAGGAAATCTTGTTCGCTGTTGTGTTTCCGTTGAAACCTATGCTTAGGCCATTTGAGTGGCAAAGCCTCTTGCTTCCGGTATGTACAATTATTCTTATTCATGCCATCTGTTTCAGCGCCATAATGAAAGACAAACAAGTGTAATAGCCTAGACACAAAATAGGGAGCTTTTGATTTGGGAGAACTTTAAATATATAATGAATAGGGGCACGTTTGATGTCATATACAATGCTTTGTCCACAGTTAAAGGTCTAAAGTTCCTTTGCATGCCACCAAGTCCTTGTTCACCAGGTCCTTCCTTGTATGTTTAATGCATGTTGAAGATGCACTTTCGATTGGTAAAATGGATTAACATGTAAAGACATACAGAGTTAATGGGTTGTTTGCTAAGGAATAGTAGTGTAACTCTTAAAAAGGTCTGCACATCTCATTCCATCTTCTTTTGACAGATCCTGCCAAATAAAATGTTGGATTATTTGGATGCTCCAGTACCGTTCATTGTGAGCCATCTATAGCCACCAAGGCCTGTTGAGTTGCATGTCTTATGCCTATGCCTAGCGTGATTGCTCTTCTATAGGTTGGGGTGCAGCACAAAACGTCTGAAGTGCGTGTCACGACCTCCAACTTGATGCGTGTGAATGTCTACAAAGACCATGTATTCATCTCCAATAGTTTAAATGGTTTTGAATCTTTGTATTGGGAATATTTTACATGACATTTTGTCTTGGGATTCTCCAACAATGATAGTTGTTGCATTCTACAGGTGAAAATGGCATCCCTGCCTCAGTTACCAAGGCATCGGGAGTTAGCATTGGCATTGGAACCATATTACTCCAAACTTGCTGCTGAAAAGGAGTCTGCTAGTCGGCATCCTGTGCATGAGTATAGTGAGTCACAGGTTAATCATCTTAACAATTCACTTGGTTCTATTATGCAATAAATACTTTATTTAGATTTGGTATGGTGGCGTATGTGTCTTAAACTCAGGCAAAAGCCACAGAAGGGTTTTTAGCAGTCTTACGAAGTTACCTGGAATCCCTGTGCATGGATGTCAGGTCACATACAATCACAAATGTTCAGGCAAATAATGACAGAGTAGGCAAGCAAAGCTTGGCTTGGCAGTAATAGAACTTTGTTAAATGAATATTGTTTGAGGCCATCATTCTGGATTTCAGGTGTCATTGCTTCTTAAGGAGAGCGTTGGGGAAACTCCGGGGCAAAGGCACATGTTCCGTTTCAAATTGCCAACGCACCGTCTAACATGGCAAACTGGCGGAACCTGTTCCGCATAAAAATTGTGGATTTTCAGAAATTGGCCGACTGGGAAAGCACAAACCGGCATTTATTACCATGTCAGAAGCTGGAAATTGGGCGCTAGCTAAACCACACGAAGCTGGAGTATAACTGAGATCCAGGAAGTGCTTTGCAATTGACCATGTTGATCCTATTACTGCCGGAGTTTAGCTCTATAAGGTAAACATGTAATCCTTTTCTCTCGTGTTGTTTTATTCCTTTAATTTATTATTTGTAAAAATCCAGCTTTGCTCTTTCTTGGCTAGAGGATCAAGATTATTTTAAGCCACAGTTACTGCACTATTCGAATTTCTAGGACCCTGTTCCCAGGCTGTTAAGTCATCCATCCAAATTTGTGGTGTCCCACTATTCACATGGAGGACTAGATAAGGGCAAATCGGCATGACCAATTGTATGCAGTACATACAAAAATTTGGCTGATGGGTAATCTCTGGCGAAAGTTTGCAGCATAAGAATGTAAAATCATATTTGGGAGTTAGATAAACAAACAGGCATAAGCTTCTTCTAGCAGAGAAGCCAAACTAGATGAGTGACGGGAATGCATAACTTGTAGTAGATAGTGCCTTTTTTTTTCTTTCTTTACATCTTATCTTACATGACATGCCAGGCCCATACTCTGGGCTTTTGTTTCTCTCAAACTGAAGTAAAGATCCATATCCTTACCATCAGAAATGCTGCCAAACTGCTTACTTTGACATCTTGTTTGAATTCAGCAGAAAAAAAGAAGCACTCTAGCATTTTTCCGCAGTGAGAAAGAAAAGGCCTAAGTTGAAAACCATATTTGAGACAAGGAAAATATGGCTAAGAAAAAATTCTAAGTTGTAAACAATATTCAAAACATATCTGGCTAACTTTACAATGGTGAAATGATATCCGATTGTGAATTTTGTTTGCAGGAATGATCCGATTCAAAATCGCAAATTCCGACTGGGTTAGAAAACCATAGGAAATTTTCCATAATAGGAAAAAGGTTTCCCCAACGCTGGAGCCTTCATTGATTCTTTTGCAAGTCATGATCGTCCTTTCATCAAGGTTGGTATTAAATGCCACTCATCTTGTTGGACCATGTGGGTTAAGTTTTATAAATGTTGATTTAGACGAGAACTTGGCAGCTTTTTGCAGATACACAACTGTTCTCAGCCACACAGATGCTGTTCTCTCAAATTTTCAAACTGATTAGTGCATTGTATCTAAAATGCCGTACACTAGCCTCCCTTGTTCAAGGGATGGATTTTGTATCTATTTTCTGTATTTGAAATCTAAAGGAATGCAATATACAAAATTTTGCGTCTTTCTGAGTGGAGTGACATTAACTGGCATTAAAATGTCAGCCATTTCTGAGCGGAGTGACATTAACTGGCAGTGTAATGTCAGCCGAAGCAACTTCATGCATAGGAGTGTCGGAAGTGTGCTTTAGTGGATATGCATATCAAAAGTTTCTGAGAGGAATACCACGTAATGTGGCGAGTGCAAAGACAATTCAAGCTCGCATTGGATCAGGTCCGGTCGTATCCAACTTAATCATTATCGTTGCTTGGCTTATCAGCCAATTTTTTTTATGAAATTTGCAATTCTTTTACTTTTCTGGCCGTTTTTTGCAAGGCCCCGCCGAGATTGTTGGCGGCGCCGCTTAACAAGGGTCCCTTTTCTTTGGTACACGTGTGGGTCATTAATCAATGGCCCTTCTAGTATTGATTTCCTTGCATTCCTTCTAAAGATTGTTATCAATGGCTTAGATTTGACGTGCATAATAGGGGGGATAAATTGCGTGGACCGCTCTCAGTGACAACAAATTCAAAAATAATTTGACGACATTCTTATTTGTTTAGACAGAATGCTTATCATGTCAGGGTAACGGAGTGCCCTACATGTAAGGGTGAAGGATATGAAGTTCTAAAAGACTTGTCCGCGAAAGCTATATTGAAGGCAAGGGCTAATGCAACGGATGCTGCAACCTGTAATATAGCTGGGTATTCCCTCTAGTAACCGACCAAGATCATATAAAAACCAATTTATCCTGCAATGATGAGTATGATAAAGTCCAAAGGCGTAACGTTTAGAAAAGACAAATTTACAAATTGGATACAATGGCATCCATCCATGCTCCCATCGAATTTAAAGTTTTCAATTTATTGTCATGTGGTCCTTTGGGTGCAGACTAAATGGTGAATTACAAATTCAGTTTAAAGACAACACTTGGCTATGTTGACTAGTTATTGAGCTAAATACAAATCCCCTGGGTGATTAAATCAGAAAGGAAAAAATGTATTTTATTTTGCGTTCTTTGACAAGTAAAAATCCTCACTTCCCACTTATGGTCTTTAAACTTGGCTATCTTGCATACGTTGCCCAAAAAGTGAAATTATTGCTACACTTGTTCAGGTTCTAGAGGATGTCGTGAATGTGAAGGTCGCGATTGGATGTCTTGAATGCTACAATTGGCCATGTAATATGTTATTTGATTGGAAATGTGGAAAAATCTAAAGCATATGTTTTTTGTTCGAGTATTGAGGAGAATCTATATTATCTGGTTTCTCAGTTTAAACCAAGACTGCAGAACTATAAGCAGCTATAAGAATTATCCATTCAATTCATGTTCACAGAGGTGTCTTACTACAAATATAATCAAGTTTCATGTCTTTCTCATTGTCAATATGCCAAACCATCTTGTTAACATAAGGTTAAGTTCATTGCCTTTTAATAGTTAGCAAGATCGTGTTAAATATCGGTTCACAATTAAAAGCCTAGTATGAATGGACATATGATTGTAACAATATAAAAGTATAGAGAGCAAAGAAGAAGTCATTTGGCAAAGTTGTGTGGATCTTATTGTCTATGAGGATGCTCTACAATAGTTAATAATTATAGAAGACTGCATGGATATGGTAGTAAATTCATTGGTTTCACCCACAGGGACGCAAGGGACAAGTCTCAGGAAACAATGGCTTCAATGCCTCCGTCTCAGGTATGTTAGTTCTAGTTGATTGATATGGAGTTCTTCCTTCATGTCAACTAAATCGACATGCAAAACCACTGACAATTTCTAAGTCCTTTTGCATTGTCTATTACCCTCTAAGTTATAAGGAATTAAAGTTCTCTTGCAAAGGATCAAGTGGCGTGTACACAAGTCCCTGCTTCTTGCTGTATAGGCTACAACTTATCATAACAATGGCATTATATTGTAACAATGGCATTTGGTTTTCCATTAATATGTTAAATGCTTTCAACATGTTGTTAAATTTCATGATGGTTTGTACCCAAAATTAATTGACACCAACCAACTTAAATACACATATTAGAAATGGGATTAATACATTAGCAAAGCACTTAAACGGGCATATTCAAAACATGATAGTTATATTATCAAAGCACGAATTGATTGTTTTTTACCATTGGGTATTCTTAATATTTGTGTGCATTCACTAGGAAAATAAAAGTATGTATTCATACAGGCCGTGTACAAATTTCATTACTAATATAACTAGCTCCGATATAAGAAATGACCCAACGAGAACCATTAAAACGAAAAAACAACAAGAAACATGAAAACACACTCTCGGGCCACCGGAGGGCAACCCTCCGTGCGCAGCACCTTGTTTATTTTTATTTTTGAACCAAAATACAACATCTCCCATAAACGACCACATCAAGGCCAAATTCGACTTGAAGAATTAAAGCTCCAAAACTGGAATCAACATAGAACAAATAGCAATACGCCATGTTTGCAAATGCCGCGAAGCCAGAGAAATTTTTGTAGTGGAATCGAGCAAGGACAGTTCCATTTTTTTAGGGCAGGCAGTTCGGGTGAAACAGAGAACTGCCGTCTGCGTCAATGGAATCTCACCCTGAGGTAATTACCAGACAGTGGAATTTGGACTGCATTATGGTGTTCACTCAAACCTGAAATTCTTGGCACGTTTTATAAATGACGTTTTGTAAATGGCAGGCAGGGTTCAAAAAAAGTGACGTTAACCTTACGTCCTACAAAAAACATTAACGAATTGGACTTTGTGCTACTAATTTTTGAAGAGTAGGATTTTGTCCTACTCCTTTTAAAGGAAGGAGGATTTTTTTAGTATGTATATTTTATAAAATATATCTTATCTTATATATAAAAATTCACCTAATATTAACCAAAAAATTAGATTACCTTTTTTGGGTTGCCCCTAAGGGGGCAAACCCTTGTTTATGTGGGCTTTTGGCATATCCTAGGTATATGCTAGAATATCCCTAAAATATGCTGGTGACCGCTCCAAACCTGTTGTGGCCTGTAAACTCTCGGTCAACAGTGTTGTTGGGCGGGCGGTGTGGAAACTGGCTAACTGGAACAAGATATGGCAGATAATACTCGGCTCAGTTCGATTTTCTTAGTGTATGTAGTTGCTGAGGAGCCAAAAATATGGATAACGGAAGTGCCGAATTGATTAGTGTAGATTCGAAGATGCTACAATGTCATAGTTTGGTTGGTCATAGTTTGGTTGCCATATCCGAGGCTCAAACCAAACCCTGTAGTTAGGTCTAGATTATCATGCTGCTACTCGGTTTAGAATGATGCCTAAAAGGGCTTATCCCAGAGGGCCATGTGATGCTCTGACTGCATCCCTCCCATCTGGTACTATGGCAAAAATGAGTTTGGAAGAACAACTTTGGGGCTTGGAGATCGAAGCATGGAAGAACTCAAAATGCATCTCATAGAAGGTTTTGGGTAGCTATCTTACGAAGTAGTTCCACTTGTGCTCATTTTCATGGCCCATGTAGGTTTCTTTTTTCTCTCTGGTCGGTTTCTTGACGAGCTCTTGAGGAATACTTTGTTTGTAATTCTCGTGTGATGGATTGTCATATAGGATTGCATCTTTTTAATTCTCTTGGTATTCCCTGGAAACAGTATTGAGATAAATAAATATTGTGACAATTCCTAATATTGTGATGATAAGCCCCTTTTGGAAATAATTAGTGCTCTTCTAGATTATATAGCTGCTGTTAGTACTTTTGCAAATAAAAATAAGGTATAATTTGACTTAGCTGGGAAAGATTTAAAGGAACTAGTATGCTATGCATAGCATGAGAGCCTGTGAATCCAACTGTGCAGAAGATAGCAGGAGTGATGGGACCTTTTGCGATAACATGATGTTGGCTCACTGCCTACAATTTTCATTGTCCTCTGTGTTGCACTATTTACTGTCACATGCATGCCTCAAGTAAGCAGGGAATGTTAGAAATTACAACGAGACGGGACAACATGGCAGGGAATGCAGAGGCATGCCTGCAGGAGTGACAATGGCGCACGAGATAGGGAGTGGGGAAAGGTCTATAGAAGCAGTCTCTGGGTGAAAATGGTTTCTGAAGAAGCTCTTCTGCATCCTAGGATTAATGCATTTGGCAGGTCCATCAGACCTTACATGGTTGGGGACAGGCAGTATCCGATTAATGCCATTTCTGATGACAGCTTTCAATGCTGGTCGTGAAGATGCATAATAATTGTTTTAGTGTAATGCTAACTCATAATATGCTATTATATCAAGGCATCACAAACTTGAAGGGCATATTATAGCAATTGTACGCCACATCTATGCCAGAATGTATTGGTAGATACTCACCAATCTTAGACTGAACTCAATGCATAATCCCTTTTAACGAGCTCTAAATTTGTCAAGTTTGTCAAGATTTTTATTTTCTCATGGATGTTATTTTGTGAACGATGTCATGTCTTTAAAGATGCCTGTACTGGAAGAGGACGTGTTCGAGTGTGAAGATTATCATTCCTATATCCCATTTGTAGATACTGATACTCTGTCCTTAGACACATTTAAGGATGTGGAAGACCGCACTGTCATTGATAGTCCATCCCAGGATACAAAAAGAGGGGGGCTTTGTCTGCAGTTTTATTTAAAGGACGACAAAGTGGTTCGTGAAAGCAGTGACTTGGGAATGCTAGAAAATGTAAGCTTGATTTTGTTTCATGTGCACTAAGTAGCAAGTCCTTGTCTTTTTCCTCAACTGACAAATTACCTGCAGGAAAAAAAATTGTCCATGGGTGCAACTTCAGTGAAACCTCATAGGTCTCATCTGGCAATACGCTCCATGCCAGCAAAGAAGCCAGTTGCTGTGATCTCAACATTACCATCCCAAGTACTGAAAAGAAGACTCGTATCTGAAAGTGCATCTGAGAGTCGATTAGATGGCACAATGAAGCGTAGACGAATAGAACAAGCAAGGTTGACTAATTCTGAACCAAACGTAACATTGCATGTACCAGAGAGTAATCATGCTACTTCATGTCGGTCCCGAAAAGTGGCGGTGATAAACCAAACTTGTTACATACAATTGACCAGGAAAGCCGTGTTGCCTCTTAGGAGCATTGTTCAAGGTCTCAAAGTGCGGGGGACTTTAGCGAGGATTGCCTCTCTTGATATCGGCTTTTCTCCTTGGTATGCAGATAGTCTACTTTTCAAGGTTAAAATATTATGCATGATGATACGCAGTTATGCTACTACATTTGGAAGTCTCGTGCACACAAACAAGGATTTGATTTGAGGGTTGTGCACATTGAATTACCATCGGCTGGTGATCCCTTAGCGAAGAGGATTAAACAAATGGCCTTAACCTTTGAGGTAAGTTGGTACATTTATTGCTATTGTTTGCTGCCACCTGAGCAGATATGTCCGTTAATTAATTGCCATGGTGTTCCCATATGACAGAAATGCCAACGCGCAAAACAAGTCCTCCTTCCCAACTTGTAGTGAAGCTTGAAGCAATTCTTGAGTACTTTTGGAAAATGTAATGCGAGTTTTCTAAAGGGACCTCTAAACTTAGTACGAATGGATCATGTGCCGAGGTGCCTAATATCAATTCTCAAAAAGAAAAAGGTTTCTCCGGGCGTTGCATGTAGTGTGCGGGTAAAACAAAAGGGTTCTTTGGACATGCGAGAATCCGGCAATAGCAAAGGCACAAGGGCAGCAACTAAAAAGAATTTGCAGATCGCCTGCATTAGAAGAAGGTAGGAATAGCAAGTACAATGGAGAGGTTCAGAAAGGGGACAACTCAGCGGTTCAAGCTAGTAGTGAAGAGATGCGTGAAGTAACTTCTAACCAAGATTCTTTGCAAAGACGAACAAAAGAGTCGTCTTTGCTGCATACAAATGCGTGTTATTCCTTTAATTCAGGTGCAGGAAAGGTGAGCCGTTTGAAAATTAAGGGACCATCCTTAAATATGGAGGTCAATTTTTCTAATGTTGGGGTGATCACTGACAAAGCTCTTAAGCTAACCAGGAAAAATGAGGGTGTTGTTAGAACAGTTAATGAAGAAAAAAAGTAGGGACTGTGCAGTGTTTAAAGGATACTAAGGGGAGGCTTACTCAGCTCCATGGACGTTTGATCCTGTCGGACTTGCAAATTGCCTTGCCTCTTTGAGAAACCAGGTACAGTACTTGTTTCCTGGGACTTTCTTATGTTACCTGTTTTTTAATTTGAAGACAATTTCCAGGGATGGGCCTATTTTCCATCTTTTGATCATGGAGTTGGCAACCCTATAGAACGTGATATATATGTGTCTCCATCGTACTCTTCTCAACACATAGGATAAATTTTGGATAATTTATCTTTTTGATCCTTCGTTACTTGTAAGTTAACTAGTTCTGTCATTGTAGGCACAAAATAGTGGTTGTAGAGGGGAATTACTTAATGCTTCCAGAAGGTGACTGGAAAAAGATTGCGTTGTATTTCAATGAGCGGTGGTGGGCACTGCAATCAAGTCTATTCTAAGACCTTTTGGGTTGACAAGTATTTCTGATGGTGTGGTTCTTCAGGTTCTTGAATGTTGATATTGACACAGCTATGGGGAGAGTAGAAAAGAGGCATATTGCAACAGCTACCTTGCAAATGTATTTTTCACCTCTAGTTTTTCGAAATTGCTTAAATCTTTGATATACTCCCCATTTGCAGGTAAATCTGCAGACGCTGCAAAATGGCGGGTAAGTTCATCATGCTTAATGAATGCCTCTTTCCCAAATGATGTAATGTATGGCGCTGACAATTTTTTAATGCAGGTGGAATATAATGACTGGCCAAATGCAGAGTTAATATTGAAAAACTCAAGGAACATGGGGTATGTTTATATTAGTGGTATACAAAAAAACGAAATTTTAGCACGTCTCCAGCACCTTTTTTTAGCGCTTTTTTTACGTCGCGGGCGAAAAGAAATGAAGGGTGCCGTGCAAGTTGAAGGGTTCATGATGGGCTATGAAGTCGGGATGACAGGTAATGAAGTGCTGGGCGCGAAAAGGCCGTACAGATCCCATCATGCCAATTATCAAAGAAATGAGTATGATCCTGCGCCACACATATAATTCATCCCACAATCCGAAATTCATTAAGTAGGCGAGACGTTTGATCTCAAATTCGACCCCTTTTGGTGTATTCTTTGAAAAACTGATATCTCTGTTCCTCTTCCGGCAAGCGCTATTTCATCTTCTCAGTACACCCGATTTCTTAAATTACTTTGTTTGTAAGGCCATGGCAAACGAAGTTAAGGAGGTAAGCCCCCGTGAATTAGCTTTGAAGACCTGTTTTTGCTCTGTTATGAAACCCGATTATTTTTTTTCCTTTTGATTGCGGATGAAAATTGCTCGAACCGAGGCTGAGTTTGTTTCATTGCGAGATTTATGTGGTCTTTGGCACAAAGCCGAAAAGAAATTAAGTGGAAAGATGTTTCTCCAAAGAGATTGGAATGAGATATGGAAAGCCCCTTTGGTTAAAGGGAAGATTCATGTCAAAATGGTTCGAGAAACAATATGCCACCAAGCTAAAAGATCGATTTCCAAGATATATCAAAGGGGCCTCACCAACAATGAGTGTAGGACTCGGCTTTCTCGTGCCTTTGTGTGGCAAAACACTTTGTTAAAGCTCGTCTTAATCCGAGAAATACAAGGTGAATTGGGCACGGTTTGCGGCTTCGAAGCTTCTGAGAGATTCAATGGACAAGAGGTCAAGAAATGATGGGTCTTATTTCAATAAAAGCATAGAGGAGCCATTCTCGCATGTCATAAACAAATTGAACGAGCTCAAACAAATTGATGAAATGAACATCTTGAAGAAACAAGAGGATCTGTTGAGGCTCGAAGGTCTTTGTATAAGGTGTCTTGACAAAAATTGTTACGTCTGCTTTGGAAGCTATTGAGGATAAAAAACAATCTTGGACAGCAATGGAAGCACATATAGAACCAGATGATGACATAAAGAAATGCATCGAGACCCTTAAAAGGGACGAGAAGTTGTTAAGGGAAATGCTGGAGAGGTCGCTTGCCAAAGTCGTCAGAACCCAGCATTTTGCACTCCAAAAGGAGATTGAGAAGCTGAAGATGGATGTTGCAAGGTATCAAGAGAAAATGGAGTACTGGCACAAGTGTTGTAAAAATGTGCAGTTCATGCAGCAGCATGTGAAGTCCAAAAGGCATGTCAGAGTAACCATGGGAGAGTACCACATTCCTCTAATGCATGGCGAGGTATGCAATGTCTGCGTGGTTTGGTGCTTGCTACGATTATGAAATGCATGTTAAGCTTTCTTGCCAAAGACAAGTATCATGTGTATTGCTTTAGTATAGTCTTTGGAAACTCGGCATGCATAGTTCGAATGTGGTGCAGAAGTGCCTCAAGCACTTTTAAAAGAACTGGGATACAAAGCTGATGCAGCAGCAGTAGAGAGTGAAGAAGATGCTGATGCTGAAGAGGAGGATGGTGATGAGGAATTTGAAGAAGATGAGGAAATTGAAGATACAACTCCCAAGAAACAGATAGTGAAAAAAACCAGGAAATTTGAAGATAGTGCTGGAAGCAGCAGTGAGGTAAAAATTGATGAAGATTTTTTACCTATTAGGAAGGCCAGGAAGAGGACCATTGGTACTCGAAGTGCTACAAAAAAGATGAGAAGATGTGATACAGGTATAATGAATTTATAATTGTTACATGTGTTATTTTTCTTTTTTTGATGATGTTTTTTTTTTTTTTGGTGTTTCAGCAGTTGATCTTATTGATGTGGACAAGCTCAGTCCAGTCAAGATGACTCACTATGCTTCCTCTTCAAAAGCAAAGAAGAATGATGCACCAGATTTGAACATGCAGGCTGCTAAGGAAGGTAAAGTGTTACTAGGTGCTGGATAAGTGATGTATTATTTTTTAATCTATTCCTTTTATCTTTTATAGTGACAGCAAAGGTTGAGCAGGATTTGGTCCACAAAAACAACAATGAAATGAAGGATGTTAGTCCAAGAAAAGGTTAAAAACCTTTTAACAATATATTTGTTTCCTTTTATACTTCTTTCCCTGAAATTGAGTTTTTTTTTGTTTTTGCAGCTGAGGTTGTTTCCACAGATGATCCAAAATATCAGCAGTACTACTTGTCTTGTAAACGAGCTTAACTATTGGTTTTGGTACTACTTTCAAAGCTCCAGTTCCATCAGGTTCAGTAGATGCTTCAAAAACCTGTAATTTTACATAAAACTCTTTTAGTAATGAGTATGAAAGATTCTCCAATACAACAGCAGATTAAAGTAGATAATGCAGCAAGGGTTTACTCTATCAAATGTCTTCCAATCAACTGTGTGACCAGCACCTCTATTCAACTCCTTTGGACACATAGGCAATTTGGAAGGACCACAAGAATTGCATTTCAATAGCATGCAATTATGTTGATACCACTCATCTGCTATATCTTTGACACAAACCAATGACCTCCACATGTCACTTGATGACTTGTATGTCTTCAAGTTGGCTTCACATTTAAGGCCAGGACCACAAACAACACATGTACAATTACATTCACTTCCATGAATCTTTGTGTCCAACCTCATTTTGTTAATTGCTTGTCTAACATAATCCAACCTCATGTGATATACACAGCAGCATGTCTCCCTGTCCTTTACTTTCCTTACAAAGCTAGGTTTCAGTGCATGAAAAGCTGAGAAAGACACCTCGAATTTTGGAAACTCTCTTCGAAATCTTTCATAAAATGAAACCTGCATTAAAACCATAAGCATTGTAGGCATGGTAAATTTAAAAAAAAAAAAAAGAAAGGGAAATTAGATAAACCAACCTCAGTCTCTTCCAAAAAATGTAGAGGATGCAATATTTTATTGCCTTTGGCAATCCTAATTTTAATCACATGCTTCTTGCATGGAGACACTCTTGAATTATTGGTCCAGAACTCAACCACAAGCTTTTGCTGTTGATTAGTGAGTTTGTCACATCTGGTTTGTCTCTTAAACATTGACCAGGGACCTTCACCAATTTCTGCTGCTGCTCTTCTATGTACTGCTGTTGTAACATATTTTCTGTTCAAATTCAAACATTCAGATAGCCTTCTACAGTTGGTTTTCTCTGAGGCAACAAAGATAAACCATTCTTGAGGTTCGAGCTCGACCACATCAGTTTTCCTATCATACTTATGTTGAGCCAAAGATTTTCTCAAATTTTCCACTATTGTTGACATTGTTTTCACTTCTTTCAATTTCAATACCTGGTATTCTGGCAGTCTTTTAGCAAAGACCTTCAAGAATGTCTTCCCTGTCTTGTTGTGAAGCATTTGCACATACCTTATTATTATACAATGCTATTTTTTTTTTTTGAAATTTGTTGTTTTTCTTCTCTTGCTTAGTCCATCTTTGGAGACATCTTTCGTAAGTCCCGCTTCTCTTGCTCTTTTCTTTGCTCTTTGTTCTCTCCTTTTCATTGCATGCAATTTTCTATAGAGTGATTCCTGATCTTCAAACCCATGTTCATCTTTGGACCTCAACACCACCTTTAAAACAATTAGCAAACTAGTATTTCAAGATTTGTTTAACATTTAAAAGCGGTTTTCAAGCACTTACGAAATTTGTAGGTAGATCACAAAATGCTTCAAAACCATCACAGTTTGTTTCAAAATTGGATGTCTTTGGTGGCTCTGCATCGATGGTAGCATCACAAACATGAGGCCGAGTGTTCAATCGAAAATCCTCTTCACAATTTCGATTACTTTCACCAAAAACAAGATTCCAATTGTCGGTTGGTCCGAATTGACTATTGGCCTCACCTTCATCCGAAAAATGAGGTTAACTTGTTAGCTATCATAATTTGCAAGCAATTGATCGGTAATTCAAGATATTACCATTAAAAGAACTGAAAATAAATTCCCCTCACTATTTGCGGTTCTTTTCGCCCGCCAGAAGAAAAAATTATCTGCATTCTCCACAACAGGACAATTTTGAACCGACCGGAGAAAATTATCTCGCCAAAGGGAGTATAAGCATAAAATTTCCTCCGATTCTTTGTTCCAAATTCGGATCATCGCTTATGAAATCTTTAGCATCAAAAGTGACACTATGCTTGAAGCGGTTGGAGAAATCTTTCCTCCCAATTCATGGTAAATTCAAGAAAAGAAAGCACATCAATTACGAAAACAAGTATAAACTGTGGAAGCCCGCCATTCTATCTCAATTGCCCGCCAATCTTTCAACTGACTCAAAATTGAAGCCATGATTCTCCAGCATCAAATTCGGGATCGATGAGATGGATTGATGAGATGGCTTGAGGATTCCGGATTGCTGAGATGGCCTGCTGATCAACCGTTCCGGATGATGGGAAGGAAATTGGCGGGTGATCAGCAACCGTGACGGGCCTTGAAAAATAGGTGACGGGCATGAAGAAATTCGATGAAGGGCAAAAAGCACCACGCCAGCACCAATGTCGCGACATGCTTTTTTGTGTACCACTAACGAAAATAGACCCCATGTCGGACTTGATTATTGAGTCGCTTGACCCGGGCGAGAAGGTTTGCAAGAGATAAATACATGGTTGATACCAACCCAATACTCCTGAAAACCTCAAGGAATTGATACACGGAGCTAAATAAAGAATTAATTATTGTTAGTGTATTACAGTTTACATATACTATGTTAGATGACTAGACATGCCATCTAAGTCGAGCTATCTAGTATATCTCATTTTATTGTTGCATATTTATATAGCGCCACTCTGAAGTCTTTAATAATTACAAATCCATCATATATCCTAAAAAGGAATTATGGTGGCTTCATTGTGGCCATTTACCATACTCTCAAAATCGGCAACCAGAGCCTTTGAAATATTTGGAACCAGAGCCATGTCGCGGGCTTTGGTTAGGCTAAACCTCATGGCCTCTATTTTGACATCTGGGGTACCATGTCTATCTCTAAACCTTAGGAAGTCTTTATCCATGCTACTGGAATAAAAAGGTCATATAATTACCAATATTGCACAAAATTGCAAAGAAAATATGGCAGTTCACATGTATGATGTGTTCATAACATAACGGTGTGGGGTGTGGGGTGTGCGATATATAATGTAACTAGTAATGGTGCATACTTGAAATTGAGAATTGTGCTTTTCCATCTATCATACAGTAAGGAGTATTGCAATTTTTAATGACAGAAATGGTTTTAATGGCTAACATGTAGGTAGTTGTTGCAGGCATAGGCTATAAATTGATATCATGTGGTCTATACCATATAATGATTGAGACAAGCACAGTTTGATCAAATTATTTTGTTAACACCACAAACTTAAATCCATATCATTGCCATGATGGCAACAATATATTCATGTGTCTATCTAATGCAAAATCAGTGTTTGGAATTGAAGCAAACATAGAGAGTATTAATTGCACACATCAGCAATTTTACAAGATACCTTTAAGAGTTGATTACCTAGATTACAATCAGGAATGTAGATTAGTAGCATATAAGTTTTGCATCACAGCTCTCAAGGAGATTTTGAAGAGAGGATGGGTTCATAGGCTTAATCTCTCATTTTTTGCTCTTTTATGCTTAAACATGGTCTCAAATTAGAGCAATTGCCTGAGCTGCTAAACACAACCTTCAAAGTGACTGTGTTAAAAAACTTGTGTTGAATCAGAAGACCTAAAGTCATTGTGGTTTTGACCTATTGCTAATATGGTAATTTCTAATGAGTTTGCTATTACTGGAACACGGCAAATTTAAATTGTCAGCATCATTTTGGTCTAAAAACAACTTTTTCCTTCCATCTTATTATGTGCACTTAAAATAATCTATCTTTGACCTAGTATGCCTTATGATATGGCAGGAATTCCTTATATTTAGGAGGAGGATGTTCCCTATGTTGTGTTAATTCCCCTTGCCTCATATTTCACTGCTAATGCATTGTACGCCCTTCTTTTTATGCCCTTTTTTTGTATGCTATTCATAAACGCCAGCATCAAAATCCTTGTGATGCAAACTTTGTCAACTGAGCTAAAGAAGTAATTTCTTCTTGGAGATTATGCTGCTTAACATTTTTAAGCCCTTCATAGTTTCTACCAAAGTGACCTCACTTGATGTTTGTTATTGAAGATGGTTTTGAATCATGGTCAACTATGAACATAATCTTGGTTTTAAATTCGTGCTTATTTATATGAACAATAAATATAATCATGGTTTTAAACCAGTGCTTGTTTAGAATGGATCGAGAACAATCACAAAGAAAGAAAAATTTTGATTGGAAATGCTCTCGATGTAATTCAAAAAAGGCATTTTTATATTGCTTGATGTTGTTCATGCAATCCAGCTCTTGACAATCTCTTGGGTCATGCAACCATTCAAGTATTATCCTTTTGAATACATTCTAACAAGAAATTTGTGCGTTTGTCAATGGACCCATCGGGATCACATGTTGCAGAAGCTATGATCAGGTCCCTTGATAAGGCGCTATTTGAAGGGCAGAACATGATAGAAGATGCTCTTATTCAGATCTGCAAGGTAACAATTTTTGAGACATGATCGTTCATGGGATATATAGCTGTATAATTTGATGCATTGCATAGTGTCAATTGCTCCACGATTTACCTTAGCATTGATGCCCAGTTAGGTCACCCTTTGTTCGTGACTCTGCAGGATGTTGGGGATAATGTTGGACATAATATGCAATAGGTATGGCTCTTATGTCTTGCGCAGCCTTTCTTCTCTACTAAGTGGGACTACAGTCCAGACATCACTAAAGCCATCGCACATCAAGTTGGTTGGTTATTTATCAGGTGCATCAAATTGTGGGGCAACCATCACCATACCAACATCCAGATATGTACAGAAGCATCATGGATACTCGAAAATGCTGACATCACTCATGAATAAGATACTGAAAACTTCAAAAGGCAACAATTGCATAAAGTGTCATCCATATGCAAGTCCAATTTTGCATGTAGTGAAATTCTATTCCTTGTTAGTGGTATTTTAGGTTTAAAATGCGAACACTTTTAGGCTAGGTAAACAAATCCCTATAATTATAGCATTCACATGGCTCGATATTAAACAAAGAAGATCCAACACGAAACAATCAAACCGAAAATGCACTCTTGCTTTAAACAAAGAAGATCTAACACGAAACAATCAAACCGAGAATGCACTCTTGGGTCACCAGAGGGCAACCCTCCGTGCGCAGCACTTTGTTTTTTACATTTAAATATATAAATCCAATTTTTCTCCTTCATTTTTCCCCTTTCTGACCTCTTTCTATACATGGACGGGAACAGAATAGGCAGATAGAACAGCAGAGAAGAGAAAGAGAGAGAAGGCGACCACTTCCTGCCCCGTTCTGTCCATGGCCATGGCCCAACGCAGACGATCCAATCAAGTTCCAACCATAGCCAAGAGGTACAAAAAGTTTCCAATTTTTTATTCTTTTCTAGTTTCATTTTTCAATAGGAAAGAAGAAAATGACCTAGACAAGCAATGACACGTTCATTTCTGCTTAATCAAAGCATTGCATTTTTGTGTGTAAAATTTATTATCTTTGTGGGATTTTTTGTTTTAAGGAAATTGGACTTTGTCCTATTATTTTTGTATTGGATTGGACATGTTCTGCTGAAATTTATCTCAACATTAAAAGGATTTTTGTTTACCTCACTTTTTATAAAATTTCGAACCCTGATGACACCCAGATTCCACAAGGCCGGCATATTTTAATCTTGCTTGCAACAAATACTAGGTTGTTCGATCCAAAGTGCCAGAATCAGCATTCCACAGAAGTCAAGGTAGTTTTCAGATTGAAGCAGCATTCCACAGAAGTCAAGGTAGTTTTCAGATTGAAGCTTTCTTAGCTTAGCTGGCAACTTTCCCTGCATCTGCCAGCCATCTGCCGGGCCCGTCATGAAAAATAATCCTCTTAACCGACTCCACCTCAGGAATTTCCACCCTGCAATGGAATCCCAACAACGGCGTCAGTAGCTTACTTGTTTTCCCTGGATTCGACCTCACAACAACTGCCGGCCCAGTGGAGGCCTTAGATAGATACTCGAATTTGGACTGCATTTGGACGCATGTAGTTAAACCTTAAATTCTTGCCACGTGCTGTAAATGACAGGAGAATAGTGGAATCTGGCCTCAGTTTAGATAGATAATGACGTAGACACTAGCTAGAGCATAGTGTCACGTAAGGGCATGGAGATCCCATTACGGCGGCCATTTTATGGCGTAATGGCCAGCTGACGTATATTATTCCTTTCATCAAAAAGCCCAACAAATCAAAAAACAGAACGAGCTCCTTTTGCAGATAATGGCGCCTGCCGGACTTGGATCAAGCAACCAAATTCTAGAAATCTCTTCCAGCTCCTGCTTTTCATGCCCTGAGCTTTTTAATCGCTCCTCGTTGGGACAAATTCGACGACTTTCTCCTAGTTTGGTTCGAGTAAGGGCCAGTAATGAGTCGGAACCAGATCTTAGTGTTACAGTGAATGGTTTGAAGCTCCCAAATCCTTTTGTAATTGGATCTGGACCTCCTGGCACGAATTATACTGTGATGAAGAAGGCATTTGATGAAGGTTGGGGTGCAGTAATTGCTAAAACTGTGAGTTCTCTACACTGATCCTGTGATGGCATACTTGCGCTTTACATTATCGTGGAGGTTAAAGTGTTTATTGTTTGTTTTCGCTCAATTCAGTGCGATTCACCAAACACTTCCTCTCTGTTAATTATAAATTCTACCAATTGACTTAACATTGCTTGAGGAATTGTTAGGTTCATAAACAATTAACTGAACGATTGGAAATGTATGCATTCCTGATGTGCACCTCGTGATTGCTGTAATGACATCGGTTTTGAAGGATGCACTACATTGGCATAATAGAAAAGTAACATCCAGATTGATCAGCGAGAAAAATAAGTTTAATAATTATTCAAGCATGGTATGACTCTGAAGAGCTTCAATTGAATTGCCTTAGGAAATAATCATTCTCATTTAATGAACATGCAGCTTACTTATGCTTGAAATCTTCAAAATGCTCCAGCGTGTCATTTTATTCTGCTATGTGCATCAAGTTTGATGTCATGTAGCATCTATTAAATGTAAGAAGAATACATAGTTAGGAAAAAATATTAATAACTATTTGTGCATGATATAAGCCTGAAGAGTTTATTGCACTTTATGGCTTCGTTAAATTGCCTTGTAAAAGAGAGCATTTTCCATTTTACCTAAATGCACATCCAAATTATGTTTGAAAATCTTTATAATGATTAGCATATCAGTGGTCCTTTGTCTATAAGTGTTATCTGTGTACATCGATTTTCATATAGAAATATCAACTAGTGAGTATGCATTAGAGAAACATTAGTGTCACATTAAATGATGTTTTAAGGAATTGCAGCTTCTTTGCCATTCTGTTTGGCATTTTAAGATATTCTGTATCTTAAAAATCTCCTCAACCAACACGCTTTGAAGTTGTAAAATCATTAGTTTATTTGGTATGTATCTGGGTAAGTTAAGTTTTCTGTAATTTATTGTATCTGTTGTTGCTATCATTGTGCAGGTATCTTTAGACTCAAAAAAGGTGATAAATGTCACTCCGAGATATGCACGAATGCGCACTCTGAATGGGTCCAAGGAAGTCATTGGGTGGGAGAATATTGAGCTAATAAGTGATCGGCCGTTTGAGACAATGCTAACGGAAATGCGTCAATTGAAGCAAGAATACCCAGACCGCGTGTTAATTGCATCCATCATGGAGGAGTATGATAAGGGTGCATGGGAAGAGATAGTGGAGCGGGTTCAGGATACTGGAGTTGTAAGAACACTATTCCAAGTAGTTTGAAGTGTGTTAGTTTTTATCCTAACACGTAAGTCGTATTTCGTTTCTTGTGGACATATGCATGCCTACATTAATAGTTCATTCTTGATTCTTCAATCAAATGACCTCCTGAAGTTGGCACGTGAAAAACTGTTTGACAGTTTGTACCTTAGCCAAATGTGCATAAATAGCTAGCTATTAGAAGAATTTGTAATGCATTATGGAGCAATTTTAAAATGCATTATTTATTCTAATCTAGAAACATTACATAAAGTTAAACTTGCATACTTTCTCCAGGATGCATTGGAAATCAACTTCTCTTGTCCACATGGCATGCCTGAGCGTAGAATGGGTGCTGCTGTTGGAAAGGATTCTGAGCTCCTACATGAGATCTGTGGTTGGATCAATGCCAAGGCAAAGGTTCCTGTGTGGGCAAAAATGACTCCAAACGTTACAGACATAACCCAGGTTATATTTTGCTTCGTTTATTTGCAAAGTATAATTTTTAGGATAAATTTGCTCCTCATGTTGGACACTTTTTCTTACATATCGTTGTCTTTGTCAAATTCATCCTTTTAAAAGGTGGTTAGCTTTAAATGTGTGTCTGTTCCTTATGGATGATAAAAACGTTTTGCTAGAATAGAATATTGTTACACTGCTGTTGGTTGTGCAGCAGGAATTTTCTGCGTGAATTCTCATTACTGACTAGGTTTATCTTTAATATAGAGCCTTTATCCATCTTAATTTTCCGATACCTGACATAAATCTCTTAAACTATGTTGTTGTATTCCATCTATGGAAATTCTTAAAGAAGCATTTATGAACAGCTTGCTTGCTTCTGCTAACTGTTTTCATCCTTTTGGGTATCAGCCAGCTCGAGCCGCACTTGAAGGAGGATGCGAGGGTATCTCTGCCATTAATACCATTACGAGCATTATGGGCATCAATCTTGATACTTTAAGACCAGAGCCCTGTGTTGAAGGGTAATTTCGATTACTCATGTATTTCACGTTCTTTTTTCTTTAACATCATGGACAACGCACAGGTATACAACCCCAGGTGGATATTCATCCAGAGCAGTGCGGCCGATTGCACTTGCAAAGGTGATGGAAATTGCAAAAATGATTGAATCTGAGTATGGTGGACAAGACAAGTCTCTTTCTGGGATTGGAGGGGTAGAAACTGGGGGCAATGCTGCAGAATTTATACTTCTCGGATCCAATACTGTTCAGGTAAGTTCGTTCCATAGCATTTTCATGGATTTTTCCCTTCGTGATTGTTCCCTTGGTGCCAGGCATTCTAGCACTTAGATTATCAGGTTCATTTGAAACACCTACATGTGTTATGAATAAAATTGAAAAGATCAACGCACATGAATGCTGCAGGTTTGTACAGGTGTGATGATGTATGGTTATTCGCACGTGAAGAAACTATGCGCTGAGTTGCAAGAGTTTATGATAAAGCACAATTTTACCTCTATTGAGCAGTTTCGGGGGTGTGTTTAGTCTCTTTTCCCTTCCTTAAGCTCTTTTAAACTTCACACTAACTGCACAAACTGTTCCTAAAATGCAGATTATCATTGCAATATATTACGACGCATACAGATCTTGTGAAAAGACAACAGGAGGCAATTAAGCAAAGGAGGGCTATTCGTAAAGGTTTAGCATCAGATAAGGATTGGACTGGTGAAGGGTTCGTGAAGGAGACTGAGTTGATGGTTTCCAACTAAAGCACTCTAGTTAAAGAATTTAAAATAAATGCAAAAATTGTTCATACTTCATCACCATTGCTTTGTATGTGTTTAAGTGTACACTAATAGCCCTTTGACTGGTACTTAAATTCATTAACCATAAGGCCAAGAGCCCTTGTAAATCCCATGAAGTAATAAATTACTATAGTGCTGCTTTGGTGTTTTAAAGTCTGTAAAAGATTACCGAATTTTACCTATAACTTGTTCTCCCCAAGCTTTATTTGTTACTTCAGTTTTGGCAAGGAGAGGTTATTTTACTCAAACATAATGATAATGATCGGGCAGAGGCTATTTTGCCCAATTAGAACCAAATTATATGTGATAATGGCTTCCTCTCTGCGAGCTCTTCAAAGTTGCAAAAACATTCCTGAAATCATTGCTTGCTGCTGTTGCACTAAGCTGAATCCCTTGTGTACTGTAAAATATGGGAACGATTACTTGGCAGGCCATTACTTGTACCTCCACGACCTTCATGTAAAGCTAAATTAGCACATGATTTGTTTAATCGTAGCTGCCTACTTGGTTTCTTCTGTTAGTGACTCCAATCAGTAAACTAGTTTTTTGGCCAGCAAGAGGCACTTTTAAGTGATGTATGGGGAAAGGAAATGGGGTCCCTTTTCCGATTCAGCCGGTGGGGTCCCGCGACCGGCGGTAGTCGGGAGCAGGTCACCGGCTGAATCGGAAAAGGGCACCCATTTCTTTTCCCCATCAATATAGAAACAGGGGAGCAAAATTTGCCCCCTTTTCTCTGCTCCGTCCAGGCGCTCCGTCCAGGCGCACAGCGGTGGCTTGCGCATCCTAATCTTTGTTTTTCATCTATTTTTTGGCTATGGAGGCTCGGGTTTGCGGCGATGGAGGCGCTTAGGTTTGGGGTTTTCTTGATTTTGGGTTTTTTTTATCCTCTGTTTTTGCCGGAGCGCTCGAGCGGCAGAGTAGCACCGCTTTATAAGACCCTTTCAGAGCTAACTTCAAGCATGCGCAGAAGCTCAGAGGCGAATAATGTGAAGAAATCTGTCTATTTCTTTTGTTGTGGGCTCATAGGAGCATTTGCAGGTCAGATCCTATGATAGCCTCTTTTTTTTTGGAGTTTTTGCCCTCCTATTTTTGCATGCAGATCTGTCAAAGTTTTGATTCGTTATTTTTGGTTTCATCAGGTTTTGATTCGTTGTTTTTGGTTCCCTTTTGGATGAAACCAAGTAGGATTTCTGCTGGATTGATTTTTGGTTCCCTTTTGGATGAAACCAAGTAGGATTTCTGCTGGATTGAGCGGTCCTGCATTTGTCGGGCTTGAATAAACTGCTCCAGCGGAGGTGCACTGTCGTATTTCAAACTCTCTGTTGTTAAGTGTTTAATGGCAGTGATCTGAGTTTAAAATGCAGTTCCAAACTCTGTTGTTTTAACTGTAATGCAGCGACCCAGTTTTAAATCCTGTTTGAGTTGCTGCGTTTGCTAATTTTGTTAACAAAACATTGATTGAAAAAAACAACATTACCTGGTTAGCCAGTCATCCGGAATTGGAAGACCCAACTTCCATTCCGGATTGTAGGGGGCTGACACGTGTCAGCAGCAGAATGCACGCCAGGGAATCTATGCGACCCTGTTTCTATATTGTATTAAGGAAGAGAGCCCACTTGGTTTTTTGTCTGTTAAGACTCCAATTAGGAAACTAGTACTTGGCCAGCAAGAGGCACTTTAAGTGATGTATAAGCAGCAGCAATTTTTACTTAAGAAAAAAAAAAGCAATATGTACTTATAGCATATTGGCAGAAGACGACCACACCACTAGATGTATGACACACGCACACCACAACAATATTATTTATTAAGTCTTGCCCTATAGAATGTACTTTGGACTGCTCAAACTTAAGGCCTATTTGTACTAAACTAATGTGTTACTACTAGTCCAACCTGAAATAAATGTGGTACCACTAGAACAAACTATGTAATAAACTATCATTGGTAGTCCGTTGGAATGACAATTGCACTTTTTTAACTTAAATTTTTTTTAAAAAAAATTATTTATTTATTTATGTATAATGTAATGAAAATGCAAACCGCTTTGTCTCATTCAGTGGCAAAGAACAACCCAAAGACATGTAAGGACAACATGCGCCTAAATATTATTAATCAAGAACAATAAATCCAAGGGTTAATGTTTAAAGTGGTTTAAAAATACAAGTAGAGATCCAACAAAGACCAACTACATAAAATAAGTTAAATACCTATCCATCATATCCTACCGAGAGTAAATTCTTACAAAAGGAAAAGCTCAGGGTCATAGCGTTATTGCAAGGTACTGCGTCCACTGCTCGGGGGTGATGTTCCCTGTAGGCTGCACTGGCCTTCTGAGCACCCTTCACCAGAAGGTTCTGGGATGACGGTTCAAGAGGAAGAACATTTGTTGTTGATGGGGCGCGATGTACTTGGCTTTCTAGCTTTAAGGAAATTGTGGTGTTGTTGACTGCGTAGGGGGCAGAGAAGAGTATATGAACTGGCGGAGCCGAGTTTGTGTTCCTTGCATTCAACATCAAACCATTGGTTACGCGGGAAGGTCGTGATCTCCGAGGTCCGTCGAGAGCAGCTTCTTCCAGAGCCTCTTTCTGTAGCAATTTCGAGAACTTCAATCAGTCTACATGCTTGTTGCTCTAGCATAGGGGGATGCGAAATGCCTGCCAAGTCATCAGTGAGCATCCGGGCGTAGATCTCTATATGTTCATAGTCCAATCGCAGCGGAGGCTTGCGAGGAGGTGCCATACAGGAGGTTGGAACTACTCGCTAAACTAGTTGCAAGTAAAGTGGCAGGTGGCCTGAGTCCACCTCCTCATCCCGACCATTTGTTCCCACCCGGAAGTGCTCGATGACATGCACGTCCTACACAGCCACCAATACATAGTCCACCACACTAGACTGGCCCTTCGGCCTACAAGTGTGCTTGCGAGTGGATAGCCACTGTGCCAGTGCATTGCAAATTACCAAGTCGAAGATACTGCAGAGCAACAAAAACTGCCCACCATAGCGCGTGAACTGATTGTCATCGGTTGCCCGTTGCAACAAATCGTCTGCCAAGGGGTCAAATCGCATGGGTTGTTCTGTGCTAGTGTGTGCATTGAAGTCTCCAACGAGCATGACACTACCCCATTGCATGCGCTGTTGTATGCCATTATATAGGTCGACATAGGGGTCCAGGCTATCCACATTCGAGTGGGTGTGATAGAAGTTGCTCCCGACATGTGGGAAGTAATAGGCAGCCACAAAGAGAGGGTTGCCACTGCAGTTCTGCATGCACATCTACAGATATTGGTTGTGCTTGTCTGTCTTGCATAGGGAGACTGAATGTGCCGAGGCTGTCCGATAGTCTGCAAATGCGCTTGACTTCATCCAACTCGTGCCTGCAATCTTCTTGTTGTGCAGGAGTCAGATCCCGGTCAAAGTAGGGGCAGTCTCGTTCAACTGCTTACCCTGATGTAGGATGGTTGCTTGCTCTTGTGCATCCCTCACTGTGAATATGACCACCCAGAACGGTCTTGGCACTGGGCTCCATGGCGGCTCACCCTAACAATGTGTACGGGCATATGGAACGTCATACGAGCAAGAATCTGTGTCTGGAGCTGGTTGATGAGGTGCTCCCCTGCCTCTTCTATCATGTCGTGCACCACCACATTGTGGCTCCCGCGTCTCTACTCCTGGAGCTCTTTGGTGGCCGGGTCCATGCTGGCGGCTGCGGCCTATTTGCCATTGGCAGGGCATGGGCTGTGGCCTATGTTTGGGTGGTAGTGGCATGGGACGGCTTGGTGGTGCGGCAATGTGTGGTTCTGGCTGATGTCGTGTAGGTTGTTGGGCATGTGGGACTGGCACGGCCTGTGCCGGTGGCCTATCTTTTGTGAAGCCTGGAGCTCAGTTCCTACTGGAATTCTTGTTGCCTTGCCAATTCATGCATGCACTGCTGTAGCTGTTCTTGAGCCTCTGCTTTGCTCAGTGATGGCCGTTCGCAGCCCCTGCAACCCCCGATCTCGAGCAGCGAGGCTATCGAGTTCAAGCAAATGAGTGTCCTGGACAGGGTTCACTGCTGATGAGGGCACTTCCCATGACTCGACCCTACACTGAAGGGCATTCAGCTGTGACTGGCTCTCCTCAAAGGTGGCCTGGACTCCTCATATCGTGCTGGTAGCCTCCTCAAGTTCTGATTGAAGACGAGAGATGTTTGCCATCATCTTTTGCTCAGCCAATTGCCTGTCTTATGCCATGGCTTCCATGGTAGTGGACAGGGAGTCTAGGCAGAGCGCGCAGGTCAGCAAGCTCCTGCCTGCGCCCTGCAGATGTCGTCTTCCATCTATTTGTGTGCGGGTCTCCAAGTCTGCGATCCATTATTTCTCTGTCATCAGTTGCCTTCTGAGCACCTTCATAATTCGGGTATTGTTACCCTCAATTCTTGCCTCGAGATGTTTCCAAGTTTCTGTCGATGTCTGGTTTACTGTGGGGCCTGAGCAACTATCGGCAGCCTGTCGGGCCAGTCTTGTTGACTAAGCTTTGACCGTGCTTCCCTCCGCATGGAAAAGACTTCTCCCTTGTCCTTGCGTCTAGTCAGGGCCATTTTCATGGCGGCCCATCCACTTGGCTCTCCCAGGCGGGCTTGTTATGCTAGGGACCGATAGTTTGTGGGCGTGCTTGGGTTAGGTTGGGTCTGGACCTGGGTTTGGGTTGTGGCAAGGCTGTGGCTGTGGTTTGAGGGACGTCTTTGATGGAAAGATCTCTTCTTCTTCTAATAAAAAGCCCATTGTGAGTCTTCTTCTAGATAAAAGCCTACTAAATCATTCATAGACAGCCGAATCTCCAAATCCTACTCATTCCAAAAGAGTTCCAACGGTAGCCAGAATCGAACCTTCCACCCATAAGGTTGAACCCCCCCAAACCCCCTCTGCCAAGAGGCAGGCATCGTTTATGCTTTGCTTTCATTCACCACGCACTTTTCATTAGACGAAGATGAGATCTTTCCATCAAAGTTAATATCACCTAAATCGGAGTACAAAATTTTTGTTCACTTTTTATTGAAAGAAGATGAGATCTTTCCATAAGTTAATATCACCTGAATCGGAGACTAAAGTTTTTGCGCACTTTTTATTAGAAGAAGATGCGATCTTTCCCATCAAATTTAATATCACCTGAATCGAGGTTCGAAAGTTTTAGTTATATTCTCCTAAACCTTTACAACTTGTTGTGTATTAAAAGTAACATAACTTATGATTTCGATTCCGAGAAAGATTCGGAATTCAAAATTGTAAGTTATGTTACTTTTAATATACAACAAGTTATAAAGATTTAGGAGAACATAACTAAGAATTTCAAACTCCGATAAAGGCGATATGAACTTTGATAGAAAGATCTCGTTCTCCTCTACAACATATCTGAAAGAAACATTTTAATTTGATCATTGCGAAAAAAGTTACGATCATGTCCATAAAAATACCCCAAAGCCCGTGGCATTTTGGGAATTTTAGCAAAACATAAAGATATTTTAGAGTTTTCCTTCTTAAAACATCGCCTCTATCCATGTGCAAAAGCTTTCGAAGAAAAGAAAAAACCTTGTTTGGGTTGCAAAAGCTTTCAAAGTAGAATAAAAACCCAGCTTTCGAAAAAAAAAAAAAAAAAAAAAAAAAAACCCTTGTGATGGGTGGCACATTATAAGAAATGTGCAATTCACTTCGCTCATCTTAGATGGCTCATGGCTTGTTTGTGCTCGTAAAGTTGACACTTACCTAGGATGTGTCAAAAACTAACGAGGAATCCAAAATTGGCAATGAATTTACCAACTTACTCCTAGCAAGCCTTCACCATTCTATCCTCAGGAACCCACAACACATTTACTCATAAATTAGCTAAACTATATTGTCCATTTATGACTTGCAGTTGGTTCTAATTTTATCAAATTTATGACATCTAATTATCTCTTCAAACCTATATCACAAGGCAAGGTGGCACCTTGGAAGTTGCCTAAGTGGCACTGCACTATCTAATTGCCACTGTGTCTATATATCTCCTATAAAATTTCCAATATCAATCAGGTTAATATCGCAGTCAAAATCCCAGGCAGCCACTTAATGGCACTTTCAACTCTAGTACTCTACTGGAGGAATATGGTCCACAATGTATATTAGTTTAGTATATCCAGCATTTACAATGTCCACACACACAAAGATGTTCATTTCCTATCATGACTTATCCTCTTTCAGCATACGCTTCCCTACATAATTCAGAGCAACATTCAGGACCTCAAGGGCCTCGACCATATTGGATTACTATTGGCTTCCCTTTAAGCACATAACCGTGGATTAGATGAAGAGCCTTTTCCGCTTTATCCTTATCTGCACAAATGACCACAGCATGGTGCTCAAAAATGCAACAACAAAACAAAATTCAAGTCCAAAGACATTCCATTTTGGATACATAAAAGGGTCATTGTTCCTGTTTCTCCTGATAAATAATTAAATGAGATGCATGGCCCAATCAAACAAACACAAACAAACAAACACTTATGCACGTTTGCTCGTAAAGCTATTATTTAACTCTCAAGAGCCCACCACTTATAAGTCTTCCCCCACGATTTGTAAATCGAGCTAGATATTTGGATAGTTTAAAGCTGAAATAGTGTCTCTTGAAATGATATAAACCACGCTTATAAATGCTCCATGTAACGTTTGTTGCAATGGCTTTCTTTATAACCTTTAATTTAGAAATCTATTAAGACTTTGGAATTGACATAATTCCAAGTGAAAATTCAAATTACGGACCGTGCATGAAAGCAACAAGCACATCATACACCAACAAACTCCATAGAAACGAAAAGAATAATCTGTTGCAAAAACAACACGTACCAGGAAAGGTAACAAATGCTTGCCCCTTCAATCGCCCTTTTTGCATAAGACGGAAACTGATTTGCTCACCAGGCTCTTGGAAACGAAGAAAAAGCCTTACTAAATCTGCCTCTACAACTGTTGAACTGATGTTTTTTATGTATAATGTCTGCAAAGAAGCATGGTAGGACCTCAGTATTAGCAAAAATGACATCCTTAAATAGCTTTGTTATCTTCCTAGATTGTGCCTCCCTGGTCTTCTGAAAAGGAAATATAATATCTTACTTTTGAAGGTTCACCATAGGTGTGGTCAACAAATTTCCCTTCACCCCATTTACAAATTTCTGCTTCCGATAAACGAGCTGACAAAATTTCCTGCTCAGATATAGGCTCTAAGGGAGATGTACCATCTTGCTTTTCCAGATTCATATCAGTAAACCCATCAGCAACGGACTCTGAAACATTAGTATCAGCACATGCAGCTGCCTGTTTCTCCTGCAAGTATGTACTTAGGTCTAGAATCGCAGGGGCAGGGGAAGAAAATACTTCGGCTGCTGTTCTTGTACTTTCTGTACCAACCCTAGCCCGCACTCGCTCCTAGCATATCCATTTCAGAAAAGGAAAGTACTGAAGTGAATTAATCAAATGTCTAAATGTCGATGGCTATTTGGATTAGGAGATATTCTGGAAAGGAACTCGGCTCAAGTGCCTATTAACTTACTTGAGGAGTTACTCCTTGGTCAGTGTCTCCCAATAAAGGCTTTCTTAAAGTCACTCCTGCAGTTAAGGTATCGCCATCAGTTGAAAACAATAAGGGCTAACCAAAACACACTAAGACAGGCAAAAAATTTAAAACCATGAGATGTCACCATCTTGAATGTACTTTAGTTGATTAGCTAAAAGCATTTGTAGCATTTATTCTCTTGCAATGAAAAATGCATTCTAGCTTCATTGCAAGTGCACTACAACCAAAAGAAATTTTGGTGCACCTCTTCAATATTAACAAGTTTTAAAATCCACATCCTAACAGTACAGGTTCCGCATGCCAATTCCTGTCAGCATTATACTCTAAGCCTACTTGAACTAGAAAAGTGTGGCATCTATTGTAAAGTTGTGTGATATGCTAGAAACGCTTACCATCTACAGACAGGTGTGCAATCTCCTTTAACCTCCCTTTTCCTTGTAGCAAAGACACCTCAAGCTCCTTTTCATGTCTTCCCAGCTTTAGCTGGTTATTTTCAAATGTTATCTTCTCTTGAGGATTTCCCCATTTTAAATGAAATGAGCCATTATGTCCTTGAGTCATCTCTCCCTCTATAAACGAAGGATGAGCTCCATATCTTTTTCGCTTTCCAGTTATCTGAAAACAAGGACGTGTAAGATGTGATTGGAGTAGACAAACTAAACAGATTTCTTTTAAAGGCCAGTCCTATTAGCAATCATTAAGCAGCAAAGATGATTTGATAAACCATAAAAACAGCATAACAAATATCATATGTAATTTAGGAGTATAAAAACTTCATCGAACTTAGTCTTCTTTACAAGAGATGGATCCTCCTCTTCTGAAGTGCTTAGAGAATCATAATTTTGATACATCCACGGCAACCTAATCTTTAGAATGACATAGGAATTCTATCAACTCTTAATCTGGTTGTGATGTTTCTTCACGAATAAAGTTAAGTTGGAAGGTTCTTTTCCACAGAATCAAGTGCCTCGTTCTCTCCTTTTAAAACCCATCCGTATGCTTAGAAAAGTTCCCTGCTCGTTGCATGGTATGACTACCATTTTAGCACCAAAAACTTAGTAATAGAAGGCGTAGTAAGTTGCAATTATATCCTTTCTCATGGGAAGTGCTCGGAGTAATTTAACGTACTCGTTGATGCAGGTTGCATAGTAAGAAAAATGCTTGTCACGCACATGATCTGCCTCGGACTTAGTTTCGTTATCTGCTTGCTTTTCCCGCACCCCATGAAGTTTAAACTCTTCCAATGTGGTGATGCCAGAACAGCCATAGCCTGTTCTTCCAGATGCCTTAAAAGCCCCCTGAAACTCCACCTGCTCAAGCCTTTTAATGCAGCAAAATTCTATTACGCAGGAAAATAGAGTCGGCGCAAAAAAAGATCAAATTGTCAAACAGATTACCTGCCGGAAGTATCAAGCTGCTTATCCAGAAGGCGAAGCAGGGTAAGCTCAGCCTGTGTCTTAAGCTGGGGCCCCTGTGGAGGTTCGTCCCCATCACCATAGTTCCGCTGCATAGCGTATGGTGCCTTTTTTTGGCTCCCGAAATCGGGCCTCGCGCGGACCAAAATCGCTTAAGCGAATTTGGGAAAATCGCTTAAGGCCCCATCAGTGCTCGAATTTGACGGTCTGCCGTTAATTTTCCAAGGACGGGCAAAATAATTTTACAACTTTTGAGTGACAGAAGTTCTGAAATTCAAGCCTTTCAAATGCAATAAAAGCCTTTCAAATGCAATAAAATAATTTAAAATGACAGAAACCAGTTTTTTCCCTCGAAAACATAAATAGATACATAAAACAAAGCATATTTTCATTATAAGTTCATCAAATACATAATGAAGTTCTTACATAGATATTACTGAAATAAAAATAATAGTTTAAAGTTTAAAATCAATCACAAAAACTTATTCAAGTAGCATTCCTCTCCTTTGCTTCGCTTCATACCAATCCTTGTAACATGTTTGCCAATCTATGCTTTCAAATGGTTCATTCCACAATGATACACACATTGTGGCGTCAAGAGTTTCTAAGTTCATGCTCGATCTTATAGCGCTCTTAATAGCGTTTTGACGGGAGAAACCTCTCTCGCAAGAGGCCGTGCTTTTAGGAATGACCGTACAACATTGCTATAATTTCATCAATGCTAGAAAACTGTCCCACCAACTGTCACACGTTCCATTTTCATCTCTACAAATAGTCCAAGCCACAACCATTCCTTTATAGCATAGATTCGACATTGTGATTTCGCAGCACAAGCAAGAAGCCAAGAACTCTGAATCTCTGATCTTAGGTGGGCAGTGGGCGGGCGGGCATCAAGATTCCAAGAAAAAAAATTCGAATTATTGGCATAGATTTAGGCATCTAATTTTCGTGAATTAGCAATTTAGCATAAATTTAGGTTCCCGTTGGTACTTTATTGTTAATGGTGCATCTATAACTATAATGTATAAGAGGTTAAAAAGACGGGATAGGGGATTATTGGAAATTTGGGATGTGTAATTGTATCGTGTATATTGTTACTGTATAGAGATATTATAGATTTATAATCAATAATAATACAAATGTTTAAAATTTATAAAGATATATAGCAAGAAAAATGACGGGCGTTTCTCTATTTGTAGCCTTTCAAATGACGAGTATGTCTTGTAGTTGCCCTTCTCTATGACGGGCGATTGTCCAACTGCGGCCTTTCATTTGCCATACGAAATTTTTTTTCACCTGTTTTGACGGGCAAAAATCCAAAAAACAGGCATGAAAGCCGTCAAATTCGAGCCCTGGGCCCCATCCCCCATTAGCCCAAAAATTCAAGGCACCTTTGCCATGTGGCGAACCCGGTTCTAAAATTTACGTTCCTATTGCATTTTTTTTTCTGAATTTGGTTGACGTGGCCGGGTTACCTTCCCTTTTTCCAGAAGTCCTCGAACACTTCTGAGTTTCCCCATTTGGGAACCGGGTTTGTCGTTTTGTGTAGATCTGGCAGGTTTGATCTGCCTGTAACCCCATGACTCCAGTAGCAACAGAATTTGGCGCCATCGAATTCGTCATTGTAGATGGCAATTTCCACCATTTCTTTAGTTTCTTTCCTTCCGGAGACAAGCAGAGGATAGCCGAAACCCTTTTCTTGAGCCATGAGAGGAAGCAACGGTGCTGGGTCTGCTTTTAATTTTTTTGCAGCACAACAGCAACAACATGATCAATATGAACAGTTTCACCAGGTGAGGTGATGTTTACATTGTATTGGAATCTACTTTCACATAATTTTAGATTTCCATTGTCTGTATAGTTATTGAAATTGCTAAAATGCTTAAATTATGATTGCACAGAACTCATTCAGTAGGATGCTAGATGAGCAGGAAGATGAAATTGTGCATGAAACTCAAGGCATGGGATGCCATGACATGCCTACTGCTGCATTTGGCGTTGGTCACCATGCTTCAAATCCCATGTCTGCCATTCCCACTGCAAGGCAATATGCTAGCACACATTGGACAGCTCATGAATTACTGGTTCTACAAGCCGCCAAGAAAGAAGATGATGAGCTTCGTCTATTTGGTGGGGGAAGAGAGAAGATGAAAAAGAAAGAAGTTAGATGGAATGACATAGAAGAGTATTGTTGGAAGAATAACGTGCGCAGGTCAGCCAAGGCATGCATGAGCAAGTGGGAATCTTTGGCAGCAGACTTCAAGAAAATCAATGACTATGAAAGGCAAATTCCAAGTGGTAGAAATAGTTATTGGCAGATGGCAAATCCTGAGCGCAAGGATTGCAATTTGCCAATAAACTTCTACTCCGATGTTTATGAAGCTATGGATCGATGGTATGGCATGAAAACCGCTGTAAATCCGGGCGGTTTAGTTTCAGAGTCATCTATTCCAGCAACATTCACTACACCGTCAGGTTAGTTTCAGTTTTATGTTTTTTAGCTTTCAGCTTTGATTGTTTTTGCTTAATTCATTTTGTATCCTTCAATTTTGAAGGAAATGAACCAGACATCACTCAGGAAGAAGAAGATGTTAACAACAGTCCTACCGATGGTGATGGGAGTAGTGTGCAACCAGATCATAGCTCGGGTAAAAAAAGAGGAAGGGTACCTCGTGGTGTGGATGGGTGGATTAACTTAATGCAGAAAAGCGAGGACACTAGGATAGAGTGGAGGTCAAGGCAAGAGAGCATGCAGAAGGAATTGCATGCTGAAAAAATGAATATGCAACGGGAGTTACATGAAAAACAACTTGCATTGAAGGAGAAAAGCCTAGAGATTGCTGCTACAGCAGCGAGTGCGCTTCAAGTTATTGCATCTGGGTTCGTGCAATTATGTCAGAATTCAGGTGCCAATAACAAATGAAGAAAAGAGAATTCTCTTGAGATTAAATCTGTTGTCAAACATTCATATTTGCACTAGCATTGAGTTAGGATTTTGCTTACAGAAGCGTGACCTGCAAGTGCTAGCAGATGCATTGTGTACACATCTTTACCTGGGTCTTTTCTTGAGGGTTTAGCCATACTGTAAGTTAATGTCCTTTACAGGTTTGACAAAATCATTGCAGGAACTATCATTTTCAAATAGTGGTCTTGGGAATGCTAACTTGCAACTTCTGGTCAGTAATGATGGCTTTATCCATGGCAGAAACTTTTATTCCAGTGCATGAGGCATGAATATATGCACTGCAAAAAAACTAGTAATTGACTGGTTCATGATATCTTTGATATCTTTAGTTCATGATATCTTTGGTTACAGTGATTTTTTTATGGTTGCCATGTGGAGGATCTCTGTTTGGAAGTTCGGTCAGGAGTTGCAGGGCGAGGACTTAAATTATTTCACTCAGCACTGGAATCATCTCATTCAACATTGTAACTGTGACGAAAAAATCCTCTGGTTTTAACAGAAAATTTGAAATGTAATGCCACTGCTTGTAACGTTAACGGCACAAAAAGCTCATTTCATAGAAAAGATTCCATCATTCCTGCAGGCTCAGCCGACCCCTAAACTTTTATCTTAAACTTGTTTTCATGTACTGCTAATTACTAAAGTAATGAAGAGTGACAGACATGAGCATGAAAAGCAGAATGGAAAAGCCAATGGTAATACGGCTCCAAAACTTTAAGAATATATGCAGCATAAAGTTTTGGAGACTGGAGATCTCATTGGCCACATGCAATGTAATAGCTTTCATTATCAACTGATTTACATGGACAAGAGTTCCATAAACAGTAAAGATATATTCAATACAGACTCACATTCAGATCTCAATATATAGCATATATGCATGCATTTAAATCTTAAACCTTAATACTAATCAGAAACATATCATCTAAGCGATCATTTGACTTGCCTCCTTTTCCAGATCAAATCTATGAATGTCTGCTAATTCATGTCCACAAAAGCCATAAAAGACCCATACATAGTTGTTGACAACTACAAAGCCAGGACGACCTCTTGGAACACAAGTGCTTTCAGGTGGAGGTGATGGAAGAGCACGCCACTTTCCAGAGTCTAATGAGTAAACCCATAGGTCATTTAAACGGCCAGATTCGCCACATCCTCCAAATGTATATATGCATCTGCTTTCCTCATCCACTGCAAAAGCATGGTAGCTCCTGGTCCGTCAAATCCATTCTTCTTAGACACGGTTACTCCAATAGCCCCCATGGTTACTCCAACTCTAGGTAAGGGTGCATCACCTTTTGCATGCATTATTGACCAGGTTCTAGAATCAATATCAAAGACATGCATGGTATTGTCTTTGGGAACCCGAGGTATTGTCCCCCAAACACATAGGCTTTCTTCCCTATCACTGCAACAGAGTGAGAACTTCGAGCTGTTGGTGCTCTAGCACATTGAGTTACCTGCAAAGTGCAGCTTGCTTTAAGACAATAAGCTTTAAGGCCAAAATTACTAAGACAACTTGAAAGAGAAACAGGGCTGCAATGTCATTCCAGTTCAAACTAGTGTGCAACCAAGGTTCTTGAAGATTTACATACATATAAAGCTATTATTTGCAGCATGGCCTCAGACTATATAAGCAGCAGAGCCTCTATAAATCACATTGTAATGCTGTTAACTTTTTTGCAAAGGCAGCTGAATGCTTTTTAGACAACTCATATTGGAGTTGTATTTTATCATAATGTCCTGTTAATGAGAATTCAGCAAGCCCAACTCCATCATAGCTGCATACAATGAATTGCACAACAAAAAGCAAATGTATAATATGAAAACAGTACATGTTTAATTGCACACCAAACAACACTGTTTGTTTTGAACATGTTTGTTTTGAACAGTACACATTGAATGTTTGTTTCCATTGAATGAATGGTCTATCTTCGTGTCCACAAATGATTGCATATGACCTGCCGCAGCTCAAAACCAGTGCTATTAGGCTCCCGACCAACAGGCTCATTCAAGTATGGGAATGATGGGTCGAAGCCCACTGTACTCTCGATCACAGCTTGGGAGTAACGGTCACCTCTGTCAATCATAATATTGTGCAACATACAACATGCCAATATAGTTCTAGACAAAGCCTCCTTGTTTGGTTCGTAAATCTTCCTGTGAAGGAGTTGCCATGACCGTTTCAAGAGTCCAAAAGCACGCTCAACCGCCATACGAGTAGAAGAATGCATGTAATTAAACCTGTCAGTTATAGGAGGCAACTGTGTACCAGGAAATGGTACAATCAACCATGGAAGTAAAGGATAGCCTGCATCACCTATGATATATTCTCGGACACTACGGTTATTGATCTGTATTGTAGGCCCATTCAATCTCTCTTGTCTTTCAACTAGTTGCGCAAAGTTTGAGATCCTTAATTGGCGTGCATCATTAACACTACCGGGATAACCTGCAACTACGTCCAAGAATTTTGTACGGCTATCAACTATAGCCTGAACAAGCATAGAGTAGTTGCTTTTCCTGTCAAACCAATCGACCACGCTCTCATAGGCAGGAAGTTCCATTAAGATGTGTGTAGCGTCAATTGCTCCACAGCAGTTGGGAAAGCCATGTATGGATTGGAAGCCTCGTTTGACTGCAACCATTGCATCACCTGTTGGCCACTCTAAGTGATGTTGAGCATTTTGTAGCAAGGCATGAACAAACTTAATAGTGACTCTAGCAGCTGTAGAAGATCCAATTCCAAATAATTCTGAGATGCTCAAGAAACTATCACCAGATGCTAACCTTTTCAATGCAATGGCCACCTGTTTCTCCACTGACAGCACACGATTTGGAATGTGAGAAAAAGTAGGTGGAGTATTTGTCTCCAATGCAGGTGCCACTAGGTTGCAAATATAGTGGAAAGTGTCTTGAGATACTCTAAATAATTCTTTGAAACGACCTGGATCCACTTGCATGACCCATCCTTCATAATGAAACCACCAATGCACTGAACGCGGTCGAATATACCATCTGCCATATGTTATCCCTGTCAAAGTCCCTCTTGGCATTTTAAATTCATCTGATATCATTGATAAGAATAGGATGGAAGACATTGAATCAGGGAATTCTTCAGACTCATCATAATCCATAATTTGTTGGTTTCCAATCACAAACTCATTCTCTGTATCCTCTTCTTCTTGAAGCTCAGTCAAACTTTCTAAAATGTTTAAAGCTATTGTTTTGGCCTTCAATAAAATTGCAATCAACATAAGCTTGGCTGCATCCATTTCTGGAAAACTAACCTGTGAAGCAATTGCAATACCTAGCTTCGGGTGTAGCAACGATGAGATACTGCAGAACCCAGGCGCCTTTCATCGGAAAGAATTCGGAGCAAAGCAAATCGGATTGCAATGGGAACGTTTTTTCCGCCTTCCCTTTGCTGATGTGGCGAAATTAAATTTTAGGTTCAATGAGAATGGTAGACGGTCGAAAAAAAAATGCCGCCCTTAATTTGCTGACGTGGCTGAGTTAGGAAAATCAGTTCGGACGTTAATGGGAATGAGCCCTAAGCGATTTTCAAATGCGAAAATCGCTTAATTTCAAAAAGGGCCCGTCACCGGAAAATGCGATCACCTGGCCATGTGATTTTTTTTTTTAAAAAAAAAGAGAAAATCCCTTAAGAGAGCGATTTTCTCTCTTGTAAGGTGCTTTAAGTGATTGGCTATGGTCTAATTTGAACCAGAATAAGCAAAAAGATTGTGGAATCGATCAAACTTCTGGCCAGAAGCACAGACTTGAATAAGATGATTGATGATAGTGACTGAGAACAGAATAAGGAGGACACCAACCAATATAATCATTAGGGCGGATTTGGGGTCTGAAAATGGCCCTTATCTTGGGCTAAAGATTTCCACGTCAGATTCGCCAGGACCAATCAGGTTTGCGCCTTTTTTACGAAAGTCAGTATTACTTGGCAGGTAGAAGGATGAGCAGGCTTACTTGGCATCCACATGGCGTATTTTCATAGGGGATGCCTGCGCTTTTATTGCAACCAATTTAATGGCCCGTATTTTTCGGGAGTCGCTTCGCCGCCCAAAATAATGGTGACTTTGACCGCCTACTGTCAGCGTCACCAACTCCCTTGTCAAATTTTGGCGCCAAACTTCAGATTGTCACTCTCCCGGCCTCTCGTGCATCCTCTCTCGCCTTCCTCCTCATCCGCAATCCATGTCTCCCCGTAATTTCGTGTTCTTGCCCCATTTACGTAACTCCCAAGGTCAAGAAGTGGGAGGTTTTGTCTCAATAGGTTCAGGGTGAGTATGCTGCCATCAACGAGGGGCGAGCATAGAGTTAAGCGACAAAGGCGAGGCGATCGCGGACACATTGGATAGGTAGGATAAAAGAGTTCAAGTTGAATTCTAGCGGTAGGAAAGTGGAAAGTATAACAATACGACATGCATATACCCCTTCCGATATGGCCAAAGAGCTAATCTCCACCAAAAAACGACTTCCCAAAATTGCCCGCAAAATGGTAACCACCTTAAACGGATCACACGACGCCGGGCTAGCTGTCGACTACTTACTTAACCGTAGAGATAGTTTCGTCGTGTGATCTTCTTTATCTTTTCATTTCTTTTCGTTGACACGTGTTTACAAACAAATTTATTGTGCGGGTTTATGTTTATCGACGCGTCGTGGATGTCATTCCGCCGAAAGTATTAGTAGTGTACTTGTCGTGTATCACATAGACATCGAATTGTCCTTTTCAAAGGTATGGATGCCGTGACCTTGCGGGTATAGGCATCCGGTTTTACGGACATGATTATAACGTAAAGGTCGAAACCGAGCTTGAGGCCTGTTGAATTGCCCCCTTTAAGTGAACTTTGTAAACCACGCACTAATGAGAACAATGTAATTGCAATGAAGAAATGCATGGCTGACGAGGTGCAAGCGGAATGTCCGAAAACGGAGGCGTGAGGATGAGTTTCAAAATCTTCACACCGTTTGAGGTATTTGCTAACATATTCCCAGATGGCGCAGGAAGTTCAAAAGCTCAAAGACATATAATGTGCTTTCTCCCCCGGCCATTTTTGTGGATGGCTTATTTTTGGTTCCGACACGGGATGTTCGATTCCACGAATCATCCGGTCAACTAACAGAGGTCCGCGTAGTTAAGTCCTCCTTTAAGTTCGAGATACTTTCTTCCAAAACAATATTTATAATTAATTGTCAACTAGAACGAAGGAAACGTAAAAAGAGAGGTCGCACAACTTTTGGGAGCCGTTTGAGGACCATAACGCATACACTCCGTCGGTGGATATTCGAGTATGGAGAGGGGAGGAAGTCATTTATCGGCCACCATGGAAAGCGAATAGCCATTATCAGAGCTAAGAGTGCTAATGGAGACAGAGGAGATTGCTGACGACTTCCATTATTTTATTGATGGCATTAGGGTTGGTTACAGGCAAGAGGGAAATGTAAAGTTTAGTGAGTTCGCGATCAACAAGAAATTGTCTATCGGCTAGCGCTTTGAATCTCGGTTTTTATTTGTGTTTCGTCTCCGATGTTTTTTTTAGGGTTCCGTATTTTGTCTGATATTTTTTTAGGGTTCCGTACAATTATTTAAAAGCGTTACCATCATATTTTACTTTAACTTCTGTTTTTTACTATTTATCTCTTGCCAGTTGTCTATTTTTGTCAGTGTTCGTAGTATAAAGCGCCATCCGCTGAGAAGCCATGGCAAGAACTAAGCAAACCGCAAGGATCCATCCAGTGGTGTAAGGCCAGGTGATTACATTAGTCCGCCTTCTTCATCTCGACCAAGTCTCGATAGAGATTCTCCTCCTCCCACCATGCCTAACGTGGTAGACCGGAAAAGAAATCTGCATGACGGACGGCCGGGAGAAGCAGCTCCGGAGTAAGTAGGGAGGTGCACTCCGGCCTCGAGACGAGGATGAAAATGTGAGAGAGACCGGGAGAGCGTAATATGACGCCGATTAATTATTGGGCAGCCGCCTCTTCTTGCTCTTCCTGCCTCCTCCCGCTTCCTCCCGTGGAGGTGCCGTGACCTTCAAATCAAAGGAGGAGGCCCAACGCCGTAAAGGGAAGGCGACTGTGAATGTGAGGAGACGGCGGGAAGAGTCGGCCGAGGAAATCGAACTGCCGCAGATGCCGGGTGAGGAGGCGGCCGGAAGAGTCGGCGAGCAGCAAATGGGCTCCAAATGCCGGGGTGGGTGAGGGTAGTGGCCGGAGCGGAAGACGGAAGCCCTGGCATTAAAAGCTTCAGCGAGATTAAGAAGTATCGGAAGAGCACCGAGATGGTCATTCCGCGTCTCCCATTTGCCGTGCTCGTGAGAGAGATTCTGCAAGAGTGTGGTGCGATACATCATACCGATTCTACGAAATTCAAGCAACCGCCTTTAAATGCTCTTCAAATGGCTTCTGAAGCGGTTGGTGTCGGTCTGTTCGAGGACTCGCAGACTTGCAACAATACATGCCAAGCGGTGACCATCATGCCCAAGGACATGCGCCTCGTCTTCACGCATAAGGGATCCCGAAAACTATGGTCAAAATTTTATGGCTTAATACAACAAGAAGAAAAACCCCCTTAAAAAAGGCCGTGAAGTGCCTTTGTGTTTTTTCATATGTATAATATTTCTTAATGTAATGGCTTTATAAGCAATCTCTTAGTCCATTTCTTTCTTAGAAGCCTAGCTTCGCACTTTGTATTTTTTTAATGTTATATACGGAGGATCACACGACGCCTTGCGACAAAGCATTGTGCTTTTTGTTGCACATAGTAGTCTTCGCGTCGTGTGATCCAACCCTAACCCTAACCCTAACCCTAAAATGTACGGACAAATCTCCCCACAACGGCCGTGTCCCCTTCCATAATCGACAACGGCTACTTGAGTTCAAAAGTGATAAATACCTTTTACCGCTCCTAAACATCTTCTTGTTTTCGCTGCTTTGCTTCGCCATGCATCCGCCCCTCATGACAACGAGGAAGTTGCGCCGACTGCGATTTATTCGTTCTATTGCAAGGAGTTGGACATCATGGCAAACAGTAGCGAGCTTGGATGCTATCGCGAGGTTGCCTTAGCTTTCACCCGACCGCTTGGTCTCAGCCAAGACGCCCTTTGCGGATGTCCCCGCTCGTGGATTCCAAAACCAGCTCTAGAGGAGGCGGCTTCCCATTTGCAAACAGGGGAAGATGTTTTCAAGAATGCTTTGCAAGAACGGGCTCCTCACGGCTGCGTCCCTTGTGCTTAAGAAGGTATCTTATTTCTCTTTGCCGCTTGCATTTGCTAGTTATTGCATTACGCTTTCGGCCAAACCAAAGATACACTCGAAACAATGAAATCTTTAAGCCAAGAGGGGTCGATTCGTGTGATGATGCTTGACTATGACGTAGAAATGGAGATAGATCTACAAGAAGAAGAGCAAGAATGTAGGAGTTTTAGCTTCGACGACTGGCCTTGGGTGAACCGGAGGAGGGAGATGATTCTCAAGGTGATGAGGATGGGGATGAGGATGAAAAGAAGTTGTCCCACATAACGCCAATTTTAGTGGAAGGCAAAGAATACTTATTGCTAAGTGATATCTTTGGAACCCGTCTTTTGTTACTTAATGTGTGCTAGGGAAGACGAGCTTATCAAGACCTTGGCCGAATGGGTAAACTTAGGCCTAGATTTTGAAGAGGATTTGGACAAAGAGATGTTTGAAGTGTCTAATTATACCGCAATGCTATAAAGCTTAAAGAAGCCTATGAGAGGCTGGAGTCTCGATTTGCTCAAGATGAGGCTTAATCTACCAACGGAAGAAGAATTCCAAAGATCTCCGTGCAAAGTCGCCAACAGATCTGAGTTTGGCGCCCTTCACCAATCAAGGCGGCATAAGCCCGGTAGATGAGGATAAATGTGAAGAAGATAATCTTGAGGGTTCTTATTTGTGGGAAGTAGATGATTTTTCTTGCCGACATGCACGGGGGCAAGGAAAGATTGAAGGACTCTACATTGTTACGATATATCTCAAGATTCGTTAATGGGAAGATAATCGTCTTCAGCAGAACTTTCAGTCCAAAAGGTGCGTAGTTTGTCTATTACATCCGTACATTATGCATGTTCGGGAACCATTCCTAATTGGCATCAAACACCGAAAGGGTGATAGCAATTCGATGTTGTGTTACAATATTTTGACGACCAAGCCGGTCTGCTTGGCGAAAGCAATATGTTAAATTTTTAGTCTGCTGGCTTGACTCACCCAAGGTTGGAAGTCGGGTCGATAACATGGAAGTCATTGCCTTGTTGGATCGGTCTGTGCAGGGGATTGAAAGAGCATGAAATTGACGACTTGCTTGAGAAATTGGAAGTTATATATTTTCCAACTTGTATCGGTAAAATTATTTATGTACGATTGTCCTTCCTAAATTCCTAATAAAAATTATTTTATTTGTATTTATTCACATCACGAAATACATCGGTCGATTTTTCTCATCATATCTAGGTTTTCGCGTCGTGTGATATCTATCTCAAGAACCGAAATATTATTGGAAAAGACAATTAATTTATTTATTCCTCACACGACGCCGAGAAGCAACTCGTGTGACTTATGTTATAAATAGAAGACCGATGTCCACGCCGACCTCCGACGCCTTCCGCCTTCTACGCTCATCTTCTACTTCCCGGCCCCGCCTTCCACCTTCCTCGCCCGATGGCATCATCATCTTCCTCTAGCAAGTTTACCACGCCAAGATAGCACTCCCCAGCCCCCGGAGCTGCCTCGTGGACATCACCCTTGCGGTGGTGATGAAGAGATTCAAGGAGATCCATGATGAAAAAACAACCGCCTCGTCCGCCGGTGAACAATGAGGCGGTCGGCAGTTAGCCTTCACGGAGGAGGCCGCCACGAGCGAGACGTTGAGCTCGTGGAAACATTCGCCATGTACCAAGAGGCGGCGAGCCGCGGGGCGAGGCGATTGAAACTCCACATGATTTCGCAGGCCTTAGAAGATATGGAGAAGAAGCTCGAGCTGCGGAGGATGAGAACGCGACCCTCACGGCTTCAAATGCAGACATGAAAATCAGCTAGAGGATCATGAAGATCCCTAGCCGTTGTATCTATCTATTTTTGCTTCAAAGAAAAGTTTTCTCTATTTTTGCTTCTATCTATCTTGTTGTTCCAATGTATGTTCTCGTTTTATTAAAATATCACGACGCGAAATGCCTTGCTTGCAATTAGGTAGCAATCAATGGATTTCGCGTCGCAGTGATCTCCATGCCGCTTCTATTTTGCTTCAATGAGAAGTTCTATCTTTAGTTATGTATCGATGAAATTACTTATGTATAGATTGTATCACCGAAATTATCAATAAAAATTATCACACGAGCTTTCTCCGGAAGAAAAGACGTTAGAAGAAGTAACGTCCTTTTTCCTCACACGACGCGAAAGTAACGGTCGATTTTCCCGACCCACGGCATCCTTCAAGGCGTCGTGTGACTCAAGCTACTACGAAATCCCCGGTATAAATAGAAGACCTTCTATCTTGCCTTCGACCGACCTCTTCCGCCCTTCCGCCTTACGCTCATCTTCTACGCCTTCCGCCTTATGCCTTCCGCCTTCTCCTCCGATCCTCTTCCGCCTTTCCGCCTTACGCTCATCTTCTCCCCCTTCCCCCTCCGCCTTAGCCTTCTCCTCGATGGCATCTTCATCCTCCTCCAACAGCGACCGCGCCCGCCAGAGTCGCCACGGACATCACCCTTGCCGTGGTGATGAAGAGATTCAAGGAGGTTCACGACGAAACAAAATCCGCCTCGTCGGCCGAGAAGATGGAGGCGGTGGACAAGAGAATTCACGAGAGGGGCTGCCGCATGAGCGAGACCTTGAGCTTGCGGCAACATTAACAGTACCGAGAGGCCAATAGTCGTAGGGTCGAGGCATTTTTAATCTGCACACAATATTTCGCATGCGCTTAGAAGATATGGAGAAGAAGCTTCGAAGCCGCGGAGGATGAGAACGCAGCTTTTTATTTGCCAGCTACAGGGATCATGAAGATCCGTAGCCATTGTATATATATTTTTTTTTTCAAAGAAAAATTTGCTCGCTTTCTTGCTTCTATCTCTGTTCTCTTGTTTTGTTTTATTAAAGATCACACGACGCCGAAATGCCATTCTTGCAATTAGGTAGCAATCAATGGATTTCGTGATCGTGATGATCTCCACAACGCATACCTCGTTGTATGTATAAATTGTAATTTATTAATGGAAAAGTATATGTAACACAAATATCTAGCTAGATTATGTGATAACTTGCGTGTAAATGCGAATTTGCATGTGGATGACAACGCCTATTCACATACGTGGCTTGTGGATGACAACGTCATGCCAAGGACGGGCATCGCGCTTGCCACAATAACACTCTCTTTTGTACGGCCCGCATACAAGATGCGGCTAGGATATGACGGATCCCATGATGCGAACATAGGCTACCGCTGCCTAATTGCATGCTATAATTTCGCCAGAGGGATTATTACACAACTTTATCGGTACCTGCAACCGTAGATTCCAACGTATCTCTAGTTTCTATATAAAACGTGGGAGGCCTTTGTCTTCTCCTATCCGCCATCTCCTGTTCTACCACATCCGCCCTCAGCCATCTCTCATGTTCTCCTATCACTTTCAATGGCCTCCAGCTCCAGTTCCATCCATGCCGAGATCTTGTCTCAAGTTTTGGTCAAGGAAATTCGTAACATTCGTGGTGGCGGAGGAACGGATCCGCCTTCTAAAAAGAAAAAGAATGATGAAGACGCCGCCAAGCCTGGTTGGGCGGCAGAGGAAAAGGCCGCCTTCTACGGGAGGTGATTTTAGTCTTGCGCGACAATCAGCGGGCTGCCTTAGACCGTGAATTGCGCGCCACGAGATATAACCTCCAAGAGAGGCTTAGGGCCGCAATCGAAGCGGGAGAGGCTGCCCGAGCCCAACTCGATGAGCGGAAAGATAAGGTTGCGGAATATGAGAACGTGGTTGGGCGGGCAGCAATCATGTTGGAGGAGCAGAAAAATTATCACCGCCTCCGTGAAGAGCTTGCCCGGCGATCATAGGCATCGGGCTCCTCCTAGAGGGGCCCGTTTTTTTTTTTAATGTTTGTAATTGGTTTTATTTCTCAATGGGAAAAGTTTTTGACAAATGTGCCGAATATTACGTTTCCTATTTTTAATTTTCAATATCCGTGGTAGAGAGAATGACAAGACAGATCACACGAAGCGAAACCCTTCATAGGGTTTTAAAGCTCGTGGTGCGATTTCAAGCGTGGTGTGATATACAAAGTGTAGTTAGAATAGTTATTAATGTGTTCCAAAATGATAGTACCATTAATGTGTTCTAGCGGACAACCGACAGAATCCGCTCGACACGTGCGACAGCAGCCGAGTGTGTTTAATATGTTCAAGCGCTAATATGTATAAATTGAGGTCCTTGCATTGTGCTCCTTCCGCCGGTTAGAGTCTTTGCTCCTCACTTCTATAATCTTAACGTCCCTCCCATTTGTCATCTATGGCCTCCACATCCTCAACCGCTGATAATGGAAAACGCAAGAGGATAGAACTCCCTTCTGACATAGTGTTGGGTGTTCTAATGAAGAGGTTGAAGGAGCAAGATGATCTTCTAAAGGAAAACGCCAAGTACAATTCAGCAGAAAGAAGAAGAGAATGAATTCAACCTTCTCATGCTTCGTAGCCGGAGAGGCAAATCAAAGCGTTGAATAGAAGGTCGATTGATGACATGCCCCAACAACTGCACTGAGGTGGTTATGACGGCAACGAGGATGCTAATTCAGGCAGAAGAACACGTTGTGCTATTGGGACAGGAGCGGGACATGTACAAAGAGATGGTGGACAGATTGGAGGAACGTTTGGATAGGGTGATTGCTCGCTTGAGGGGAAGAGATGAAGACGAAGACGAGGACGGAGCTGATGATGATGATGAAGATAATGAAGAAGAGCTCGCACTGGAGCAACAATGAGTCGTTGTATTTTGTTTTTCAATGTAACATCTTTCACAACTTTAATCAAAAGTAACCCTTTTTTATTATTATCTTGTAAAGCTTCACCGCGACGCCAAGCCACATAAATGCAAGCAATAGCGAACTCCATCGTCACGCCAGTATGATACAAATAAGATCACACGACGCTCGGGCTTCAGTTGTGCAAACAAGGTTGAAGGCAAGTACTTCAAGGCGTCGTGTGAACATGCTACACATTACAAGTATACTTTTTACCGATTCTTTGTCTCTTAGATCTCCACCGTTGCGATGCTAGTGGGGCCCTAGAATTTTGCCAAGCAACTTTCCGTTTCTCTTGAAAGATTATGCCAATGGTGTTTACGACTTACGGGTTGCTCCTTAAAGCGACCTTCTTGTCGATTTAGCCATCGCCCTTCTATAAAACCACTCATCATCCGTCTTAGAGGGTTGGTTCCCACATTTCCACCCCTCTTTGAGTGTTACGATGAAAGGCTATTTTAGCTTGTTTATGCGACTTCTCCATGCCTTGTGCACTCCACCTTTGCTAGGCTTCCATACTTCCTAAAAACCAAGGTGCATGAGCCCAAAAGATGTGCAAGTAGTCGTGACTTCACTCTCTCCCCATCGTCTTATGAAAGCTTTAATAAATTTGTTATTCGCTTGCACGAACATTTTACGCATCTTCTCTTGTGAGGTCCATTCTCCGAATGTATGGGAACAATTCGACAATGCATCCCATGCTTTTTTTTTTCTCAATGCCGAACGAACGCCATCTGTGCGGTCCTGCTCCGCATCAACCAGCAATTTTCCAAATTCATAGACCTTTTCTCCCATCTGGTTTCCGTTCAGAGCCTCTCTATGATTCTTTATGAAGCGTCGAGCTTTCATCCCTCCAATTGACACCTTACGAGGCACACTTGTTCTTCCTGCCCGTTTCTCATCGAGCTCTAATCTTACATTGCCACCATGCAAACCTGCTTCTGATAGAACATGTTCAACTCTACGAATTCCTTCCTCTCTTCTCTTCTTGTCTGAAATGTTCCACACGAATCTGCAGCTCAAAAATATCATCTTGTCGATGATTCTCACAAAGCCGTGCAAAGTGCAGATATGAACCCTCTCTAATGGAATGGGGAAAATGCCATGGAACTTGGGATCTTCTTCTCCTCTATTAGGAGCATTTGCTTGGTTAAGGGACAAGGTTGAAACAGTCTTCCCAGTACTTGACTTCCTTGCATGATTGCAAAGATGCACAACTTTTGCATGTTCCTTGTCCTCCTCCACTTATGTTGTACATTGCTTTCTCAGTTTTAAATCAGACGCCAAGTGAAAAATTACTTTGTAAGATCCATAGTGATCTACTTGCAATTTTTCCCCTCCCTCGAATCTAGATATTAGACTCGGGATGTCAGTTTGATTGAACACCCATTTCAATACCTCGTGGGTTTCTTTCTGAACTTTAAAGAGACCTAACCACTAGGTGTCATCTTCAGATTGACATGAGAACCATTTTTCCGCACGCTTCTTCTCCTCGTCCGTCACCTCTACATCTTTTTTTGTTATTCTTGTTGCTCTTTGATTTAGCATGTGCAATTGCATTCTCAATTGCTCTATTCATGATGACAACGGATACCCTCTCATACTTCTCAAACTTGGTCAGTTCCATTTCATCCAATTTTATGCAAACTTCAATCTCACCATTAGTTTTGCAACTGTTAAGTCATAATATTTGACAAGGAATTGTAAGAGAGTAACCAGGTCAACCCAAAGATTATTATGCTCATTCATTCCAACTATATCACAACAATCCTTGCCATTCTTATCTTTTATGGCTATGGCAGACCAAAGACATTCAACGTGGTGCATCTCTCCTAATATGGCATACACCATCTTTGTCCTAGTAACCCTTGTATTCTCGACAATTTGTGGACGTGGAGCGAATACTTTTTTTGTGCCCATTCTTTTCAACGCTTCGTGGAATGGCTTGAATAGAGAACGGTAACCAAGCCTACTGATGCCTATATCATCACAAACAAATCTGCAGACATCCGCCGCTTCTAACTTCTTGTAGATCTCCCTAGTACCATTTCCAATACCATCTTCTTGAGAGGAGAGTTGTAGGGCTGACAAATCATGTCCACTATCTCCCTGTTCGTCGCTAGGTTCTTCACTACGTAACCAAGATTGCTTCTAGTTTCCCCAGATCTTAACTGGCCTTTGCTAGTGTTGTAAACGGACCTTGTGGCCGTGACCCTGCGTCTGAATGCACCTGATCCAAACTTCAGTTCCTCTATCGGTCGATAATGCTTCTTCCTTTCTCGCAAGCCAAGGGGTGTTTTCTTCAAATTCTTTAACCTACATTGAAGCCCAAAGTTTGCTCTTTCGAGCTCTTGGATCTTTTCTTGCAGCTGCCCTATCACCAATTTGGACTTGTCCACTTCGTATCTCAAAGAAGTTTCCCTCCCCAAGCCGTCATTCCTTTCCTTCATCACAGTGGAGTAATGAAGCGAGAGAAAAAAGAGCTGCTGGTTTAAGTTATAATTCTCTTGTGACAATCGGAAGCAGCTCATCTCAAGGAACTGTATTCGATTCCGAATGCCTTCATCCTCTCTCAATCGCTCACAATATCCCAAGAGGCCGAGTTACCGTCACCACAAAATCGGACTAAACTTGAAACGTCCCGAAATGACGGTTTCTTGCCACTCAACGGATCCAATGGATATAAACCGCCATCCGCCCGGATATGTCGACACTTTTTGAGCACGCAAAGGCGCAACATGTCGAGGTCTAAGTTCTTATTTTTAGACCTCCTTTTTTTGCGATTGAAGTCCGGAGCATATTCCCCGAAGTCGGTTGGATCCTTATCCACACATCATTTGGAGCTTCCATACAGCGTGGATCGCATGCGGCCTTGAAATGAATGTGTACAATTTGTATGCCCCAAACAATTAAACCGTTTTGAGGCTCGGTCCGTACTAACCTCGTTTTTGAAATTTGCAACGTGCATATGGAAATCGAAAAGTCCATTCTCCTACAATCCATGCTTTTATACAAAAGCAAATTCAAAATTCGAATTGTAGGGGCGGGAAGCCCGTATTGGGATGAAGTAAAGATCCCTTCTGAACTTTTAAAGCAATGCGCAAAATACCGAAAACGAAAGTCTAATACAAAGCTTCAACCTACACATTCAAATTTTGAAATGTAGAAGGCGGAATGGACTCTAAATGAAAATAGGGCAAGACAAGAATCGGTGATGCGCATGATTGGTATCGACAAACCAAGAGACACCGCCATGAGTTGCCGGGTATGCTATAATGCAAGTGGCTTTTTAGAAGCGCCACGTGTTAAGGCCAATTTGTCCGACAACAAGAGAATTAAATACATATGGCGCCATAGATGTGCGATTCCCCTTATTCCGGAGAATATTCCAAGCAAATCGGCGGGGAAAAAAAAGCGGAAATATGACGGGAATGGTTGATAGGAGGCCATTTTAGTTCATAAAACATAATATAACTTGGAATGATAGATATTTTATATGCAAATGGGAGACTATTGACGAGGGACTTGTGTTTAATTTTAATTTGACAACAAATAAGAAAGTGGATCACACGATCTGCTGAATTTAGTGTGTTCCATTTTTGTTGCATATGTACTATTAAGCTTGGTGTGATCCTTGAAAAATAATATGCTCTTTGAAAGGGATAATGACTTATGTACTTAAGAGTGGTAACACATGTACAAAAAAAAAAAGTTAGGTATTCAAATGGAATTAGAAGCAAAAAACTTTTTTTACATTCAAAATTTTTATGGTAGTATGGCTTTACATCATTTTGTAAATTTAAATGCCCTGAGGCTTCAACTATTCACAACAAAAAAGCCCTGAGGCTTGCAAATCATATGGTAAGAAGTCGGAGGCAAGCTCGACTAAGAACAAGGAAAAAAAATAAGAGGTGCTCTGCCCTAACAAATTTCATTCATCTGCTTCACCATCTGCAAAAAAAAAATAAGAAATAACCGTTAGTTGAATGCTTAAGAAAAGAAAGAAAACATGCATGTACCATGAACTAACGCCATGAGCTCCTCGAAGTCAGCAGATTCGTCTTCAACTTCTTCATCTTCTTCATCATCTTCAGCTTCTTCTCCGTTGGTAGACCACTCATTTTCTGAAGAATCTCCTATCCAGCCTTCAAGAACACCTGTGATGAACTCCTGCTCCGAAATTTCCTCCGATTCCTCATTCTCTGATTCCTCGTCAAAGGAATCAGAGGAATCAGAGGAATCAGAGGCATTCAGAGCAAGAACCGTGGGCAGCGGAGGGAACTGCGGAGGGAACACCTCTTCCAGCCGTAATAGGCGCCTCTTGGAGGACACCTCCGGCTCTTCCGTAGCTGATCTCTTCATGGCGATGGACTAGAGAAATTGGGCGGAGGATCTAGCGAAGATTGGGCGGAGATTGGGGGGAGAATGGGCGCCAATCTAGGCTGGAATAGATATAGGTTGGATTAAACGTGAAAATCGTAGGAATGATTCGTATTCCAGTCCTATCAACCATCATTACATGCCATTATGTGCATATCTCGAAATTTGAGCCATATCTAATATCTTCCTTTTTTAACCTTATACCTAAATATCCAATATCTTCCTTTTTTAACCTTATTCCTAAATATCCAATATCTTCCTTTTTTAACCTTATTCCTAAACCTATATGATTTGAGTTTAACCTGAAAATGAACACCGATATAATTCGAATTTAACATACTATTTAATACCAAGATGCTACGTCACACTATGTCGATAATTGGAATTAAAAAAAAAACACTCCAAACCCTCCTCGAGAAAACCACGTAAGTGCCGAGCTCACTTGTGTTTAAGTTTAATTTGACAACAAGCAACTTCCATACTGTGTAGATCGCGACGTATGCGAAATCAAGGTGTGGTATTTTTATGCCCCAACACAATTAAACCGTATGAGCCGAACGTCCGCATTACTAACCGTTTTGAAATTTGCAACGTGCATATGGAAATCGAAAAGTCCATTCTCCTACAATCCATACTTTTATACATTAAGCAAATTCAAATTTCGAATTGTAGGGGCGGAAGCCTGTATTAGGATGAAGTGAAGATCGGTTAAAGCGCTTACCGCAGCCTCCGAAATGAAAGTCCGATCTGATACAAAGCTTCAACCTACACATTCAAATTTTGAAATGTAGAAGGCGGACGCCGCGACGCTTACCAAGAGACACACCCATGAGTTGCTTGGGTATGCTATAATGCAAGTGGCATTTTAGAAGCGCCACGTGTTGCATCAGTCCGTCGACAACCAAACGGAATTAAATACATATGGCGCCATGAATGTGCAATCCCCCTTATTCCGGAAGAATATTCCAAGCAAATCTGTAATTATGAGAGTTTGGTATCCTAGGTGGCATGGGAAAAAGGGAGCGGAAATATGACGTGGAATGGCTGATAGGAGGCCATTTTCAGACCCCAAATCCGCCCTAATGACCACTGTTAAAGATTGCTCTGTAGTGGGTTTTATTCCGACTTGGCCGAAGGCGCCACAGATTCTGCTCAAGAGCCGATGGCGGTTCCTCTGGAACATCTAATTGAACTATTCTAGCCCTTGCAAGCGGAATCGTGCTTCTTTGGCTGTGAAGCCATGCATCTGGGGATTCAGGTGGAAAGCATTTTGCCCACCACTTTGCATGCAGCATTGCTGCGAATTCTGGGGGATATGATGATCAAGCTCGAAATAAATAAAATCCAACTAAGCCGCTGTTGCTTAAGCTAGAACAGAGTACTAGTTTATGCCCAACTCGATCAAAACGCATTGTGAAATAGAGAATTATGCAGAATTATTGCACGTCCAAGAACCAAAACTAGAAGTATTGCAAGAGCAAGAAGCCAGAAGCATGCAGACCCGTGCGGCCAGCCAGGCCAGCGGCGCCAGACCCACGCACGGCATCTCCTCGTTTTTTTCTTCCTAGCTCACGGCATTTCCGGTTTCCGGCGGGGCCTTCTCAGGCGGGAAAATCGCTTAAGCGATTTTCATCCCCAAAATCGCTTGAGCGATTTTCGGGCGCCGAAGACCCCGATTTCGGGAGCCCAAAAAGACCCCGCATAGCGTAGGGTTAATAACGGCTTCGTTATCAGCTGCAAACCAATATGCAAAAAATTAGACTAGGGAGTTTGGGGTGAAAATATTTTTACCCCGGTTATTGTGATTCCATCGCAAGATATTCCCTCCCGCAGAATCACCAGGCTCGCGACCCCGTTATCCGTACCAGAGGCCCCGTTTTCCGTACCTGACAGGGTCGCTTTCAGGCGATATATACCTTCCGGTGGTATCACACCCATAATTCTCCCTTGCGATGGAATCTCCCCCGAGTTATTCCACCAGACGGAATCACCCCGCAAATGTATTCCTCCGGAAGGAATCACGAACGACCTTGTTATTCCGCCAGACGGAATCACAACCATGCTATTCCGCCAGATGGAATCACGAACGTCTGATTCCGTGAGATGGAATCACCACTTACGTATTCCGCCAGATGAAATCACAACCATGCGATTCTGCCCGGTGGAATCACAAATGTAAGATTCTTCGAGATGGAATCACCACGAATGCATTCCGCGGGAAAGAATCACCTGGGGAACTTTGAATTTGTAATAACTGCAGGCAGGGAGGAAAAATGGCTGATGGTTCAATCCCAGCAGAAGTTTATGCATGATGATTGAGGACGGTTACTTGAAGATCATGAAGAAAATTAATATTAAACCAATCGTTGAAAAAAACAAGCTAGGCTACTTCATTTTGTGTGTGCATGTCCATTGTTATGCTCTGCCCAGAACATTTCTGGTTGGGGATTTAAACCCCTTGCACTGCCCAGAACATTTCTGGTTGGGGATTTGAACCCCTTGCCATTATCGGCAATGCCATGGGGTGCTTCAAACAAGAACAAGAAACAACAAACATGTATGTTTTAAAGCAAGAACAAAAAACTCGTTTTTAATATCTCTCTAAATTCAACAGGAATAGTGAATCTGGGCCGCATTGTGAGCTGGGCCGACCCATTTCTCTAGAACAGGAATGCACAAAAGGAATAGAAACCCATTTCTCTAGATTCAACACAAACAGAAATTCAAATACGGATTTGTGCAGCATTTGAAGGTAGAGGTGGTGGCTTGTGAAGAGGGGCAGATCTGGGCAAAATGACGAGGGATCCAGTGTATTTTGTGCAGAATCTGTCAATGGAGCCATCGATTCATACTACGCCCGTGTCCTTAAGCCCAAATGCTTCGCCTTTGCACCATTCTTTTTCGAAATCCTCTTTGAAGGACGGCCTTGGCTCCAAGCCAGGCTCTCACAGAGTAATTCCTCAACGGATGTTTCTTCCAAATGAGCTAAAAAGGGCTATAGCAAATGGACGCCCGGTGGCACCATTCTTGAAGAAGAAGAACAGCAGCTGGCAGTTTGATGAGCATGAAAGTTTGGCCGGTACCAAATACAAGAAAAGCCAGATTGGTAACCAAAAGACCCTATTTCATGCAAGTTCCCTTCCAGCGACCAGCTGCTTAGGTCTTCATTGAGTACTGCCGCCATAGCCGAAAACTTCAAAAATGAAACACGAAATAGCTGCTTAGGCCTAAATCCAACAGCATAGGCAACAACATAAAAAAATAAGAGAAGGAAGAACGCCCCTTGTTTTCCGCCATAGCCATGTTGCCGGATCTCCTCAACCCCACCCTGTTCAATCGCCATCTATTGCCCGCCATAGCCAGCACTAGCTGAAAACCTTCCAGAAGAATACGACGGTCAAAAATTTGAATTTTTACTGGGATATTCCAGATGGTGATTCCGCCCTTGGAATAAATGGGCGGTGATTCCATCCGGCGGTATTTTGCGGAGGTGATTCCGCCGGAAGGTATAAAACGGACGGCCAGGATGGACCCTGTAAACGGAAGGCTGAGATCCATCAGAAGGTACACCTGACACTGTCAGGTACGAATAACGGGACCTTCGGAACGGATCCCGTTTCCGGAGGGTTAGTGATTCTGCGAGAGGGAATATCTTGCGATGGAATCACAATAACCAGGGTAAGAATATTTTCACCCGGGAGTTTGGAAGGAAAAATTTGTGAAGGCACATGTTCCGGAAGAGGTAACTTACATGTGTTAATGGCTCATAAAGCCCAGAATATACAAATCAAGGGCGGAGGATTTTACACCTCATGCCCCTGTATAGTAGAACGCTTCCCATATGCCACGACTACGTATGCGGATATCAACCAATTCGCAATAATGCAGATTCCTTATTTCGGCTAATACCTAGCGACAGCAACAACCCGACCTGAAAGACATGGCGATGGAGCCATGATCGGACTTGTAGAACGGAGAGATTAACAAAACGGAATGCCTGAGAACTTGACACACAAAGTGTACTGGGTGCAACATCGCATGAGTTGGAAACGAAAATGAGAGTGCAAAAACCTATAACATATTTTTACAATTTCCACAACTCCAACACGCAACTACCACACAGAAGAAATATCTCTAACGGCTCACCATGGAAGAGCATTGTAGTCCGGGCAGAGACATGCAACTTCATGACGTCTTATGTTGTTTTCCAAAAGCCTAGTTTGAGCATATACAGGCGCATATGTTTCCAACTAATATTTTTATAAGCCTTCGCAAAGTCAAGCTTAAGATACACAACATGAAAGTTTTGTCGGTGTGCCCAATAGATTCCGGCATATGCAGCAGCCACATTATTGAAAATGCATCTCCTCGAAAGAAAGTCTGATTGAGTTGTAGAAATAGAATCAGTCAAAATTCCTCCACTCATTCCGCAAAAGGTTTGGCAAAGATTTTATACATTGAGGACAATAAAGTGATTGGTCACCAATTTGAAACAATATGGAGATCTTTGATCTTGGGGATTAATGATATGGCACCCATGTTCAGAATTTTATCTATCGCATCGGATCGACGGAAGCCACAAAGAATATTAAACATATTTTGCTCCAAATATTCCCAATATTCTTAAAAAAACTCAATTTCTATACTATTTGAAGATATGGCTGACGTCATGCGACGTCGCTTAGCTACATAGAATATGCAGCCTGTACAATGGTCTCCATCGTGAAACCACTACAGACATGCTTTAGTCTTTGCCTGCTGAATTTGCTCCTCTTCAGAGTTCGAATCTGTCTTAGAATATCTCGATCGTGAACCTCTTGGGAGGATTCCTTGTCGACAAAGAAGAAGATCCTAATACAAATTGTCCAACGACCTGTTGCTGCAGATTCTAGGCCCCACTATTTGGCAAAACTTTTGACTATTTTTACTGTGACCTTTGAAACTGTTACATCTCCCTTACAGCACTTGTGTTCTTGAAGGCATACAAATTGAGCATCCATTTAGATAAGTATAAAGAAATTCAGCTCCTTTTACGGGGGGAAGGGGCTATCCCCTAGACGTTCCACGAGACTAACCACATTGATTGTTTGATGGAGTCAAATCAGATGAGATCATTGGTGTCTCGTGGGACTTTGAAGTTGAAACCTAAGCCTGCAAGAGAGTGAATTCTTCAATTTCATCTGCCTGTAGAAGCAAAACGTCTATAAAGAGACGCAGCAAGAGGGACAGAGTCACAGAAGGCAGATGATGATATAAATTGAGATACAAAAGTACTAGATCCCTTAGCTGATTTTCAAGGTTGACAAAAAGCAGGAGGATGTTTAGGTAGAAGGTGGGTGCCACGATGATCAATATCCATGTACTGCACATGGGCCTCTTCAATTTGCTCCTGCGATTTTCGAATCTCATCCAGTCATTGCATCTGTTGCTCCAGTAATTGAGGTGTGGGAATTGTAGCTTGAACAAAAGTAGATGAATTCATAGAAGGGCAAGAGATAACCATTGGTATGCCAGGATTATACTGTTAATACAACAAGAAAAATGTTCCCAAAGAAGTTCAACATCTCGTTCTACGAGTTCAGCGGCGGGCTCAGGAGATAAACATCAACTAAAAATGTCATTGACCTTTGGCCACAAGCTTAATAGACTGGTATCCTAGTAAGTCCTAATTTGTGCAAGTGCCTTCCCACGTGCTTCAAATCTAAGAAAGGGCTAGTAAAATGGCAAACAACAAAACACAATCAGGCAGGTATAAGTTCCATATATGAAACTCAAATTCCTCACGTATAAAGTTAAAAATACATATTTTTGATGTAAAAAATATATTTTTCATAATTGCACTTGCCGACAGGAAAAAAAAAATCGTGTATGCGAACATTTCGGTTTTGCCTACGCAAACTTTACTTCGCGTATGCAAATGTTGAGGCTCCCGTCTGCGAATTCAAAAAACAACCAAAAAATGTTTTACGTGCGCGAATACATTGTTTTGTGTACCCGAGATTTTTTCACGTATGTAAAATAGTGTAATTTGCATATGCAGAGAAATGAAATGAAATGAAATGTTTATTAGTCACGTCTGCAGACCACCAGGTCTATGAGACGTTCAATGGCTACATTCAAAATTATAAAAAAATTCATCCAATGCATCCTCAGACATGAATGCGGTGGACTCTCCATCCTCTTCTTCACTCATAGTATTAGTTTTATTTAAAGCATTTAAAACGTGTTCTCTCCTATCCATAACCTCCCTTATAAATTTGCCTGTATCATGCCCAGGTAGATCAAAAAAAATCTACTAAAGTGGATACATTAATGCCATACTTACCTCGTATATGTCTATAAGATGGGCAACCTATAAGCACATGATGTTCATCTTCAACCACCTGCAAATCACACATTTTACAGTGTCTAATTTCATGAGGGATATCATTCCATCGACCAATCTCCACCCCAAGCCGATGGGAGCTAAGCCGCATTCTGCTAATTCCATATCTAAGCTTGAGTGATACCCCTTCTGACAGGTACTTACCCTCTTGCATGCTAGGGTTAATATATTGCATATAAAATGCTTTTTTTACTTCTGGGACCCTCCAATGCTTACTAATAACATGCCCATAAACCGTACCTAATAAAGATACGTAAGCACTCTGCATAAAGCTTCCGCCTCTAAAGGCATCAATCCACATTCCACGAGCATCATGTCATACGGCGTTTGTGCTTTAACCCCCAATTCAAATCTTAGAAACTTTTTTTAAACTTTTTCTATTTTCTTCCATGTGTCAGCTGCTAGCCCTGGGCCCCATACTTCACATCCATACAATAGTACCGTTTGAAGAAGCACTTTATAGAGCATTCTCTTTATGTCAAATTTCCATATCTCCGCCTTATTACTTTTGCGTTGCATACTATACAAGGCTTTCAATGCCGCATTCACCCTATGCTCTGCCGCTTCATTCCAACTGGGGCTCTTATCAACCTCCACTCCCAGATACTTATATGTATTCACAATTTCTATTTGTTTCTCTTCATAATAAAAATTGAGATGGTCCACTTTATTAGCACCAAAAACAATTATCTTGGTTTTGTTTAAATTCACCTGCATCCCCTTCTCAGCACAAAATTGTGATGAGGCTTTCAAATGACGCTGCATTCCTATAATTGAACGCGATAGGATAACCACATCATCTGCATATAATAGTAACATTATCACATGCCCATACAAGGAAGTTCCATCCCCACCATGATTTTCTATCCAATCCTCTAACTGGTCAATAAACAATCCGAATAATGTAGGTGACAACGGACATCCTTGCTTGACTCCCAAGTTGCTTTCCACTACTTCTTTACAAGTCTCCAAGTATGGGAAAGACAATTGTATCAGAACCTTCTCGTATAGTATCTTAATAGTGTGTCTAATTCCCTATGCTCTGCCGCTTCATTCCAACTGGGGCTCTTATCAACCTCCACTCCCAGATACTTATATGTATTCACAATTTCTATTTGTTTCTCTTCATAATAAAAATTGAGATGGTCCACTTTATTAGCACCAAAAACAATTATCTTGGTTTTGTTTAAATTCACCTGCATCCCCTTCTCAGCACAAAATTGTGATAAGGCTTTCAAATGACGCTGCATTCCTATAATTGAATGCGATAGGATAACCACATCATCTGCATATAATAGTAACATTATCACATGCCCATATAAGGAAGTTCCATCCCCACCATGATTTTCTATCCAATCCTCTAGCTGGTCAATAAACAATCCGAATAATGTAGGTGACAACGGACATCCTTGCTTGACTCCCAAGTTGCTTTCCACTACTTTACAAGTCTCCAAGTATGGGAAAGACAATTGTATCAGAACCTTCTCGTATAGTATCTTAACAGTGTGTCTAATTTCTTCTGGTACTCCAATCATATCCATTCTATACCACAGATTATTTCTATTGACTGTATCAAAGGCTTTAGCAAAATCCATAAAAAGCGCATATAATGGTTTTCTTTTACCTGTAACTGAATCTACCATGGCACGCAAAGTAACCAGATGATCTATTGTAGATCTTTTGGGTCTAAATCCAGCTTGCCCTATGGCTCTAGCATTATGTTCTTCTGCCCACATACTAAGCTTATTGTTTAACATGGTGGCAAACAATTTAGCAAAGAGGCTACTAACCATAATCATCCTATAATTACTTGGATCGTTAGCATCTCCTGCCGTATTAAATAGCTGCAATAGAGCATGATGTACTGATTCACCCGCCCATTTAAACATCTCTGCTACCAAGCCTAATATGTCTGCAGCCTTCCCATTTGCTAGTTTGCTAAGACCATGCTCAAGATCTTCTTCTGTAAGTTTATCTGCAGGTAGGTACTCAACATCTGTCGTGCCAATAACATTTGGCACAAAATACGCTTATGCCAGCATAATAATGCCGCTGCATCCAAAGAGCAATCTTGTGACATACTAGGTTTAAGTCTGTTCCAAAATTGTTTTGGGTGTATAAGCAACTCCTCTACCATGGCATGCTGTCTCTGATATATATATATCTTTTCTTTTTAGCCTTGGTAAGATTCACATATTCTCTTTTAAGCCGTTCCCTTTCATGGCCTCTGGCATTCTTAAATGCATCCCTCTTAATTTTACAATCAGCATCAAACCAGCCATTACAAGGAAGCCCTTTTAGTTTCCTGTGTGAGACAAAAGTCTCATGAGCAGCGTCAAGAACAAGCTTAGCAATTTCTTCCGTAAGCTTATCAGTGTCAAGGGGCCAAATCTTCCCAGCTGTCTTCTCTTCACATAGTTTTCCATACATATCAGCCTTATTGTATCGCATACAGATTTTTAGCCTTTTGTGGTGTGTAACCTTTTTTAGCATACACTGTTCAATGCATATAGTAACTGTTACTGGTGCATGGTCTGTTATCTTTGATAATGATTCCCCAATGCGCAAGTCAACCATTTGTTCTAAAAAATGTGTTTTTGCTAACACCAAATCCACCACGCTAGCATTCCTGCAAGTAAATCTACCAGAGTCTGGGAACTTACAGATGCCATTATACACTACTAAATCCAAGCCGCTACACATATTGAGCACATGATTGCCTTGAGGTGTCGGCCATCTTATTTTATCCTGAGTATTTCTTTTCCAACCGCAGTTATTGACTTCCTTGTCACTTAGCATCTCCATCCATATAGGTTCACCATCTATGCTCGCAATAGCTGCTTGCTTATCGGCAATTCGCCCGTTAAAATCACCCATTAACAATATTTCCCCTTGCTGCATCAAAGATAGTGCATCTTGCTCCAATTTAAAGAAAGGATCATCTCTGTCAATAACCTCAGAATTATATACTGGAGAATCACATGGGGGAAAATAGCAGCCAGCAACAAATATTTTTCCCTTCAAACCCTGTATCTCAACCCAGACATGCTGCATAGATCCGTAGTTTGGCACTAGCTTAACCATTTGTTGCATTTCCTGTCTAACATAACATGCTATCCCGCCATGACCTTTCAATCTCCATCTCTTATGATGCCATACAGAATGGACCAGACTAAAACCATCAATATTTGGTAATCCCTTTTCCTCATTTTCACATGTTTCCAGAAAGAAAATAACATCAACAGATTCTAATAGAAAACTTACCACATCAATCTTAAATTGACTGATCGTGTTGATATTCCAGCACATAATTCTGGCGGTCTCGAATCCCTATAAAGGTACTTCATTATCCTCTACAATCACAGAACCATTGCGCCAATACGCCTTTTTCCCATCTTTTCTTGCTTTCTTCATTTTCTGCAATTGCATTTTATGGTCCTGCAGCTGGGATTTAGTGAAATCCTCATTTATCCATACAGGTTTGCCCTTCAACTCTGTGCGTCTCTTCAACAGATTCAACTTATCATTACGAGAGCGGAGCTTCACAATGATATGCCTACCTTTTTCAGTTTGTCTCCCAACCCGAAATGCCTCTGTAATACCTGCATCATCAATCTCAAGTTCTTCTTGAAAGAACTTCTCACAACCTCTTTTGTTTTTTCTTTTGTGTTTTCAGGAATGCCCACCAGACGGAGGTTTAAAGCTCGGGCTTTTCTCTCTTGATCTTCTATAAATATATCTAGATGTTTCTTGACCTCACCTATCTCACTGGAATTGTCTACTTATCCCTCTTCATCATTGGAAGTACCCTCACCTGCACGATTGTTAGCAATCTCCAGTTTGAACTGCTCAAATTCCATTTTCATGCTCTTTTTAAACTGTTCAATTTCGCTGATCATTTCAGATTGGCACTTATCTATTTCAGACTTCACATGAGCAAGCAGAAAACTTTTCAAATCAATGACCATACCTTGCACTGACTGCTCCATGGATTGTTTCATAATGTGCAGAGAACCCTCCATAGCTTTTTCATTTGCCCAATTGCCATGAATAAATCCGTCTTTGTTACAACAGAGTCTTCTGTTCCTGTGTCAGAGCCTAAACCTGAAGCATTCTGACCATTCGGTGCAGCCTGTTCATCCGTTGCTGGGGGAGCTTTACCACATGCGGCCTGTACACTATCCGGAAATGCAGAGTTATCCACTGGACTATTGGATGCAGCCGTCTGTATAGACCCAGACCTCTTTGTTTTATTCGCATGGTCAATGCTTAACCCTGGAAAGTTTTTTCCTTCGATGCACTTGCTGGATTAGACAGGGTCACATCATCATCAGTAGTATTATCCACCGGACTAGAAGAGGGGCTCGATGTATTCTTCACATGTTTTTTTTACCTAGTTGCTAGCGCCATATGGAGAGAGAGAGGGAGGGAGGGAGGGAGGGAGGGAGAGAAATGAAACGAAATGAAATGTTTAATTAATGTCTATGAGACCATCAAATCTAGAAGACACATACTTGAATATAATACTATCACTGCCTATTATCCTTGTATGCGCTCTCTGAAAGAGCAACATCGAGCCCAATCTCCTCTATCTCATACATATCCAATAGATGTCTATAATTCTTTATAATCAATTCCCTTACTCTCATGGCATCTGTTAAATAGTTGCTTATGCTTAACACATGTAGGAAGAAGAAATCACGTAGCGTAATTGTGCATGGTATGCCTCAGATTCTGATATGCAGGGCATTTTAGAATCAAGTGCTCCTCATTTTCAATTTCATCTTCACCGCAAACTTTGTGCGTGCGACAAATGCGGGGAACATCCCCCCATCTCCCTACTTCAACCCCCAAATGGTGTGATCTTAGCCTCATTCTGCACACCAGATGATGCATATTATAAGATGTCTTTTTGGTTTGAAGCTTCAAAAATGCCTGGATGGATGTAGTGACCATCGTGCGCAGAATCGGTTGTGACTTTCCTCTCGGGTGTCAGAATTTGATGGATCAAGAGATGTATCAGTAACTTGATGTCATTTGGTGTGGTGGGCCATTATACCGCTGCGTATCTGGATATTAGGAAGCTTGGTTACTGGTTGACAGGCCATCTTCGCATGATTGGTCTTTCCGCTAATCGCACCTTCAAAACTTCTTTTTGGTTATGTTTGATGATGCTGCTATTGCTGATCAATTGGTGGCCCGAGGTGTTGATCCTATGTGGATAGGAAATTTGTAATCAGTATACTGATGACACGTTTCTCTTTCTTGTTGCTGATGTGGACAATCTTCAGAATGCAAAGCTTCTTCTTGATATTTTCTCTTTAGCATCTGGAGTTCTTGTTGGTTGGCCAAAGTGTTCTACATTATGGATGCTTGATGGGGTTGTGCCTCCTTGTATTGCTAATTTTCCTTGAAAGGTGCTTCCGCATGGGAAGGCTACTAAACTTCTTGGTATTCCTATGGGCATTCATATTTCTACCTCCGATGCTTGGGATATTATCATAGAAGGGTTGCGAAAGCATTTGTTTTGATGGAATAATGCTAAGCACTCTCTGCCAGCGCGAATAACTGTTGCTAAACATGTTTTAAGTAATTCCCACATCTATATGGCCTCTGCCCTTTTGGCTTCTCAGTCAAAATTTCAGGTGATTGTTACCGTTGTCCGTAATTTTATTTGAGGTGGGAATGAGGAGCATGCTGTGATCAAAGTTGCGTGGTCTAAATGCACTAGGCCAAAATTTGCAGGTGGTTTGGGTATGACAGACTTCCATCTATAGAGTAAGATTTTGTTTTCTAAGTTCATTTAGAGGATCCTTAAGGATATGGTTGACTCACCTGGAGTGCGGTTGGTGAAGCAGTCACTTGGTCATTTGTGTTCCTTTTGGGAAAGCTTCGTTAAAACCTTTCCTTCCTTGGAGTCTCTTTTATCAACTATGCCCTTTTCCTAATGCATCACCTTTTTCGAAAGGCTTGCTGGAGTCTTGGGAGACAGTACGGACCTTATTTCGTATTGATCTTATAGCATCTCATCAGTTGAGTGCCCCTTGTTGGTGGATACCTGTGGAAAATAATCTCCCACTTTGTGCCTTAGTTCATCCATTAACTCAATGGCGCTGGAGGTTAGCAGGAATCTTAACAGTTGCAACATGGTATGATTCTGGCCAGTTAGCAACTTGGCAAATCTTTCAAACAAAATTCTTATTGTCTCGATGGGATAGACCTATTTGGCAAAAGGTTGCTAGTACTCTGCCATTGGTAGCTCTAGAGGCTATCGAAGGGTGCATGTGGGTTTTCCACCAGAGTGTTCACGAGCATAGGCTTGTGAACTCTATGTATAGGCTGCTTGTCAATGGTGATATCCTTCTGCCATCCACTAAGTGGTCCCTTCAGCTCTCACCTCCTAGTTGGAGACGTATGTGGACTTGGGCTTAGAATAAACTACTCCATCCTAAGGTGGCTGTGCTTTGGTAGCAGATTTTTCACAGATGCCCTCCGATGAATGTGCTTGTCCACAGATTTGATCCTCGAGTGTCAGCACTCTGCCCACTGTGCAAGCAAAGGGACGAGACCATTGAGCATTGTTTCTTTTTATGTGATCATCTCCAGCCTGTTTGGTCTTGGCTGCTTTCTCTTTTTCATGTGACATTGACAAGTCAGCAAGTGCTTATGGCTATTTATCCGGATACTTGGAATAAGGTGCGGAATCAAGCATTTCATTTGGCATCAGGATGGTTGCTGTGGTCCATCTGGAAGCGCAGAAGATTGTGTATCTTTCAGGATTTGGATATTCCTCCTGCAGTAGTCCTCCAAGACGCACAAGCTAGAATCGCTAAGGCCTACCACCATTGTTCTTCGCTTACTCCTGCCAAGCGACAGTTGATATTTGAATCATATTTGAGTGTATTGTCTTATGCATAGGCTGGTTATTCTATTCAGTGGATCATAATTATCCTCTGAAATTTTATTTCTGCCTCTGCATTTGTATCTGGCTTTTGGCTTCGTGTTTCAATAAAGTTTGTCGATCTTCAAAAAAAAAAAAAAAAAAAAAAAAAATAATAATAATAATAATAATAATAATAATAAGAGGTCTTTTCATTCATGTGCAGAGCTTCTGCCAAATCTGGGTTAATCATATGATAGAACTGCATTTTTGTTCCTGAATTCTGCCATATTTTCTGCTGCACCTTACTACAAATCCATCCACATAAATGTTTAGCATTATCAAGCACATCATCCAGATGCATATCCCATTTTTGCATCCATTTTCCAACCTCCGCATACCATCCTTTCAAGCTGCTTTGCAACTTTTCCAATCTAGGCAATCTTTCTGCATCCATTTCCTGAACTTTTAATACATATTTTAGTGTTTGATGAAGGGCTTCCACTTCCAAGTTCATCAATCCTGCCTCCGCTAACATCATTGAATAGGGGGTTTGCATCTTAACCCCCTGGTGTGGTGAGAGAGGCACGAACTCTCGACCTCAGGATTTCACTTGTAGCTATGTGGGTGCGTGCGTGCGTGCGTCGCGGAGTGAGAGGGGGGAGGGGGAGGGGGGGAAGGGGGGGAGAGTGTAGAACACCGTAGCAATAGCTAAACCCAGCAAAGCAAAATCTTAACTAAATAAATGTAAGATAGTGTTTCAAGTGTGACCATAAATATCCCTTAAGGCAAAGTTATCAATTGACACTTTACTCCCTTCTATGAAGGCAACTTTTGCTATCCAAATGCATCAAAGGTCAAGGCCTTTGTTGTTACCTGCATCCATAGAAAGAAAACAAACGAAGTTAGTTGACAGGTGTCGTAGCAAAGAACCAGTTGTTGTCCAACCCTTTTAGTATTTATGAATGTAAATACACTTTCAATAACATCACAAACAAATCTAAGTAAACATTTCAGTAAACATTTCATTATGAAGCCAGGATTTCAAGAAAATCTATGACATATTAACGGAGCAACAAAAGATTAATTGTACTCTTATGGCTAATTATCAGACACTTGCTATTCTAAAAATCATTATTGCAATTTCTCTGGTGGAAACTAGAGTACTTCTAAACTCTTCCAGCAAATATTAGACAATAAAAAAGGCTTCTTAGTACTACGAACATTGGTTTGAGCCAACCATCTCGCCTCTTATCAATTAAAAGGGCATTATGCGTATAACAACAAGAAGAACATGATCACTTGTTATTTCATAAGCAAACATAAAGCATCTGTTATGAATCAGAAATGAAAAAGCTGTATTTCGGCGAGTAAGCACAAAAAAATTTATGATTAGACCATGCACTTATAAACATAAATATTAAATGCAAAAACCTGAATGACTAACTCATGATATGGTGTAGCAAAAGGCTGGCATAAATAGACCTGACTTGGAGACTTCGAATCATCCAAAACTCCAACGTGAAGCATGCTTGAGCAACTTAACTTTAAGATCACTTCTCACAGAAAAATCAGAAAAATCACTCTACAGGAGAACGTTCTTCCAGTAAAAGAAGCAAGCGAAACGGAGCAAATGTGAGTTGAATCATGCAAGGATAGCTTTTCATAGATGCGAGAGTGCACCAATCTATTTTATAAGGGCCATTCATGCATTCCTGTAACGGGCCCATGGTAGACCGCTCGAGTATTCGAACCTTGAATGTGCCTGTGGGGCGTTCCCGAGACACCGGTATAAATGGGTAGAAGCGACTACTCATAAACGTCTAGACGGTTTTGCCCAGTTGGTTAAGGGCATGTCGGTTAGGAACGTTACAGTTGGTATCAGAGCAGGTCTCGAGTTCGAGTCTCCATGGGTGCCTATATGCATGGGTAATTTGCAAAGACTTGATAATCATTGTGACATGGTATGACATAGACATGGTATAGTCTTGGATGCTAGAGGACGAGCATAGTTCTAGTGGGAGAGACTGTAACGGGCCCATGGTAGACCGCTTGAATGTGCATGTGGGGCGTTCCCGAGACACCGTATAAATGGGTAGAAGCGACTACTCATAAACGTCTAGACGGTTTTGCGCAGTTGGTTAAGGGCATGTCGGTTAGGAACGTTACAATTCCCATAGCCTGTGAATACACCTGGCAGTAGACAGATATAGAAAATAACTTGGAATTCAGCAAGCTGTTTAAGGATCATCCTTTATCTTTTCTACAAGAAAAAATCTTTTCACCTTCTCCCAAGTTGTCCATCAAGTCCTGCATGCTATGGAATATGGCCCACTGAAAGTCAATGGTGGAAAAGCCCATAATTTTTATTTTTTACCAGCAAATATAGATTCAATACTTGAGTTAATGACTAAAGGGATATTAGCTCTATGCATAGTAATGAAGACAAAGGCAAAAACTTTATTACTTAGGTTCAAAGAAAACAAAGGTGTAAAGGGACTAAGAAGTCCTCTGATGAGAACGTTTGAGGTGTTGGTAAGGCTAATTTAGAAGTAGAAGATCCTGATCTTCAGTATATGAACAAGCTAAAGGCAATAGGAACAATAGGAACAATAGGCAGGCTGTCATTAAGATTGCATTAACCAATTTTCTGTGAATAATCTTTAAGCATTCAATAGCATTCAGCTTATTTTTTATGCATTCTAAATATACTGGCATTCAATCTTAAAAATCCAAGATGTCAATTAAGCACATTGGCATCTCATTCAAATAAACAAACACTGCACATGCCTTAAACTCAGACTCAAGAACAAATAACAGATCATTTTCAGCCAGAATATATTAAATGTTGAATAATGGAAATAGGTGTAGGATGGAGGTCTCCAAACCCAATCCTAGTTAAATCCTTAAATTTGCTCCAACGTTATAAGCCTAGAAACATGCAATATCTACGTTTAAGTGAGTTAAGATCTGGATTTAAAGGGCAATATTCCAGTCAAGGAATATAAGTGGTGGTACTTCTAAAAGTACGAGAGAGAGGAGGGGAGAGAAAGTGTAGAACACCTTTGCAATAGCTAAACCCAGCAAAGCCAAATCTTAACTAAATAGATGTAAGATAGCGTTTCAAGTATGACCGTAAAATATCCCTTAAGGCAAAGTTAACAATTGACATTCAGACAAACAGAACACTTTACTCCCTATTATGAAGGCAACTTCTATTGTCCAAATACATCGAAGGTCAAGGCAGTTAGTTGCAATCCATATTACAGGTCTCGTAGCAAAGAACCAGTTGTTATCCATGACCTTTTTAGTATTTATGAATGTAAATACACTGTTAATAACATCACAAACAAGTCTACGTAAACATTTCAGTAAACATTTCATTATAAAGCCACAAGATTTCAAGAAAATCTATGATATATTGACGGAGCAACAAAAGATTAATTGTACTCTTATGGATAATTATCAAACACTTGTTATTCTAAAAATCATTATTGCAGTTTCTCTGGTGGAAATTAGAGTACTTCTAAACTCTTCCAGCAGAGATTAGACAATAAAAAAGGCTTCTTAGTACTACGAGCATTGGTTTGAGCCAACCATCACGCCTCTTATCAATTAAAAGGGCATTATGCATACAACAACAAGAGGAATATGATAACTTGTTATTTCATAAGCAAATATAAAGCATCTGTAAAGAATCAGAAATGTAAAAGTTGTATTTCAGCGAGCAAGCATAGAAGAATTTATGATTAGACCATGCACTTATAAATTTAAATATTAAATGCAAAACCTGAATGGTTGACTCATGATATGGTGAAGCAAAAGGCTGGCGTAGCAGACCTGGTTTAGAGACTTCGAATCATCCAAAACTCCAACGTGTATCCATGCTTGAGCAACTTAACTTTAAGATCACTTCTCACAGAAAAATCAGAAAAATCACTCTACAGAAAAGCATTCTACCAGCAAAAGAAGCAAGCAAAATGGAGCAAACATGAGTTGAATCAGCAGGGATAGCTTTTTATAGATGCAAGGGTATCACAATCTATTTTGTAAGGGCCATTCATGCATTTCCATAGCCTGTGAATACCACCTGGCAGTAGACAGATATAGAAAATAACTTGGAATTCTACAAGCTATTGCTTAAGGATCATCTGTTAGCTTTTCCGCGAGAATTTTTTTTTTACCTTCTCCCAAGTTGTCCATCAAGTCCTGCATGTCTACGGAATATGGCCCACTGAAAGTCAATGGTGACAAAGCCCATAATTTTTATTTTTTACCAGCAAATATAGATTTAATACTTGAGTTAGAGACTAAAGGGATATTAGCTCTATGCATAGTAATGAAGACAATGGCAAAAACCTTGCTATTTAGGTTCAGAGATAACAGAGGTATAAAGGGACTAAGAAGTCCTCTGATGAGACAACGCTTGAGGTGTTGGTAATGCTAATTTAGAAGTAGAAGGTCCTAATCTTAAGGATACGAACAAGCTAAAGGCAATAGGAACAATTACTGCAAACTTACTCTTCTTGCAGACTATCATTAAGATTGCATTAACCAATTCTCCATGAATAACCTTTAAGCATTCAATAGCATTCAGCTTATTTTTTATGCATTCTAAATATACTGGCATCCAATCTTAAAAATCCATGATGTCAATTAAGCACATTGGCATCTCATCCAAATAAAAAACACCTCACATGCTTTAAACTTAGACTCAAGAACAAATAACAGATCATTTTCAGCTAGAATACATTAAATATTGAATAATAAGATAAGATAAGATAAGATAAGATAAGATAAGATAAGATGAATTTTGACGTCCACTGGAACCCAATCCTAGTTAAATCCTTAAATTTGCTCCAATATCATGAACCTAGAAACACCCACTATCTATGTTTAAGTGAGTTAAGATCTGGATTTAAAGGGCAATATTCCAGTCAAGGAATATAGGTGGTGGTACTTCTAAAAGTACGAGAGGGGGGTGTAGAATACCTTAGCAATAGCTAAATCCAGCAAAGCCAAATCTTAACTAAGTAAATATAAGATAACATTTCAAGTGTGACCGTAAAATATCCCTTAAGGCAAAGTTAACAATTGACATTCAGACAAACAGAACACTGTACTCCTTTCTATAAAGGCAACTTATGTTGTCCAAATACATCAAAGGTCAAGGACTTTGCCGTTACCTGCATCCATAGAAAGCAAACAAATGAAGTTAGTTGCAATCCGTATTATAGGTGTCATAGCAAAGAACCAGTTGTTATCCATGTCCAACCTTTTTAGCATTTGTGAATGTAAATAACAAACAAATTTACGTAAACATTTCAGTAAACATTTCATTATGAAGCCAAGATTTCAAGAAAATCTATGATATATTGATGGAGCAACAAAAGATTAATTGTACTCTTATGGCCAATTATCACACACTTGCTATTCTAAAATTCATTATTGCAGTTTCTCTGGTGGAAACTAGAATACTTCTAAACTCTTCCAACAGATATTAGATAATAAAAAAGGCTTCTTAGTACTACGAACATTGGTTTAAGCCAACCATGTTGCCTCTTATCAATTAAAATGGCATTATGCATACAACAACAAGAAGAACATGATAATTTGTTATTTCATAAGCAAATATAAAGCATCTGTTATGAATCACAAATGAAAAAGTTGTTTTGCAGTGAGTAAGCACAGAAAAATTTATGATTAGACCATGCACTTATAAACTTGAATATTACATGCAAAAACCTGAATGAATGACTCATGATATGGTGTAGCAAATGGTTGGTGTAACATACCTGATTTGGACACTTCGAATCATCCAAAACTCCAACGTGAAGCCATGCTTGAGCAACTTAACTTGAAGTCACTTGTCACAGAAAAATCAGAAAAATGACTCTACAAAAAAGCATTCGGCCAGCCAAAGAAGCAAGCAAAACGGGGCAAATATGAGTTGAATCATGCAGGGATAGCTTTTTGTAGATGCAAGAGTGCACCAATCTATTTTATAAGGGCCATTCATGCATTTCCATAGCTTGTGAATACCACCTAGCAGTAGACAGATGTAGAAATAACTTGGAATTCTGCAAGCTATTGCTTAAGGATCATCCTTTAGCTTTTCTGCGAGACATTTTTTTTTTTCACATTCTGCCAAGTTGTCCATTAAGTCCTGCATGTCTACAGAATATGGCCAACTGAAAGTCAATGGTGGCAAAGCCCATAATTTTTATTTTTTACCAGCAAATATATATTCAATACTTGAGTTAATGACTAAAGGGATATTAGCTCTATGCATAGTAATGAAGACAAAGGAAAAAACCTTACTATTTAGGTTCAAAGACAACAGAGGTGTAAAGGGAGTAAGAAGTCCTCTGATGACATTTGAAGAATGTATAAAAATCACTGATGCTTCCAATATTGCCCAACTCCTTATTGTAGTTCCTTTCAAGCTTCCGTACAAAAAGATCTTGTACTTCTTCCCAAGCTCCTAATATTTTCCTCATTATAGGGGATGTGTCTGAGCCACATAAAAGCTAAAAGCTGTAAAAATAAGAACCAATCTCATCCCTAGGGGTATACGGTCTTCCCTTTATCTTGTCCTACTTACGCCAGTAATAGATAAAATCCAAAGCCGGGGATCTTTTAGCCAATTACCGAACAATCATGGTCAGTTCGGTGTTTGCAAAATTGCTTGCTGGGATTCTCGAGCAGCAGTTGACGGGCTGGGCAGAGGCAACAGAGATACGGGCCCTCACCCAGGCAGGATTCAGACCCCGACACTCAACCATTGACCACATCTTCACATTGCGAACTCTGGTTGAAGACACCAGGAACCGCCGCCAGGATCTATATTGTTGCTTCGTGGATTTTGCGAAGGCATTTGACACTATGCCTCGGGAAAAACTATGGGCAAGATTGTGACAGGTGGAGGTTCCTGTAGATTTGCAGAATGCAGTGTACAGGCTATATAAAAGATTCTCGGGTCGGTTGCAGCCGACAAGCCAACCATTTGATAGTAGTATCGGGGTTCGTCAGGGATGCCCTCTCTCCCCAACATTGTTTGGGCTTTACATTGATCAATTGGAGAGCTGGCTTGCTGATAATGGGGGCGACGGGGCTCACTTTCTCTACCAGATCATCAATCAGTTAATATATGCTGCTGATGTGGACCTCCTAGCTTACACACCAGCAGACATGCAACGACATCTCGATGCCCTTGACACATTTTGTCAAGCGACTGATATGCGCATCAACTTGGCCAAGACTAAGGTGGTTTTCATATCATCTTCACGACAGCCGAGGATCCCCTCCTTCAGTTACCGAGGGCACAATATGGAAGTAGCATCCACATACAACTATTTGGTGTGGAGTTTCCTTCTACTATGCACTGCGACACATCCATACAGCTACGAGTTACGGCGGGCTGGAAGGCACTATATGCAATGCAAAACAATAGTCATAGAGCGGAGTTGTATGATTGGACCCATCAGTCACACCTGTTCAAGGTCTTAGTGGAGCCTGTCCTTTTATACCTGGGGGTTGAAGTATGGGGCCCAAGAGTATCCCTCGCTACTTGGAATGACTTGGAGCAGGTGCGTAAAGCCTTCTTGGTACGAGCACTAGGGGTGAAGTCCACAAATCCCATATCAAATTCTACCGCAGGAGACAGATTCTTGCCTCTTCGTGAGGGCTGGCCCTTGATTGCCACATTGTCTATTTTCGAAGGTGGTCAATATGGACGATGCTCGCCTCCCTAAACTAGCTTATATCATGGCAATGGGGCCACAACGCCAAGGCCCGGGCTGGAGGGAAAAGAGAGCTCAATGGATGGTTAGATGGAATGTGCGGAGAATGTACAGTGCATACATGTGCAAACAGAGGCAGATCGCCATAGCTTGAGGCAATATCTTGACGCTTGCTTCATCAGCAAGCTTTGGGATGCCAGCCCCTTGAACAAAGTTAAGACAAAGACACACCACCGCGCCACATAAATTCCACATTGAACGAGATCCACAATGCTACCACAAGCACCCACTTGCCCATTAAAAGACGCAGACTCATTGCCTCCATTCGCATTGTGGGGGCACATCATCTTCGAATTGAGACATTGCGATGGATTGGTGGGCCACGCCGGACATGCTCATCAATGCCGCCAAATGGGAGTCATTGAGGATAAATCTCATACCCTTCAAAGTTGCCCAAAGATATGATCAAATCCGGACGCTATCTTTGAGTTGGTCGCCCGCCCAGCCGCTACATGTGACATTGAGCACGGCCTCTGTACGGGTGCTAGGATCCTACCTTCAGGAGGTCATGGACATGCGAGATCAGCTATGTCCTCGGGCACGCGCTTGACATGTACATACACATTTATTTCATGATGATGTATACTTGTACAGTTTGACAGCATTCTTATTACTGTCAATGTTTTTCCCTCGAAAACCCTTCGGGGCGAGGGTTTTTTAACCCGGACAGTAATAAGTTTGCTGCGCTCCTTCTGGGTCCCATAGGCCGATTGGTCTCAGTGGACGATAAAAAACTATTCTTATTCTTATTCTTATTCTTTTGGATGGCTCTCCATACAAATTTAGTTGCTAAAGCTCTTCCTTGAACCAATGGGTCTTTCCCTTCTGTCACGGCACATTTCTATCTATGCAACTCTAGTCACCAAGGTCATGGTTTCAAATGATAAAAAGGGCTTAAAAAAATCAGGAAAGTCTCCAGATGAAAGTAACATGAGTTTGGCAGAAAACAATAGGGTTAAATTCATTCAGAGAAATCTGGATCATTGGGCACGATGGTGTTGGGCTCGAATCTGAATAAAAAATGGGAGACAACAACTCTGAAGCATCTGTGGAAGCTATCTCTGAAGCATCTTCTGTGGAATCCGGCCATGCAAGAACATAGCAGACTCCTTTGTAATTACTCTGATCATGATGATATGGAATTTGATGGAGCAATCCAGGAAGGAAGCGGCACGCAGAAATGGTACGTGCCCTTCAACAAATTTCAAATACATTAGTAGAGCTGAAGATGGAAAATTATGGCATTGCAAAAACATTGGGTGAATTAAAGGCAGAAAATTAGGAATTGAGACAGAGATATGAGGTGGTTAAAAACAAAGAGGATGTAAAAGACAACGAAGATACATATGACGAGGAGAAAGTTGATACAAAGACTTAGAGAGATGTAGTGGATAAATTAAACACCAGGATAGATGTTGTTTTAGTGCAACAGGAAAGAGCCAAGCGCACCCTTAAACTTCGAATTGTCGGGCTGATGGAGAAAGATGAGGAGAATGTCAAGCAAGAGGTAGCGGATTTGATCACAAATACATTAGAAGTGCCTTATGCTAGCACTGTTGAGGCTTATCGCATGGGCAAAAAAGGGGACAAGCCAAGGAATATTATTGTTAAATTCAATAGTAGGGATGATAAGATGAGGCTGCTGCAAACAAGAACTAGCTTAAAGACAAGAATATTTTGGTGAATGAGGATTTCATGCAGGAGCACTTTCAACAACACAAGATAGAAATGTATAAATTCAAGGAGACAAGACAAAATAATAGAAGGGCTTTCTAGAAACGTGGTAAGGTGTGCATTGCTGGTGACGAATAAGGAAATATAGACCATCAGGCTACTTGCATGGAACGTTAATCATTTAGATAGTGGGAAGGTAGTAGAGATGGGGGATGTCTTAGATCTTTCAGAGATACTACGATTCACAATTTTACAATTAGTATGGAATAAAAAAATTGGCGTAGAAGAGGCTATGGAGGGGTTGCATGTTATATTAGAAATGAAATGGTGCACTTGGCAAAAATCATAAAAAATAGAGATATCAAGCACTTTATGTGGGTGGAGGTACCTGGAAGGGAAGGCAAAAAGATATTCATTGCAGGATGTTACTTTCCACCGCTGCAAAAGCACACATGCTAAAAATATAACTTAGACTTTGAAGATCCATTCCAGCCATTGGCTTGACAGTCTAGAGTTAATGGAATTGGGAGAGGTGGTTCTTGTGGGAATTTTCAATGGTCGAACAACAGGGAAGCAGGCATCCTTAGCAAGCAGCAGTGGAGACCCCATGTGGGTGGATCAAATGGATGACCGAGAATTGGAACTTGCAGGGTGGAATCACGCCTCAGCAGACAAAGATAAGTGGCCTACTGCAATGAGAAACCATCTTTTGAGTATGTGTAGTGGCTTAAATCTTTTGATCTATAATGGGGCTACAAGATTCCCCGTAACGGATAAGTATACATGTAAGGGAAAGAGCATTGTAGACTACTTTATTGCATCTGAGTTTCTTGTGAAGCAAGTCACACACTTCCGTATATTAGACACTAGAAAGGATTCACATGTTCCGATTATAGTACATATTGCTACCACAGGGACAACTCAACATCATTTAGAGGCTAGTAAATATCATATCTATGTTAATCAAAAGAAGGCAAAGCAATACATGGAACTTTGTGAGCAAAGTGTGGTGGACACAAATTGACTACAAGGGATTGCGAAGACAAGCGAGGTTTTGACCTCTTTGGTGCCATATGCAGCAAAAATATGTTTTGGCTCAAGATGGCGAAGAAAAGGATTGCCTTGTAATGCGTGGTTCGATGAAGAGCATAAGCGTAAAAGAGCAAAGTACAAGGAGGCATAAGGGCAAGTTGGGCTGGAATTGATAAAGAGCATAGAACTCTAGTTAGGCATAAGAAGAGGATTTTCTTACAACAAAAACAAGTAGAGTTGTTACTAGATGGTAGATGAGTCTAGTAAATTATGGGAAAAGATGAAAGAAAGGAGGCAAAACACGCAGCATCTGCAGCAGGTCAGACGGAGCTTTGGAATTCAAGATATCATCTTTCAAATTTTGCCACAATTACGGAGGTGTCTATTTCGTCACAGTTATTTTGTGCTTGTACCAGTTATTTGGGACTTTAGGAGGTGAAGTTTCTCTTATAAACATCCATGTAAATGTGTCATTTGGGGGCATGTCCCAAGGACCATGTTGTGGGTTCTCCGCCACGGAGTGGCACATTTTCCCACTATGGTCGCCACTATTGGGGTGGTACAGGAGACCGTATACATGGTCATATATAGGAGGTATATACACATGTATGTACACACATGCACGCATGAAGAAGATATGCATGTATGCATTGTGTACCTGGACTATCAGGAGAGTGTGTAATCTGAGCAAGGAGAAAAAAATAGAGACGGTATATGAGAGAGAGATTATCTTGATCTAGTTATGGAGATTATGAGTCTTTATGTTGTGCATTGCATCGATTTGGTAGATTGAAGCTTGGATTACTAGTTTTCATTTGGACTGTGTATCTGGACTATCAGGAAAGTGTGTAATCTGAGCAGGGAGAAAAAAAACAGAGACTGTGTAAGAGAGATTATCTTGATCTAGCTATAGAGATTATGAGTCTTTATGTTGTGCATTGCATAGATCTTGTAGTTGAAGCTTGAACTACTGGTTTTTCATCTTTCTTGCGAGGTTAGAGTTTAGGCTCTAACAACACTCATCCCCAATTTTATGAATTGGAACAACTCTTTTGATTTGCCATTCTCTTGGAAATCCTTCTTGCGTTGCATCATTAAACATTTGTGTTATTTTGCCTACTACACCTCCTCCTGCATATTTGAGCATTTCAGCCACTAAGCCGAGTGTGACATACGCTTTTCCATTTGCTAGTTTATTTAGCCCTTCACCCACATCTTCAATTGATAGACTCAACTTGCCATTTCCCTGTGGATAATAAGCAGAAGTTTGCACATGTTGAACAACAATCTTTTCTGTTAAGTGAGCTACTACTTTCCCCATGAAATGAGTACCCCGATCAGACAAAAGAATGGTTGGAACACCAAACCGAGAAATCAAATTGTGATAAAGAAAGCTTACTGTGGTACTTTCTATAGCATGCTTTGCTGGAATTGCTTCTACCTATTTCATAAACATGCATGTGGCTGCCAATATATACTTATGACCTTTGGAAGATGGAGAATTGATAGGTTTGATCCTTATTTTAAATCAATGGTATGAACTGCAATCTCTGATGAAATGCCTTTCAATTCCTTTTAATTTCTTGCTAAAACATTCCTGAATTCTCTTAACAAATATATCAAATCATGCTCTTCCTCTTGAGTAAGATCTCCTTTAATAGTAACCAATTCTTCTTGATCTCCTTGAGAAATATTGATGTTGTTGACTGAATGTGGTGACTGTAATGAATGTGGTGAAATGTAACGACTGTGGTGAATATGGTGACTGTAATGAATGTGGTGGTTGTGATGACTGTAGTGAATGTGGTGACTGTGATGAATGTAGTGAACATGAACTGATCTGATTTATCTCATCCTCTAGAATTTTCACATGCGACCAAGCTACTTGCACCATTGCTGATTGTGTTAAAGCATCCGCCACACTGTTTTGTTCTTTTGGAACATGTACCACAATGCACTGCTGAAAATATGACTTTAAATCCTTGGCTTGTTGATGTAAGGCTTCTCAAATTAGCACTTAAAACTAAAATTGATCCATAAGTTGTTGATACACCAACAAAGAGTCTCCACAAAAAATAATCAATATGCTTCTTCTTCGCCAAAGTCATCCCTTGAATAAGTGCATAATATTCAGCCTCATTATTACTGCTTGCATTGCATGGCATACTCAATGTAACAATCTTTTTCTTGTGCGCGTATATTCGAAAGACTCTGGCACCTCTATAATTCTTGAGCTTAGAGAATGCACCATCAAAATACATTTGTCCTTCTATAGTGGCCTGATTTCTGTGTGTCCCATCCATGCTTGATGTCAAAATCAGCATCTCTACTAGATTATGGTCAATATTTTGCTGAAATAGAGTCTCATCCATGTGTTTTTGTATGGACTCCTCTCGCATGTTCATAAGAGTCTCTTATAATTCACTTTCACCAATATTTTCAAGTCTTTGAAGATACTTGTTTGCTACGCCTTGCTGCAAATGACATATTTTTGAAATTTGGATACCTTTTAACCACTTATACAAAGTCTTATATTCCTTCTCACTCACCTCCAAGACATGAAAACAACTAAGGCCTTGCTGCCCTGATAGTATAGCATCCTCTTTGCTGATTTCTAATTGTGGGCTGCTCAATGAAGAATTGCAAAGAAGGGTACTATTTGCTGATTTTAAAGGATAATCTATAGTAATCTGAAAGATGTTCATTTCATGCTTCCTCCATGAAGTCTCAGCTTGTACGACATCTAACCATGTATGGCCCAGCAACAAAGTATAAATTTCAGCATGCACACTCTCTGGAAATTTCAAAACTATGAAATCCAAAATTACTTCCACCTCATATACATTGCATGAGGCATTTCTTATAACTCCCATAGGTAGCACCTTCATTTGATTGAATGCTTTGAGCATCATATTTGTCAGTTCCATAATTTTCAATCCAACTTGAAACATTATATGGTAAGGCATTACATTCGCTCTGCTGCCCCTATCTATATTTGCTCCTTTGACTAAATACCCATTGATATTGACATCACAAAGAAATGGCCCTAGATCCTTGGACTGCCGGACTGGTGTCTCTATTTGTTTCTATCATTCGATAGAGTTTGTTGGACTGAGATTTCTGATTTTCTTCTCCCTCCTAACTCTTGCATTTAATTAGGAGAATAGTGCATCAATTGCTCAAGAGTAAGTGTGATTTTAATAGCTAAAACTTGACTGATCACATCATCTTCATTATAAATGTCCTCCTCCACCATAGGAGGCGTCAATATGGGCTGATTTTCTTCTATAGACTGAAACTGTTTTGTGGGTAGCACATTGAATTGCACCTTCTTAAATATTGGCACCTTTAAGGCTGATCCCGTCAAAGCCTTTGGCAAAGAGCTCTTAGTCTTCTCCGCTATCGGCATTACTCTTGGTTCTTGAACCCTCTGAATTTGATCTTTTAATCGCATTTACTTCTCCAATCCCTTCTTCTTGCTGAAATGTGTCATCATCCACCTTAACAAATCCACAATTCACTACTGATTTTACCTTCTCTTGCTTCTTAAGTTCCTTAATAATAGCCTTAACTTACGGATTTTTAATATACTTTGCATTTTGAATGCGAGCATCATTATTAGGGAGAGGCATTGACTCAAACACTTGCTGCCTTGGTGGATACTTATTGGTTGCCCATTCTGGTTTCCCATGTATTTTCCAACAAGTACTCTCATCATACTTGAATTTATCACATAACTTGCAATACAAACGGGACTTACTTGGATACCATCCCTGTTTTGGCTGCACCATTCGTATGGAGCCCATTGAATCTTGTTGAACCATTGGAGCTTGTGGCATCATTGGAACTTGTGGTACGAAAGTTGTTGCTTGCATTGGTTGAATAGGAATAGATGGTGCTTGTTGCATAACAGCAAATACTGGATTAGCCCTCTCAAAGGATCTCTTCTCTCTATATTTTTTATCATTATGGCCCATTGATTTGACATCTTGAACAAAATTTCAGCAATCTACATGTGGTTTCAGAGTGTCCAATAGATCCACAATAGTCACAAGTAATAAACTGAACCTCCTTTGATTTCTCCCCTATTGTAAGCTTAGAAACTTCCGCTGCAATCTCCTCTCTTGCTTTATGCTCTGGAGCAGCAACTTCATGAATATATCCTAGCTTGTCTTCCGCCTTGAGAGCAAACTTTTGTGCTTCCAATAATGTTGTAGGCTGTTTAGCCTTTACCTTATGACCAATAGCTCGTTTCAGCCCCTTTATATACCATTGGATCCAGTTCATCATTTATTGCAATCTTCCAATGAACTACGGCTTTGAGAACTGCAATATACTGCTGATTATACTCCCTTATTGATTCATCCTCATTTCGTGTGAAATTGGTCCATCTTTCTATAGTCTTATCTTTACCATGGACTTCTTGATAATTAACAATGAATGCTTCCTTCAATTCCTAATAATGATATATGGCTGAGTTTGTGCATAATCCTCCACTGAATCTTGCAAAAAGCTTTGAAGCCAAAGCAAGTAATCAGTAGCCGGTAATTTACATTGCTGACAATACCTCTCAAGCTTCATAATAGCTTCAAAGGATCCCGATCTACCAGATCCACAAACTATGGAATCCTCATTGTCTGAAAACCCTACACCATCGGTGGTAATACAACCATCTCTGCCTTTTCTCGAGGTTTTTGAAATTGAAAAAATGAAATGGAATCTCCGTTTAATTTGAAAAATGAAATTGGATTATCTTCTAGATAAGTAAATGGAATTAGAACCTCCTAGATCTGAGAATTAGACCCAGATCTGTTCCCAAATTTGAAAACAAAATTGAATCTTGATGCAATTTTGAGCCAAAATCCTGAATCATTGGACCCCTTCTTGTTTGGGTGGTATATCCTTCTTACATCTCTTGGACATAAAACTATGCTCCCTTGTCAAATTGTACCCAATCAGTTTCGATAAAATCCCCTTCACAGAAAGAAATTGCTCCTTGCTCAATGGTGTCACTCTTTATCGATGATCACTAAGACAAATGGTAATAATCCCCTTTCCAATGGAAATTCTTGCCGCACAATGGTCTTCAAGCACCGTGGTCGCCAAATTGTTAGAGCCTAAATTCCAACCTCGCAAGAAAGATGAAAAACTAGTAATCCAGTTTCAATCTACCAGATCTATGCAATGCACATTATAAAAACTCATAATCTCCATAGTTAGATCAAGATAATCTCTCATACATCGTCTCTGTTTTTTTTTTCTCCCTGCTCAGATTACACACTCCCCTGATAGCCCAGGTACACAATGCCTACATGCATATCTCCTCCACGCGTGCATGTGTGACCATACATGTGTACATACCTCCCATATGTGACCATGTATACGGTCTCCTATACCACCCCAAAAAGCACGATCCAAATAATTATCGCATGATCATGTTGAATAATCTCTCTGCAAAGTTGTTTGCCAATATTATTGAGAACAAAATTAGTGCATGGGCTGAAAAGCATGATGTCCATGCTAAAGAACAAGCGGGCTTTAGACCAAAAAAGTGCAATGTTGATCACTTGGTGACATTTAGGGCTATGATGGATACAGTTCAGGGGATACGAAGCCTTTGTTTGCCAGATTTGTAGATTTCACTAAGGCATTCGACATGATACATAGGGAAAACTTATGGGAAAGACTAGACAGAATTAAAGTGTTGAATAACTAAGAGATGTTGTGCGGATGTTGTATGAGAGGGTCCTAGTAAAGAAATCTTTTCCATTTGACCAAAGGGATGTGCAAGTGGAGAGTAATGTTGGCACCAAGTAAGGATGCCCTTTGTCGCCTATGCTATTTGGCATATTTATTGATGATTTAGAAAGATTGATATCTCTGCAGGGAGGAGATGGGATCCAACTAGCAGGTATTGTCATTCTCCTAATGTTGTATGCAGATGACATTGTATTGCTATCAAAGAGTAAAGAGGGGATGCAGAAGCACCTAGACATATTAGCGGCCTTCTGTGGTGTGACAGGAATGAAAGTTAACTTGGGAGACTCTATGTATCAAACAAACAACATCATGTGGCCAAGTGAAGTGGCTTTCCTTATTGAGCATTCCAAAAACAAGGCAAGCACAATAGTAAAGTAGTACCAATGAATGGCCAAAATAAACCTAAAGCCAGACATAATTTAAAAAGCCCCGGAACTAGACAATCACCGAAGGTTTATCAAGTAAGAAATAAAGCCACATAGACTCAAAGTCCGAAATCTTATCAACTGGGCTAAAAACCCCGCCCTTTCAGGTTTTCAGGGAAAACCTTGAAGATAAAAGATGGAATGAGAGTGATATAACTGATGAAGATAAGATTCAATACTAGCAGCAACATGTCGGACAATCTCTAGGCATCAACAGATTACCACACCAAGCATCAACGCCGCCAACTCCAAAGAATTGCCAAAAACCAATAGAAGGACCTGCATGCTAGCCATATTCTCAAAGGAAGACACCCGTTAAGAAACGTAAGAGATAAAAAAGAAATAAACCTAGAGTAAATTCAAAAGAGCACAAGAAAAAATGAATATAAAGAAAAATCATGAAATGGACAGGGAAGAACATCCACCCTGCCAGCAGAAACTCGTGCAAGCTAGAGCAGGGAAGAACATCCGTAAAAAAAAACAAGAATAATAAGACGGGGAAGAGCATCCACCTAGCCAGGGTAAAACAACTGCAAACTAGTGTGGGGAAGATCATCCGCATATGAAAAAAGAAACTAGAGTAAAAAGAGAAAAAGACGTGTGTCAAGAAAATGCAGAAGCAAAACATGGAGATACAAGAAAGGGTAGGGAGGGAGGGAAACTAGAAACAAGAAGAAGAAAGAAAGGGAACGCTCAAAGTGAAAGCCAATAGGAATGAACTGGAAGACAATGACAATATATCGAGAAACAATAGAAAAAAGGGAAAAAATCTAATAAAAATAGGCCAAATATATGCCGTCTTCCCAAGAATGATGGTTTTATGATGGCATAAAACCATTGCATTCTTGGGAGACTCTATGTATCAAACATACATCATGTGGCCGAAAGAAGATGAACACTCCATCTCATACACCCTATCAGACACACACCTGGTATCAAAATGATGCAATATAGGTGAATTCAATGCTGCAGGTTGCAAAATACTTGAACGAAAATATCTCTTTGGCTAAAAGGCATGCTGCTTGAGTGCGCATCACTTAAGTGTGGAAGTTGGCAGATGGTATAACATTCGAAAAGAGTATCGGGCATGTCGCGTGTGTGGTTTAAGGACATAGAGAATGCATTCACTGTCTAGCATATCAAGCCTTGCTGAGTAGATTTCATTTTGATCCACTCAATTTGCAACAGTTCTTTAACATACCTGCTACCTAGTGGATAGCTTTCCGATTGACATGATGGAGCTGAAAAAGGTTGCAATTAAGCATGTAAATATGGAATCTAGTGGAGATGAGAAAGAAGAGAGCAAGGGTGAGCTACTTGATGATGTGTGCTTGCCAGATTATAGGATTTTCTATCTGGGATAAGTCTTATCGTTGTAATATGTCTTATAGGCCTGATGGTCTGACAAGACGAAATAATACAAATCACTTCATCTCTCCCTCCCTCCCTCCCTCCCCCTCCCTCCCCTCCCTCCCTCCAAAAGAGATTTACATTGCCCGGGTTAGGAGTGAAGACTCAAACTCCATATGAGATGATGTTGGCAGAGTGTGGAATGATCCCATTGGAAGGAGAAGCACTTGTTCAAACGCTGATTTATGTAAATAAAGTACGAGCCATGGATGAAAACAGGTTGCCTTACCTTGCAATGAAAGAGAGTGAGTCAAATGGATGGTACAGACATATAAAGGAGTGGTTGCTGAAATGGAACATGACTATAGATGAATGTCCACATAAAGAGATACGAGAGTGGGTGATTATAGGTATTCGTGCATCTCTGTGGAACAATCCAAAAACAAAAATGGAGACCTATCGCACCAACATGAACCCCATCACTACTACAGAACGGGCTATTAGCGACGTCGTTAGTGACGTCACATCGACGTATTAGAGACGTCAGACGTCGCATGAAGACGTCTTGCAAATGTTGCACGGACGTTGCAAATGACGTCGCCTAGGATTCGTCGCAGGGCGACGTCACGTCGCAGGTGAAACGTGGTTTTGCGACGTCCTCGACGTCGCTGTAACGTTGTTAATACGTCGCTACGACGTTCTAATCTCGTTATCTTTACGTCACCCATGAAACGTTGTTTTCGACGTGCATGCAACATGTTTGCAACGTCCAAGACGTCGGTGTAACGTCCTCCACACGTTCTTATCTCGTTGCTTACACGTCGCAGCGTAGACGTTGTTTACGACGTATTTGGCAACGTGTCTGCAACGTACAAGGCGTCGGTATAACGTCCTTCATACGTCGTTCCAACGTTGTTATCTCGTTGCTTGCACGTCGCAAATGAAACGTCCACATCAATGGCAATGATTTCATTTTTAAAATAACGCTTGCCAATATCAATGGTTCTCATCGATTGTCAAAGCCTTTTCTTCATATCGGTCGCGAAACCGAGAAAGGGGATTTGAACCCCAATAATTCCAAGAACTCAAGAACATGGATTTGAACCCCAGTTATTCTAGGATATCATGAAGAACAGGATTTATGCTTCCCTATAAATGGAATAATTCTGGGCATCTAGAATAGAAGCTTGATGTGTTTGACCTGGACATTTAACCAATTTTAATTTTCTTGTCGCAGTTAAGCTTATACAACAGAGTTGAAGTGCTGCAAACATATAAAAGTTACTGGAAAAAAACCTAAATAAAGACACTCAATCTGTCTCAAAATCTGTCTCAATAATGCAACGAATATTTCATTCTCATCTTTGCATGGCGACTTGACAATCTAAGAAAGACTAAAGCTCACATTTTAAAGGTCAAGATCCTTGATATCATCCGTGGCAAAGGAGCCCAACAATGTCATCTTCCTTAAGTAGAAGATGGTCGTCGCCATTGAACCCGAACTTCGAAGTACCTGCATATTTTGAGTAGACAATCAAATCCCCAACCTATAGACAACAAATGTAAGTCGCTAGAACCATTTTTAACAACGAAAAATTTTTTGCAAGGCAGCGTTTTTTAAATTATTAACGACCATGTAAAAGAACAATCACCTTTAAAAGCAGGCTCAAGCTTTTGTCACCAACTTTTTTCCATCACCAACGGCAACTACTTCGCTTTGAGTTGTGGTTGGTAACAAGGTTCCTCCAGAAGTCTTTTCCTCGACTATTTGTCTTTTCACTAAAACCCTATCACCAAGGGGCTTAAGGGTTTTAAACTGCAAGGGAACATCAAGTGCACATCAACGGCCATAAATCTCCAACTACATCCTAAGCTACAAGCAAGCATCCTAAGCTACAAGCAAGCATCATTAATCGAAGGCCGCTTATCCATGAAGTTTAGCAATCATTAAATCGAAAGAAAAGTTCCACTTACATTACAACAACACTGACAAATGCAAAATGCCATCTTGGTTGAACATACCTTTGGAGGTGCAGCAACACTTTCCCTGCCACAATATTGACTTTGTTAATTCAATAAATAAAGCAACCTGAATTAAATTAGCCATACAATGCCCTGGTTCTTGCAGACCACACAGCTATAACAATTGTCAGGTTTCTAATCACATATAGACCCATATATTACTGCATTCTAGATCCATATATTATTGCATTTCTAGTGCATTTAAGTAAGAATCGCTTCTATTAAGTAGGATTGGGCGCTTCTCTTTTCTAAAGGACTGCAAAATTAATAGTTACCGAGAAAAGGGAGCTCATTTCTCGCTTTTTTGGCCGGATAACCTTGGCTACAATCCCTTGGAGCGAAGAAGGAAAGATCCCCTTTTTCTTCGTTACTATGTGGACAATAAGAAGTTAGATAGCACTCCAAACTTAAAACCGACCTCGGCAAAACCAGAATTTCGCTCATCCAAGACATCCGAAAGCGTAAAGTAGAAGGCTAAGTTACAAGTGAAATATTCATGTAAATGCTGGAATAAAAATTTCGTATACAATGTATAGAACAAGCAAGGGTCTTACCACGATTAACTCTGATGTGGATACCGAGAGTCGAATGTATAGATTGTGCCGGTATTGTAAATCTAAATGGGCTTAGAACAGGGCTACTTGCATTATCTCCCTACAACCGCCACAACTAAAGACCGTAAAGCGTTGGAAAATGGTTCTGTCATGAACACTAATTACCATGAAGTCTCATATGGAAAAGAGAATCAAACAATAGAAAATATAACCTTTTCAAAAATCAAAGAATCATGCATCTCGATCTTTATATGCTCGTTGCATCCTTCTCGTAAGATTATAGCACATTTGACATTTAGAACAATGATTCAAGCAAAGATGCCTTATTATGAGAAAGAATGCGTTGAACATAATCTACATCGCTTTGAATCTACTGTGCAAAATCCTTGTGTTTTGTTACCTTATAATGTCACTTAAAACCCTCGAATGAGAATCTGCCTTTGCTATTTTTGTATGCCTTCAAGCCGTTGCCATCTCCATTCGGGCGGACCTACGTAAGAAATGAAGCCCTAAATCCGCTGAACCTTAGCAAAGTCAGAATCGCCGTTGAAGAAAATAAAGTGGAGAAATTCCGTTCAATAACTGGGAAAAGAAAATAAACCGAAAAGAAGGATCTTCATCTTCGAAAATCATCTTCGAGCTCTCAACCAAAGGGCATCCGCAAGGTTAAGTGATCTCATGCTTGAACCGGGCCGCCTCCTTTCTTCCGCCCTAATTTTTTTCCCTCCATCTCTTTCTCAACCGTGGCCTTCGATCCATCTCCACCGACTTAATCTTAGCCCTCGGATATTTTTTGGGGTTTTCCTTAGCTACGGAAATTAATTTAATTGCACCACAACATTATCCCATAAGCCATGCACATGTTGTGGCGGTGTAAAGTACTAGGTAATGCATGGTCGGAAGGCAAACCACTAGCAGAAAATTCCGCCGCTCCAACATCCGGCATAGGCTTATTTGTGGTAAAGTATAGGGGAACCTACGTTAGGAGAAGGTTTCGAGGAAACCCGGAGTCGAGGAGCTCCAGTCTAATTTGGTTACGTGCGGTGTGCCGGTATGGCCATGTGGATGAGATGGGGATCGTCCCGTTTGATTTCGTTGGTTCTGCAGTGGGAGACCGAGGTTTTTGGCGCACAATGCCTTAGCAACATTACAAAAGTTTAGAAGCCAACTTTACGATACTCAAGCCAATTCTTAAGTCGAAACGGCCATAGGCTTAATGAAGGCAACAAGCCGGGGCGGACCGAGGTCGCCCAATTCACGAAAACCAAGCCTTTGCCTTTGCTTGTGCCTATCGTGTCCTCCACTTTGCCTTTGCCTTAGACCGCGATACAAGCAAAGGCGTAGATGATGAACATCCTTCCCTATTGCCACTCCAAACCAATTCAATTTAATTTCCATTGCCACTCCAAACCAAGAATTAAAATATGTGGTCATAAAACAACTTTCATGCAACATATAGTTATAGATCAAGCATGCCCTTTATTGTGAATTGTTCCTCGAGAGATGGTGCACCTCGATCCACATTTTTTTTTTTGCCAAAGGTTAAGATGTTTATGTGTACAAGAATTGAGAGAAGTGGCATTGCTGCAAGGGGTCATGGGTGTTATAGAAGGTAGGAATAAACCCACAATTACGGTTATGTCGTGTCTCAATGCAATTAGACACTTTGCCAAAGTAATTGGTCTTATGCGAATGAAAAGAGCAAGGGAATACTACCAGATTATGCTTTAATTCAAGAAATAAATATAGCAACATGCACAAAAAAAGCAAAATAGATGCAAACATGTTGGTAATAAGGGTTAAATTAGAGGAAGCAAAATCAAAAGCACGACCTCTAGGAAATACGAAGCTACAAATCGAATCGTCCATGTGGAAAATATGTTTTAGAAGTAGTGTGAATTTTCTTCTTAAACGAAAGTGAAGCAAGGATCCATCGTGTCATCTACAGCTCATCCTCGGGCAAACTTGCATGTTCAAAAGTATCGAGGGGAAGCAATGGGAAATGGCGAACCATCTTCTCGTGTGCGTTCTTACCTTGCACATCATTTTTTTGTACCTAGAGGCATTGCACACCATACAATGCGTAGTTTTGCTAAATGTTTCAGAGGATAGAAGATCATGCAATCATTTGGACATGCATGAATGCTCTTGTAACCAAGGCCAGGTTGCTGAATAATCTTCTTCACATCATCTCCATGACGGGTAAACTCGCGGACGCCGCATGTGTTACGACGGACGTTGAACATACAACGTGTCACGTCGCACATGCAACGCGACGTCGCATGAACTACGTCGGACGTTTCATATGCGACGTCGCATTGTATAAACGACGTTACAGGTTGCCCATGCGACGTGGCGGCGCCAATGTCAATTGGACGCGGGTCTTTGTCGCTGCAACGTAGGCCATTCGCGGCGCCCCGCACGGACGCTTGTAATGCGACGGCGCACGCCGCGTCACGCCGACGTCGTGAAAAAATCTTAGCGACGTTTTAAGAACGCGCGATTATTTTGCGACGTCGACGTTTGCCGTACGTCGCAAACCGACGTCGTTAATAGCTCGTTCTCTAGTAGTGCATATTACGGGAAGCAGCATACTTGAAAAGTGATATGTCTGTGTTGAAACGAAAAGAGATATCGAGAATGCGTTTGAGCTCCCACCACTTGAGCATAGAAGAAGGTAGATGGAAGAACATTCCCAGGGATCGTCGGCTGTGTAAGGTTTGTGGACAAGATGAGATAGAAGATGAAGTACATGCTCTTCTGTTATGTCCGGCCTATGAGGCTTTAAGGAAACGATATGGAGTACAAGGCACATTACTAGACTTGTTTGGTTTACCCCCTTCAACTATTGGGAATTTTATTATAGATATGATTAATATTAAAAAAGCATGTATTTCTAGTTTAGACATGATACTGCATGATGATGATTATGAGAGAGGAGAGTTAGGGATAACAGATGATGCTTCTGACTGTGGAAGCACATCAGATGATTAGTTTGATGTAGAAGACAATTTGAACGTCTGATAGACCTGATGGTCTCAGTAGACATATATTAAAACATTTCATTTCATTTCATCTCTCTCACAGCAGGAAAATGAAATAACAGAGTTAGCTGGCCCAAAAAAAGCACAAGCGGGTCCAACGACCATAGCAGCGCAGGCCGTCTCTCCAGTCCCGGACCCCATCATTACCAAGAAAACATTTTCTGTTGCCACGAATCCCTCTGTTTCGGATATGGAAATCAATTTGGGGGTTTTTGCAAACAAGGATAGCAAGGGACCAGAGGCTTATATACAAGAAATGGTGGAGCTCATGAATGACAGTATGAGAAAGATGCTTTTGGATTTCAAAAAGGAGTTTATGAAGGAATTTATAGGGGGTATGATGCAAGAGATGCTCAAAGAAATGAAGAACCCTTTGGCAGCAGAATTTAAACAGGAACTGGAGAGGGTCAAACAAGAAAGTGTTGTTCTGATACAAAACTTGAGGAATGATATGGACCTGTTACAAAAAGAGGCTATACACAAGTAACACGCAGAACAAGAAGATAATAGAGATGAGAAGGAAGAATATGCGGCTCTTCTAGAACTGAAACAACAGCTAACAGGCTTCATGGAAGAACAAGATAGGAGAAATAGGGTCTTGAATCTCAGATTGATCGGCCTACCAGAGGAAGATAATGAGCAGGTAAAAAGTGTTGTGGAAAAAATTTCTGACAGAAAAAATGCAGATTGCTTCTTTTGGAGTTGTAGATGCTTTCCGAGTAGGCAAAAAAGCAAATTGGAACTGCTATGTAGTGATAAGATTTCGAGAGAGGGAAGATAGACTGAATGTGTTACGAAAGAGAGCTATTTTGAAAGGCCAGAATGTTTGGATTAATGACCTGACAAAAGAACAACTCCAATAAAAAAATAAGAGTTGAAGAAATTTAAAGAGGTCAAAACTCAAAACAAACAAGTTTTTGGAGGCGAGGACGAGTTGTCATCAAACCAGAATTGCTATTTGGAACATTAACATGCTCACATACACCAAGGTATATAGTATGTCAAGTGTTCTTCGGCAAGTAGATGTGATTTGTTTTGTAGAAACATGGGAACATGAGCAGTATGAAACACCATATTTAGTTGGCTTTCACAAAATTACATCAGTGTGGAATGAAATAGGAAGCACGAGTTACAGGGGCAATGGAGGGATAGCTTGTTATGCCAGGGAGGGAATCTCTCACAGAATTAAAGAGATCAAAACCAGCTCTAAACAGTATGTGTGTGTAGAGATTTTGGGTTAGAAACCTGTTTTTTTAGTCAGTTGTTATTTTGCAACCATTCACAAAAAAGCATATGATAAAGATGATTCTAACAGAATGGATCCATTCTTTCAACTAGAACAATATATTTTATAGCTTTCACAAAAAGGAGACGTGATAATGATGGGGGATTTTAATGGAAGAACATCAAATAGGCAGGCGGCAATTCTAAGGCAAGATGGGGATCCACTCTGGATGGAGAAACTGGATGAGGATGAAACTAAACTCGCCGGTTGGGCAAGATATTCAGAAGATAAGGCTTATCATACACAAATGGAAAAATGTTTGCTTGAAATGTGCAGTGGACTTGATTTGAGAATTTTGAATGGTTAGACAGGTTTCCAGGATCAGTCAAATGTACTTGTAGAGGAAAAAGCGTTGTTGATTATGTGATTGGCAGAGAAGACATAGTCAGGAGAATAAGGAACTCATGTATTTGGGAACAGCAACCGGAGTCTGACCATGTACCCATCTCATTTCACTTGACTATGGACAAAAAAATAAGCAACAGGTTCAGAAAAATGACTTGAGGATGGACCCTAAAAGATCAAGTAAGTATAAGCAGGTCCATGAGTCAAGAGTTCACGAATTGAAAGATCTCAATCATATATCAGAAATGGACAGTGTTATCAAGGACATTCTAATATGCTCAGCTAAAAAATGTTTTGCTCATGGGAGAAAGACAAAAGGACTTCCCTGCAATAGTTGGTTTGATAAAGAATGCAAGGATAAATGTAAACAATATATGACAGCTTGTGGGGAAGATAAGAAACATGAAAAGAAAATCTACGTTGCACTACTTAGGAGAAAGAAAAGGGAGTTTCTAAAAAATAGACAGGAACAACATGCTTTTGAGTAAATCGGGGAACCCAAGACATTTTGGAACATGCTAAAAAAGAAGAAATCAGAGAATCTTGAGATAGGGGCAGTGGAATTGTTCCACCATGTGCGGAGACTGTATCAACAAGAAGACATAGAAGCAAATATACAGATGGAGCAACAGCAATCAACACAGTTCATAACTGAAGAAGATATTGCAAAAGGAATAAGCAAGCTCTCTAATGGCAAAGCAGCAGATGCGAATGGTCTCGTGGCGGAGATGCTAAAATGGGCAGGTGACAAGTTTATAGAGCCTATTACGCAGATGCTGAATGGTGCAGTAAGGGAAGCCTTTCCAGAATTATGGCATGTGAACCGAGTTATTCCCATACTCAATAATTACAAAACAATCTTGGTTGGTAGCATTTTCTCTAAACTATTTGCTTCCATTCTAGAATCCAAAATCAATGATTGGACGGAGAAGAATGACTTGCATGCTAAGGGACAGGTGGGTTTCAGAACTAACAGGTCCACAATCGATCATTTGGTGACACTCATCAGAGTAATCATGGATGCAGTCAAGGGTAAAAAAAAAAGCCTCTGTACTCGTTATTTGTTGATTTCAGTAAAGCTTTTGACTTGGTACCTAGAGAGCGTCTGTGGGAACGGACGCGTCAGCTTAATATTCTAGTTGAATATCGTGATGCAATGATGAGAATTTATGAGAAGGTGATCGTGGAGCTATCCTTTCCATTGAATATCGAATGTGGAGATCAAGCAATGGGCAATGTGGGGGTCAAATAAGGTTGTCCTTTATCTCCCACATTGTTTGGTCTTTTCATAGATGGGTTGGAGAGCTGGGTCATGGATCACAGGGGTACGGGAGTAAACATAGCTGGATACGTTCTCGCTCTCCTCCTATATGTAGACGACATGGTACTTCTCTCAAAAAGAAAGCAGGACTCCAGAGACACCTAAAAGTACTAGAAGATTTTTGTGATTCAACAGGTATGAATGTGAATTTGGCAAAAATCAAGGTTATGACAGTGGGATCCCGAAAAAACAGTGACTTTTTTTTACAAAGGAGAATTGATAGCATCCACAGATAATTATAAATATCTTGGACTTGTAATAGATAAAAACTTTAGATGGAATAGGGGCATAAGCATGCTACACCCTATCAAAAAAAGTACCATTTAGGAACCATAAAACTACCTAAAAAAGTACCCAAACACTGGGTACTGGGTACTTTTATAATATCTCAATAACTACAATTGTTAAATTGAATGCATTCATTTTGGCCTCCAATAGTATTATCTCTATCTTAACCTTGAACATTGATATGCTTTTGACATTTTATATTGAACTTTTGAATTAGTTTTGACCAAAAGAACAAGAAAATAGTACCCAATCCAAAAATACCTAGTGCAGGTACTTTGGCAGGTTCCAAAAATGGCAGGGTGTAGCATGCATATGCCCATAGGTGTATAGAGCAAAGAACAAATGGAGGTTTGAAAGCATTATACACTTTGCAGCGAAAGTGTGGGAAGGTGTTTGTACAGAATATGCATATGAAGAAAATACTGTATAAAGTCCTAGACCAGTCAGTTGTCCTCTATGGCTGCAAAGTCTGGGGTCTGGGGTTGCCAAATTGCCTGTGGGATCAAATAGAAAAAATTCAGAAACAATTTTTGTGCACAAAACTAGGAGTGAAGACCCAAACTCCCTATCAAATGATGTTAGCCGAATGTGGAATGATCCCTTTAGAAGGTGAAGCTCTTTTCCAAACCCTCATTTACTTGCATAAGACACAAGAATTGGACGAAGACAAGTTGTCTCGTTTAGCTATGGTTGAAAGCAGAGAAAAATGATGGTATAAAAATATAGTGGAATGACTAGCAAAATGGGACATGAAACTAGAGGAGTGCCCGCAAAAAGACATCAGAACATGGGTGATAAAGGGATTTCAGTTGTTTAGTTGGAAGAATCTAAACACAAAAATGGCAGAGTATTAAAAATCCATGAATCCAACGCTTCAAGAGGCTAAATATGTGGGTAGTGATACATGACATTAGCAAAACGCAGGGCACTAGCACGCATGAGATTGAGCTCCCACCGGTTAGATATAGAAGAGGGTAGGTGGAAGAAAATTCCAAGAGAGCAGCGCACATGCAAAGTCTGTAGACATGATGAGGTGGAAGATGAATCATACGATCTCTTGCGATGCCCGGGATATGAAGGATTGCGTAGGAAGTACAGAATTGAAGAGGTGGGTACTCTGGGACCTTGTTTCATATGCCACCTTCGACCATTGGTAATTTTATTTTAGATATGCTAGAGGTTAGAAGGATTCATATAACTAGCATAGATTTACTACTACAATGTAACGAGAATGAGAGTGAGCTAGGAGATTGGAGTGATTGTGCTTCTGACTATGGAAGCACATCAGAGAATTGGGTTGATATGTAAAATCTTTTTTTCAAAACGTCTGATAGACCTGATGGTCTTAGTAGACGTAACAATGCAACATTTCATTTCATCTCTCTCTCTCTCTCTCTCCCTCTCCCTCTCCCTCCCTCTCCCTCTCCCTCTCCCTCTCCCTCTCCCTCTCCCTCTCCCTCTCCCTCCCTCCCTCCCTCCAATCTGTAGTTCTATATGGCAGTGAGGTATGGGGGCCTAGTTTGCCCAAAGGACTATGGGAAGACATTGAACAGGTACTCAAGAAGTTTTTGCGGCTGGAACTGGGAGTAAAAGCACAAGTTCCTTATCCTATGATGCTAGCAGAAAGTGGCCTTATGCCGATGGAAGGGGAAGCCATGGTGGGATGTATTAGATATTTGAAAAAGATACAGGAACAAAACATTACTAGACTTCCACATCGTGCTATGCAGGCTAGCGCTGATCAAGGGCGGTTTCGAGATGCCAGGGAATGGTTGGGTAGATGGAATATCTCCTTTGAAGATGCAATGACTTATGACGGAGACATCAGAAAACTAGTCAAACAGAAGATGACTGAAAAGCTATGGCTGAATCCACCTACCAAGATGAACACTTATCGGCAGATGATAAACCCAAAGCTCACACAGGCTATACACTTGCAAATGGACATCTCGATTGGAAAAAGGCATGCGATATGTCGGATGCGGCTCAGTTCGCATAGACTGGATATTGAAGTAGGAAGGTGGAAGAGAATTCCTCGAGAGCTGCGTACATGTAAGATATGTGGTACTGGAGATGTTGAAGACAAAGATCATGCACTGCTACACTGTCCTGCATATGCGATGATCAGAGTCAGATATGGTATTGAAGCAAAAACTCTAATACACTTATTTGCATTAAATGCCAATGTAATTGGATCTTTCATTATAGAAGTAATGCAATACAGAGAGACATATAAAGATAATTTTCAGAATCTATTAGATGAAGATGAGAGTGAATCTGATTGGAGAGAGGAGTCTGTGGAAGTCAGTGATATGGACTTCCCAGAATACATGATGTAACTGTTAAGTTAACGTCTACTAGACCTGTGAGGTCTCCATAGACGTAATACCATTTCATTTCATTTCTCTCTCTCCGGCCACATGCTCCAAAATTTTTTATCTCTCGTGCTATACGGCGAGAGATAACCGTATAGCATGAGAGACCACGAGAGATAATTATCTCTCGATGCTTAACAAGGCCGTTAAGGGATAAAAAAAAAATGGTTAACAAGCCTTGCCGGAATTTTGTTTTTTGATCCCTTTTTTTTTAGCACAGTTGAGGTTGTGGTGGACGGCTGAGAAGCAGATCTATAGAGCTATGGCAAAGCAGAGGCGGCTATTGCAAAGGCTTCGGATTTTCAGAGCACCTCAGAGTTTCTGCTTCAAAATTTTTTATTTCTAATGTTGTTTCTAATCTTCTTCAGTCGATTAATTAACCCAAGCCTTGTTTTCGTTCTGCCATGAAATATCTGCAACAATAGAAGCCCTGTTTGTACACATAGGCTTCTTCAAACAACAGGGCTTATGCATGCATACACGATTTTTGCAAATAGGGCTTTTTTAAGAATTGGGCTTTTACATCGAGCTTCTACAACACCTCTTCTTCAATGAGCTTTCTACAGATTGATCCAAATCTTCTTGCAGATAAATCTATACAAGGAAGACCTTGAATGCGTCGAAAGTTGAAACATGAGGTAGATTAATAGGTCTATTGAGTCGAAATTTTTTTCTTCAGATCTGATACTATGGAAATGAGGAATTTTCTATCAGATCTTAAAAGAGTGTCAATCCATGTATTTTTCTCAACAACCAGAGCAATCCTTTTCTGACAATCTCAGTATTCTTGTGCCTCAATCTGTTTGAGAAAGAGGACAAAAATTCCAGAATATTCTTCTCAGATTTTACAGGTCGTTTTAGATCATTCATAGGGTAGTAAGCTTTGGATGAAGCATTCGGCCAATCAATTAAGAGAAACTCCACCAGGTTGGACAGATTAAGATTTCCATACCCAACTTTCAGAGATTTTAAAGACCCAGCTTGTAAGTGGGTACAAACCCAATAGATGTGGAGACGATCAGGCTAATCAAACGAGCAATTCGAGAGGATTAGGTATTGGCAATTCGAGAGGATTAGAGAGGATTGAACGCGATTTGATCAAGCACTCCTTTTAGGACTTCACACAAAGAACAGGGAGGTCAAAATTGCCAGAATTTTTGGGCGCCCAAAAAATTTAACCGACATTTAATCTAAACAAGCAAAAAAGTATATGGAAAATACCCCTAACAATAGTTAGGGGCAAATTGTCTATCAGGGGGAGAGTAAAAACTTTGTCTCTCCCCCTATCTCTCATCATCTCCCATCTCTCCCCATCTGTCATTTTGTCTCTCATCGAGCATGTGGCCAACGCTTCTCTCCTCCCTCCCTCCCTCCCTCCCTCTCTCTCTCTCTTCCCCCAATCCCTACCCCCTCTATCTCTCTCCCTCTGACTTAGGCACAGGTTCTGAGCACTTTTGTCATTTTTCTGTTGGGTATTTTGGGATTGCAATGGCCATACTAAAAGGGCCGAAACCGTTTAAGAAGCCACTAAAGACTTCAAAGGGGGAAACATCAGAACAATCAAAGCAGCATGAGAAATATCATTGATGGCCATTTGGAATGAAATCACAATGTTCAGATAAGAAGCTGCTCTCCGTGAAGACAAACTAATGACAGAAATTCGAAGCTTGAGAACCGAAAATGAGACACTGGGGAAAAAGTTTCAGTAAATTAAGGAAGAAATGGAATTTGTTAAATCTGAAATCAAAGGGCAGAAGAGGATGCATTTGAGCATGTGACAGCAAAAATTTCAGAACTAAGACAATCCTTTGAGGAATATGTAGAGGCACAGAAAAGAAAACAAAGAGTTCACAATATTCGTATTATAGGCTTGGCGGAGAAAGATAAGGAAAACACCAAAGAATTGGTCTCGAAAAGCTTCACATAAGACATGCAAGTGAAGGAAATGGCTTTTTCATATGCATTCTCGGCAAGAAAGATCAAGGGACAAGACACATACTAGCGAAATTTTCAAATAAAGAGGACCGCTTCCAAGTGCTCAAACAAAGATATACACTGAAAGGTAAATTTGTATGGGTGAATGATGATCTTACCAAGGAACAACTGCAGGAGAAGAAACAGGAAATGGTGAAAGTCAAAGATGCATAAATCAATAATTTGAAAGTGAAGTGGGCCAAAGGTAAAGTAGTTATTGAATAGAATAGAATATAATAGAATAGATTTTTTAACATCCACGGAGACCAATAGGTCATGGGACCCATACAATGGGCTAGTACAATCATTACTACTAGGATTAAAAAACCCCTGCCTCGAAAGGTTTTCAAGGGAAAAACCTTTGCAGTAATGATGATACTAGACAAGCAGAGATAATGACTACTGATAGGTATTTGCATGAGACCTTAGAATATCGATCTGAAACATCAACGAATTGACTATTAGTAAGGTATTAAGCATACAGAAAATTTTAGACAGCATTGATGTAATTCGTTTTATTGGAACAAAAGAGATGATCTGTTTGCTCGACTGGAAATTGAAGGTTTTGAATTGATATATTGAATTAAAACATAAAAGGTTCAGATATAAGGATGTGGAAAATAGTGGAGTAGCCTGCTTTGTAAGACTGATTTTTAGAAATTTAATACAAGAAGAAAAGATACCAATTGTCAATATATCTAGCCTAAAATAAAAAGTTGTCATACTTTATATTATATGACTGTGTGTTATTTTGCCCCTAAACATAAACAAGCTTATACCAAAACTGAGGCCTCAAGTGATGGCTTATTCTTTGCATTAGAGCAGGATGTTTAAGAGATATCAAGAGAAGGGAAAAGTGATTTTAACATGGGACTTTTGCAAGGACTAGAATTTCCCAGGCTACCACTTTCATAGGAGCAACGAATATGTGGCAAAAAGAGGGATTCCAAAGACACAACCAAAACAGGTAGACAAAAGTTTTTGCAGTAGTGCAAACGTCCAGATTTGTAATGAGTTGAGCAGATTTACACTATGAGGAATACATGCAGAACAAGAAGTATATTTGGTAATGTTAGAAGAATCTTTTGAAGACCTTACCAATTTTATTATTGGAGAACAAGAATTGGAATCGAACCACAATCCGTTGTACTTCAATATGCGAGTCAGTAGGTTGATATACTACTAAAAAATAAAAAATGAAGCTATTTCCTAAAATCACATCTACAAATTCAATATCGCTGCTATGTTTAGCATAAGGCAACATGTCTTTCATGGAAGGGTGATTTGGATACTCTGAACTGGCAATTGCTTGCTATCTTAGAAGACGCTGCACAAGATGCATTCTCTTCACACAAGGCAAGGAAGGGACTAACATGTAAATTGTGGTTTTATCAGGAGTGTAGAATTGCTAAAGAAAAGTTGAAAAGAACTCAAATCAAAAAGACCTCTATAAGCAAAAGTATAAGAAAATGGTGCGCAATAAGAAAGAGCAATTTATAAAAAGACCACCAACAACTTCTCTGCCAGTGAAATTTGGAAGAATCTAAGCTTTTTTGGCATGGCCTTAGAAATCATAAACAGAATGAAATTCCCTTGGCAACACAGGAACGATGGAGACATGTGGTCAATCTATATCATAGTGAGTATATGCCCACAAACGAATGCAACCGGAAATCAGATCTGAAAATCTTGGTTGAAGATGTGGCAGATGGCATAGCATCTCTAGCAAATGGCAGAGCACAGAACCTTCATGGCTTACAAGCTGAACATCTAAAGTGGGCATGCCCTGCTATCCATCCTTTTGCAATGAAAATGTTCAATATGACAGTGGATCAAGGATTTCCCTTTCGATTGGTGCTGGAACAGAGTAGTCCCAGCGTATAAGGGTGGTTCGAGGCATGAGGTGAACATTTATCGGACTATCATGGCGAGTAGTCTATTCTTTAAACTATTTTCCACGATTTTAGAGAAGAAGCTAAGTGATTGGGCAGAAATTAACCAAAAGCATGCAGAGTCACAAGCTGGTTTTGGAACAGGAAGATCCACTTTGGATCACCTACTGTTTTTAAAACTATATTTGATAATGTGAAAGGCTCTAAAAAACTAGTTTGTATGGCATTTGTGGATTTTAAAAAAGCCTTTGACAAGGTACCACAAAACCAACTGTGCAGAAGATTGGAGAAACTAAATGTCCCTCATGAGCTCAGAGATGTTGTTCGGGTGCTTACGAAAAAGTGCTAGTAAAATTGTCCCAACCTTTCTCTTTGGACGTTTAGGATTGTACAGATAGTAATGTCGGGGTTAAACGGGGTTGTCCGTTATCCCCTACATTATTGGGCCTATTTATTGATAGTTTGGAGGATTCGCTTCATGATAATTGCCCAGATGGAACAAAATTGCATGGATATATGATCCAGCTATTGATGTATGCGGATGATGTGGTTATCTTTGCACGATCCAAAGAGCACATGCAAAATGCCTAAATGGTTTGACAGCTTTTTGTGATCAAAATGGCATGCAAGTGAATTTGGAGAAGACAAATATTATGACAGTAGATGTTCTGAAAGACGAATCCATTTTCAGTTATAAAGAGAGTCAGGTAAATGTATGTGATTCATAGAAGTACCTGGGCCTTGTTTTCAACAGGAATCACAGGTGGAATGCTTGCATCTCGCAATGGATTGAGGGGGGACAAAAAGTGTTATATGCGCTACAAAGCATGTGTATGAGATCACATCTTTGGTCATGGCATCTTAAGATATGGCTCTTTCAATCATTGGCACAGAGTGTAGTTATCTATGGTTGTGAGATTTGGGGGCCAAGTCTTCCACAATGCTTATGGGATGATATTGAACAAGTTTTGAAGAAATTTTTAAGATTGAAGCTTGGTGTAAAAGCTCAAAACACCATATCCCATGATGCTGACAGGAAGTGGACTCATGCCTCTAGAGGGTGAAGCAATTCTTAGATGCATTTTATACCTTAAGACTACTACTCATGCATGAGTCAAGAATCACACATAAGGCTTTAATGGCAAGTAAGGAGAAAGGGATACTTCAGGATGTGAAGAAATGGTTGGGCAAATGGGACATTTCTTGGGATGAAGTGATGTTAGTAGACTCGGATCTATGAAAGTGGATATTGGAAAGGATACACAAGAAGATATGGGCACAACCAAAGACTGAGATGATTTTATACAGGCGGAATTTGGAATCGGCTAGACACCTAAAGGAAAATACCTCTATACAAAAAAGACATGCCATTTGTAGAATCCGCCTATTCACATCATTTGGGGATAGAGGTGGGGAGATGGGAACATATCATACGGAGGGATCAAAGATATTGCAAAGTGTGTGACACAGACCAGTTGGAGGATGAACACATACATTGCTTTGATGTTTATGCAATACACTATGAAGATCTCCTATCCTTCTTTACATTAAGGGGTGACACTTTAGGGAAGTACATGATTGACTTCTCAGGTGAACCAAAGGCTTCTAAATAGAATGTATTTCTTGAAGAATGAAGAAGATACAAGCGCGTCTAAAATACTAGCTAGAGACTTCACTAACTGAATGAAGTGTGATTGTGGCTTATAAAGATATACCATGTCAGCAACAAGTGGCTCAGCATGTATAGTCATCTAGACACGTGGATAATTCTAATACCCCCCCCCGATGACTAGTATGGCTGAAAAAATGAGCAACTGAAAAAAAAAAAAAAAAAGGGAAGAAGAAGAGAGAGAGAGAATGCTTGAAGATATCTCTCCTGAAGGATATTACCCCCACTCAGAGGCATAATATTGAAGACCCAAAACACCTTTCATTTGTTCGAACAATCTGCCTGAAAGTGGTTTAGTGAAACCGTCACCAACTGGTCCTTGGTGGAACAATAGAAAAGAGTAAGATAATCATTTCGCAGCTGCTCCTGAATAAAACAGAGTTTAATATCCAAATGTTTGATTTGCAAGTGCATCTTGAAATCCGTAACATGTGAAATAGCTCCACTATTATCACAATAGAGTTGAGGAGGTTTGATTGATACACCAAGATCTTCATAAAGATGAAGCAACCACTTTAATTCCTGAGTAGTATCTGTTAAGGATTTTAGCTCAGCTTATGTAGTACTAATACTAGTAGTACTTTGAGTTTTAGAACCTCAACTAACAGGACGGTTGCCAAAGAAAGACACAAAACCTGTAAGAGATTTCTTGGAATCCAAATCTGTAGAGGCCGTATCAGAATTTGAGTAGACAAGGAACTTGGGTTTTTGAAACCTTGCCATAGAAAAGACCCTCATTATGAGTACCTTTAAGATAATAATGAACCACTTGCTTGGCTACCTTCCAGTGAGATTGCTTTCGATGTGTCATAAATCTCGTCAGAACTCCAACATCATATGTTATATCTGGACGTGTAATGGTGAGATAGAGCAATGCACTGACTAACTGTCTGTAGAGAGTAGCATCAGTATCATCATCATCTGATTAAAGAGGCAACTTTTGACCTGGATCCCAACGAATAAGCGCAGGTTTGCAATCTGTCATATGGAATTTATCCAACATTTCTGAGACATATTTTTGTTGGGTTAAGTGGATACCTTTGGAAGTTTGTCATACTTCAAGACCTAAACAATAGTGCATAAGACCAAGGTCTGTAACCTCAAAATCAGCTGCGATAGATGCTTTAGTTTGTTCAATAAGAGGGAATGCACTACCTGTCATAATCGTATCATCAACATGAAGAAGAATAATCGAAACTTTGGAGTCCTGAAACTTAAAATAAAGACTAGGATCTGCTCGAGATCTAAGATAGCCCATATTCATAAGATAAGCATTTATCTTCTGGTTCCAGCATCTAGGTGCTTGCCTAAGTCCATAAAGACTTTTCTTCAACTTGCAAACATAAGCAGGGTACTCCTTATTCACAAAATCCGGAGATTGTTGCATGTACAACTCCTCTTCTAAATCGCTATTTAAAAACGCTGATTTGAAATCTAGCTGATGAACAGGCCAAGAATTTTGTGCTGCTAAATCAAGTACATCACGTAGTGTGTCAAGCCGAACCACAGACGCAAAAACATCATTATAGTCAAAACCTTCTTGTTGTGTATGTCCCTTAGCAACAAGTCAGGCTTTGTGCCTATAAATCGTACCATCTGAATGGTATATGGTGCGATATACCTACTTTGCACCAATGATATTCTTTCCTGGAGGTTTTGGCACAAGCTCCCAAGTACCTTGTTTATGCAACATGCCTAATTCATCCTTCATTGCACTAACCAAATGATCACATTTTGCTGCTTGATCATAGAAGATAGGATCACTGTCATTGAGAACTTTAACCATCGGAGCATAATTACACATATTAGAATCATCACAAGCACGCAAAGATAGGTCAGTGAGCTGGCGAGATCGTCTGGGTACAATTGGCAGAGACTTACTTGTATACTCCAATTCATCAACTTGATTGAGTTAAGAGATTGTTAAAGGGGACAATGATGGTGAAGCTAGTAAGTGATCTTGTAACTCAAGAGGTTCAAAATCAGTATACGGATTTGAAGAAATTGAATGAGTGTGAGAAACAGGAGAGAAAGGACGTGAGTGATCATTGGCAACAGTAAGAACTGTAGAAGGAATCATGATAAACAACAAGGTTATCACTGAAAGGTAACGAAATACTAGGATGTGATACAGATGGAGACATACATGAGACAAACTTTGGAGATATAGAGATTGGTGAAACAAAGGATTCAATGTCAAATAGATTGAAAATTGCCTTGTCATAATCAACTGCAGCAAATTGAGAATCAAACGAGTATTAAGCATTTTCCACGAACTTCATAATTCTAGAAGCAAAAACCTTCTTGGAAACTGGATCAAAACATCTCCAAGCCTTCATGTTAGGAGTGTACCCAATGAATATGACCTTAACTGCCCTGTCAGATAATTTACCTTTCTTTTGAAGTATTTCTCGAGGATAAGAAGCATATCCTACATAACAAAAAACACGAAGATGAGATATATGTAGCACAATAACAGGGGGTTACTTTTAGATTTTTATACGCTTTTTCACATGGTTTTTCTATGATTTCGTTGTTGTATTCGTTGAGGTGTACTAAATAGTATTTCTAGAGTGCACCCTTTATGGGCCGTTGATTTTCATTGGTTGGAACAATCTGAGGGTTGTTGTCTTCCTCTGCATGTGTTTGTGCATGAATACTGCGCATGTGTATGCATGTGCATGTGCACATGCATGTGCATGTGCATGTTCATGTGCATGTGCATGTGTATTGTGCATGTGCAAGTGCATTGTGTATGTGTATGTGCATGTGTATTGTGCAAGTGCATGTGTGTGCATGTGTGCATATGCATGTGTACTTGCCCTCTTTGATTCTTATTGCCGGAGTGAATTTTACTACCACGAGATGGATTTTTTGCTCACACTTACAAAGGTATTTGTTTTTTAATGTTTCTTCGGTTAGCATAATGTTTTTTTTTTTTTTACAAGGTATTGGTTTCCTGATTCTACAATGTAGTGCTGCAAAATCCCCTTTTGTTTCCTTCCTAAGATTTGCTGCAGATTCAAGTTTAGGCCCTCTGTTTGCTTCCAACTCTTGGATATTCCTGGCTGCCGGATTGTTCATAGCAGCCAGCCTTTAGCTTCAATCAACAAATGGATTCTTATGCACACAACAGGCGGATTATTCCACGCCCTTTTCCATGTCACGCAGATCAGTCAAACAGTGGCCACAAGAATGCATTTATATTGTAGGTTTGGAACTTTAATCGAACCATAAGCTGAATCATGCATTACCTTTAAGCTAGAGATGGAGCATCCAAAATCATATGGATTGATAAACAATGGTGTCATTGTGAAAGAGAAATAGTTATAGCGGAAGTAACAATATGTAGCATTATAACAGGGGTTTTTTTTTGTGGTTTTATACGATTTTTCACATGGTTTTCCTATGATTTCGGCGTTGTATTCGTGGAGGCATACTAAATAGTATTTCTAGAGTGCGCCCTTTTTGGTTCGTTGATTTGGATTGGCTTCAACAATCCGACGGTGGTCGTTTACCCTTGTATCTAATTTTAGGTTAAAGAAAGATGAAAAAAAAAATGCTAGGCATGCAAGGCTCGGGCTCTTCCACTTTAGGGCTCGACCAATTTTTGGGGTTTTAGGGTTCTCTGAAGCCGAAGCAGGGTATGTGCAGCACGGCCCCCCTTTCTGTAAGATGGATGCAACTCACAGGGTATTTGCAACTGTAAGATGGAAGCAGGGTATTTGCATGAGCTCGCTTTCTGCTTTCTGCTTTTTCCGGTACGATTTAGTGGTATTTGGGCCATTCGATGAAACAAGATGAGCTCAGGAAACATTTTGGATGACCATGATTTGTTATTAATTGAAACATTTCGAAGAAGTGATTCTGATACCAGACTAGATGGTGCAAATCATGCTAAGCGTTTGGAACAGGATACTGAGAATTCTAAAGCCAACATGGTTTATGTCCCTGAGGTAATTGTCATACCCTAGGAAAATGGCTGCTTTACACAAACTAGGGTTGAGGAGTGAGATTACCTGCGCTAATGTACGTTGTATTGGGACTGTCCATGTTGTTGTATTACAGAAAAGAGGGTGGAAGAAACTATTAGCATACGTTGAACCCGGCTTTCTTGTTGCAATTGCGTACATATATTGATCCCAGAAACTGTAAACAAGCTACTGCAAGATGTCTTCAATGGAGTTTTGAGTAGTCTCTTACATTACCATGATTGTTTTCTGATTCAGTTGAGAGTGATCTCCAAGCAGGAGCAAAATATAAGTTTGAGGTAACCTTCTATGCACTTTTGATTTTCTCACGATGGCATTTTCAATTCTGCTAAGAGAATTTGGATATATAGGCCATTTTATGTGATAATTGTAGCTTTCAGCACAAGTGGACATTTCCATGTTTATAACATGCACATTAAAATTGCTGGACTCCCACTCTTCCCAAATGAGAAATTGAAGATTGCAAGCTAAAGGCTTATCTTGCTTATTTCAATTAGCTTTTTACAGCGCATTCAATTATCTTGCAGCACTTCATTTGTTTTATTTTAAGCGAATACTAGGTAGCATCTCGCCGATGTTCATTTAAGTAACTTCTGCAAGATTCTGCTATTTATTGTTCCATGCATTTAATTTGACTTCATAAAGACGCACATTGTTTTATATATCAAAAATTTAGCAAATTAAAATTATCAAACTCCATAACGTGGCATAACAAGGCATTTGCTGCACAATATAGCTGGAAGAGTGATGACTATATTGCAACCAATGATAGCTGGTATCAGCCTCAAAAAGAATGGGAAAAAGACCTCCCAAAATGTCTGAACATGGCATGAGTCGTAGTTTTAAAGAGCTTTTGTTGCAGTCATTTGAGGATCAAGAACAGGTTGAGGAGGAGCTGCAATTTGAAGCGAGGATTTTTGAATATGCATTCAGATCTACGGTAATCACATTAAGTTCAAAAGAAGTCATTAAGTTACAAACTTTTGATGCTGCAATTTAAAGCAGTGTAGTTTATATGTGCACATCTTTTTACGTTTTTCTTTTTTTGCTTATGATTCTTAACAGACAAGATTTTACTGTTTAGCAACTTGGTGCTGAGTTTAGAAGGCTTGCAGAATCTATGCCACGAGCTAGCAATTAAAATTTCACAACAAAACATGATTGCAGGTAAACTTAAACTCTGCGGCCTTATGAACAATCTTTTGATTCCAGTATAACTTTTATTTCTCATTGTTGTTTGTCTGATCTATGAGATTGCATGACTTCTGTTGTGGATAATAGAAATAGTTATTCACTTCAATTTGTTCCAGGGATAAGCTTATTGACAGGACGCTAGCTTGTGCAATCAGGCCTTTTCTACCATTATGAATGCTTGCGTAACGCAAAGCTATATGCATCTATGGATGTATGCAACTTGGAGAAAAAACGACAGAGGATTTAACTGTTTGTTCCTTATTAATAAATTCTATTATTACATGCTACCTCGTATATTCAAATTTGTATATTGGTATAATATTATATGTCTAATTCTATGCAATATTTGTGTTTTTATAATTTGAGCACCTCTAATTTGTTAGATTTGTGAGGCTATGATACATCATCCATCATTAGAGTATTAGATATAATGTCTATATCTACACCCCTACACCATCTTCAAGGCCCCGAAGGGGCCAAAAAAAATTTTAAATAACATAAACCATTAACACACAACTACCATTAACATTATTAACACAAACCATTGCATTTAACACATTTAAATTAAAATCCCCCTTAAACCCCCTTTGGTTTGGGTGCATATTCACACGGGGGGTTACGTAGGGCAACGAGAGCTGTCGGATGGGCATATTTGCCCTTTATTCCAAGATCTGGACCGTACATAGCGATCCTCGTTTGTGGGGTATGCATGTACAACTTTTTGTATACTGTATATTAAGCATAATAACATGGGGTTTTCTTTGTGTTGCAAACTTTATGACTTTTGTTTTATTGTGATCAAATTCAAAAGCTACAGGTGATGAAAGCCTCAAATGAATTCTAGTTTTTTCCTAGTTTGAATTCTAAAATTTTTGTCACACCTTGCAACACAAACTATTAACATCCGACATATAAAAATTAAATCCCCCAACACATAACAACCATTGACATTAATAACTAACACATAACTATCATTGACATTAATTAACACAATCATTAGGTCCAACACATTTAAATTAAAATCCCCCTTAACCCCCTTTGGTTTGGGTGCATATTCACACGGGGGGTGACGTAGGGCAGCGAGAGCTGTGGGATAGGCATATTCACCCCTTATTCCTTAATCTATACCGTACGTAAAGTTCCTCGTTTGTGGGGTATGCAAATACAAAATTTGCTATACTATATAACAAGATTCGCAAAATACTATAAGATTTCAAGCGGAATACTATATGGTGTTGATTTTGTACGTGCAAAATACAATTATGAGGGCTCATGCTTAACTCCATAAAGGGCCTCAAAGGGTGTTTTTAAATTCAAGGCTTTTGTGAAAGCTTTGTTACAAAGATAACATGCAGTGAACACTGCCTCAGCCCAAAAATCAGGAGTCAAATTTTGTGTTTTAACATACTCCTTGTCAAATCCTAAAAAGTCTGACTTTTACGTTCAACGACTCCATTCTGCGAGTGTGCACAGGGCACTATGAGTTCTCTATGAATACCCTTGTCCTTCAGGTAAGTTGCAAACTCAGCTGACAAATATTCCTTTGCATTATCTGTCCTGAGAGCCTTGATTGAGGTAGAAAACTAGTTTTGAACTAAGGCATTAAAACTTTTGAATGTAGAGAAGGCTTGAGATTTAAATTTAAGAGTATAGACCCATGTATACCTACTAAAATCATCGACAAGCACAATGAAATACCTGTTCCCAGCCAATGACTCAGTAGGCATGTAGCTTGTTTAGAATAAGGTGCTTGTACTTGCTTACCCAATCTGAATGCATGACATTGGAGGTCTTGAAACTTAAGAGATGGTAATCCTTTGACCATATCTAATTTTGATGCTATAATCAAAGCAGAAATACCAACATGACCATACCTCTCATGCCACAAAGATACTGGAGTTTGGAGAGAGTTTGCAATAAGAGAAGACTCTTGAGTTGACTGTGCAACAATGTTAACAAGAGAATTCAGCTTGCCTTGAAGCACATAGAGACCTTCTTTGGTTAAATGTCCTTGAGCAAGAGGACCAAGCAGATTTACATCAATATGTAGCAAAATAACAGGGGGTTCCAGGGGGATTTGATATAGATATAATTCTTGAAACCATAGACCATATCCCTAAAACAATTCAATGGGTTATTATAAAAAAAAACATAGATTTAAGATAAAAAATAGTCACATTAGCTCACTGGTTAGATTGGTTAAAGTAGTCTTATTAGGACATTGAGCTATTTTGGTAGAGGTTCGAATCCCCGTATTTCATATTCAAAAAACTTAAGCAAAACCGTATAGAGACTCGATATACCATCAAAACCTTAGGCAAACTCGTATTCGACATCTTAAAATCATAGGCGTCCCCAATCATAATTGAGCATAATCGAAACGAGAGGTGTCCAGAGGCTCCAACATATAGTCTGGGCCGTAGGATTGACAGATCCGACGACTGTGGTAGTCCAGGGTGCAATATGTGAACCAATCCTGCAACAAAAAGAACTAAAAAAACCCAATTGTCTATCAAACTGGCTAACACTAAGCAGATTAACCAGCAACCCGGGTACAAGAAGCACATCATTAAGTTTGAAAGTGATGGATTAAACTTTAAATCAACAGTTCTTTTTCCTTTTGCTCGAGTGAGATTTCCATCTGCCATCTTCACAACAGTAGAGTTATAACTTTGAAGTGTGAAAAATACATTTGATTTGCTTGCTAGATATTTGATGGCTCTTGAATCTACTAACAGACCTCTTCTTCTGCTAGATGTTCTGCAGCAACACCAATAAATTGAGCCTCTAACTCATCAATAGAGATTTCAGAAACCTTAGCACTAATCTCTCGAATTGGAGTAGTAGAATAGAATAGAATAGAATAGAATAGAATAGTTTTTTTAACGTCCACGGAGACCAATAGGTCATGGGACCCATACAATGGGCTAGTACAATCATTACTACTAGGATTAATACTACTAGGATTATTACTACTACTAGGACTTGAGTGGCTGCTTTTTTTATTGCTATTTTGCAAATTTGCTACATATTCTAAACAAGGTGCACCCTGGACTACTACAGTCGTCGAATTCGTCGATCTTATGACTCAGATCGTATGTAGATGCCTTTTGCTTATAGTCATTTATGATTGGAGACGCCTATGTTTTTGAAATTTGAAATACGATTTCGCCTAAGGTTTTGAGGGAATATCGAACCTCTATACGACTTTGCCTAAGATTTTAGAATATAAAATACGGGGCTCGAACCTCTACCAAAAGAACTCAATATTCTAATGAGACTACTTTAACCAATATACCCAGTGAGCTAATGTGATTATTTTTTCTCTTGAATCTATGTTTTTTTTATAACAATCCAATCAATCGTTCAGGAATTGTTATTTTTCTACATCCATATCAAATCCCCCAGGAACCCCCTGTTATTTTGCTACATATTCGTTGTAACTTCCTACATTGACGTTTCATATGGCCTTTCTTGCCACAATACCAGCAATTAGCAGAATTGTTAGACTGAGCAGATGCATTTCTAAAGGAAGCATCTGCGGAGGAATGCATAGAGGAGAAGAAACCTTTGTGTGAAAATAGAGCAGCTTCAGTCTGGATGGCCCTCTTATTGTCTTGCTCTTCATCTAATAATTGTTGTTGCAGATGGTGAAAATCAACATGATCTTATGTTGCAATTTGTAAAACTTGACTGTATGTTTGTATTCATCTGACAACCCCTTCAAAGCATAAAGAATAAGTCTGACTTCTTTCATCTCACCTCCAGCACTAATATACTCTTCATTCTTCAAATACTCTCTCATGGAGCAATCTACTAACTTCAGATTATCCATTTGACTCTAAATAACAAGCTGCTGAGCTTCAACTTTAAGAACACATTTCTTTTGCAAAAACTGAAAGGCTGTTGAAAAATCAGAGAACTCTTTAATATCCATGAGATAATCAGTGCAATACAAGCCCTAAATTATTGAGAACATAGAAATTTTTCTTCTTTTCATCATCTGTTTTGGGAACCACTTATTGTCAAGAACTTCACCCAAATCCTTGAGATTAAGATTTGTCTTGAAAGCTCCGTTTCAAATAAAGTAGTTATGATAATCTAGAACTGGATGTTGAAAGTATTTCCAGGGATCGTGACTAACTGCCATTAGAGAGCACAAGAGAGCACAAGAGACGAGCAGTGTCTGAAAAAGAAGATCGAAATTTCCACAGTAGAGCTATGTTTCCACAATAAAGCCAAAAACAATTGGCTAAATTTAGAATACAGGCTAAATTTGGACAGAAGGCTAAAAAGAAAATTCGAAAGAAGATAGGTTTGAAATAGAGCATATGGCTCCTCCTTCTAAAACTGGCACGAAGCAGCAATTTTTTTTGAAAGATATCACAATTTTGATAAAGAACATCAAGATTCTTTCAAAAAAATGTCTTCCGCACCTGTACTTGCAAGAATTGCAAGATTTCAGTCCAGGCTTATCAGATGCAAGTAGTATTTAGCTTATTGTTACCTTTAATCTAAGAATCTGCTGATCAAACATGTACTGTCTTCATCCCTCAAGTCCGGCTCTGATACCATGAACTAAAGGCTTCTGAATAGAATGTATTTCTTGAAGAATGAAGAAGATACAAGAGCGTCTAGAATACTAGCTAGAGATTTCACTAACTGAATGAAGCATGAATGTGGCTTATAAAGACATGCCACATCAGCAACAAGGAACTCAGCATATATAGTCACCTAGACACGTGGATAATCCTCTAATATCAGGTATAGGAATTTCTCCATGGAAACCCGTCATGTTGCTGATGTAGATGATTTAGATATTTGGAGTGAGAGTGACGAGCTAGATGAGGATTCAGAAACTCATCTACTGTTTTATGATAATGTTTGAAGAACAATTGTCTAATAGGCCTTTGAGGACGTAATAATCTCTCGCTCTCTCCCTCCCTCCCTCCCTCCCTCCCTCCCTCCCTCCCTCCCTCCCTCCCTGTATGCGTGCGTGCGTGTGTGCCTATGTGTGGAGTTAAGACTCCAATTGGTCCTTAGCAAGTTCATATGAATCGATATGGGGGCTTCAACTCGAGGTTGTTGAACTTTGTGCAAGTAAATATTTCCATTTTGGATTCAAGGTTTGATAGTTCATTCGTGGGCTTACATTTTGGTCATTTTTATTTCACAGATTTGGTACTATTTTGATTGCAATTTGCAATTATAGCTTTTTGAGCAGAAGGTAATTGTGTTTGAGAATGCTTCGAGTTTATGATTAAGGTTTTTAGTTACCACTTGTTTTATGGATTCTACTCTATAAATGATGTCTACATGAAGATGGAATCTCCCATCTTGAGAAGACATACATCAAAGAAGTTTTATGGCAAGGGGGAACTCTTGAATATAAGGAATACGTTATTATTGATGAAGATGCAATTTCTTCAAATTTGAAGACATTGGTTGTTTGAAGGGCAAATGCTTTACCAAAAAATTGTAATCTGAATTGTTATTAAATGCTATACCGACATCTGTTAAGGACTAGCCCAGAGTGCTTTGGTAGCTTCTTAAAGTTGTTAGCCATACTCAAAACCTGATGCAAAATGTGCCTTACAAGAAAATCCATAGATCTTTTTATTTTAGAGACGTCTACTTTCAATTGCTATGTTTTGTAAGCCTCACGAATTTTGATGGGCATTTATAAGCTGCGAATAATGTTTCATAAGTTCTTTATACATCTCGAAGTAGCTTGTAACTTTTCGAATATAGCACTTGTAACATGAAACATGTACATATATATTTTTTAAGTATATTATGAAGAATATGTGTTGCTGAAAGAAGAACACGTTATCTTTCCAAATAAAAACAAGTCCATAGAGACTTGCAGGAAAATGAAGAAGTAACATCTATACAAACAAGTCCACTGTCAACCGCATCCTTATTATATTACTAATATGAATACGGATTGTGCATAGTATAAGAAACCTATTATGGTTAACAGTCCAAAGGAATGAATGTGGATTGCACAATAAAAAAATGAGGATTCTAGTTCTAGCTTATATGGAAACTAATTTCTAGATTGCCGACCAAGGGGCAAATGTAGTAGTGCGTGTGGAATTTCGTGGTATTTTTGTAGAATATATGAAGATCCACTACCTACATCAATTAAATATCCTTGGCAAGATTCCTTTTATTCTTTCATTTCAACCTTTTACTTTCAAGATAAATGCTTTACCATAAAATTATCATTGAACTTTTTATTAAAATCAACTATTTCTTTGAAGGCAAACAAAATATCTCCGAATTTTACAAAACCAACCATGTATTGGTCAATCAATAATAGCGCATTGCACATTTTTATACTATTTTCTTCAAATAATCTAACTCGCGTCTCCTCGAGCATATTTACTCATTGATCACCACCGTATGATCACTAGTTACACTTGTTCACCGCTGTGATTTTGCCCTCCTGGAAGAAAGAAACACATGCACATGCAATACAATGTGCATCTTCCATGTGTGTTGCGTCCATTCCCATCAGCACAATAAGAGCCTTAACATGGAAGCTCACTTAATATATTTGAAGTATATGCCAATTCCAGATGTCCATACTTAAAGGCTCATTTACAGACGTGGAAAGGGGCCAGTACACTAGACTTGGCCAAGTGGGGGTTGGCATGAGACGCCATCAAAATATACGTATAGTGAGGGTTTAGCATTGCCCATCAGCAGGTAGAGAAATGAGGGTTCAACACGAGTTCCAATTGATCCAACTGGCGATAATGGAAGGTTAGAATTTTATTGTCCACTAAAGAGAGACATAAATGGACAACACAAACGATACTCTATAGGTCTGGCCACGATTCGGTTTATAGATAGATGGATAGTATTTTTCATTTACGCTGTAGAAAATTAAATTGTATTGAATTGTCTTTTATCGTCTACGGAGAGGAGTGAGAGAGATGCAAAGACAGATGAGGTTAGCCAGAGACATTGACAATCTCTCAAGTGTATGGTGATTGCGACGACTGTCGGTAAGGGAAGGAAAAAAGTTCTAGGCAGATGAGGCTCATCTGTGGAGTGTATGGATTGCAATAACTGTGGTAAGAAGAGGAAAAAGGCTCCCTAATGGGCTTAGAAAATTGGGGTTTTGGGAGAAAGGGGGCTAGGTATGGGGTCGTCATATTATTTTTTAGGGAGGGGAGATGGGGAGGTGGATTTTCCCATTTTAGAAGGCAGATTTACTTGGCACAAAAATTGAAAGAAAAGAGTTTAACAAATCCTCTCAACGAACAAGAGAGAGAAAAGGGCCGGGCCAATGCTTTGTTCGTCACTCCATATTCAGGCTATCCCATCTGCCCATCTCCTCCTCCTCCATCCTTGCTCCGATCACTCCAACACAAAAAAAGCTTCAATCCGCCCAACTCCGGCGCCCTTGGCCGCCATCGCCAGCCGGATTCAACCCCAAATTCTCGCCATAGCCATCCCTTCCCCATTGCCCCCAAGATTTGCCCGCTTCCTCCCCCCTCCCCTTTTAATTCTCGCCCATGAATCGACCCACTTCGTACCCCCTCCTCCTCGATCCCTGTTTTTCTTCCCGTCCCTGATGGTGGATTTTTTTGGCGGTTTATCCCCCTGTTCGGGATCTCAACATGCGATTGTTCCTCTTTCCGCAGCATTGGGTGATTTTTCCGGTAATAATCTTCGTAGGAGCTCTGGCAATTCTGGTTGCAGTTGCCATTTCTTTCAATGCAGGCTCAGAGCCGGCAGAAATCTCAGCAAGTAGATGGTAAAATCTATAACGTGCCCTTCTCGTGAGAAAGTTCAGGCGGGATCAGCCTAGCTTTAAGATTGGGGCGGGATTTTCCTTCCCCATTTGATTTTAGAACTCGGTGCTCAGTTTTGGAGTCGTAACGTTTTCGCGTATAGTAACTTTACAACTTAAAGATCGCGAGCAGGCTTGTCGATAAAGTGGTCGTAACATCCAGATCTTTGGTGCGAAGTGGAGGTCAGGATGAAGCGTCTTCGTGATGAATCAAACGGGTGTCCACAACTAAAACGGCCTGCAGCAGAACAGTAAGTAATCTGATCATTCAAAATTTATCAGCTTTTTGTTTCTTTTAATTTCTTTATTTTGTTTGCAAACTCCTTTTCAACATCCGTAAATTGAGCTTCTCATCATGTCATTACAGATCTAATGGCAGGAGGGAACCAGTACAAAATGCTGCACCGTTAACAACAGAAGACGCATTGCATTACTTGAAGGCTGTGAAAGAGAGGTTTATCAACGATAAAGAGAAGTATGACACCTTTTTGGAGGTCATGAAGGCATTTAAGGCTATGAGGTATGTTATCTATCTTTCGGATGTCTTTTTAAGACAGTTTATGGAGAGTTTTTTACCCTTGAATCTTTCTGTCTGCAGGATAGACACTGCAGGAGTGATTGCAAGGGTGAAAGAGCTGTTCAAAGGGCATAACTCTCTTATTATAGGCTTCAATTGCTTTCTTCCAAAAGGTTATGAGATAGTGCCTCCGCCGGATGATCCCCCTCTGAAGAAGCAGCCTGTGGAGTTTGATCAGGCAATTAATTATGTCAACAAAATCAAGGTCAGCTGTCAAGATTGTACCAAAAGATGAGTGTAATATTTGGCAAACATTAGCATCAAATAATGCTCTAGGATGTTTGCTTTTAGGCGCGGTTTCAGCAGAATGAATCTGTGTATAAGACATTTTTGGAAATTCTTAATATGTACCGCAAGGGACACAAAACAATCGATGAAGTTTATCAGGAGGTGACCATCTAATATATATTAGTCGAATTGGTTTTTGAAAAGTGTTTGAGACTAATTTTTTTGCTCTGCAGGTTGCATCCCTTTTCCAAAGTCATAGTGATCTCCTGGATGAGTTTGGACGTTTTCTTCCAGATCGTACAGGCCCGTCACAAATTCCTCATGTTCCAGCCGAGAAGCATCCTTCTGTGAAGGATGAAGACAAGAGTAATGGTGTGCCTGCTGCCCGAAGCTATCAGCTAGAGAAGCCAGTGAAGGTAATTTTCTGTTTTGGTTAAGTCGTTAATTGTGTGGGTTCTTAATTGTGGGATGTTTTGGCATTTGTAGAAAGAAAAAAGCGGTTTAGAACGCGATAAAGGGTCTGGTAGACAGTTTGAGTATGAACATGAGCCCATGTCTATAAGCTCAGACAAGGAGCCACATAAGAAGATTGAGAAGAAGGAAGACCAAGATCATCGTATGCTGGAAAAGGAGGATATTGATTCATATCAAGAAACTGAGTTGGAAATGATGCAGCGGCTTCCCCACAAACGCAAATCTGCTCGACGCGCGGATGAATTAATTCGTAGGCAGTCTCAGTCTGTCGATGGTGTGGAAGCTGCTGCAGGGACTTCTGGTTTTTGTGAAGACAAGAAGAATAAATGTAAGCACTTCTTTAACAGTGGTGTTTAAAGGGATAGGGATATAGCCATGGCACAACTGCTAACCTAGTGTCTCATTGCAGCTGTGCAAAGGGAATTTGCATTCTTTGAAAAGGTAAAGGCAAGATTGAGAAGTCGTGAATCGTACCAAGAACTGCTAAAGTGCCTGAACCTTTACAACGAAGAAATTATTAACCGGTCAGAACTGCAAACACTGGTGCGTAACAATCCATGATATGATACTTTAGTATAGTTGTTCAAGTTTCAGTCTTCAATTTATATTCATTGTCCAGGTTGTGGATATTTTGGGCAAGCACCCGGACCTCTTGGAGGGGTTCAACGAGTTTCTATCTAGGTGCGAGAGTATTGGTGAGTGTTTAATCTTTCTACTCTCTTTATACAAGTGTGAATCATAGCTAACTGGTTTGCTTCAATTTTCAGAGGGATATCTGGCAGGAGTCTTTGGCAAAAGTAAGATTTGTGTGTCCAACTTCCTCAATTTGGATTTTCCTGTTTTCGTCTGGGTTTATTGATCTGTTTTATGCTTGTATTGTAGAAGTTGAACCTAAGGATGTGGCACCTAGCAAACCTGTTAAAACTGAGAAAAAAGATGACAAGGAGAAGCACAGGGATCAAGATAAGGATAAAGAATGGGATAAGAGGGAAAAGGAGAGGGACAGAGGTTGGGATCATGAAAGGGAAAGGGAGAAGGAGAGGGAAAAGGAAAGATCCATTCGTTCCAAGGATGCAAGTCGTGTTTCTCTGCTTCCTCCAAAGGATAAATGTTGGAATAAGCCTATTTCAGAGTTAAACTTGTCGAATTGCGAGCAGTGTACACCCAGTTACCGTCTGCTACCAAAGAGTGTGAGCTATCATCTTTATGTCCATTAATCCCTTTTCAAATGGCCACTAATTTAGTTTTTTATTCAGTATCCAAGGCCCTTAGCAAGCGAAAGGACAGAGTTAGTGCACGAAGTACTAAATGATAACTGGGTGTCTGTCACATCTGGTAGTGAAGACTACTCTTTCAAACACATGCGTAAAAATCAGTATGAGGAAAGCCTTTTCCGCTGTGAAGATGATCGGTATGCCAATTATAGAATCTGCTTATTGATATCTCTGGAATGTCCATGTTACATCTGTGTTGCTTTTACAACTTTCAGGTTTGAGCTTGATATGCTGTTGGAGTCCACTTCTGTAACTGCTAAACGAGTAGGAGAGCTTTTTGAAAAGCTACAAGGCTCACTTGACAAAGATTTCCAAATTTGCATTGACGAGCAGTTGACAGGTAAGCTAATGGTACAAACATTATTTTTGTCTGTCTACACACAGTTGCACCGAGTTAAACGTGTGCTCAATTATCAACAGCAATCAACTTGCGTTGTATTGAGCGGATATATGGTGACCATGGGCTTGATATTATTGAGTTGCTTCGGAAAAATCCGGCAGCAGCTCTTCCTGTTGTACATAGCCGACTCAAACAGAAGGAAGAGGAATGGACCAAGTGTCGAATGGACATGAATAAGGTCTGGGCAGATGTGTATTCCAAGAACTACCACAAATCACTGGACCATCGTTGTTTCTACTTTAGACAACAAGACAAAAAGAGTCTCAGTACCAAAGGTACAATTTGCCATCTTCTGTTCTTGAATGCAAGCTTCTTGGGAAATGCGGGGCAACAATTACGTTTTGTATGTTTAAGTTTTGTTATGCCTTCACTGCATATTGGATCACCCACCTACATTCCAATCTAAAAGATTGCCCATGTATAAAGATATCTATTTTCTTGTTTTGCAGGCCTTATGAACGAAATCAAAGAGATATCCGAGAAGAAAAGGAAAGAAGACCACACTACTCTATCCAAAGCTGCCGGAAATCGGAGATCCTTGATACCACACTTGAAATTTGCATATGCAGATATTGCAGTCCATGATGACTTGTATCAGATAGTAAAATATTCTTGCCATGAGTTATGTAATACAGTCGAACAGACAACTAAAATTATGAAAATTTGGACATCTTTTCTTGAGCCGATTTTTGGAATTGTTTCACGTTCAGACCATGAGACAGGTAAAGAAGCAGCAGACTGTAGGCAGAAGTCTCTTGAGAATAAGGACTTAGGTTCTAGTGTTGGTGAAAGTGCATCAAGTAGTGGTGCAACAGCTGCCAAAACTGTTGCAAACTCATCAGCTGCACTAGGCTTGAAGAATCTGAATGGGGAAATGGTTAGGTTAGATATGGAGAATGCTGAGCTGGATTCTCCTGGAAACATCAATGATCCGATGACTTGTGCAAACCTAAGTTATAAGAATGGGGAGGCTGGCATATCTCATTTTCCAGATGCTGGATCTTCTAGACACTATGGATTGCAGAGTGAAAGTAACAAAACTACACTGGAAGGTATAAATCGTAGCATATGCTGCCCGTTACAAATATAAGTTTTCTTGCTTTCTAAAAATTTGCTTTCCCGCGCAGGTAATGGTGAGTGGAAACATCGCACTAAAGAACTTTTCAGCGACGGGGCTCAAAGTGTTCAGGTTCAGGTACCACTAGAATCATGCAGGTTTATCGTGTGTCTTTTGTTTTCCATCTGGATTCTCATTTTCTTGGTACAGGAGAATAGAATGGTCAATCGTGCCAAAGATGACACTGTCATTGTTGGACGTAAGATTGAAAGAGAGGAGGGAGAGTTATCACCTTCCTTGGAGATCGAAGAACGAAAGGCCGTTGAAGGAGTGGCCGTTAGTCTCATTACCGGGAAGTATTCCAATTCTGATAAAGAGTTAAAGAGTGAGCTGCCGAGGGAAAGTAGTATGGTAGATCCAGTCTTGGATGATGAAGACGAAGGAAGCCCACCAAATGCTAGTGAAGATACAGAGAATGCTTCAGAGGCAGGTGAAGAAGGCTCGGAAAGTGGGTCTGGAGGTGCTTCTCACGAAGATCAGGAAGAAGATGATTTAGATGATGACCAAGCAGGAAAAGTGGAAAGTGAAGGGGAAGCAGAAATGGATGGTGACGAGGGCCTGTCTTTGTTGCCATTTCCAGATCACTCATGGATGTGCAAGCCTTTATCTGCATACATTGTTTCATCGGCCCCAAAGTCTATTAACAGCTCTGCACTTTTTTATGGGAATGATGCATTTTACATCCTTTTTAGGCTTCATCAGGTTTGGAATGAGAAATCATCTAGGTTTTTCTTTTGTCTTAGACACACACAGGCAAATCATTTACTGTTTATTTTACATGTTTAGACTCTTTACGAAAGGATACTGTCAGCAAAAACCAATGCTCTTGCTGCTGAACAGAAGCGGAAGGCAACAAAGGACGCTGCTTCTCAGAGTCTGTATTCAAAGTATGCTTGCATGCATATAGCTTTTATTACAATGGCGAAGGAAGGCTTTGGTTAATTACAATCAATAAGGAAAGCTTTGATTACATCTAATAAAATGAATAATTACTGGATGCCTTTCAGATTTTTGCAAATCCTTTACAACCTACTTGATGGTTCTGCTGATAATGCAAAGTTTGAAGATGAATGTCGAGCCATTATTGGGACACAGTCTTACCTACTATTCACCCTTGATAAGTTGATCTTTAAGCTTGTCAAGCAGGTCATATACAGTTCCTCTTAGCTTGTTCATTCTATGTGGTTATAAGGCGTTCTTGCTGACTGGGATTGAAATTTTTTGCAGCTTCAAGCCATTTTAGCTGATGATACAGCAAACAAGTTGCTTGCTTTGAAATCATACATGTCCCAGAATGGAGATAGATGCAGTGACCTTGTGTACCATGCAAATGCCTGTGTCCTCCTTCAGGACGAGAATGTCTACCGCATTGAGCATGTAAGTTAGAAGGTGCAAATGTTCTGCATGATGGCCTTGTATGATGTGGCCTTGATGACATTGCGGTTTGTGGCAGACAAGAAACCCAAGTGAACTTTATATTCAACTGATGGATGGTCCAGACAAGATCGAGGTTCCTCCCAGTGCAATTGAATTCTCATTTGCTAACTATTTGACAGAGTTCTTATTGACACCTCTGGATACAAAGATTTCATGTCAGGTTTACCTTGGAAGGTAATATTGAAAGGTGTCTGGAGTTTATGTTTTTGTAGACGCTGCTAATTTGTATGGTTTGTTTGCCAGAAATAAGCGGAAGTTAATACCAGAGGATACTAGCATGGATGATGTGGAATCATGTATGCTGCCAATGGATGGCATTCGAGTCTTAAATGGTTTAGAATATAAAATTTCCTGCCATACTTCAAAGGTAGCATTATAAATCTTTCATCAGGAAATGTGCTACTTGATTTTTTATAAACCCATTCTCTTGTTCAACAGGTTTCTTACGTCCTCGACACAGAGGACTTATTTTATCGGCGGAGGGAACAGACCCAACGCTGCCCTACTGCTGCTAGAGAATGGCGAGCCCAAAAATTCCATAAGTGGGTGTCAAGTTGCTGCAGAAAGTTACCGAACAGGTAGACCCCATCATTCATACTGGAGTGCTTGCATGTTGTCTATCAGCTCTGATAGACTGCTGGCACCTTTGCAGTGTACCCAGCATGCGGTCAAAATAAATTCATTTTGGAAGGTGAATATATAGCTGTATAGTGATTCTGATTTTGACTCTCCTATTCCATTTTTGAAAAATGCTTACGAGGCACCATGCAGAACCAAAGGGTTCTGCTTTTGTATGATTTTCTAGTGAGCAATTTAGACTGTCATATATAGTGTGGATCATAAGTTCTAAGGAATTTTACTCCTTTTGCGCTGTTGTAATTGTATGGGGAAACAAAAAAATTCCCCTTTGATATCTGAAATTCATTATCATTTTTGTTTTATTGCATATCATTGTCTGAAATGAATTTATACATCTATTTCTGAAGTTGAAAATGACCAGATTACTAATGTATAAAAAATATGGGCAAACAATAAAAATTCTTGGATGCCCTGGTACTGTGCAACTTATCAAATCTTCATGTGATGATTTGGTATGGGCTTGGTTCTACAGAAAATAGGATTTGGTCTTAATATTTTCCACACTGGATTGAACCTTTGCAAGGGCGTTTTTATATTTATGGTTATGAAGACTCAACGAAGCTGCAACGTTTGGCTTTGCCTAGCAGAAGTGACCCAAAAAGAAGAGGCAAATCGATGAAGGTTGATAACACCTTGGATAGTTTATTCCCAATTTCTGTACTTGGAATTAAAGACGATGCTTATATTGTAAGCTTTTATGCTATTTTTGCTTATGTTTTTGTCATGCAAAATTTGCACTTAAAAGCAACAAATCTTAAGTAGAACGACAATAATCACAAGTTAATCTATGCTCTGGTTCACGACAATAAGGTGGGGTGTGCATTCCATTGGCATATTCTTTTTGTGTGTTAGGGAACAATAGTCGGCCCCCCAATTTACTTTTCCCCTACACAATTCATAGGAACACACTTTTTAACAAATTGACTTGATTGAACTCATGAATATTATACCTATGGTCGATTTAATAAAAATAAATTAAAAATTACGTCAACGTCAGAGTTTGTCACAGTTCGTTGTATCATGAAGTGTTAAACAAAGCAGGTGAGCACTTTTATGTTAAGAATGCTTTAGACTAAGCTATTTTTCACGACGACAACAGGTGACACATGGGCAATCCTTGCTTGAAGTTAAGACAATAGAAAGTTGTCTGGCATTCTTGCCCACCTCAGCTACCTCAAAATTCAAGAGGCACTCCTAGATTGCCATCTTCAATTCCACATTACATCTCTATTTTTGTTTCAATATTTTCACTTATTTGCATTGCCATCAAGAAAACTTCATGAATTATTCTTTAGGTGCGCATGTGGTAAATTCAAATGAGTTGTACACCTCAAGACACAAATCGGTGCAATTTAGACCAAAAAGAATTATTTGTACTTGTAGCTTGAACATGCGTGCCTCTGCACTGTATCATTATGGTTAATATATCTTCTCATTAAGGATTACCAAATGTTAGGGTTTTAGTTATATGACTGCCGTTCCTTTTTATATAACCTCGTTATTTCTTCTCTAATTCACTCTTTAGCTCCTCTTTACTTCAATTGTTGTTTATTTTTTCTCTAATTCACTCTTTAGCTCCTCTTTACTTCAATTGTTGGACAATGTTTTGCATCATTAACCCAAGGCTCTCTAGATAGGTAGATGCCAGATATGGCATCTATCCGTGTGAAAAATGATGGAAGTGCACCTGGCAACTGCCGTCACCAACAAGAACATGGAAGTAAATAGAGATAGAGTGTATTACCTTGCTCAGAATGCGCAATGAACGAGAATGCCCTACTTATATGTTACCTCCTAGTTACCTGCTTCTAGACAAAGGGAGTTGCAACTAATGACCTAGGACCTTTTCTAAGACAAGAGAGGCTATCAAGTTAGATGCAATGGATTGGGATTCCACTTTCGTCTGCCATAGTTACTAGGAAGGTTGTCCCCATTTTGGAATGCATTCCCAAAGGTTCGGCGTTCCGAGAGCACGGGGTTCTTCTGGTTCTGGATTGTTTGTTACCTGTGACGTTCCACGTATTTATACGTCTTTTTAGGTATAAATACATGACACGTCACTATGAATAATTAATGGTGCATTAATTATTCATAAGCTAAGGCTCATTAATTATTAAGGTGGAAACCTAACCTTAAACCCTAATTCGAATTTAGGGCTTAACCTAATATTAAAAAGGCTAAAATACTAAATTACTTATTGATAACTAATTAAGGATGGACACTTGGCCCAAATCGATTGGGCAAGATAGACTTACCAATCTAGGCTAACCCAAATTAGGGCTTCCACCCCAATTCTGCCCCAAATCGATTTAGGGGCAATTGGAGATGGAGGAGTAGCCTATTCAACCAGCAGAGCATGAACCTGAGAGCAGGGAATAAATTACTAATCACATATTTCTTATTAGCCAGAATGACTTTAGCTAAACTTGCTCGATATTAATCCCAAAACTTTCTGTAGTTTAGCTAAACTCTACACATTTTTTCTCTCATACTTTCTAACCCAAATATCATTCCAAAAATTTCTCTGGTGTGGCCAACGAAAAATATTAAGCCAAATTACTATACTTTTTTTCAATTGTTTCCACTTATTTTAGTCATTTTCTTTGTGAAAACATTCTAAAATAATGCTAACTAGCCAGTCTAGGCCTCAAATTAATTTATAATGCTAGAAACTAAACTACTGATCATATATTTCTTATAAACTAGAATGATGTTAGCTAAACTAGTCCGAAATTCATTCTAAAAGTTTCTGTGGTTTAGCTAAACAATACAAAATTTGACTCTTTTACTTTCTAGCGTTTGGCTAAAGAGCTCCAGGATTGGTGCAGTCCCGAAAAAAGTTAAGCTAAAATTATTAATTTTTCCACATTAAGATTGTTTCAAGAAAAAAGGTTTATTATTCTGTTACTTGTGCTTTCTCAGCAGTTATTGATGTAGGGAAGCTGTTTGAGCATATCATTTATCTGGCCAACATGGCTTCTTTGTGTTTATCCTTCCTATCTGATTTTGGAAGATCAAATGTTGTAACATCTTCTATATTAATAGAAAACCACCTTGCCTTCCAAAAAAAAAAAAAAAAAAAAAAAAAAATTCCACATTTTTGTCATTTACTTTAGCCATTTCTTTTTGAAAATGTGCTAAAAAATCGCCAAATAGCTAAGTTTGGCCCTTAAATTATTCCATGCCTGAGAGATGGGAGATCTAGCTCAGATATCGGTTAGCAGACTTAGTTAACTTGAGATTCTAGTTAGAGATTAGCCATTGCTTGTTAGATGGATGATTAATCTCTATTTCATGTTCTACTTGAGGTTATGGATGAATGTATCTGCTGTGATTGTTCTCTTTCTGTTCCTCTTGTGCTTGTGGGATTGGGGGAGGGGGGGCTAAAGGCTACGTAGAAATAGAGATGCTCCTAGCTAGAATCCCTTAAATCCCAATAATTGCAACCTGTGTACAAGGGCCCACCGGGCTGTAGATGCTATGATGTGGTTCAACACCAAATAATGGTCACAATTAGTGAAGTGCTGGCGGGGCCTTGCTGAGCGTGGCTACTAGGGCTCATACAATGTGCTAGACTTACAGTCGGTCACTATGTGTGGGCCAGGTCTGACACCCTCTGGATCGCAGGATATGTGCCTATAGGGACGCCCTGGACTCGGTATAGATTTAGGAGGGTAAGTCGGGTACGGATACGTGTGCACCGGGGTGGCATGCATCCTCTAGTACACCCATGGAACAATTGTGATTCTGGAGGAGATTCATCCCTTTCCTGCCTCGTCGGACCGGGGAGATGTAACCCGGAGGAGTCTCATAGGGTGACTCCAAGATTACGTCTCCGGAAGGCTACAACCATGCCATAGCATGATTCTGCATAGCTGCAAAGTGTGCATAAGAGGGGCAGATGGAGTGGACTATCCTAGCCATTGTTCTATGCCAGCCAACGCCATGTTATATCTCTGTCTATTGTTATCCGGAGGCCTTGACCGTCAGTCGACCCCATAGAATTTGAGCCCGGGGTAGAGGCCTTATTTATGGTATATTTCTTATATTATATTGGCATTGTATTGTTACTTACATGAAAGATGGATGGACCATCCTTCGTGGTGGTATATCATATTGTGTATGATTGTTAGGTCCTAATATGTATGTACGCTTCTGCTGTATAAGATTCCCACGGAGGGCGTGGGACGAGTGACACCTCCGTGTCTTTCACCCAGACACTTGGCCATCCCAAGTGGTCCGAGTTAGACGGAGGGCCTTCCCATGGTGATGTAGTCACCGAGGGAGGGGAATTCCCCGTATTTTACGATGGGAGCATCATATAGATTCTAGGAGCGTCACAATGGTATCAGAGCCATGATTTTGGTAGACCAGATCATAGCACTGGCCATATTTTAACTCGTTAGATCGATAGTTAGTAGGAGACTTTTAAGTCAGGAAAATTACCCCAATTCCGTAGGTAGTATCAATTTTGGCCTAGGTATGTGAGGATTGAGTTAGTTAAGAAGTAGATTGTGGTACTAGGGTGGAGTTATATTGAGTTTTTGGGAGAACGAGGTCTCTTGCTCCCAAGGGCCATAACATTTTCTAGGTAACTCGGATGGAGGTGATTCTTGTGCCAACGCGTCGGCGACAGTCCAATTGACCAAGGGCATAGGTGGGCGGTGCCAAAATGTCATCCAATGGGCTCTGGAGCTAGAGGGGCATGATCAGGGAAATAGCGTTTTAGAATTCGAAGAAATGCCAAAATCCACCATCACGCCCCCGTATTTTTTTCGCGTATATATAAAAAATTTTTGCTCTATAAAAATTTTATGATATTTTTGCCGTAGAAATTATTTTGCTCCTTCAACATAGATTTGAACTCATGACCTCCTAACTCCAGCCTTAAGCACTTAAATAACATAAATGTAATATGTGTGTTTCATACATTTCTTATAAACATTTAGTACTGTGTTATTCTCTGCACAACAACTCTTTCAACAAAAGCATATTAGGGAACTTGAACCCTTGACCTCCCACCACCAAGCCAAACCCTTTAGGAACATGGTAACCTCCCTTTTTATAAAGATAGTCTCTTGTTCTACTTAAGTAATAGTATTTCTGTTTTCTATAGTAAGACTCCTGTCTAGTAACCACCCTTCCTCAACCCAATGCTGTGGTAGCAACAAATCCACCGAACTTGTGCAACATGGCAAGGTGCGCTCACCCTAAAGGTTATTATTGTCATCAAGAAATGGATTTCCCCGACCATATTATCGAACGTTGTCGATGAGCGATATAAGGAAACTGCTCTGGGCGAGGTAGAAACTCCTAAGTTGGATTCTAATCCACTATCACCTTTGAAAAGTACTACGTGACAACAATAATGTTGACTTATCAACAATTTAAACCTATAGCTTTAGATATTTTTTTTTCCTTTGGTAGATGCCTTGATAACAAAAGTTCTTCCGGTCCTGACATGATTTAATCTATACTACATTCATATGCTTTATATCAGACCTTAGTCGCCGTTATATATTAGGGGTTAAATAAAATTTTATAGATATAACTATAGTTAATGTTGTTTCTCTTTAGTGTCCTAGTCTTGACTCGGACCACTTCCCAGAGACTAGGCCCAACCGACTAGGGGCTACCATGCGGCACCCCTCTAGGCCATGGGTTTGGATTTCTTTAATCCTATCACCCTTAAATACTTCTTCTCAATGGTCATGTTCCTTTTATGGATCACTTCCCCAAACCACGATACAAACTCTGTAATACATAGTGAGTGTGTGTGTGTTCCCCCACAACATGTCAACATTTTACTCTAATCCATCTAGAGTACAAACTTTAACATTATTTTGTGCCAAACTTCACTGCCTATATGGCCGAGATTATTGACCTCCGCGACATGCCTGTCAAATTGACGGTGGCCTACCCTCTTTTGGAGTTGTTCTACCATAACGGCTCAATGGCATCCAACCATCGTTGACTAGTCACCACCTTCCAGGTTATCTAGATATGGTTGGGGCAAAGTGTTTTCAACCTTTACGTTCGTTCCTAAGCGTCTTTAAATTCCTTAAATGAACTTACATCGTCCGATGGATTATATGAATATCCCAAAGGACAGTACCATTCAAGGACTTCTCAGGAGAGGCCTCTTCTATTAAAAAGGTTCTTGGTGAATTCAATCCACCATGTTGTATTAAGAATTGAAAGTCTTCTTCCCTAAGCCACGCACCAAACCTTTAAAGCGCTTCCAAACCGTGCGACCTTTCAAGCCGGTAATCTATCCTTGCATGCTAGGAAAGGCCACCCCTCAAGTCATGCCACTTATCTAAAAGTTTTGAAGGTAATAACCTTTCCATCCAAGTCGTTAAATATATTGAATAGGAGTCCTTCATTCCTTTCCTTCTTTAATGTGTTTTCTAACGTTCATGATCGATTTTCGTTACCCCGACCCTTGAAGTGTGTTGATTATTAATTTCAACATTGCTCATCAACTATACACGTGATACAACGTTCAGAATTCACCCTTTGGTTGTGAGCATTATTCCGTAGTGGGTCACCAACCATTTACTCCTTCAGATACTCTTTAACCCTCTTGTTGGCTTCTAAGACACTATTATATGCCGTATTATATAAATGCCTATGTTCTAAGGTTACAGCTATTGGTTAGATTTTTTCTTATGTCTTTTAACCCACACGTTAGGGGCTATGATTCAACGCTGTCATACACTCGAGAAATATTAGTCATTGGGTTCTTCTGTCTTGACGTCATGCCGCTGTCGTGGCATTACAAATGACTTGTTATCCTCATATAAGCCATAATCATGCCTTAAGTTAGCTAGTGAGCTTCGTAGGAATTTTAACTTACCTAGAGTTGTCAAGGTGCCTGCCTTGCATTTTGTATGTTTTCCTAAAACACCTAACCCAGGCAGTTATTTTCCTACTACCCCGGCTTGTATCAATGTTCGAGCCCTATATGTTCCAACATATACCTCCATGCAACCCATGGGGTTCACCTCTGCCTGATCCGAGTATGGATCATGTGAGAGATCTAGTCTTCGGTGTCTATGCAAGACACATTCGAGCTACTAGCAAGTAACTGCTATTCGCTACCCATCCTGGAATTGTACTATTGTACTATTCAACCCCATCATCTTGAGCTTTATTTTAATGCATGTTGACATTTATTTTAAGTGCCAACTACAACATCCTACCTTACCATGCAACGGATTGACTGTATTTCAGACATACTTCAGACCCCTTCATTGGTAAGTTTGGGGTACACTCGTCTTTCTCTCCCCGTGTCACTGCATAGATTACCTCACCAAGATGTTTATCGTATGTGTACATGGTACATACGTAGTAAACATATGTCCTCATCCCACAATACTAGAGCTCTGCTCTAACTTAGCTAAAATGTAACCTTAGTAATTCCTTGAAATAGAACCCATTGCCTATGTACCTTTATGATCTAGTTGAGCCACCGACTTTATGGGCAGTGGCCAATTCTATGCCTACATTAATTAGTGTCCCCAGGTACTTCAACCAGTCCTTTAGTGCCTTATGGTACTGCAGTCCCGTACATAAACTATGCCCCCCCGGGATTATACCATAATTTCGAAGGTTACTACCCTAGTTGAAGAGCTCTTCTAAAGGCTCCTTTAGCTAAATATCCTTTGTGTTCTCAATATCAACCATGCTTTGTCACAATTAACTTATTTTCTTAAGTTATCATGTCAACTTCAACTCTTGATCGGTTTCAAATGTTGTCGTCTTTGGCTCCCTCATAATGAGACGGAGGCATTATATCCTCTCAATCTCATAATGGAAAACCCCTACGTTCGAGCCTTCGTTCCTAACCGCCATATGGTTATCCAATTCCTTGCCCCCTTAAGACCCTTAAAAGTCATAATCCATAAGAGGTCTATACCTCAAGGCAAGGGATCCTCCAGCTCTACTTCGGGGTCTAGAATTTCTCCCCGTGAGTAGGGTAACTCTTAGGATATATGGACTGTTGGTCTATATAATCTCACCCCTTCTACTCTATACACCTTGTCTTGATTTTTATTGGGACTTGGAATTGCTATGTATTGCCCTCTTGTCGGTTATCCCTAAAGGTATAATCTGCAAAGTCACCGTCCTTCTGCACACATAAATCCCACCTTGGCACCAGGGCCCCAAGCTTATTTGCTTGCTTCATTGTCCAGGAACAAGCTTGTAGCTATTGCATCAATTCGCACGGGGTCCCACAGGCTACGGATTGAGACAGGTAGATGGGAGCTGCCGCCATTGCCGCGAGAAGCGAGACTATGTGCCTGTTGCCAGTTACAGGTTATTGAAGATGAAAGCCATACTCTTCTGAGTTGCCCTGCTTTTGAGATAGTCCGGAATCATTTTTTGACATTAGCATTCCATTCCACGCTTCCACAACTTCTTAGAGCACCATCTGTGCATGACTTGGCATTATACATACTTGAGGTTCTAGATAAACGTCAGCAATTACTGAGCCCTCAGTAGTCATTATCTCCGTTTGTCTAGTATCATCATTACTGCAAAGGTTTTTCCCTTGAAAACCTTTCGAGGCAGGGGTTTTTTAATCCTAGTAGTAATGATTGTACTAGCCCATTGTATGGGTCCCATGACCTATTGGTCTCCGTGGACGTTAAAAAAAACTATTCTATTCTTCCATTATTGGACGCGATATTTTATACATCTTGTTATTCCCAAAACCCAATAGATACTCTCAGTTTATAATGCTGGTTTAATTCAACGGTATTTACAACCCTTGAATAGGGTAAAATTCCCATTATCAGTTATTTCAATTCTATTCCAACCATCCTTGGGATGTTTTTGAATGTAACATCACAGTATATGCTAGACTTACTCTAGCTATTTTCCCTGACTTAAACTCTTTTCATATCCCTTAGTACGGTCTATCTAAGATGGTCAACTCCAACCATTGGGATAACCTGAATGCTTATCTCCATATATAAGCATATCATTATGCTTATTTTTTAAACCTTGTCAAGTAACACTCGCCTTGTACGAATATTCTACTATCTTCCAATATGACATACATCTGAATGTCACAGTCGACATCCTTGATATCCTCACTAGTATAGTATTTGATACTACTAAATCCTTCCAACATCCACGACCATTACCTTGTTATTATGTGATATAGTAACATGTGTGGATAAAATCATATTCTATTCTATTCTATTCTATTCCTAAGTCTAGAGTCATATGTGATTGTTTGACATAGCCACATAGCTATGCTCAAGCTTGCCGACCGTATTGTACAATCCTCACTACCTATAGCTCTAATCAAGATACACACATAGTACCAAGTCCAAAGCACATTCTCCTTGATGTTCATTGGGCACCTACCTTGTTCATATTCCACACTTTGGATTATTCAAAGTGTCCCTTCAAATTTTTATATTTGAAATGTTGTTCACAGGAACTTTCATGCTTTCCCTTGGATGACCATTGTCATGTGGGTATATTGTTTGCTTCCCTAATGCATCATTCGCTAGAGGTCAGCTCCCGATAATCATATCGCTCACCAAAGCTCTAGCACACCTTGCTCTATTCAGCACCCCTTTGCTCCCAGCGGAGACATGATGCGTCCATTCCCTTAACTTCTACCATGCATGACGGCCATGCATTTGACCAGCATCAATAAGCGTATCCACGTGGCTACATTCTCGTCTTACTCATGCATACCCTTGCATCTATATTGCACACTGTAGGAACGTCAGCCTCCTTATGAAATGCAACTTATGCGTAATTTATAATCTGTAGTTTATGGATCTGCATCATTATATGCCATTAATCTTCTAGCTCCTATAGCATAAACATTCTATACCTTGACCACCATTGTTGAAACCTACACTTCTAAAGTGATCTCCCTTTCATAAGCTGGATATTTATAATCCAGTTTTCACATTAGTATAATACCTCTCTAACGTATTCTATGGCAGATAATCATACACCACTTCTCTCTCAATTACATGGTGCTATATTCAATATCCTTTTACGTTGAATGGCAATATATCTGCCACATGACAAACCAATCCTCGTCAATATTAAGTATACCTTTCTGGGTCGCTTAACTTCCAATGATTTAATGGAATCGCAATTATCGTGCTAGCAATTCTCTCGGGTATGGATAAAAAAAAAGGGATACCGTACCACTCCTTATTTCCAGCGTTTAGCACTTCTACCCAAGCTCTTATATATATTCCACATGTTTTTTTTTTTTGAAGGACGCCAGACTTTATTAATAACACTCCATCATAATAGATAATACAATGCAGAGACATGAACAAAAAACCAAGTGGATAATTAAATCCGACTGAGCAGGGCCACCCGTCTAAGCATGATAATATAATACAATGCACACTATTTTCCTCTTCTACAAAGAGAAGAATAATATATAATCATATTTTTAGAACAGTTACTTTAACCAGGTCGAACTTCCACATCCATAGAATCATTAACAACAACTTGATCTGCTCCCTGGTGTCTCAATGCCACTGAATCAGGGATATCCACTGTAACAATCATAGCAGAGATTGGAGCTACAGAGTGAACTAACGCTGATTGAGGAGCCGAGATATTTTTGCGACGTGCAAGCTTCTTCAAGCGTGGAGTAGACCATCCTTCTTCCAATAATTCTTGCTTGTGAGCAATGTCCTGAAGACGAGAGTGTTGATCCTCATTAAGAGGGTCTATTGATATAGACTGAGACGGAGATGCACTAGAAGAAGGCGATGGTGCAGAAATGGCTTGAGAAGAAGACACAAGGGCTGGTAATACTGTGCAGGGGCAGATGAGGAAGAAGATGATGCAACATGATATTCAAGTGAAGTGGATGCTATGTGATGTGGGATAGGAGCAGCTGGAGATGTATAGACAAAAAAATGCCTAGACCTGTAAGTAGCGAAAGTCTCAACATTGGGAAACATCTTGGCAAGCTCACACGTGACTATCCTTGATAGACGGGGTCACTTAGCTAGTCAAGGATTACAAAATGGTTTTCCTTCTTGTAACAATATCGTCTTCGCATTCCCTATGTACTTATGGGATATTCAATATTCCAGTTAGTCATCACCCTCTAGTCAAACTTTATCTAGCTCAGCTTCCTAGGAGCAGATGTATGAATGGCCCCACCGTTCTCTATGGAGCTATATCAGCTTCCATATCATCAAATCGATTGTTTTTCTATAGGTCATGCTTAATTCACACTGTGAGACCACACTTGCATATTACATTATTTTCATGAACACATGCTAACGTTCATGAATCCTCTCAGATTTATGAATTGCACATTACACATCATTTTCAACTTTGATCACCTTGAAGATGATAATATCTGTGCAACTTATAATCTCACCACTTAATTCTTCTGATGGTCTGGAAACTATTTTATTCACCTAATTCCCCAGACTCATGTCTGCCATCCATATTGGATTTATTATAATATCTTTTGAGCTTCCTATACATCACAATGTCAGATTTCATATGAACTCTGCATTCGATTTTCCACCACCTTTCAGCAATTTGTTAAGCATTTTGCTAATTCCTTCCAAGTTGTTTGAAATCTCAAACTATCCAGTACCCTTCAGTCCCGTGTTGCCTTCCTTAAGAAGGGAAGACTTTTCCTTGTAATATATGATGTGTTGCCACGACGTAACACGCATTTTTTGTAGACTTGTCTAGATGCTGAGGACAACATTATTTTTAAGGAAAGGAGAATATGACATTCCACATATTTATACGCCTTTTTAGGTATAAATATATGACACGTCACTATGAATAATTAATGGGCTAAGGATCATTAATTATTAAGGTGCAAACCTAACCTTAAAATCTAATTCGAATTTAGGGCTTAACCTAATATTAAAAAGGCTAAAATACTAAATTACTTATTGATAACTAATTAAGGATGGACACTTGGCCCAAATCAATTGGGCAAGATAGACTTACAAATCTAGGCTAACCCAAATTGGGACTTCCACCCCAATTCTGTCCCAGATCGATTTGGGGGCAGTTGGGGGAGGAGCCTATTCAACCAACAAAGCATGAAGAACCTGAGAGATGGGAGATCTAGCTCAGATACTGGTTAGTAGGCTTAGTTAGCTTGAGATTCTAGTTAGAGATTAACCCTCGCTTGTTAAATGGATGATTAATCTCTATTTCATGTTCTACTTGAGATTATGGATGGATGTATCTGTTGTGATTGTTCTCTTTCTGTTCCTCTTGTGCTTGTGGGATTTGGAGGGTAGAGACCTAAAGGTACGTAGAATTAGAGATGCTCCTAGCTAGAATCCCTTAAATCCCAATAATTGCAACCTATGTACAAGAGCCCACCGGGCTGTAGATGCTATGATGTGATTCAGCACCAAATAACGGTCACAACTGGTGAAGTGGGGGCGGGAACTTGCTGAGCATGGCTACTAGGGCTCCTACAGTATGCAAGACTTATAGCCGGTCACTACGTGTGGGCCGGGTATGGGTTTGACACCCTCTGGGTCGCAGAATACATGCCTATAAGGATGTCCTGGACTCAGTATAAATTTAGGGGGGTAAGTCGTGTACGGATGCGTGTGCACTAGGGTGGCATGCATCCTCTAGCACACCCATGGAACCATTGTGATTCTGGAGGGGATTCATCCCTTTTCTGCCTCGTCAGGCCGGGGTGATGTAACTCGGAGTAGTCTCATAGGGTGCCTCCATGAGATTACGTCTCCGGAAGGCTACAACCATGCCATAGCATAATTTGGCCTATCTGCGCACAGGAGAAGCGGATGGAGTGGACTACCCTAGCCATTGTTCTATGCCAGCCAACACCATGTTATATCTCTGTCTGTTGTTATTCGGAGGCCTTGACTGTCAGTTGACCCCATAGAGTCTGAGCCTGGGATAGAGCCCTTATTTATGGTATATTTCTTATATTATATTGGCATTGTATTGTTACTTATATGAAAGATGGATGGACCATCCTTCGTGGTGGTATATCATATTGTGTATGATTGTTAGGTGCTAACATGCATGTACGCTTTCGTTAGTATAGGATTCTGATACGATTCATGTATATTTGGGAAGTTGTAACAACACAGAATCGTAGAACCATAGTGAAATAATAGAACACTGGACTAAAGAAAATTTATTCATGCACAAGTGATATGACGTAAAAATACTATCTATCTATCTATCTATCTATCTATCTATTAACCACCCAACCGGATCCACTGGGTTATGGCAAAACACAAGTGCTATGGCAAACAAAAAGCTCTGGCGTCTGCCTTATTGGCCCTCCAGGCTAATCTCACTACTCCAAGTAGCCACATATCAGAAAGTAATTGCAAATCTGTAAAGTCGCTGTAGCAGTAATTTGTGATCCCCTGTCACGTTTTCAGCCATTAATCCCTCATATAGATGAACCACGATATGTGCCACTCTAATCAGAAACTAGACTCCGAGCCGGTTCCAACGAGGTAAAAGTCGCTGCAATCCGACCTTTGGTTGCTGAGATATGTCCAACTGAATTTTAGGTTCTATTTATAGATCTCTCTGCGACTTTAGCCTTTTTTTTGCAGGCAGTTGCATTTTATATCAAAATATCTCATTGCCTTTAATTAGATTATACGACTTATCATACGGGACATTATCTATGATCTTTTTCTCAACCAATAATCATCCCAATGATAGTGCCTCGACGCCTTCCATAAATATCAATGGTTCTTCACACCCAAATGTTATGTTATCATGTGCCCCTTTATATTATTAGTTGACCTTAGGAATAATATTTACATAGTATTTGCCATAATTCTAATAACCCATTCGCCGTGGACCATTCCCCCGTGCTTGCTCCATATCAATTCATCCCTTCTCAAAAAGAGATCGTCCACGATCGTCCGAGTACACTCCAATTTGGTCCATCCCTTCTCAAGTTGGTTGTTCCACAATCAATGTGCACCTGGGAGTTTCTTAGGCCCTGCGAACTCAGGAAACAGTTATATACGTTATTGTACTTCCACAGTGCCTTATATCTTGGAACCTCCGCGTCCCTATTCTTTTAATCCCTGCAAAAAAACAATTGTATCTCCACAATACGTTATAATCTTTCGTACCTCCGCGGTACTATTTGATTGTATCTCCACGATACAATGTATCTCCGCGATATAGATGCAGTTTTTGTTAGGCCTATTGTGTTGCAACCACAATTACCACTCTTCAAAAATATACATCTAATGCACTCTTGTTCAAGCTTATTGTGCTGCAGACATAATTACTGATCTATCAAGAGGCATGCACAATTAGTGCACCATGTTCAGGCCTATTACGTTGCAATCGTAATTACCAATCTACCATGGTTACACACAAGAAATAAAATTTTACTCTTTATTCCGCATAGAGAAGATCAACTTACAAACTTTACTCATAAGTCTGTCCCATAGGAAACAATTTGAGATTCCGCATCCAAATTTTGCGTCCATATCCTTGGCAGCTTGTATGTAAAGTGTCCTCCCCAATGCTTAACACTAAGCAAACTTGCAAATAAGGTCAAATGTTAATATATATGACTTCCCAAGTCAAATATTTATATAAATGACCCCCACGTGTCGATCTCTCGGATCACCCGCGATCGGCGACATCTAAGCGGGGATGCTTTTGTAGTTCTCCATACTCGGGGCTTAGAGGTTGGAATTTACCTGGGCTCAAATGACCAAGATGAACTTCTAGAGATGGCAGAGGTTATGGCGGGTAGTTTGGCTATTATGATAAGCGAGCTCAATGTTTTTGCGGCGGTGGTTTACTTGTCTCCATGACAAGCTATTTGTCTCCATGACAACTCGTCTCCACTATAAACTACTTGTCTCCAGGACAAGCTTTTCCACGACAACCCAGCAGTCACCCTTATTATTCCATAATCCCCAAAGGATCATAGAAGTTTCCCCAATAATCCGAATCTGTTCACAACAAATTAAAACTCCATATACTTGAGCATTCTCCGCGAAAGCAGGTTTTCTTTTCCACACTCTTTGGTGCTCTAGCTTCTCTTTACTGACAATAGTCGCCAAATCCACCTCAGTTCCACTAACCGCTCGAATATTAAAACCATATGATTTTCCTTCATGCATAAAAGCTTTTACTCCATTAAGATAATCCAAATCTGTCCTTGTGAACCCCAAAATGATAATCTCCTCTTCATTTTGATGCCATGCTCCAACAAAATGAGAACTAATAGTAGTCCTTGCAGCACGTACAAAAACACTGATCTTTAAGACCCTCTGGGAAATTCTTAGCTCCATCATTTCTGACCTCTTTAATTCCTCTTACAGATTAGAGAGTCAAAATTCCACTGGTGGTCCCATTGCCCATGGTTCCCAAAAGAATTGCAAACCTCCACTCTGATACCACTTGATACGATTCATGTATATTTGGGAAGTTGTAACAACACAGAATCATAGAACCATAGTGAAATAATAGAACACTGGACTACAGAAACTTTATTCATGCACAAGTGATATGGCAGCACCATTAACCACCCAACTGGATCCACTGGGTTATGGCAAAACACAAGTGCTATGGCAAACAAAAAACTCTGGCATTTGGCTTATTGGCCCTCCAGGCTAATCTCACTACTCCAAGTAGCCACAGATCAGAAAGTAATTGCAAATCTGTAAAGTTGCTGTAGCAGTAATTTGTGACCCTCTGTCACGTTTTCAGCCATTACTCCCTCATACAGATGAACCACGATATGTGTTGCTCTAATTCAGAAACTAGACTCCGAGCTGGTTCCAACGACGTAAAAGTCACGACAATCCGACCTCTGGTTGCCGAGATATGTCCAACTGAAGTTTAGGTTCTATTTATAGATCTCTCTGCGACTTTAGCCTTTTCTTGCAGGCAGTTGCCTTTTATATCAAAATATCTCCTTGCCTTTAATTAGATTATATGACTTATCATACGGGACATTATCTATGATCTTTTTCTCAACCAATAATCATCCCAATGATAGTGCCTCGACCCCTTCCATAAATATCAATGGTTCTTCACACCCAAATGTTATGTTATCCTATGCCCCTTTATATTATTAGGTGACCTTAGGAATAATATTTACATAGTATTTGCCATAATTCCAATAACCCATTCGCCGTGGACCACTCCCCCGTGCTTGCTCCATATCAGATTCCTATAGAGGGCGTGGGACGAATGACACCTCCGTGTCCTTCACCCGAACACTTGGCCATCCCAAGTGGTCCGAGTTAAACGGAGGGCCTTCCGATGGTGATGTAGTTGCTGAGGGAGGGGAATTCCCCGTGTTTATACGATGGGAGTATCGTATAGATTCTGGGAGCGTCACATTACAGAACTTCGTTCTCAATGACGTTGCCATCTTTGGAAACGTCATGCCTGGTAAGGTTTTTGGTAAGAATACGAAAAATAGTGGTTTTATTCAATGTTTAGCATTTGGAATTTGTTCAGGTCAATGCAATTCTAGAAGCTACAGAAGGTTGGCCTCTTTTTCAATCATCTTTCAGTAGGTTATAAAAAACTCATTTTTTTGATGTGTATTTTTGCAACAAATGCCATTCTCAAAGTGCAACACCTGTATTCAATAACTTGCATCAACTGCAATTGAAAAAAGAAAGAATAGCAATCAGGGAGCAATTTGCAAATCACCAATCGGACCAAATATCATGTTGACAACAATAATGGTAGTGAAGAACATTTTCCTAGTGCAGCCTAATAGATATTTGTGTCTAATTCAGGACAAAATGGACCAACACAAGACTTTCTTGCCAAAGCTAGATCCTTTGCCCAAGCGTTATCAAAATGCCTTTCAAATGAAAGTAAGCTTAACGGACGTCTTAACACATGGACATGGCACTGGCACCTACGGACCTTTTGTGCTTGATCTTTGAAAGAATGATCCAAATTTCCATGTGAGTTCAATTTTCAAGTGCTTGAGAACACTGGGGAGAGGAACTATAGAAGGGAGGAGGTATTCTCTGTCAGACCCACTTTTGATGCTTTGATGGATGATCAGCGGCCTACTTACCAAAGGTAGATAAAAGAGCTCAAATCGAAAGTGTCGAAAGAAACAAAAAGGACTTAAAATGAGCTTCTTATACAAGAAAAACAACTGCTTGAGGAATATGTATCCAACTGGGTAATTATTGGATGGTTGGGCACACACATGATGATATAAATGTATTCTTTGGTACTTTCTCTACTAAGCTTAAGAGAGACAACGTGACAAGTCTCCCTGAACTCGTGGATGTGTTTGAGAGCTGCATTGACCCTAACCCAATGGTTGCCTTAATCGATGAGGTTACAGATTAGAAATCAATTATCGAAGAATACTTGTTGAAGGGTAAGATCAATTGACAGGGCACTCAAAGCCACTTCAATTTAAGTTTTGGGTGGGAGATGGAATACCAATCATGCAGTATAAGTGGAGGCCAAGTGATAAGTTTTTGATGTTTGTGCAAGGCATTGAGATGTGGCAAACGAGGTTCTAAAGGGGAAGTTCTTCTTCATTGCAGGTGAGCCAAAACCACTTCCTCCTTTCAAAAACATTAAAGACCTTAGCCAACTAGTGAAGGACATCCGGGATTACATAACACACTAGGAGGACGTTCGAAAGGGATAACACACCTCATTACTCAACTGGGTCCCATAGGCCGATTGGTCTCGGTGGACGATAAAAAACCAAAAAAAAAATAAAAAATAAAAAATAAAATCAATTACTGGGAGAAAGTAGTGTCATGCTTAGCACAGCCAGGTGGGGCGAAGTTAAGAGGCGGTTTCTTGCCAGAGACTAGGTGGGAGGGTTCCCATAGAGCAAGTACCTCAAAGAAAGTTGCAAAGGATCCCAACAATAGATCCAAATGGTTTGTGGGAAGCAAGGCTTCAAAACCGAGGTGGTTTAGCCTTTCTGATATTTGGATTAGAGACATAACCCTCTCAATACAGAAGTCTAGCATATTTGAATTAGAAACATAATATATAAAGATATATAGTGGTTGCACACTACAGAATAAAGCACATTTGGTGCTATACTTTGGGGCTAATATTCGACCAACTGCCTCATAATTATGCATGAAATTCAAATTTGTGTTAGCACCAATTAAGCAATATTAATCATGCTTAATCCAAGTGCCTCAAATTCTTGGATCTTTCGAAAAGATGAAATGCTATACCTTGAGAACGAAGGACCAAACATTAGCCTTCAAGCTCTTTCAAGTTGAAGTAGGGAGGCAAACTGATAAGAAAATCAAATGCTTGAGAACTGATCGAGGTGATAATTTGTTTAATACAAATTTAATGAATATGCTTGAACATTGGAATGGAAGGAATTACATCCCCATGGATGTTTAGTTAACATGCTATGTAAACATTATACTATTTAACTCTACCTCCACAGAAGCTTCCACACAACAACGGTTTATGCTAGAATTATGTTTCCCATATAATCTGATAATGTGGCCGAAATCACAAAACGTACATTTATTACATAAGATTGTCTAAGGTATTTTACTGTATTCGTATGAAAATACGTAGTTTGCTGATGCTGGCGTGGTGGATTCCAAATAAGAGCATTATTCTTTCTTTCTATATTTTTTTTTTCTATTTTTGTTGTTACGTTTTGTGGGAAGGCGGCGACAGCTCTTGTGGGGGCGGCCAGGCCTTTGCCGGAAGCCATAGCTTCAGTTGCATGTTTGGCCATGCATATAAGAGCATTATTCTTTCTTTCTGTATTTTTTTTTCTATTTTTTGTTATTCGTTTTTTGTGTAGGCGGCGACTCTTGGGGGGCGGCGGGGCCTTTCTTGGAAGCCATAGCTTCGGTTGCATGTTTGGCCATGCATTATTCTTTCTTTCTGTGGTTTTTTTCTATTTTTGTTGTTCCAGAAGCCGAGCACATTATTGTAGGAAGGCGGCGGCGGCTCTGTGGGCGGCGGGCCTTTCTTGGGGAAGCCATTTTCGATTGCATGTTGGGCCCCTAACGGGGGTTTTAAATGCGTGATAATGTGGCGAAATCTAAAACATGCGCGAGGAAAAATGCAAAGCGTGGCTATATGGCTAATGGAAGAAGCGATGGCGTTGAGCCGCACCTTGTCTTCAGGGGAAAATGAATTGGTGGAAAACTTTGCCCGCCCGATTATCTTTGTGGCATCGATCCTTTGTTTATGGCGTCCACATTGCTCTGCTACTCTTAACACAAAGCTGACCATAGCCATCCCTCTCACTTCTTTTCTTAACAACCTGTGGGGGTGTTGTGCGTGTGGAGTTTTTTTCTTGGTTGGTTTTCTGATTACTAGCTTTTGTTCTTTATTGTGCGGTACTAGTTTTTGTTGGGCTTTATTTAGCTTTGGGGTTTCGGTGGGGCAAGCACATAATCCTAACTAGTTTGTGAATCTGGATATGAGCTCTTCCCTTGGTCTTCTTTGGTTACATTTTAGAACTAAGTCTTGAGGTTTTTACAAGGTTTTGCCATTATTTGTACAGTTTTCCCATCGTTTTGCTTAGAAGCTTGTGACTTGTTTGAGGAAGCCTTGCTTCTTGGGTCTCCATGGAGCTCTACCCTTGTTTTACGCCTTTACATCACTACTTGTCTCCATGGGCTCTTGGGAAAACGTAAGCCCATTCAAAGTTTTTTTTTGTCTGCGGGATTTGGGTGGCTTCTTGAGCAAGTGTTCTTCAAATCACCGTGTTGTTGAGCGGTGTTCTTCAAACTGGCGGGGGGTTGCCCCTAAGCATACTAGGCATCCCTCTTGTGGGATTCCTAGTATGCTTGATAACGTCGGAACTTGTCTTTGGGGTTCGACTCCCAAGGCTCATTGTTTGTTTGGCCAGACTTTGAAATTTGAAAGATTGTATTTATTCACATTATCAATGGTTTGCTTGGCTGATAGGGGTAAGTCAAATATAGGGGATTTGACCCTATCTTGACTTCCATTCGAGGGCTGGAATTTGATGGCGTGGCATATGCTCTGGCATATGCCACCATCGAATGGCCCCAAAAAATTATTGGACACCCCAAATGATAAATACACCTCAAATGAATGCTCTGAAATGGATGCTCTAGCTTCCATAAGTGTCAAATTCAAATCAAATTAACATCGGGGCAAATAAGTGGCCTTAGTTCATAAAAATACTGGAACACACATAAATGCAAATTTAATCCATTCAATCTAAGCCAAAAGCAACAAAAAGAACTAAAAGCAAGCAGGTTCCCATCCATACAGACATGATAAGAGAAAACGTGTTTGTCCATCAATACTCACCTCAAAATGAACTTTCAAAGTTAAAGCATCTGTTGATGAGTATCTAAGATCTTACTAGTTCCAATCAGCTTACAAAAGAACTTAGCTTGCTCAATAAGTTCTCTAATATAACTAGGCCTGTTTCAGTGGTTTCTCTGAGAGACCTAAGAAAAGACCTCACATGCTTAACTAGATGGAACTATGGAAGCAAACTCTGTAAGCCTACAATGGTGTAACATTATAAAGATGGGATACTGAAATACAAAAGAAGTCCCGATTTAACTTTTGGAACTTTTGATTTCCCTAGATCTACCTTGGGTGAACCACACTGGGTTTATGGCCAAACACCGTTTGAGTGGGAAGTCTAGTTGTCTTGCCCTTTCCACTTCACTGTTCGTTTTGCCAACATTAATGGAGCTTCATTGTTCTTCAATCATGCACCTCCACCAGGATCTGAGAATACTATGAAGATGTGTAACTAGATCTAGGCTGCCACTGCCATTTCTGCTTCTGGAAACTTGGAAGAGGCCTTTATCAAACTCCTCTGATATGGCGCCTGTATACAACCTCCTAAACTGGCAGAGGATCTTGGATGGAAGAATAGAAATCTTCACCGTATCCCTTCACTTGCAACACAAACAATATAGAAATTGATCTCATTCTGAATCACACATTTCAGATTTAGCTCCTAAAAATGAAAGCAAACAGAAATTAAATTAAGTTGAATACTGGAAAGAAAGAAAAATCATACTGCTTCTGGACTGACATATCATTTGCATGCACATCTACTGTCCATATTATCATGGGCCAAACAAACATAACTGTAACACAATACAGACTAATGCCCACAAGCTACGCAATGACTATCTCAAATTTTATCCAGCCGATCATCAATGCTTGTCTAAGCATGTAAGAGAAATCCTTTACAATGAGCATATAATAGTTGCTTAAAGTGCAGGCATGAACCATTTCAATTGCACACAAGCTGAACACAGCAAACATCTTTTTTCTTCTTATTAGGGCAAATTAGTGGCAAGCACATATCCAGCAAAGGGGACCGAGGTAGAAAACTTGGCTCTTTTACACAACTGATAAAGAATAGCACGTGCTAGTAAATCATACAACAATTTCCTCTCCTATAATTTGTTGTCCATACATTCCTTGTCTATTAATTGAAGCAAAAGATTACCATGATCAGATATAAGATGCATCATTTGCAAAAATTCTGAATGTAAATATATTCAATAGACCTACAGTGGAAGATATACCTGCATTATGTTATGCATTTTATGATGCCTTGAATTACGTATCTATTCATTCTCCACGGAACCATATCTGGAGAAGGTGGATCGGTTTTTGTTAAAGTGCCAACACTTAACCCTGCACACACAATAACAAATTGAAATATTGCATGATAACATCCCTTTCAATCCTCATTCACACATAAATGCAAGTTTTAATCTGTCCTTGAGGTATTAAAATACAGAGGAAAACTCTCAGGTCAAAGCTTAGGCAATCAAAAGGAATATATGCCATAAATGTCTCAACACAACTAACTAAGACAACTCATATGCATGCTCTTTCCTCAGATGCTTATTTTTTCAAAAGGTCCATAACATTTGCAAAGAAGCATGCCAGAATCATGCCATTTCTTGCTAATCAGCACACATAAGATATGCATGCAGCATCATAAGTTCCTAAGTTCCTGGAAGATTTTCATCGTTTGAGTAAGGGCAAGAAGAAGAGCGGCTTAGGATGGTCTTCTGCCCATCAGAAGCTACAATTCAGAACCTAATTCGCAGCCATCCAGCAGGAAGGCTAAGCATAGTCCAAACTTGGCATTCTTTATACTTCTAACAAACCAGAATTGTGCATATCCTTCCCATCTACATAGGTCGCTCTATAACAGGTAGGCATCAGACAAAAAGCCCACACCGCATGCTTAGGTATGACAACATAGTAAAACATACCAAATGATTACTTGCCTACATTCCAATACCAAAAAAGTGTACCTAGAGAAGCAATACACAGTGTTCCAATGCACTGAGCACGTTTCGCTCTGGGGGAATCACGTGTAGGCATGCACCTATCAGTCAAAGTCCAATCGAAGAGAGAAAATGAGGGTCGGGCCCTCTGATCCATCACACCATCACATCGATGGATATAGAACACACATCCACAATGTGTGGAAATAAAGCAACCGATCTTAGCAGTCCAATGTGCCATGTGGATATTCAGAAGACCTAGATGGCCCCAATTATCAGCAGTCAGGCATCCCCTTATGAGAATATCCTTCTATATATATAGTATATAGCAAGCAAAATTAGCTTTATCCATTTGCCCTTCGCCCTTGCTCTCGTGCCATGTATGCCACCCGGCTCCTATTGTCGTCGCTTTCAATATGCAGCAAGCACCAGAGTTTGAAGCCTCTATTTTTAAATTTGTCCGATTTTGCTCAGTCCTGCGCCTGAATCAAGTAACCCTTTTGCTAATTGTGATTTCGAGCTTCAACTTAAAGTTTAATTTCATTGTACATACTCGTTATATCTTCTGTTAGCAGATATACATTTCCTTTAGTTCTTTTGTTATCTAGTGAGTTTTGATTTGGGTATGAGCAGGCCAAAAGCTGTGGGAGCATGATCGGGAACTCGGGTCGAGCAAATACAGGTTAGAAACCTTACTATCGAGAAATTGAGCGACTAAAATCAAAACTCTTAGGCATTCATGTGAGTCTTTTACCTGTTGATTTCTGCTGGAACTCGCAAATGCCAGCTCTTCTGGGCTGCAAAAGATCACAATAAAAAATGGTCAGATGGGTTTCCTTCTTCCTTCAGTTTAATAGTGCCGGAGCAGAGCTCAAATAGCAAGCAATCCTGGTTTAAACTTGGAGTAAAAAATAGAGCTCATGTTACTGTTAGCATGTATGTCTTTCCATATTAGAACGAAGAAGCTCTGAAGTTTATAGTATATCCAAGTGAAGCTTATCTCAAGATTACAAAGTTGGTTTATGTCTAGCTCTGATCATCTACATATTCCCAAGAGTTTATGTCTGGCTCTGATCATCCCAACTTATGCCCAGCAACGCTGGGCACCATTGCTAGTATAATATAATCCATTCATAAGTTTTACTCCCAATCATATCTTCATTGCGTTAAATGACTTCATTATAGATATAGATCAAAATTCTTAGATATTCTATGCATGAACCTTACTTCTTTCTTATGAATTTTATATTTACTTCTTTCTTTTCTGGTACAATAAATGAACATGCAATATGCTGATAGTGATAGCAAGTAGACACATGCAGTCCAATAGCATACTATGATACTAACTCTAGTTTATGTTATTGGCAAATGTAGGTGCCATGGTTCTACTCCTTTCGTTTGGACTATGCACAAATTGCCAATTTACTGCTATAATTTCAGGAGTCATATTTGTTGCCTTTGTGTATGCACAAATTGTTTATTCACTATTGTAATTTTTCTTTCATCTTGTTTTGGCATGTAATCTATTATCTAGATTTTTTGGAAAGCAATAGATATAGTTTTTTTTCTTTTCTTTTTTTGAAGGATGTCAAACTCTTATTCAATATTCCAAAAGAAGTAAACACATAGATGCAGAGACATGAATAAAATCTCAACAGACAAAGATAATCCACTCTGAAGTTCAAATACCACCCCGCTTTGCAGGACAAGACAAGATACCCAAATATTCCTCATAATCAAACGCTTCTCGAGCCACTGAGAACATAAGTTAACGCTTATGGTAAATCAAGATCTCATTAATTCCCCGCATCATTGGACCTACTTAAGCCTAAAAAAACTTGGGCTGAAAATTAACTCATGCATTCGCAAACAATAACACTTAGGTAAAGAATTTTAACCTTTATATCAATATTCCGCTGTCCCAACACTACAGTGGATCGCCGACGCCCAATCCACGCCGTCGCCGTATTTAACGCCGGATCGTCAAGCCGCTGATCGACGGCACGCCAACGACGCATGCCAACGCCGCTGACCGCCGCTCAACCACGGCTCACCGTGGCCGACGTGTCGGATTTGCTCGCGGCATGGGTACCGCTGCCGCAGCTCCTGGCACAAACATCACGCCTAAACGCCGCTCAACGACAAGCCACAGGCCACGCCGCCGCCAGCGCGTGGAAATGTAAGGCCAAGTTAAGCCGGGTACCGCTGTGACAAGACGCCGCCGCGTACTGCCGCTGGAACGACGCTGCACAACGCCGACCGCGTCACGGGCCCGCCGCGCGGGTATGGTGTCGGTGCGCTAAGTCGCGCAGCCAAGGTCAAGACGCGCCGCCGCGTTGCCGCGGAACGACGCGTAATAACGCCGACGCGGTCACGCCTCGCCGCTGCGGCATGGTGCCGTGCCAGTTTGCCTCGTCATGTCAAGACATCGCCAGTTTTAAACGCCAAGCAATCTTACGCGATACCGCAGGATTTTTTTTTTTTTTTTTTGCCAAATAAAACCCTAACCCTAACTCCTAACCCTACATCCACGCAGGCGGATCCACTGCAAGAGCTGTCAGCTAGTTATTCTTATTTTTTGAGTGTTCTTCTTCCCATTTTGCTATAATGGTCCGGGCATTGAAGACCACCTTCTCACGATATGTTCTTTCCAGCGTATCCCTCCTCCAAGGGAAGACAACTCAAAGAACTTCCCCAGCTTCCTACTGGTGAACCCTCCTTCACCGGCAAAAGACATGAGTGAAAAGGAGCTCGGGATTAAAATGAATATCCTACGCTCCATGAACGACGGGTAGAATGGCTCACCTAGCCAAACAAAGAGAAAACGACATTAATGGTATAATGATGCAAAATGCTGTATCAAATCACACAGCCCCTCGTGATGGACATAAGTAATGTATGTTTTTATGAATGGAAACAATGCTTTATCTATTTGTGTTGTCGTTGTATGTTTTATTTTTATGAATGGGAACAATCAAGATTTTTATTTATTTGTGTTATTTGTATTGTATGTTGTTTCAAGTATGTTAAACAATCGCATGCTTGGTCAAGCGAACGACGCGAGTGATCATTTGACGCCGTTAAACGACGCCATGATCATCCGACGTGGCGCGCGAGGGGCATCGACGGCCGCTAAGCCGATGTGGCATGCCTAGGTGTCGTGACGACGCCGTAGCCAAGGCCAAGTAACGACGCTACACAGACGCCATAAACGACGCCAATATGGCTGAACCCTACGCTTCTGCTATTTACTTGTTATTTTTACTGCTTGCTTTGGATTTTTGCGCTCGTGGGTCTTCATAAGGTAAGATTCTCGCTTTAATCTTTTGTGTTAGAGTTAAACACTCCAAAATGCTAATAGATTAGAAGATTGAATCTTGAAAGTATGTTAAAAAACTTGAGGGATGCATGATCAAGGTAATCGGCCTGCCCAACCCAATGGAGAAGACTAAATGTATCGCTTATGCACCCGTAATGTAAGTTTCCCAATCTTCATAGATTACAAAAGATTTGAAAGGTTGCTAGAATATAAGGTAATCGGGCTTCCACTCCACATTTCAAATGAGACGTGATGTATCGCGTTCAGTAATCTTCAATCAAATGCTTTCGTAAATATCATAAACGCTTGTATGAATCAATCTTAAGAACATTTGATAAAACCATGAAAAACATGATATTTATAATTATTATATTATTACATGGTTTTTATTAATATTTTTATTGTTTACTGAAAAACAACATGGATGCAACGTCAAGGAATTTGAACGAAGTGAGACGTAAAGTTTTGAGAAAGTTACATGGCGACCAAGAATGTTACCTCCCAACAATTGCCACAAATAGTCCAATTAGACCCAAAGGGACCTAGTCTTCCTAGAGGCTGGGGTGGTGCGCATGAAATGAATGTCACCATGTATGTACCATATAAACATGTTTCAATGATTAGTTAACTTTTATATCTCCTTGATGGCATTTTTTGCAGTTGTACTGACAGAGCGTGTTATATTGCAAATTCGTCTCTGATGTAAAAGGACAACAAAACGGATGAGAAAGACTCACCCCACTATGTTGAGAAATATGGTGAATGCCCGACAACCAGCTGCTCTCTGGGACGACATGTGGGGTGTATCTCAACGAGGTATAATAATAATTAATCTTACGAATCCATAATCAACTACTCTACGCATTTCTGAATCGATGTCTTAACTTAGTTTGCTTGTATTTTTGTTAGAAGAAATTGAGAATGGGTGAGCTCTAAGCAAAGATATAGATTTTAAAGGCAAGTTGTCATTGGAAGTAGATGATGTTGATACTATGAATGCGCTCATAGAAAACCCTACAAAAAGAAAAGCCATCAACTTCTCAAAAGAGTATCCCACATGTGATAGAACTCGCCGTAAATGGTCATGCCAAGATTGGAGGGAATGACACAAATTATCAAAATTGAATGTACTAGATCATGTCAGCAAAATAATCTTCCACCTTCACTAGTCCATTTAGTCCAAATTTTACGTATAAAGATCGTGAAGAACAATGCATGGCCTTAGAGGTACTTTTGGGCCTATTTTATGGGGAGCAATTCTTAACATATTGGGGTAGGCGCATACGATTAAAATAGTCGTCCCCCGTGCCGCCCGGGATTATATTATGACTAGTGTGAAAGTCAAAGATGGCACGACCGTTCTTTAATGCCATATGTAGTCCCTAATATAACTCCTGCATAATTTGGCATAAATTGAGTAAGCATCGCGGCTACATGCTCATCTATGGCCTAAATTCAAATGTACCAACAATATCCGCTTCCAAAGCTTGACTACGCAGTTTCATATATATTGATGGTCGCCCCGCTTGCATGGAAACTGCTGTTTTATTAATAGGCTCTATCGGTGAATCCCGGCTACCAATTGTGAATTTGTCGAAAGGCAAACAAAGACCAAGAAGATTTTTTAGCCGTAAAATTGACGCGAGATATATCATGGTTTAAAAGCTATAAAAACTTTGTGTATTGGTGATGAATTGTCGCTGAATATGAATACGTAGACCAACACGGAGGTCCTTTTGATGATGTACTAAATTATCATATAATTTTTGTCTAATGCACCATTCTTTCTTCTTCTTCAATTCCTTTCTTCTTCTTGAATGAGATTGCACAGTTGAAGATAAAATGCGTATTATATCTTCAATATATGTTGATTATGATATACTTTATTTTGCTTTCATATTAAATGCTTAAAATTTAAATGTCACGGCTCTCAATGTATGTATCAATCAATGCGATATATTTGCTTAATCTCGACGTATGTAGGCAAGTGGATATGCAAGAGACCACATCCAAGCGTATCTAATTACGCATTATCAAAAGTCATCAGCTATGATAGCGTAATCTTCAGAATATACTGAGCAAATATGGTACAAACATGGGCACAACGCATAATGAAGAGTACAATGATGAAAGACATGGTGAATACGATGATGAAGATGATGACAATGCCCCTATGGACGCACTCTCCCTACGGTTGAGGAACCCATAGCCCCATATGTTAGATGCATTTGGCCCACCCGCATAAACGCACTAGATGACGATATAAATACTCCTAACGTATGGTCATGAAGATCACGCTTTATTGAGGAGGCGCATAAAGCATTATATCCAGTAAAGCATATCTAGATTGATCTATATCTTTATTGATATTAAACCTTCTGCCAAATTCAAATGGAGCAATGCCAAGAAATACGGGCGAAAGAAAGTGCTACAATTGCAATCACTTGACTTATTGAATTTAGAAGTTGAATGTATACGTGAAGGTTCATTGTTTTATACGTGTTATTGCAAGAGAAAATACTCCCAATAAAGGGAACACTATGCCCAAAAGCCGTGACCAAAAATATGGCTGCGCCACCGGTTTAGGCTACCATAAGAGATTCACGCTTTGTCCAAATGATTGCATGGTATATTATCCGATGACATCTACAAGAACACGTAAACATGCCCTAAATGTGGTGCCTCTAGGTACAATGCATGCTAAGGGAAAAGACCGCCCCGATGAAGGTGGTTCGCTACTTTCCATTGATCCTCTATAAGGCCAGTTATCACGTGGAATCTCTAGCTTCGCCATGGGTTGGTGTGCCGCCACGCGCTCGAAAGTGACACCGCTATGGTTAGTGATCGCAAGCGTACCGTACATATTGATGAAACATGGCCGAATTTGGAAGAGAGCCACGGTAAATCTCGCATTAGGGGTTGGCAAATCTGGATGGTGTTAATCCTTATGGACGCCAATCACCGCTGCGGTCAACTTGGCCAGAGTGTTGATCAACTATAATTTACCACCGGTGGTTACTCATGAAGACTAGCCATTTAATGGTAGGCCATTAGTCTCAGGACCGAAGAAGCCGAAGTCTAGATCCATATCCAAAATAGTTATTGATGAGCTTTGACATTGTGGAGTGAAGGTATTGAAGTTTCACGATGTTCCAAGAGAACTTCAGGCCGAATCTAAGATTTACCTTGAGAGCAATCTTTAATGTGACAACGCAGCGCATTGGCCCTCGTTTATATGAACTCCCCTTCCGGACTCCAAGCGTGTCTGATATGTGCATGTCACTTCTTGTGTGGGTTTGAAATAGCTTGAATTTTCACGTCAACGGCATTGCACAAAAATGTCTATAAACTTCAAGAGATATCTCACAATGAAAACGGGACTTCGACATTTAGGTCCAAGAGAAAATATTTAAATCAAGAGCCTCCCAAAAGGTTGGGACAACAGAGATTGGGGTAAATATGTGGATGTCATCAAGGAAATAAGGTTAAGGGAATGAAGTGAAAGCATCCTTCCTTCTACCCTATTGGACAATTGAAGATCCATCATCTTCTTGATCCCATGCACAATACCTTTAAAAACGTTTCGGGCGCTCTATTTGAAGCATGTCACCGACGTGAAGGACAATGTGATGCAGCACGCAGAAGCACTTGGCAAGAAGTCGGGATCAAAAATCTAGCATGGTTAAATGTCAAGAAGGAATAAGGCCACAAGTAGATTGATCGTGCCTTAGAAAATGTATGAAACCCGCTCGGTAGCGCTTATCAAGGCAATAAAGACCTCGGATGTAGATATATGCATTCAAGGCGTAATTGTTTCTCTAAACGTAAGGGGAGTTAATCAAGTTGAAATTCTCAAGGATTGGCATAAGATGTTGCAGCTTTGTTATGCCTATTGTTCTCAGGGTCGCTCACACGCAACCATATATCACATGCAATATGTTCCCCATCGTAGTTTTCCAGGCTCTAGACGTGATTTGTAGAAACCGACAATGAAATTGCGACATGCAATCAAGGTCGTTTGGAGGCATGTTGTATGCTACAGTAGCAATTCCAACAAGTTTTCTCGACATACAAACTACTCTACTAGTGCATTTAGTGACTTAAGTAGAGCTTGCAGCCAAATAAAATCCTAGATGGATGTTTTTTATATAGAACGCTTTCCTCAAGGTCCTCGGGCGACTTCAGACGTAAGGCGCGCCGTGAGGGGTTGCATGGCCGAGGCTGCCAGCACGGTATCATTATTCTATGTCACCGCGGAAGTTCTTGGCCCATCTACACCCCAATGCTCCACGCATTATGGACCGCTAGAAGACACTCCAACCATAATTGGAGTAGTTCTCATGAAGACCAAGAAATTGTTCACACCCAGAAGAACAGTAAAAGTCAATAAGTTTCATCTACAACTCCAATTCCCATGGGAGTAAAACAGCTAAAAAATAATGGTAAAGAAAAAATAAAAGAGAGATGAGGGAGAGAAGATTTATCGCATTAAAGAATCAAGAAACAACCACTTCCCGTGATCATCTAGGGTTCCAAAGCGAGATAAACAATAAATGGTCATTAACAACTAGAGATGGCAAGGCAACGCGGGTTTAACATGTTTCTAGCGCATAATTTGTATTATGCTAAAGGCGTTTCTCACTATTTGTAAGTGCAATCTAATAGCATATAATTCACGAAGTTTCGCTTCGTTATTTTGAACATTTGTTCCTACTTTGTAGTATAATCTATATGCATCAATATGGTCTTCTCGCGCTCACTTTCGACAAAGTGTGGATCATGGCAAATGCACTTAAGGATTGTGGTATAATGCCAGTTTAGTACGCTTTGCCGTACCCTGCAAGTATCTGTCCACCGGAAAATGTTGGAATGGATTGGTACTATAAAGCACTATCATGGAGGTTGATGTCGCAGTAGCGCATTCCAAAACAATGTTGTTTCTGATGCCGTAATGGTTTGATTCAGGCGTACTGGTGCCATGCCACGCATACGCGAAAGATCTCGAAAGTGGGCCCGTATTCACTAGGATTCAATCCGCCGTATCGCGGTCAAGACACACCCCGGAGGGTTGAGCAATGCGAACAAGTATGTTTACTTGATGCACAAAATTCTATATGCTACAACAAAGGAACTAATGTAATAGAGGTTTTGTAGGTCACCTTCGCTCCGCATCCTTTGCAAGATCGCTGGTGGTTCGTAGTTCATGCGCTTCAGCTTCCTCGCCGCATATTTGAAGGTGAAGAAGAGATGGTATGGCTGAATAGGGAAGTTTGGGGGTTGGGGGTGCATCTATTGTCATGATAGAAGCATCACCACCATTGAACCTCGCTACATTTTATTATGATTATTATATTTTCTTCCCACATATGAATAAGAAAATACTTTGGCATGTAATTTGTGTATACTACAAACCATAAAGTAACATTAGCTGCAACCTCGGGTTATTTATAGACATTTATGCCAAGTTAATTGGCATCCTAGTATAGACTCATGGCTTGCGTACCATCGTAGCTTCTACATGTTATGGAGTATTGACGCTTTATGTTTAATTCAATCATAAATGTGAAGATTCCCTTCAAAATGCAAGATTCATATACAAAAATCATATGTATTCCCTTCAAAAATACAAAATTCATATAAAAACCCATACACAATTCAAATACACAAACAAAGTGGATGCCAAAGGTACATCTAGTGTATATATCAAGATTCAAGCAGGATCCACTCTCGCAGTTCGGCGTGCTCGACGTATTCTCCACCCTCACGTAACAAAGCCCTCCCCGGCATGGAATCCAAGCCCGCTGCAGTTCCTGCTTTCCCCAAGCGCGAATTGCTATGTACGCAGCATCTTCCCGCATGCCCTCGGTTGGTCCGGTACTTTTGGAAAGTAGTAGGGCTTCAAAGAATGTTTCCTTCCCAAAGTGCCCTCCTTATCCTTTCTTGTAGCATACGTGGCCAAGCACAACCAGCTCACCGGCGTACTTCTTCGTACCGGAAAGCCTCGTGACATTGGAGGGAAGGTCTGCCTCCCGCACGCTAGCCAGGTCTTTTCGCCCTTCTATCACGCAGCCTTGTCGGCGCTTGCTTGAACTCCTACTTCTTCTTTTGGTTAGGGTTCGCCTTTGGCCACTCGCAGATCGAGTAAGGCCGTTAGCCAGCCAGACGGGTTTCTCAAAAGCGTATCAAGCTGGTATGCATCGAGAAGCGCCATGGCAGATGGTGGAGAGGGAGTCTCAATGGCGAGGAGGAGGAGGAAGCCGGAGGGCTTAGAGCAGAGGACTGGAGGGCGCATGGAGAAGCCGAGGACTAATAGGGCAATATATATGGCATCTCAAAGATACCTAAAAACAAAACAAATTCTCGCATCTGCACGTCATATAGCCAGAACGCCAGCAGGACGTCAGTTAAACGACCTTGTAACGCCGTTAAACGACGCCTATACGCCTTAAAACTTACGCTCGCTCTTTAAAGTCACTCCACGGGCCATTTTTCCCATTTCTTTATGATTTGAGTATTGGCGAACGCATCCTCTGATCCTAGTTTTTCATTGCGCTTATTGTGAGTTTTTTCTTTATTGCTTTTGGGATACATGGCCATGAAGGTATGCTCTCACGCTTGAACTGCATTCAGAGGAGATGATGATTCAAGAGCGAGATATGGAACCTCGCTCTTCACAAGTAAGGCTACACTCAGAAGTTTATACACTTTATTGTATTTTTATCTATTTTCTAATCTATAGCTTGGGTGTAGGAGCCGCTGAGGGCATGAGAAGGAAGGAATCCTCCGTGAACCCTCCTCCACCTCGAAGAGAATTATGAAACAACGATCCATCTTGGATGAAAGTGTTAAAGAAGTATGTGATTGGTGAAGTATCGACTCAAAATTGTTAGGAAACCAAAGGAGTCTAGCATGATGAGGGTGTTTAAAAGATGGTCGGTTTGAAGCACCACAGAAAACAGCATTAACATGATACTAGCTGCCGACATATGCATGTAATATCGACGCCGCATATACTTCTGGATACGTGGAGCTAAGTGGTTCAAAGGGGATGGACAAGTGAGGACTTCACGATAGAAACCATAAGCCAAGCTCGTGAGGGAGTATGTTGAATTGTTCGCTGGATCTTTTGTTCAATAAACCTATGTTTTGCGTAAGCATTGTTATATTTTCTTGGGTACAATTCAGCATTGATACATGTATGCATGAACATGATCCTAAGGGATTCTTTAAAGATATTTTGCATTCTTTCCTCGTTGATATCGCCTGATTTTGCCATTTCCTGAGCCCAGGTTTCGCCACATTTCTCGAATTTGGACCGTAGAAACCGTACTTCTTCGAGATTATTTGTGGTTTGACTCTCCTCAGTAGCTCTTACAAATGGGACACTTCCATGTTCTAAATTCTTCAAAATGCACATTCTTAGAAGTTTGTGATGGATGTACAATGGATTTTTCTCCTAACCTCATCGGATAGAAGCAGCTACCAAATTTATGTTTCTGCATTTAGTCAACTGCGATCTTCCAAATCTTCAAATCTCAGCTCAAGTTGCTCTAATCTGCCAAGGCCCCTCGACGGCTCCTAACGCAACTTTGACCTAGGATCTTCCCAAAAATCTCAAAATTGGGCCGTAGGCCGAGATGAATTAGGATCCAAATTAAAAATCTAATTTATTTTCGCGGCAATGCATTAATTGCGAATTTAATCGTGGTGTTGCCACCGCGAAAAAGCCCCCACTTCTAATTACAAGAAGGAGGAGTATGTAAGTCCAAAACTCCGGGTTCACGGCCTCTTTGCTATGCTCGGCCGCTACCTCGCCACGCCTAACCGCAATGTACTAGGACCCCGTTTCAAAACGTGAAACCCTTCTAGAGCCCGCAACTCACAGGTTTACGCTTCGAGGCCCTCCTTTACCAGATTCGCCGGGACCTAGCTTTACTTGCCTTGAAGTGGAGTTGGGGTGTTGACGCCGCAGCCGACCAAAAATCCTCCCGAGGTCAAGCTTCCCTTACCCTCTCCTGAGTTCTGGGAAGAATCCAAAAACTCTCCTAACCACGCATTTGGCTCTGCCAATGGACTCAGAACGTTTGACATTGCTCTGAAACCAAGTTCCGTGGCTAAAAGACCCAGCACTGCCCCAAACGTAAAACCCTTCTAGAGCCTCAGTAACCCAATAGTGGTTTACGCCGAGGCCCTCTCCTTGTCGTATTCGGCCGGGACTTTGGCGCCATGTCTTGAAGTGGAGTTGGGGTGTTGGACGCCGCATGGATACCAAAATCTCTCCCAGTGGGTCGCTTGCCTCACTCTCTCCCCTGGCCCCTCGGGAAGGATCTGCAACCTCCCTCACCGAATCAAGCGATTTGGCTCGCCAATGGACTCGTAATGCCGAATAATGCAAGCCCTCGGGATCAAGTTCCTCAGGCCGTAAGAATTGTGACCTCGCCCCAAAACGTGAAACCCTTCTAGAGCCTCGGGTAACCCACAGGGTTTACGCTTTCGGAGGCTCTCTCCTTTGTCGATTCGGCCGACCTTGCGCCTTTACCCTAAGTGGAGTTTGGGGTGTCGACGCCTTGAAAGCCTGACCTCAAAATCCTGAGGCTGCTTGCCCCACCCCCTCCGCGTCCTCGTGGACTCCTGACGGATGACCTCCCAATCGCTGATCCCACCTCAATGGACCGCACGCCGCATACGGTGCCCCGTGGACCGCTCCAGGCCAGAAGAACTCGAACTCCAAGAAGCCGTGCTAGCTCACTTCCATCGCCACACCGTAGTCAATTGGCCCAGATGTGCATGCGGATAACGGCCGCGGGAGTGCCGGAGTGTTTCTCTTCTTTCTTCGCGAAAACCGACCGCGGTAACTTGCTCCTCAGGGTAATTTCGCCATTCCCATCATTTGGTGGTCTATTTGCTATTCCTGAGCATCCTGCGTCTGCAACGCATGCAAAAACAAGGCGTGTTTCTACAAGGTTACATCGACGTCACGCGCTTGGACAAGTTCTCCGACCGATCTGAATCTTTTGGACCTTCCTCAAGAGGGCCCGGAACGGAGGATCCAACGGCCGGATAACCGGCCCGCTTTTGTGAGTGGTGGCTGAAGGCACGGGAGCGCCGCCAGAAGGGTCAGCCGGAACTTTTTTTTGATCCCGCCTGTCCTGACTCTCCTCTCGTGAGGGATCCCCGCAAGGTCCGGCCTCGCTTGACTTGGGGAAGGGGTGCCAGCTCGGGTTGCCCGCAACGGCCGCCCCGTAATCGCCGCACGCGCTAACCCTTTGACCTAGACCTTCTCCTCAAAATTCTAAAAATTGGGCCGTAGGCCGAGATGACTTAGACCTACCGCAAAACCGAATTTATTTTCGCAAAATGAATAATACCGGCCTAATGTCTTGCCATCGCAAGAAAGTTACCCCGGCCTCACGCCACTTAGAAGAGCCCAAACTCCGCCCGCCGGGCCTTGCTCAGATTCCCTGGCCGGGTCGGCTTCGCCAGGTCCTTGCGCCGTATCAGATTCTCGGCCTCAAAACGCACCCCTTCAGAGCCCAAACCAGGTTTATGCTTCGTGAGGCCCTCTCCTTGTCGACGGGCCGGGACCTGCGCCGTCTTGAAGTGAGTTAGTGCTGGACGCCAGAATGGACCTTCCTAAAATCCTCTGAGGCCGCTTTTGCCCCAAATTTCTCTCCCCAAGGCCCTGACGGGACGGGCGACCTCCGCCCGGAATCGCTGACCACCGCCAATGGACTCGTAACGCCATTACTGCCCTCGGGGACCAGTTCCGCGCCTAAGACCAATTCAACTCCAAGAAGTTTCAAAGTAGCCTACCTACCACTCGTAGTCAATTGGCCTAGGATGTGTAGCGCGATACCGGCCGTGGAGGCGCGGAGAGTAGCCCTCTTTTCTAAAACCGCACGTAACTTGCTCCCTAGGGTAATTTCGCCATTCCTGACGATTTGGCAGTGGTCTATTTGCCATTCCCGAAAGCATCCCTGCGTCTGCAAATCTTTACAAACAAAGGCGGGTTTCTATGTGCGTTTACATCGTGACGCTTCCCCGCTGGTTTGACAAGTTCTCCCCGACCTATCTGAATCTTTGACCTTCCCCAAGAGGGCCCCTAACGGAGGATCCAACGGTCGGATAGGGAACCGCCCGGAGGGTGGTCATTAGCGCACCGTGAGCGCCGCCAGAAGGGTCAGCTTCGAATCCTTTTGACCCCGTCCTACCTCTGTGAGGGATCCCCGCAAAGGTCCTGGCCTCGCTTTGACTTAAAGGTGCCAGCCTCTATTGCTCCCTTGAACGCTCACGCTTCCTAATCGCCTTTAATGCTAACCCTTTGACCAGACCTCTCCTCAAAATTCAAAATTAAATGCGCTGAGATGAATTAGTAATCCTGGCAAAACCGGAATTGGCTTTTCATGCAATGCATTAATTGCTAATTTAATAATGTTCTACATCGCAGTGCCTAATTTCCTACTTGCCACATCGGGAGGCGCCCAAACTCCTCCGCCGCCTTGCCCATTCCTGGCCGCCGCTGCCAGGTCCTAAGTGCACTGCACTGTGACTCGCCCCAAACGAAACCCCTTCTAGAGCCCGCAACCTCACGGTTTTACGCTTTCGGGAGGCCTCCCCTGTCGACATTCGGCTCGACCTTGGCGCTCGCGGTTCTGAAGTGGAGTTGGGGTGTTGACGCTTTAGCGCACCCTGCACCCAGCTGCTTGCCCCGTACCCTCTCCCCTGCCCCTCGGGACCTGACGCAAGCGACCTCCGCTTCTCCTAATCGCTGATCTACTCCCGCCAATGGACTCGTAACGCCGACATTGCCCTCTGGGATCAAGTTCCGCGGCTTAAGACCACCAACTCAAGAAGTAGCTCACTTCCATCACACCGTAGTCAATTGGCCTGTGGACGGTACGCTGATACCGCCGCGGAGGCGAGTTTCCTTCTTCTTCAAAACTGACCTCGTAATCTCGCTCCTAGTAATTTCGCCATTCCTGACGTATTTCGCAGGTCTATTTGCCATTCCCGAGCATCCCTTGCCCGCCAATCCACAAAACAAAGGCTGCCAAGCGGCCGACATCAAAGACGCTTCAAGGCTTGATGCAAACCCTAAACTCCTAAAACCCTAAACCCTAAACTCCTAAACTCCTAAACCTGGACCTCTTTCCCCGGTTAGGCCCCTCGGTCAAGGGATCTAACGGTCGGATAGGGAACTGCTCCGGAGGTGGTTGCTAGCGCGGTGCCTCGGAAGGCTGGCGGGCTGCTGGGGAATCTTGGATCTCGCGCCTGGGTCCGGACTCTCTTTTGTGAGGGATCTCGCAAGGGTTCCCGGCCGTTGACTTGGGAAGGGTGCGCTACCGCTGTTTCCGCGTGAACGCCGCCTACCAGTTTTTCCTAACCGCTAACCACACCATCCCTACGGTAAAACTGAATTTATTTTTCGTGGCAATGCATTAATTGCGACTTCATTTAATGTTCCTGCCACCGCAGTGCCCCACTTCACGCACGCTTATTACACTCCGGGAGGAGGAAAGGCCCAAACCCGCCCGCTACCCTTGCTCCGTATTCTCAGCCGCCGCTTCGCTAGGTCCTATGCAATGCATCAGATATTCTCGGGTTCCCCAAAACGTAAACCCTTCTAGAGCTCAAACCCACAAGCCACGCCGTGAGGCCTTCTCTCCTGTCGTATTCGCACCTTGCTACTTTGTTCAGCGGGAGTTAAAGCGACGCAGCGCATCAAACTTCCAGGCTGTTGCCCCCAGCCTCCTATACCTGGGACGCGACGGGAGCGACCTCCTCGGGCTTCTCCTGAATCGCGCTGACTGACCGCTTAATGGACGCACGCCTAACATATTGCCCCCGGGATCAAAGTTCCGCGGCCGTAAGACCAAATTCGAACTCCAAGAAGCCGCCAAAGTAGCTCTACTCCATCACATCCCCCGTGAGTCAATTGCCTTAGGATGTGCATGTACCTGAGCAATCGTCAGGAGGGCGAGTGTTTCCCTTCTTCTTCGCGAAACCGCATCGCGGTAACTTCGTTCCTCCTTAGGTAATTTCTGCCATTCGACGATTACAGTGGTTCATTTGTTATTCCGGAAGCATCCCTGCGTTTCAACGACAAAACAGCGCGGCTTCTAAGGTCATATCAGACGCTCATGGTTTGATACAAGTTCTCCCACCATCCCAACTTTCCCGCGCAGAAACTTCACCCATATCCACGCCCATAGTAAACCCCTGAGGCGTCACCGTTAAGTAAATTTCAAATCTTGACCCACCCCACCTCCCCAGGATCCCGCGTCCGGCCCCACACCTGCCCACACCCGCACCGCCCCACCAACCCCACCCAGAATCTCCCAAACTTAAAAATTGGGCTGTGGCCGGAGATGAATTAGGGATCCGGCCGGCAAAAACTCTGAATTTATTTTCGTGTAATGCATTAATTAAGTAATTTACTTAATGTCTCGCCATCGCAGCGCTCGACTTCTGCCACATCGGGAGGGAGTGAAAAGGGCTCAAACCTCCGCCCGCCGGGCCTTTGCCTGACGCTTGCCGCTTCCTCGTAAGCAGGTCCCAGTGCAAGACTTCTACCCCAAAACGCAAACCCTTTCTAGAGTCTTCCTCGCAAAACGCCAGCCGTGGTTTGCCGCGCCAGGCCTCTCCTTGTCGATTCGGCCGACCTTGGCGCCGCGTTCTGAAGTGGAGTTAGGTGTTAGACGCCAGCCGCGGACTCCAAAATTCTCCGGAGGCGTTGTTCTGAATTCTCTCCTAAGGCCTGACGGACGGCGGCTCGCCTCCTAATCGCGACTGACTCTCGCCAATGGACTCAACGCCGACATTGCCCCAACCGGTTCGCGGGCTGTAAGACCACCCAACTCCAAGAAGCGCCAAAGTAGTTTCCATCACACTCAGAGTCAATTACCTAGGATAAAAATGACACGCCTGAAAAGGAGTTTCTCTTTCAAACCGGTAATTGCTCCCTAGGGTAATTTCCGGCTGCACCGGACGATTTGGCAGGTCTATTTGCCATTCCTAGCATCCCTGCCCTAACGACAAAATGCGCACACCGACACCCTGGCTTGACAAGTTCTCCTAATTTATCTCGAATCTTTTGACCTTCCCGAAGAGGGGCCCCCGAATCTGAGGATTCAAATCTGCCGGATAGGGAACCGGGCCCTAGTGGTGGCCAGCCGCAGGTGCCCCGGGAGCGCCGCCGGAAGGTCAGCTTCGGAACTTTTGGATCCCGGCCTCGGGTCCCACTCTCCTTGTAGGAGGGATCCCCGCGGTCCCGCCCGCTTGGGATCAAGGGTGCCACTGTTGCTCCCCGCACGCGCTGCCCCACTGCTCTAATGCTAACCTCTTTGACCTAGACCTTCTCCCAAAATTCCCAGTACCGCAGCCGGAGATGAATTAGGGATCTACTGCAAAACCGGGAATTTATTTTCACAGGCAATGCATTAATTCGCTTAATTTAATGTAATGTCTTGCCATCGCAAAAGCTCGCCTCACTTGCCACATCTGCAGGAGTGAAAGGCCCGTACCCGCCGCCTCTTTGCTCCAGATTTCTACGCCGCTTCGCCAGTCCGTATGCAATGTAATTGTGATTCCGCCTCAAAACGGTAAACCCTTCGTGAGCCCGGCAAACTCCGCCAGTGTTTACGCTTCGGGAGGCCCTCTCCTTACCGATTCTCCGGCTTCGACCTGCTGGCGCCGCGGTTCGAAGTGGAGTTGGGGTGTTGACGCCGCAGCGATCTCTAAAATCCTCCCGAGGTCGCTATCTCCACCCTCCCCAAGGCCCCGACGGGATTTCAGCGACCTCCGCCCGGACCGCTGACCGACCGCCAATGGACTTAACGCCTACATTGCCCTCGGGGACTGGCCAAGTTCCGTGGGCCGTAAGACCACCAACTCCAAGCGCCCAAAGTAGCTCACTTCCATCAATTCCATAGTCAATTGGCCTAGGATGCATGATACCGCCGCGGGAGGAAGTAGTGCTTCTTCTTTCGCAAGAAAACCACCGTGGTAACTTGCTCCCTAGGGTAATTTCATTGTATCTCGACGATTGGAGGTGGTCGGCCTGCTATCTCGAGTATCCCTATAGTTCAACGACAAAACAAAGGCGTGTTTCCTACAAGGCCGACATCGATCATGTTTGACAAGTTCTCCCTGACCCATCTCGAATCTTTTGACCTTCCCAAGAGGCTCAAACGGGAGGATCCAACCGCCTGATAGGGAACTGCTCCCGGAGGGTGGCTCATTAGCTGCAGCCCCGGGAGCGCCGCCGTGAAGGGTCAGAACTTTTGATCCCGCCTCCCCGGGTCCTGACTCTCCTTGGGTGAGGGATCCCCTGCGCGTCCCGCCTCGCTTGACTTGGGAAGGTGCCACCGCTGCTCCCGCAACGGCTGCCCACCGCTCTAATGCTAACCCTTGACCTAGACCTTCTCCTCGTAAAATTCCGTAAAATTGGCCGCGGTGGCCGGAGGATGAATTAGGATCCCGCTGGCAAAAACTTGAATTTATTTTCGCGGCAATGCATTAATCATGACCACAATGTTCTACATCAAGCAAAAGCTCTCACTCTACTTGCCACACCCAGAGGAGGGGAAAGGTTCAAAACTCCGGGCCCGCCGCTTCCCTTGCTCCGTGATTCCTACGCCGCTTCTACCAGGTCCCAAGTGCAACAGACCAGACTCCTGCCCCCAAAACGTGAAACCCTTCTAGAGCCCTGCAAACCCACGTGGTTTACTGCTTCTGAGGCCCTCTCCATGTCGATTCGGGACTCTGCTACTGCAGTCTTGAAGTGAGCCAAAGCTGACGTTTCGCAGCCAGCTGACCCCAAAATCCTCCCCGAGGTCGCTGCCCCAAATTTCCTCTCCCGCGCCCCTCGGGACTCCGACGCGCACCTCCGCCCCGAATCGCTGACCGACCAATGGACCTTAACGCCGACATTGCCCTCAGACCAAGTTCGCGGGCCGTAAGACCACCCAAACCCAAGAAGCCAAGTAAAGTAGCTCACTTCCATCACACTCGTGAGTCAATTGGCCTAGGATGTGCATGATAATCAAGGCTCGTGAGGGCGAAAGTAAGCCTTCCTTCTTTCTCGCAGAAACACCGTACTTGCTCCCTAGGTAATTTATCTCGACGATTTATAGGTCTATTTGCTATTCCTGAGCACTCTCGCGGCCCGAACGGCAAAACAAGGTGCGCTTCTACAAGGCCGACATCAGACGCTGTTTGGATGCCTCCTGACCGACCAAATCTTTGGACCTTCCCAAGAGGCCCTCAACGGGAGGATCCAACGGCCGGATAGGGGAACCGCTCCGGAGGGTGTCATTAGCTGCAAAATGGGAGCGCCGCCAGAAGCGCCGCAGAACTTTTTGGATCCCGCCCTCGTCCTACTCTCTTGTGAGTGGGATCCCCGCAGCGTCCCCGCCTCGCTTGGACTTGGGGAAGCTGGTGCCACCTCGCTCCCCCGCAACCGCCGCCCACCGCTCTGTATCGCTAACCCTTTGACCTAGACCTTCTCCTAAAAATTCTAAAATTGGGCCGCAGGCCGAGATGAATTAGGGATCCTTACCGCAAAACCTGAATTTATTTTCGCAATGCATTAATTTTGCGAATTCTTACTTAATGTCTTGCCATCAAGAAAAGCGCTCGACTTCTACTTGCTACATCGAGGCAGGAAAGGCCCAAACCTCGGCCCGCCGGGCCCCTTGCTCAGATTCCCTGGCCAAGGCTGCCGTTTTCTGGCCAGTCCTAAGTGCAATGTAGACCAGACTGCTCTGAAAACGCAGTAAAACCCTTCTATTCGCAACCCACAGGTTTACGCCGAGGCCCTCTCGCCGGGATTCTACTTAACCTTGGCGCCGTGTCTTGAAGTGGAGTTGGGGTGTTGACGCCAGAGCGCTGACCCTAAAATCTCCGAGGTACAATGCTTTGCCCCAAATTTCCTCTCCTGCCCGGACGGGACGGACACCTCCTCGCCCCAATCGCTGACCGACCGCCAATGGACTTAACGCCGACATTGCCTCGGGACCAAGTTCCGGCTTAAGACCACCAACTCCAAGAAGCTCAAAGTAGCTCACCTACTCACACCTCGTAGTCAATTGGCCTAGGATGCAATACGCGGATACCGCCGCGGAGGGCGGAGTGTTTCCTTCTTCTTTCGCGGAAACCGACCGCGGTAACTTGCTCCCTAGGTAATTTCATTCCCATTTATTTGGTGTATTCATTTGCCATTCCGAAAGCATCCCCAGTTCTAACGACAAAATAAAGGCGTGTTTTACAAGGCCGACATCGACGCCTGCTACGGGTTTGGATGCTCTTCCCGACCATCCTCGGAATCTTTGGACCTTCCCCGGCGAGGCCTCCCGAACGGAGTGATCCAACGGCCGGATAGGGGAACCGCTCCTGAGGGTGGTTTGCCAGCGCGTGCTCGGGAGCGCCGCCAGAAGGCCGCCTGGAACTTTTTGATCCCGGGCCCGTCCTACTCCTCTTGTGAGGATCCCCTGCAGCGTCCCCGCCTCGTTTGACCTTAGCTGGTGCCACTGTTGCCCCGCAACGGCCGCCCCACTGCTCTAATGCTAAACCCTTTGACCTAGACCTTCTTCTCAAAAATTCAAAATTACCGTAGTCGAGATGAATTTTTCAGGACCTACCGGGCAAAAACCGAACTTATTTTCGCGGTAAATGCCAATTATGCACTTACTAATGTCTTGCCATCGCGAAAAGCTCACTTCTACTCTGCCACATCGAGGAGTAAGGCCCAAACTCGCCTCCGCCGCCTCTGCTCCGTATTCTGGCCCAGCTTCTGGCCAGTCCTAAGTGCAATGTATTCAGATCGTTTCCAAAACGCAGAAACCTTCTGTAGCCCCGCAAACCTACGTGGCTTTACGTAAGCTGAGGCCCTTCCATGTCGATTCGGCCGACCTTTGGCGCCGTGTCTTGAAGTGGAGTTGGGGTGTTGACGCCGTGAGCGCTGGACTTAAAATTCTCCTGAGGTCGCTTGCCCCAAATTTCTCTCCTGCTGCCCCCTGGGACTGACGTATAATTTCCTCGGCCCTAATCGCTGACCGACTCTGCCAATGGACTCAACGCCGACATTGCCCCGTGACCAAAGTCTGCAATGTAAGACCACCCAAACCTAAGAAGCGCCAAAGTAGCTCACTTCCATCACACTCGTAGTCAATTGGCCTGCGTACGCTGGATAATCGGCCGCGGAGGGCGCGAGTGCTTCCTTCTTCGCAAAACCGGTAACTTGCTCCCTTTAGGGTAATTTCGCCATTCTGGACATTGTTGTCTATTGCTATTCGAGTATCCTGCGTCTTAACGACAAAATGTAAAGGCGGGCTCTTACAAGGCCGCAGGACGACGCTTCATGGTTTGACAAGTCCCTCCCGACCTATCTGGAATCTTTGACCTTCCCGGCAGGGGCCCTCAACGGAGGATCCAACGGCCGGATAGGGGAACCTACCCCGGAGGGTGGTCATTAGCGGCAAAATTTCGGGAGCGCCGCCGAAGGGCTGCCTCGGAACTTTTGGATCCCGCCTCCCGGGTTCCGACTCTCCCTCTTGTGAGGATCCTCGCAGCGTTCCTGCCTCGTTTGGATTTGGGAAGGGTGTTGCCTTCTGCTGTTCTCGCACCCAAGCTGCCCCACCGTTTCTAATAAGCAACTCTTTTGACTCGTGACCTTTCTCCTCGGTAAATTCCAAAATTGGGCCGTATTGGAGATGAATTAGGATCCTGGCAAAACCGAATTTATTTTCGCTGTGCAATGCATTAATTAATTCTACTTAATGCCCACATCACAGTGTTTACCACTTCTACTTGCTACACGGAGGAGGAAAGGCCCAACCTGCTCCGTCGGCCTCTGCTCAGATTCCCTACTGCCGCTTCTCGGCCAGGTCCTGCGCAACAGACCCAGGACTCGCCCCCAAAACGTAAACCCCTCTAGAGCCCTCAAGTAAACCTACTGTGGTTTACGCTTTCGAGGTCTCTCTCCTTGTCGATTCTCGTGAACCTTTGCGCCTCTTGAAGTGAGTTGTGTTGACGAGCTGACCCTAAAATCCCTCCTCGAGGCTGCTTGCCCCAAATTCCCTCTCCCAAGGCCCCTGGGACGGACGGAAGCGACTCCGCCTCCTAATCGCTGACCACTCGCCAATGCACCTCGTGTAACGCCGCATACTGGGACTAAGTTCCTCGCGGGCTTAAGACCCTCACCCTAACTCCAAGAAGCTTAAAGTAGCCTTACTTCCATCACACTCGTGAGTCAATTGGCTCGTATTGCATGGATAATCGGGCTGCGGAGGGCGCGGAGTGTTTCCTTCTTCGCAAAACCGACCGCGGTAACTTGAGCCCCTAGGTAATTTCGCCATTCCTGACGATTTGGCGTGGTCTATCGCTATTCCGAAAGCATCCCGCGTCTTCAAACGGCAAAACAAAGGCGGTTTCTACAAGGCTTCCATATCGACGCTGGGTTTGACAAGTTCTCCGGACCGACCGAATCTTTTGACCTTCCTCAAGAGGGCTCCCGAATCTGGAGGATCCAACGGCCGGATAGGTAACCGCCCGAGGGTGGTCATTAGCGCGGTACCGGGGAGCGCGAAGGGTCAGCCGGAACCTTTTTTGGATCCCGCCTCCCCGGGTCCCACTCTCCTCTTGTGTGAGGGATCCCCGCAGCGCCCCGCCTCGCTTGGACTTGAAGGGTGCCACCGTTGCCCCGCAACGGCTACTCCCCCACCGCTCTAATGCTAACCTTGACCTAGACCTTCTCAAAATTCAAAATTGGGCCGTGGCCGGAGATGGAATGGTGGGATCCACTGCAAAAACCGAATTTATTTTCGCGGCAATGCATTAATTAAGTAATTTATTTAATGTTCACACCGCAAAAGCTTCACTTCTACTTTGCCACATCGGGAGGAGTGGCGCGCCCAAACTCCGCCCGCTTCCTTGTTCGTGATTCTGGCCAGCCGCTGTGTCCCAAGTGCAATGCATTCTCGTGACTCCGCCCCAAAACGCAACCCTTCTAGAAATCGGCAACCCATGGTGGTTTACGCTCGAGGCCTCTCCTTACACGCATTCTACGACTCCTCATACCGTCTTGAAGTGGAGTTGGGTGCTGACGCCGCAGCTGACCCTAAAATCCCTCCGAGGTCGCTTTGCCCCAAATTCTCTCCCCGGGACGGACGGGCGACCTCCTCGGCCCTGACCGCGACCGACTCTCGCCAATGGACTTAACGCCATACATTGCCCTCGGGGATTAAGTTCCGCGGGCCGTAAGACCAATTCGAATCAAGAAGTTTCAAAGTAGCCTACTTCCATCACACCGTAGTCACTGGCCTAGGATGCATGCGGACACCGCCGTGGGAGGGCTGAAAGTGTTTCCTTCTTCGCAAAACCGACCGTAACTTGCTCCCTAGGGTAATTTCTACCTAATTTATTTGGCAGTGGTCTATTTCCATATTCCGAGTATCCCTAAGGCCCTAACGACAAAACAAAGGCGTGTTTCTACAAGGTCGGTTACATCGACGCTGTTTGACAAAAGTTCTCCCTGACCGACTGAATCTTTTGGACCTTCCCCAAGAGGTGGGGCTCCTGAACGGAGGATCCAATCTGCCTGATAGGGGAACCTGCCCGGAGGGTGGCTCACATGTACCGGGATGCTAGGGAAGGGTCAGCCTCGAACTTTTGGATCCCGCCTTCCGGGTCCTACTCTCCTCTTTGTGAGGATCCCCTCGCAAGGTCCTAGCCTCGCTTGACTTGGGGAAGGCTGCCGGCTACCTCGCAATCCGGCTGCCCCACCCTTCTAATGCGTTAACCCTTTTGACCTAGATCTTCTCCTCCTAAAATCTAAAATTGGGGCCGTGGTGTCGAGATGAATTAGGACTACCGGCAAAAAACCGGGAATTTATTTTCGCGGCAAATGCATTAATTGCGAATTTACGCATCGTCTTGCCACTGCAGTGCCCCTCGCACTTCTGGCCCTGCCACATCGAGGAGTGAGTGCCCAAACTCCGGCCTCCACAGCTCCTTGCTCCTCGCATTCTCTACCGCCGCTCGCCAGTCCCAAGTGCAATGCACTGTGACTCAAAATTTCAAAACGAAATCCCCTTCTAGAGCCCTCGCCGCAACAAATTAATTGCCGGCGTCATATCTTATATGGACTCATTATGGAGTGTACGTAAATTGGAATATCTCAACTCGGAATTCAAGGTGAGACGCCGCTGAACCCTCGGCCGGTCTGCAAAACCCTTAGCGTGCGAATTCTATGAAGAGGTCGCGAAACGTATATATGAAGTTGTATGTGATCATGCACGGTATAAATATGGCGAAATCAAAGAAGCTCTTCTCAGCCTTTGCATGGACTTAGGGCCGGCATGCCTTGTGTAGATTATTGTATGCGTAAGAGCAACCTCGGGTGAAAGAGCCATATGTTTGCACCGCTGGCTAGCCATGATTCGAGGGAATGGCAAGCTTGATTTAGTATGAAAGTATGCAAGTGAAGCTCAATGGTGCACAAGTCCTGCCGACATAAAGCGGATAGAGCGCGATGGAGAGAAATCTAAGCGTGGATAGATAAAGAAGGATAGATAAATACATAAGTAATCATTGCCAACTAGTGCTCCATTACATTCCATCTGCATGTGTTAGTTTCATTGAAGCAATACCTCAAGAATCATTGGCATCCGAAAGGCTCTCCTCCTCCTAATTGCTATTTCCATTTGATGTACTCCCCAAACAATACTCACCTCATTCTGTTATCTCAGACAATATGTTTGGCCAGTATCATGTTGGATTTCTCCCATCGTATATTCACTGAAGTTTCACTGATGTTCACGCTTTAAAATCTCGCCTAAAAGGGCCACCGTATTTATTCTATGCATTCTACCTCTAAAGACCTACCCTGCGTCAAGTGGTAATGGTTTGATTCCTTTATATATGTAGTTTAACGGCTGAAGATGCAATGCATACTTATGCGCAGAGATGTTTGCAGGCCGCTTAACAACCTGCTTCTCGTCGTGACGCTGGAGTTGTTAATCGCTGTATAGTTCCTCCCCGTAATATAAATGATCAAGACTTGACGGTCGTGGCTTTGAAAATTAATGCCAAGGTAACTCACTTGGTACCCCATAATGGCTCTGCTCATTGAACAAGACTTACTTTCTAAATCAGAGGTGGAGGATATGAACAGCTTACGTTATCGATGGAATTTCACGCCGGTCTCCAAGCAAAGGTCCCCAAGAGAGCCAACTATAATCTTTTGAATGGATGTGTCACATGGAGCCCCATTCTCGCCAAATTCACCATCAATTGCAATTGTAAGGATTGAACTGTGTACTACATTTCAAATTTCAACGCCATTACATTCTATTTTAATCCTTAAGGTGCAAAGGCTCCTGCATTGGCCAACGACATCCCAGCTTGCTGTGACTCGTCAAAACACAATCACTTAAAATGTGAAACTATGAATGCGCGAAATGCAAGAACCTTCGGGGGCATGATTGGCGTAAGTAACATAAATAACTTTTCAACTGATATTGAAAGGATAATTAATCTCGGTTTGTATGTGAAATAAGTTGAAAGGGTTTGCAGTTCAAAGTAGTATCTGAATGCAAACGCCATTCCACGCCTTGTTGTATTCAAGTTCCTACCCCTTATATATGTATAGCCTTCCCAAATTGTGTTCAATTTAATAAATTTTATTGTATTGTGGGACTTCAGTTGTGTCACAATCCCAGCTTTGCAGTAAAGTGTTCTAATGTAGGGTTGGCAAAAGAATAATGGTAAAGGTGTGCAGATGTTGGTTTTAAGGAAATCTCCATTTTGAAATGTTTAATAAATCTCTTGATTTTTGCGTGAGATGTTTAAAGGGCACGCCGCTTAACACAAAGACGCCGCTATAGACGCCGCTTAACGACTATGACAGTATCAGCCGTTAACGACTCACGACGCCGTCAACGACGCCTCAGAATCCTTTATCGTAAAACAGAGTCGGGCTTTTCCGCCAGTTTCGGTTCTAAGCGGCCGAGTTTTTCGTATGCATTTTACGCCGATCATCCTTATGTCCTTTCCAAGCTTCAAGCAAGCATCCGTATTTCAAATGGATCAACTAAATCCCTATTTTGAATTAGCTTGTTGTTTGATAGATTTAGGGCTTCTTGTTTTTCTGTTTGTTTCTCAATCCATCCCATTTCTAATATCCTCCTCTTCCATCCTTGTTTTTCTTCTTCTTCAATCCATTTTCGCCTTATTAGTATGAATCAATCCTCCTTCCTCTTTCTTCTCCTAATGATCTTCCAATCACAAGGTTTCTTCCTTCTAATCTTCCCGCTCTTCCAATCTTCTATTATTCATTTTCTTTCTTCTTCTTCACCACTCTCATTCTATCTAATCTTTCTTTCCTATCTCCCTCTTTCTTCTTCTTTCTTCTTCTTCTTCTTCTTTCTTCTTCTTCTTCTTCTTCTCTTTCTCTTCTTCTTTCTTCTTTTCTTTCTTCTTCTTCTTCTTTCTTTCTTTTCTTTTCTTCTTCTTCTTCTTCTTCTTCTTTCTTTCTTTCTTTCTTTCTTTCTTCTTTCTTCTTCTTCTTTCTTTCTTTTCTTTCTTCTTTCTTTCTTCTTCTTCTTCTTCTTTCTTCTTCTTCTTCTAATATGTTCTTACAAAGACTACGCACAAATAATGTTAAACTACTAAACGCCTACTGCAGCAAAGACCATGTCTCCCAAGGATCTATCCTCTGTGTTTTAAGCCAGCCACATCGCAATTCTACTTCCATTTAATTCCCGATTTATCATGACAAAATGTACACTTCACCAAATTTTTGATCCATATATCTTTCTTTCAACTAGATAGCTTTTAGTTACATTTTGGTCTTGAATCTAAAATCCTAAACCCTGGAACCTATAACCAGGTTTTATTAAGAATAAAGGAAAACATTTACTCCAAATATATATGAACTCTGCATGAATTCAAAATCAGTGTCATGAAGACCAAGAAGTAATTTTACCTTTACTTATCTTTACCATGATTGAATACTCAAACTCATTCCCTTTGTTACTTTCATGATCAGATTTTCAGCGAACTGTGCTTTTCTCCTATCATAGTTTAAAGGTTTCAGTCAGCCACGAATACATAACCATTGGTTCCACCCCTTTAACCACGCTATAATAATCGCTCAAAGAGCATAAAAAATGAAATATCCAAACAACCATCCGGCTCCGCAGCCTTATCTGCATCCCAAAAAGCTGATCCACCACACCGTAGTCGCCAGTTGATTCCGTTTTAACGTCCCGCCAGCCAAAGGATCTTTTATCAAAATAGAACTGTGGAGAGGAGAGTCGCTACCTGCACCCCAAACAAATTTGTATTAAGTTAGCAAAGTTACCAAGGCCGTGCTTTACAACTCTCTCGCTCTTCGCCTTCACCTACTACTCGAAATTAGGATGAAACTCCGCAGCTAACTACTCCAATGAGTAGAAGAAGCCGTACTTTATCAAGCGGTTAGACCGCCAACAACACAACCAAACTTGCAGATGAAGCTAACCATCCAAGTTAACTACTACACTCGAACACAAACTTCAACCAAATCCTGCTTAGCGATTGAGTTGAAAACAAAAGTAAATGGCTCGCTCACTCGAAAGCAAAGTAAATCAATGTTTAATAAAATGTATCAAATCGTGAAATCAAACCTTAACATCAATACTAATCATTATAGAATCGTCGTCAAGAAGTTAGCATACCGATTCCCATTATACTTTTGAAGTGGCGCGTGACTAAACCGCCTCAAATAACCTCCTATGGGCGCATCTAAGCAAATGCGCATGTAAAGCACTCTTTACATAAATTTCAATGTGATTAACTCCCAAATGTTTATTTTTCGTGATAGCTTATCCTCGCATCGCATAAGTAGCCATTCCTACATGTTATACATTGTGTTGCGCCACGCCATGAGAATCAAAATCAGGCAAAATCAAAAGCACTATGCAGGCTACCACACAACGCATCTACTGATTTTGTATCTCAAACGCTAAATGTTTCTACAAGACTTCCGTGTCATGCAAGGGCATAGATGTTATGTGTAGTCAAGAATAAAATCTTCCTAGTATATGAGCCCTCAGATAAACATACTCAATGGTTTTCGTTATACAAGTTGTAATCTTATGCACAAAGCAATCTCCTTATTTAGCCTCTCAAAGAAGAACAACCAAAATGCCCCGCTACCAGGTATGTACATAAATCATTCTTCCGATTTTGACTAAATACTGGAAACAAGACTACTATAAGAACCCTAATAGGGATGCTCCCCGCCATGCATACAGTTTGTCCATTCATTTGCAAGACTCATTGAAACTCCCCGTTATTTGTAAAGCGATACATCCATAGAAAATATCAAATCCATGGCCACCAATTCGGCCACTATTTTGAATGCCATGGGCTTTACTCACAGCATGCAATAAATCCTTTATGGCATTGAAATGCAATCGAATCGTGAGAAAATGTCCACCTTAGGGTAATGGACAAATGAGAAGTATTCCATCAAGTTATCCTCGTACTGATAAAGAAATCAGCTTGCGCAGCCTGTGAACCGCTGGCTATCGGCTCATCCATTTTCATAATCAGCATCGCCTATAACTCAAAGCGCATGTGCAAGGCGGCTTTAGGCGCTAAGGCGCCAACTATTTAGGGCACAAAATACCGATGCCCTTCTACGTCCACCCAAATTGTAAATAAATGTAAAGCTTTTTACCTTTTATCAAAGATATCCACCATTAAAGCGCCATATGGCGCATGCAAACTTTAAGTAAATCCAAAATAATTTGTATGAGAAAATCTCAAAATTTTGTAGGCCGGAATTAGTATCTTCAAACTATTATTAAAGCTTATTGTTGCCCCCTAAAAAGTATAAGTAAAAAGTAATATTTTTAAACCCATTTACTTAAAGGTCATATGTGGCACTTTTGCATGCCTACAAAACCACCTATAAGAAAATGGAATAACAATAATAGTACATAGTCAGTGGGTGCACCACTTTACAAAGCTTTTTAACATTAATTCTTTGGGCTCATGCCTCTGACATGCACCACTTTACAAGTTTTAATATTAATTTTTGGGCTCATGCCCTCATATAGCAAGATTTTAACCAAAAATATTTTTGCATTGACATTTTAGCATCTAGCTAAGTATTTTTGCATCTTTGCCGCTTCTCGTGAGCAAGCGTACCCCCAACATTTTGGAGACCATTTTCTCCTTTTCCTTCTTCTTCTCTTTCTTCTTCTTCTTCTCCCACATCCCTCCCTCAGATGTAGGACATATCTTTTAGAGGAAGTAAAATCCCTATAAAAAAGAGGGGTCCTACCTTACACTGTAGTGAAAATAGGATAGCCTCTAACTATCCTTATAAATGTAAAAAAAGGTAGTTCAAACTATCTTATTACCGAGAAGTTGAAACAATTAATATTATTATTATTATTATTAGCACATTGTGCCAAATATCATGTATTACATGGCAATACGGCCAAGGTCACTTTATTAGATCTTGACGGGACAAATAGCACATGGGCCAACATCCATAATTTAAAAGATGTAGAGGTGTTATGACACTATGGGCCACAAGCCCCAACTGCTACACTTATCCTTATATTATATTTTTATACCCATAGCTTTCAATGAATCAAAAGATGGTGAATCTGGTTTTAATAAAGCAAATAAACTCAATCTAACCTGCTAGCAAAGATGTGGTCACGCATCTTTAGTTTAATTCCCCTCGTAATACCTTTATGTATTACTTCACGGGGCCATAAGGTACACCCGTAGATAAGACAACCCTATTAGAGTATTACCTCAAAGATATATTCCAACCTCGCCTAATAGTATTCACCAAAACCTTCCAGCCGTATTAGATCATAATAATGTGCTTTTAGTTGTGCTACATCCAAATAAGGAATCAAGATTGTTTAATGAGCCTCAGAATGATGTGTTTGTCAATACCTCCAAAGAAATAGACATGTCACGCTTCTTCAATATGTCTACAAAGACTGCATGCAAATAATGCTAAAAACTGGCTCATTAAACGCCGCTCGTAGTAAGACCATGTCTCCAATATCTATCCCCGTTTTAAGCCGTGCCATCAAAATTTCATCACTTCCATTTAATCTTGATTTATCATGACAAAATGTACACTTCAAATAAATTTTATCCATATATCTTTTTCTTTCTTTAACTAGATAGTTTCTTTTAAGTATTACATTTTGGTCTTAACTTGAACTTAAAACCTAACTTGAGCCGAATCATTTATTATTAGTCAAAGGAAAACATTTACTCCAATATATGCATAAACTTGTAATGTGAATTCAAAACTGTGGAATATACATTCTATAAGCGTGATTTACTTTACTTTATTCTTAATATGATTGAATACTCAAACTCATTCCTTTTGTTACTTCTTATGATCGCATTTTTCATAATCATTCCTATCATAGTTAGTTTAGGCTTCACCATTTGAATACATATCCATTGGTTCCACCTTTTGAACGCTATAATACTCAAAGCTCGCATATAAAAATGCGTATAAAGGATCCAAACAACTGAGCCCGCTTCCTCACCCTGCATTCATAATCCCAAAGTCGAAGGATCTCACTGGACACTGCCATGTTATTCCATGTTACCAAATCCCATACAACAAAGGATCTTTTAATTTAAAATAACTGTGAGAGAGAGTCGCGGGTTACCACCTAAACAATGGCAAGGTTAAGAAAAAACATGGTAAATTCATATTACCCGGGCGCCGTGTAAGCTTTACAACCTCCTGCCTTCGCCTTCACCTACTACCTTTAAATTAGATGAAATTCGTATTAAATCCAATCTCTAATGAGTAGAAGAAGCCAGCTTATCAAGGTTAGACTCACAACAACATAACTAACCAGATAGCACCATCCAAGTTAACTACCATACCTCAAAGAACACAAACTTCAACCAAACTCGCTTTAAGATATTATACAACAAAGTACCGCTCTCACCGAGCAAAGTAATCACTAAGCTAATAAATGGGATTAAATCGTAGAAATCAAACTTCTAACATCAATGACTGCAATCACACATAGAATCTAATGTCAAGAAGTTAGCATACTCGGTGATTCCCATTATACTTTGAAGTGGCAGACTAAATCGCCTCAAATAACCTCCTATGGGCGTATTCTAAGCAAATGCATGCACTCTTACATAAATTTTAATGCAGATTAACTCCCAAATGTTTATTTTTTCTCAGATAGCTTATCCCCGGACATCATGCATAGCTTATCCCGACATGTGCTATACATTGTGTTGCGTCACGCTTACAGAGACCAAACTTAGGCAAATCGGGGTAAGCACTATGCGTGCTACCACACCCAAGATTATTTCGTGATTTAGCATCTTAAAACTAAGAACAACAAGCTTAAGACTCTGTCATAAGGTATGATGTTGCGTAGGCCGCGAATAAAATCTTCCTAGTATATGAGTTTCCTCAGATAAACATACTCAATGGCCTTCGCTATGTTGTTGCAATCTTATGCACAAGTAATCTCCCCTTATTTAGCCTCTCAAAGAAGAAGAACAACCACCGCCTCATACGAGGTATGTACATAAATCATTCTTCCGATTTTGACTAAATACTAAATGAAAGTATCTGGGCCATAAGAACTCATTAGGATGCTCCCCTCGCCATACATAGCTTGTCCATTCATTTGCAAAGACTCCATTGAAACTCCCTCATGGTTTGTAAGCGTACATCCATAGAAAATAAATATCAAACCATGGCCACCACTTCCCGCCACTATTTTGAATGCCAGCGGGCTTACCAAAGGTGCATGCACACCTCTTTTTATGGCATTGAAATGCACTCAACAGAGAAATGTCCAATCTTAGGGTAACACGTATCACAATGAGAAGTATTCCATCGCTATCCGCATGATAAAGAAATTCCGCTTGCAAAGCAACAGGAACCGCTACAATGTAAGCCCATCCATTTTCATACCGCGACGCCCATAACTCAGCGCATGTGTTGCTTAGGCGCTAAGGCGGCCAACTATTTAGGGCACAAAAATAAATCGGCGCGTTCTCTACGTCCACCCAAATTGTAACAATGTAAAGCTTTTTACCTTTTATCAGTTATATCCACCATTTAGCGCTATATGGCTACGCATGCAAACTTTAAGCAACTAAAATAATTCGTATGAGAAAATCTTGCACCTCTGTACGAATTAGTATCTTCAAACTAATATTAAAGCTTATTGTTGCCCCCAAAAAGTATGGCAAAAAGCATGCAACCCATTTACTTAGTCATATGGCACTCTTTTCTTGCATGCCTACCAAAACCACCTATAGAAAATTTTAATAACAATAATAGTACATAGTCAAAGGGTGCACCACTTTTTACAAGTTTTAACATTAATTCTTTTGCTCATGCCCCTTGACATGCACCACTTTACAAGTTTTAAATATTAATTCTTTTTGCCTCATGCCCCTATATAGCAAGATTTTTAACCAAAATATTTTTGGAATTGACATTTTAGCATCTTTTTGAAGCAGAGTATTTCGTGATCTTTGCCAGCTTTCAGAGCAAGCAGCCCCAACATTTTGAGACTATTTTCTCCTTTTTCCTTCTTTTCTTTCTTCTTTCTTTTCTTCTTCTTCTTCTTCTTCTTTCTTCTTCCTCCTCTTCTATTTTTTTTTTCCATGGAAGAAGGACGCCGTTGGAAAGACGAGGCCTATTCTTCCTCTATTTTTATTACAAGAAGGGGACGCTGCTGAAAGACGCAGGCCCCTCTTCTTTTTATGTTCTTCCTTTTTTTTTTTTTTTTTTTTCATTTTTACATGTCAATATATAGTTCTTTTTAATTAACAATGTAAATAGTTTTAATGTCAATGATCTCTTCAACGAACGCCTTTTGTTTTGTTTTTTTATTTATTTCTTTTATTTATGTAAGTTTTCTAATTATTGAATGTCTTTATTTTTTGCATGTACACCAATAACAAAAATGTCAGCTTCCTGGTATCCATTTTGTACCAAGACATTCTAGGTAAGAATTTGAGTTTGAGTAGGAGAACAAAATTTTAATGTTTCCTATTTAGGTTAAAAAACTTGGGGAGACTTGGACATGGCATGGTCACCACTTGAGTGGGAGAAGACTAGGTGTTCGGGTCCAAGCTTCAATGCTTACTCTTGTAATTTTATTGATTAATGTATTTAGTTTAGAAAAAATTGGGAGACTTGGACAAGGGCATGTATCGGTCTACTTTGAGTGGAGAAGACTAGGTGTTCCGTCCAAGCTCACCATACTCTTCTTGCAATTTTATTGATTAATGTATTTAGTTTAGAAAAATTTGGGGAGGACTTGGATTAAGGGGTATGGTTTCCGGGCCTCACTTGAGTGGAGAAGACTAGTGGTGCCTGGGTCCAAGCTCACCGCTTCACTCTTGTTTATTTTTTTTATTAATATATCAATAAATAGGAATCTTACTGATTGGATATATGGTTTTTGAAAAAAAATTGCATTATTGATTTTCGGTTTCAGTTGAAATGCTGTTTTTAAAGATGTTAGGATGTCAAAGCAAAACAATTTGATGCGGGAGTGTTTAAGAGCAAGAAAACAAATAGCGTTGGTTTTAAAAAAAAAAATTAAAAGGAAACTAACTCTTTAAAGTAGGTAAAGATTCATAAATGAAGGTTTGAAAAGTCACAAAGCAAGATTAATGAATCTAAATTACTTAGGTATAAGGGTCTCTAGATCGTAAGATACTCAATGATTAGTGAGATTAGACGAATGGTCATAAATGATATAAGCAATCCAAAGTCCCATCGAGATGCAAACCGGTCAACGGTTTCACCATTTTGTCGTATTATGAAAAGGAAGTGCCAATTTGCCAGTACCAAAATGGCCAAAGTCAAGAAGAAATGCTGGACTTTCCTGACAATAGCCACATGTAAAGCCACGATTGAAACCCCATGGATGAACTCAAGACATGTTTGAAGTATCTGCTGCAAATTTTTAAAAAGTCCCAATGCCGCAGGCTCGTGTCAAGGAATGTAGTTTCATGGAATTCCTCAAAAGAAGTTTAATGCTTGATCACAAGAACATCATTGCGGATCTCACCGCACGCCGATTTGGAGGTGGTAATTAAAAAAATGCTTTTGCATCAGTGGGGAAGCTCTATGAGCAGGCCTATAAGCCCCACTTTTCTTTGAGAATCACATGAACACATCAATCTTTGTTGATCCCATGCCCAGAGAGGCCGTGGATGTGATACTTTATTGAGATGAAACCAACACATCGCGACGTGACAAATCAAAATCAACGGAACACGGCAACACTTCCAAGATGATGAGCTATACAAAGGATGGGTTTCAAGGGCAAAGATTAGGCGTAGACGGCGAGATGGCTCAAAGATACATACGCTTTCAAGAGCCCGCGATCCCGCTTTTGGCTACATCCATTGGACTTGCATATGAAGTTGCTAGTTTGTAGTGGGGGCTACCTAGAAATATGGCATTCCTACCTTCATGAATGGAGAGACACTTGCACACTTGTTTGACTATTTACCTAATAACTTGTCAATGCTTTAGAAGATGGTCAAATGCAATTGCTAGATGTAAGTAAGAACATAAATCATACAGTTAACTTAGGAGCAAAATGAAGTTGTATATCAAAGATGTTCCAGAGATAGCTCTTGCCCTAGCAGAAGGTGTCAGCGAGATTCATACATTTACTTCATATTAAAGCTTTCACTGCAAGAGAGTCAAATTACATTTTGATGATGAGTACCAAAATGTGGTGGCCACAGACGGGGACAATGCAATTCATTTTACGCCAAAGAGCCGCCGTCCCTGTTGAAGTGCCTGGGATTTCTACTTCGATGGGACAAGAAAACATCCATGGTTAGAGGAAACTGTGTTTGAGAAATCAAAGATGATGATCGCAGGCTGGGGACACCTAAATTCATGACAGTTCTATGCATTGGGATATATTTATAGATGCTTCCGATTTCGCAAGCCATAACATCAATGGAAAATACTAATAACAAATAATGCCCAATGGATTAATCCAACCCATATGTACCAACGACGCCTTGACAAGTTGAGGAGCAGCAAAACAAGAATGATGTGCCTACGCGGAAGACGTGATTTCATCACGCAATTCAAAGCTTCAAGTTGTTGAAGCCTTGCCAAAGTGTTGGAATATCTTCTACCATGGTTGTGAGATGCAAAAGACGCATACATGAAGTGCATGGATGCCTTGGAGATGTCAAAATTGTTGTTGTCACAACTCAAATAATGAATACAATATTGTATATCTTGCCATGTTTAAGAGTATTAAATTTTTTACCGGTTCAATAAATCCAAATATATAAAGACACTTTTAATTATTCAAAATCCCAATGTTTTGTAATGAACTTCCATGTTGCTAACATTTGTTGCTTTCCTCTACTATGTTATTCATCAGACTCATATATAAATAACTTGTGCTTTTTGCACATGTCCAAGAACCATGGGATGCAGCAATTTACGGCATATCTATTGTTCACAACTTTACTTCTCAAGCAGGGTTTGGTAGCCTTACCGACGTTCTAAACCTCTCGAAAGGCCTTTAAGAGGCTTAAGTTGGTCGCTCGGGTTTAGCTCGCCACCACCGCCACCTCCACCATTGTGTGGATTTGGTATGATTTTTTCAGGATAAAAATGTGTTAACCATTTATTTTAACGCTCTAATGTTTTAAATGTAGGCTGTAAATGCGGGTTGCGTCCTTCTTTCCTATGTATGCATAATGTTCGCCGTCAGGGTTATGTAATGCACCTTCTTCAAGACCAAATAAGAGACTAAAGGACCTCGGTGATCCGGCTAGTGGAAAGTTGACTTAAGAGCGTGGAACTCCGAGATATCAACGCAGGCTTATAACCCCAAGATAGGTGAATGCCTTGCAATTCGGGATGTCGCCCGCGCAAATGGAGACGTGCGCTACGCTGTTGAACAAAGAAGTGAGTGTCCGGCGCCTTCATGACCTCCACGCTATAGCTCATACACCTTTCCTTCGCATCTAATCTTGGCCCGCTCTCGAGCACGGTGAGAATGAACTCTACCTAGTTGTTCATCAGCCGCTACGCCGAGTGGGACTTACCTTCAAGTTTCCTCAGCAAGACGGCACCACCCCATCACCTGTTTTAAGGTATATCTCTTTCAATAGCGAGTGAGTTCATTCCGAAATTATGCCCTTTTTGTTCATCAACACATATTCATGGCAGTTAGTCGTGATGTTGAGCAGGGTAGCAAGAAAGCTGCCGCTACCACAAAGATCATAGATGGCTAATAATTTTGGAAGATGGCTAATAAATGCCTGCCAAAGAAGTGCTTGCCATAACGCCCACAAGGGTACCTGAACTCTGGAGCCTATGATGAGGAAAGAGAGATCAAGGAGATTTTAGGAAGCGTAATATCCCGAAGTCAAGTCGCAGGAGAGATTCTCATGGAGGGAGGTTTTGTTCAAAAGTGTGGTGTACCATGTTAAATCCACTGCATTAGGCTCTTTTCGCTCTTCATTATAACCCTATCAGACTTTTCATATTTTTATTTATATTTTGGTGAAAATCGGTTAGCTACCAAAGTTTCTTAAGCAAAGCTGTGAGTCCCGATAGAGGAAGTGGCAATGCCTTATCTCGCTGACTAATGAGGCATTTCTGGGGGCACACCCTCCATGAGTCGAGAATTAGATGATGCCATGTGACTAAGTCCTTTGTATTGCACAGTGTTTGAAGCGCCATATTATCAAAGAAAGGGAAGTTGTGAACAAAGGCAGCGCCGACGCCAGGTACGCATTTGGCAAGTGGCGTACCATAGTGCCACAAGATCTGGTCCGGCGGTTATGGCTTTCTGATAAGCTATTTGTAAGTATAAATTCTGCTTTATAATGTAGGTTCGAAGTTGAACACTAACATTAGTTTTGGTGTCATTCTCACTAGGCGCCATTTGTCGTCGCCCGTACCGCTAAAGATGAACGGTGCTGGCCTTCTAAACAAGGGCACTATGCGCTATCGGCAGACAGCATCAAGACGCGGAAAGGGTGGATGAAGTGTGTATCATTCATTAGATAATTATTTGTACTACAATGAACTACTGTTATGTATACAACATATAATGCAAAAGTAAAATGAAGACGGCCAATGAAGAAAAAAAGAAGAAGAGAGCAATACCAAAAGACTTAATATATTTTGTAAATGTGCAAATTACATTGTGAAATATATTAATCAAATTCAATTTTAAATTTTTTATGCTTTGTTCTTATTATTTATGATTTTTGTTATGTTAATTTTATGCTCTATCTCTATTTTTTATTCTTAGATTTACAAACATTTAATTACATATCAATAATGCTTATCTACCATTAATATAATTTAATCAATATTTGTTTCTATTTTTCTAATTTTTAAATTTTAAATATTTATTCTCATTTATTTTACTATATTTCTAATATTTATTAATGCTTTATTAATATTATTGATAATATTAATATTAATAAATATTACTAAATATTTATTTATATTAAATATTTGTTAATTTGCATAGCATGAATATTAACCGTCCGCTAAATCATATTGAATAATATTAAATAAAATATTTTTTTATCAAAATTCCCCAATCGCCGCTGAATCCACGCGTTGTCCGCGCGGGCCAAAGCCGCCAGAAGTTTCACAAAATTAATGCCAGCCAGTACGTGACAGCTTCACGCCAGCCAACGGCCGCTGAACGACGCTTCACGCCACCGCCACCGCTTACGCTACCGCAACGCCACGCCGGGATTGGCTGCATGATGACGACGCAGGTTTCGCCGCTGAACGACGCTGTTAAACATCCGCCACGCCACCGCCGCCGCGCCATTACTCGGCAAAGAAGCGTCGGTCGCATCTTGCACTTGCACGCTAACGACGCTGAACGACGCTAAGGTCGCTACTCTAAAGACGCGCCGCGTTGCGCCACGCTGCCAGATAGCGATGATAAACGCTGCTTATCGACGCCCGACCGCCGAATAGACGTTGCCATCGACGCTTTTGATCGCCGACACGACCGCAACGACGCCCTGACGTTTAATAGACGCCGTATCAGGTTTTGGTTTGTAGCGCAAAACTATTCCCCATAACCACAATAATATTCTCACGCTACATCCATGGAACTTAGCAATTATAGCTTCGCCGCTTCTTGCACAATCACCAAGTTTATTTATTTGCAATCCACCTCTACGCCTCCTGCTTGGCTACACTCCCAGCCTCTTGCACGCCTCGCTACATCATCAACTACGCGGGTTAGTCACAAGCACCATGGGATCGAGGTTCTAGGACATGCCTAAGCATCAACAACATAATGCATCCATCCAAAAAATAATAACTTAACTCAGCAAGAAGCCTTCGCCTCAAACTCGCTAGTAATCAAGCATGTCCCACAATGCACACTTACCTATGAATATCTACTACATACTACAACCATTGCAATTCAATACAAGACGCCCCACTAACATCATAATAATAACTTAGCAACCATGGCAAATATAGACAACACCAATATTCCTTCCGAGCCCCGAAAGCATGATCAACTCTAAAGGACAAAGCGCTGACATAGGGAGGCGTAGTCCACGCGGCGTATTAATACCTATCCACGCTAAGGCCCAAAGATAGGAGGACTACTTAACTATGCAAGACATTGTACCTCGTGTATCAACGCCCTCATATTCCAAATAAAACGGCCACATATCATCAGGTAATCATCATGTAGTCTAGACTATCGTGACCTAGACTCTAGCCCCAGGATTATATCATTTACATTCCAATACTATTATAGCACTTTTGCATAAAAATATATCATGGCATATTCCAACAAGAAATCCTCAATGTCAACCAAATTGTGTAGCAAACCATAATGCCATATTAGCTGCAAACTGCCAATAACACCATGATACATCCCAAAAACATGCTCTTAACAATAATCCATGCATGCATACATTGTACTTTTACTAAGCCAACCAAATTTAGATATGATAAATCATAATTCCTTAACTAAATGCAAATAGTAACAACAAGCTACATTTCGATAATAGTAAGTATGATCCCACAATCATATGGGTATACTTTATACCAACAACCTAAGACAATTTAATAACATCATCCAATCGTGAATACAATTATGTGTGTTGCTTTTCCATCAATTTCACTATTCGTAATCAATTCCACTATATGATGGCTATGTCTCATAGATGATAATCTGCAAAAGCACCCTATTTCTTTTCCTTCTCTTTTTGTATTCAAGAATCTATATTTTATTTCATGTTAATTTGCATCCATCATGCCTCAATCCATTAAATCTACAAACCATCATCAAAGCTCATTGCTTTCCCAAAACTACTAACCAAAACATGATTATCACAAGTAAACGTAAGACTTGACCTCACCTGTGGAAATACTCTTTGTTCTTTCTCCTTGGTTCACCTCGATCAACTGCGTAAGCACCTCCCTCCACAACAAAAAGGCTTCTTCCCATGGAAAACTCCTTCACAAGAAATCCGTATCAATATTGTTACGCTTATATAATCTAACAATGACCTTGCATGCATGAATACACCGCATGTATGGACACATTGCATGTATGTGGCTTCCTCGTATATAATCATTTATTTCCTCACCATTGAAAATGTACCTTATATAATGAAACAAGTATTTACATCTTCATACAGGTTAGTTGCTAGTGTCCTCAAGTATGCCTCCAAAAATTCAACCTTATGTCCCTACATGGGTGCATCTTAGAGCACTCATGAAAAATCCAGCTTGTATCTCCCTTGTGACATCTTTCTTGAAACAAACCTAACCATTGATCTAATACTTCCTCAAATGAATAAAATTTTGTCCTTTAGAACTCGATCCATCCTTGTCAAACACAATTGCTCAAATTTTCCAATCCAAGATGGCGCCTCCAAACGCGGAAAGTTCAAAAGCTGCCTATGCCAAGTAATTTGCCAAAGGAAAGATACATACTAGATAGCTCCAATGCACCCAATTCTAGCATTCAAATTTAACATACCTCCTCGAAGTTTAGAACTAAATCGCTAAATATTAATAACATTATATACTCTATGCATCAATAACAAATCTAAAGGAAAAAGAGGAATATACACATCCAATTTAATATAACAAATGTAATATGCTTAATGCAACTTTTCAGCAAAGAAGGTAATGCGCTATAGAAAAAACCCACCATTCCAAAGAGATACTCAGTCGAATCCAGATATGTAATCTCTAGAATTTGGTGGCCAAACTAAAAAGTAACAAGCAAAGTACATAATCGTCACCCAAATTGTATCTGAGTAGCTAGATAATATAATTTAAGTTGATACAAGGATCCTATATGGAAATTATAGCACTTTAAGTTGGCTGTAGAATTCTCTACGAAGCTTTATCCAATCGACATAAGTATCCTAGCTATACACTTGACCTCTATATCTAGCCTACTTCCATACACATATTACCCCATCAAACCGTTAGTCTTTCAAAAAAGATAAAATGAAAATACCTATATATGCGTAGCTTTTATATCAGATATGCAAGAGATTATACCTTATTAAATATACTCAGTGGTTAATAATAAGTACAAAGGAATATCTTGCATGTGTTGGTGGGAGCTTTTTGGAAGGGAGACAGATTGTGGATAGATTTCGTCAAGGAGCTAATTGTACGTAGTGATCTCTGGGAGCATTGCTAGAGTTGGGTATGAGCAAAATGTAATTTCTAGGTGGGGATTGGCGTTACACTCCGTGGTTTCTAGTGTAGTAAAGCTACGCTGCCTTTTAACAATGAATGTTTATAGAATCCAAAAGTGTTTTTAAAAGCACGGTGACAGCCCCTCGAATGGGCTGATTTGGGCTCAGAGAGGTCGATTTGGCATTATAAGGAGAATCAAGAAGTTTTAAGCAATATTTGGCGCCTACAAATTGCATTTTGGGAGCCAAGAATCGCCAAAGTCGCCTGACGGCTACAAATAGCCGGATCTCAATCCTCAAAGTAGCAAAATCGCAGGATTTGAAAGGATTTGGGAGGTTTTGATAATGATCCATGGCTTGGAGGTCGGATCGTAGACGCAGTCGGCCCGCTTCACCAAGGGAAGAGAAAATAAAAAAGTAAATCTAAACTAGGTTTAAAAAGGGGTTATTTAATGGTTGTTTTTATTGTCTCTTATTAAAATTGTAAGTAAGGACAATAAGGTTAAATAAGAAATACCTAAAGAAATAATAGTTAGACTAGGTGACAAACATAAGGCGTATATGAGTTGCGAATTAGCACCGAAAAGTATAAGATGTGTTAGGCGGTTATGGAAGCCACCATCACTAAGGCTATAAAAAATAATTTGAAGGAAATTAATTTAGTCAAAAAGTAGGAGATATTAGTGCGCCTATTTCTAAAACAATCTATGGTCCTGCAAAGATACATGCAATATTCTTTTACATGAGGGTCTCAAGTGATCGGCAGCCCTAATCTTCAACCTGTGGTTGGCTTGTGCTAGATCATGCTTATCTCCTCTAGCTTGTCCTCCGCCACCCTTGCTATTATCCCACAAACTCTACTACCACCCCTATTACCTCGGCCCTGGTTTCTACCTTGACCTCTACTAGAATTTGGTCTGACCATCGTTGGTTTGCCCTCCACGCTGAGGTGACCTACATATGAGGTGGTACTATTCCATTCCATCTCGCATGTACCTGGCCCATATAATACCAACTTCTTTTGGTAATCTAAAACATCGACTTGATACAACTTTCCCCTCGTTTCATCATTCAAAGGTACATGTACATAGCTTTAGATCTTCGATTTTAACTCCGCCTCCCGTGATACTAACAGCCTATGCAGCTGCTACAAATTCTCCTCGACTACAGAGCACCCGCCTCACCAGAGTCCACCAATCTACTCATGTAGCGAACTTGTCTCTTCCTTGCATTCTCCAAAGTTGCCTCACCTAAGCCTGATTCGCCATGAGTCTTAGTAATTCCGATACCTCCTCCGTGATCCTTGTAGGACACACCGACATTGTGCTCTTAATATCGAATTGTGAACCCTCACAAATCGAAAGTACTGCAGGCTTCCCCTTTTTATCCTCAAAAAGGACAATACGATACCGCAAAACCTTCCGACTTCTTCACTATTCGCCATGTACCTCTTTTTTGTCAGGTCCAAAAACTCATTCATCTTGTCTACTTTTATATTCAGGAGGGCAAAGTGTCCTTCAAAGGCACTTTTAAATCCTTGCTAAGTTGATCGGCCCGCCAGCTTAACCTTTTATGGAACCGGAGATCCTGCATCAATCTCACTACTGATCTACTTAAGCCAAAACTTAAGAGCTCAACCATGCATCTCGCAATACCACAACACTCTAGGTAAAGAATTTTACCCTATACCGTAATATTCTGCTGTCCCAAAAAAACTATTCACATATTATCAGGTAATAACCGTAGTCTGTAATTCATCGACCTAGACTCCAGGTCTATATCAAAGAATATACCCATATAAATTCCATCATCTTTAAAAATACATGCCAATCAAGTAAGTTCCTTATATCCAAGAATTTCCATAGTTCACAAATAACAAGAAAGTTTAAAATGAAACGCACTTATTTAAGAAGGCTGTTTGATTCCTTTAAAAATTGAAACTTAAAAAAAAAAAATGTACAAAATAGGGGAGCAAAATAGATTGTTGAGCACTCATTGTTCAAACACCCCAAAAAAGTAAATATTTTTGAAAAGATGAAAAAAAATAAAAACAAAATGCAAAATAAATTTTGTTTTACAGAGCCATTAGTTTTGAAACTCAATAAGTTCTTAATGCCGTTAAAAAATGTATGAAATAGTTTGTATTGCACTAATGCAAGTTAGTACTTTAAATCAAACATATAAAAAGACAAAAAGAGTGTGAAATCATGGAGCAAGAAAATAGTTGTTCTAATTAAGCATTGTTGAAGACACAAAGCTTTAAGCTTGTGCACTTTCATAAATATATATTATACTCTTAGCACAGAGTTTACAATGAAAGTAGAGGCACTGTCTCAGATAAACTCATACTGTGCTCTTCCCACCCACAGGACTCTCAGACTCTTAGGGATCCTATTCTCGCAATAGCAGTGATGCCTCTGATTCCAATCCCACGGCATGTGCTCTCGCACAAGCTCCACAGTTCGCGTCTATTAAACTCCACCTCTCATCTTCTCCCTTCGTGAATTGGAGGGTCGGATTTCGCAGCGCCTCTCAACATCGCGACGTTTCGTTCCCGCTTCGCTTTTCATCGTGAAAGGATTCACAAGAGCTTTATCCCCGTCCTTATGAACGATAACTGGTCTGCATCGACGAGATAACATTATGCCTCGCTATATGAATTCGTCAGTGGTGCCTGTCGCAAAAAGCATCCTTAAAAATCGCAAGTCTTCAGCGAAAACCATCGATAAGTTATTAATGCTCGCGGGTTTTCTATATCGGGACACCACGCCTTTGTTCTCACCTTTAACTTTTGGCAATGTACCTGAACCTAAAAAGTACTGCGGTGGAGGAGTCTTCATTCTCGCTGTGATTGAAAATCGAGCCGCTTTTGGTTTTACGTCAGAAAAACCTATATGGAAATAAGGCGCAAAATGTTTCACTCTTAAGCACGACCACCACCTCATGTCCTTGGATTTGCTTTTAGCCCCGCCAAACAATACAAAGAATTAAAATTTTCCAGAAAGGAAAACAATGAAAATAATAAGTTAGCCTAGCAGGGCTGTATAAATTTATACCTACCGCCAGTTCTTTGTTTTGATAAATTTATACTGACGTGTGCCATGTCAGATAAATTTGCGCGGTTATTCCGCCATATAAATTGAGTACCACTCTGCTGTTCCAGCCGTAGAAATTTCAACCTAAGTAAACGAGGTATACCCATACCGTAGTTTTGGCAATAAAAGAAAAAGCAATGAATTTAAAGCTTTCTTACCAAACGTCAGCGCTAATCGCCCATAGGTTTAAGTAATCATCGCCCCAGTCCGAATGAAAAAATGATAGCCCCAGCTATGAGCATCGTGACTTTCTTTAGCTCCAGCCCCAAAGCACCAGACCGCACGCAAGGAAGGCTTCATCATCATACGGTCTTTAATTTTAAAGTCAGATGTACAGTTTCCTATGCAATACGATAGTGTAATTTTGTTGCCTAAAAAGGCCCCAAATTTTGGTGCAAATCACCAACAACCCTTTGGTACAAGCAGCCATGATCAAACATTGTAAATCTCTCCAGTTGCATCAAAACTGCCAATGACTTCTTTTCTCCTCTGCTTCAATGCCCTTAAGTTCTGCCTTTCCTCTTACTCTACCTAACCAGGTTAAAAGCTCACCGGTAGCTCCTTTCTTCTTGTTCTATAAGAGAACAAGAGACAAAGGCTAAAAATGTAACATGCTTCTAGGAACTTACCTACCCAATCGGTTAACCGTGATGCTCGATTATACCACTGTCAGCATAAGTTAAAGAAGCTTTAAAATTCTCCCAGCCTTCTAAGTTTAGCTGGTTTCATTAATCCTACCGCTTTGGCGTGACAATGTTCTCCACCCAGCCATGCTAAGCTGTAAGATCTAAGTGAGTGTAATAAAGAAAGTACATGAGACTCATGCCTTTAGCTTCCTTGGCCATTTTTTAGAGTAAAATTCTTGGCCAACAAACCTGTGAGACGCACAAAATTTCTTTTGGTTTTTAAAGTTCGTAGCTGAAACCAGGTACAATGCTCATGTTTTTCCTGCTTTTCTCCTTCAATATTTTTTTCGATTTTTTTCCAAAGTGAGCCAGCTTTTCCCCGAATACGCAAAAACCCCGGCACATCCACGCCGCGTCAACAGTTTAGTGTTGAGTAGCGCAATAGCACCGTACAAGGCACGGTATAAATATGCCGCTCAGCACCGCGGAAATTTCTACCGCCTTGCGTCGGTGCCCCTCCTTCAAGGTTGGTATAAATTTATACGTTTCATACAACACATACGCTCGCATAAATAAGCAAGCCTGATACTAAAAGACAATTAAAATTCTGTACTTTACTTCGTCCATCTCTGGAAGCAAGTCAAAGTACTTGTCAGATCGCTTTACGTACCATTATAGGCTTATCCGAATCTCATAATCGAAAGATTCTGTCACACAGTTTCAAGCTCTTGGAGCTTGTCTTTTGTTTTTAAAGTCGCCTCCATGCACTTGTTTGAACTCCACGCATTTCTATGCATAAAGCCGATCTTGTCTATCGTGCCTACTTTTAATCAAGTCATTGTTCAGATTATGACTCACGGGTAATGACTTTTGCCTCTTCGCTCACGCTAATTCCCCACGCAGATATGTGTTTCCACGCTCTTCCGTGACTTCATTACGCTTTCTTCTTTTTGATAGTTCTTTCTTTGCTTCATGTCTACGTGCCTCCAAGAACATAATAAGTGCACCTTCAAAGTCGGCCTTTTTGTAATCTTTGTGCCATTGACCTCGACATCCGCCTACCATCACAACGAAGTGGCTTATTACATGGCGCGATGAGGATTTCTTCTCATTCTTTTGCTTAAGCAAATAGCCACATGTGCCGCTGCATAACTTTCTTGACCAAGCACTCGACCCCATCTTCATTTTGGTGGGCCTCTAATCGTGTCTCGTCAATGAAATGGTTTGCTTGAGGAGCTTGGTCTCATTAACCCCTTTTTAAAAATGGAAGTACACTTTAATTGCATGAGGGCCACACAACAATACACCGGCTTCCAGAGCTCTTTGGAGAGCTTCTTCGCTGACTCCTCCGTTTGGGGTCCTGGGTTCTGAACTCGGAAGAGCTCTCCGTGGAGGACCCGTGATCTAACAGTAGAGAGTCCTGGGACTATGTCACTGGATTTAATGAAAAGAGAAGAAAAAAGAAGAGAACAGTAACAAATGAAAGAAAGATGATAAGCTTCCTTGATAATATCAATGATGAAAAATACATGAGCTTCAATAGAGAGAGAAACTGAAGTGAGACAAGACTCAAATCATCTAAAAAACTTATGAGCTAACTCTCTATCACTCATATATATAGTACAATGGCTCTTGGGGCCCAATATGTACACTCGGATCGATTCGTGCCGAATTTCGGGAAGGAGGCCCATTTGCAGGAATGTTGGCGTGCCTCTGAAGTGCCTGTGAATCACGCTGACGCCGACGCTGGCGGTGACGCCGCCACTTGTCCGAGCGGCGCTTCTTTGACGAGCCAAAGGCTTTGATCATGGCTCGCTTAGTCTTCTCGTGGAGGCTTGGATGTCTCCACCTGGTTGATCGGTGATTCGGAGCTTGACCGTCTCGGACGATGTGCATGAATAGTCCTGCACTGTGAGGCATGGTGATCAACACCCCCCACCAAAACGACACTCAGAGTGAAGAAAGCGAGGAAGCTGCTTCAGGGCGAAGCCATCACTGAAGTATCCTACCGAGTGAGGACGGGCCCCATTATGGTACCGGCCGATGAGATCTTGCATGCGGATTGAAGAGCTTGAGGTGTGTCTTGGGCCGGGGCGGGGCGTGACGATCAATAAGAAAAACGAGCCGCATTTCATGCCCGCGCAAAGGCGGGCGTCAAGAAATGCACGACACCTGCGAGGAGACAAGTTCTAAGGCCAAAAGTACCGACACCGGTATCGACGTAGCGAAAATGGACGCTGCCGTATTTAAGGAGCTGAGCAAAATGTATTTGAGGGCAGCGCAAAAGCTCGCTTTGAAGATGGACATGATCGTGTGAGTGTGGAGGCGCTCAAGTAAAGAAGGCTGTGCTGGAGACTATGAAGACAAGATCCGCCGCAAGCCGCTACAACCACGCCATTAGCAACAGATCCAAATTTGTGGTGTTGTCCAGAGTAGCACCTTCTTCCCAATGTGATCGGCTAACAAAACGCGGGATCCCAACGGAGATCCACAGCTTCCGAGATCCTGAGGTGTGGTGTCCAGCCCGCATGACCATCCATGACCTTGGTCCAAAAAAGGCTACCAATCGGCCGAACCTGGCTGGAGGTACACCTGTGGAAGTATATAGTGAGAAGGAAACCATGCTCAAAGGGCGGGTTGGCTGTCAGCAGTCTCCCCGGTCTGATCGACAGCGATCCCACCAAGTGCCTCGACACCGGCCATCCCAAAGAGAAGTGGTAGAGTCGCGGAGTTGTGATGAGCGGGCTATCCCATCCGTGGGGACCGCCTTGCTGTCCAACAGAGCTCGTAGAATTCCATTGTAAATCCAGCTTAGGTGCCGTGATATAGATTCTTGTGCATAGGGAAGATCTTCTGATGTCCTAGATACTTCCTTATTTGTTGTAGCCAGCTTCCGCTGCCGCAGAGGATAAATGATTGGCAAGCCTGTGCATGTACTCCTCGATGAAAAGTTTTACCTGAAAGGTGATCCGCAAGATATGGATTGTTATCCCAAGCACCCATTGGCGCAAGGTCACTCCCCGAACAAATTTCGGGCGTGGGCTCCATTGCCGTAAATTCTTTCCTGTATCACCTGTATAGAAATCATGAAAAATATAAGCCATGGGTCGAATCCACGCCGAAAGTGGGAGAAAGTCTGACTTGCTGTTGTATGAGATCAAAAGACAACAAGGCACAAACAACAACCCTTTGTCTTCAATGGAGAGTTCGCTAAACTGAGAAAAATCAAGACCGCCAGCGGGATATCCACTGGTGGCTAATACCAAGGCTACCTTGAAAGGAAGAGGTGAAGCGCCGAAAGCAACCAGCATAATCATGATAGCGTGAGGGAGCCGAAGTCCACCGCATTCCGTGGAAGAATTGAAGTCCTGCATCAAGTTTGGTTTGAGCCTTACCGCCAGATCAATAGTTTGCCGCACTGCTGTTCGAGATCACGATCCTATTTTCTTTTCAGTTAGGGAGGCGCGGATCGTCACGGACCCGCTTTCCCGAGAAGGATTGACCTCGAGGAAGATTTCCTAAGTAGTATTGAGACGGCACGGGTAAATCTCCTCGCTGGGCCATCTAGGCATTTTCTCGCTTCGCGACTCCTCTGTTTCCTGGGATCTTTGAAGAGAGGTGATCCGAGAGGTCTGCAGGTAGAAAGCTGAGTCAGTCAAGGAGGCAAATCTTGAGCATCTCGGCTGAAAAGATTTTGAACTTGAGTGCGAAGTTTTCACAATAGCCCAGTACGCTGCATTGAGTTTAGCAATATCTTCATCCTTGGTACTCGGTGGAGAGCGTGTTTTGGACTTGTTGTGCTCCAAGAGAGTCCACTCTCGGACTGAGTCGGTGCCCACCGACCATGAAGTTGGCTGACTTGGAGCTTGTACTTGAGATCCGCATGACTGTAAGAGAGCTTCATGCTTAGTTCCTTGAAGTTTGGCTTCCAAAGGTAACTTGGGTAGGTTACGCTGAAAGTCTTGGTGTACCGCGACGTAGGCCTTAGTGCTCCGCGGAACCCCGCCATAAGAGCGCTTTGGGATTCCTCAGAATCTGCCAGCCTTTGAGCATCCCGGCCGATAATGTATACAACAATCGACGCAGGGTGTTGTAGGTGGAATTCTGGTCATGTTCCCGTGGGAGGTTTGTGAAAAATGAAAATGGATGGTGAAGGAGGATATATGTTAATATTGAGTGTGACTGTATGACTGCAGTGGGAAGATGGCGCGGATGCGCCAACTTGGTGATTGACCGGAAGGGAGTTTGCAGTGGGAAGCGGCGAGAATTTGCGTGAGGAAAAGCACGACCGATGAGTGGCTTCGAAAGTGCTCCTCCCACGTAAACTTCGTAATGAAGTGGTAACTCGGGCGGCGGTCCATTTCTTGGAGAAGACGAGAACATCATTTGGGGCCAACGGCGTGGAAATGGAGTGTGTAGCAAGAAGGACCAGGCGGTTATAGAAAGGCTTATTGATAAGGGTGTTCTTGATAGAATACTCCAAGGAATTTGGCGCCACAAAAATTTTACAAAGGTCTCATGAGGCTTAAGCTCCATATTGGTCGACGTATTTGGACATTACGGATAAGTTGTGTGTGCACCAAACTCGTGGACATCAATATCCCGTGAGCAGCGGCAATTCTACCATGATAAAGGCCACATGTGCAAGGGAAATATAAAATTACTTTGCAAACAAGTGTTGAGTCAATGAAATAGTGGTGCCATCGACCATTGGGCAGGCCCTTATGGTCAAGCAACATTATTACAGAATCACGCAGAATCAAGGTGATTTGGAGCCGAAGTTCCATTTGAGAAAATTGTAGAAGCTGGTGTCGCCTCGCCAGCTTACATCTTTATTAGCTGGCGTTTCAAGGGAAAGGGCGCTAAGAAGCGATGTATGCAAAAGCCCTGATCCTGTATGAGCCAGCGTGGCACCCCGGGGCAGCCGCGAGAATGATTTGCGTGAACGCAAGAGAGATGCTAAAGGCGAAGACGAAGTCGAAAGCACGAGTGATGAAGGCGCAGAGAATCCAAAAGGGTTTTGCCTTTAGGCTTACAAATTGAGGTGAAGAGTGGCGAAGAGTAAACAGAACCGCTGATGATGCGCCGTGTGTCAAGCAGGATGGGAAGAAGGGGATTGAGAGGCAAAATTTGGCTAAGTCCCAAAACGTGCATGCAGTAGCTATGTCGGACGGTGAGGATGAGACGCGGTGCAGCACTTGATGTGTACGATGGCAAAGGACAACCCATGAATGTTCGACGGCTGGAAAGAAGGGTTCGCGGCCCAATGCTTGGCAACTCGGCGTATTATCATTAAAAGGAAAATGTGTCGTATACCATTGCTAGATATACAAGCGGAGAATAGATTCTCCTTTTAGAAACAAATTTTGCATTGCAACCACGCTGTGGCTTACTGTGTGATTGGTCCACGACAAGGAGGTCCGCTTGCTATATGTTATCAAACTGAGAGAAACTGCTGCATTCCATGGCTTATACCGGTTTGAACGAAGATTGCAATCATGCCACTAACCTGCCGAGTGGATCAATGGTAAGATGAACTGTTCGATCTCTCGGCGCCAAGCACAACCGCGGGTACCTGTAAGATGACTCCGGGTGGTGTGCCGGATGGCCGAACATTCCTTTAATTGAAGACCAACGGGATGGAGGTGGTTCTCAAGACTTTCGCCGGGATCCTGAGTATAACCTCTACCATCTCTTCAAGATCACTCTCCAACCCGGTAGAGGGTTTTTCCTCTTAGGACTTAGTAGATAGGGTCAGCCCTGCTTTATGCATAGGGCAAATGTCATAGCTTAAATAGCCGGTCATACTTGCAAATACTTTAAAAATCTTACCATAATATAATCACCTTCTTGTCACTTTCTCGTATAAGCTGATTCGTGTCCCGTCGTTGGATGTTCTACGCCCGGTGGCCGAAATGCTTTGAGACGAAAACCATTAAATTAATGTAGGTAATGGAGCGCCATCCATCCAAATGAGTTGGTTACCGGTTCAAACCACTTGAATAATTTGATAAGGGCCAAGCCAAATCTAAAACTTGAGTTTACCCGAAAAATCTTTTGTACTGGAATCAGTAAAGAAGAACCAAATTCCCCGAGCCGAATGTTTTGTCTTCAACGCTTTGTCATGTAAAGATTTTTGCAATCATGGTCCATGAAGAATACCTAATATAAGCATCCTCGGTTCATCCAACCGCTCTAATTGATAGACCCGCTCTTCGAGAGCAACTCGGTGGATTATGAGCAGTAATGCTTGAAACCCTAGAGTGTTAAAGAAATTAACGCCCAAAGGCATGTTTCCCACCATGTCCAATTTGGTGTGAGTGTGACCCGTGAGCAATCTTGAAACAAGTATTGTAGGCCCAAAAGAACTCAGAGGAAGTTTTGTCCGCCAATCATAAGTGGGAGCCACAAATTTTCTCGGAATGGCACCGTGAGTTTTGTTGGTGCTTTCGCCAACCTATATTGCCTTGAGGATAGTAAGGTGTGTTTCTGTGATGATGTATCAAGAGATGTCCGCTGCCTCTTTGATGAAGCGCGATTGATGAAATGAACACTCACGACAATGTACTCGTGCCCGGTAAAGTGTTCGACCGCCGCGGATGATTTCGGTTGATAGAGACTCGTCGCTTGCGTTGTCTCTGGAGTGTACGTTTTCTTCATTTGGTGGGCGTGAAGGGCGAGGAATCCGTGATGTATCGCACGGTGTACAAGGCCGAGGGCTTCCTATAGGTCCTACAAAGCCCATTCCCCATTTAGCTTCGCGAAGCGCGCGTATATCGCTGCTGGCGGGAAGAGCTGCCACGGGTTGCGGTGTGGCGCCCTACCCGGGCCGATAAGCTGCCACACGCAAGTGCGGGCGCGAGTATCTTTGAAGAGCGTGGGCCAATACCACCCTCGCAAGAAGGCTATTAGAATTTTATGCGGCCGCAGGTCACCATGAAAATGACCACCACCGGTAGCCCTGATGGAGCTCTCAATGTTCGAACTCCCGCGAGGTAGAACACAAAATGGCCGGCTGATGGTGTCCTTACCTTTTTGTGGTAGAGATGTCCTAAGAACCATGGTGTAGTCACGAATTACGGAGAGAAATCTGATGGCGACGGATTGTCGCTAAGGGTGAGAGAGCGCCTCTACTCTCGTGAAGAGCACCTGCGAGGAGTGTAATCGCGTCAAAATCATGGAACCAATGCGGTGTTGCCGTGACTAAAAAGTTAGCATCGTGAAGGCGTCTGAGACTCAAGGCGGGATCATCCGTGGTGGGATGCGGAAAGATAATCCTGAATGAGATTTGCCACTCTTGCGAACGATTTCGTAAAGGAGCAAATTCCTTATAGTTAGCGACCCAACGAAAGCAATGCTGTAATTTCGTGGGCGTGGATTTGTTGATCAAATAAAGTGCGCTTGGTGGTCCACAAAGAACTTGATTTGACCGCCCAAAAGGTACGACGTAAGCGTTGGACATGCAAAATGAGACCCAAAGCTTCAATTCGCGGGCGTAGCGAAGTTAAGCCAGCAATTGAGTTTTCAAATAAGGGAATTGGTTTGGTCAGCAGTGATTATATTCTTGGAGAAAGAATAAAGCCCAATAGCAAACGCCGAGACATCGACATGAACGCGGAAAGGGCTTGTCCCATCGAGGGAGGAACAAGGACCTAAGTGTTCGAAAGTAAGTGCTTCAGCCGCTGGGAAAGCAGCTTCCTTCGGGAATTCCAAGCCCGTGGATTCGCTACCCGTGAGTTTACAGAGTGAATGGGATCTGCAATGGTCAGCTACCCGTATGAAGGTGGAGTAATAATTGACCTTTCCCGAAAGAGCTGTCTCTTTGATGTTGGTCGGGTGCTTCTTGAGCTTTGAGCGCATTGACAATCGATTTTTGGCAGTATCACAGGATTCTCGCCTTTCGGCTTACGCAACATGGCCTAACGTAACACCCGGTGACGAAAAGGTGCATTTCTCAGGATTGAGACTAATGCCGACTTATCATATTTCGAAGACGAAGTTCCACTTATCCAAATGGCTACCATGGAACTCAGAAGAGAAGTCATTCTGAAAATTTGCAGGCAAGAAGGGATTTTCCTTCATGAAACTCAAAACCTAGTATATGATGCTGCTGGAAATGTTGAAGGAGAGTTGGATAATCAAAAGGAACCAATCTTTGTAGGCAAAAGTAAGACACCCACGGGTGGTGAAAGTGGTCTGAGTTGACTGCATTCTTTGATGGAGATCTGATTGTAGCCGTGAGAAACCATCCATAAAGGAGTACACCCCATGTCCAAACCACTTCTTCCGTAATTCTGTCCAGGAAGGAAAGTGGAAAATGATCACGCCCGCGGGTCTCGATTGAGTTTCCGTATAGTCTACACAGACGCCGATCTTACCATTGTGCTTAAGTGCACATCATAGGGCTCACCCATTCGCACGTTTGACCTCATAGATTAAAACCGCAGCAGCGAGTTTGTCAATTTCCGCCTTTGACGTATCACGGTAATTAGGTTGAGCTCGTGATCACAGCAGCACCGTCGCGGCATCGATTTGGTGGAATGGTGAGTTCCCAAGCTTTTGTTGATGCCTCGCAAGATCTTTTGGTAAATCTGTGCTGTAAAATGTGTTTGAATTTTTGAACAGCGTGATGGCCCCTGCTATTTATAAGTGGTCAAAGGTTTAAAAGAATACGGATGTAAAGCTGATTGTTGCTAACATTCATACCACTCGTGAGTCTCAATATGGGTGCACTTCGTGAGATTCCTCGGACAATGCGCGGAGGCTGGAGCATAACCGATGCGGCACTTTGGCGTGGGTAAAAGAGAGGTTGCTCGCGGTCATCGAAAGCAAAGGGTTGCTTCATGACTCAAGGCGCAGTACATCGCCAGGAGTTGCCGGGAAGTCCGTATTCAAAGTGATCAACGCGCTGGATTCATTGCAAGGGAGCCGTAGGGGCCGGGCGGGGCGGCAGCCAAGCAGCCTGGTCCCCCTGGACAGAGTCATTTCTCCCTAAGCGATCGATATTCAGTAGGATGACAGAGGCAAGTATTTCGCCAGGTAGCCCGAACTTGATAAATATTCTCGGCGCTTCGCATCAAGTAGTTCCGAGAGAGAGGGTTCCGCGATTGTCAACGGAAATGATCCGGCCATGGTAAGTCCATTGTGGGTATTGAGATGACTCATCTCAGATACTCAATCGTCCGCGGCCCAAGAATGGATAATTTCGTTCCCGGCGTGGAGAAAGGGTCTTCCCAACAGCATTTCATAGTCACTGGATCTTCACCAGCTCTTCCAAACCTAAACGCGGTTTGAGATCACCAACAAAGTTGATGTGTAGAATAGGTGTGACGTTTTGAGGTCTCGCGGATATGGCCATTAGCCAATTTGATGTCATATGGGGGTACCTAAAGTATTGTGTGTGATGCCCTGCATTTGTTTGGCGGAGTTTGTCCGTGATGAGATTGACTGCACTACCTCCATCGATTTGAAATCATGTTGACTTGCTGATTTCCCACCGCTGTATTTGGACCGTGGGTGCAGAGGTAGCTACGTGCCCCCAACTAAAGCCAGCTGGGAGTGGTAACCGGGTCCTGAGAGTGTGACAGAGTTTTGGGAAAATGGTGGCTGCTTTTAAAGGAATTTTGACTTTGGCAAGCTCCTCTTTGGAGTTCGAGGTACATGAGAAAGGATCTCACTGTTCCACTGGTGCTGAGTGCGCGGGCGTGGAAGCAAGAATCTCTTGGAGTAAGCGCCAACCTCGCTGCAATATTGGGATATGCGTCTGGTGAGCCGGAGGTTGAGATGTTGAAGGATCGTGGTCTTGTTGAGCCGAAAGTGGTGGTATGAACATTTGCCATCAAAGTGCCTTTCTACCGCTATTGCATGAGATTCAAAATGCTTTTGGCTTAACTTTGGGCATGCACATTTGGCATGAGCTTTTCTAAGCTGTGGGTGCAAAGTGAACCTTTTTTCGGCCCTCATGAGGGAAGGGTAAGCCAACTGCAGCGGCAAAGTTGGGCGTGTCCCTTCCCCGGTCAATAGCTCGGAGTGGGACGTGATGCCTTGGTCAGCGCGGGAAACTAGACCTCAACCCAATTTGACTACTGCATCGAGGATTAAGTGCCTCGAAAAATTTCCTCTTGGTTTGCTTATCCAGCCGAGGTTGATTTACGGAGCTGGTTGATAGCGTGATTGCCGAGGTGCTTCCGGGGCTTCTTTGAGAACCGTCGCGCCTTGTTTGCCATTAGCAAGCCAGAGTTGGTAAGCCGCGAGCGGACCGGATGTGGTCGCTGATTTGCCGTGAAGCTGACCCACCCTCAGGGAAGCTGAGGGCACGCCGTGGTGGTATGACCCCATTCTTGATGCGAGCAGTTAATCAGCTTTAGAAGGATCGCGCGAGGACGCTAGCCGGATCCTCAGTGGCTGGTCCTCGCTAAGCGATAGAGTTATGCGGCCGTACCCTCAAAGAGGTGGCTGCTGATAATGCGCTTGGGGACTGAAAGTGGTTTTGTACCATAAACTATTTTGTTAAGTGAACGTGGATGAGTGCGAAAGTGCACTCTTCCGGGTATGGATTGCACATTTTGCATCGCTTAGTAATGAGGTATGGGCTATTGGTGGAGTTGCACTCATTGGCCAAATACCTTGATATTTGCAAATATGTAGCACCAGATTTGATCACACAGGATTAGCTGTTGAGGGCTGAAACTGTACCGCTTTGTGGAACCATGACGTGTGTGGAGAATGAAGGGGAGCTCTTGAAGAGCCACGGGAGGAAACATTGACTGAGTGATTGGGATTAAGGTCGAGTAGCCTCGCCTCCAAAAGTTTTTGGACGCAGATATTCAAACAATATGAGCTTCCAAGGAAGTGTAGAGGGAAGTCTTGGAGAAACCAGCACTAAAATCACGGGGTTCGTAAAAGTACCCTTGAGCTTTACCGAAAGTAATGTGAAGCTTCCATCCAAAAATCCCTGCATCTCGTGGGCTCTTGTTGCGCTTCACGGTGCTGTTTGGTATTTAGTTGATCATCAACTGCGGGTCCTTGCACAGATATCGCAAAAGCAAAGGCGATTTCGACCAAGCCTTGTTTCCAATGGCTTCTTTACACATGAGCCATTGATGAGGGAGATTACCAAAGGTGGTGAAAAGATGTACTCTCAGTTGAGGTTATACAGGCTCATTTAGGATACAGCAGAGCCTCAAATTCTTCCATAAATCTCCGAAAATTTTGTCTAACGGTTTCGCCCCTTTCTCGTGTCGCTGCTGTGGGATAAGCCCGGCCGTAGTCCGCTGCAGGATGGGAAGCGGCCGGCCGGAGACAGAACAGGATAGGAGGATATTGAGGTTGGTGCGATTTGCACGGTACCACTTGGACCCCCGCCAAGCGGCACTGCGTTGAGAACCCGCAGCCGAGCATTTGGTTTGAGATCTCAGGTTGTAAAACAGGAAGCGTAAGTTCTAGTGGGGAAAGTATACCTGGCGTGCGCAGCGAGACATGTGGATAGCCGCATCACCCGCAGCATGATGGTTGCAAGTAAGGAAGTGGCGTGATGGCCTCAAGAATGATGGATGTAGGCAGCCGTTCCAGGCGCGAAAGTACAGAATGCTGGCTGGCAAGTGCCCCGAGCAATACGAGGACCGGGAGCGTGAGTGGGGCCGTTTCAGACGCTTTGGGGCGGAACTGGATGAATCGACACGAGGGTGGGTAGCTTTTACTGAGCTCTAGACCGGCGATACCTCTATGTCATAAGGCAGTATCCATACATGTCGCCAACAGCTTCCCACATGCATGCGCCCAAGCGTAGATGCCGCCTGGAAAGCAGAGCTCTTCCCAGCGCAGAAATGGCGACTGGCATGGCTGCAGGAAAGTAGGAGAAAACGACCTTTTGAAGCGCTACGCAGCGGCTTGGGTCTCGCCTGGGAATCTCCCCGAACACCGTGAGGACCCGCGGATCTACCAGAGAGTCCGGACTATGTCATTGGACAGCTTCAGAGAAGAAAAGAAGATGTCGTATCAAACAAAGAAAAGATATGCTTCCTTCTGATATCAATGATGAAATTACATGAGCTCTCGCAATAGAGAGAGAAAATCGAAGTGAGACAAGACTCAAACTCATCTAAAACTGTTTCACCCCTACCATATATATAGTACAATGGCTCACCAAATATGTATTAATTCCCCGACCGATTCTATTTAATTCCCTTAAAGCAGGCCCCATTTCGCAGAACGTTGGCGTGCCCCAAAGTGCCTTTAACTACTGACAATGCACAAGTGACGTCAGTCACCACCTGTTTTCCTGACCTTTGTTTTTCAAAGGCTTCGATCACAAGTGGGTCTGCTTAGTCTTCCGTGAGGCCGACGTTCCACCGGTTGACCTGGAGACTTTTGAGCTTGACTGTCTCGACGATGAGCGAAGAAACCCCGCATCAGAGGCATTGTGACTACCTCTATGGTCATGCCTCGTGGCCTTGAACTTTTGTAGAGGCCGTATCTACTAGCAATGCCGCCTTCTTGTTCCCTCTTTACCACCCGCCTCCTCCTCTTTCTTGTTCACTTGGTACGCACTGGACTATAACCTTTTATCACATAGTATACTTATAATAAAATGCCCTACTATGTCCCTGTGAATGCGGGTAAATTAGGCATGACGTATAAATTTATGTTACAAAGCTACTCAAGACCAACTTACAGCTATTCTTGTAATTTTTCCCGCCATGTACCCCAATATGCATACCTTTAGTTTTAAAATATGCTATACGTAGTTACTTCCTACCGTCAGAATGTAGAAGACGCCCCTCACAAGGCTTAGGGTAATTTTCATAAAAATCTCATCTTCATTTTCAGAAGTAAAGGAGGGTTTGTTTGGCCAAGTAAAAGTAGTAATCATCCATCAACTTTTCCTTCCCTACGCGATAAACACAAATAAAGCGTAATGCCTCAAGAAAGCTTTCTTCTCGCCTCCTTTCACTCACGCCCAATCTCTCTTGGCCATATAAGTTTGTGGTTTTGGAGCTGTGTTTTGACATTGGCCTTTCTATGTGAAATGTTTATCTTCAAAGGAAACGGGCGTTAAAACCCATTTTACATCGAAATACGCTTTTTTCTCCACTATTTTAAACACTTTAATCAGAAGAAAAGTAATAAAGCACCCAAATGCAAATTATTTTAACCCTTTATTTGTGAAAATAAACTGACCCAAAATGGCCACATTATTAATCAACTAGGTATGGTTCGTGACCTTTTTTTAAACACTGGTTAATTTTTACATTCGAATTTCAAGCCCTTTGGATGTGAAAACTTGCACGCGCTAAAGCTCGTTAAAATCCATATTGCCTCTTCAGAGCAAATTATACCGAATAGCTTGTAACGGGTATAAATTTATACGCCCTGCGTCAGCCATATAAATTTATACCTGCTGCGTAACACTTATGGCGTAAACCTTTATATGTTTAGTACCCAGCGTGAGGGCTTCTATACCGCCTGCACACTTGTGTAGTGTTCTCGAATCTATACCCCGGTACTGCCGTATTAAGTACCCCGCAAGTGTTCTGAACTAAGAATTTATATCGCCGAGGTATGGCAAATTTGAAAATGCGTTCGTAACGGTATAAATTTCTATACAACTCAGGAAGTTGATGAGTAAATTTATACCAAGCAGTAAAACTATTTCTGTGAGTAAATTTATAAGGCTGTATGGTTTTGTAGATTGACTAAAAAAGAGAGAGAAACTAGAATAGTACCTAATAGAGACTTACGTGGCTATGACCGTATGGATCCGGGCTTATAACTGCTCGTGAGAGCAAATAGGGGCATATATGAGCGCTTCTGCACTCCTAACAACATATATATATAGGAAAATAGGCCTCACCCAGCCGCTTAAGTACCTCTCAAGTGGCGCCGTTCTATACTTCCGCTCTCCGAAGTAACGCTTTCCCCATAAGTATCTCGTGAGCCAGAGCAAATTTGCGCACGCTGTGTTCAGCTGCCCTTCTCTCTGCATAAATTCATACCCATTCCGAACGCATACGCAAACGCCAAAGTTGCCCTTCTCTCAAAAATTATATTTATTCTGGCAAACGAACACCACCGCTTCTGTCGTGATAAATTTATACAATGCATTAACTTGGCTTCAGTATGGCTAGAGAGAGCGAGCCCCAGCCTCCCAGCCAAGCAGGCCTCCTGGCTGACTTTCTACACCTCCTCAATCGACCCCGTGAAGTAGCCACGTAAATCCTCAGCCTCCTCGAGTATCGCAAAGCCCCGCACCAGCCGCCAATTCTACCACCACCACTCCTGCCCACCGCCTACTACTTCCACCACACCTCGCCCCTCAACGCCGCTTTGCCCCCCCACCAATGCAAGGCTTTACTCCACCACATAGGCTATGAGCCCACTCCTCCTCCAGTCACCTTAGTATCATCGCCTCCCATAGTCCACGAGACCCTGCCTCCCCCGAGGCAAATCACACCACCCATCCATTTCGTATAATTTATCACAACAAGTGGAGTAGTAGTCACACGCAACTCCCGGCTCTACACACTTCGTGAGCTGGCTCACCCACGCTACCAACCTCGATACTTTTCCAGTAGAGAGGGAAAGCACCTCCCCCCGTGACTTGCTCCACACCAAAACCTTCAAAGATCTACTAGTACACCATCTAAAGAAACACTCCCTCACGTTGATCTCGACGCAGGGACCTACTTCAAAAGCAAGATCATGTTCAAATTCAAAAGAGCAATACGCAACCTGTCCTGGAAGTACCTGA